>CAWUFW010004703.1:0-1482492 GCA_963921515.1 Calotriton arnoldi
CCAAATGTTTAATTAATTTATAATAAATACATTTTAAATAATAATAAATAAATAATAATTACTTTATTAAAATTAAACTACTTCCCACCCTACTCCCCTATAAACCCCCAACCAGCGCCTATAAAAATATTAAAATTAATACAATTATCTATTATTTAATTAATATTAATTAATAACCAATTAATAATTAATTGTCAATTAATTATAAATATTAATAAATAATTATTAATAATTACTTTATTATAATTAAATTACTTCCCACCCTATTACCCTATAAACCCACAACGCCTCCTATAAAAATAAAACAAATTCATACAATTATCTATTACTTAATTAATATTAATTAATAACCAATTAATAATGAATTATAAATTAATTATAAATACTAATAAATAATTATTAATAATTACTTTATTATAATTAAATTACTTCCCACCATATTCCCCTATAAACCCACAACCCGCTCCTAAAAAATTAAACAATTTATATAATTATCTAATAATTAATTAATAATAATTAATAACCAATTAATAATTAATTAATAATAAATTAAACATAAATACTAATAAAATAAACATTAATAATTACTTTATTATTATTAAATTACTTCCCACCCTATTCCTCTATAAACCCACAACCCGCTACTAGAAAAAATTACACAATTTGTATAATTGTCTATTAAATAATTAATAATAATTAATAACCAATTAATAATTAATTAATAATAAATTAATTATAAATACTAATAAATAAACATTAATAATTACTTTATTATTATTAAATTACTTCCCACCCTATTCCCCTAGAAACCCACAACCCGCTACAGAACTATGGGGTCTATTACGATGGCGGTCGGATGACCACCGCCCGGCCGGCGGTGGCGCCCGCCGTACCGGCGGTGGACATCCGCCCGCCATCGCAACCAGGAAAACCGCCAGTCACATTAGGATGGCAGTGGTGACCGCGGCGGTGGGAAATTCCGACCGCCACTTTACCGCCGGTTGCTATCCGCACTCCTGCCTGGCGAATGGAGCAGGACCGGGATAATGGTGGCGGTGCAGAGCTGGCTCCGCCGGCAGGATTATGATGCCGGCGGTAGCCAGCCTTTCCTCAGCGGTCAGACCGCCATTGAAAGGCATGCGGTGAGTGCCTTCCGGGGCCCGTTGCGGGCCCCCAATGTGTTGGGGGGTGTGGGTGCACTGGGGGGGGTACCAGGTGGCAGGCACTGTGCAGTGCCTGCCACGCAGTGCAGGGAAATGCAGGACATGCTCCTTTTGACATCGCGGCGGTGCTGCGTGCATCAGCAACCGCCGCAATGTTAAAGCCCGCGATCCGACCGCAGCGGTCGGATTTCGAGCATGGAACATCGTAATACGACCGGCGGTTATGTCGCGGGCCTTGCGGGCGGTCTTTTCCCGTTACCATGGCGGTCAGGGAGGTTTTCCGACTGCCATCGTAATAGGCCCCTAAATTACGCAAAAATTATTTTACATAAAAATATTTACTGCTAAAAATTTAACACATACATTAAAAAAATAAACTACACTTATACCAAAAAATTACCTAACATACTTTCAACACACATATTAAAATACAGAACACTAATATAAACATCGATATTATTAACAACGATATTTTTACAAACGATATTACTGTCTTCGATATCAAATAAAACGATATTTCTTACCTTACTGTCGATATTCTGTACCACGATATTCTTGATGTCGATATTCTTGACTTACGATATTTAAAACTCGATATTCTGGTAGGTCGAAATAAAAACTCGATATTCTGTCTGTGCATCGTTTACACTATTACCTTTAATAAATGAATTCACTTTGGGGATAGCAAGGAAATGGTCTAAGGACTCATTTTAATAGAAATTTGAAATCCAACTTAAGTTTCAAGTCCGATTTTATATTGCTATTTTGGAAATTACACTTTTAGAATGTCATTTTCCTGTCTAAAACCAAAAGGCTTTCCTGCCAGTGTCCAGCTGTCACCTGACCCCCGATGGCTCCCATGTGGTGAGATGTGTATTGCTCCCAGATGGTGGGTAAAGGGCTTTGGGTGTGGGTAGCGGAACTCCTCCCTTGACAGGATGTCCTGAGGGCTGTGCCTAGCTCCTTCCTGAGCTTTAAAGGATACTTACCTTGTCACTGCCAGATGAATCTCACACCTAGTCCAGCCTCCCTTTTATCTCTCTAGTGAAGCTGGCACCAAACCCAGAGGAAAGGGATGAACTGTCCAAAACTGGTTTAGTAGTGGACCAAGGCTTGCCCACCACTCACAGGCTGGCACAGGACATAAAAGTAGCCACCATAGACCTCTCCTCAGAACACTCCTGGACTTGTGGAGAATCAGTAGAAGGACTGTTCTGCTGTCTGAACAACTTTAAGGAAGAATGGACCTGATTGCCTTGAACCCAGAAGTGACTCCAAGGGTCAGTTGTCTGACCTGTTTGAGCTACAGGGACACAATAAGCTTCCAGAGGCCTCTCTGCCTACAACGGCCCAGCTGAACAGTTCAACTGGTTCTGCCTTGGACCCTGCTACTGATCTCTGTTGGAGTAAGTCCCAACCCCCCTCCAGTCTCCAAACTGCAAGAAGTGGGACTTGGAAATTGTTTCCCAACTTTCTGCCTGGAGAACTGACAGAGACCGGGGTCACCGTTGAATCGCCAGTCAACCTTAACTTGCTGGTTTGCCCGGCTGAAGGAGATCCGACTTTCAGAAAGATTCTAAGTCAGAACATAGAGGGCTTCATTGGGACCAATGCTGAGAAGCATCTGATCAGTGTTGAAACCTTCCTTCCCCATCATTGAAGACCACATTAGGATCCTGCTCTTCAACAACTTGCTGTCGTTAAGCCCCGCTTCTGGTAAGTTTGCAGCTTGGCCCGCTGACAACTCATCGACAACCACTTTTTCTCCATAAGAGTTTCTAAGTCTCTAGATAAATTTGTTTCACCAGGACGAACCTGGTCACTGTATCCGACTCACACTCTATCATGGTCAACCTTAACATTTTACCTTTGCCCAGTCTAGCGCGACCCGATAACTGTGGTTGATGCTTTGTGCGCGTTGGTGCTATTTTTTAATTCAAATTTTAAATATTCATATCTCCTATTCAATTTATTGGGATGTTCTTGTTTTGGTGTTGTTTTTATTTATACCATGCTCTCTATATTTCAAAATTGTTTTGGGATTTTTCTTGTGTTGTGTTTTCACTTAATTAGTGTTTGAGTGCTGCATAACACTTACACATTGTCTTTAAGTTAAACATGGTTACTCAAAGCCAAGCTACCAGAGGGTTGAGCACGGGTATATTTAGTGACTCTGGTGGTTCACCCTGACAAGGATTGCGATTATTTGAGATGGGTTCTCACCTCCTCACCTAATACTCCAATTTCTTACAATTATGTATTAGCTTAACTATTAATTTTTTTTAATTATATACTAAATGTTAATTTTTTATTGCAATATGTATATACATTGATATTAACTGACTAATATAGTCATTTTACAATTATTTAATTGGATTAATCAATTGTATGTTTAAAAATATTTACATTTAAAGAATGTGTTTATATTTTTTAAAGACATTTTGTAATTTGTGGGGTATTTTTGGGGAAAGAGTGGTAGGTTTTTTTAATTGTTAATTTATAATTCAATAAAAATGTAAATATGTAAATAAAAAATATATAATTTTGGGAGTTGAAAATAAGTTTTCAATAACACAGCAGATGTTTGTGCTTTTGTGTCTTTTATTTCTGAGTTTGAGGAATCCTACTTATTTAAAAATGTTTTAATATTTTTATTTTTTACCAATTCTATTGCAGTTGTAGAAATGTAAAAAATATTTTAATGTTTCTGACTTTTAGGATTTTTTTAATAATGTAATAGCTCATCAGTTAGGTATTTAAAAAAAAAATGTTCCCTTCCACTCCACATCACTGCACCTCACATAGGGGCTCATTACGATGGCGGGAGGACATCAGTCCACCCGCCATCGTTGCGGTGCTGGGACCGGCCGCCAGACGTGCGGCGGTCCCGCACCGCCAATTAGGATGCGACCGCCACCGTGGCGGTCGCATTCCGCATTGTTGACATTGCGGCGGGTGCTGCTATAAGCGGCACCCGCCGCAATGCCAAAGAGGCATGTTGTGCATTGCCATGCACAACGTGGCAGGCACCGCGCGGTGCCTGCCACCTTGTGCATGGCAATGAAGGGGGGTACCGTAGGTACCCCCCAAGTGCAGCCCCCCACCCCCACCTCCCCGGGGCCCGCAACGGGCCCCCAAAGCATTCACCACCAGCCTTTCCATGGCGGCAAAGCCGCCATGGAAAGGCCTGTGAAACCCAGCATCCTAATCTGGATGGCGGTGCCTGCTAGGCACCGCCACCATATTAAGGCACCAGTCCACCCGGCAGGCAATCGGAACGATTGCCGACCGGCGGTAAAGCGGCAGACGCACTTTGCGTCCGCCGCGGTACCCCCGCCATTATAATATGGCGGGGGTGAATCGGGTGGAGATGGCGGGCGGATCGCCACCACCTGGCTGGCGATGGCGATCCGCCCACCATCCTAATGACCCCCATAGTCTATAAATAAGTGCTCCTACGTAGTTCGCAAGTTGCAGCACGCCTCAATCCGTAGAGGATTGAGAGGAACCCCATTGATGAAGCATGCCACCTAGGGGTAACCCTGGTGGGTGAGGGGTCTCTAGAAAAAAGTCCTTTTTTTTAGTAAAAGTGATTGCAACGAACTTTCGTTGGATCCTGTTTGTTTGCTCCCCCATGGGCAGGTTTTCTTCGATATATTCGATTTTTGCGTAACCATATACTGTAAGGAGGGTAAACCTACCCTAGAACCTCCACCTCCCCCACTATTTTTTGGAAATATATTTTTTAAAGACATTTCGTAATTTATAGGGGGAAAGAGTGGTAGGTTTTTTTAAATGTTAATTTATAATTCATTAAAAATGTAAATATGTAAATAAAAAATATATAATTTTGGGAGTTGAAAATAAGTTTTCAATA
Source organism: Calotriton arnoldi (assembly GCA_963921515.1). Classification (NCBI taxonomy): domain Eukaryota; kingdom Metazoa; phylum Chordata; class Amphibia; order Caudata; family Salamandridae; genus Calotriton; species Calotriton arnoldi. Next base: position 5,041 of record CAWUFW010004703.1, read on the forward strand.
ACACAGCAGATGTTTGTGCTTTTGTGTCTTTTATTTCTGAGTTTGAGGAATCCTACTTATTTAAAAATGTTTTAATATTTTTATTTTTTACCAATTCTATTGCAGTTGTAGAAATGTAAAAAGTATTTTAATGTTTCTGACTTTTAGGATTTTTTTAATAATGTAATAGCTCATCAGTTAGGTATTTAAAAAAAAAAAATGTTCCCTTCCACTCCACATCACTGCACCTCACATAGGGGCTCATTACGATGGCGGGCGGACATCAGTCCACCCACCATCGTTGCGGTGCTGGGACCGGCCGCCAGACGTGCGGCGGTCCCGCACCGCCAATTAGGATGCGACCACCACCGTGGCGGTCGCATTCCGCATTGTTGACATTGCGGCGGATGCTGCTATAAGCGGCACCCGCCGCAATGCCAAAGAGGCATGTTGTGCATTGCCATGCACAACGTGGCAGGCACCCCGCGGTGCCTGCTACCTTGTGCATGGCAATGAAGGGGGGTACCAAGTGCAGCCCCCCAGCTCCCCGGGGGCCCGCAACGGGCCCCCAAAGCAATTCACCACCAGCCTTTCCATGGCGGCGAAGCCGCCATGGAAAGGCCTGTGAAACCCAGCATCCTAATCTGGATGGCGGTGCCTGCTAGGCACCACCACCATATTAAGGCCCCAGTCCACCCGGCCGGCAATCGGAACGATTGCCGACCGGCGGTAAAGCGGCGGACGCACTTTGCGTCCGCCGCGGTACCCCCCTGCCATTATAATATGGCGGGGGTGAATCGGGTGGAGATGGCGGGCGGATCGCCGCCACCTGGCTGGCGATGGCGATCCGCCCGCCATCCTAATGACCCCCATAGTCTATAAATAAGTGCTCCTACGTAGTTCGCAAGTTGTAGCACGCCTCAATCCATAGAGGATTGAGAGGAACCCCAATGATGAAGCATGCCACCTAGGGGTAACCCTGGTGGGTGAGGGGTCTCTAGAAAAAAGTCCTTTTTTTTAGTAAAAGTGATTGCAACGAACTTTCGTTGGATCCTGTTTGTTTGCTCCCCCATGGGCAGGTTTTCTTCGATATATTCGATTTTTGCGTAACCATATACTGTAAGGAGGGTAAACCTACCCTAGAACCTCCACCTCCCCCCCTATTTTTTGGAAATATATTTTTTAAAGACATTTCGTAATTTATGGGGGAAAGAGTGGTAGGTTTTTTTAAATGTTAATTTATAATTCATTAAAAATGTAAATATGTAAATAAAAAAGATATAATTTTGGGAGTTGAAAATAAGTTTTCAATATCACAGCAGATGTTTGTGCTTTTGTGTCTTTTATTTCTGAGTTTGAGAAATCCTATTTATTTAAAAATGTTTTAATATTTTTATTTTTTACCAATTCTATTGCAGTTGTAGGAATGTAAAACATATTTTAATGTTTCTGACTTTTAGGATTTTTTTAACAATGCTTTTCATTTTTTAATTCAATTTCTTAAATAATTTTAATGACTACTTATATTATTTGTGTGCAGTGAATCTGTCCACACCCCAAATATATGCACTTTCCCCATTGTGTGTTAGGCTCGAGTTACAATAGTAAATGTGACCTACACAATGTATAAAATTTCTCCAATGTTTTTAATTGAATTTAGAATAGTATATTTAGACCCCCCCCCACAATGTATGCACTTTCCCCAATGTTTGTTAGACTGGCAAGAATAGAAAGTCCAACCCTCCCCACCTTATATGTACTTTCCCCAATTTTTGTTTGAATGGAGTTTGACTATCAAAATTGACTTTCCCATAAACTCTTTCTCCAATGTTTGGTAGATTGGCGTTAGACTAAATTGGATCACCCCACAAGGGATGCACTTTCTCTACCATTTGTTGTGCTAGGGTTAGAATATTAAATCTGACTCCCTTTCCCCATATGTACACTTTCCCCAGTGTTTCTTAGACTGGAGTTAGAATAGTAAATCTGACCATCCCAATGTATGCACGTTTCTCAATGTTGGTTTGAAGCTCGAAAATAATTATTACACCCCCTCATCCTAAATATATTCATTTCTCCCGGTATTTGTTAGTCTGGAGGTGGAATAATAAATTGTACCACCCGTGCCCCGCCTGTGTATGCTCTTTCCAGCATTTGTTGGACTGGTTTCAGAATAGTAAGTTAGACTCTGCTATATATATATATATATATATATATATATATATATATATATATATATATATATATATATATATATATATATATATATATATATATATATATGTAGTTCCGTGTTTTGTTAAATTGTCCAAAATAACGAGATGCGGCACACCAGAAGAAGCACAAATTTTATTGTGCACAAACCAAAGGGTGACACGTTTCGGCGTTAAGCCTTTGTCAAAGGCTTAACGCCGAAACGCGTCGCCCTTTGGTTTGTGCACAATAAAATTTGTGCTTCTTCTGGTGTGCCGCATCTCGTTATTTTGGACAATTTAACAAAACACGGAAAGCCTTACATGTTACACGGCTGCTGCCGCCGTTTGCAGGCACCGACGACAGAGGCTGGGAACCACGAAGTGCAGCATCTGTGAGAGAGATATATATATATATATATATATATATATATATATATATATATATATATATATATATATATATCTTAAAACAAACAGTCCGTAATCGGTGCGCACTTTGCTCCGCTGGTGCATGTGTCGAGGTCAGACCATACCTCGCAGTAGTTTCTTCAAACAAATAAGGCACTGCACTCCAGAAGTCGTGTTGTTTCAAAAAGCTTTTTAATAAAGCATAATTACCGCCACCATTACCACCACCAACGTTTCGACCAAGAAATGGTCTTTGTCACGGTTACGTGAGTCCTTTGTCAGTTTCACCCTTTATAGTGTTGAATTACATTTCCCATTGCAATGCATTTTGGGACTCGTAGTTTTAAAAAAAATCACATTTGATGAATTTACATTTTACATTATCCAAATGTTTATATAGGCACTCTGACAATATTACCCAATTGTTATAATACACTTTATAAAGTTTTTAGCGAGTATTTCTCCAACTTTGTTTCTATTTCAATTTAAATAAACATAATTTGCACTGTTTATTATACACATGACAGGCTTGTCCTTTGTCTCTTTATCTATTCTAGGTCCAGTACCTAATTCAAGAGTAACTCGCATATTTATTAATTGTGATTAATAGACAATTTATTTATGGGTTAAGTACCCTAATATTGAAGTGCCAGTTCACTTTTTGGAACAATTTATAAATGTACATGTAATTCATCATCCCCGTTATGTCCAAAAGGGATCTTGGTTTTGAACTTAATGATTAGGCGCGATTCCAATCTTCTTAATTTAAGAGTACGATTGCCTCCTCTTTCGTGGGTTGGGATAGTTGCTATTCCAAAATATCGTATGTTTTCCCAATTTGTTTTATGCTGTGTATGAAGATGTTTCGATATCGCATAGTTCATATCTTTGTTGTGAATAGCTCTGAGATGTTCCAATATCCGCTTGCGAAGAGGACAGATGGTGCTGCCAATGTAGCGTAGTCCGCAGGTACATTCTATCATATACACAACGTAAGCTGTTTCACATGTGATTCTTTCAGTTATCGTGAATGTCTTCCCTTTAAAATCCTTAATGTTAGTCATAGATTTACCAATTTTGCAAGCCTTGCATTTATTACAATGAACAAATCCTTTTTGTTTTTCTGTTAACCACATTTTTGGTTTCTGTGATACAAAGTGGCTATTCACAAGTTTGTCTTTTAAGGATGCAACTTTGCGATACGTTATGTCGGGTCTCGATCCAATTATTTTTCCTATATCAGGATCTTTTAGTAGAACATTCCAATATTTTTGTAAGATCTGTTTGATTTTGAAACTCTCTTTACTATAGGTCAAGATTAACCTTGTTGTGTCTTCTGTTTGATTTTTTACTTTGGTAATCAGAGTTTCTGCTCCTGGGATTGCTTTTGCCCGCTCTAAACCCTCTTTTACGTCTCTGTATTTGTATCCTCTCCTCATGAATCGTTTTTCACTTTCTTTGAAGTTTTTTCGGCCATATCGTCAGCAGAACAGTTTCTCCTCATTCTAATAAATTCCCCATATGGGATACTTTTTATTAGATTGGCTGGATGAAAGCTTTTACCATGGAGTATACTGTTAGTTGATGTAGGTTTACGATAGACTGTAGTTTGTATCTGATTTTCCTCTATGTACACTTGAACATCCAAATATTGAATTGTTTTGGAACTGATGTTGTAGGTAAATTTTAAACCTACATCGTTGGTGTTTAAGATGTTGAAATATTCTTTGAATTCATTTGGGCTGCCATTCCAGATTAAGAAGAGATCATCGATGTATCTCAGCCAAAGTTCTATCTTGGCTGTATATCCTTCATTTTCCTCTCTCCATGCAACAAATTTCTCCCACCACCCCATGGTGAGATTTGCATAACTGGGTGAAAATGATATTCCCATGGCAGTTCCGCGTTGTTGGGTGTACACTTTTTGATTAAAAAGAAAGATGTTATTTTTCAAACATAATTCCACCATTTCCAGCATCTTTGTGTGCTTAAATTCTTGGATGCTCCTTTGACGTAGAAAATATCCTATTGCATTTAATCCGATTTCATGATCAATGGAGGTATACAAGGATACCACGTCAATGGTTACCAGCTGGAACCCTTTTTGCCATCCCATGTTTGACAATATTCGTAAAAAGTCACCGGTATTCGTTTGCAGGCACCGACGCCAGAGGCTGGGAACCACGAAGTGCAGCATCTGTGAGAGAGATATATATATATATATATACACACACTTTCCCCAGCACTTTTTGGACTTGTATTGGAATAGTAAATCCCCCCTCCCCAATCTTTGCACCTTCCTCAGTGTTTGCTACACTGGAGTTACAATAGTCAATTGTACCCACTACCCATGTACGCACTTTCTTCAATGTTTGTTAGATTTGAATTTCTGTAGTAAATATGTCCTCCCTCAAATGTATGTACTTTCCCAATGTCTGTTAAATTGGAGTTGTAATATCAACTCTGATCCCTTACCCATGTATGCACTTTCTACAATGTTTTTGTAAACTACAAATAGAAGAGTAAATCTGACTGTACCCTATGTATGCACTTTCTACAATGTTTTTTAGATTGGAGTTACAATAGTAAATCTGACCTCCCATAATATAGGCACTGTCCCCAACATTTGTTGAGCTGGAGTTACAATAGTAAATCTGACCTCCCCTGATGAATGCACTTTCCCCAACCTTTGTTTAAATAGTAAGTCAGCTCCCCATAATCTTTAGACTTTCCCCAATCTTTGTTAAACTGAAATTAGAATCCTAATTCTAACCTACCTCAACCCCGATGTATGGCATTTTCCATAATGTCTGTTAGAGTGGAGTTATTAGAATTGTAAATTTGAACACCTCTAATGTATGTCCTTGCCACAACATTTGTTGGAATGAAGTAAGAATAGTATGTTTGATCCACCACCACCCCACAATGTATGTATTTTGTCAGTGTTTATAGGATGGTATTTCCATTGGCTTCTACTATCTTCTTTAATGTTTTTGATTAGAGTTAGGTTACTATTTATTACTTCATACACTACTTCATCCTGTATTTTTATCTGATATTTTGAAGGCATTTTATTTAAAAGTATATATTTTTTAATTATGTTGCTTCTTTTAATTTCTTTTTATTGTATTTTGCTTTTTAAAAGATTCCAATTTTGGTTATGTGTTATAGTATTAAAAAAATAGTTTTTGTTTAATATTTATGCATTTTATTTATAATAGTTTAATAAATATAAAATATACTTCCATTTAAAAGTATTACTAATTGTACATGTTTGCATTGTTATAATTGTTCATATAAATTAATAATAGTGTATTGTTTATGTAAGAAAGTTAATATTGTTTATTTCGAAAAGTTAATAAATGAATGTTTACAGGTATTTTCTGTTATATATATTTATAAACAGATTACGTTTTAAAAACTATTTTACTTTTTATAAATTACAATAAAATTCATATACTTACCAATGTAATGCTGATCTTTTGATGCAAGATATATTGTAGTCAATGTTCTTCTGGGCCGCATCTCGGTTTACTTTCCGACCACCGCATTACAATGCTGGCGGTTCGAAACTAAACCAGCCGGTCATTCCGGCTGGCTTCCGACGGGCTCAAGGAGCCCGTCGACCAGTCAGAGGCTGGCTCGTAATCCCAAAGGGCGGTCTTTCTGCCCTTGGGATTACGATGCACGGTTTCCGGCAGGGTTTTCATGCCGGCCTTTCCGACATGGAAACCCTGTCGGAAAGCATGCTTGGGGCCTCCTAGCAGAGCCCCCTTGTGTGTGTGACCTCTGGTTGGGGGCAGAGGGGGCACCTATGTTAGCCCCTGTTAATCCCTTCACCCTGTGGCAGGCACCTTGAGGTGCCTGCCACATGGTGCAGGGATTAATACCACCTCCCATTTCCCTATGGGAGCAAGTACTACGGCCAGTTTATGGCCGTAATACATGCTCCCATAGGGAAATGTCGGAATGCGACCGAACAGTATTCGGTCACATCCTAATCAGGAGGTTGGGACCGCCGAATGGAGGTCGGTCGGTCCCAGTTCCAAGACAGGGTTGGGCGGACGCAAGTCTGCCCAACATCGTAATAGGCCCCTTTTTTGCAAATATTTGGACAAAAATATTTTTGTGCCACAATTTTTTTGTGGTTGAAATTTCATTGGTTAACCCTCAGTAGCAATAGAGCAGTTCTTTAATTGGGCATCCATTCTCGGCCACTCAGTACCTTTACTCATTGTGTTTAAAAGGGAGAATACCATCACTTCTCAGAAGGGTAGCAAAACTTATAATGAGAGAGTACCAGCAGTTCCGAGTAAACAGCAAGAATTCTGGGATTCTTAGTCCCTGCACTTTTATAATTCAGTTTCAAGTACTGATCCAATAAGGATGTAAATGCCATGGACGTTCATTCACTAAAATGTCAAGTATAGTGGAAGTGACATCATTCACCCATCGACTCTCCGATGACATAACAGGCTTGACATACTCTCAACAGCCTTTATTTACTACTGAGATGCTAAAGGAAAGACAAGGGTTAAAAACTACAGGAAGTAAAATGGATCTTAAAGTGTTGGATGTCCATTCACTAAAATACCAGGGGTAGCAGACGTGAAATAACAGCACAGGGAATGATTTCATATGACCTTTGACTCTAAAGTTTCCCAGGAAGTCATGTCAAATGACCTTAAACCTCATTACATCACAATAAGCGACATCACTGAAATTCCATAATAGCTGCACAATTAAAATAAGAACACGTGGACTAATGCCTATTTTAGATACGCCTATATTAGGGAGCTGACCTGATCTTTTAAAGTGCTCAGGTGTAATGCTAGCCCTGAATTGTGGTGAACGAGTCAGCCATACCTCATCTAGGTGGGTTCAGGGGGTTTCTCCCTTTGTGAAAATTTTGGTAAAAATGGGTCAAATAGTGTAACTTAAAGTACAACTTTCACATCAATTTGCTAACAAGCCATAGGCTCCAAAAGAGCACTCATTTAATATTCAAGCCCTTTCAGAGTGTCACAAGCCAATGAAACTTGGAGCTCCCCTGCAGTTGACCCCATTTTTTATTCAAAATGTGCTGTGGGTACCTGTATCTGTCAAAAATTTCCTCCAATGTGCCAGGGCCAGCATTTTGTCATGGATACCCCTAAATGCCATTGCTGCCTTCTTTAAATACCAGTGCAGGAGTTTTTTTCTGTTTATGCAATCTATATATCATGGGTGGCCCTTATGTCAAAAATTACCTCTATGTCAGGGCCATGATTTTGGCATGGTTTCTCTTTTCCTATATGCCATGGTTACCTTCAATTTTCTTTTGCTAGCATTTTGCCATGTGTACCCATTATCAGTGTCAGACTGGGCTGTAGGACAATCTGGCAGTGACAGAAAAGATAATCTGATAGGTTAGTGTGTGGACTGGTTTTGTGGCAGCTTTATGGTCTGGTGGACCAGTGGTTACTGTTGATTTCCCTGATATTACCATAATCATTGCCGGCAGTAAACACAAATGAATACAGACTCCTTTACACTGCAAAACACATATACAGTGTGGGGCTTATTTACAAGCCCATTGCACTGCTGGTGCATCACTTTTTTTGACGCACCAGCGGCGCAGTGTGCCTGCCCTTATTTAAAAAGCCATGTATATCCACCCTGTGTGGCTTTTCATGGCCTTGTAAATATGGCCCCCTTTTACGCATTTCTCTGCGTGAAAGGGGCGTTCCATGGGTGTTGCTGTGGGTGTTCCCATGCAATATCCATGGAACCTGGCGAATTCCCAGATTTACAAGATTTTGAAAACCTGGGAATGCGTCAGATTCCTACGCCTCCCCAGGAGAGGTGTAAGGGAGGCGTAATAAGGAGAAATACCTTTATTTCTCCTTGTTTTTCCTTTTTGTATGTGTGCTGAAAGAGGAAATCATCTCTTGTGATTATTTTTGTGCAGGAAGGAGTCCCTTCCTGCACAAAAACAATCACCCCTACAACGCAGGCACCCTTGCACCATGGCACATGGGTGCCTGCATTGGCGCATGGCAGCCCATTGTGCAGCAGCACAGGGGAAAAGGACAGGAATGCGTTGTATCTTGTAGATATGGTGCATTCCTGCCCTTTTCTTTTGACACACAGCAGCACAGCAGGCAAAGCTGGCTGTGCTGCCGTGCGTCAAAATATTGTAAATGAGGCCCTGTGTCTTTACCAATTTAAAACTGCCCAGATTTGCAGAATGTGGGCCAGATTTTTGCAATCTGTTTTGCTAATTAAGGCCTTTTTTATTTTGGTGCCCGGTCCTATTTTCTGTCCTTGTCCGGCCGTCTCCATTATACCAAGAATTACCTCCAGTATGCCAATGTCAGTATTTTGTCACAGGTCTCTTTCATGCTAAGAATTGCTTCCAGTAAGCCAGCGCCAGTATTGTACAATGCGTACATCAGAAAGACAAGAATAACCTTTAATATGCCGGGGCTAACAGCAGACTCGCAAACATAATACCACATTCTCACTCTCGCTCACTTATGAGATTATGGGGCCTATTAGGATGGCGGGCGGATCGCCCCCGCCGGCCCGGCGGGGGCGATCCGCCCGCCATCCACGCCTGAATGACCCCCCGCCACATTACGATGGCTGGGGGGTCCGCGGCGGATGGGAAGACCGTCCGCCGGTTTTCCGCCCGTCGACGAGTCGACCGGGTGGAGAAGGGGCTTAATATGGTGGCGGTGTCTGCAAGACACCGCCATCCATATTAACATGCAGGCGGAGTCTTGCCTTTCCATGGCGGCGTTGCCGCCATGGAAAGGCATGCGGTTTCTGCTATTGGGGGCCCGTAGCGGGCCCCCAGAGTGTTGGGGGGGTGGGGGGTGCACATGGGGGGTACCTATGGTACCCCCCTACATTGGCATGGACAAGGTGGCAGGCACCGCGCGGTGCCTGTCACCTTGTGCATGCCAATGCACAACGTGCATCCACAGCATTGTGGCGGGCGGTGCTGTGAGCACCACCCGCCACAATGTTGTGGATGGGGGATGCCACCGCCACGGTGGCGGTGGCATCCTAATGGCCACAGTGGGACCGCCGCACCTCTGGCGGACGGTCCCGCATGCCGTTACGGTGGCGGGCGGACTTTGTCCGCCCGCCATCGTAATAGGGCCCTATGTGTGTATGTAAAAGGTATTACTTTAGCGCAAACCGTGGAAATTTGTGCAGAGCTCTGTGTGGCTACCTTAGTGGGTTAGATTTGCACCAAATCCTAGGGATGTTTGCGCCGGTCCTCCCTAGTAACACCCCTGTGATGCGAAGCCATTTTATGCGCTGTGAAAAGAGCACCTTTAAAGCACAAAATACTTTTTCCTCTCAATAAAAAAAAATAAACATGCATTGTTTTGTGTCAATTTGCATCAGCACAAAGCTTTAATAAATCTGAGCCTCAGCGTTTCTTGGCTTGGTATATTTGTACATCCATGCCATGATGAGAATGAACCTTATTACTGAGTTGCATGGCATTCTTTATTCTTAAGAAAGTTTGGAGCCGATTTTGCAATCCTGGACCTGCCTAGTCCAAGGCTTTTATCTTGAAAACAAATAATGCTTTTTGTAAGCACCCAGCATAAAGTCTGGTCTCTGTCACATGTTCTCCTGATATATTCAGTGCTTAGTTAGCGCTGGTGTCACAGATGGTGAGCACCAGCACTCTTTTTTGCATACCGGGACTTAAGGCCTGATTATGAGTTTGGCGGTCCGAACGACGTATTATGACTTTGGCAGTTGGACAGCCATAGTATCGCTGCTACCACCAGGGATCCATGATCCCTGGCCGTCTTGCATTGGTCTGAGGCCACAATATGCTGGTGGTGCAGCTGCTGCCAAGCCAAACATATTATGAGTTTCCTCACTGCCCTCCTTTTCATGGGGGTGAGCCCGCCATGAAAAGGGTGGCGGTGAGGAAACGGGCCCCCTGGTGCCTCGGTGCATGGGGGTGCATGCAGGGGGGGGGCACATGGTGTGCCCCCTGTCTTTCTGCATGCCCAGTTCCTGCACAGCATGGACTTTAAAGTCCATGCCATGCTGGAACGTGCTGTGGTGGTCCCACAGCACTGCCTTTCTAAGGCTCTCCTATGAACCTTTGGAAGGCAGCGCCGTGGGCCAGCCGCCGCAGGACCGCCCGCTCAGATTACAACTTGTAACCCAGCGGGTGGACGGCGGTGTAGTTTGGCGGTGTGGGAGCGGGGCGGTGGAGTGCCACCTTGTTCCCACACTGCCAAACTCATAATCAGGCCCTTAGTTTCATCGTCAGACTTTGACTCAGAGCAAGCGGGAAATGCTGAAGAAGGGAGAAATAAGGAAGAAGAGAAAGATAGGAAAACAGTGTCAGAGGGAGAAAGCAGGGCTGAAAATGAACCTCTAAGCATGAAATGAAGAGCTAGCAACTGTGGGGTGGTGGAAGGAAGTGAAATCAAGACTAAGTAGCCCTGGCATTCAGCAGTGCAAGCAGAAGGCTCAAAAGAAAAACTTCCCCTTCACTTTTAAAAACCAAGGGGCATATCTATGAGCCCCTTGGGCCGCTGGAGCATTACTTTTTGCGACACCCAGTGGCGCACACTACAGAATCATATCTATGAGGTCACACAAAGCCACTTTGCGTGGCTTTGAATGGCCTCATAGATATGGAGTAAGGCAAGGCAGCGTAAATCGGTGCTTTGCCTTACTCTGCGCTAGGGAGGCATTCCATGGGCATTGCGGTGGGTGTCCCCATGCAACACCAATGGATTTTACACTTCCCTAGATTTACAAAACCATTTTTAGAGCGCGATTTTGCTCTGTCGTTTGTAGGGGTGCATTATAATCATGGATAGTTCGCACCCGCATATAATCCTTTATTGTGTTAACATTGGGTCATTAGAAAGTGTACTGTAATAACATGTAAAGCGAAGTGATAGGTACATTTCAATGTAAACGTGAAGAAATTAACGTTGCAGTTATATGTGGTTAGATGAAAACCTTACCGTGTAGAATTTGTATTTGTAGCTAACAAATGTTTTACAATTAATGTGCTTATGTAATGCGTCGAATTGAGGAATGATCAGTAATAGTGTTCATTTATACGTGTGACCGAATTCTGAAGGCCCGTATTGTATTTTTCCACTGGAAGCTCTCGCATTAGACTTTAGTGATTTTCACGTGCATGTGGAATTTGTTCTTTCTCACGTTTCTGTTGCAGGTGGAGAAATTCATCTTTGTTAGTTAGAATAACGTCTTTGTTTTAGGAGCTAGGCTTAGGGAGGAGAGGATACATTGAATGGCGATGCTGATAATGAGGGACGGCTGTATTTTCTCATCGGAGAGAGTCTGGGAATCAAGGTCATCTAGCCAAAGTCTGGGAGCATTGCTGCCGCATGGAAAGTTACCTACAAGGAGGTGGCTTGCCTGGATGGGGTGATGCCGAAATGCCTTCTGGGATGCTACCTGTAAGTTCATGTGTTGAAGTTAGGGACAGAGTCCGGGGACTTCTGCCTTGCCTTGAAAGAGAGAGCATCTTAGAATGAGGTCTGTAGCTTTATGCTATTTGACCCATTCAACATGAGTGGACTTCTTAGGAAGTCTTCACGTGCTGACACCTTTATAGAACTTGCCTTGGGGAAATGCTAAATAGGGATGTCACGTTAGTGTTAGTGTAGGGACAGACTATGGGGCATATTTACAAGCCCCTATCACCACCACAACGTCACTTTCAGTGACGTTGTGGTGGCGATAGGGTCCTCGCCATATTTACAAGGCAGCGTTAAGCCACTTAAGGCCCCCTTTCACGCTATGCTTAGCGTGAAAGGGGTGGGCAGTGGGTGTTGCGGTGGGTGTTACACTGCAACACCCATTGATTTTTATGCTGCCACCTATTTACAAGCGCAGCGTAAATAGGTGGCAGCGCCAGAATTAAGACTAGGAAAAACCTGGTCTTAAGTTGGCGAAACGAGGAGAAATGCTTTGTTTCTCCTCGTTTTTGCTTTTTCCATATGTGCTGCCTTGTGCAACACACATGGAAAAAGTAAAACACCTTGGATTGTTTATGTGTAGGAAGGTGACCCTTCCTGCACATAAACATTCCTTAAAAAAAAATGCCATTTTGTAACTTCCATGTGTGCTGCATTAAGCAGCACACATAGAAGTGACAAAAGGGCATTTCAGGATTGTTTATGTGCAGGAAGGGTCACCTTCCTACGCATAAAAAATCCTCCCCTACACGCAGACATCCTTGCACTATGGTGCAAGGGTGCCTGCGTTGGCGCTACACTGCTAAGTGTAGCGCCAGCGCAGGGGGAAACGCAAGGCTGCACCATATCCTTGTAAATATGGTGCAGCCTTGCGTTTCTGAAGTGGCAGAGTGAGGCTGTAAGCCATGGCAGCTAACGCATCACTCCGCCACCTCATTGTAAATATGCCCCTAGATACTTTACACCTACAAACCTCCAATGAAGGGGAATTTGAAGGCTGGAACCATTATTTTCTGTGTCCTTATTCTGGAACAGGTTAGTCTGTGCATGCTGCATCGCCTTAACTTTACCCGTAGGTTTGGCTTTGTATTAGTTCCAATGTATTTCTACACCCTCATTGTTTGTATGTCCAATTGTTCTTGGCTTTGTAATAAATTAACTAAACTTAATTGGGAGTCTGTGATTCTTCGGAGTCATATTTCATTGGAACAGTGATGATTGATTGGCTAACGATTTTCCTCCCCTCCACACTTTCATGCAGAGAAAAAGAGACATCGGCCTAGAGTTCCAGGGTAAATCTAGAACGTGGAACCCGGCTCCTTCACCATGTAAACTTGGGGATGCGCCAAAACCTTACGCCTCCCTAGGGGAGGCGCAACGTTGAGAAATAACTTGATTTCTCCTAATTATTTCCTCTTTGCATATATGCCACATTCTGCAGCACACATAGGTAGAGGAAAAAGCCTCCCAGGATTGTTTTTGTTCAGGAAGGTGCTTCTTCCTGCACAAAAACTATCCTGCTGACAACACAGGCACCCTTGCACCATGGTGCAAGGGTGCCTGCATTGGCACTAGGCAGCTAAAATGGCATCAACGCAGGGGGAAAGGACAGGAATGCACCATATTGAACAAATACGGTGCATTCCTTCCCTTTCACTTTGACGTAGGGCAGCAAAGCAAGGTGACTTGCTGCACTGCTCTACACCAAAACCCCATAAATGAGGCCTTAAGTACTGCAGGACATATTTACTAAGGTTGCACACAGCGAAGTGCAGTAAGGGAAGATACTGCACTGCATTGCATGAAAGAGAGCAAGCAGAACTGCGCCATATTTACAAAGATATGGTGTAGTTCTACTCTCTCCTAGCGCTGGTGCACTTGTGGCTGCCTAGTGCCAATGCAGGCAACCTTGCACCCCAGCACCTTTATTGTGGTCAGAATCGTTTTTATGCAGGAAGGTATACTCTCCAGCACAGAAATCTATTCTTAGAGGCTTATTCTTTTGTGTATGTGTGCTGCAAAATGCAGCATACATGCAAAGAGGAAGTAACAAGGAAAAATAAAGATATTTCTACTTATTACACCAGCCTCAGTAAGGGTACCATTTTGATGCAAATCCATGTTTGCTGACTTTAGTAAATATGGGTTTACGTTAAAATGCATGGGTGGAAGCTCCACCCATGCTCCACCTATGTAATGCATTTCCAACGCAAGGTAATGCAAGGAAGTGCTGTGCATGACTTTGTACATTTAAAAAAATTACTTTGCATTGGTCTGTTCCAAATAAGTGACGTAACCTCGAGGCAAAATCTTCGTAAATCTGGACCTCGATGTTTTGCATAGCAGCGACAAATCTTAAAAGAATTGGATAGGATTAGCTCTGCTTATTGCAGTGTTTTCAATCAAAAAGAAGAAGTCAAGCAAGAGGACTTTGTTTCCCATTTCCCATCTGCACAGGAAGCGACATCACTGGATTTTCCATCATCCATCTGCACAGGAAGTGACATCACTGGTTTCCTGCCCACGGTACCCTGTGCTCCTCCCTTCTCCCAGGAATTATTTAATGGTAGCTGCGGTGCGAATGTGCAGCACATACGTGCAGCGGGTGTGCCTCTTGTGCACTGAAGGTGTGCCAAAGTCAAGCCCGTCTGTGCCCGTCCACACCTGAACCACGCCCAGTGCCAGGAATCTGCGGGCCTCTCCCTACCCACTTATTCCCTGCTGTGCTAATCCATGCTCTTAATGCTGGTCGCTGCTCTCTGCGCTGCTGCCACACCGCACCGCACCACACAACATGGAAGGAAAGTTTGCATGTGCCTCCTGCAAGTTCTCATGCACTCTCCCACACCCTACACCCACTCCTCCCACACCAACAGCACCCAGCACCCCACTCGCTCACACTCATACAGACCAAACACCACCCAAACAACACGCCATACTTGCATGCATACTCCTCAACACCCTCTCGCTCAACAAACACGCCATGGCTATATGGGACCTACTGCACAACCACACTCCTGCCCTTCTCTTTCTCACAAAAAAAAGGGCTCAACCCAGCCTCTGCAGTGGACATCGCTACAACCATCCCTGCTGGCTACAAGATTGTTAGGCAAACCATTAATACAAGCTTAGAGGTGGAGTCACCATCATATTCAAAGATGACATCAGCTGCACCACCTACACATACACCTACACCCCTACCAGCTACTTGGAACACCTCATGTTCAAGATACGCATCACAGCCAAATTCTCTCTGGGTGGAAGACTTGCATACAACTATCAGACCCTGAACCAATTTTGGCAGTGGCGTCACGGACTTCGTTGCACCCCTCATCATCAAAGTTTGCGCATTCATCCTCCTCGGTGACCTTAACTTTCACCTAGAACACCGCACCAACCCCAACTCTATGGCCCTTCTAGAAAACCCCGAAACCTTGGCCTTACCCAGAACCCCCCCACACTACCGGACACCTTTTGGACCTGATTTTCTCCTCAAGCAGCAACATTACAGTCAACAAGCCAGCAACAATGACCTGGACAGAACATGCCCTCGTCAGGTTCAGCATACCCATCCTGCACCATCACAGACCTATCACTACCAGAACCGCCCGCTGCAGCTGGAAAAGCATCTCAGAAGAGGAGTGAACTTCTGCCCTCTCTGAGCACCAGCTTGAGCACACCGGCAACTTGCTGCAAGCCATCAAAAGCCTCAACAGCCAGATCACCGCATGCGCTGCATTGACTTCCACTCAAGCACAACCCAATGGCACGAGCCCAGCCACACGCCAACTGGTACACAGAGGAACACAAGCTGATGAAACTCCACTGCATGAAAGTGGAGCACAAATGGAGAATGTTAGACTTGGCTTTTGAAGTGGGTTTACCCCCAGACTTTTTGCTTTTTGGACTCCTGTTTTTGTTGGTATTAGGACTCTGGGCACTTTACGACTGCTATTCAGCGCTAAAGTGCATATGCTCTTCATGTAAATTGTGTTTATGAATTGGTGTTTGCATGAGTGGCTTATTTGATTTGCTACTAAGTCCCTAGTACAGTGCACTGTGGGTGCTCAGGGCCTGTAAATCAAATGATTGTAGTGGGCCTACAGCACTGATTGTGCCACTCACACAAGCAGCCTTTCAAAGTTGTCTCAGACCTGCCACTGCAGTGTCTCTGCCCAGTTTTTACTGCCATGTCGACCTGGCAAGTGCACCCACTTGCCAGGCCTAAACCTTCCCTTTTCTTACATGTAAGACACTCCTCAGGTAGGCCCAAGGTACCCCCATAGGCAGGGTGCAGTGTATGTGAAAGGGAGGACATGTACTGGTGTGTTTTACATGTCCTGATATTGAAAGACTGTGGGGCATATTCTCAAGGAACTATCGCCGAGTTAACGGCACTTTATCTCAGCCAAAGTCGCGATAAAATTATCGCCCCATTCACAAGCTGGTGCTAACAGCCAATACCACCAGTTTACTTGCGATAGCAGTCGCAAAAAACATCGCCACAGATGACCCCGGCAACTAACGCTAATGATATGCAGAGTAGGCGTTCCCGTGCAAAAAGCAGCGACAACACCACTCCACAACATTCTCAACGACCAGCCAGATCGGCGATAAGATCACAAAACATGCGCTAAGGTGCGTTAGCAGCAGGAAACTAACACCTGCTCCTACCTGGTGTAAAGTCATACGACAACCGGCACCAGACAAGGGAGCACAGCCCATAGCCACACATGAAGAACAACAGATGCCCTGGAGCTACCCATCATGCAGCCCGGAGCCCCAATACATCAACAACACCCACCGCCACCACCCCCAGGACCCCACCCCCCGGGCCCTACCCCAGGCACCCCCACACACACCCCCTTCAAACAAAGATATTGCACCTCAACTCCACAAAATCATGAACCAAACAAATCGCCTGAAGTCGCACAATCACAACACCCAACATACATGTGTGGTCAGAAAAAGGGAAATCATACATCCATATCATAATATCCAAACAATACGTTTATTACAGAAGAAACCAAAAAAAACAAATCTGAAGAGGCATGGCGGGTAGTCTCAGGACATTCTGTAAGTCACAGCCTGCAAAACAGAAATCTGGATCAGAAGGTGTGCCATGCGCCCATCAAAGTACAGAGAGAGAGAGCAAAAGAGAGAGGTAGAGAAAGAGAGGGTGAGAAAGAGAGGGAGAGAGAAAGAGAGAGGGAGAGAGAAAGAGAGAGGGAGAGAGGGAGAGAGAAAGAGAGGGAGAGAGAAAGAGAGGGTGAGAGAGTGCCAACACTGCGGACCTAGGCCTCACTGCTCACCTGCTGCCACCGGTGTGTCTCCAACCACGTGCCGGTATTCACAGCAGTCCCCCAGGTCCCTCATCTGAAACAGTTTCCAGAGACATGAATGGCAGAGTCCATACAGTTGCACACGCCATCATCACTTGCCCGCCCCTGCGCACACAGGCTGCTGCACCCCAGCCCCTCCCGCCGCCCAGCGGTTATTGCCCGCCCCTGCGCAACCAGGCCTCACTGCTCACCTTCCGCCACCGGCGTGTCTCCAAGAGGGCCCACCACGTTCCGGAGGGATCTCCAAACCCAGTGCCTGCGACCATGGCACCCTCCACATCATGCAGCCCCGCACCACGGGCCACCAGGTCACACACATGATTCTGGGTCTTGATTTCGCAATGGCAAAGACCACATCAGTGCACACGGCATCATCGCAGGCTGCAAACCCACACAGCGCTTGAGGTGCCACTAACTCTGTGAACCGCGAGGCAACGCCACGTGGCGGGAGGCCCGCCCTGCCCGCTGGCTCAGGCCTACACTGCGGTCAGCAGGGCTCCCACTAATCCTTGCCAGTCCGGACCGCCAGGACGGTGCATCATCGCAGGCATACATGAGAACTACACGGAGACACCCAGTCAGAGAGAGTGGAAATGGCGTCCAGCACGTGCGCCAGGCCATTTTCATTGGCAGGGTCACATGTCCTGTGACGCCTGTGCTGGATGGGTGTGGTGTGGGTGTACACCAGCCATGAGGGAGTGGCTGTGGCATGCTGACAACTAGACCTGTGAGCTGCAGATCCCAACAGTGAAGACCTGGGACATGTAGCGTTTTCGTCCCCCCCTGTGTGCGTAATTGGAGTGGCTGTCCTGGCGTATGCCAGTCCAGCGTAAGGGTGTGAACAATGACCCGGGGGCTCTGGGCGTGGTTCTGTCCTGGGCTGGACAAGGAAGTGACTACTGGATGTGTCTCTGTTGTAGTGTCGGCGCCACCCGGACCGCAATCGGCAATGTGTCACCCTGTGACAAAAGTCCCACAACATGGGCAACATGGACGTAAGGGGGAATCACTGACCCTACATTCATCCATACTTCCACACTTGAAAGATCATAGACATGACACATCTGTGTGAATAAGAATGTTTATTGCACATTCAAGGGAGTGTTGCAGCTGGAGCAGTACAGGGCCATGCCAACCCCACTTCGCATTGTCGGCCCGTGGAAGGCCAGCCAGAGTCCTTCAGGGAATGACAGGTATATCAGGAGAGGAGGACTTCAGTCCGCAGTCTGATAGCTGTGTCATTGGTGAGCAAACAGAATATGGCAGTCCATGTCGAGGTCCAAGGTGAGTGTCGCAGAGTGCATCGGGGGACAGTGGAAGGTGATGATGCAGAGGGCAGAACCAAGCAGAAACAGGCCACATGGCGGAGATGAATGCCACTGCGTCCTCCTGACCACGATGGCAGATTCATCCGCACCTTCGTCCTCTGCTGTTGCATGTGCCTCACATGTGGCTGGTGGTGTTCTGTCTCCAGCACTGTATGGCACTGACACATCAGGGGCCGGAGATGTGGATGGGGTGGTAGCAGCAGCATGCATCAGCGCCAGGCCTTGTGGCAGCAATGCCATGAGGAGGGTCTTCAGGGCATTGAGGGACCCAGCTACCTCTCGCTGGTGTGAAGCCGTGGCAGCCGCTCTTTCCACCTGCGTCCGCTCCATGTTCTCCATGATCCTCCGCATGTGTCCCAACTCCCTGGCGAGATCGCTGTAGGCATTCTGACTAGACAGTCGTTCTTGTCGCAGAGTCAGGACTCTAGCGATGTCAGCCATGGTCCGTTGGAGAGCATGGAGCGGACTGTGGGTGTCCGTTAGGGACTGTGAGTGGTCCCTGATGGGACTTAGACACCCATGTATGGCGTCAAGTTTGGCTGCCATGCGGTCGAACCCCACCTGCACCTGTTCAGCCAGCTTCTCCTGGCACCCCAACACACGGCGTTGGAAGGCCATGTGTTCGTCGTGGGGGTCCTGGGAGGCAGCCGTGGTGGTGGGTGCTGCCTGCTGTGTGTGCTGTGCAGGGGGTGGGTTCTCCTCATGGCACCTGGGCTGCCCTGATCCTGGAAGTGGGCTGCGGAGGCTCTCCACGAGCTGTTGGAGGGCGTCAGAGTCGAAGGTGTGGTGGTCCTCTTCGTCATCAGAGAAGAGAGGTTCGGACTGCTCTGCAGGAGGTGTTGGATTTCCCCCTGCAATGTGAAGGGGAGATGCAGTTTAACATTGTGATCACATGTTTGTTGGCGCATTGTACATGTTTACATTCAGACTGCATGACAGTGTACATTGTGACTGTTTGGGGGGAGCTGCCTATTTGATGCGGGACAGTGGACATTCCGACTACATCACGGATGTGTGTTTGTACTTGTACATTGTCAACTCACATTTCCCTGCAGTGCCAAATGTGATTGGCCAGTTTCTACGCACATGCGGCACCAGTTGTGTCCTCTGTTCTGTTGTAGATGTGTTGCGGTTTGTACCACATCGTTGTCAATGTTGATGTGCTCTGCATGTAATGTGTGTGCCGCATTTTGGGGGAGTCGCCCCTGCAGCTCTGATTTAGCTGCCCTTATCCCTTTCATGCGGTGTGCCTCTGAGTTCTGTGCTTATGCAGTGCTGAGATGTTGCATACCTGTGTGCATTGGTCTCTTGGTGGGAGTTGTGGGTCTGGGCCATGGTTTGTCCGCAGATGTGCTATGCTTAATTGTGCATGTGTGCCATTGTGCCCATCTCCCCCCGTCCTCCAAGTCCCTGGTGGTTACTCACCCTGTTGCTGTTGTGTCCTGTCATGTTGAGCAGTGTCCGGTCCCCCAACTCCTGCCACCGTCTCCCCACTGATGACTGTGGACACCATTTCCTCCATCTCGTCCAGCTCCTCCTGTGGCGCTGGACTCCCACCTCCAGTCTGCATTGCTGCCTTCCAGTTGTTTGTGAGTTTCAGCTTGGTTTTGCGCTTCACATCATTCCAGCGCCTCTTGACCTCGTCCATTGTCCTCTTCAGCACTCCGACTGCATTCACCTTGTCCACAATGGTCTGCCATATTCCATTTTTAGTTGTCAGTGACACAGTGGAGGTGACGACAGTGGTTGATGGTGTTCTATCACCTCCGTTATCAGGATCCTGTTTTCCTGCGGAATGAACCACTTCTTCCTACTCTTCTTGTCCTTGCCCTTCCCTGACCCCGAGGTCCCTGGCTGTTCCTCCGGGGGGCTTGTGGGGTTCTGATTGTCCTCTGTACTTGCTCCGGATGCCTCCATTGTGCTTCGCTGTTGTTTGGCTTTTGTTGGTATGTTTTTTTCTACTTTTATAGTGCATTTTCCCGCATGACGCCTGGGAATTGCAGGCCTGTGGCTGGTTTTCGTAGATTTTGTATCACGATTGGCGTCATCGCTACTATTTTCGCGTTGGGGTTTCGCGTTTTTGCGGCGTCGCGTTGTTTTTAACGCGTTCATTTGACGCGTTGTCGTGTGACTATCGCATGGTACCGCAGTGTTGTGAATACCACGTTGACACGGAGTTGTTTCCCGCAATAGACTGCGATGTGAAGGGTTGCGTTAAGCTACACTTGCGGTGGTTATCACACGTTCTTGAGAATATGCCCCTGTGTATTTAGTTTTTCACTATTGCAAGGCTATCTGTCCCATAGGCTGGCATGGGAGTTGCTTTGTAACATCTTACAATCATAACTTTCCATTGGAACAAGATAGAGAAATGGATTTAAAAATACATCTTTTAGTAAAGATGATTGTGATACTGTGTGTTTGGAAATACCACTTTTAGAAAGTGGGTATTTTCTTGTCTAACCATCTATGTGCCTCTGCATGTTGTGTATTCGCTGTCTGGGTTTTAGACTGACAGGGGCTGGTTTGTGCATTCACACTAGACAGACAACCGGGGGGTTGAGGTGTGTCCTGCCTTTACTGGGTGACTCGTAGCCAGGCTGAATAGACCTGGCTACATTTCGAGTAGGGGGAGTAGTTGTTGTTTGCACCTGAATGGAGTGTGTCTGTCTTCCACAATGCTGTCTCCATCCCCTGGAGTGAGCCTGTCCTGGCCAGAAAGAACTGGATTATGTATGCCAGTGGAACTTTGTTTGTGCCAACTTCAAAGGGAAACGTGGTATTAATATTGGGGCCCTGAACCCAGAACTTTAGATTACTGCTGGACTAAGGAACCTGCCAGGAAGAAGAGCTGGAACAACTGTGTAGAGAGACTACCACTTTGCTGCGTGCTTTGCATGGTTGGCCTGCAGTTGCTGCTCCTGTCTTGGGCAGGGAAAGGACTGGACTGTTCTTTCTGCATTCTAAGTATCTCCAAGAGCTTACCTCCTGTTGGAAGTCTCAGAGAAATCAACTCCTGCTGACGCCACTCCTCCGGAGCTCACTGCAAGGTCCAATGCCCTGCATCTCCAAAGGTACTGTTTTACGGGTCTCCCCGACATCGTAGCTGGCCTGTGACACCGCAGTCGGCCAGAACTGTTAGATTTCTTTGCTCATGATGCCGTGATAGCCCCGGACAGAGCTACCGACTTCAAGGAACTGTATATAAGGTCTATTTTTGATTTATTGGTATTTGGATCACTGTAAGTTGGATTTTTATCTTTTTGGCTCTTGTTTTACACAAATAAAAGATATTTTTCTAAAACTGGTGTGGTGTCCTTTTGTAGTGTTTTCACTGTATTACTGTTTGCTCTGTGCAAATGCTTTACACATTGTGTTAGAAATGGGGGTCTCTAGTTGGCAATGGCTGGCCACTGTCCAAGTAGGGACCCTTCTTCCTAAGTCAGAGTGAGAGGGCTACCCTCTTTAATACCCCTGCTCAACCCTGTGGTAACGTAGCACGAGCAGGTAGGCTTATCTCAGAGGCAGGGTGTGAAGCATTTATGATCATACACAGTAACACAATGAGGAACACTACAAAGGGACACCACACAAGTAGTTATTATAAAAAAATAAGTATCTTTATATAAAGGCAGATTTATCACAAGACCAATAACTGTAAAAGCCACAATACTGTCAAAAATAGGATAGCTGTTGAAGGGCTGTCAAAAATAGTTCAAAGGTTGCAAAAATAAGGTTCAAGTTCAAAGCAGTGGTCTCTGCGACCCTTTCTTTCACAAAGTACCTGGGTTTAGTTGCAAAACCAACAAAGTGTCGCAAAGAAGCTGTAGCGATGATTCTCGGCACGCGAGGCCGGCGATGCGTTGAAATCCTTGCCGCAAGGGAGGATGATGCGCCGATCTGCGGGATGCGTGCGGAGACGATGCGACAAACTTCTGCACGCTGGACCACCGATGCGATGACTTTCTTGCCGCGTGGGAGAAGTCGATGCGGTGATCCTGTTGCGCTGTGCGATCGTGTTGCGATGCGAAGACAAGACGCTCCGCGAGGGAGCGACGAAATTCGGTGTGATGCGATCAAAGTGGCGAACGCACGGCGTCCGCACTGCAATGTCTCGAAGCGATGATTTCTGTCAGGGTTGCGAGTGCGCGGCGACAGCAGCGCGATGATCTTTCCAGCGCGTCTCGGCTGCAGCGGCTCGCAAAGGGGCGTCAGCGATGGTTTCGGGTTGCGGGCCCTCGGCGGCAGCAGCGCGATGATTTTCCCAGCGCTCTCAACTGCAGCGGCCCGCAAAGATGCGTTAGCGTCGATTTCTTACCCTCTTCTCTCTGATGCAAACTAGAGGCCCTGGAACTCACAGGAGCCTCCTCAGCAGATAGCAGTCCTCGCAGGGAGGAAGCAGGAGGTTGGTGGTGGAGTCTGTTGTGCCTGAGACTCCAGCAGGAGGCTAGCTCTTTTCCTAGCCCTTGGGTAATTGCTGTACAAAAATAAAAGTTCTCTCAATAGTTCCTTTTCCTCTTCTTCAAGGTCCAGTGGTCACTGCTGCAGGCCAGTGCAAGAAACAACACACAAGCACAAGGACAGTCACTTCCTGCAGATTCCTCCAGTGGCACGGACAGAGTTTCCTCTCCAGATCCAAAAGCAATACAAAAGTAGGGGGTTTGAGCACAGATATTTATACCCCAAAAGCCTTTGATCCTTGAAGCTACCAGTCCCTGAACCTAGCCAGAACCAGTTCTGCTCAGGCCTGGAGCACTTTGTTTACCAGGCTGCATCCTTCCTTTCAGAAAGAGGGGGTCTGCTAGCAGACACACAGTGGGAGGTGGAGCCAGCATTCACCTTGCCAGGCACAGCTCTATTCAGATCAAAGAGCCACCCTTCCCCACACTCTAAATGCAGATCTCTCTATTCCACCAAGGTCTGACTCAGCCTGTCCTGCCCCTCTAAAACCAGGCAGCCAATACACATAACGGCAGAGCACACTGGAAGGCTTAGGCAAGAAAATACCTACTTTCTAAAAGTGGTATTTTCAAACACAGAATATAAAAATAAACTCGTTTTTCTACCATGTCCCTGGGGTCAGTTAGGACTATAGCATGTAATAGTCAAACTGCCCATTCTAGCCTATGAGGAACAGGTAGCCTTACAGTAGTGAAAAACGAAATGGTGCATAATTCACTACCAGGACATGCTACACACACCCAGGCATGTCCTACCTTACACATACAATGCACCCTACCCGAGGGGCGACTTACAGGATGCCAAGGGAAGGTTCAGGGGCTGGGAAGTGGTTGCACTTCACAGCCAAGATGGCAGTTCTGGACTGCACACAGACACTGCAGTGGCAGGTCTGAGACACACTTTACAAGCTGCTTCTGTGGGTGGCACACATCAGTGCTGCAGGCCCACCAGCAGCATTTGGTTTACCAGCCCTGGGCACACATAGGCCACACTACTAGGGACTAACAGGTAAACCAAATAAGCCAATCAGGGATATACCAATTCACATAGACATATTTATACAGGGAGCATTCGCGCTGTGACACTGAATGGCAGTGGCACAGCGCCCAGAGCATCTAACACCAGTAAAACAGAGGAGACAACAGCGAAAAATGGAAGGGAGACCCACGCCAATGGTGCCAGGTCTAACACACGTCCCCTCCAGCTGAAATGTGGGGAGAACTACCCATCCCCTTGGAAGTTCTCATCGCTAAGGCGGAAAAATCTGGACAGACCATCAGCATTGGCGTGTTCTGTACCAGGGCGGTGTTCCACCGTGAAGTCCATACCCTGTAGGGAAATGGACCACCTCAACAACTTGGGATTCTCACCCCTCATCTGCATCAGCCATCTGAGGGGCCTGTGGTCTGTCTGAACCCGGAAGTGAGTCCCAAACAGGTATGGTCTCAGCTTCTTCAGTGCCCAGACCACAGCAAATGCCTCACGCTCAATTGCACTCCACCTCTGTTCCCGTGGAAGTAACCTCCTACTGATGAAGGCCACAGGTTGGTCTAGTCCCTCCTCATTTATCTGTGACAGAACGGCCCCCACCCCATGCTCTGAAGCGTCTGTCTGGACAACAAATTCCTTAGCAAAATTGGGCGCCTGGAGTACGGGTGCTGTACACATAGCAGTTTTGAGGGCATCAAAGGCTTTCTGACAGGTGTCAGTCCAGTTCACAATCTTTGGCCGCTTCTTGGAAGTCAGCTCAGTCAAGGGTGCAACAATGTTGCCATACCCCTTGACAAACCTCCTGTAATAACCCATGAGTCCTAAGAAGGCCCTCACCTGGGTCTGGGTCCTTGGGGGCTCCCAAGTCAGGATGGTTTCAATCTTGGGCTGCAGGGGCGCCACCTGGCCGCTCCCCACCTGGTGTCCCAAGTACACCACAGAACCCTGCCCAATCTGGCACTTACTGGCCTTGATTGTGAGGCCTGCTCTGCGCAGCGCCATCAACACTTCCCAGAGGTGGCGCAAGTGGTCCTCCCAGGAGGAACTAAACACTGCAATGTCATCCAGGTAGGCGGCACTGAAAGCCTCCAGCCCAACCAACACCTGGTTGACCAATCTCTGGAAGGTGGCAGGGGCATTCTTCATCCCAAAGGGCATCACACGGAACTGGTAGTGCCCATCTGGTGTGGAGAATGCTGACCTCTCCTTTGCCCCATCCGTTAAGGCGATCTGCCAGTACCCAGACGTCAGATCAAACGGGCTGAGGTACCGGGCAGCCCCTAACCGGTCTATGAGCTCATCAGCTCTGGGGATGGGGTGTGCGTCGGTCTTGGTGACCGAATTGAGACCTCGGTAGTCCACACAGAACCTAAGTTCAGGAGTGGCACCAGGCGTCGCAGCTTTTGGTACCAAGACCACGGGGCTGGACCAGGGGCTGCTAGAGGACTCAACCACCCCTAGGGCGAACATTTTGGAGACCTCCTCCTTAATGCAAGCCCTGACCCTGTCAGTTACCCTGTAAGCCTTGTGCTTGACAGGAGAACTGTCCCCGGTATCCACCTCATGGACGCACCAATCAGTGACACCAGGTACCAGGGAGAACAAATCAGAAAATTGCCCCAACAGGTGGTGACAATCTCTCTGCTGCTCAGGGGTCAGTGTGGTGGAGAGGATCACACCCTCCACTGACCCATCCTTCTCTTCTGCACACAGGAGGTCAGGGAGAGGCTCACTCTCCTCCTCAACCCCATCATCTGTGGCAAGAAGCATGCCCACTTCAGACCTCTCAAAGTGGGGCTTTAGGCGGTTCACATGCAGGACCCGCAAGGGGTTCCTGGGAGACTGAAAGTCCACCAAGTAGGTAACTGGACTTTTGCGCTCCACCACCTCAAAGGGACCGGTCCACTTATCTTGGAGCGCACAAGGCTCCACTGGGGCCAGTACCCAAACCTTCTGACCAGGTTGAAATTCGACCAGAGTGGCATTCTGGTCGTGCCAACGTTTCATTTCTTCTTGGCTGGCTTCCAGATTTGCCTCAGCAATTTTTCTGAAACGCCGAGTCTGGTTCCTGAAGGCCAACATGTAGCTAAATACATCTTGGGGAGGTTTCCTGGGAGATTGCTCCCAGCCTTCCTTGACCAGACTCAGAGGTCCTCTAACCGGGTGGCCATAGAGGAGTTCAAAGGGACTGAACCCTAAGGACTTCTGTGGCACCTCCCGGTAGGCAAACAACAGGCATGGCAAGAGGACGTCCCACTTACGCCTCAGGGGCTCTTCTAGGCCCATGATCATGCCCTTCAAGGTCCGGTTGAACCTTTCAACCAGACCATTACCTTGGGGGTGGTAAGGAGTGGTGAACTTATACGTTACCCCACACTCCTTCCACAGAGACTTCATGTACTGGGAGATGAAGTTGGTCCCCCTGTCAGACACCACCTCTCTGGGGAATCCCACACGGGAGAAAATCCCCATCAGTGCACGTCCCA
The DNA here is from genome assembly GCA_963921515.1 of Calotriton arnoldi. NCBI lineage: Eukaryota > Metazoa > Chordata > Amphibia > Caudata > Salamandridae > Calotriton > Calotriton arnoldi. Next base: position 31,715 of record CAWUFW010004703.1, read on the forward strand.
CCACGGGGGCCGTCACTGTCCTGAGCGGGATGGCTTCAGGGTACCGGGTGGCATGGTCCACCAAGACCAGGATGAACCTGTTGCCCATGGCTGTCTTGGGGTCCAGAGGCCCCACAATGTCAATGCCCACTCGCTCGAATGGGGTACTCACAACTGGAAAGGGCTGGAGTGGGGCCTTGATCTTCCCCCCACTCTTCCCACTTGCCTGGCAAGTCTCACAGGTCCTGCAATGAGAGTCTGAACTCTTGTGCATCTGGGGCCAATAAAAGTGGGCAGCCAGCCTCTCAAAGGTCTTGGTCTGCCCCAGATGTCCTGCCAATGGAATGTCATGAGCCAACCCCAGTAGGAAGGTTCTGAAGCACTCGGGTACCACCAGCACACGGGCTGACCCTGGCTCAGCAACCTTAGGCTCACTATACAGGAGACTGTTCTCCCAATAAATCAGATGTGAACCAGACATGTCACCTTCTGCCTGGGCTGCAGCCTGTCGCCGCATACCCTCAAGAGAGGGGCAAACTCTCTGCTGCTCACAAAATTCCTCCCTGGTGGGTCCCCCTTCCTGCTGCCAATGGGTCAGCTCAGGCAGGTCCCCCAGTTCGGTGATCTGCTCCCCGGTAGGCTCCAGGGCATCCCCCTCAGGGTCTGCTTCTTCCTGGGCCGTGGGAACCAAGGGGGCCGGCTTCCCGCGCCCCTTGCCCCTTCTCTCTAAGGCAGGGATCTGGGCCCTACTCTCAGGCTCCAGATCCTTTTCAACACCCTCCTTGGCTGCCATGGACCGCGTGGTAGCACACGCCCACTCAGGCAGACCCAACATCTCTAAGTGAGCCTTCCTCTCCACCGTAGCCCACGGGGAGTCCTCTAAATCATTGCCCAGCAGACAGTCTACAGGCATGGCGGGCCTCACAGCTACCTGAAGAGTTCCTGAGACCCCCCCCCACTCAAAGGGAACCTGAGCCACCTCACATTGGCTCTCTGAGTTGTCGGCGGACACTACTGGGTAGAATGCATGGGGGACAACCTGCTCTTTGGACACCAACCGGGAGCTGACAGCAGTTACACTGGCCCCTGTGTCTCTTAGAGCCTCCACCCTATGGCCATTGATGGTCACCCACTGCCTGTATTTTTTAGTGTTAGCAGGCAGTGCAGGCTTGGGGACCATCTCAAAGTCCCCTAATGAGACAAGGGTCAATTCTACGGGATCCCACCCCTCTTGGGCACCCATCTCCTCCTCTCCCAGGGCTACACTAGCAATCTGGCGGGGTGGTGCACGGGGGTGCACTGGCCCCCTTTGGGGGCACTGGGGATCAAAATATCTGTGGCCCACTTGACCACAGTTGTAACACGTGGGGGCCCCCTGGGAACAGGCCTACCTGGTGGGGGCCCGGTCCTCCTTTCTTGGGGGGGCTGGGACACCACTGCTGGGTTCCCTGGGGGATTACTTTGGGGCCCTCGGGGGAACTCCCTCTGTTGACCCTTGTCCCCCCACTCCTCTGCTGGGGACCCTGCCCACCTTTGGCGACGTCTCCCACTGGACCCTTGCGGACCCGGGTGCTCACCCAGCGGTCCGCCTCCTCAGCAAGCTTTCTAGGGTTAGTCAGCTTGCAATCAATTAGGTGCTGGCGTAGCTCAGGAAAACAATTGCTAGATAAATGCTCCCATGCAATCAAATCATAAAACTGTGCAAAAGTTTCTACTTTGCTACCTCTTACCCAGCGTTCCATGGCTCTGCAAAAAAAGGACACATATTCAACCCACGTGGTACCCTCTAGCTTCTTACAGACCCTAAACCTCTGTCTATACATCTCAGGGGTCAAACCATAGCGGGTCACCAACGCTTCCTTCATGTGGGCGTAAACCATCCTACTTTCTGGGGGCAGGTCCAGCAAGGTATCCCTCCCCTCACTCACAAAGCGTCCCCACAACCCTGCTCCCCAATCCTTCTCAGGGACCCGGTGGGACACCATGGCTACTTCATAAGCGGCAAACCATTGCCCAATATCTTCACTTTTGTGGAAATCTTTAATAACCTCCTTGGGTATATACACCCTACTCTCAGGGTGCACTACAGGTACGCTGCCACCAGAGGGGGAGATTTCCATGCTCTTAGCTTTAATCTCCAACTCCCTCAATACTCTCTCATGCTCAAGCTTCATCCTCATAATCTCAATTTCTAACTTCTTGTTCTCTAGGTCCCGGTGACCATCCATTTTAAGCTTAGCCATCTCCATATTATGCCGCCTATCTCTCTCCCTGTCCTCCAGCTCTTCTGGGGACAGACCCTTAGCGGACACACTAGAGCCCGGGTTGGAAAGGGCTGGGTCTCCTACTAAGTCTACTACATCGCCCTGCTGCTCTCCTCCCTCCACAAGCTCTCCTAGATCCTTAGGGGCATCCCTGGCTTCTAGCCAGGCCTTCAGCGCCTTGTAATACTCCTCCCTCCTAGTGAGACCTGTGATAGGGACTGTGAATTGCTTGCAAAAATATTTGAGCTGCTTGGCATTGTAGGTTTCTATTTTCTCTTCTTCCCAGGAGAGATCTTCTGAGGCATTGGATCTGGGCTTGCCCATTGTAGAAATAACTGGCAATATCAATAAAGGACAGAAGAAAACTTCTCAAAAAATGTAAGCGGGTGAAAAATCACCGGCAATATCAATCACAATATAGGATCCTAAAAAATTCTCAGAAATGTGCGTGGGTGAAAAATCACCAGCAATATCAATCACAATAGGGGATCAAAAACTTTCAATAAATGTGCGCGGGTGAAAAATCACCGGCAATATCAATCACAATACAGGATCCCAAAAACTCTCAGAAATGTGCGTGGGTGAAAAATCACCAGCAATATCAATCACAATAGGGGATCAAAAACTTTCAATAAATGGGCGCGGGTGAAAAATCACCGGCAATATCAATCACAATATAGGATCCCAAAAACTCTCAGAAAATGCGCGCGGGTGAAAAATCACCGGCAATATCAATCACAATATAGAAGCAAAAAAAAACAATTCTCAAAAAAAATGTATGCGGTACGTTATGGTCTGCACTCACTAGTAGTGTACACTATAATTACTGTATGCGATCATAAATGCAAGTCCAGATCCTCACCGCTGACCACCAATGTTAGAAATGGGGGTCTCTAGTTGGCAATGGCTGGCCACTGTCCAAGTAGGGACCCTTCTTCCTAAGTCAGAGTGAGAGGGCTACCCTCTTTAATACCCCTGCTCAACCCTGTGGTAACGTAGCACGAGCAGGTAGGCTTATCTCAGAGGCAGGGTGTGAAGCATTTATGATCATACACAGTAACACAATGAGGAACACTACAAAGGGACACCACACAAGTAGTTATTATAAAAAAATAAGTATCTTTATATAAAGGCAGATTTATCACAAGACCAATAACTGTAAAAGCCACAATACTGTCAAAAATAGGATAGCTGTTGAAGGGCTGTCAAAAATAGTTCAAAGGTTGCAAAAATAAGGTTCAAGTTCAAAGCAGTGGTCTCTGCGACCCTTTCTTTCACAAAGTACCTGGGTTTAGTTGCAAAACCAACAAAGTGTCGCAAAGAAGCTGTAGCGATGATTCTCGGCACGCGAGGCCGGCGATGCGTTGAAATCCTTGCCGCAAGGGAGGATGATGCGCCGATCTGCGGGATGCGTGCGGAGACGATGCGACAAACTTCTGCACGCTGGACCACCGATGCGATGACTTTCTTGCCGCGTGGGAGAAGTCGATGCGGTGATCCTGTTGCGCTGTGCGATCGTGTTGCGATGCGAAGACAAGACGCTCCGCGAGGGAGCGACGAAATTCGGTGTGATGCGATCAAAGTGGCGAACGCACGGCGTCCGCACTGCGATGTCTCGAAGCGATGATTTCTGTCAGGGTTGCGAGTGCGCGGCGACAGCAGCGCGATGATCTTTCCAGCGCGTCTCGGCTGCAGCGGCTCGCAAAGGGGCGTCAGCGATGGTTTCGGGTTGCGGGCCCTCGGCGGCAGCAGCGCGATGATTTTCCCAGCGCTCTCGACTGCAGCGGCCCGCAAAGATGCGTTAGCGTCGATTTCTTACCCTCTTCTCTCTGATGCAAACTAGAGGCCCTGGAACTCACAGGAGCCTCCTCAGCAGATAGCAGTCCTCGCAGGGAGGAAGCAGGAGGTTGGTGGTGGAGTCTGTTGTGCCTGAGACTCCAGCAGGAGGCTAGCTCTTTTCCTAGCCCTTGGGTGATTGCTGTACAAAAATAAAAGTTCTCTCAATAGTTCCTTTTCCTCTTCTTCAAGGTCCAGTGGTCACTGCTGCAGGCCAGTGCAAGAAACAACACACAAGCACAAGGACAGTCACTTCCTGCAGATTCCTCCAGTGGCACGGACAGAGTTTCCTCTCCAGATCCAAAAGCAATACAAAAGTAGGGGGTTTGAGCACAGATATTTATACCCCAAAAGCCTTTGATCCTTGAAGCTACCAGTCCCTGAACCTAGCCAGAACCAGTTCTGCTCAGGCCTGGAGCACTTTGTTTACCAGGCTGCATCCTTCCTTTCAGAAAGAGGGGGTCTGCTAGCAGACACACAGTGGGAGGTGGAGCCAGCATTCACCTTGCCAGGCACAGCCCTATTCAGATCAAAGAGCCACCCTTCCCCACACTCTAAATGCAGATCTCTCTATTCCACCAAGGTCTGACTCAGCCTGTCCTGCCCCTCTAAAACCAGACAGCCAATACACATAACGGCAGAGCACACTGGAAGGCTTAGGCAAGAAAATACCTACTTTCTAAAAGTGGTATTTTCAAACACAGAATATAAAAATAAACTTCACTAAAAGGTGTATTTTAATATTCTGAGCTCAGGCATACTAAATTCGTTTTTCTACCATGTCCCTGGGGTCAGTTAGGACTATAGCATGTAATAGTCAAACTGCCCATTCTAGCCTATGAGGAACAGGTAGCCTTACAGTAGTGAAAAACGAAATGGTGCATAATTCACTACCAGGACATGCTACACACACCCAGGCATGTCCTACCTTACACATACAATGCACCCTACCCGAGGGGCGACTTACAGGATGCCAAGGGAAGGTTCAGGGGCTGGGAAGTGGTTGCACTTCACAGCCAAGATGGCAGTTCTGGACTGCACACAGACACTGCAGTGGCAGGTCTGAGACACACTTTACAAGCTGCTTCTGTGGGTGGCACACATCAGTGCTGCAGGCCCACCAGCAGCATTTGGTTTACCAGCCCTGGGCACACATAGGCCACACTACTAGGGACTAACAGGTAAACCAAATAAGCCAATCAGGGATATACCAATTCACATAGACATATTTATACAGGGAGCATTCGCGCTGTGACACTGAATGGCAGTGGCACAGCGCCCAGAGCATCTAACACCAGTAAAACAGAGGAGACAACAGCGAAAAATGGAAGGGAGACCCACGCCAATGGTGCCAGGTCTAACACATTGCCTCTGAGATAAGCCTGACTGCTCGTGCCAAGCTACCAAGGGTGTGAGCAGGGGTTATTTTAGAGGTGTAATCCCCTTATCCTGACTAGAGTGGTGGATTCTGCCTGGCTTAGGTGCATACCCTAGCCAACCAGAAAACCCATTTCTAACAGAGAACAAGTAAAAACACCGCAGATAATGACATCTTCAAATCAGTCCAAAGACACTACAACCAGCAAGTATAGAACACCAAGAGCACAGCTCTTGCAGATCACATTGACACCAGCACTAACAGCAGCAAGAAAATCTTCGCCATCATCAAAGATTTCACCACGCCTCCTTCTGCCTCCAGCAACATCACCCCCTCACAAGACCTTTGCAACAAGCTCTTGGAATTCTTCTGTGACACAATCACCTCAATATACAGCTACTTTGTATTGTATTGTATTGTATTTCTAAAGCGGGAGTATCTTGGAGCATCCTCATCAGGATGCAGCACAAGATTGGCGTACAAGGGCCTTCGCTCCACTGGATCTGCTCCTTCTTAAAGGATAGAACACAAGCTGTCAGCCTGGCACCTTAATCCTCAGAAGCCCGCAAACTCATCTGCAGAGTGCCTCAAGGTTCCTCTCTCAGCCCCACTCTCTTCAACTCAGACATGATCCCTCTGGCCAATATCATTGACCCACACAACACCAACATCCTGTCCTACACCAACAACACGCAACTTATACTCAACTTCTCGGACAAGACCCCCAACACAAGAAACAAGCTTACCACCTGCATGACCAAAGCAGCTAAATGGGTGAAAGCCAGCTGTATCAAGCTCAACACCAATATGACAAAAGTAGTGTTCTTTGGCAAGAACACCTCACCATTGTACTCCAACTGGTGGCTGGCTGAACTTGGACCCACACCCAGAACCCATGCCAGGGACCTCAGAATAATCATCGACAGCAAACTGGATATAACCGCACAAGTCAGCATCATCACTGCATCCTGCTTCCACACCCTGAAGATGCTGAGGAAGATCCTTAAATGGCTCCCAAGCAATGCTAGAAAAACTATTAATCTTGCCCTAGTCACCAGCAAGTTGGACTATGGGAACACCCTGTACGCTGGGATAACCAAGCAATCACTAGAAGGCTCCAAACCATCCAGAACTCAGCAGTCAGACCATCCTCAACTTCCCACGGAGAACTCACATCACATCATACCTCAAGGAACTGCACTGGAGCTCTATACGCAAACACACTCAATTCTAGCTCCTCACACACACATTCAAAGCACCACACAACTCAGGCCCTATAACCTACCTAAACAATGACATCTCCTTCCACCAACCATCCAGACACCTCCACTCCACAGGACTCCTACTCGCAAACTTCTCACATACACAGAACCAGATCAGGAGGAAAAGCATTCTCTTACATCGCTCCTAAAGTGTGGAAAGGCTCTCACTCCACATCAGAGACTCCTCCTCTCTCCTTGAATTCAGCAAGAAGCTGAAGATCTAGCTTATCAGTTAACCAACTAACCATGGGCAGGGCTAGGCATTCACACATGCTCAGGACCAGCATACCCTGGCCAGTGATAGTGCGCTTTACCAATACACATAATATAGCATATAAAATATCTTTAAAAATGAACTGGAACAGAAGGACCTAAAATATACAATTAGGTTTTCTCTGGTGAATTTGATCGAAAAAAGTACCCTTGACATAACTAATAATGACATTAAAAAGTCAAGTTATAATAACCTAAGTTCTTAACACATATTCTCTGAGGTCAGAAAAGCCCCTTGTGGATTTTCACAGGCTTATTATGTATGTCTGGGGGTACATTCTTTTTTGAATATTTATATATATATTTCATTTCTTGAGGCTCTGACATCATTACCATACTAGAACCTCAAAGTACATTAACTATTTACACATGTAATGCATCACCAATTACAAGAGTGCGCAACAGGGATGAATGTTGACCATGATGAAGAGGTAGGTGAAAATGTGATACAACTATAATAAGCAATGAATACTAAAAACTAACTCTATTTTTGTACACAATTAAAATAAAATTGCTTGAAGTGCTCCAGTAGAATAATTTATGAGGTTACATCTGCAGCTGCACTTAATTCCCCTGCAGTGTATTATAATAGCACCATGCATGTGTTTTATGTAGCACGTCATGGTGCACTTTTGCTGATTCGAAGCGCTGTAAATAACAAGTATTACCAATACTCAACTTAAAGGGACTCAACATAAAAAAAAGGAATTTGGGGAGATAAGAAGGCTTTATTTGGAATTTAATATCTGAAGCTCAAACATGTGCGGGTGTTTAAGGCTCTCAGGGGGATATGTACAACAGAAGTGGTGGAGTGAGGCATTAGCAGTCATGGCTTAACGCCTCACTCCGTCACTTCAGAAACGCAAGGCTGCACCATATTTACAAGGATATGGTGCAGCCTTGCGTTTCCCCCTGCACTGGCGCTACACTTAGCAGTGTAGCGCCAACGCAGGCACCCTTGCACCATAGTGCAAGGGTGTCTGCATGCAGGGGAAGATTGGTTATGTGTAGGAAAGTGTCCCTTCCTGCACATAAACAATCTTTAAATGCTGTTTTGTCATTTTTATGTGTGCTGCTTAATGCAGCACACATAGAAGTTACAAAATGTCTTTTTTTTTAAGGATTGTTTATGTGCAGGAATGGTCAACTTCCTACACATAATCCAAGGCATTTTGCTTTTTCCATGTGTGCTGCACAAGGCAGCACACATGGAAAAAGCAAAAACGAGGAGAAATAAAGCATTTCTCCATGTTTCGCCAAGTTAAGACCAGGTTTTCCCTGGTCTTAATGTTGGCGCTGCCTCCTATTTACGCTGCCCTTGTAAATAGGGGGCAGCATCAAAATCAATGGGTGTTGCGGTGTAACACCCACCTCAACACCCACTGCCCACCCCTTTCATGCTAAGCATAGCGTGAAAGGGGGCCTTATTTACAAGGCAGCGTTAAACCATGTTAAGTGGCTTAACGCTGCTTTGTAAATAAGGCAAAGCCCAGATCGCCACAGAAACGTCACAAAAAGTGACGTTCCCGTGGCGACAGGGGCTTGTACATATGCCCCTCAATTCACGTAGAAAGGTGTACTGCTTTCACTGAATTACAGGAGAATTTGAACAAATATTTACTAGGAAAATCATTTGGTTTTGTATATGCTGTCTTTGGTTACGAAATGTGAAATGCAGCAAATTGCAATACATTTTCACGTGAGCTGGTTGGTTTTAATGCACAGTTGAGTTCAGTGCCTTTCTTTGCGAGTTGCAAAACTGTGGATTGTAAACTAAGAGGCGAGGCCAACACTTAGGGCATGAAGGTGAGTTAAATGGTAAAAATATAATTTTTGACCAAATTTCATACACGTTACATATTGTCTTTTTTAAAATAAAAAAAATCTCATGTACTATGTGTAGGAAAAAAGCAACAAAGACCAAAATAGAATTTTCACGGAAGTCCCCTTTCATTACGTCCTTGTCAGACCTTCTCTAAAAAAGCACCATTGAGTGTAATTTTTTTTCACTGCACATAGTCAAATGTCTGAAATGCGTGCGTTAGGTTATTCGAAGGGCCTTATTTACAAGTCCCTTGCGCCACCCTTACGTCACTTTTCCCATGTTAAAAGTGACGCAAAAGTGGCGCAAGGGGCTTGTAAATCTGCCCCTTAACATTTTGCGCAGTAATTGTGAGAGGATATGCATATGTATTTTTGGAGGGATGAAGGTCATCGAAATTATTTTATGCACGGAGGCTTCGCGGACAGATTTTTTGTTGTGATAACCACTGATCTAAATCTGTTTTGAACTCTTAACTAAAAGACAATTTAAAAAAAAGAATAGTAAGTACATGTGTGATATTTTGTCATGAGAAATTGGAACTCTCCACTTTCAATTTTCTGCAAACTTCAAGAAAACCTTTTCGACAAATGAGCGAGCCCCTTCAACACCAGAATGGCATATTTTGTTTGTATTATTTTTTTAGCTTTTTTGTGGTTTTGCAACTTTACCGCTTAGTAAACTTTCAAACAACAAAGCTGTTCTGAATAAAGGGAGACATAGTGATTTCGAAACTATAGTGGCTTCCCACTATAGTGGCTTCCCACCTACTGTTAAACACTTCCATCTGGTGGTGCAAGAAAGAGCTGCAGAAAGAAAGACCGAAATAATTACATTGGGAATGTCCAAGCAGCTTTTTCCTTTCATATTCTAGGAGTAAAATTACAAAGCAATGTTTTAATAAAATTCGCGCCACTCAGTGGCGTACTCCCTGTAAAAGTTTTGACAAAGTCTACGCCAAGCAAGATAAATCACTCCGGCATTGTGAATCGAGTAGATTTTGAATAATTGTAATGCAATTATTTGATTACAGGTTGTGCTCGGCTGCCATCTAGCGGCGAGAGAAGGAATAGCAATGTTTAAAAATGTGTGGCAGTATCTGAAAGGGTAGGTAAGGGTAAGTGAATGTAATGATCTGGTAGTTCAACGGCATAGCTGCCAAGTTTTTTGATTGCTTATGTGTGACATTTTTATTGTTCAGTGTGCATATGAGCGACATTCTACTGCCAAATGTGTGACACTTTGAGTGGCACTTTCACGTGGGTAAATCAAGGAATGACCATCATTTAGATGCCTCTCTGTTCATTTTGTAATTGCATCTACAGGTATCACGCAACAATGAACATATGCTAAATACAGTTCAGGCCTGTTGGTGCTGCCACTCCTTGTTAGCAGTACCAGCCTGTGGATGTAGCTTCTCCAGCGGCATTGTATTGCTAGCAGGCTGTGGATTCTCTCTCTTGGCCAGTGACTCAAGGCCACTCTCTCCTTCGGAGGAGTCCTGGGAGGTCAGGCTGGCAGGCTCTGGCACTTTTGAAGAGTCAGGCTCTCAGCTCAGACTGCTTCATTCGGCGGCTGCCAAGGACGAGACAGAGGAGGCTGGCAGTAAACTGTCCTAGCCAGCTGTTCCCGAGGTGTCAGTGCTGGCGTGCTGTCAGGGGTGCAGCAGTTCGTAGCCCAACACCCCAATCAGCAGCCCCGCCCGTGCCAGAAGATCCAGCAGCCACAGTGTGCCTCAGAGAGGCCAGTAGGATTGGCACAGGGATCACAATATTTTTTTGCGCACGGGAAAGATACAATGTATCCCCGTGTGCCCTGCCACCATGACAGCGAGTCCTCCAGGCCCCGCGCCGGAAGGCTAAATTCCTTCCCGTGCATAGCGGCAGTGCAGATATTCAGTGCTGCACACAAGATAATTTTGGAGCGCCCTATGATCCCCAAAGTGTGTCAGGGAGCTATGTATGTTTGACCAATGTATTTTAATGCCGTGATGCAGACACCAGCTTTAAAATAGGTAAGTCTGACTCCTGATGTGTGGTACTTGGCATGGCTGCAACGACTTGATTTGTTGATGAAGTACAGAGGTTCTGCATTTGAAAAATGTGTATACACATATTAAAATGAAGGATTTCGACACTCTTTAAAATGCTATCCATTTTCATGTACAAATAGCATCTGTTTAAACTTCACAAATTTTCCCCTTTTCTATTCCCCCAGCATACATACCCCCTTACCTATCTTCCACGTCATAATCCTTTTTTAACATGAGCTGAGTCGTCACCTTTAGACAAATATAAAGAATTATTGATGGGAAGCAATGAATTATGGGGATGTTTTTCACTGAGGGATTGTGAGTGACGTGAAATAGACTAGAGGAAAGCTCAAGTTGTCTATGATGTCGCTCAGAACCCGAGGTGAAAAACATCCCCGTAATTCACTGGTACCCATCTATAATTTTATGTTATGTCTGCAACTCGGCCGTTCAAAACCATCAGCTCCTGCTTTTGACTGCTATGCAGGAACAGTGGAGTAACGGGCGAGCCATACATAACCTGGCCTCTCTTCCCTGTCCCAAATTCAAATAAAAAAATACCAGACCTTCTGTCACACACCCTCACCATGTTCTCTGCATTCCCTTCCCTCTCCTTCAGAAGCTGTGCTCCCTGCATTCCAGCACTGCTCTGACAGGCTCTCACTGATCCCAGCCAAAGCAGTCTGGAATTTCTATATGACGTAGCAACAGTGAGTTATGATATCTGTAACCCGCTGTTGCTACATCACAGCAGTGCATTATCAGATTTAGAATCTGACACTCGTGCTAATGGCTCTCTGTGAGAGCCATACATAACAATCCTATAAATGCTATGGTTAAGAACACTTTCTTCTCTTTTTTGGACAGCCTCTCTATACATCAGCCTCATCCCTAGTGATGCCATCTGACTGGTATTTTACTGGTACCACTGGTAATTGAATAGTGTGAGCCTGTGACGGAAATAAATAACTATGAGCAATAATGTAGTGGGTATTTGTATAACTGCTCCATGTGCATACTATATTGCAGCATTTCTGTTCCTGCTTGGGTTCAGACTCAGAGCTGGCAGTATGTTAATAACAAAAAATCAGAGAAGGTGGAGACCATACTGTATAAAATTAACAAGCTCTTCTGTCAGTCCAGTTTGCTATTGACGTCACATTAGACGCTGTTGCTTTCTGGAGCCCTGATGAAGCAGCATGCTCACCATTTGTTGATTTAGAATTGAGGGCAGGTTTAGATTCAGGGCCTGGGAGGTGCTACACTAAGTGAGTGGCGTTGAAGACCTTGGAGGCATCCAGGATATTTTACAGCATGGCGCCATAAATTAGGTGCCAAACCCGAAGTACGTGTGTAGTGCTTAATTTGAGCCAGTGGTTTCTGGTGCTCGGCACCGGCACTTAATTGTCAACACTGGCACTGGTGGAAGCCAAAATGCAATCAAGGAGAACTAGCTAATGTTTAAGAGCTGTGTGGTTTGTCTGGGAAAAAAAAACTTTTTCTTATGAAAGCCCTCACCCACCAACCTAGTTGGTGGCATGCTTCATCATCAGGCCCCACCCGGTGGCACCGAGCGTGCCCCGGGTGTGCTACGACGCCTGTTTACAGCAGAGCAGGTTTTTGAGGAGTGAGTGTGCTGTGATTGTGTGAGAGTGTGAGTTAAAAACTGTCCTCGGGTCCCTTTACCCACGGGGGTTATTTAATAAGTGGGCCTTTGGCAGTAATAAAAACAAGGCGGATGTATCTGGAGTTAGTAATGGTCTCCTACATCCATTGTGGTCGGCATGTTTCAGCCAGGCCTTGAAACTACTCTGGCTTTCTTCAGGACCTATGTGCATAAAGTGAATGGTCAACAAATCAAATAAGGAGGACCAATTATGTGCTGCACTCGCTAAGGTGCATTATAGGTAGAGGGTTAATGCCCTCCCGAGATCTACTATTGTGATTGACAAGGTGAACCTCATGAGTATCCGGCAACGGGGTCTGGCGGTGAGTTTTTGTCACTGGTCCGGAACCTCGTAATAACCTACTTGGTTGCTTCGGATCTCCGTCGTGGAAGCCTGCCACACGGTGGCGCTGTCTGGCTAATTTAGAGATGGCCACAACAGCAGTCGATTATTAATTCAATATACATTAAAAATGACTTGCCTGTTCCCAAACGTATAGATTTGGAGGTCTGGAATAGTCTGAATTGTCACACTTGTAGGAGTGTTGTTACTATCATTGGTAGCATGGCAGGGGCAATGTGTGGTGCAAGCTGCGGTGGCCTCCTGATGAGAGCTCTGGCACCTATTCTTTCACACATTAAGCACTGGTGTGGAGGAGTGGAGTCTACTACTGTGAAAGAAACATGAAGCAACGTGGGAGACAGATATCAGGAAAGATTATGAATGCAAAGTGCATCGGGAAATGGAACAAAGGAACATGAGAGCATAAAAAGAAAGGAGAAATAAACGAAGTGGGTGAAAGATATGAGAAAGAAAGAAACTGAAATGAAGAAACTATTGATATGAGATAGGCTGCCAGTTGCTGCACATTCTGACTCTTAATGGAGTGCCATCTCCATGGTAGCTGTACCATGGAATTGTGTTTCAGCATGGGCTGCCTACTGTTCTAGGATGTGGTGTGTCCTTCAGGCTCCAGTCCTGCCTCTTCACCCTTCAGTCTCCCTTTATTCATGTCCATCACTTGTGGGGTAGGCTTGGGTTGTACCGCTGTCCCTCCAGTAGAAGAAGTATTTGAGCCATTTGCTCACCCTGATCCCATGTCTGCTTAAAGGTCTGATCATTCATAGTCAGAGAAATATAGATTTGGGATTCATTGGCTCTTCTCCTAGCCACATTCCTGCACCAACAACACATCATGCATACACAAACTGCGTGCTCAGAGGGGCTCTGGGAAGATCTCCACAACAGAGGGCCAGTGGATCGCCGGACCCACGAGAAAGATTCTGGATAGCACCAGCCTCTCGGAGCCAATCAGCACACAAGGAACTAATTACCCAAACTATAACTACATGTGCAGAGGGGTACTGACGCTATTCACAGGACGAAGGCAGCAGTAGAGCAAAGGAGACCCCACCCTGATTATGCTCGTGGAACATCAATGGCTTATCAACAAAAATAGAGGATCCGGACTTCCTGAGATATGTCAGTGCCTTCGATATAAGCGTAAAAGAAGAGGCCCCCTATTATATGGGTGAGGTTCCTTAAGGTAGGGAAAAATCAATCAATGTAAAGAATTAAGGCAACCATACTAATGTTGATAAATAACAAAATTATATATACATTGATAAATGGAAAGAACCAAGGCAGCAACAACTATGTATCAAAAATACAAAATATAATTTATTTAAATCTTAACAATTGAGCGATCTATAATGTGCATACACTCACTTTCATGTCCGTCAATCACACTTTCATACACTCTCAAAACAGTTTAAAAGCATTGTTGAAATAGAAACATGTTCCACAAAATTGATAGACACAATATAACGGGGAGAGATTCCAATGAAACACAGTGGCACAATTTCAAAAGACTGGTGGTGTTCTACGCGCGTTTCGGCACACACGGGTGCCTTCGTCAGGAAGAAGGCCACAGTTGGAACATATGAAGATTCTGTTGAAGGTAATTATGGGAAAATATAGTAACCAGTCGTTCTCTACGATGCTATATGGATAGGAGCGCTCATGGAGTATATATCTAGACCTCACTTATCGGAGACTTTAGCTAAGTTGGAGATGCTAGAATCATGTGTGATGACTAAGGAGAGGACAAGGGACTTTGCTGTGTGCTGTGTCCCCCTGCTTGAGAGGACTTTGCTGTGTGCTGTGTCCTGAAGTAATGTCTCCAAGGGCCCGAGGAGAGCTGGTCCCCTGTTGTGGAAACTCAGGAACATCAAAGTTTCCAACCGTGTCTCAGCGACGCTTGGTGCGTGTGCTTTTGCACGCCTGAGACTGCCGTGTGGTCTGTGGTGCCGTTTACGAGGTGCCCCGTGACCGCATTGCCCCCGCAGCGTGAAACATCGTCCACGCTGCTGCATCGCTGTTTGTGGCCCGAGCCGTCATCGTAACTGAGGCTGTGAGTAAGGATCGCCGCCGCTGGCCCGAGCCGCAACGTGCTAAAGGATTTCTTGAAGCTAAGGAAGCTGCAAGGTGAAAGGGATCGTGATCGTTGTTCGCCAAGAGGAATCTGCCCAAGATCGTCAACGAAGGAGAAGGCAGCGCCGTAATCCATCCGGCTACAGCGTCGCCTAGCCACGAAGCTGCAACGTCATCGGGGCCGCCCAGCAGGACGTCCGACGAGCGGGGAGAGAGAGATAGAGCGAAGCAGCCCCCCCAGGTAAGGCTTGGACTCCGGTCGGGATCCGCAAGCGTGTGTGGCCTGGGGAGGCGTGCAGGAGGAGTACAGGAGTACAGGAGTGCTCCGATCTCTCTCCCCGAGCGGCTCGTACCTGCCCAGCAGTACCGGGTCCGCCCCTTTAAGCTTACGACCGTTGTCTCTGTTGTTGGGGCCTAGTGGTGCCCGAGCTGTTCGCGCAGATTGGCTTATTGCATTATTCTTGCATTACGAACTGCATTTTTCTTGCATTACGAACCGCATTATTCTTGCATTACGAACCGCATTACTCTTGCATTATGAACTGCATTATTCTTGCATTACGAACCGCATTATTCTTGCATTACGTAACTGCATTATTCTTGCATTACGAACTGCATTATTCCTGCGTTACGAACTGCATTAGTACTTGCATTAAGGACTGTCTTATTTCTACATTACGAACTGCATTACGAACTGCATAGCATTGCATTAGGACTGCATTAGATCATCGTGAACTGCTCATTAATACCGCAAGAACCTACAAGTGATTGTTGGCCTAATAACCGGCAAAGTGAAATATTACGAATAAGCATATGTTGGATTTCTATCGTTTGGTCTCATCGTATTTCTTTTTGATAAAGATACCGCTATTTTTATGAAATCAGTGTGGTGTCCATTTGTGGTGTTATCACTGTGTTACTGGGAGTGTGTTTGCAAATACTTTACACATTGCCTTGGAGATAAGCCTGGCTGCTCGTGCCAAGCTACCAGAGGGTGAGCAGGGGTTATCTAAGAGTGTGTCCCTCCTTTCCCTGAGTAGAAGCAAGGGTCCCTATTTGGACTAAGGTACCTACCTCAGCCAACTAGAGACCCCCAGTTCTAACACACCCACTCTGTTCAACCTATTCATGGCCGACCTCCCAAAGGCACTCGACATCTGCAACTCACACTCACCCAAGCTAGGAGGCAAAAGATTGACCAATCATATGTACGCAGATGACGTAGTTCTGCTTAGTCACACTTACGTGGGTCTTCAACATCTACTAACGGAAATGCAGAACTATGCCACAGAAAACAACTTAAAAATTTATCTTAGTAAGACTCGGTCAATGACAATTAACAACAAAAGAAACCGGCAGAGGAATTGGTTTTTGGGGGGCACCCAACTCGAATCATCAGAGGATTACAAGTATCTAGGAGTTATAATTGACAAGGAAGGGACATTTACGTGCCAAAAAGACGAAATAAGAAGGAGAGGGCTGGTAATAGCACTATCGATGAAAAATCTCACAAACAAACTGATGGGGCCGACACTGAGCCCGCTTCTGAAGGTAGTCCAGGCCAAACTACTCCCCACGATCACCTACGACAGTGAAGCAATGCGGGGGAGAGATGCCAAGGTACCAGACAGCACGCTGGTCAAAGCTTATAGGACCATGTTTTGCCTCCCGCATTACACTTCACCGGCTCAAATAAGGCTGAAGTTCGGACTCTTACAACAATCCCTGGCCAGGCACGGGTCTTACATCATCTGCTGGCATAAGATCAGAAGCGCCACCTCAAATACGTTAAAACAACTGCTGTGGCATGAAATCCAGCACAGGGAAACTTCCCAAGTGAGAAGCTACCTTTAGACATCTTTGGAAACTACCAGGCTCACGGAACTTTGGAATACACAACTCGGCCATCTAACTTTTAAAAAATTTGTCTGGAAATGCATAAAACAAATCTCTTTGGTGGAGGACAAGGCAACTTTCTCAGTTAGATCACATGCCTGGATGACCTTAAATTCATATAAAACACTTGCACCGCAAAAGTTCTTTAATCAAGGTTATCCCAAAGTTATAAAAATTAAATTCTTAAGGCATAGACTGGCTATCCTCCCATGCACTCAGCACCTTCCACCATGGCTGAGGGCAACAACCCAAAGCACGTGCAGGCTGTGCAACACCAATCAAGGAGACATCTTACATCTAATCTGCACATGCAAGGAACTGCATCAAGAACGGTTACAGTTATTAAAAGCACCCTTTAAGCAGAAAGGCATCCACACCAGGAGGCAAGCAGTGTTGGCCTGCTTTAATCCGGGGAATACGCAACTGAACTGCATAGTGGTAAAATTTCTTACGTTGGCCGAACAAAAAATGCCTAAAATGTAATAGTCCAATTCGCGGCCACATAAGTAAGATGTTTTCTATGGTGCAATCGGCCCACAAACTGGGAGTGGCTTCTCTCGACCACATCAAGGACGGAGCACTAGCACTTTTATTGAATAAATCGTGAGAAGGCTCTAACAATTGAACATATGCACTATACGGCACTTCACCACGCGCACGCCTGGCATCTGCAAAGCATAGCGACCGCGCTGCACTTTATCTTGAGAACCAACGAATCTCGCCATTGCCCGCACTGTCAATTTTTGTTTTCTACTGTACAGTATTTTTAGCATGTGTTTTATTGATTTTATTGGTGTATAATATTAATTCTTCAAAACACACAAGATGATGGACGGAATGCTGCACATTGGCAAACATTCACCCCCAGTCACAGATCTGGGTTTAATCCATCGTTATTTTGCTTCACCATGCCACCCCAGTTCAGACATAGCCATATGCAAATCAGTCTTGACCCTGTGCCTCATGGGAACAGTCCAGACCGAACTGCCAAGCCACGTCTTCCCTGGACCGGAATCAAGCATCCTAGGACCGGTTTCAGGCTATCAGCCTTCATCAGCCAGGATAGCTTGACTCCAGTGGCGTAGTGAGCACGGGACCCACGTCTGGGCATACCCTTCCCACTTAGGGCGAAATGCAAAACACACAAGATGATGGACGGAATGCTGCACATTGGCAAACATTCACCCCCAGTCACAGATCTGGGTTTAATCCATCGTTATCTTGCTTCACCATGCCACCCCAGTTCAGACATAGCCATATGCAAATCAGTCTTGACCCTGTGCCTCATGGGAACAGTCCAGACCGAACTGCCAAGCCACGTCTTCCCTGGACCGGAATCAAGCATCCTAGGACCGGTTTCAGGCTATCAGCCTTCATCAGCCAGGATAGCTTGACTCCAGTGGCGTAGTGAGCACGGGACCCACGTCTGGGCATACCCTTCCCACTTAGGGCGAAATGCAAAACACACAAGATGATGGACGGAATGCTGCACATTGGCAAACATTCACCCCCAGTCACAGATCTGGGTTTAAACCATCGTTATTTTGCTTCACCATGCCACCCCAGTTCAGACATAGCCATATGCAAATCAGTCTTGACCCTGTGCCTCATGGGAACAGTCCAGACCGAACTGCCAAGCCACGTCTTCCCTGGACCGGAATCAAGCATCCTAGGACCGGTTTCAGGCTATCAGCCTTCATCAGCCAGGATAGCTTGACTCCAGTGGCGTAGTGAGCACAGGACCCACGTCTGGGCATACCCTTCCCACTTAGGGCGAAATGCAAAACACACAAGATGATGGACGGAATGCTGCACATTGGCAAACATTCACCCCCAGTCACAGATCTGGGTTTAATCCATCGTTATTTTGCTTCACCATGCCACCCCAGTTCAGACATAGCCATATGCAAATCAGTCTTGACCCTGTGCCTCATGGGAACAGTCCAGACCGAACTGCCAAGCCACGTCTTCCCTGGACCGGAATCAAGCATCCTAGGACCGGTTTCCAGGCTATCAGCCTTCATCAGCCAGGATAGCTTGACTCCAGTGGCGTAGTGAGCACGGGACCCACGTCTGGGCATACCCTTCCCACTTAGGGCGAAATGCAAAACACACAAGATGATGGACGGAATGCTGCACATTGGCAAACATTCACCCCCAGTCACAGATCTGGGTTTAAATCCATCGTTATTTTGCTTCACCATGCCACCCCAGTTCAGACATAGCCATATGCAAATCAGTCTTGACCCTGTGCCTCATGGGAACAGTCCAGACCGAACTGCCAAGCCACGTCTTCCTTGGACCGGAATCAAGCATCCTAGGACCGGTTTCAGGCTATCAGCCTTCATCAGCCAGGATAGCTTGACTCCAGTGGCGTAGTGAGCACGGGACCCACGTCTGGGCATACCCTTCCCACTTAGGGCGAAATGCAAACACACAAGATGATGGACGGAATGCTGCACATTGGCAAACATTCACCCCCAGTCACAGATCTGGGTTTAATCCATCGTTATTTTGCTTCACCATGCCACCCCAGTTCAGACATAGCCATATGCAAATCAGTCTTGACCCTGTGCCTCATGGGAACAGTCCAGACCGAACTGCCAAGCCACGTCTTCCCTGGACCGGAATCAAGCATCCTAGGACCGGTTTCAGGCTATCAGCCTTCATCAGCCAGGATAGCTTGACTCCAGTGGCGTAGTGAGCACGGGACCCACGTCTGGGCATACCCTTCCCACTTATGGCGAAATGCAAAACACACAAGATGATGGACGGAATGCTGCACATTGGCAAACATTCACCCCCAGTCACAGATCTGGGTTTAATCCATCGTTATTTTGCTTCACCATGCCACCCCAGTTCAGACATAGCCATATGCAAATCAGTCTTGACCCTGTGCCTCATGGGAACAGTCCAGACCGAACTGCCAAGCCACGTCTTCCCTGGACCGGAATCAAGCATCCTAGGACCGGTTTCAGGCTATCAGCCTTCATCAGCCAGGATAGCTTGACTCCAGTGGCATAGTGAGCACGGGACCCACGTCTGGGCATACCCTTCCCACTTAGGGTGAATGTATGACATTGTTCTGCATTCTGTCCATCAACTGTTGTTTTTGCATTTGTCACCCCGAGTGGGACGGGTATGCCCAGACGTGGGTCCCGTGCTCTCCATGCCCCTGGAATCAAGCTATCCTGGCTGAAGAGGGTGAAACTCCGAACCCGGTCCTAGGATGCTTTTTTCCAGTCCAGGGAGGACCTGGCTTGGCAGTTCGGGCTGGACTGTTCCCATGAGGCACAGGGTCAAGACTGATTTGCATATGGCTGGGTCCAAACTGGAATGGCATGGTGAGCAAAAAAACGATGGATTTAGGCCCAGATCTCTGTACTGGGGTGAATGTATGACATTGTTCTGCATTCTGTCCATCAACTGTTGTTTTTGCATTTGTCACGCCGAGTGGGACGGGTATGCCCAGACGTGGGTCCCGTGCTCTCCATGCCACTGGAATCAAGCTATCCTGGCTGAAGAGGGGTGAAACCCCGAAACCGGTCCTAGGATGCTTGTTTCCAGTCCAGGGAGGACCTGGCTTGGCAGTTCGGGCTGGACTGTTCCCATGAGGCACAGGGTCAAGACTGATTTGCATATGGCTGGGTCAAAACTGGAATGGCATGGTGAGCAAAAAACGATGGATTTAGGCCCAGATCTCTGTACTGGGGTGAATGTATGACATTGTTCTGCATTCTGTCCATCAACTGTTGTTTTTGCATTTGTCACCCCGAGTGGGACGGGTATGCCCAGACGTGGGTCCCGTGCTCTCCATGCCACTGGAATCAAGCTATCCTGGCTGAAGAGGGAGAAACCCGAAACCGGTCCTAGGATGCTTGTTTCCAGTCCAGGGAGGACCTGGCTTGGCAGTTCGGGCTGGACTGTTCCCATGAGGCACAGGGTCAAGACTGATTTGCATATGGCTGGGTCAAAACTGGAATGGCATGGTGAGCAAAAAACGATGGATTTAGGCCCAGATCTCTGTACTGGGGTGAATGTATGACATTGTTCTGCATTCTGTCCATCAACTGTTGTTTTTGCATTTGTCACCCCGAGTGGGACGGGTATGCCCAGACGTGGGTCCCGTGCTCTCCATGCCACTGGAATCAAGCTATCCTGGCTGAAGAGGGTGAAACCCCGAAACCGGTCCTAGGATGCTTGTTTCCAGTCCAGGGAGGACCTGGCTTGGCAGTTCGGGCTGGACTGTTCCCATGAGGCACAGGGTCAAGACTGATTTGCATATGGCTGGGTCCAAACTGGAATGGCATGGTGAGCAAAAAAACGATGGATTTAGGCCCAGATCTCTGTACTGGGGTGAATGTATGACATTGTTCTGCATTCTGTCCATCAACTGTTGTTTTTGCATTTGTCACCCCGAGTGGGACGGGTATGCCCAGACGTGGGTCCCGTGCTCTCCATGCCACTGGAATCAAGCTATCCTGGCTGAAGAGGGGTGAAACCCGAAACCGGTCCTAGGATGCTTGTTTCCAGTCCAGGGAGGACCTGGCTTGGCAGTTCGGGCTGGACTGTTCCCATGAGGCACAGGGTCAAGACTGATTTGCATATGGCTGGGTCCAAACTGGAATGGCATGGTGAGCAAAAAAACGATGGATTGAGGCCCAGATCTCTGTACTGGGGTGAATGTATGACATTGTTCTGCATTCTGTCCATCAACTGTTGTTTTTGCATTTGTCACCCCGAGTGGGACGGGTATGCCCAGACGTGGGTCCCATGCTCTCCATGCCACTGGAATCAAGCTATCCTGGCTGAAGAGGGTGAAACCCCGAAACCGATCCTAGGATGCTTGTTTCCAGTCCAGGGAGGACCTGGCTTGGCAGTTCGGGCTGGACTGTTCCCATGAGGCACAGGGTCAAGACTGATTTGCATATGGCTGGGTCCAAACTGGAATGGCATGGTGAGCAAAAAACGATGGATTTAGGCCCAGATCTCTGTACTGGGGTGAATGTATGACATTGTTCTGCATTCTGTCCATCAACTGTTGTTTTTGCATTTGTCACCCCGAGTGGGACGGGTATGCCCAGACGTGGGTCCCGTGCTCTCCATGCCACTGGAATCAAGCTATCCTGGCTGAAGAGGGTGAAACCCCGAAACCGGTCCTAGGATGCTTGTTTCCAGTCCAGGGAGGACCTGGCTTGGCAGTTCGGGCTGGACTGTTCCCATGAGGCACAGGGTCAAGACTGATTTGCATATGGCTGGGTCCAAACTGGAATGGCATGGTGAGCAAAAAAACGATGGATTTAGGCCCAGATCTCTGTACTGGGGTGAATGTATGACATTGTTCTGCATTCTGTCCATCAACTGTTGTTTTTGCATTTGTCACCCCGAGTGGGACGGGTATGCCCAGACGTGGGTCCCGTGCTCTCCATGCCACTGGAATCAAGCTATCCTGGCTGAAGAGGGGTGAAACCCCGAAACCGGTCCTAGGATGCTTGTTTCCAGTCCAGGGAGGACCTGGCTTGGCAGTTCGGGCTGGACTGTTCCCATGAGGCACAGGGTCAAGACTGATTTGCATATGGCTGGGTCAAAACTGGAATGGCATGGTGAGCAAAAAACGATGGATTTAGGCCCAGATCTCTGTACTGGGGTGAATGTATGACATTGTTCTGCATTCTGTCCATCAACTGTTGTTTTTGCATTTGTCACCCCGAGTGGGACGGGTATGCCCAGACGTGGGTCCCGTGCTCTCCATGCCACTGGAATCAAGCTATCCTGGCTGAAGAGGGGTGAAACCCCGAAACCGGTCCTAGGATGCTTGTTTCCAGTCCAGGGAGGACCTGGCTTGGCAGTTCGGGCTGGACTGTTCCCATGAGGCACAGGGTCAAGACTGATTTGCATATGGCTGGGTCCAAACTGGAATGGCATGGTGAGCAAAAAAACGATGGATTTAGGCCCAGATCTCTGTACTGGGGTGAATGTATGACATTGTTCTGCATTCTGTCCATCAACTGTTGTTTTTGCATTTGTCACCCCGAGTGGGACGGGTATGCCCAGACGTGGGTCCCGTGCTCTCCATGCCACTGGAATCAAGCTATCCTGGCTGAAGAGGGGTGAAACCCCGAAACCGGTCCTAGGATGCTTGTTTCCAGTCCAGGGAGGACCTGGCTTGGCAGTTCGGGCTGGACTGTTCCCATGAGGCACAGGGTCAAGACTGATTTGCATATGGCTGGGTCCAAACTGGAATGGCATGGTGAGCAAAAAAACGATGGATTTAGGCCCAGATCTCTGTACTGGGGTGAATGTATGACATTGTTCTGCATTCTGTCCATCAACTGTTGTTTTTGCATTTGTCACCCCGAGTGGGACGGGTATGCCCAGACGTGGGTCCCGTGCTCTCCATGCCACTGGAATCAAGCTATCCTGGCTGAAGAGGGGTGAAACCCCGAAACCGGTCCTAGGATGCTTGTTTCCAGTCCAGGGAGGACCTGGCTTGGCAGTTCGGGCTGGACTGTTCCCATGAGGCACAGGGTCAAGACTGATTTGCATATGGCTGGGTCCAAACTGGAATGGCATGGTGAGCAAAAAAACGATGGATTTAGGCCCAGATCTCTGTACTGGGGTGAATGTATGACATTGTTCTGCATTCTGTCCATCAACTGTTGTTTTTTTAATATTAATTCTTCTACAACTTTTTTAAAAAAAAATGCTGTTACAATGGTTTTTAGTAACTATGCAGAATAAAATTAAACTTAAAAACTTAAATCCTAGCCACATTCCTGGATCCTGGGTGATACTAATGCTTGTTCTTCTGTTGGAGTTGTGGGTTTTGTAGCTGTTCTTCCTCTGGCTTGCATGCTACTATGTGTCCCCCTTCCTGCCGCGTTGTGGGGAGGCTTGTTCTCTTTATTCCATCGGTGCCTTGTGGGATTGACACCATTTTCTCTTTCTCAAGCATTCTCTATCTCCCTGGTGGTCTTTCTTGCCAGCTTCCTTATTGTATTCTACACCTTGACCACTGTGGTGAGCTGCATAACTGTTTTGTGCTAAACCTTGTAGTTGCCTTTGTTCTTCTCCTACTCCCTCGTGGGCCTTTTTCCTATGGGTTTTAGCTTGTGGTGCTTACTCTCTGCAATCTGGATGCCTTCTGTGTGTGGCCTCACCCTTTATGGTCTTGTTCTTGGGCTTCCTTTTGCCCTGACTTCCTGAGCTTGTTGAGTCTTGGTTATCCTCGTGGGCTCAGGATGGCCTGTGTAGACTGTGGGTTATCAATCAGAAAAGGGGGGAGGAGGAGGATTGGGCTAGGTTCACCCTCCTGTGTGATCAGAATACATCAAAAAGAATCTGTAGGTGACGGATCAAAAGAACCTAGCCAAGAAACAAGGGCGGGTTCACCAATTGGGGTGAAGGCCACCTCTACTGGTAGAAAAGAAAAATGTCTTTTCTTGTGTCCCCTCACTCACCCAGGGTTGCCCCTAGGTGACATGCTTCATCATTGGGGCCATCCCAAACATCTACTGATTGGGGCGTGCTGCGACTTGCGGATTTACGTAGGAGCACTTACCTTGTGAGGCTATGTGTCGTGAGGGGACACAAGAAAAGAAATTTAGACTGTAGACTGTGGGTTAGCCTTCTGTGCTTCTGCCTCCAGAGTGTCTACCTGCTTCTTGGTTTCAGTTTCCTGCTTGGGCCTACCTCTTTGCTACCCCAGAGACCTGTTATCTGGTCCTATAGTTACTAGAGCTTGGTTCAGCCTTTATCTCTACTGTGGGCTTGTACTGTTCTTGCGTTAAGGGCAGGTTACTCTGTGGTTGGCTTTTATGTACCTTCTTGTGCCCAGATCGCCTGGCTGGGTGGCACTTGAGCATATCAGTTGCTCGAGTTCCATCTGAAGCATTCAAAATCTTTCTTTTCCATGTGTCTTGTTAAGAAGAGTCCCATGGTTACCTTTCCACTGCAAAGGGACCGCCCTGCCCGCCTGTGTGCTGGCTTCCTGCTTGTGCTCAATTTGTAAAAAAAATAATTGTAAATAAATAAGTACAGGTGGCAAAAACGTTCTTAAGAGGCTGCCGCCCATTTTTACTGACTCCCCCACTGCCACCACTTGTGTGCCCATTTCCACCACTGGCACCTCCCAAAGCTGGGTGTAAAAGAAGACCTGGGTTGCAAGCGAGCCCACATTAATCAAAATGGATTCCTTGGTTCTCCCCTAGAACCTTTTGAAAAAAATAGGAAAATTAGCCCCTACTGGATAATAAATGACAGCCACAATTAGAACGCAGTGTACCACTCACACCCCTGGTTACCAGTGTCGCAGCATCTGGTGCACTAACAAAATGTATGTAAGACAGAACAACGCATGCCATTACCACGCATGCCTTTACAATGCAGTTTTTACAATGCATCTACCAGTACCACACACGTCTTTACCATGCATGTCACTACCACAAACATACATAGAGGTACATTATAAGTACCATTACCACGCATACCATTACATACAACTACAACGATAACATTTACAACACATTTTTTTTATATATAGAAAACGTTAGTTAAGTAGTAAAAAATATGTATATATATATATATATATATTACTAGAAAATGACAACACATTGGAAAAGAAGTCAGCACTGTAACTTTTTGTACACATTTATTGAAATAAGTAAATATTAAATAACACATGTAAACATAGAGCAAACAGCTTAAAAAACACTAAAAAAATGTTACATCTACACATCTACACAATAGTCCTTCCTTCATTTCAACCTTATATATATGTTGCTTGTCCCCAACCAAGATGGCTGTCGTAAAATGTGAAGAAGGTCAAAATCGTGCTTTTTACAAAAAACAAATTAATTATACATTCAGTCAGAATGTAAATCACATTAAAAAATACATTCTAAAACATATTTTACTGTGAATTATCAAATACCCAAAAAAACATATAAAATGAGCCGTCAACCATTTTGTGTTCAGTGGTACACTGACTTCCATCTTGACCACACACACCATTGAGGGCAGGAGAGAGAGAGAGCCACAGCGAGTTCCAAAAACTGCAATCTAGCTAGAGAAGTAATTATAAATCTGACCAATAACGTTCACTAACAATATTCCCGAAACAAATACTTATTCAGAAACTTTTAATATTTTACAGACTTTGTGAAAGTTCTCTACAGCCATAATTTTCAGTTGAATTACGGAAGGTAAAAAAAGCAACTTTATTTTTAAGTTTATTTATTAAAAATAAAATGTGTCACCTACTCGGATTTGGTCCTGGACATTGACTGGGGGACAAAATTACTATTCCAACTCTGCTGTGTACATTTCCTCAGGGAAGGTGCTGGACAAAGACTGGAGGGCAAAATTAATATTCTAACTCCACCAAGTACTTACCTCAGGGAAGGTGATGGACAGTGACTGGGAGCAAAATTACTATTCCAACTCTGCTTAGTACTTACCTCAGGGAAGGTGCTGGACAATGACTGGGGGTCAAAATTACTATTCCAACTTCGTCGGGTACTTACCTCAGGGAAGGTGCTGGACCGTGACTGGGGAATAAAAATTACTATTCTAACTCCACCATGTACTTACCTCATTTTCTTTTCCACAGACCTTAAAAGCAAAAAAGAAATTGGAAAGTAAAAGAACCAGTGCATAATCAGAGTCCAACTTTGGAGGAAAAAAACAACAATACACTGGTGTGTTAACCTATAAACAAAAGAAAATGCAATGAAAACAACAACAAAACAAAGAACAGTAATTTCATCAGTTTTTTTTCATTCTGCAATAAAATAGAAAACCAAGAAACAAGGATCCAGCCACACCAGAAAACCTAACTAAATTTATACAGACCTTGGAAGACCATATTGGAAAAAGAGAAAAACTCACCAGGTGAAATTTCACATAAAAGCTATGAATAACCAATTCTAGCAACTTTCACTCCACAGGGTGCAACCAATAACACTTAAACCTTTCTCAGTTTCAACAGGAATAAAAATGTTTTTCTTTTACTTCACCACACTCCCTCAAGTAATCATACAAATCTTTTTCCCTTAGCAGGTGGATTGTTTACAAACAAAATAAAGCACACTTTTAAACCATAACATTCACAAAATTTCCCTTTTAAAAATATTTCTACAGATCATTCAACCATGGAAACCAGAAACAAGGCTAGCTATGTGAAGTAATCTCGTACACGGGTAGGTTACAGGAAATGTGTTTATTGGATGAAGACAGCTTGACAACCACAACAGCTCCGTATCTCTCTCCCACTCTCCTCACATTTTCCACCTAACCGCTGTGCATAGAATACCCCGAACATTCTCCCACCAAGTTCTACCATAAGAATACCACACACCTTCCCCCTTTTAAAAGAAAAAAAAAACTAAAAGATAACAAAATATAACACACTAAGGGGCATATTAGCAAGACTGGCGATAAAATTATCGCCGTTTTAGCGGCAGGAAACTGCCGCTAAAACGGCGATAATTGGCTTGCTAATAAGCGTTATAGAATTCAATAGAAGCCCAGGTTAGATGTCCTGCACATCTAACCTGGGCTTCTATTGAATTCTATAACGCTTATTAGCAAGCTAATTATCACCGTTTTAGCGGCAGTTTCCTGCCGCTAAAACGGCGATAATTTTATCGCCAGTCTTGCTAATATGCCCCTACATTTTTACAAAATCTCTCAATTTGACAGGCGTATGTTTTATACGTGAACTTTTCCTTAGTTCAACTAACTGCTTATCTACATCAAACCTATTGTGATGTTGTACTACATTATCACATTGGCTGCTAATGGGAACCAAAACATGGTCAGTATTGTTATAACCTCTGCTCAAATGCGGAACTTCCAAACCAGACCCCAAATTATCTTGTAAATCAAGATGACTGGGAAAATCATCTCCATCCATATCGGATTCAACAATCAATGGCAGAGAACGTACAAATTTGCATAAAGATACACGCCTAAAATTCCAAACTTTACCTCCATCCACTCTAACAGCCTTACTGAAAACCTCAAAACCTTAACCAGATCCGACCATCTAGACCATTTCTTATTAAAAGATCCACCCAACTTAACACAAACAAAATCCCCCACTCGGATCTTGGATCCTGAACACCGATGCCCAGAACTGTTTTTCACCATTTTCTCCTGATATTTATGAACACGTTCCCTGACTTGAGAAAAATCCACAACAGAATCATACGAATTCTTCACCTTTAACCACCAAGGCATAAGCTTTGATCCAGGTTTCCTACCTCGTAACATCTCAAACGGAGAAAGACCAGTAACAGAATTGGGTGATGTGCAATAAGACAACAGAGTAGCTTGTAAAGCTTTCTTCCAGTCAATACCACTCTTAACAGCAAGCTGTATGGATTCCTTTACTACTCTATTAAAGCGTTCCACTTGACCATTGGCCTGTGGATTATAATTAGACACCCTTTTGTGTACCACCCCACAACCTTCAAGAAAGAAATCCAACTCCTTGCTAGTGAACTGTGGACCATTGTCAGAAATTAATTCTGCAGGCAATACTTCACGACAAAAAATGTCATTTAAAAATACAATTATTTGAGAAGAAGTTATTTTTTCCACAATCTTCAATTCAGGCCACTTAGAAAAATAGGGGCATATTATCAAGGAATAGCGATATTTATCGCTAACCGCGCTTAGCGCGAATATTTTTAACGCCGCCTATCGCTGGAAAATATCGCTGAGATAACACCCTATTAACAAGGTTTATCTCCATAGCGATAAAATTTCCAGCGATAGCGGCAAAATGTGAGAATATCACTGGAAAAGCAGCGATATTCTCGCATTAACGCAAGGATGGATTCAGCCTGACAATCCACCTCCTATACTTTAAACAGGTAAGTCATCCTCAGTAGCAGGTGTTAAAATCTAGCGATAAACGCACTTAGCGCGATTTATTTTATCGCTTCGCCTGCCTTGTTAATAGGGGTTAGTTGTGTTAGCGACTGTTTACAGTCGCTTTTAGTGGGGAACGCCTACCTTGCATGTCATTAGCGATAATTATCGCTGACATGCAAGGCGATGTAAAACCCGGCCGCTAACGCCTGAAAGCTGTCGCTAACACCTGTTAGCGCCAGCTTGCTAATAGGGCGTTAAAAATATCGCCGCTTTAGCGGCAAAGTGCCGCTAAAGCGGCGATAAAGCCCTTGATAATATGCCCCATTATCTATTAGAACCAAAGCATAAACTTCTTTATAAGATGGAGAGCCTAAAGGGCCTATAATGTCAATGCCAAGTTTCCTCCAAGGCCCTTCCACATACTCAATAGGAGTTATTTCCACCGTAACAGGCTTAACTGACTTATCCCTTTTAGAACAAGGAACACATTGCCTAACCCATTTATCAACCATACCATCAACACCCGGCCACCAATAAAATTCTCTAATTTTCCTCTTGGTACTGGACATACCCATGTGCCCCTCATGGGCCATGTTTACGATTTTTTCTCTCAGACCACACGGAGGAACAATCTTGTCCCCTCTAGTAATAATACCTTGTGAAAACATAAGTTCATCTCTTATTTTGAAAAATGAGCTTAACTCGCCACTTAATTTCCTCTCTTCTGGCCATCCTTTTTCCAAAAATTTCTCAACCTCCTTCAAACAACTATACGCACCCATGGCATCCTTCCACTCAATCTCTGAGATGATAACACTCCGACCAGCACTTATACACCCACTATTGGCATCATCCATGGTGTAAGCTACATCACAATCTTCTTCCAAAAAATTATCATCTTGTTCATTAACCAACGGCAACCGTGACATACAATCAGCATGAACATTCTGACGTCCTGGATCATACTCAACAACACACTGGTACTCTTGCAACTTAGCAGCCAATCTTGCCAAACGTGCCGTTAAAATTCTACCACCCCCTGCTGCCAACATATTAATCAAAGGTTTGTGATCTGTTCTTAAACGAAATTTTGTACCCCACAAAAATTGTCGAAAATGTTGAACTGCCCAAGTGCATGCTAATAACTCTCTTTCGATAGTAGAATAATTATACTCAGATCCACGTAGCATCCTGGAGGCATATGACACTACATATTCATCACTATAATCTTTCTGCATTAAAACAGCACCCAGTCCAACATTGCTTGCGTCTACAGCAACAATGCACTCTTTGCCAATCACAAAAGGTCTCAAAAATGGTGCATTTACAATTTCCTTTTTTAGAGTGTCAAAAGCCAGTTGTTGTTCGTTATTCCAATCAAATTTCACAGTCTTTTGCAAAAGTAACCTTAAGGAATGTACTTTGGTGGAATAATCTTGCACAAATTTACTATAAAATTCTGTCAACCCCAAAAAGAACGAAAGTTGTTCTTTGTTTGCAGGTTTGGGAGCTTTAGAAACACTTTTGACGTGATTAAATTTGGGTTTAATACCTTCACTGGAGATCTCATGACCCAAATATTCCACTTTACTGCGCCGAAATTTGCATTTGGGGAGTTTTAAAGTTAAACCCTTGTTTTGTATACAGGTTAGCACATTTTCTAAATTTTTGTCATGTTCTTCAAAGTTTTTACCAAAAATTTAAATATCGTCCTGAAAGGCAATTGCACCAGAACATCCCTCCAAAACCTCCTTCATAAGTCTTTGAAACACAAAAGCAGCGCTGGCGAGACCGAATGGCATCCGTGTAAATTGAAACATTCCCTCCGGTGTCACGAATGCTGTTAAACATTTTGACTCCTCATGTAACACCACTTGATGGTATGCACTGGCTAAATCCACCATTGAAAAAACACAAGCATCTGAAAGTGTTAAAATTAGTTCATGTATATTGGGCAATGGGTGTCTGTCAATCCAAATTTCGCTGTTCAAACTGCGAAGGTCAACACATAGACGAAGATCCCCATTACCCTTAAGTGATAAAACAACCGGAGACACCCAAGGAGAAGATTCTATAGGTTCAATAATATTTTTGGTGACTAAATCTTCCAACATACCTTTGAGTTTCTCACGGTAAGCTAATGGTACATTCCTTACTCTATGTCTAACAGGAAGTGCAAAAACAACAGTTGATGGACAGAATGCAGAACAATGTCATACATTCACCCCAGTACAGAGATCTGGGCCTAAATCCATCGTTTTTTTGCTCACCATGCCATTCCAGTTTGGACCCAGCCATATGCAAATCAGTCTTGACCCTGTGCCTCATGGGAACAGTCCAGCCCGAACTGCCAAGCCAGGTCCTCCCTGGACTGAAAACAAGCATCCTAGGACCGGTTTCGGGGTTTCACCCCTCTTCAGCCAGGATAGCTTGATTCCAGTGGCATGGAGAGCACGGGAGCCACGTCTGGGCATACCCGTCCCACTCGGGGTGACAAATGCAAAAACAACAGTTGATGGACAGAATGCAGAACAATGTCATACATTCACCCCAGTACAGAGATCTGGGCCTAAATCCATCGTTTTTTGCTCACCATGCCATTCCAGTTTGGACCCAGCCATATGCAAATCAGTCTTGACCCTGTGCCTCATGGGAACAGTCCAGCCCGAACTGCCAAGCCATGTCCTCCCTGGACTGAAAACAAGCATCCTAGGACCGGTTTCGGGGTTTCACCCCTCTTCAGCCAGGATAGCTTGATTCCAGTGGCATGGAGAGCACGGGACCCACGTCTGGGCATACCCGTCCCACTCGTGGTGACAAATGCAAAAACAACAGTTGATGGACAGAATGCAGAACAATGTCATACATTCACCCCAGTACAGAGATCTGGGCCTAAATCCATCGTTTTTTTGCTCCCATGCCATTACAGTTTGGACCCAGCCATATGCAAATCAGTCTTGACCCTGTGCCTCATGGGAACAGTCCAGCCCGAACTGCCAAGCCAGGTCCTCCCTGGAATGAAAACAGGCATCCTAGGACCGGTTTCGGGGTTTCACCCCTCTTCAGCCAGGATAGCTTGATTCCAGTGGCATGGAGAGCACGGGACCCACGTCTGGGCATACCCGTCCCACTCGGGGTGACAAATGCAAAAACAACAGTTGATGGACAGAATGCAGAACAATGTCATACATTCACCCCAGTACAGAGATCTGGGCCTTAATCCATCGGTTTTTTTGCTCACCATGCCATTCCAGTTTGGACCCAGCCATATGCAAATCAGTCTTGACCCTGTGCCTCATGGGAACAGTCCAGCCCGAACTGCCAAGCCAGGTCCTCCCTGGACTGAAAACAAGCATCCTAGGACTGGTTTCGGGATTTCACCCCTCTTCAGCCAGGATAGCTTGATTCCAGTGGCATGGAGAGCACGGGACCCACGTCTGGGCATACCCATCCCACTCGGGGTGACAAATGCAAAAACAACAGTTGATGGACAGAATGCAGAACAATGTCATACATTCACCCCAGTACAGAGATCTGGGCCTAAATCCATCGTTTTTTGCTCACCATGCCATTCCAGTTTGGACCCAGCCATATGCAAATCAGTCTTGACCCTGTGCCTCATGGGAACAGTCCAGCCCGAACTGCCAAGCCAGGTCCTCCCTGGACTGAAAACAAGCATCCTAGGACCGGTTTCGGGGTTTCACCCTCTTCAGCCAGGATAGCTTGATTCTAGTGGCATGGAGAGCACGGGAGCCACGTCTGGGCATACCCGTCCCACTCGGGGTGACAAATGCAAAAACAACAGTTGATGGACAGAATGCAGAACAATGTCATACATTCACCCCAGTACAGAGATCTGGGCCTAAATCCATCGTTTTTTTGCTCACCATGCCATTCCAGTTTGGACCCAGCCATATGCAAATCAGTCTTGACCCTGTGCCTCATGGGAACAGTCCAGCCCGAACTGCCAAGCCAGGTCCTCCCTGGACTGAAAACAAGCATCCTAGGACCGGTTTCGGGGTTTCACCCTCTTCAGCCAGGATAGCTTGATTCCAGTGGCATGGAGAGCACGGGACCCACGTCTGGGCATACCCGTCCCACTCGTGGTGACAAATGCAAAAACAACAGTTGATGGACAGAATGCAGAACAATGTCATACATTCACCCCAGTACAGAGATCTGGGCCTAAATCCATCGTTTTTTTGCTCCCATGCCATTACAGTTTGGACCCAGCCATATGCAAATCAGTCTTGACCCTGTGCCTCATGGGAACAGTCCAGCCCGAACTGCCAAGCCAGGTCCTCCCTGGAATGAAAACAGGCATCCTAGGACCGGTTTCGGGGTTTCACCCCTCTTCAGCCAGGATAGCTTGATTCCAGTGGCATGGAGAGCACGGGACCCACGTCTGGGCATACCCGTCCCACTCGGGGTGACAAATGCAAAAACAACAGTTGATGGACAGAATGCAGAACAATGTCATACATTCACCCCAGTACAGAGATCTGGGCCTAAATCCATCGTTTTTTTGCTCACCATGCCATTCCAGTTTGGACCCACCCATATGCAAATCAGTCTTGACCCTGTGCCTCATGGGAACAGTCCAGCCCGAACTGCCAAGCCAGGTCCTCCCTGGACTGAAAACAAGCATCCTAGGACTGGTTTCGGGGTTTCACCCCTCTTCAGCCAGGATAGCTTGATTCCAGTGGCATGGAGAGCACGGGACCCACGTCTGGGCATACCCATCCCACTCGGGGTGACAAATGCAAAAACAACAGTTGATGGACAGAATGCAGAACAATGTCATACATTCACCCCAGTACAGAGATCTGGGCCTAAATCCATCGTTTTTTTGCTCACCATGCCATTCCAGTTTGGACCCAGCCATATGCAAATCAGTCTTGACCCTGTGCCTCATGGGAACAGTCCAGCCCGAACTGCCAAGCCAGGTCCTCCCTGGACTGAAAACAAGCATCCTAGGACCGGTTTCGGGGTTTCACCCTCTTCAGCCAGGATAGCTTGATTCCAGTGGCATGGAGAGCACGGGAGCCACGTCTGGGCATACCCGTCCCACTCGGGGTGACAAATGCAAAAACAACAGTTGATGGACAGAATGCAGAACAATGTCAAACATTCACCCCAGTACAGAGATCTGGGCCAAAATCCATCGTTTTTTTGCTCACCATGCCATTCCAGTTTGGACCCAGCCATATGCAAATCAATCTTGACCCTGTGCCTCATGGGAACAGTCCAGCCCGAACTGCCAAGCCAGGTCCTCCCTGGACTGAAAACAAGCATCCTAGGACCGGTTTCGGGGTTTCACCCCTCTTCAGCCAGGATAGCTTGATTCCAGTGGCATGGAGAGCACGGGACCCACTGCTGGGCATACCCGTCCCACTCGGGGTGACAAATGCAAAAACAACAGTTGATGGACAGAATGCAGAACAATGTCATACATTCACCCCAGTACAGAGATCTGGGCCTAAATCCATCGTTTTTTTGCTCACCATGCCATTCCAGTTTGGACCCAGCCATATGCAAATCAGTCTTGACCCTGTGCCTCATGGGAACAGTCCAGCCCGAACTGCCAAGCCAGGTCCTCCCTGGACTGAAAACAAGCATCCTAGGACCGGTTTCGGGGTTTCACCCCTCTTCAGCCAGGATAGCTTGATTCCAGTGGCATGGAGAGCACGGGACCCACGTCTGGGCATACCCGTCCCACTCGGGGTGACAAATGCAAAAACAACAGTTGATGGACAGAATGCAGAACAATGTCATACATTCACCCCAGTACAGAGATCTGGGCCTAAATCCATCGTTTTTTTGCTCACCATGCCATTCCAGTTAGGCCCAGATCTCTGTACTGGGGTGAATGTATGACATTGTTCTGCATTCTGTCCATCAACTGTTGTTTTTGCATTTGTCATTGCATTGTTTTAACAGGAAGTGCACCATCCTTAAGAATTATCTTGTGCTTAAAATTCTCATATTTCCCCAACGACCCATTGAACAATCTCTTATCTGTTCCTCATCGTCAGAAGAAACAACATAGACAGATGGTGAAGCGTTCGGATCTAACTTCATTCCCAATTCTTTTTGATGAGGCCACCCTAGAATAGATACACCTTTAGTGGCTATGTACACCTTGCCTTTGGTTTTCTTTCCTTTAAATTCTAATTCTGCCCACATGAAACCTTCCAGATCAATTTTATGACCAGAATATCCGCATGGTTGAATATCAGGTAATAAGAATTCTCTCATTCCCCATAGTTCATTGAATACACTTTTCCCAATAATGGTATTCCATGCACACGAATCTACCATCATTGACACATCTTTACCATCAAGCAACATAGTACACGTAGGAAAACCTTTGCAATTGTTATTGCCCACACATGATATGGAATTAAATTCTGCGGGAATTACATCTTCTTCGTGTGTCATGTAATTAATTTTCTGTGTAGATTTACAAACTTTACCAAAATGTCCTACTTTTTTGCATTTAACGCAAATCTTATTCCATGCAGGACACCCTTTATAACTTCCCACATGGTCAGTATTGCCACATCTGTAGCATACCATTTGTGCTTTCTTACCAAACAACCTATGATCTTTTACACTAAAATCACTTTTTGCAACAGAAGGAAAGGATTTTTTCAAAGCCACTTGATCCTTCACCAAAGAAACCTCAGAGGAAATATCACTGACTTTAACTACTTGACCTCTAATTTCACTAACAAATCTCTCAGATTGCTCAATACCTTTTGCAATATTGACTACCGCACACAAAGATGTTTCAGTGCCCATCCATAACCTTTCCTGAATCTTCTTACTTTTGGTTTTCATCATAATCTGATCCCTTAACACTTGCTCATAATTAATGGTTTTAAAGGCACAAGAACCAGCTAAAGTACGTAAAGCGGAAACATAGTCCTCAATGGACTCATCCTCCTTCTGTGCACGTGAATAAAATTTAAATCTTTCCATCACAACATTTATCTTCCTCCCAAACCTAGTGCTAAATTGTTTAATTGCCACCTCAAAAATATTCATATCACCTGGACCATCAATAGGTGGAAGATTCGCAAACTCTTTCAAACCTGCACCTCCCAAACAGTGTCTTAATAGGGCAAGTTTCCTTTTAGGAGAACACCCATCTTCCTCCAACACTTCAACATAGGCTAAAAACATGGGATACCATAATTCCCATTCCATCTTGGGCTCCCCAGCTACCGCTAAAAAATGTGGTGGTGCAGCAATGTTAGACATGTTACCCTGTATGCAGAAAACTTGTACTATACTATATATATTGTACTATGCAAACTGACTACAGTAGTGAGAAATACACACAAGAAAAAAAAATTAAATAATAAAAACAAAATGTTCACACATGAAAACATAGGTGTGTGAATCACCGTTGAATACGACTCACATGCAGCCGAGTACTATCGAGTGTTCTGTTAGTCGAAATAAACTTAAACACACACGAGGAAATTTCCTTTGTAAAGATGAATGATCCACTACGTGAAGCACTTCCTCAAAAATGGCCGACAACGTGTGATGTCACGACGTTCCCATCATGCTTTGCTGTGAAACGTTCCCACAATGCCCTTGACAAGGAAGAAGAACGCCGGCGATCAATGACGAAGGATCAGAACATTCTTAAGTGTGATCGTTTGAATCTTTTCCGTTGAACAGCTCTCTAGTTCCTTAGCCGTGAAGTTGAATTAATTGACTGAAAAATAGGCAAACACGCGATACGTTCCGTTCCAAAACAGCCGCTGGTGCAACCTGCACCGTTCCTAATACTGCCGCTGGTGCATTCCATACACAAACATCCCGTTCCTCAACTGCCGCTGATGTAACATGCACTGTTTGCCACAACTTAAATCAGGCACACATTTAAAGAAAATGTTTGCTAAACACGGTTCCACTGCCGCAGGTGCGATCAAAAGCACGTTAATCCCACGACAGCCGCAGGTGCAATCTCAGCACTTTAAACATTAGAAATACCTTGAATTATTCACACGTGTGAACGCTGTCTTATCCATCCCATCCTCGTCGCCAAATTGTGAAGTAATCTCGTACGCGGGTAGGTTACAGGAAATAGGTTTATTGGATGAAGACAGCTTGACAACCACAACAGCTCCATATCTCTCTCCCACTCTCCTCACATTTTCCACCTAACCGCTGTGCATAGAATACCCCGAACATTCTCCCACCAAGTTCTACCATAAGAATACCACACTATGTCCAATCTCGGAGAGGAAACTGGCTCCTGAAATGTGATGGCAATCTTTATTGTAAGGATACCTTAAATGGGCCCAGGAGTCATTGGAGGTGTGCGCAGTACTTTTCATACTACTGCAAAGCAAGAGCGGTTACTCTGGGTGACACTGTTGAAAGGACCACAGAACATAACCAATCTGCCTCTGCAATGGAGATCGAAGAGAGAATAACCTGCAGAAAACAATGCTAACATCCACCTCCAATTAACCTTGTGGCTCAGTTTTGATGGAGGCAGCCCAAAACATCCCAATGCACGTTGCTTGTAGTATGCCCACAATACCCAATTTGAGGAAAATGGTTCAGAAGCAAAAACAGGCAAGTAATCCTCAAAGAGTAACACCACAATCCTACTCTAAAATTAACATCGCCCTGAAATAACAGTTTCTTATACTAATGAACCTTTCATCCTGTATAACAACAAAACCCCTCTCAAAAGAATTCTAATCTTTAGCACAATCCATAACTTAGTAACCCTTGAGAACAGTGAAATTTGGATGATGAATGGGACTTTTAAATTAACACCCCATCCATTCACCCAAATGTACAATGTTTATACATTAATACGAGGGTATTAAAAATAATACCTGAGTATTAATGCACTTCCTCAGCCAATACCCCTATATCCCTTGCATCCTGTCTTTAAAGGATTGTGTTACAGTCTTTAAAATAATTTTAAAAAAAATATATTGTTCCTAAATCTCACAGATTATAATGTTTAAACATAAATGCTCAGGTATTAAAATTAATAACTGAGTATTAATACACTTCCCCACCCAATACCTGTATATCCCTTGCATCCCATCCCTAAAGGTTTGTGTTGCACTTTTTAAAATATTGTATGTAAATAATATTATTACTAAGTATAATATGTTCTAATGTTTAAACATTTATACTCAGGTATTAAAATTAATACCTGAGTTTCAATACACTTCCCCACCCAGTATCCCTATATCACTTGCCTCCCTTCCCCAAAAATTTTAATTAAAAAAATATTATTCTATAAATAAATATACCATATGCTTACCTTTATACTTACCTATGTACTTACCCAGCAATTCATATACCAAAAATGCGTGGTAAAGCCATGCATGGTAAATGTATATAGCTATAATGCATGGTAAATGCATGCATGGTAATGACATGAATGGTAAAGGTATATGTGTGCTAATGACATGTGTGGTAAAGACACATGACTTTGTTGTACGTGTATTGCATGGTAAAGACTGCGATGTAATGGATGTTTTCCTAACAAAAGCAATGTATAATAACTCAACAAAGAAAACTTAAGTGTTGCAGAAAACATCACACAAAGATAAGGCTTGCTCAGAAACAACAGAATTCCTGGAAGACCGAGAGAGCATGAACTACTGATCTATGGAGGCTGGGGCTGAGTTGGAGGAGGGCCTTAAGGTGCAGAGGAAGATAGAAGTCAATCAGAATAGCAGAATTATGAGGTCAGCACTTCCAGGGAAGCATAAGAAACGTCAATACCTGAGCCATGTTGCCTTGTAACTTTCTTCCCTTTACCCTTGCTGACCATGTATCATCAGCATTGCTACTTGTGTTTTGTCTAACAAATCTCCTCACCAGACACCAGAGCACCAGGTAAGACTTGACTTTCCCAGAAGGAGATGTAGGCCTATTTATGAGCATGGGCTATATTCAAAGAGCTATCCACATTCCTGGCAGATAAACCACCCTACAAGTTTGTTATTCAGAAGGACAAAGGGGCATATTAGCAAGACCCACGTTAAAATTATCGCCGTTTTAGCGGCAGGAAACTGCCGCTAAAACGGCGATAATGGGCTTGCTAATATGCGTTATAGAATTCCAATAGAAGCCCAGGTTAGATGTGCAGGACATGTCCATGTGTGTGGGGGGACTGATGTTATAGTTTTATTGTACTAATTTTAGTAGACCTAAGATATGTATGAAATATACAGTAGTTGGAATATGCTTGAAAGCTTCTGGATGCATGTCATATGAGATATATTGATATAATTTTTAATCTGTAAATTATAGTTATCTGGGTAT
Organism: Calotriton arnoldi; assembly: GCA_963921515.1. NCBI lineage: Eukaryota > Metazoa > Chordata > Amphibia > Caudata > Salamandridae > Calotriton > Calotriton arnoldi. The sequence continues at coordinate 70,757 of CAWUFW010004703.1, forward strand.
TTCTCCTTTTTAACCGTTTTAAATGTTTATGTAGTGTACATCATTTATGATCTGTATGATATGCCTGTCACTATTGCACTAAGGTCTATTTAATGAAACTAATAAAAATTATTTAAACTATCATCGGAATTTCTGTTATTTCGTAACCAACCCTTTCGAGAATAGTGACAGATTGTATAATGGATTCTGATGTTAATCTTCTTCAACTAATGCCTCAGACAATTGGCAAGAGTCAGGGGGACCTTGGGATCACTCAACAAGAGTGAACCTTTCTTCTCACAAAGATAAATATGTTTGTGTAACAACAAGATAAAAAGTATAATGGAAAGCCTTGGCAATTTTAAGCCCTTATGACCCAATGCTGGCATAATTTGATTAATTGATCTCGTGGATTTCCTAACAACTTCTCTGAACTGTTTCTCACGCTCTCATACCATACAAAGGAAGCATGACGTTGAGCTGCTCCCTTAATTAATAACAGCAGTCACAAGCTAATTAATCTTCACTAATTCTTAGATGTATTCTCCAAGATGTTTGAACGCAAACAAACAACCCAAGAGGAACACATGGATATCTTATGTTTACGGCACAGCAACATGGAGATAACTACATAACAACTTAGAGCTGTAGCTTTTTATAATGGATGGCAGGAAGAACTAATGGATGATCTTTACATGGTTGTAAATAGACCAGTCAAGTGTGATCCATAAATTTATTTGGTACTACAAATTGACGCCCAACAATAATCTCACATAAGTGAAAAGAAATAGAGTTTTAGATTTAATTTCTTGTTGATCCACACTTTCCAAGTCAGAAGGAGGAATTGAGGAACCCGTGCTTCATCAAGAAAATTCTTACACTAGAGGTGGAAAGAAAAAGGAAGGAAGGGTTATACTAAAATTGTGGGAAAAGATGGTATTTGTTAGAAACTGACCTTCTCTTCACAAACGATAGAAGGCTCACCTGCGAACAGCAACCCCTAGTTGAGTATATCTTCGGACAAACAGTTTCCTATTCAAAGAACACTTTTACATCTACCGATAACTATTATCACCTCTAAAGGGCCATGTATTCGGGTGCCTCTGGCTGTTAATTAACATCACATTCTGAAATCAAAAGGAAATTCCCTTTGAGGAAAGGACCATGGCAGAACTGATTCTTTGCATTGATGAGATTCCTCTAAACCCTGGCGAAGTGCAGTTGAAGACTAAATCTATTGTGATGGTAGAAGATAATGGGCACAAAGAAACCTTAATGTTTGATGTCATCGCCTCTCCCATGTTCCCCTTGATTTCAGAGACAACCTGGCTCAGAAACATAGGGACATATGTACAAGGAAGTGATGGAGCACGGCGTAAGCCTTCTTGGCTTAACGCTGCACTCCGCCACTTCTGAAATTTAGGGCTGCACCGTATTTACAACAATACAGTGCTGCCCTGCGTTTCCCCTGCGCTGCTGCTAAATTTACTTGCCTAGTGCCAACGCAGACACCCTTGCACTATAGTGCAAGGGTGCCTCCGTTGTGTGGAATTATTGTTTATGTGCAGGAAGGTAGCAGAAAGCAAAGGATAGCTTGGGGTATCATCATGATACCCATTGCAACTGTGCCGCGAGGTAATATGTCTTGAACGATGGGCCTCACAGGCCACACCGGTCAAGCAGGAGCTGTAGCTTGCTAATTGCCACACAGCACCGTCCATTGCCCCAGATAAGAGTACCCAACAGGGTATTGAGTTCTTGAAAAGAAGAAGGAGGGGGACCATGGGGAAATTAGCAAAATGATAGAGCAGGCAAGGTAATATAATCATTTTCACCAGGGCAGTCTTTCCTATTGGGGCAAGAGGTAGTGAGCATCGGAATTGCATTTGTGCTTTGATACTATGCACTGTCACCCGGAAATACCCAACAAAGATATCCAATGAGGTATGGTAAAGGCAGATCCCTAAATAGTGTGGAGATGTGCCCAGCCACCGTAGAGGTGTAGAGCCACCGAAATGGATCGAGATGGCTGATCAGGGTGCAGGGGGCAGATTACAGATTTGTCCCAGTTGAATGTGGAGCCCCGTAGCCTTTGAAAATTGACTGAAAATGGACCCTAATATAAGTACAAGGGGCAGACAGATCAGGTGGGTGCTTACTTATTCGATGTGATATGAGGACAAAAAAAAACGTACTGACAACTGCCATGACCCGTTTAACGTCAGTCACATACTTGCCCTAGTTAGGTGATTTACCCACCAAGTCAGAGGTGGACTCTTTTTTTAATAGTCTTCTGTTTCACAGCTCAACTTGACTGCATTAGCACACTTTACACTGAGCAAGAAAGACTCATAATGAAAAAAGAGGAGGTATCCATAGCATCTCCTGAGAGACCATTAAGCTTGAGAAGAAAACAAGTTTAAGAATTAGGGAAAAGATACAAGGGGGAGAATGTTTTTGTCATTAGTTTAGATCTATTCAAAGAGATGTGTCTTCAATAACTTTTTGAAGGAGAAAAGGATAGGGTGAGTTCTCAAAAGGGAGAGAAATGGTTGCCATAAGTTTGCTGCAGTTCCAGAACAAGAATGTTTTAAAGCTTGGCATGTTCTAAGGGGCATATTTATGAGAGCCTTGCATTACATTTGCACATCGCAACGTGGTAAATGCATAACTCAAACCTCTAAGTCAGATTTATGAAACTTTGCGTGGCTCTGAGTGGCTTCATAAATCTGGAGTAATGCAGCGCAAATCACTGTGATGCATTATTCTGCCCTGGGAAGGCATTGCATGGGTTTTCCCACGCAACTCCCATGGATTTTGATGCATCCCCAGATTTACAAACACTTGTATACCTGGGGATGCGCCAAAATCATACAGAGGAGAAATATCTCCATTTCGCCTCGTTTTTCCTCTTTCCATGTGTGCTGCATTCTGCAGTACACATAGAAGGAGAAATGACTCTCAGGAACGTTTTTGTGCAGGAAGATGCCACTTCCTGCACAAAACCAATACTGCATACAACACAGGCACCCTTGCACCATGGTGTAAGGGTGCCTGCATTGGTGCTAGGCAGCCAAAATGGACTAGGCTCAAGGGAAAGGACAGGAATGTGCATTCCATTAATTCCATTAAATATGGTACATTCCTACCCTTTCGCTGTGGCGCAGCGCGGCACAGCAAGGTGACTTGCTGTGGCGCAGTGCGGCACAGCAAGGTGCTTGCTGTGCTGCATCATTTTGCCAAAATATCGCCCTAAGTTTCTAGTGCAAGATAATGTTTGATCCTCAGCCCTTGTTGATCTCCAGAACTAATCCTTTAAAGTGCTGTAAATAGGCTACACGTGGAGACTGATGGTGGAGGCATAGCTAAGGATGATACAAGTTTGAGTTTCACTCAAATACTTGGAATAATTAGTTTAGGTCAATAGGAACAACTCCCCACAGAGTCAGATGTAATGTTTAGCTCTGGATACGTGTTTGTTGTGGTCAGGGACAGCCCCTACCCAGTTGTGGGGTGCTCTAGTGCAGTGGATCTTAACCTTTTGACTTCTGCGGACCCCCACTTAATCATTACTGAAACACAAGAGATCCCCTCTGAATCATTTTTGGAATTCATGAACCCCCACTGAGTCACTACTGGAAGCGAAGGACCCCTGCCTATGGATTTTCGATGATTTGAACAGCAAAACAATACACAGAAATACAGAACCAAGCATTCATCAAACAAATACACAAATTATGAAATATTTTATTTAATTGACAAACATAAAAAAATCAACATTTTAATAGGAAGGTTGGTTTTTTCTAAATTCTATTGAGGCCACACTTCATCAATACAATATTCTGCTAGATGCACTTGTATTTCTCCCAAAAATCAATCTGAAGATATCAAGTACATTTTTGAACACTAATTTCAAATTACTTCACATTTACACCTTTTAAAATTTTTAACTGTACATGTTGCACCTTTATTTATATACTCTTTATCAATCTGTTAACATTATTTATTTTTCTAAGCAATCACAGACCCCCTGAGTAAGCTTCGTGGACCCCCAGGGGTCCCCAGAACACAGGTTAAGAACCATGGTACTGTGAAGAAAGCCTAAGTGGGCACTGTTCACATTTGACTAGAGCACAAGTAGGCAACCCTTGGTATAGTCATTATTTGGCTTCATATATAACTCTGTTGTCCAGCGAAGGAAACTGTTATCAGCTCCTACAGCCCAGTCCAGTCCTAAAGTGTCCTACAGTAGTGTACTATTTAGTAGTAATTATTCATCCTTAAGGGCAAATCAATGCCAAATCTTCAGGATATCCACATGAGGTACATTTACATATAGTGAATCTACATACACATAACATGCACACAATGGTTTGCCTGAACTGTGTCATCGGTCGCCTTGCCACGGCACGAACGCAGCACAAACCTGACCTCTACGGTCACTCCTTATGTCATATCCGCTTCCAGGTGAGGTCTGCCTCAATAAGCTGCTTGCTGGAAAGGCATAGAATACCTCTTTGTAAGCAAGTCAACAAATTCTTCAAAACAAATTTGTATTGTTCTCAGTCACCAAGAAGCAGCAAAAGCTCAGATTAGCGACCATCCAACCTACCTAGGGCACAAATCCTAAAAAAAGAAGTGGGGGGATTAACCAAGATAGGCAGTACGCAGGTGGCATCACTGCACGTGACACCATGGCCCACGACATCATAGCACATGACATCGCACACGGCATCACAGGAAGTGACATCAGAGGAATTGGCATCACATGTCATGACTTTACAGGAAATGACATCACAAGAAGTGACATCAGATCTTAAGACGTCACACATGTTTAGCGAGTCACTCATGAAGTACTTTTGAGAGTATTACGAGTCTGCACCCAAACACTCCTGATTGAGGCAAAAGACTCACGTTTTTGCAAAGTACACATAAACAATGTTGCCTTTTGTCAGTGTAAAGCTTCTTTTACCCAGGGATTGAACAAACTAACCTCAGCAGGCATACTATTCCATATGCAACACGTTTCCATGTAGATATGATTGCTTTAGCTGCCTGCGTTCTCCAGAGGAGAGACCGCTCCCCTATGCAAAGTATGCTTACTCCGCCCTACCCACCACTTAATATGTCTGTGGTGGGCACCTGCACTCATTTTAGATTGGGGCTCATTTTTCACTAACAGACCATGACCCAAAGCAAGATAGAAAGACAGAAAGAGAAGGAAGGAGAAAGAGAGATAGGAAAACAATGCTGAAGGCAGAAAATAGGATGAAAATAGAACCAACAAGAATAAGCAAGTGTAGAGTATTGAAAGAAAACCTTGCCATTCAGCAAAAAGACCCTAAGAAAAAGTTTGGGGCTCTGCATTTATATTTCTACAAATTACACACTGCCCCCCCACCCTCATGTCACTTCCACATTTAGCAGCAGACATCTCTTGTGTTCCTATTGTTGGCATACCTATATCTAAACCACCCTCACATTCACCAGTGCAACCTGACAGCTCACCCTGGAATCACTACAGCCAGAATGCCCACACAAAGATTGGACCATAAATTTCACAGTAAGAGGTATCACCTCCATTTCAAAGTTAAGTGTGAGCCACCCAGTATTCTAAGATGAGAAGGAAACAGTGACAAAGGTAACTGCCAAGAAAAAGGTACATGCAATTCCAGTCTCAGCTAGCACTTTCAAGAAAATATTGGCCTTCAGAAGGAAATATTGATAATTTGTAGAAACACTACCCAAGTGGGGAGATGCAGGAACAGCGAGAGACACCACAAACTATGGCTAGTATTCAGAATCTACACTTGACTGCGCTCACTAATAAGAACTTGCCATATCCTAGACATGCTACACTACCAAAATAGTGCACTTGAGATGGCCTACTTGACCTATTGTTTACAGTAGCACTGACCTGTCATCTTGCCTATTCACTGTAAACTCATCCTGCAGGAGCAAGCCCTACGTAAGCACACATGATCTTTCATTTCATACATAACATAACTCTGAATTACATCAGATTCCCAGACCTAAGAGCATCATAACAACAAAGCTACCCTGTGTTGTTGTGTTATAATACAATACATCGCAAACTTTGCAGCATTGCTGCAGTAGGTAGGTGTGAGAAGGGCAAAAAAGCAAGACCACCCGTACCATCGCAGGGTAACAACTTGGCAAAGTTTTACACAGCCATATCCAGTGCTCTCAGATTTCCAGAGCTACAAAAAAGCAACTTGTCTTCCTTTCAAGGAAAACTGCTCATCAACATTTAGTGATTGGAATTGGTAAATAAAGCACATAATTTCAAATATTTAAAAATCATTTTTTTTGTGGTGTGATGGATTTAGATACTTCTGAACGATCAAGCAGGCTTATGCAAGGCAGTCCTTATGTGAAGTGAAAAATTAAGTTGTGGCATCTGCCTGCCACCCACGCTCCAACCTCATGTGCCAAGAATTAAAGACAAAGCATTAGCCTTTGAAGTAAAACAGGAGAAATAAAGAGATGTCCATGTCATGGATGAAATGAGCAATGTGAAAGCAGAAAACCTGTGATCGATCCCGGCTTCCCAGCTTGACCAAATTGTGTGATCCTAGGCAAATCTCTCTCCTGTGTTTGAGTTAATAGGCTGTAGTGTTGCACCATTTATAATAAGAATCCAGGCCACATATAGGATGCACTTGACACTTGACTTTCATGTGGCTTCTGCTGGCCAGCCACACTTTAACCTCAGGCACCAAGAATTTAAGACAAAACAGTAACCTTTGATGTGAAATAGGAGAAATAAAACAAATGTGCATTTAGTAGCTAAATTGCACAAAGGGAATGCAGAAATTCTGTGTGCTGCCGATGATCTCCATATGTCAGGTGTGGGCTGAGATGATGATTGAGGGCTGTCGCCCCGGATCATTGCTCTATCGAGAAGAGGGCTGTTGCCCTGCGCAAGGCTGTGACCTGAAGGTGCTGTTTCCCTGTGTGCGCTGTTATGAACCCCATATGCCAGGAGGGAGCCGTGGTGAAGTTAGAGAGCTGTCGCCCTGGACAAGCATGCAGCTGTGAAGGAGAAGCAAGCAATTAACCAACAATCCAGGAGGACCCAAGACCTGCCACTAGATTCAGTGAGGCTTACCGTGTAGGCGGAAGAGTGCCTCTACCGTAGCATTGAGACTTCTGCTCACCGCTGGGCTGTAGACATGTCCCAGGACACTCCCAACCTCTACTCCAGCAAGAACTAATACTGGGCCGCCAGGCCTCAGCGGCAACTTGCTCTGACTGACACACTACGGGCTGAGGCATTTTGACTTTATAAGACTTCTTCTTTTTTAGATTTGAACTCACTAGCGGGGCCTAGCTAGACTGTCCCCTCACATAAATGGGAAATAACCATAATCCCTTGGCATAGAAGTAGGACTCAAGAGCTGACCCAGGGAAAGCAAGTGTCCCTGCCTTAAGAAGACTGTGTATATTATTTGTAAACAAAATACATGGATGGATGTACAGGAATGCCCATGCACCACCCATGTAATCCTTACCCGACACATGGTAACACAAGGCAGCGCAATGTGCTGCCTTGCATTAGTTTTTATGTTTAAATCTGTTTATTAGTATTATCATTATTGGAAAGCAATACAAAAGCATAAGCAATAGAGTTCAAAGCATTTTGCATTCAGCGTATAGTCATAGGTGTATATAATCCAATTGCAGTCTTAATACAATGTACAAATTAAGCAGTTCTGCTGCAATGTGCGATTCGCTTTATGTCTTAAGTCTATCTCTACGTAGTAAACCAATAACTTGAACTCCCCCCACTCCCCTTCCGGTAGTCCTAGTGCCATACATGTTACTTTTCGTTCCTGAATCGATGATGTCTCGTACTAATCAGTTGTGGGCGGTTGATTCTCTCTCTCTAGATCTAACAGTCGCAATACTCTCAAATATTTGGGCTGGGTGATTTCATTGAACTCTGTTGAAAGCAGTTTTAAAAATGGGCTCCACACTTTCTGAAATGAGTCTCCGGTGCTATTCAAGGAGGCTGAAATACGTTCCATCCCTAAGATATGCCATAGCCTATGTAGCCACCCTACGTATGTGGGAGAGGTGGATGACCCCCAATGTGTCAGTATATTCTGCAAAGCTGCCCCCAATGCCAGCCCCATCTGTCGTCCTCTTATGCTTTTGAGTGGATATGTGATTGGGTTGGGGAGGCCCAGAACTACATACACTGGAAGCCTCGGAATCTGCGTATCGAATAACTCATCTACTTCATCTAATATTCTAGTCCAGTATTTTGTAAGTATCGGGCACTCCCATAGTAAGTGTATTAGTGTTCCCTCATTGTCGCATCCTCTCCAGCATGTAGGGCTCCTGTCCGGGTTACCCCTATGGAGGCGCGCCGGCGTAAGGTACCAGTATGTAGCTACTTTCATAGCTGTTTTGATACTGGCCACGTTGCGGGCTGTGTGTTTCGCCCTATAATAAATACCCTCCCAGTCTTTTTGTGTTAGGTCTCCTCCCAGTTCTCTCCCCATCTCTTTTGACTGGGTGTGGTGTGTGTTTGCGGTAGGTACCTAATCATATCATACAGTTCTGATATCAACCCTTTATCAGTTTGTTTAGTGATTAGCCATTTTTCGTATCGTGTCAGCCGACGGCTTGCCTGCGCTCGCATCTCCGTTTGAAGTACCCAGTGCCGTAGTTGCATATATCGCAGTCGTTCCGTCTCTGGGATCCCATAATCTATTTTTATCTGAGGGAATGAGATTATTCCTGACAGGTCAAAGAGATGTCCCACCGAGTGACAGGGGGTGTCCCGCTACGCCTGAAATGCTTTGTCTGCCATTCCCGGTGTGAATTCGTTGTTTCCAAATAGGGGAGTTAAAGGCGATGGAAATGTCGTAAGTTTCCTGGCAGTCGCCACCCCATCCCATACTTTCATCACCGACTTGGTGATCGGCGATCCCATTAAACTGCGTGGTCGCTGTGCTTTTTTCAGGAAGGGGACCTTCCTTAAAGGGATTCCTGCGAGTGCTCTGTCCTGGAAGAGCCATCTCTTTTCGGATTCGGGCCTAGCCCATTCCACTAAATATCGCAGTTGGGCCGCCTTATAGTAGCCTAGTAGGTCCGGTATCCCTAGGCCCCCGTTTTCAGGTCGCATGTAACCTATGTCCTTGCTCATCCGTGGCCTTGCCCCTGCCCATACAAAGCGGTTAATGTCGCGTTGAAGTGAGGCGATTACCCCTTCTGGCGGTAACGCTGGTAGAGTTTGGAACAAATACAGCGCCTTCGGTAAAAGGGTCATTTTGACCGCCGCTACTCTCCCTAATAATGAAAGGCGGTGTTTACTCCAGTTACCCAGATCTTTTTTCATCTGTCTCGCCAGTCTAGCATAGTTTAGTTTGACTGTTTGATGGACTGTTGCCGCTAGCTCCAGCCCCAAATAAGGAATAGAGTCGGCCATCTTTATCCCCGAGAGCCAATCCCCTCTAGGACAATGTGTGTGAATTGTTGGGTTTAAGTTAAGGATCAGAGATTTACCCACATTAACCCGGAAGCCCGAGACCTGGCCAAATGTCTCTAGCTCCCTTAAAAAGGCGGGAAGTGAGCTCCTTGGTTCCGTTAATGCTGCAATCACATCGTCCGCGTATAAACTGATTGGGTGTGTTTCTCCTCCGAACGGTATCCCTCTAATGTCGGGGTTGTCCCGTATTCTCTGTGCTAAGGGTTCGATGTATAAAGCAAACAATAGCGGGGACAGCGGGCAGCCCTGCCTAGTTCCCCTTTGAATAGCAAAGGGGCGTGAAAAGACGCCGTTGACTCTAATGGAGGCTGTAGGCCTTCCATAGCAGCAGCTCACCCATTCCCGAAATCTCTCGCCCAACCCAAATCGTGACATAGTTTGTTCCAAAAATCTCCAATCTACCCGATCGAACGCTTTTTCGGCGTCGACCGTCAACAAAAGCACGTCCATTTGCGTTTGGAGGGCCTTGTCTATGAGGTGGAGTATCCTCTTTGTATTGTCTCCACATTGTCGAGTCTGGATAAACCCCGCCTGGTCTGGTTCTATTAAATTTGGCATATTTGGGCCCAATCTTGTGGCGAGTATGCCCGTGAATATTTTAAAATCTACGTTGAGCAGGGATACCGGACGGTACGATCCGCATTCCTGCCTATCTTTTCCCGGTTTGGGCAGTATCACTATCGCTGCTGCTAACATTGTCGCTGGAATCGGGTTTGCGCTTCCGAAGGAGTTAAATAATCTCGTTAGTATCGGAGCGAATATGTGACAACATTTTTTATAGAAAAGTGCGAGGAACCCGTCTGGGCCCGGAGATTTGAGCGCTTTATGTCGCGAGATCGCTGTGACCACCTACTCGATCCGGATGGGGGCGTCCAAAGACTTTGCTTGATCTGACGTTAGTGTGGACATGTTAACGGACTGCAGATAAGCTGTTGTGTCGCGGCCCGATGGTGTATCTGCTGTATAGAGCTTCTCATAAAACTCCCTGAAAGTTTGAGCTATCTCTTGATCCTCTGTGGCCTCCCCCTGCCCACTCCTTTGTAACGAGAGTACCTTTGTCTGTTCTCTTTGGGCCCGCAGCCTATTTGCTAATAAGCGGCCCGTACGGTCGCCCCCAATGTAATAGGAGTACTTTAGTCTAACCGCTGAGTATTCCGCCCTGTCTAGGTCTACTCCCGCCAACTGAGCCCTGGCCACTTTTAGTTGTCGCCAGACCCTCGGCGCCCCCGTCCGGCTATGTACCCTCTCCAGTTCTCGCACTTGCGCAGATAAGTTCGTCCGTATTTCCTTGCTTTCTCTGTTGTCTGCTGCCGATATAGCTATTAGTTCCCCCTCACTACTGCCTTCATTGCTTCCCACAGTGTTGTAATGGCTACCTCAGAATTATCGTTGAGTGCTAAATACTCTTTAATACATTTAGTGATTTGCTGTTCCACCGTTTTCTTGTGGAGCATAGTTTCCCTAAGTCTCCAGCATCCCGTTTGTCGGGGACGCGGTGTTAATTGTATCTGCACGGTCACTGCATTGTGATCCGAAAGGGCCGCAGGTTCAATATCTACTTCTTTGACCGCGCTATTAACCTCCATCGTTCCTAAGAAATAATCTAGGCGGGCATAGGACTTATGTGCGTGTGAGTAGAATGAGTATTGTGTCGTAGTGGGGTGAGCCTCCCTCCAGATGTCAACTAGCCCCAACTCCCTTAGCCATTTCTTCCCATCCCCGGATATCTCCCCCTTTTGTTGGTAAATAGCTTTTGATCTATCCTTGACCGAGTCCATAACCATATTCAGGTCTCCCCCTACTAATGTCATGCGATTTTGTGGGGCCATGGTATCCGCTAAAGCCGCTCTAAACCCTCTTGACCCGAATTAGGAGCATATATGGAACCCAGCACCACGATTTGGGTACCGAACTGTATAGTGTATGCCAGTAATCGCCCTTTTATTTCGGCCACTTTCTCTTTCACGTCCCCCTTGCATCGTTTGGATATGAGAATGGCCACCCCTGCCTTCTTCGCCACCGTGGAGGAAAAGAACTGCTGAGGAAACGCCCCCAAGCGCATGCGGTGCCAGTCTTTGGGAAGGAGATGTGTCTCCTGTAGGAGACATATACCTGCCTCTGCATTTTCCAAGTAGGACAGGATTGCTCTTCTTTTAATGGGATTATTAAGCCCTTTTACGTTAAGCGTGAGTACTTTCACTACTTCCCCGGTCATTGTAGATGATTGCGAACGATGGTATGCTGATCTTTAGGCCGATTCCATTCCCCCCCCACTTGTCTGATTTCCCTCAGTTCTAGTCAGGGCTGTAATCGCCTGTGTGAGACCTTTTGCATAAGTAAGCTGTGGATATCGGAAACCTTTTGCACATGTAAGTTGTGGACACCGGACCCTCCTCCCCCCCACCCTAACCCCAACTAGTAAAACCGTGATTACCCCCAGTAAAGTCCAGGAGCCGCAGAGCGCGACCGCGCCCCTTGGTGAACCAGTTTGTAGGGTACATCTCGTGGCCATCAGATCTCCCCCACTCCCCGGACGCCCACCCGCCGCCCCCGGCACAGCATTTTATCACTTATCTGACCCCCGAGTCAGTTCAATCGCCATCTCTGGATCCGGATTCGGCAGACAGCGAGTCCAGCACCGCTTGACGTTCCTGTGCTATGGTCTCTAAGTTCGGTTTCGATGATGCCTCCGGCAATCTCCTTCCACGTACTTGACGCCACCTCTCTCGTTGTCCCTTTTTATCTCCTGTGTCGGGCTCGTCCTGCTGAGGGTTCTCGATGCCCAGGACGCGGCATGCTTCCTGTAGTGACCTGAGTTGCTGCAGTCTGCCGTCCCATTTGAAAATGATGCGAAAGGGATGCCCCCAGGAGTAGGAGATACCTTGGTTGCGCAGGTGCGTCGTGACTGGACGGAAGTCTTGGCGCTTCTGCAAAGTTATCGCCGCCAAGTCATGATATAGGGCAATTGCGTGTCCCTGATATGTCAGTGGTTGCGCGTCCCTTGCTCGACGTAGGATGAGTTCTTTGAGTTGAAAGTCCGGCAGGTATGCCAATATGTCAGGGGGAGGTGCCGGGGTCTTTCTCTACAATCCTACTCTATGGGCTCTGTCAATTTTGATATCAAAGTCCTGAGACTCTTGCAGTATATGACGGAAGAGGCCTTGAAGATACTGAGTGATGTCTGCTCCTTCTTCTTTGGGAGGTACTCCTTTAACTCGTATGTTGTTCCTACGAGAACGATTTTCTTAAATCCTCCGCATGGGCTTGAATCTCTATTTGTTGTGCCTGGAGGCGAATCACCTCTTGCTGTAGCTGCTCCACCTCTTCATCTCAAGTTTGTTCATGCACTTCCATTGTGGCAACTCTTTCTCCCACCACATCCATGTCTCGTCTCACTTCTTTTATCTCGTTGGAGAAGTCTTTCCTGAGGGCCTGTAAGTCCTCTCGTAGGGTGGAGAATAGTTGTGCCAGAAAAGCCCGTGTGACCGGTTCCTCCTGGTTCTCCATCTCTTGCCCCCCTGGTGTAGTCGGTGAGTCGCGGCCGTCTCCTCCGCTCGCCCTGGCCATTTTGGTGAACATGTCTTTCACGTTCCTGTCCTTCTTTCCACGCGTTGTAGACATTGCTAGATTATAGCTTAGTATGCGGAGCTGCGACGAAAGGCCATGGGCCCTCTCTCGAGATGCGGGTGATAGTCCAAAGCCCTTGCACTCTTCGTCTTAAGTGTGTACCTGGGCAGCCACTCCCCCTCAGCCCTGCTGATCTCGGGGCCTCTTCGCTCTCTCGGTATGCGCTATCGTGCCCTGCCACCAATAGTTGACTGGACCTACTTCGTCTCTCTTTAGACTTTGCCGGTTTAGCACTCACTCTGTAAGGCGTGTTCTGTGTAGGCCCCCCTCCGATGTATCAGGCTAATGTTAGGTCGCCACCAACCTCTACTGTTGTCTCTGCTGTGGGCTCTCCTGCACTGGCTGATCGGGCCTCACTCTCTGCGGACCCCGCCCTTTTGTGACCGGCCTCGTTCTTTTGATGGCCCCTTTATCTGGATCTGTGTTAGATAATTTTACCTCTCCGGGTAATTATTGTCACCTCCTCAATGCGTTTTAGCCCTGGGCTGCCCCTTGCTTGAGTCCAGGCACCGCTTAGGACCCTCTGTGGAGTAAGTGGGCCGTGTGGATCCCTTTGCTTTCACTGCTGCGCCGGTTTTCTCTATTTTGCTGGATCGGGTGCCGTGGCGGCCCTCCCCTCCGATTCCCGTGCCCGGGAGCCCTCTAGTTTTGCTGTCTCTTGAAGCGCAGCCGTGCCGTCGCGCGCCGTCAGCCGTTGAGCCGGGCCCTTGCTCCGATCTCTCTCCTATGCCGCCTCCGCTGCCAGTTCCCCCTTCGCAGTCCTCGGCCGCGAATATTGCTTGTCTCTTGGTGTGGGCTTTCCGACCCTGTCGGCCGCCGGGGATGACACTAGGGCTCTCACCTCTGCATTCTCGTGCCCGAGGGCCCTCTAGTCTCGCTGGCTCCTGATGCGCGGCCGTGCGCTGTCAGCAGTTGAGCGGGGCCCTCGCTCCGGTCTCTCTCCTGCGTTGCCTCCGCTGCCGGTTCCCTCGTCGCAGTCCTCGGCTGCGAGTATTGCTTGCCTCTAGGTGTGAGCTTTTCTGGTCTTATCGGCCGCCGGGGATGACGCCAGGCTCTCACATCCGCACTTCAGGTCACTTCCTAGGTCCGAGCCCGGCCTTCAGATCTCGGTCGCAGCTCGGGCCGCCATTTTGGCTCTCGGAGCTCCGCTGCCGACACTCGCTGTTTTGGGCGATATCCGCATCAGCCGCCAGCACCAAAGCACTCTCCCGGATTCCCGCTCTCTCCCCCTTCACTTTCAGGGGTCTGCGGCTTGTCACCGGTGCTGGGAAGCCACCTGGCGGGCGGACGGGAGCGGGGAGACGAACGAGTCGCGTCTTACCCGCTCGCCATCTTGGCCACGCCCCCGCATTCGTTTTTAAGGGGGGGTTGTAGTTTATTTTTTTACAAAGCCATGCGAATACTATCCTATTTCGTCTTTGCATGTGTGATGCAGCATACATGCAAAGAGGAAATAATGAGGAGAAATAAAGATATTTCTCCTTGTTATGCCAGCCTCAGTTAGACTCACCAGTTTGGTGCAAACCTATGTTTACAAGTCTTTGTAAATATGGGTTTGCATCAAAATACATGGGTGGAGTGCATGGGAACGCCCAAGTACCAGCCAGGTAATGCCTACGTGATGCAAGGTAAAGCAATGCGCTGCCTTGTGTTAGTTTGCTTTTTTTTTTTAACAAAGCCACACAAATGGGATTTGTGTAGCACTGGAAAGCCCAAAATAGATTTTGCATCAGTGTTGTGCCAGAAAAGTGGCGCAAGCCTGACGCAAAATCTGGGCCTAAACTTATACATTTATTTTTTAAATCTCTGCCACAAAGAAATTGGCAACAAGGTGAAACGTGACAGTAAATCAGAGGGAATAGTAATAATGGTAAGATAACTCTGGAGGTTGACGCATTTGCTAGAAAGATTTGTGTTTTGTCTCGTTCCAGTTTTTGACTCAAAGTAGCACACAGTATTTATGCGTCTCCTGCAATGCACATTGTGTAACATGCAGATAACAGAATTTTATTTTATGTAGATAAGTAAGTAGGTTACTGCTTTTAACACAGGGGGCCTTTTGTTACTTGCAGTTTCATTGTAATCCTTCTAATATAGCACAGTGAGCTATGAAGAATGATATGTAACTCCTACACCTTGTAACCTCACTGTCTTATGTAACATATCCTGTACATTGATTTACAACCTTGCATGATTAATTGTCAATATAATGTGTACGTGTTATGTAAAGCGCTCTCACACCCTCCATTGGAGGGAATAGCGCTATAAAAAAATAAGAAAATACTGGTATTTAAATTGATCTTTTGTACTGGGGCAGAGCAACACATCTGACATTCTTACAGTTCACACATATCTATTATTTAGGGGGTCTGAACAAAATCAAAATCATGGCCTCTCTTAAGTACCTGTGAAGTGCTAACAAGTTGTGAGTTTTTGTTTCCCTTCCACTGCCTTTACATCTAGGTGTGAGGCTTCAGGCAGCTCCCAGCCTGGATACTCGGACAAAAGGAGACCAAATGGCCCCTTAACTTCGGCCTTAGCTATGGCCCAGCTGGAGTCTTAAATAAGGAAGCCGCCTCCCCCTGCAAGGTGCTGCTGGGAATGAAAGCAAACAACGAGCAGGCGCTGCTGAATGCGTCCGGGTGTTGAAAAATTACACCGAGACGAGTTCAGCATATTATACAGTAGGGCCCAACTTCTTGGCAGGGTGGACGGCGTCCACCCTGTGATAATAGTGGGTGGACGCCGTCCATCCGCGTGTACCCCTGACTTGTGCCCCGAACGTACCCTACGCACCCCAAAAACAGTCAAAATGAGTAATGTCGCGAGAAATACCCCACTTCGGTGATGCTGCAGCGCGCAGCCAGACCACATGCCTGGCTGCCTATTGGGTCCCATTCCAAACAGAGATCCTTCAAGCCGCCTGTGAGCTGGAGAGAAGGCAGAGGGTGCAATTACGTTCTTACTCACACGGCGACTTCGGCTTCAGCCGAGAGGAAACCTCACAGGGGCCAGCAATATCTGCCAAAATCTGCGAGGGTGTTAACCAGCCCAACTGAGATCACTGCGAGCACGCAGTCCAAATATACAAACGCAAGATTGCTTTATATCAAAGTGAGGGCAAGATTTCATTTGCAGCTGTGCGTCGGCCGCGCCAAGTCATGCCTTCCGCGATTTGTGTCTATGAGCAGGAACAAATCTGTGACCGCAGTCATTAAACACATCTAACTTAAGGCTCGCAGATTTCACATCTGATAGCAGTAAGAGATTTAATCCAAAAATATTTCAGTTTGTCTGTGCTCAGAAAACTGTTGAAATTAATTTAATTCACTCAATCGTTACCTTCAATTTTAGCTCCCTTTCAACATGCTCTTGCTGTCAGAAGCATCACTTTACAGTTGCATATTCAAAGGGGCCCATTTTGGACGAATTACTTTCTTTGTGGAATATGAGGGGAAGCAGTAGTTGGTCCCTTAGAAAGGAAAGAACATTACCACGCTGTGGAATGCTGAGGTTGGAGTAGCCAATCAGAAGGCTTGGATTTGGGTTTTTGCATGCCTTACAAGTTTATGCAAATTGAGGAGATGGCAACAGTTATAGTGTGCGCTTCTGGGTGGCGAAGTTTGGCTGGATTCCACAAATAAAGAGGAGGCCTTTTTCCGTCAGTTCAAAAGTGTGAGAGATTGGATTGTACAACAGTCACAATCTTCGTCTGGGTGAACCACAAAAGTCATTAAATTAACCTGTGCTTAACCCTATGGTAGCTTGGAACAAAAGTAGTCAGGCTTAACTTAGAGGCAATGCGTAAAGTATTTATGCAGCACACAAACAGTAATAAAGTGAAAACACAACACAAGAAAAAACGCACACCAATAGAGTCAAAATTTTATACATTATTTTAAACCAAAACAACAAAAATCCAACCAGTAGAACCAGAGGTATGCAATTTTAAAGATTTACGGTAAGTATAGCTTCTAAAAGCACAATGCTCCACTCAAGGTTATCTGGTCAAGCATGAATGGATGAAAGTCACAAGTTCAGGCCGACCACGATGGAGAGCTGGCCGGATACAGGGATCAGGTTAGTCCCGCAAATAACTCAACACACAAAAGGAGGACAGGGCAAAAAGATCCTGCACCAGTCAATGTACCTTATCTGGGCTCTGTTTTGATTATTTAGAAATTGGTGCAAAGGGCCTAGGGCATGGCCTCCATGTGCCCTAGAAAAATTACATACAAGTCACTTGAACAAGATAAGCAAAGGTTGGCCCAGCACTCAAATAAGTAACATATAAATGATGATTTGTAATGAATCTTATTAACAAAAAAAGCAATCCAACAAGGTCTTCCCAATCAAAGAAAAAGTGCTGGCAGAATTTGATTGTAGATGCAAAAAATTCTTTTATTCTTTATTAATATGCAGATTCATAAAATTCATGATCGCTGACGCGTTTCGTCCTCATGCGGACTTCTTCAGGGCTTGCTGTTGTAAATAATTTCTTAAGATGCAATGTTTAAAATGCAGTCAGGTCAAATTTGCAAGCCAAGTCATTGTCATTCGGTTTAATCAATTGTGTGAACCATCTGATGTTCCAAAACTTAGAAGGACCTGATTAGCACGTACAGTCCTCTATTGGCCAGTAATATGGGAAATGTATCTCCCGAGCTTCTACGCGATCGTCTGGTTCCAAATCCCTTTTTTTGGAACCAGACGATCGCGTAGAAGCTCTGACCCTCTATTGTGTGGCTGCCTGGGAGGAAAACACAAAGGCCAGCTGCCAACTACACCTAGTCAAGTGACCCAGGAACAGGCTGCAAGTATCACATGGTTAGGGCAAGAAAATGCCAACTTTCTAAAAGTGGAATTTTCTGAATTGTGACTTAAAATCCAACTTTACAATTGAAGAAGATTTTAAATTACAATTCCTTAGACACCAAGCATGTCATTTCTACCTGCTCCCACACAAAAGTTATCACTTATTAAATGTAATAAGGTAACCCAATGTTATCCTATTGGCGAGGTAGGCCTTGCAGTAGTGAAAAACGAATTTTAGAGTTTTTCACTACCAGGAGATGTAAACCATAAACGTGCATGTCCAACTTTTTAAATACAGTGACCCTGCCCTATGGGCTTTTTAGGGCCTACCCTAGGGGTGACTTATATATATTAAAAAGGAAAGTTTAGGGACGAGGGAGGGCCCTTGGGAGGGTGGGCTGGTGTCCCGTCGGGAGGCAACCACCATTGTCGATAATTTGTCAATTTGATGTGAATCTTGTGCTTTATTGTTTATGTTCTTCAGTATTCAATAAAAAAGAATTTAAAAAAAATAAAAAGGAAAGTTGAGGCCTGGCAAAAGGTTTGTTTTGCCAAGTCAACATGGCAGTTGACAATACACACACACAGGCTGTGGCGGTGGGGGAACATGGCGGCGGGTTAGTCCTGCCGTAAGCTTGCTCTATGCTCCTCTGGAATACTACGCTAATTATCCTGCCTAAGATGTCCCTGAGCCATTTAAAATAACTCTATTGAAAAGAGTTATCACCTCCTTACTTGTTGTACCTGTTGTACTCTTTTGTTCTCTGCTTGGCGTTCTTCTCTCCGGCTTCCTCGACCCCGGCTCCTGTGGAGACCCGGCGCAGACGAGGCTCCTTCCCAGACCTGGTTTGATCGGGCGTGGACTCTATTTCGGCGTTCAATGGCGGTTAGCGGCGTTCAGCGGTGAGGCGTTTGTTTTCCTGCCTGCTGTTTGTTCCGCTTTCTTCTGCTGTTTACCGTGCCGATTTTGCGGGTGCCATTGGGGTCTCGGAAGTTTGTGGCGGGTTTTCTTTGTGGTTTCTTTCCGGGGCACTCCAGGCAGAGTTTGTTGCTGCCGAGTGCCCCGATGAACTAATTTAACTAGCCTGATGGTGTGCGGTCTTGAGTTGAGGGGGGTGATTCTTGCCTTAAGGCATTCTCTTCTCCTCCACAGGGATTTTTGAGTGGTGTCCTTAGTGCTGACTCTGTTAAATCGCATTTGTTGGCTACACAAGTTGTTTCCTTTTTTATCCCTCACATGAGCCCTAGACGCCCAAAAGGAGTGCCCAGTAGCGACATGACTTCACTACAGCAGACCTCCCAGAAGAGAGGGGCAGGTAAAAATGAACGAGAGAGTTTGGAGGTTTCTCATGCTTTACCTGTAACTAGGTCCTTGTTGGTTGCTAGTGCCGACGCCACCGGCCCCTCGGCTCTGTCTACGGGAGCCGCCAGCTTAGCTGACGTGAAGGGTGGTCAGGCCCCTAGTAGGCATGCCTTAAAAAATAAAATATTTGACTCCTCTAAAATTATAGGTAGCACTATTGCTGCTCCTCTGGCCCCAGTTTCCGGCAGAGCTGCCTCTAAAAAATCCGGCAGGAAGGTTGTGAGTAAGAAGACTTCTCTCAACCTTGAAAAACCTCAACCACCTTCTACAACTCCCTTGGCACGACAGTGGAAAGAAGTATCTCAACTGAGAATAACTCCGTCCCTCAGATCGTACTTTAAGATGCACCAAAAAATTCAGCAAATAAGTACACCTAGAGTAGAGATGGCAGAGTCTTCTTCTCACGTTGTGACTCCTCCGGAAAAAACGCCCGAAGCTAAGGTGGATTCCATATGTGATAATGCTCTGGCTGTACAGGTGACTTATTCTGATCTCCCAACCTCAAATAGGTACCAGGTGTTGGGGGATTGTGATAGTGACCCAGCTAGTTTCCCTGATGAGTACTTGCGACTGTCTCTTAATGCCCCTTTGGGACCTAACAGCGCTACCCAATCTGAGCTGATGAGGATGTTAGAGGGACTATCCTCGGAGATTAAGAATAAGTTTGCCATATCAGAAAAGAATCAGGCTAAAATCCAGGACACATGTGAAGCATTAGAGGTTAAAATTTCTGCAATTACGGAAAGGATTTTTCTGATGGAAGCCTCTGTTGAGGCTCTGAATAAGGAAGTAGAGACCAACCGAGTCGAGATGCAAACATTAAAGGCTGGAGAAAAATCTATGTTGGACAAAATTGAAGCTCAGGAGAACAACAGCAGACGAAACAACATTAAAGTTCTTAATGTCCCAGAGGGACTGGAGGGTGAAAACATCAAAAGTTTCTTTATAGACCTGTTAAAAGAGTTCATTCCGACCATTGACTCTTTGGACCTTGAGACTGACATTCAGAGAATTCATAGAGACCCCTTTTCAAAAAATCCAAATAGGAAAACTCCTAGAAGAATCCTGGTTAATTTTGAAACTTTTCTTCTGAAGGAACGCGTTCTATCTATTGCACTTAAAGCTGGCTCCTTCACCAGGGGAGATTGGTCGTTCAGGATTAGATCGGACCTCTCTAGAATAACACAGGACAGACAATGGGAACTGGGGAAGTTCATCCCAACATTGAGATCTTTAGGTGCAACAGTGCAATTGAGGTTCCCCGCTCTTCTGAAAGTAATGTGGACGAATAAAATGTTTAATTTCAGAGAGCCTAAGGAGGTGGGGCCCTTTATAGACCAAATTAAGGCCCAGGGATAATTTACTGTTTCGCCTTCTTGTGCAAGTACTTCCGGAAGGGGGCGGGGGGGGTAAGCTTTACTGGGTGTTATTATCAGGCCCAGGTTATTTTTTGGGAGGGGGGGCACAGTTAGAGAAAGTTATTTTTGAGTTTCACTGGGTTGTCGTGTAGCTCCTATAGTACCCCTGCAGGACCTGCGCGTTTGGATAACATATACTGCGGGCTTGGTGGCAGACTGACTCCGTGCACCCCCACCGTATATGTTAGCCTAGTTTTGCATTAGCTAGCTCGCAGTGCCAATAGTGTCTCCTCTTATCGGGGAGAGATTAGTTTCTGGCAACCTTAGATCATGACAACCCTGATTCCCTCAGAATCGTGGAAACAATGTACTACCTTTCGCTCAGTCACTCGTGCTCACTTATTCGGTTTGTCTCAGAGAGTTACACAGAATAAACAGTCGGGCGTTTCAATAAGTATTTATTGAACAGTTGTTATTCTAGTGTAAAATATATGTGCTGCGGTAACCAGCAGACAATAGCAGAGATATATTATCAGCAGTACGATAAAAGCAAAGGGATAGAACAGTTCTACCATATTGCGATAATCATGAATACATACATGAATATAAAAGCATTATGCAAGTGCGCGTACTCCTAAGATGCCTAACTAGATGTACCTGAGTGTACCTAGCATATGTGTAGGTCTAAAAGCTAAGAGCCAAGAATCCTTCTAGGATTTAGTCGAACCCCCATACCTGAATAGAGAGAGTGTGGGACCCCGTCCTGGTCTCGAGTTGGACACCCCGTCAGGGCTGTGTCAGACCACTGTCAGCTGGAGCGATTGCATGCAGGAGCCTCAGCGTCTCTGGTCAGTTTGTCAGCATGGAAGTCTCGGTTCCCTCTGTCTTACCGGGGCAAGATGTGGTGTATTTATACCCTAAAGAGTCTCGGTCCTCAGTATGGTTTGTATTGGACATGAGGAAGACGTCAGGGGTGAACTTTGTACATACATATTATGCACGTGGTATATTCCTAGAAAGCCATGCATAATTAATGAGTACAGTGTGGGCCTGTGTTTGGGAAAAACCCTGCTGTATTCAAAACCACAGGATAGATAACGTTCAGCCCTCAGAGCACGTTGTGTACTAGTGAGGACCAATGTAGGTGAAAGATCATGCCTATATAAGGAATCATGACTATAATAGGACATGTACAGTTATGACCATAATTGGGCATATGCGGCTATGACCATAATAGGGCAAGTACGAACATGACCATATTAGGGTAAATATGAATACGTCCATTTTAGGGCATGTACGAACGGGTCTACATTAGGGCCTCCATGCGGGATATAACACCCACTTCTCTTCCGAATTGGATAAAAATGACCATACTTAAAATCTGGACAATTTAAAAATATTTTTTGTTTTCTAAAAGCAAGTAAAAACATGGTTCTAAAAAATCGTTAAAATGAGGTGTTTAAAAAAAAGAAATGTTAAAATTCAGCTATTTCTAGTTGCCACTTTGAAAAAGTCAAAATTGTCTCTCTATAAAAGTTGCATCACCATAAGCAGGAGAAGGCCATGCTTTTCTCAAGCGAAAGTGTCAATGTTAGAAAATGTTCCAAATTTAGATCGTTTGTTTTGAAACGAGCAAAGAAGCCGAATTCTTTCCCAGGACGTGATGAGCCAATTCGAGATTAAACGTCCTGGCTGGGAAGTTCAGTATTATCGGTGTTAGCTGCTGCAGACGACAAATCCAACGCCTCACAGAGAACGTCAATAGCACATAGATGGAATGTAGCACTGCTAACAGTCGGTGCTGCGGCAGCTTGTGCGGCAGTTGTTACCTGGGTGCCTGTGGAGGAGTCACCTAGCCCAGCAGGAGCAAACGGCACCTGTGGATTCTCCAGGAATGCGTTCATCAGAATTGGAAGCCGCTGAGGACAACGCAGAGCGTGGGCCTTTATGGGGTACAGCATTTCATCCGTGTCCGGAGGCGCATCCGATGGAAACGTTAGACAGAGATCCAACGTGCATTCTTCTCCGCAGAACAGGCATCGAAGAACAGGTAAGATGCAGTCTACCCAGACTGGTCTAAATGATAGAAACCAGGAGGCATTGAGTTCTCGCAGGCAAGAAATGCCCAGAAGTTGTACCATGCGTTCATGGTATTTCCGCTCCAGGAGCGTGTTCACCATTCCCTCGGGAAGTGGGCCGTCCATTGCGTAGCAGCAATATTACAATCAGGATTCCTGCAATTAGGAACAGGATGAGCGGGAATCCTCCAAATACGCTTCCCAATACGGAGTGTATAAAATTTGGGATTACTCCGAGGACTGTCTGAAAGGTGCTTAACAGTCCGGACCCTATGGTCTTAAATAGGTGTACAACACCGCTCGTATCAGACATATTGAAGATACGTCCCACCATTTCTGCGAAATGAATGGGGCAGTTTGTACGTATGAGTGCCTGTATCTCGGTCGAGGTCCTTGCAACTTGAAGTTCAAAGGTTTCTCGAGCGGAGGTTAAGGGTACGGGTTGCTGTAAAAGCATGGCTTTCAATCTGCTCAGAGTATCAAACTGTATAAAAGAAACATTCAGCGAAGGCCATAGTGGCGCCTCCCCGACTGTGTTCAGTGGCGGAAACAATACTTGCATACAGCAAGTAACCCTGGAGTTAACAGTGACTAGATATGCGACGCCCGGAAGCATCCCACAGCAACCTTGATCATTTAGCATTAAGTAACTCCCATTCGAGAGCAGCTGGGAAACCGGCGTGATCATGGCCGCTGGGGTCCCTGACATGTGACAAGATAAGTTCGCCACTGAACCACTGCAGGCTCTGTGTAGAGAAATATCCTGACACATGAGAGAACCGCTTAAAGCGCTCTTGCAGTTTGTACCACTCAGATACACTTCTCGATCCCCATTCCGGCATCGGTATCTATATGGTAACTCCCAAGTTTCCTTGATGTATCCCTTACCCATTTTCACATATTTGCCTGCCTGCCTTTGCTCAGGGCAATATTGAAACTGAAACGTAGTGACCGGCAGAGTGATTTGGCCATGAATTAGCCATTCTGTTGATGGTGATTCGGCTACAGTGAATGGTAACCTTTCCAGTTTCTCAATACGCAGCATTGTATATTTGGCTCCCCTTTGTGCCATTTCTTTCTGTTTATCAGTTAGATTGTATTCTGAAAACTGAGACGTGGTGTTTATAAAACGCCATGGCACATAGCCTGCAAGCAAAGATTGTAGCGTCCAGCTTAACATCATAATAGAACGTAGTTGAGATTGCCCGTGTTGTAACAAGGCCAGATCTTGTTCTAATATGTCGATTGCCGAGGACACAATGTTGCCTAAGGAGTAAATCCTGGAGGTCAAAGTAGTTAACCCATTATCCACTACAGCTAATGCTTTTTCTAAGTTAATACGGTCTATCTCCCATATCCTTTCTGCGGCCTCTTGTTGGGATATTTTCCAGTTTTCATTATAGTAGGCATAAAGGCCTGCATATATGAAACGTTTCTGATGTTGTTTCCTGGGACCTAGTAGAAAATCTCTAAGATCCATGTCAGGTGTGAGTAAGGTCAAGTGGTGCTTTACTTCTGTCAGTGTTGAGGTCTCTAGCCAATCAAGGCACAACTTCCCAACACTATAGGATGTCACTACCCCCGGGTGTTGTCTTTGTACATAGCGTGGATCTGGCCTATGGATACTAAACCCTTCGGTCGTATTCATGAATCTGTCCTGACATTTGTTCGTGTCAAGGGGCCAGAGCAGCCAATTTTTCCAATCAGGATCTGATCTGTTGTACTTTGTTATGTCATCTAATCCTACCCCTGGTGTAGTTGAATTCCGTCCCCCGCCCATCTGCGATGGTGTTGGAAACCCCGGTGTGTTCATTTCCTTGCCTTTGGCTAATCCAAGACAGGATGTTTGTTGCACAGTTTCATTCAGAAATAAAATCTGCTGCGGAATGATGCATGCTCTAAAAAGTGCTTCTATTCCCTGGACTTGCCAGTTCCTAGAACCCCAGATAGATTTGGAATCTATTGTGTCTTTCCATAGATCGAAACGCTGATTAGACAACTGGTTCAGAAAGGATGCAGAGTAAATATGTTTGGTGTTTGTTAACATAATTTTCTGAGCTGAAATTTTCGCCACTTTATAATAAAATGACTTCGGGTCGGATGTATTAAACCCTGAAAAGTATGTGAATTTCTGTGCAAATGCCTGTGAACTACCTTTCGGTGGTGTTGGGCAGTGTTCCCACTGGTGGTACTCAAACACATTTCTAGGTGTTATAGATTTGTGTAAGAAATGATGACCAAAATGTTGGTAACAGTACAATGTATCATAGTCTGAAGTACCTTCTAACATTTCATTGTTCGGAAATGCTGCAGTTTTTTCTAAATCAGACATCATAGCATTTACAGTTTCAGTGTCCTAATCATCAGAATATGTACTGGAGGTAATGATATCACTTAAAGAAATTTTAAATACATGTTTTAGCTTTAAAAGTTCAGTCGGACCGAATACATCATAATCAATCTTGTCCCATACTATACCGTTCGGTATAGGAACTGCTGTGATGTTCACTGAAGACAAGTCTCTTGGTTCACGATGTGAAGACTGGTGTGGTTTTAAAATCAAATTGACTCTTTGGGCTGTAGAGCTTTGCTGGAGGTATCGTCCATTAATAAGCATACTAAAAGTTATTAATAAACCTAGCCAGAAAATGAAAAATAGAATCCCAGTGATATACCATAGTTCAATCCAAGGTGACACCAGATAAGTCTTTCTAAAAAGGTTCAAAAAGTCAGTGAGTTTCTGTTGGAGTGATTTTTTGGCTGGCGTAGTTTCCGGCTCGCTTTATCCAGTGAAAACGTATCAAAGTTCATGAAATAGCCAGAAGCAGTTCGATCAATTGTTGGAATTGCATCGGGATTTGTTGAAATCGGATTTTGCTCTTGACGAGGCATGTTGACGTAGATGTCTGTATTAGGTCTGATTGCAACTTGGTTGTTAAGTTGATTTTCATTTTGAAGATGAATTTCTTGTTGAAGTGGAACGAGTTCCATAGCATTGTTGCTTAGTCCTTCATTCCGTACAGGTGGATCCTCAAACGTGATGAGTCTTTCTGTTTGGACTTCTTGGATTGTAGCGAGAGGAGGGCGTCTGCTACTGTGGAGTCCACGCGGCCTACTGTTTAGTATCGACCACATAGTGTGGTTTGATTAAGTCGATTGAGACAAATCTTTTCTCCTTTTTCCCGGCAAGAGGCGGCAGAAGTACAGTTCTTGTGCCGTGGATTGCAAGGACCGGTACAGGCTTTCTGTAGGATGGTCCAAATTCTTTCTTGTCAGCAATCTTCTCTCTGACCAGATCCCCGATCTTTGGGATCCAAACAGGTCTTGCCATTATTGCCTTGACTTCCTCAGTGGCAGCCTGTTTCTGGAGCACGTTACTTTGTTGTGTCCTGGATTCATTTAGATCCTGTAAAACAGCCAAACGATCATGGATATCAAATGGTTTTTCATCCGCCACTGTGCCTTCACAATCAAGATCAGGTACCCACATTCTCGTCCCAAATAGGACCTCGTAAGGAGTGACACCCCCTAGAGAGTTTCTTGGCTGGTTATTGAGCGCGCGCTGTACCCCATAAAGGTGATCGACCCATCTACCGCCCTTGCCTAATACCCTAGCTGTTAAAGATTGCTTTAAGTCTCGGTTTTTCCTCTCCACAACAGAATTTCCCTCGGGATGGTACGGAGAGGAGTACCGCAATGCTACGCCCACTCCTTCCATGGCCTCTTTGTAAGCCCGAGAGCTAAACGCCGGACCACGGTCAGAATGTAACGTGCCAACTGCGTATGTGCCGATAAAGACTCGCAAATCTTTTATAACAGTTCGAGCGACAGCCGAGCGCTGAGGCCAAACCCATAGGAATCTAGAGCAGGAATCCACTGCAACCATGATATATTTCTTGGACCCATCAAATTGTAAGAGTCCGCAGTGGTCCAAATACACACATGCGAGGGGTTTGTCTGATTTCAGTAATGGTGTCTGCGCTGGGTGTGTTACGGTGGAGCCTTTTATCTGCTGACAGATGTCGCATTTCAAGACATAGTCTTTAGTCTGCTTGGTTAACCCTGGCCACCAGTAGCGCTGTTTCAATAAAGAAATAGTCGCTGTAACGCCTGTATGCGCAGAACCCAAACCCTCGTGTGCTGATAGAATTAAGCCTAGCCTACGATCCATATTTGGTATTACTCTATCCCCCACTCCAGGAATCTGAGCATATGGAATGTTTTGTGCATCTAACTTGTAGGAGTACTTGAGTGGAAATCTCTTTGGTACTGCTGTGCTGCCTTTGCGAGAAGCAATGACAGCTACCATAATCTCGCCGTCTACCCTCGTCTTTGAACGAGTAACTGCAGCTACGGCGGCTGTGCGAACAGCCCCCTTTGCGGCTTCATCAGCCAATGAATTCCCTTCAACGTGAACGCCATCACGCTGATGACTCAGTGTATGTATCACGTGAGCCCTTGGTAGTTCGTTTCTCAACTCCACCACATGTTCCCATAGCATTTTATGCTTAATTGTGCCACCTTTTGTATCTTTGAACCCGTTTTGTTCCCAATGATGTAGATATTCATTGTACGACTGTACACAGTAAAAGGAATCACACACAATAAGTGTGGGGAATTTGTGATCCGTATTTATAAGTGCCAGTATAAGTGCTTTGAGTTCTGCCAACTGAGCCGTGCAGTCTTCTAGAGATTGCGTTTTAGTGCAACTCGGATGGAACTTTCCATCGTGCATGCGACCTTTAACAATCGCACACGCCGCGCTGTAAGCTTGCTTACTCCCTATGGCCGGTTGAGCAGAACCGTCAGTGTAAATAATGTATTCATACTGATCTAGAGGCAAAATTTCATTTGGTAGAGGATATTCTTGTTCGTATTGCAGGAATGCCTGTGTTTTTAAACTTGGGTCAAATCTGTATTCAACATCCGTTGCAGTAAGAGAATTAGCCCACTGTATCCATCTTGGATGTAAGGCTTTAGCATTTGGAATGCTAGCTTTTGTAACAGCTTCTAAAGCTGGTACTGGGGTCACGACAATTATGCGTTTACCCTGAGCCAGAGCTCTTTCTCTTGCTACCGCGGTCTGAACTGCTGTCAGGATTTGTTCTGTTGAAGTGAAACGCATTTCTGCGTTTGTGTACAGGTGTGATTTGTATGCGATTGGTACTGTTTCGCCTTCATTGAAAGTTAAATAAGTGTACCCGCATTGATCCGCTATTACTCGGATCACTAAGTTGCGTACGTTTACGCGTGTCTGTAAATGTTTAGAAGCTATCATGTCTTCCTGTAGGGAACGCAGGATATTTGCGTGTTCCTGTGTCCACTGTCTGACTGAAAAATCAGGTTTTATTAAGTCGTAGAAAGGTTTTACTCTTTCTGCGTAATCCAAAATGTATGTTCGACCAAAATTTTGGAATCCCAGAATTGATTGTAAATTCTTTAATGATTTTGGAGGTTGGAGCAGCGCACACTTTTCTAAAAAGTTAGCTGCCAGGCTTTTTCCCTCACTTGACAGCTCGTATCCTGAAAATAGAACACTGAGGTGGGCAATTTTTGATTTTTTGAAATTAAATTTATAGCCCTCAGAGGCAAATCCCATAATAATGGTGCTTACCCTGGTCAAGTGCCTCTTTAAGTCATCGTCCGTCAGATAAATATCATCCACATAGGACAATGCTTCTTCATCCAAATTTTGGAGTAACTCTGTTACCCTTGCTGAAAACAACCCCGGGCTATTCTTATACCCTTGGGGGAGTCGACAAAATTGCCGGTGGGACCCTAACGCACTGAATGCGGTCAAGTACCTGCTTTCAGGCGCTATATTTTGGCAGAAAAATCCATTTGAGATATCAAGTGTTGTTTTATATTTTTGTCGCACAATGTTATTCATTAATGCGGCACTGTGTGCATTTTGAACTGCAAATGTTTTTGTGCAAGTGTTTAAATGTCTGTAATCTAAAACTAGACGATATGTATTGTCAGGTTTGGCTACGGGGAACAAAGGATTGTTCATAGGTGAAGTGCAATTTTCTATCACCCCCTGGTATTCTAGTTGGTCTAGAATCTCCCTGACTTGTTTTTTAGCTTCCTGCTTTATGGGGTATTGCCTTTGAGCATTTGGGGAAACTTTTAACGGGATCACATGGTGGGTTGACTCCTCATCCCAACCAGCATGATTTTTGTACAATGCTGGAGCTAAGGCAACCGCCCACACCTGCGCATATGCATGTTTAAGATGTATGGGAACGAGGTCGGAAAAGGCTGGAAAAATTATCGTTTCTCCCCTAGGGCACTTTATGACGAATGCTGGCGGCCAGTCTTGTTCTGCTAATAGAATGTCATAACCAGATGACAGATTTTTCCAAAAGAGACCTTTAACTTTTCTGGGTTTGTCCCCCTCCATCCTGAGTGTTATCTCATGAAACTTATGTGGGACACTTACCCGAGTATCAGGTGTTTCCACCGTGATATACTCACTCAACTCCGCTGTCACCAGAAATTCCTTCAGGTTCTGGCGAGCTATCGTTACTTCTGCCGCGCTGGCTAGCATCGTCAGAGCCCATTCCCCATTCAGAAGCTGTGTCCTCAGAATTCTGGGCATGTCTGATCTTGAGACCTGCTACCTTCTTCTTTTTGAACTGAGGTTTAGATTTTTGTTTATCTTCTTTTTTAGGTGCGTAGTCCGCAGCGCGTTGCGTGTCTCTGGACTTTGTACGCTCCTCTTGTCTGTGTTCTGACCGTCCTTCCCTCTCGGAGTTTCTTGATGAACCCTGAAAGGAACGAGAGGAACGAGTATCAGTATCCTGATACCTGTCAGGTTTTTTAATATTATCCCTATTCCTGAGGTTATACCTCCTTTCAGAGGGCTCCTGTTGAGGAGACCTACCTCTGGACTGAGATCTGGTGTCTTTAGACTTTTGTTGTTTTCTATTTTCCCACTTCTTTTTAGAAGAAGTAGGTGTCTGCTTTATTGTGTCCTTTTCAGGACTGCCCACCAGTTGTGGTTTTAATGCTTTCCCACCTAGACTGTCTCTGCCTAGTTCTGCATATGCAGTTTCAATTATTTTGGGTAGTTCGTGTTGTTGATCCCCTGGACCGAACTCCCTCAGGCGTTGGCGGATCGCCACTGAAGATGCTTCCCCTTTAATGTTAGCAAGTATTATGGCTGAGACCTGTTCAAAGTTGTTTAGCAACTTCATCCCTACGTTAAGGGCAGGCTCTGCTCCGTACTCATTTTGTATCTGTTTTAATACTTCAGGTACTACTGCTATTGACGGGATACCATGTGTTCTGGTATATATGGCAGCAAAGACTGAACCCCAAGAGGTGCAGTCTTCTACTTGTGGTGTGAGACCCATGGGCAAGCAGATTGTTAGAATTCTGTGTTTATCACTGGTGGTAGTATTCGGGAATACTGCTTCAAGCTGAGTTATTTTCTGAGCTATCCAGAATGGGATTTGTTCGCGTTTAGCTGGCATTTTGCCCATTATCGCGTGTAATGTTTGTGGAGTTATTTTATTAACTGTACCTTGGACCGGAGTATCTTGTGCTGCAGCTGGTGCATGCTGAACTGTTAAAGTCCTCATCACAAATTGTGTGAGGTTTCTGTAGATTTTAATTAAATCTCTGTGTTGTACGAGTAAGTCTGGCTGTGGCATTGTGCTAATATCAGGATGCGGTGTGTATGCCGCTAATATGGGCCATGTGGCTCCTGCTCCTCCGAGCGGGCCTAATCTTGCTCTTCCTCGTACGTGGGGTAGGGCGCCTTTAAACCAGTAATTATGCTCCTGGTAAGTGAGCGGAACCTCTAATTCCTCAAAAGGAGTATAGTCCGCTGGTGTTTCACCTTCTAGATAGTAGTGAAATACATCTGTAACTGCATTTGCTGCTGGGAATGTAACCCATGAATAGAACACCTCTGTTTTATTGGATTCGTGTGCCTCAATCACGAAAATTACATTACCACCCCAGGCTCTTAAGCCATGTTCTAGAAGTTTTATGGTGACTGCCCTTCTGAAATTTGGTGCAATTTGTATTGCATCTTCAGGGTCTGCTCCTAAACCGAAGAGGTCTGTTGTAACTCTCCTTGTTTCGTCTGCTTCTTCCACCATTTTTAATTGGAAGAAGGGAGGTTTAAAGAATTTTTAAGATAAGGTGTAAATGCACAATTGTAGGAACTATATGTCCTTCAAGCTTGAATAACCAACAGCCAATAAATAGTATTCTCGTACTACTCAGCTTCGGCGGAGTTTGTGCCCACCCACTCCAGACGTCTCTGGGGTTTTGTGAGTAGGTTCTCTGAGAATAGCACAACTGAACTACTCAGATTCTACTGTTAAATAAGTACCAAACCAACGTTGGTGGCGCCATGTCGTGTAGCTCCTATAGTACCCCTGCAGGACCTGCGCATTTGGATAACATATACTGCGGGCTTGGTGGCAGACTGACTCCGTGCACCCCCACCGTATATGTTAGCTTAGTTTTGCATTAGCTAGCTCGCAGTGCCACTAGTGTCTCCTCTTATCGGGGAGAGATTAGTTTCTGGCAACCTTAGATCATGACAACCCTGATTCCCTCAGAATCGTGGAGACAATGTACTACCTTTCGCTCAGTCACTCGTGCTCTCTTATTCGGTTTGTCTCAGAGAGTTACACAGAATTAACAGTCGGGCGTTTCAATAAGTATTTATTGAACAGTTGTTATTCTAGTGTAAAATATATGTGCTGCGGTAACCAGCAGACAATAGCAGAGATATATTATCAGCAGTACGATAAAAGCAAAGGGATAGAACAGTTCTACCATATTGCGATAATCATGAATACATACATGAATATAAAAGCATTATGCAAGTGCGTGTACTCCTACGATGCCTAACTAGATGTACCTGAGTGTACCTAGCATATGTGTAGGTCTAAAAGCTAAGAGCCAAGAATCCTTCTAGGATTTAGTCGAACCCCCATACCTGAATAGAGAGAGTGTGGGACCCCGTCCTGGTCTCGAGTTGGACACCCCGTCAGGGCTTTGTCAGACCACTGTCAGCTGGAGCAATTGCATGCAGGAGCCTCAGCGTCTCTGGTCAGTTTGTCAGCATGGAAGTCTCGGTTCCCTCTGTCTTACCGGGGCAAGATGTGGTGTATTTATACCCTAAAGAGTCTCGGTCCTCAGTATGGTTTGTATTGGACATGAGGAAGACGTCAGGGGTGAACTTTGTACATACATATTATGCACGTGGTATATTCCTAGAAAGCCATGCATAATTAATGAGTACAGTGTGGGCCTGTGTTTGGGAAAAACCCTGCTGTATTCAAAACCACAGGATAGATAACGTTCAGCCCTCAGAGCACGTTGTGTACTAGTGAGGACCAATGTAGTTGAAATATCATGCCTATATAAGGAATCATGACTATAATAGGACATGTACAGTTATGACCATAATTGGGCATATGCGGCTATGACCATAATAGGGCAAGTACGAACATGACCATTTTAGGGTAAATATGAATACGTCCATTTTAGGGCATGTACAAACAGGTCTACATTAGGGCCTCCATGCGGGATATAACAGGGTGAGGAGCATAAAAGGGAAAAAAGAAAAAAAAAGTCCTCATTGGTTTAATATACAGGAGATTGTAAATGAAAATAGAGTGGTTCCTGAGCAATTAATATGCTGGCTGTCTGTGACATCTTTAATTTTTGCATGGCGGTTTAGATACAACCTTAATCTCTTCTTTAGTTCCTATTAAAATATTAACGTGGAACGTTAATTGCCTTAGAGTTTTGAGTAGACAGCGGAGAATTTTTCAATATCTGAGTCAATCAAAGTATGACATTATTATTCTCCAAGAAACCCACCTAACCCTTGAAGAATGGGACGCGATTTGTGTTAAGCAGAGATGGATGGAATTTTCTATCCATACCCCTCAAACCTGTTATACTAAAGGAGTGGCTTTGATTATTAAGCACTCAGCTAAAGCAACTCTAGGTGATGTTAAGGCAGACCCCAAGGGGCGATGGATTATTGGTAATATTAAAATCCATAATTAATGGTCTACCCTTGTAGGCTACTATGGTCCAAATATAGATGATGAAGGACCATTGAATACTATATATAGTCATCTGATTCAATCTAATTTTCCTAATATTATGGGGGGCAACTTTAATATTCTTTTAAATCCTGTTCTGGATAGATCTAATGGGGGCAGGGTAGTTTCTACATATATGGGTTCCTTTGTTAAAGTTCTGATGAAGGACTTAGGCCTGATAGATATCTGGAGGAAGAAGTATAAGGGATCGGGTGGTCCTCTGGATTTTACATTCCATAATAAAAAACATGGGCACTTCTCCCGGATAGATTTCTTCCTGGTAGATATAAGATTTCTGAATCGCACAATTTCTGTAACACATGTGCCGGAGCACCTCTCTGATCATTCTGCTGTAGTCTTAGAGCTTCATTTTTTTTTTAAATTTTTTTTTTTTTTATTAGCCACAAGGTACAAAATATATACATTCTAAACACAAATCCAAAGTAATTTTAGACATACAAATAAAAAAAATAAAAAAAGAAAAGATTCCTTCTGATAGCAGTTATCATTTAAACAAGACACTTTTTACAATTAACTAAATCCGTCCTACCTCGGATCTTCTGTTAAGCCATTGAATCAAAGGTGCCCAGATCTTATATCCTTTCTCCTTAGCTCGCCTTCCCTTGTTCTTATACAAGACCATTTCCTGATTATATATATTCAAGATCCGATAAAACCATGCTGTGTACCCAGGGGTTCGGAATCCTTCCAGGCTGTGGCTATCAACAATCTAGCTACAGCCACTGTAATAAATACAAAATCTTGTTGAGACGAGGATAACCCACCTCGGTTATCATATCCAAATAGCATTAATAATGGACTTAAAGTAATCTGCTTGTTCATTACTTGCAACCAAAACTTTTCCATACCCAGTTTTAAGGAAGTCAGCTTGTTACATGTACAAAACATATGTATGATATCAGCTGAGCTGAATTGACACCTTGGACAGTTATCATTTTCACGTTTCCCCCACTTAAACAACTTTGCAGGGGTATAGTACAGATTGAACAAGGTCTTATAATGTTGAGCTTTGAGATTTGCTGAGAGGAATACCTTTTTACCTAATTCTAGTGACATATCTAGGTCCACCTCATCATCTCCCAATTTCTCTGCCCACTTTGTCTCTACTTTTTCCATGTCATCGGGGACTGTTTCCATCAAAAAATTGTAATAACACCCGATTTTCGCACCCCCACGGTAGTTCATATCCAACACTGGTATTGCCCCAAGTTTAAAACATCCTGCGGGCAGGGTATTCAGACAGTTCCAGATTTGAACATATTTAAATTGAGATCTAATATCTATCCCTGTTTGCTGAACTAATTCGGGGAAAGGTATGGGTTCCAATTTATCATTATATAGATTAGCAATCGTATTAATGCCAGTGCGTTCCCACCCTCTAGCCATAGTATCAATTATTGCTAATGGAAAGGCTGAAGAGCCCCATAGAGGAGTATACCCATTATATTTTGGTATTTTCAATGTTCTCATGACTTTAATGCATACCTTCCAAGTCGCTTTTAGGCATTTGAACCGGGTCTTTTTATAATAGCTGGGTTCAAGTTGTTTCAAGAACAAACCCGTAGCTTCTTTGCCTATGGCTATTTGATAAATAGAGGGAAGGTCATCTTCTTTCCTGGGTCTACCTATTGTTAATAAGGCCCCCATCTGCTGTAGAGTTGCAGCCCAGTAGTATAATAACAAATTTGGAGCAGCCCAGCCCCCTCGGTCTTGTGGAAGCGTCAATAATCTTAAGGCACGCCTAGTTTTCTGATAATGCCATACAAAATTCGAAAACATAGAGTCCATTTTCTGGACTGTGGTGACCGACAGTTCCAGAGGAATAGAGCGGAGCAAATATAAAATTCTTGGGAACACTTTCATTTTCAATACGTTAATTCTGCCAACTATTGTTAACTGCAGTTTATCCATTCGCCTTAACTCACTATCTACATCATCCAACACTGGGTCTAGATTATTTGACCATATTGCATCCAGATCAGATCCTATCCTAATCCCTAGATATGTTGCGGTTTCGATCCATCGCTGATCTTGTATATTATACTGTTTGGTACATATTATCTGTGTTTTGCTTTTATTAAGCAAATATCCTGACCTGCGCCCAAATACCTCCGCCATCCTCTCAATTTCCTTAATTGCTATCTCTGGTTCCGTTGTAATAATGGCTATATCGTCCGCATAGGCCAATACCTTAGTTTCATATCCATTTGTTATTATTGGTTTAATCCTGGGGTTTGAGAGCAGTTGTATAATAAAAGGATCTAAATATATAGCAAAGAGGATTGGGGAGCATGGGCAGCCCTGTCTTGTTCCCCTAGCTACCTCTATTGCTCTAGATGTATTTCCCATCACCTGTAGTTTTGCGATAGGGCTATAATACATTGCTCTAATGGCTGTTATTAATCGAGGTCCGAACCCCCGTTCTCCAAGCAAATCCCATAGGTATTGCCATGCAACTCAATCGAAAGCCTTCTCAGCATCTAAGAGGATCACAGCCATTTCGTCCCCATTTGCCTCTGCTATATCCAATAGCGCGATCACCCGTCTAATGTGATCGGTAGTCCCTCGGCGTGGTATAAAACCATGCTGCCATGGTGAGACTAGTTTGGCTATGACCCTCTGTAACCGGTTAGCTAAAACCTTGGAATAAATTTTGGCATCAGAATTTATCAGGGCAATAGGACAGTATGAACCGGGTAGCTCCGGTGGTTTCCCTTTCTTAGGAAATATTACTATGTCGGTTTCCTGCCACGACTTCGGTGGGATTCCTCGATATTGCACATCCAAAAAAAGATCATGCAATAATGGAGCCAGATCTTGTTGAAGCAGTTTATAAAGCTCAATTGGAATTTTATCTGGTCCAGAAGCTTTCCCAGAAGACAGGGAATTTATAGCAGTTATTACTTCTTCCAGCGTAAATTCCGCTTCCAGTTCTTCCTGCTTAGCTTCATCAATTGTATTCTTCTTAATATCGCTAACCCCGATAGGCAGTTGTACCAGATCAATAGAATCTTTTTGATATAATTTTTGATAAAACTGTTCAAAAACCCCCATAATCTTTGCAGGGTTGGTCTCACATTGCCCTTGATTATTTTGTATTTTAGTTATGTTATTTCTAGCTACCCTTTGCCTAGTTCGAAGGGCCAATATTCTACCTGAAGCTGCCCCATACTCGTACATATCTTTCTGATGTGCTTGATATGCTTGAGCAACTTGGACCTGGAAAAAGCCATTTATTTCTGATTTCAAGACTGCTATTTTAGTTCGCACCTCATCGATGACCTCTTGTCCTGTCGTCTGTCCCCCTCGATCTATCAATTGAGTATGCTCCCTTTCCAGTTGTAATAAAGACATTATTAAAGAATTGACCTTATCCCGACGCTCTTTCCGTTGTCGGCCTGTATAACTTATCACTTCTCCCCTCACTCCTGCTTTAAAGGCATCCCACACTATAATTCGTGAGGCGCTATACCGATTCATATTAAAAAATTCTTTAGCCCATTTCCTAATGTAGCTCTGAAATACCTCATCAATTAATAGTTTTCTGTCAAAAGTCCAACAAAATTGTTTCCCCTCATTATCTCCTGTCGGTTTATTTCCAAAAGAAGCGGGTTATGATCAGAGAAAATTTGGGGTAGTTTGGTTATTGTCATTTCACCTAACATCGTAGTTGAAGCCATAAAATAATCTAAACTGACATATTTCTGATGTGGAAATGAAAAATAGGTATATCCAGGATCTGTAGTATTTTTTGGCGCCCATACGTCCAACAACCCATGGCTATCCGTAAGATTTTTGAAAGCCCGATACACCTGTGGTTTCCTGCCCTTATAATGTAACCCAGTATCATGCGAGATCCCAAGATGAATATTAAAATCCCCACATATTATTAATGGAGTTGGCCACGAGGCAAGCTCAATCTCAAGATCACCCCAGATTCTAGAATCATCTTGATTTGAGCCATAAACGGTTGCAATCGTAAGGCCCGTACTTAGTGTAGCAATGGCCCATCTTCCCCATTTATCTGCCAACGTTCGCTTCACACTGCCCACACTTTGCCTAATGAATATAGCTACTCCCCTTATCATTGTTGTTTGTGAGGAGCATATTATCATTTCATAGCCTCTAATCTGCAATTGTTCCTTAATGCTCCATGGAATATGAGTCTCCTGTAAACAAATAATCTCTGTATTCCAAAAGCGTAGAACCTCATACACCCGAGCCCTCTTTTTCCTATCGTTAAGCCCTCCCACATTTACTGAACATATCTGTATTTTATCCATAACTACTCATAGACAACTGCCATCCATTTTGATTACCTTTCATATTTATTCTTATTACCCTTGTTTCCATGTACCTTGTCAGGCTTTTTCCCCCGTTTGATCCTCCCGTAGCTGCCCCCGGAGCTACACCCTCCTCTTGCCCATAATCCACCCCCCACCCCCTCCCCCTTCCCTCTCATCCTCCCCCTAGAAGCTTCCAGACCGTGGGTCTGGTGTGAGATGAAGCAGTGCCATTCCGTGATCCCCGAGAACCCCCTTGTATCCATTGTAACCATTACATAAACAATATCCAGCACCCACCCAAACATTAGTGAGCAAAAAAAAACAAAGGAAAAAGAAACAAGAAAGAAAGAAGAGAGAAAACAGAGCATACCACCCCATAACCAAATCTCCATACTGTTTCATTAGCTCATGTTCCCCTAGGCTTTCCCATTTAGCTCTTCCAAAAACTCCTTAACTTTAATTTCAGATGTAAAAAAGCGGGATCTATCTCCAACAATGACTTTCAACTTGGCCGGGTTCAGCAGGTAGGCCTGTGCCCCTTTTGTCTGAAACAAATTAATCATCTGTTGTAACCGCCAGCATCTCTCTACCGTTATATGGCAGAAGTCCGGCCTGGTGAAGAACTCTATGCCGTCTAGTTGACACTTTTTATCTGGTCTAGCTTTCTCGAATATGAGCTGGCGGAGAAGATAGTTTCCAAAGTAGACTAGTACCGCTCTGGGTTTGCTATCTACTCCACTAGATTGTTTTACTACCATAGGGACTCGGTGAGCTCGCTGAATTTCATGAGCCTAATTCCAGCCCGCCAACTCGGGAAAGGCTTTAGGTAGTAGATCGACCATATAGAGGCGGATATCCGTGGCTCCTTTATCCTCTGGTATACCCAAAAATCGCAAATTGTTCCTCCGTTGGCGATTTTCCTGATCTTTCAGCTTCCACTGGACATCAGTTAATCTTGCCTCATGGGATTCAGTCTGGAGGCGTGTTGTCACAATATCCGTCTCAAGGTTTTCAGTCCTTGTCTCCTGCATGGTTAGTTGGTCTGAGATCTCACCACAGACTTTTACAATCTTCCGCACAGACCCCTGCATCTTACGAATAGCTGCCTGGGAGCGCCTGCTATCTTGCCTAGTCTCCTCCCGGTGAGCTAGAACTGACTGTAATATAGTATCCAAGGTTGTATTAGAGGTGTTCCCTATAGCCGCTGCTTGCTCCTCGAAACCACTAATAAGTAAACTGGATGGTGAATAATCACAGTTTAATTCCGGCATTTTGTCCCCTTTGTCAGGGCTATAATCAGGGAGACCGCCAGCCCTATTAATTTTCCTCATAGTTGTATAGTTGTTGCAGAGTCCCTCCCACTGGTATCCGGCAAGCTCTCACTCTCCTCATCACTTGAGTTTGTCAATGCCGGGGAGTCCATTTCAGATTCTATTACTGATTCTGTATCATCTGACAGTGAATAAAAGTAATCTGTTGCCTCTGTTTCCATGTCTCTCATATGCTGATTTTTTTTTTTAATTACTTTTCTTGTTTTTAGATCCTTGCTGGTGGGGTTTTGAACCACCTGTCTGAACCTTGCCCTTACTTTTACAATCCAATATTGCATTCTCTTTAATTTGCCCGGGGTCCGCTGAGAGGTTCATGCCTTGTAGATCATTCACTCGAGTTTCCATTTCCATTCCTCCCTCCTTCTCAGTTATAATTTCACTAGGTGTAATGTCAGCACCCTCAGCACCCTCAATCAAGGCTACGTCCCTTCCAGCCTCAAATATCTCCTTAGCGGTAGATACTATAGAGTCCTGAGTCTCTTCCCCCTCCATGCGTTCGCTCCAAATTTGGGGGGGGCTGCCAGCCACCATTAGTGATTCCGTTTCTCCCACTGCTGAATTTCCCCTCGCTTGCGCATTTACCTGTACGGTCTGCACAGTCTGCGGGGTTGCTGTCTCTCTCCTTTCCTTGTCCGGTAACATTGCTCTCGGCGTCCCCGGTGCTCCGTCAGCTGTTTCAGTGGATCCTTCGGGTTTCTTAGAGCCGCCAAGTAGCTCTACTATTGTCGGGCCGGTCTTACGTTGCTGGGGCATCTCTCCTCTCCCTTTCCTTTCCGGGAACTCCTTCCAGGTCGCAGCCGGCCCTCGACGTCCGGGTTGCCGCGATCCTCCTCCCGGCACGGTGCACACTTCTAATGAAGAATGATCAGCAGATCGATCGGCAGGGCACAAGGGATTCGCCGTTGTTTTGCCACGAACCACCAGACCTCCTTTTGGCCTCATACTGTGCAGTTTTTCTCGGTGTCTCAGCCCCAAGCTCCAATCGCTGATGTGGAAGTCGGAACTTAGCGTCCTCTGTATCTGAAGGTACGTAAGTCTTAGCTCCCGCTGCGTCGAGCTTGTGCTTAAGGGATCGCAGTAGCAAATCCTTTTCTGTAATAATTTGATCAGTATACTTAAGATTCTTAGGATCTCTATCATTCTTGCTCAGGCGTAGATGGGTGCATTTCCCTAAAAAGGGGGGGGGGGTTCTCAGTAGATCAGGGCTTTTAGCACTGTGATCGGAGGCTCAGCCTCAGCCTTCCGCCATCTTGCTTCTCACAGACACCGCTCCCACTTCTGTGTAGTCTTAGAGCTTCAAATGCCAAGAGGTATGTCAACTAAAAGGTGGACCTTTGATAGAACCTTACTTTTAGACCCCCTAATAATATCGCAGCTGAAGAAAGATACACTATCTTTTTTTTAATCTAACAAAGACTCGGCTTCATTGGAGGTAATTTGGGATGCCTATAAGGCTTTTATAAGAGGCTGCGTAATAAGTTTGGCAGCCAAGAAATTTAAGGAGGGTAGAAGGACGATTCAGAAATTGGAAGAAGAAATTTCCAGAGCAAGGAATGAAAGTAAATCCCACGCAGATATGCAATCGGGTGGGGAGGAAAGTAGATAGGTTTTAGCTAAGAGACAACTGCTAATAGACCACCTAGATGACATCACTAGGAAAAAGTGGGAAGCGAGCAATTTAGATAATTACGAAAGTGGTGAATGTTGTGGGAAACTCCTTGCCTGGAAGTCTTGGATAAACCAGACCAGGAATTTAATTAAAGAAGTAATTTTGCTTGATTCTGGTGAGATTTCTTCAGATAATGCCAAAATAGAACATGCTTTTGACGGTTTCTTTCAGGACTTATATACAGAAGACCTAGTAGTCTCGGAATCCCAAATTAAAAAATATATTGAGGGTATATCTCTACCATCCCTTCCAGAAAATCAAACCAGTCTGCTGAATCAGAACATTTCCTTGGCAGAACTTAAGTCCGTAATGAAACATCTAAAAAAGGGACGGGCAGCGGGCACTGATGGTATTCCTAATGAATTCTATATAGCTTTGATAGAGGAGATCGCCTCTGTCTTTGTTATTCTGCTGGATGGGATTTTCTCAGATAGCTGCTTAATCCCTAAATCTTGGGACGAGGCAGCTGTCTCTTTGATCTTAAAACCAAATAAAGACCCAAGAAAATGTGAGTCATACAGGCCTATCTCCCTGCTGAATTGCGACTACATAATCTTTGCGCAAATTCTAGCAGGGAGGTTGAACCCGGTAATGAGTTCTCTGATCCACCCTGACCTGAAGGGGTTCATTAGGGGCCGTCAACTTCATGATTTAACCCATGAATTGATTGGTGCGATAGACATCGCTTCTACTAATAACTTACCTCTTACGATCTTTGCATTCGATGCCGCAAAGGTATTCGATAGGGTGAACTGGCCTTTTTTAACCTATATGACTCGAAAGTTTGGACTAGGGGATCACTTTGTTAGTGCAATTAGTAATATTTATAAAACCCCCACTGCTCGACTCATTGTTAATGGTAACCTGTCGAAGTCAATTAAGTTGGAACGGGGGACGAGACAGGGGTGCCCCCTCTCTCCTTTATTGTTTGACTTATATATATAGCCTTTAGCCTGCAGCATTAAGGCTAGTCATATCCTTGCCCCTTTTGAATGGGAGGGATGGGGGAAAAAAAGTTGCTTTATATGCAGACGAATTGATGGTTTTTTCTAGGGATTCCCCCACTATCCTGCCTAGCCTGGAGAAAATCTTGACGAATTTTGGGAGGGTCTCTGGGTATTTAATCAATGTTCAAAAAACAGAGATTATGACATGGAACACACCACCTAGTAATGTAACAACTAAACAGCAAATTCGATATTTAGGCATACAAATCTCACATAAGATTTCTGAGTTAGCACAAGTAAACCTCGATTTAGAAAAGAAAGAGATGACTGCATTACTAAGATCTTGGAGTGGCCTTCCATTGTCCATTTTGGGCCGCTCTAATCTGATTAAAATGTCTATTCTCCCGAAGTTTACTTTTATTTTTGATTCGATCCCTTTATATTTCAATCACTCTTCTCTGAAAGATCTGCAAGGTCTTATAAATAGCTTTCTTTGGTCTAACAAGGGGGTAAGGATTGCATGGAGGAAGTTGCGATGCGCTAAATTGGAAACGGGTATTGCCTGACCTGACCTCCGTTTTTACTGTTATGCCTTTCAATTAAGGTCCCTCCTGTTTGACGCTTCTTGTTTTTCCCCAATGCTCCAAGCAATGGCCAAAAATACTCCTCAGGGTGGTGATGGTTGTTTGTTCAAGTTTGGACTCCCCAAATATTTTTAAAAAATCAAACTTAAGGTGTTAAGGTCTGCCTGCGAAGTGTGGTATTATATAAGGAAGATCTTAAAAATCCCATATTATAGTTCAGGGGCCCCTATTTGGAACTCTCCAGGGACTCTTGTTTGTCTAAAAGATAGCCTGTCGATTCCACTATTGGAAGAAGGAATTTTGAATTGGGGTCAACTTTTACAAGAGAATAAACTTCTCCCATGGGAAGT
Source organism: Calotriton arnoldi (assembly GCA_963921515.1). NCBI lineage: Eukaryota > Metazoa > Chordata > Amphibia > Caudata > Salamandridae > Calotriton > Calotriton arnoldi. Next base: position 112,767 of record CAWUFW010004703.1, read on the forward strand.
ACTTTCCAATACTACACATCAAAGACTGTCAAGATTTAAGTTTTACCAGTTGTCGAGTTGGGCTGCTAAATTAGATAAAGAGGGAGAAGTAAATGAAGATCATTAAATCATCCTACGGGGGCCCCTTCATCAATGTAAAGAGGTCTCCAAATGGTATTGGCTCTTGGTTAAAGGGGAGCCACCGTTACTACCCATGGAAGAGACCTGCCTTTGACCAACGTAACATACTTATGGCAAGTATTGATGCGCACTTTATGAAATGTGATCAAAGCTGCCCATCTTAAGAGAAACTATATGTTCACACTCCATAGGGCATATTGGACCCCGAAGAAACTTTAAAAATTGGGAGGTGATCGGCAGAAGGTTTGCTCGAAGTGTGCTTCTGATGGCGCGGACGATCTACATATGTTCTGGCAGTGTCCTTCTATCCAGGATTTCTGGAATAATGTCGGTAAGACTCTTTCTGAGATGTTGGGGCAAGAAATTAAGGTAAGCCTGATCTTGGTTATCTTTGGGGTTTTTCCAGAGGAGAGTCTCAGTTATAATCTCTCCAATTCACAAGTTTCTCTTTTATTTTTGTTAATTTTGCTTGCAAGGAGGGAAATCTGTTTAAAATGGATCTCCTCTCAACCCCCAATGATATTAGACTGGGTAACCTCGGTGAAACGCATCCATAGATTGGATCTTGCTAGTTCTTCAAGAAAAAGAATCAGAATGTGGGGGACCTGGGATAATTGGGTTAATACCTTAATAACTTGATAATATAATATCCTGTAATTTCATAAAATCTTTAAGGTCCAATGATTATGTTATAAGTGAGATTTGAGGAAGAGATATCATCTTCTGTATATACCTTCCCCTAGGATCACGGCAGCCGGTTTCGTTGGATCCCTGAGTACCCAAGACGGTATCGTTATTTTCTCTGGGATCCGAGAATAAACCTTTGGCTTGCTTATAAACCTCTCACTTATTTATAAATGAGGACTAAAAACAAAAACAAAAAAAAGAAATACACACACAGGCTGCAGTGGCAGGCCTGACGTTTAAAAAGGCACATTAAGTGCTGCAAGCCCACTAGTAGCATTGTTTTTACAGGCCCAGAGTACAGATAGTACCACTTTACTAGGGACTTACAAGTAAATTAAATGTGCCAATTGGGTATAAGCCAATTTTACCATGTTCAGAGGAGAGAGCACAAGCGCTTTAGCACTGGTTAGCAGTGGTAATGTGCACAGAGTCATAAAAGCCAACAAAACCGGGTTCAGAAACAGGAGCAGTGAAGGGAGAAAGTTTGGGTGATGACTCTACAGAGAGGGCCAGTCCAACAGAATGCAAATGTTCAGAAAATAAACCTGTTTGATTGGCACTTACCTAGAAGTGCGGTATGGACAAACCTTTGTGAAGAGGCAGACATTATGAGGTCTCACCTACACAGCACATGCACTGTACTGCGAGATGTATTGTTTACAATTTAGTGTTCTTACAACCAGCCCACAGCATACCATTAGTTGTTTTTGTTGTCGCTCTCATTTGCAATCTTTTGATTTCTTAGCTCCCATAGCCTTCCTTTCCTTTCTTGTGTTTGCTCCTTCATGGAACATGGACCACGTATATATGTTTTTTCCTGTTTTTTTTCAAAGCCCTTTTTTTTTTTTATAACTATCATAACCATTTCGGTATTATTCCTGGACGTGCAATGTGTTTTTCTATTTTTAACACAGCTTCTTATTTATGTTGCTTTCACACTATCTGCTGTCTTTATTGATGCTTTAGTAAATTATTCCCACAGCTCCACTACTCTACGGTACTCTATGCTACTCCACTCTACGCCACTCCACTTCATTCTACCCCATGTCACTTTATTCTACGCCACTCTACTGTACTCCAATCTATTCTACGCCATTCTAGTCTACACCACTCCACTCAATGCCACTTGATTCTATGCCACTCCACGCCATTCCACCTGACACCACTGTACTATACGCCACTCTACTCTATGCCACTTTGCACTACGCTATTCTGCACCACTCTACACCACTCAACTCCACTTCAATCTACTCTACGCCACTCCACTCTACTCTACACCACTCTAATCTATGCTGCTCTACACAATATCACTTAACTCTATGCCACTAAACTCCACACCACTCCACTCTACGCCACTCTACTTCACACAATGCCACTCTCCTGCCCTCTACTCTAAGTCACTCCACTCTATTCACTCTACTCTATGCTACACCACTCTATGCCACTGGAATCTACTCTACACCACTCCACTATATTCTACACCACACCACTGTACTCTATGCCACTCTACTCCATTCTAAGCCGTTCTACTCTACACCACTTCACCCCACACCACTCTACTCTACTCTACTCTACGCCACTATAAACCACTCCACTCTATGCCACAAGCCCACACCTCCCATGCCTTGAGGGCCCTATATTGGTAACCGGTTGCCAGAAGATTCACCTTCAAGCTGCTTTATATCACCCACTAAGCACTATATGGAGCAGGATCACTTTTCATCAGGAATAAAATCACCAAATATATACAACAGAGGAACCTCCGCTCTAGACTGGTGCCCCGCCGCAAAAGCCCAGCATACTAGAAAAAAAACATTGATGGTACATCTTTCTCTGTTCAAGCAGCCAAACTATGGAATTCATTACCCCCAAACATAGGATCCACAGATAATCTTCTTATCTTCACAAGCCTACTCAAGAGCTGGCTCTTTCCTACATGACCACCATACTTGAAACAGAAATGTACAGCATATGCTTGTGTATATAAAATGTATAATTTGATTATATGTATATATTTAGATATGTGCATTTCTTTGTATAAATTTATATACGACTTATGGTTTAAAATACAAAGATATATTCTTACAGTTCTGCTTAACAAATGTATATATTTCTTATAGTTAAAATATATATAAATATATATTTATGCTTAACATGTATTTAGATCACCGCATAGCTTACATATAAGTCATTTGATTATATGCTTATGGGTCTCTGTTTTATTTTATTTATCACAATTTGCAATTATGATCATAGCAATTTTATCTTTAAGTGTTTCACTATTGAAATATTAGGGAAAATATAAATATAAATAAATAGATAACTAAATAAATGACTTTAAAAAAACATAACATTACCAAAAAATATGAATACAAATAAATAGTTAAATTAGCTTTATGCACAACAACAATTGAAAGCCCAAGTTTCTGAATATATATCCATACATGTACATATGGGACTTTATATAATACCATTTTATATCTCTTATTTTCCATATACATATATACCTTTTTATGTAGCTCTGTTTTATATATGTGTAACTTTACTCCCACTGTCGATAAACAAAAATGATCAACTCTCTTCAATTTACTACTCCATGTCTCAGCTTATACCTCTTTCAATATATCCTCTACCTCCACTCTCTGACTCATCTCAAACGTCATTTTACTACCATAATCTCCCAAAAAACCCTTTCTAGACTCTCCTCTCCGCTATTCGTCCTTTTTCCTGTTCAATTTAACAAAAAGACTCACATTTCCGCTGCTTCAATTAACAACTTATATTTCCCTATACTAATCCACCACTAATCGGCCTTGGGTTCCGGAGAAGCGTGCTAGTTGCCGAAAGCTCTTCAATGCCTCGTCAGGGGTAGAAAGTGATATATAAATATAATTACAATTACTCTATGCCACTCTACTCCACACAATGCCACTCTACTCTGTGCCACTCTAAACTATGCCACTCTACTCTATGCCACTCCACTCCGCTCTGTTCAATGCTACTCTACTCCACGTCACTCTACTCCATCCTACTCTATGCCATTTTACTCTACGCCACTTTACGCCACTGCATGCTGCTCTACTCTATGCCACCCCATTCAGCTCTACACCGCTCTACTCTACTCTATGCCACTCCATAGAACTACTCTACACCACTTCCCTCTCCTCTACTGTACCCCACTCTATGCCACTCTACTCTATGCCACACCACTCCACTCTACTCTTCTCTACTCCGCTCCATGCCACTCTACTCCACTTTACGCCACTTTACACTACTTCACTCCACTGTACACCACTCTACTCTATCCCACTCTAGGTTACTCTGTTATACGCCACTGTGCCACCCTTTGCCACTCCACTCTACTCTATGCCGTTCCACGCTATTTTACACCACTCTGCATCACCTCACTGTACGCCACTCTATTCTATGCCACTCCATTCCAAACAATGCCACTCTACAACTCTCTATGCCACTCTACTCTACTCTACCCTATGCCACTCAAGCCTATTCCAATGCACTCTACACCACTCCACTGTACTCTATGCCACTCCTTTCCACTCTGCTCTATCTATACCACTTTACTCTAAGCCACTCCATTCCACTCAACTCTATGCCACTCCATTCTCCTCAACACCATTTTACTCTAAACCACTTCCATTCACACAATGCCACTCTGCGCCATTCCACTCTACTCAATGCCACTCTACTGTATGCCACTTTACTCTACATCACTCAATGCTACTCCACTCTACTCTATGACACTCATCCCTACACCACTCCGCTCTATGCCTCTCTACTCTATGCCACTCTACCCTACACCACTCCATTCTACGCCACCCTACTGTATGCCACTCTACCCTACATCACTTCACGCTATGCCACGCCACTCCACACCATGCCACTCTACGTCACTCCACTCTATACCACTCCAATCCACTCCTTTCTATGCCACTCTACTCTACTCCACGCCATTCTACACCATTTCACTCTACGTAATTCTACTCCACAGCACTCTACCTCACTCCTCCCCACTCTTTGCCACCTCTCTCTATGCCACTCTATTCTATGCCACTGTACCCTACGCCATTCCGCTCTACGCCGCTCTGCACCATTTTATTCTACATCACTTCACCCTATGTCACCCCACTCCACTCCACACAATGCCATTATAAGGCACTCTACTCTATGCCACTTTACTCTATCCTAGGCCACTGCACCCTACATCTCTCCACTTTATGCCACTCCACTCTACGCCATTCCACTCTATGCCACTCCATTCCACTCTACTCTACATCACTCCACTCTATGCCACTCTACGCCATACCACAAAGTTTTAGCCATGCTAAAACAGCAGCCAAGTTACTGTACAACATGGCTAAAAGACATTGGCAAAGCCAATAGTTCTCACATCGGCGAGACCTATTGGCTTTGCCAATGCATGTTCTTGGACTATGTAAAATGTTGCCAGTTCTGTCAAAAGGATCATGATTTGTGAAATCACATGAAAAAGGAAGGAGTGCAATTCTTGCCCAATAAAACCGTGCCTAACAATAGCAGTAATCACATTTTATTAAAAGCGACAGGGAGATCAAAATGAACATTTATCTATTGCACTTTACCTCAAGATAACATCTCCTGTCAAGTTTCATTAGTTTTTGAACCTTTTAAAGTTATTATATGTATATTTTTGTCTCAATTTAAGTCTGACATTTTCTCGTGCTGGTTTTGCACATGACATCACAACTACAGCACTGCCAGGTGGCCGCATGCCATCACAAGCACTTTTATCCAGTCCTCCCCTTTTAGCACTTTGGGAGTCGTAGCTTATGTTTTTTCTAGCCAATCAAAAGTGCTATTAGCTAAAACGCTAGGACTGGATAAAGATGTCTTCGGTGACACGGGGCTTCTTGTCAATTCTTGTAATTGTAAACTCTTCTCGTTGTCAGCACTTTTAATCAGTCAAAGTAGGTGGCTGCAAGTGGCTGATAATGCAGAGAGAAGACAGAAGTGTCCGCTTGGGATAAAAGCCGATCCTCACACTACCAGGCATAAAACAGCGGAAGTACGTTCAACATGCTCTCAATACCAAGAGCAGAGAATGTGACAAGTAAAACAGATCTTCAAAGGTATTGCAAAACATATTTTTCGCTCCAGTCCGCCTGTCCCCTTTCACATTTGGAGACTTATTTGTTGATCTTTACATCATACTTTGGGGATCTGGCTGTACTGGTCTCACATATCCAGTACCCAATGGAAGCCTTTATATTAAAGAGATCCAGAATCCCTACTGCCCCGTAGAGGAGTCCATGAACAACTATTACTATAATCACAGATGTAGACTGATTAAAATGTCAAGGGTGACTGAAGAGGCCACAAGCAGGGCCGGACTGGGCATTTTCCCGGTGGGCCTGAGGGGTGAGGGGTGGGGGCTGGTTTTGTGCCCGTGGGGGCCGGTTTTGTCACTAGGGGCCGGTTTTGCAGCAGTGCTGCAATATCGGCCCCCTGTGACAAAAGTGGGAGTGGTGCTTCTTGCTCCCAGGGCCGGTCACGCAGCAATCTGCCAGGGCTGGTTACTGTTCCCTGACCACAAGGCTACCACATGGATGAGCCTTTGTTCCACTTTTACCCAACCCTCTATCTGCCACTGAGGGGCTAAGGGTAGGGCAAGAAGTGGAAACGAAAGAATCAAACTTAGGGGCTTATGTATGAGAGCTTTGCGTCATGCTTCCACCACCCAACCTGGTACATGCGTGACGCAACCTCTCAGTCTGATTTATGAAGCCACGCAAAGCATGGCTTTGAATGGCTTAAAGAATCTGGAGTAAGACAAATTGCTGCGTAGCCTTACTCTGCACAAGAGAGGAGTTCCATGGGCATTGTGGTGGGTGTTCCCACACAACTTCCATGGTTTTTGTCTCATTCCCAGATTTACAAGGACTTGTAAACCTGGGAATGCGCCAAAAAGATACGCCTCACCAGGAGAGGCGTAACAAAGAGAAATATCTTTATTTGTCCTTGTTTTTTCCTCTTTCTATGTCTGCTGCATTCTGCAGCACACATAGAAAGAGAAAAAAGCCTCTCAGGATTGTTTTTGTGCAGGAAGGTGCCCCTTCCTGCACATAAACAATCCTGCCTACATCACAGGTACACTTGCACCATGGTGCAAGAGTGTCTGCGTTGGCGCTAGGCTGCCAAAACAGTGCCAGCACAGGGGGTAAAGGACAGGAATGCTCCGTATTGGGTAAATACAGCGCGTTCCTGCCCTTTCCCTGTGACGCAGGGCAGCGTAGCAAGGTGACTTGCTGTGCTGCCCTGCGACATACATTTCATAAATATGGTTCTTAGTTCCTTGAGCTTTAATGTTTTATTTTTGTTGCTGGTGTTGCCTTCTTCACCTCTGAAACCAGGAGTAACAAGTGCAGGGCCAGTATACCAAAAGGCTGACCAGCTGTACTAGCTGCTACCTCACATTGATGCCCTGGCCCTCCTATCATAGATAACTTTTATGACAATGATTTCCTTGTAGACTGACATTCAAAGTACTATCTTGAAGACAAGCTGATCATGAAGAGTGTACAGCCAATACCATCCACAGTGCTTTAAGATACAAACTTGCCAAACTCTGTGAAGCAATCTAGAAGTTAGTTAGGATCCAAAGAGAACTAAAATCACCTAAACTTTGCTAGTGGGATGTTAGAGGGAGATCAGTGATTCAACTGAGACCCAAGTCAAGGGAAGCACAATGGTGTCTTCTTTCTATCTGTTATTGAAAATAATATTAGCTTGTAAGGTAGTTTAGCAAGATTAAGAGATCAGTTGTCAATTCTGCAGGTCACCACGTTGCAGCTAGTGTGATTTTTAGATATACTTCGACCTGTGCGTTATTTTGCAACATTTTGAGAAAAATATATGAATTTTAATGAACTGGTAGGAAACACATCACTTTACATGAACTTTTGGGAAACACATTATCGTTTATGAAAATTGAATGCAAGGGCCATAGCTTGCTTGCAATAGTCATGCACGTTAATGACAAGGGGACTAGTTCATGGAGAAAATGTCTCTTGCAAGACATTTTCTGTCTTCCTGCCTCATGCAGAACAAAACCACGTAAAATGCGGCACATGCCAATTTTACAAAACCTGATATTCACAAATTTTGCAAGCATTATAAAAATTTCAAACGGATGTGCCCAGAGTTAATATGTATGTAAGCTTGAATCTGCATAGCTCTAAACTAACTGGGGAGCAATGGAGCGGTGTACATCAAGAGGGGTTCAAGAGATGATTGGACACTGTAATCATGTAGGGGCTGTGGACACATTTTTAAAGCAAAATTCTCTTATCAGATCTTTGAATCATCAGTGTGTTTTTGCTGCTGATTTTTTTAAATCATATTTTGTGAATTTAGACTATCCAGGTAAAGTTTGCAGACAAGCATGAAGAGAGCCCAGTGCATGTACTCTCTGCTTTAATGCTGAAAGTCTCACCTATGGGGCTCTACAGTCAGCAGCCAACTAGGCAGCATGATGCGTCATAATATCTGTAGAAACTAGACCTGGTAGTGGTGCTTGTTAACGGCACTCAAAAGTAGGTGATGCGTGATGGCCAACACATTGCGGGTGACAGTGGTGCCTGTTTGATAGACATAAGATCTTGTAGTGTCAATAATTTACAGACGGTAGTGGTGGTCTTAATGGTAGCACATCACTCTTTATATGTAATGAGAATTGAAATACAATATTGGTGCCCCTCGAGGTTAAGAACATACACCCCACTACCTCAGGTGTCAGCCCACTGTGGTTCAACTGAAACCAGTGTAAATGTCAAACATGAGAAAACCTCAGCACTCTAATCAATTCAATATTAATTCATGGATAGTTTTCCTATTCCTATGCAGATCAATTCAGACAAAAAACAGTGTTTAACTTGCTATTCAATTTAATACATATATGAAACACACTGATTTGGCAATAAGTTCAGAAGCAAAAAATTACAGTAACATTGTATTCCAAAGATGGAGGGCATAGTACAGTAATCCTCCTGTAGAGCGTTGGATCGGCAGCCGACACGTGTTTCGTTACAAAGTAACTTTTTCAAGGCTTGGATCAATAATGGATAAGGCTCATGCGTATTCCGTAGCCGTCCAAGGTCTTCTAGTAAAGATGATCAAGTCCTATTCAATTACTTCATATGTTTGGTCCAGAACGATAACAATGCCACACAATTTCAGTGTATCCAATACTTGTCATTTGAGCATAAAATGCGATGGTCCATTTAAATTCTGCCAACTCATTTAGTCAGAACTGACCAGGTACTACCACGGAGTAAGAAAAATATCGGTAAGCGTGAGCGAAGGGCTATGATATGCCCCTGTCGGTGAAAATTCCGCCGTGCGTAGAGGCCGTCCCGAATTGTTCGTCAGTGACTGACGAACAATTCGGGACGGCCTCTACGCACGGTTTTCTCATGTTTGACATCTTGTAGTGTCACTTGATACATATGGATCAGGGGACTCTTTATAGTTTTAAGAGAGCACACTGGCTTTTGTGGCAGGGCCAGTTATGGTTAATCATTCTGTCTGTCGAATCACTCTCATTGTGGCTGCAACTGACTGCTAGCGGAATCCGAATAGAAATTATGAACAGAAGAGATACACTTTCTGGACCAATTAAGACACTTTTGTCTTCAAATACGCAAGGCTAGATGTGACTTATAATACAGGTAAGGTTACCTTTTTATAGAGACCACAGGAGAGAAAGTTTTTAACCGCATTGAGGGTAAATTATTTTAAACTTAAGAGTACCCCATGTAACTTTCCTTTCCCTAATTCTAGAATTGCCAAAAAGGAATCTTCCCACACTGCGGCGAGGCTGTGGACCTACTTGATTAAGCCACACCATATATTCATTAAATACCTTCTTTTTGGAAGCAGATCACCGACAGTGGTGAGTGTTGTTTTGTCTATAATATACGAGTAGGCATTTGGGTGAATAATAGTGGTTTGTGTGATTGCAGGGGTTGTATGAATGGTATGAACAAGGAGTACCGGTTAACATTGGCCACCAAATTGGATCGAATGTCGGATACACATGGTTAAGGGGACACAGTAAACCATGGGTCTTTTTTCAATCTGCCCAATACAGAGCGGTTGTAGGTATGATAATTTAGGGTATGATATTCTAATCAGAAGACTTATTATTAAAAAATACATCTTTATATGTTTTCCTTTTCCATAGATTACTTACATTGTTAGTGCTCTAAAGAGGGAGAAAACAATCCCTTATCCTTTTTGTCCTGAAGAAGGTGGGTTCCAACTAGTCTGTTCCACCGAAACGCGTCAACACTGAGTATTTCTGAATCCGACCACGAGGAATCACTGGAATGAATGGAGTCTTACATTTACCAGGATATGAACTTGATGTAAATAGTCGGATCAGTTGATGCAACAGCATTTTTTGAACTGTGCAATAGGATCTCCCTGCTAGGATTTTCTTGTCTGGTTCCCTTTTCTTACAATTTGATGAGAAGTTTTTTCTATAACATTGTATACATTGTCTTTTTATATTGTCTGTTGTCAATGAATTTTATGTAATTGAATGTTTTTAATGATGCAAACAATGGTTTCTTTTATGATGTGATTATCCTTTTTATAATTAAAGCTTCTGATGTTGAATCTCTAATTTGGTGGCGTATTAGTCTATGGTGGGGGGCTCCACTCCATATGTATATTTTATGTATGGTAAATCGTAACTCTGAGTGAGTCTGTGAACGAGTGTGTTTTGAATCTTGTGTACAAAGGGAATACTCTTTTTCTCTACCGCTGGAACTGACTGTGCCAAGTCCAAGTCAGTGGCCACATTCTTTGATGTTACACAAGGTTCCAACAATGTTATACATGTTTCTTCTGGACCTAGCTTCTAGGTCCTCATTCTTCAGTTGTACTTTGCGTAGCTCCAACTTCAACTCCTCTAAGTTTTTGGCCTGCTGCGTCTGCACATCCTCCACATCAGAGACACACTGCTCATCATCAGTTAGTCTCGTAGTTTGCTTATCGATACGGTTTTTCATATCATCCATGCATCTGGTGAGTGAGTCTAATTTATAATCAATTGCAGTGGCACTCCTTCTCAATTTTAGCAGGAGAGCTTTGATGTCTTCAGCAGGGGGTGGGAGGCATTCCCCTCATCGCCTTCACCAAGTATTGACTGGTCGTTGGATGTCACAGGCAGTCGCGACTGCCTCCGACGTTCAAAGGTGAGGAGCTGTTAATTAGCGTCTGTTTTAACCATGGTCAGATGTAGATAGCCAGTCATACAACACGCAGAAAGCAGAGTGGGAAGATGATAACATTATAGCACAGGGTAGGCCCGAGGTGGTGCAATCAGTGTACACCCAGCTGGTAGCAGAAAGTCACTTCTCACCACACAGAGCTAAACATGGTGCAGGTATGGGGAGTGCCTAAGGAGCAGTCCCAGATACTGGCATTAAAATGAGGCCCATTTGGTGGGGAACAGCAGAAAACGACGGAACTGCCACACTTACTGGGCTGGAGAGGAGGAGGAACAGCAAGAAGAACACCTCCTCAGGCTAGAGTCAATCAAGGCAGGCGTCCGTCACGCCAATGTTGATTGGGCTCGTCCACAACTGACAGGGAATCGGCATGGGTATAGGCCATGACTAGGCCTCAAAGCCACATAGGCACCGACAGTCACCGGCCCTCTCCGGCCAGCTCAGCACCACCTGCGACCCCTGACAGCAATCCTGGCGGCCCACACCGAGAACATTGCAGCGCCCCACCGCTGGATCCTGGAGCCACAAACGGCAGACCGGCGAACCAGGCCCGGCACAGGAGGTCTTCCTCCAGTGTTCACATGTCAAGTGTCGTGGAAGGCCCTGGCCACCTCCACTTAGTGCATGGCAGTTGGTGGACCATATATGTCCTGGTGTCACCAGATATCAAGTGGCGCAGCTGGATTTATCACAGGATATTTGCTCCGGCAGGCGGAGCCAAATTAGAATGCGGCCATCTTGGTGTAGTGCCAAGTCATGCCACCTTGTGTTGGTGTTTGATGTAGTGAGTCTTGGCCACTAAGTGCTGTCTCTGAGGTCCTGGGAGCCTTAGACGTGACCCACAGGAGCTGCTCCAGAAAGTGTGAAAAGTTGGGACTTAGAAAATCAGTGGGTCCTTGCAGCAAAGGTGTCTGATTTTGAGAGAACTTTGTCAGAAACAGCTTCAGTTTGCCCCACTGGAAGATTTTGAGCTCCAAAAAAGAGACTAAGGCAAAATCTGAATGTAGAAATCTTGACCAGGTGGAAGCGTGAGAAGGAGAAGGCTTTGGCAGCTGCAAAGTTTGAAATTTCCCACTTGGAGCTTTTTCTGCCAAAACGACTTCAGCATGTTCTCGCCGAGTGTTAGACTAGGCATCTTTTGGCGTGTTTCCCCTGTCTTTTTGCTTTCTGACCTCCCGGTTTTAACTCTGTTTTTGCTGGTTTAGTGTCTCTGCGCACTTTCTCACTGCTGCTCAGTGTTAAAGTGCAAGGGCTCCTGTTGTAACTTATGTTATGGATTGGTGTTTCCATGATTGGCATATTTGATTTACTGGTGAGGCCCTAGTAAAGTGCACTTAGAGTGCCAGGGCTGGTAAATCAAATGCTACAAGTGGGTTTGCAGCACTGGTGGTGCCACCCTCAGAAGTAGCCCTGAAAAGGTAACTCAGACCTGCCACCGCAGGGTCTGTGTGCAGTTTGTAACTGCCATGTCGACCTGGCAAGTGCACCCACTTGCCAGGCCCCAACCTTCCCTTTTTCTACATGTCAGTCACCCCTAAGGTAGGCTCAAGGTACCCCTGTGGGCAGGGTGCTGTGTATGTTAGAGGAAGGACATGTACTGCTGTGTGTTACATGTCCTGGTGGTGAATTACAGTGTATTTAGTTTTTCACCGTTGCAAGGCTGCCTGTTCCCATAGGACAGAATGGGGAGTTTGTTTATAACATCTTATAAACATAACTGGCCCTGGGAACAAGGTCGGAAAATAAAGTTTAGTATGCCTGAACTCAGAATGTTAAAATGCATCTTTTAGTGAGGGTGATTTTTACATTCTGTGTTTGAAAATACCACTTTTAGAAAGTAGGTATTTTCTTGCCTAACCATCCAGTGTGCCTCTGTTAGGTTTGTGTACTGCATGTCTGGCTTTTGGATGACAGGGGCTGGAGAGGGGCAGCAGCTCCAGAAGTCTGATGGGTCAGGGCTGGTCTGAATAGACCTGGGTTGCATTTAGAGTAGTGGGAGGAGATTTCCTTGCACCTGAATGGGCCTGGTCTGCCTTGCACAATGCCGTCTCCACCCCCTGCCAGGAAGCTGCACCAGTGAGGACAGAACTGGTTTTGGCTGGGTATAGACACTCTCTGCCTTCAGAGAACAAATGATTTGGTGGTATAAATATTGGGACCCAGACCCCAGAACTTGAGAACTCTTTTGGACCAAGAAGACTGCCAAGAAGAAGAGCTGGAGAAACTGTGAGGAGGAACTACCACTTTGCTGAGTGCTTTGCTGTGTTGGCCTGCAGTGGCTGCTTCTGTCTTGGGCAGTGAAAGGACTGGACTGAACTTTCTGCAATCTATTTTTGTGAGTTTTTCCAAGGGCTTGAGGTAGAGCTTGCCTCCTGTTCAAGAAGTCTCAGGAACAGCAAAGACTTCAAGTTCTTCTGCCCTCAGCACTGGGGACTGTGTGTTTTGTGCTGCAACAGAAGAAAAATCAACCCAACGCTGCTGCCGACTCCGTGTCCTGAAGGCACCACAGAGGGCACCGCCGCACCACAACCCTGGCCTCACCAACGACGCCTGCTGATGCCGCGACCGAGCCGCTGCGTGCACCGTGACCTGTGGGCACCGCACTCCGCACCGCCTCGCTTCACGACGCCACCTTGGTATTCCCAACGACACCGCTCCACGCCAAAATCGACACCGCTGCCTGCACCGTGGTTCGAGGGCACAGCTCGTAAAGTTACCCGATAGCGCCGATGCCGGCGCCATCGACTCCAGTTCGTCAGCCGACGACAGCGCTTCAGCACGACGATGACGCTGCTTGCACCGTGACCTGCCAGCACCGCGATGAGCACCGCATCACTTTGCACCGCGACCCTGGTCTCCCCAACGACGCCATCTGACGACGCCACCGAGCCGCTGCTCGCTCCGCGACCTGATGGCATCGCACGCCGCATCGCTGCACTTCGCACTGCAGCACCCGACGCCTGCCGACGCCAGCGCTCCTGACTTCATCCGCGAGGAGTTCGATCTGCAACGCGTATGACTTCAAGGGCCCGACGACTCCTGCACCAACCTCCGGAACTGACGCCTGCGGACGCTGTGCTTTCGGAAGCTCAACGAGAGGTCGCCGACGCCTTGCATTTCTAAAGGTACTGTTTTGCGGGTCTTCCCGACACCATAGCTGGCCCGCAACACCGCGGTCAGCCAGAACTGTTTGGATTTGTTTGTTCACAACGCCGTTATATCCCCAGAGGGAGCTATCGACTTCAAGGAACTGTTTTTCAAGGTTATTTTGATAACGGAAGATTTCTAAGTACTGTATTGTGCAATTTTATCGTTTTTGGTCTTGTCTTAAGTATATAAAAATATTGGATATTTTTCTAAACTGGTGTGGTGTCCTTTTGTAGTGCTTACACTGTATTACTGTTGGTTATGTGCAAATGCTTTACACACTGCCTCTAAGATAAGCCTGACTGCTCATGCCAAGCTACCAAGGGGGTGAGCAGGGGTTATTTTAGGAGTGTAACTCCCTTATCCTGACTAGGAAGAAGGGTCCCTACTTGGACAAAGGTGCAAAGCTCATGCCAACTAGAGACCCCCATTTCTAACACCGAGTGATTATCTGACTTTGAGAATATCGCCTTCAACCTTGCCCAACCGCAGGATTTCGATTTCCATAAAAAAGACTAAGGGGCCGATTCCGATTCAGGCCGGAAAACGTACCGACCGACTCGGTACGGGAATTTAGTCCGACCGACACGTACCGGTGCTGCCCGATCCGGGTAGTACGATGCAATGCATGTGAATAACGACCGACTCGTACGGAACACAAGCCGAACGACCGAACCGCACGGAAACCAGCTATCCGGCCGGAAAACCACGCGAATCGAACCGACCGACACGCACCAGGAATGAACCCGACAGAAACGTACCCGCGAACTCTGACCCGCGCAGTACGATGCAATGCGTGTAAAACCAGACCGAGTCGCACGGAGCTCAAGCCGTACGACCGACACGCATACAAAGCGGAGCCGAAGCAACCCAATACTCCGCGACCGACGTGTACGCCGCACATGAAACACAGCAGAAACACAGCTTGAAAGACTCGCAGAAGCTCGCACGAGCCAACTGCAGCGTCCTACTCCGTCAGAAGAACGTCTCCTACATGCCCAAAAACTACAAAGGAAAAAATACAAAAAAAAGGGCCAAACAAGCAATGACAAAGTCAATAAATACTGGGGGGGAAAAACATGGAACAAAGACACACCCACAACTCCACCCATATAAAGGCCACAAATCCCTACCATGATCCTTTGCAAATTCAAATGACCTGCCAGCACAGAACACCATCAGACAGCAACCACAGGCACACCCACAACTCATCCATCACACAAGCCACACACCATTAGCACCTCCCAAATAGCACCCTCACATACACCCAGCAAAACCTACACACACACACCCTCACCTGCACACCCACACCCACATTAATCCCCACCACCACCCATCACCATGCCCCCAAAGAAGAATCCAAAGTTCCTAGACAGTGAATTGGAAGTCCTGGTAGATGAAATCCTCAGGGTAGAGCCACACTTGTTTGGTACATTGGTCCAACAGACCCCCATGTCTCAGAAAACCAAGATGTGGGAGAGGATCGTCGACAGGGTGAACGCACAATCACCATGTTTGCGCACAAAGGAAGACATCCAGAACAGGTGGTATGATGTGCGCAGGAGGGTCAAGGCCCTACTCAAGAAGGATTACACCTTGAGCCATCGCACCGGCAGTGGCCCTCCTACCAAACCAGTATACCTCAGGCCCTGGGAGGAGAAGGTGCGGGCCATCCTACCACCAGAGAGCGTACATGGACTATCAAACATCCCAGAGCCTAGTGAGTACACAACCAATATACCCAATATCGTGTGACAATACACACACATCACTGTCAAGGGGATAGTGAAACCATGCACCGTTAGCAAAGCCACAGTAACCAAAACATAATCATCCCAAGATGTGTATGTTAGTTAGACAAACACAATACCTGCCATCCCATAGTGATATGTAACTGTGTCATGACATGTACAAACCCAACAACAAATAGAGCAAGGCAGTGGCACAAATCTAACCAACAAACACTGTCAGACATTTTGCCACCACTAGAACACCACCTCACAGGGAAGCTCACTGAAAGGAAGGAATTCTGTGTATGCTGGTGAAGTCAGTGTAGCCAATAGCATGATGGGAGTTGTAGTCACAGATATTGGTCACCCTCACAATTGGCCCATCAACACCACTCTGAACCATGCTCACATCACAGGGAGTGGAAAAGAACTGACAAGATGGCTGACACTGGGTACTGCTGTGGGGAGCACAAGGCCCTGCTGGGAACTGTGCACCAACGAACAGCAGGACACCACTGACTGACATCCTGAAAGCCATTTTGCACTCCCTGCAATGGAAGCACGTTCCATGGTGGGATATCTGGCTGGGTGGGAAGGAGGACTGACAGCACTGACCATAGTTACCAGCAGCTTTTCTCACACACACCCTTAACACAAACTCCACACAACTCACCTGGGAGAATGCATTGCCTCACACTCTAATTAAATATCCCACAAAGAACCACCACCCTGGGTTATGCTGTGTGAAGCACAGGGACACTTCTGGGACTTGTAGCCAAACTAACGCCAGGACAACACTGTCAGCCATCCTGTCAGCACAGGCACACTACCCCACAGGGAAGCAGAGTCAAAAGGAAGGAAGTATGGGCAAGCTGGGAAGGGGGTGTAGGCAATAGCATGATGGGAGTGGTAGTCACAGCTCAACATCCCCCCCCCACATGGCCCAGCAAGCTCACACTGAAGCATGCATATCTCACAGGGAGTGAAAAGCCACTTCCAAGATGTCTGACACTGGCCTCAGCTGTGGGGAGCACAAGGCCCTGCTGGGAACTGGGCACCAACAAACAACAGGACCACACTGTCAGCCATCTTGCCATTGCTGTCACACTCACACACAGTGAAGTCCACTCAAAAGGAAGGAAGTATGGGCATGCTAGGAAGGGGGGTGTAGGCAATAGCATGATGGGAGTGGTAGTCACAGCTCAACATCCCCCAACCACATGGCCCAGCAAGCTCACACTGAAGCATGCACACCTCACAGGGAGTGAAAAGCCACTTCCAAGATGTCTGACACTGGCCTCAGCTGTGGGGAGCACAAGGCCCTGCTGGGAACTGGGCACCAACAAACAACAGGACCACACTGTCAGCCATCTTGCCATTGCTGTCACACTCACACACAGTGAAGTCCACTCAAAAGGAAGGAAGAATGGGCATGCTGGGAAGGGGGGTGTAGGCAATAGCATGATGGGAGTGGTAGTCACAGCTCAACATCCCCCACCCACATGGCCCAGCAAGCTCACACTGAAGCATGCACACCTCACAGGGAGTGAAAAGCCACTTCCAAGATGTCTGACACTGGCCTCAGCTGTGGGGAGCACAAGGCCCTGCTGGGAACTGGGCACCAACAAACAATAGGACCACACTGTCAGCCATATTGCCATTGCTGTCACACTCACACACAGTGAAGTCCACTCAAAAGGAAGGAAGTATGGGCATGCTGGGAAGGGGGTGTAGGCAATAGCATGATGGGAGTGGTAGTCACAGCTCAACATCCCCCACCCACATGGCCCAGCAAGCTCACACTGAAGCATGCACACCTCACAGGGAGTGAAAAGCCACTTCCAAGATGTCTGACAATGGTGCTCTGTTGTGGGGAGCACAAGGCCCTGCTGGGAACTGGGCACCAACCAACAGCAGGACACCACTGACTGACATCCTGAGAGTCAACCTGCACCCACTGCAAGGGTGGCATGCTTCATGGTGGGATAACTGGGCTGGGGGAGAAGGAGGGCCGGATGTCAACCAAATACCACCAATGCTGGCCATGCACACACCTCAACATTCACATTGAAATGCTTCAGGTTGGCAGGACAATGTGCTACACCAATATCAACCTCTGACTGTGACAACTTAGGACAATGCAATGTACAGGCCCGCATCCAGAGGTACAGTCACAACTGTCAGGTGCTTGAACCATTGATGCCTGTAGAAACATAACATACATTGTGTGTCTCTTCCAAAAACAGGTGATGATGGGGACACAGCAGCAGATGATGAGGAGTCCCTGTCCCAGGCTCTGGGGGCCCCTGAGCTCTCTGGTGTGGAACAGCCTCTGCCCTCCTCGGATGGCGAAGACCTACCTGGCCCCTCCGGTGTGAGTCATCATGCAGCACCAGCAGGACCACCATCTGCACCCCCTGCACCCACTCCTCCAACATCTGCCAACACACAGACCACCCCCGCTGACACGGACAGACCAAGGACCACCAATGACAACAGCACAGGGACCCCGGCCCACTGTGAAGCAACGGACAACAACCCCAGTACCAACCCCCAAGGGGGCCTAGGGTCACCTGTGCGTGCCACCGCAGGTCCCGCACGTGTGGCCAGGGGTGGTGGGAGGGGTGGTAGGCAGAGGTCGCTGTTTGCAGAGGGGTCTGGACTGCATGATGACCCACAACTGGCACGCATTGCTGATGTGTACCAGAATAGCACCGGAGAGGTCAGCCAGGTTGTGGGGATCCTCAAGGACATTCAACAGCAGCAGGCTGCCCATCATGCCCGCTTGGACTCCCACATGTCCCGTGTGGAGACACACATGTCTGGCATGGAGTCCAAGTGGGACACATTGGAACAACTGATGGCGGTGCATAGGGACATATTGACATGCCTCCGCCAGATTAGCACCAACATGGCCACACCTCCCTGTGTGCCCACAACATCTGGTGCCGCAACAACTGCAACTGCCACAGGGAGGGAGGATGACTCTGGCGGAGAGTCCTCTGCACCGCAGCGGCCTGCACGTGAGGGTCCCCACAGAAAGAAGAGGGGTCGTCCGAGGAAGGAAAACTGAGAGCCCGATGGCCATGTACATCCCCCAGGAACCCAACACCTGTTCTGGAAATTCTCCTTTGTGTGCAAACTGTTCACCCTGTCGAATGCAACCCAACTCTCCCACATGACATGGGGAGTTTAAGTTGGACCAATGTATCAGATGACTGTGGACTTTACTCAGGACATTTCTGCTACCAACACTTCCAACTCATCTGGGAACTTTGGATTCCAATCGCAATGTACAGCACCCACCATCCTGTGCACTATCCTCACACATGTATGTAAATAAACTCACTAATACACCATACTTGCCTCTGTTGTGATTCCAACGTTGTTGTTGTCATGGAGATGATGATCTGCTAAATGACACTGTGCATGCTAACTGCTACAGCAAGTTCAACACCATCATGTGAGTCATGGCGACATGACACATATGAGGGAGACACACCACTAGGGCTACACAACACATACACACCAGGGCCATCTGACTCATCGCCTACACTGATGTTGCCAGGAAATACAGTGCAATGCACAGACACCACACCTATTCACAGTCTGTGTTAACTAGCCCACAGGTGAAGTAAGCAAATGTCAGTCAGATGTGTGACCACAGACAACGCACATCCCAAAGTTAAGCACAGGTTTATTACACATTTGCAACATGTTGTTTCCACTACAGATGCAAGGTAATCCCACGTGGCAGTGGCCACACAGTCACCAAGTGTAGAGGAAATAAAGTCCAGGGGTGTGTGGCACATCACCTGCAGGGAAACGACTGCTTCCACCCTGGAAGTTGAATCATGGTGTCGGGGGATCTGAGTTGACCAAACAACTCTGAAAGTACCCTGTGAAGGACAGACATGACACACAGTCAAAAGCACTGAAGAACAGGACAGAATTGCAATACTCATGCCCAATACATGTCACAAGATACCTACACAAAACCAAGTTAGCAAGTCAACACTGTTGGGGAGTACAGACTACCTGTAAGGACACATCGCTGCACGCATACAGTCAAGTAGCACATGGCCACACTCAAACAGCAACAGAGCACCACCAACACATATCATGCAAACTCAAATCATTGGCATACCAACTCTGTATATTCACATTCAGCTGAAGAAGTTAGCGATGAGCTGTGTGCGGACATCACCCTCATCATCATCATCATCACTGGCATCGTGGCCCAGGCCAGGATCCTCCACAGGTGGCGGATGTTGGTCATCGTCATCCAGGATGAGAGGCAACTCCTTCCGCACTGCCAGGTTGTATAGCATGCAGCAGACAATGAAAATCTTGCACACCTTTGCAGGGGCATATGGGAGGGCCCCTCCTGTCTTGTCCAGGTAGCGAAAGCGGCTCTTCAGGAGACCAAATGTCCGCTCGATCACTCTCCTGGCCCGACCATGCGCCTCATTGTAGCGCATCTGGGCTGGTGTCACAGGGTTCCTGAGGGGTGTCAGCAACCACGGCATGTTGGGGTATCCGGAGTCACCTACATACAGACAATTGCACATTTGCTGAGTTGGAAAAGAGGGTGGAATACAACATTGCAGAACACACACAATGGTACAAAGTCAGCACACACCGACAAGCCAGGCACGCTGGTTCTGCATCTGTGACATCATCCTCGGGATGCGACTACTCCTCATGACGTAGGCATCGTGTGCAGAACCGGGGAAACGTGCACACACATGTGAGATGCTCATATCTACAAGACATACCACCAGGGCATTGATAGAATAGTAATGTTTCCTGTTCCTGTATGCTTGCTCATGTGCCTGTGGTGGTACCAAAACCACATGTGTCCCATCAATGGATCCGATGACATGTGGCATCCTCCCCGGGGCATAGAAGTCACTCTTCACGTCAGTGAGTTGTTGACGTTTAGGGAAATAGATGTAGTGGTTCAAGTATCTCAACATCGCCTCCAAAACATCGCGTAGCACACGGCTGAACATGGTCTGTGACATCCCACCTGCAGACGCCACAGTGTGTTGAAAGGTACCGGTGGCAAAGAAGTGTAGGGCTGCCATCACCTTCACCTTGGGGGTCAGCGCTGCAGGGTATGGCCGGCCAGGTTGCAAATGTGGGGCCAAGCGCACCGCCAATTCCTCAATAAGCGGCCTGTTGAAGCGGTACCGTCGGATGCAGTCACGTTCCACCATGGTTGCAAGGTCAGGGAATGGTCTATGGACAGCTGGAGCCCTGCAGTGCATAGGTGAACAAAGAAAGATTGTCAGTCACCCCACATATGTGGCATTGACCATACTCACTATCACATGATACATCATTACGAGACACAAGTACTTGATGTGTGTGCCGTTCTATATGGACATATATGGCACCTACATGGCCAATATCTAACATCTCAGTTCAACATGTGTTCACAACAAGTTCCAGGTTGTGCTATGGGAAATCATTAGGCTGTGTCACAGTACCCATGTACTGCTGTCACGTTCCAAACACACACCACAGTGACAAGTGAGGACAGATGTGCCCCAGGCATCACAGCTCTTTGACAGGTAGATTCCCAGGGACCCTGTATTGCCACATGGACACTGGCATGACATGGCGTATCATGTACACGTCAGCAAAACAACCATGACTCCCACAGGTAGTGGCCCCTGTTGCCTCTGCAGGACAGACATGGACGTCTGTGACACACACACGCACAACATCAAAGTCGATGCACAAACAACGTGGATGTGGAGACTGTCTCCCATTGTGCACATTGAATCAGAGACATCTGAAACACAACATGCACACAGACTGTGGAGGGCCATCACAATTGTGGCAATGGGTCACCCTGTGACGTACATACCATCCCACATGGGACTCAGGGTGTATGTGACATGACATACACATACACAACCTGGAGATGTGACCATGCCACATGCTCTGAACTGAATAGTTGCACATCACAGTGGTCATGTGCACAACACACAAAGGATTCTGTCCCCATGAACACGTGCCCAGCCTGGGAGTGGCTGCCCCCAAGTGCCACCCAACAAACCACATGTTGACCCCCATACACACACAGGTAATGCAGCCTTACATGCCTTAGGATACAGTGTGGACAGGCTGTGGTGTTGTAGGTGTGCCCCTGAGTCCCTGGCAAGTAATTGTGGCTGGCATACGTGCACCAGTGACAACAATGGTGACATATGCGAGTGACTTGTACAGGGACGCGTCGTACAGCAATGGACCGATCGGTGCGCATGCATTGGCCCTAGCATATGATGTGGACGGATGCGTGTCGGTTCCCGAAATACGCGTCGTACAGCAATGGACCGATCGGTGCGCACGCATTGGCCATAGCATATGATGTGGACGGATGCGTGTCGTTTCCCGAAATGCGCGTTGTACAGCAATGGACCGATCGGTGCACACGCATTGGCCCTAGCATATGATGTGGACGGATGCGTGTCGTTTCCCGAAATACGCGTTGTACAGCAATGGACCGGTCGGTGCGCACGCATTGGCCCTAGCATATGATGTGGACGGATGCGTGTCGTTTCCCGAAATATGCGTTGTACAGCAATGGACCGATCGGTGCGCACGCATTGGCCATAGCATATGATGTGGACGGATGCGTGTCGTTTCCCGAAATACACGTTGTACAGCAATGGACCGATCGGTGCGCACGCATTGTCCATTGCATATGATGTGGACGGATGCGTGTTGTTTTTCGAAATACGCGTTGTACAGCAATGGACCGATCGGTGCGCACGCATTGGCTATGGACTGACATGGTAACGGACGCGTTTTCGAAGCCTTTACGAGTCGGATGCAGTGAATTCAGTTGGCCACCCACAACAATGTTGCAAATTCATGGGTGTCATGAAGTTGAACTTTTGAAGGATGCTGTGGGCGTGTATTAGTGGTGCAATTCCATGGATTGGCCAGATTCAGAAGATGCAAATGACTTGGACCTATCACTTTGGACACATGGGACAGTATCTGCCTCTGCAGCACACATATAATGCTGGCAGTTCCCCTGAGAGCTCACTTGCCTGCACTACATGCTCCAGGACGACATCTGCCACCACCACTGCTGCTGTCTCTGCATCCTCTGGCTACTGCAATGGCACGTACTGTGGAGAGAGCCCCAGCCTTCAGCACTGTGCAGAACCAGGCCCTGCTGGACAGCCTCCTTCCACAGTACAGCAAGCTGTATGGGAAACCAGGGGAGCAGGTAAGTGTGCTGTCCACTGCCTTACTAATTGTGCATGTTGTCTGACTAGCAAGACTTACAGTGTGTACACCAGTGGCTAGCATGCTCACTGAGTAGTTGTCACCCCCAAAGTGTGTAGTTACATGCACTGAACAGGTATAGTGCAGTAACAGTGCATTCCAACAAGGTTTTACTTCCCAGGCAATGATACCATTTAGTAACTGCTGGACAACTGTTCATAGCCATAGTTGCACTACCTGTGTACATCATATGCCCCTGTGATTGAGACATGTATATCCAACTGTGTGATGCACGGATATGTTGCATGTGTGGTAATGGCCTTTTCACTTTGTCATCCTCACAGGTTGATGCCCACCAGAAGCAGGATATCTGGCTGACCATCGTCCGGGCAGTAAGATCTGTGGGGGTCTACAGGCGCAGGATCCGCAAATGCCAGAAGAGGTGGCAGGACCTTTGTGGCTGGACCCGGAGGATCGCAAGGGTCCAGCTGAAGCTGTCGCCTCCTCGCAGGAGGGGCGGACACCGGACCCTGACCCCCACATGCTCCGGATTCTGGTGGTGGTCTTCCCTGACCTGGATGGGCAGCTGAAGGCCAGACAGCAGCAAGGAGGGGGTAAGTGCTAGCCTGTTCTGTGTACTATGACTAACATGCTCTATGCACTCCTTTAGCCTGGTTCCACGTCCACAGTACAACTGTCTTGTCGTCCTGGACTCATGTCCCTCACTTGTGTCATGCCCCCTCCTCATCTGATACACAGGTGTGGCCCTTACAGTCTGTGACTTAGGTCACTTGGGTACTGTGTACTTGCAGTTACCTGTGGTTCAAGTTGGGGACAGCATCAGTTACAGGAACTTTGTTGTGGGCTGCATGGGTGGTACAATTGCTCACACAATGCCTGTGATCTGACATGTACTCTGGGTATGGCTTCACAATGTGTTCCAATTGCTGCTCTGACTCACCACATGTCTGGAGTATGTGCCACACACCCATGCTGCAGCAGAGACCAAGGGGGGAGCCTCAGAAGTATGTACATCATGTGTGTGACACATGCATACCCACCTGCCTAGTGTTCAGGGCAATACCATGTTGCACATGGACCAGGACTGTAATGCCTACTCCGTACATCGAAGGCACTCTGTTCTCCCACTCCCGTGTGTCAGCATACATATTGGGCATTGTGAAGGGTGCACTCAGGTGTCTGCCTCTGTGTCACCGTGGTGTGGCTTTGCTTTTTGGACTCCTGGAGTGTTTAACAATTTGGGGTGGCCAGCCATCTGAGTTGTGACTATGGGATCTGCACATTGGTTAATGCATAGGTCTCTGATCCCTTGACTGTGCACAAAGGTGTATGAAACATTGAGGTGCAGGCAGCTTTGGTTCATTCTCATCAGACGGTGAAGTGCCCATGTGTATGGATTTGTGTTTGCAGTCACTCAAATGTCTCATTTGATTGACGTGGGATCATCTTAGTCCTCATGATGTGGGTGGCCAGGGGTGCACATGTGCACCTGTCAGCTACAGGGCTTGCATACCCAAAACTTCCATGATTGTGACACAGTGTAGACTGGTGTTGTGTGTGTGCACTGCCCCTGTGACAGGAGACAGTTATGACTGACTTGCCAGGCAGTCCTGTGCCATGACATTCAACTCGCAAAGGGTGATCCAGCAGTAGTGTGATATGTCCTGCAAGCACACCATTGTCGATCAGGACATGAGGACATCATTGTGTCTGGTGATGGAAGCAAAACCCGCATATCGACAGAGACTCTGCCCGTCACTTTTCCTGACACATGTACTGAGTCAGTGGCAGGAGATGGCATGTGTTTGGAGTGACACATTTCCACATGTTCTCTTGGATGTCCAACAACTGTGCATGTGTGCACATATGATTAGTCGCATACAACAGGCACCAGACAGATGGGTGCATGGACAGGTAGGATATGTGTGGCATGAATGACTGTCAGGCAGACAATGGGCTTCTTCAAATCAGTGTCAGCACTTATTGCAATGTCTAGCAAATGATGGCAGGGCTTGCTCCGTGATGTGCTGTACTTACTGTGGCGTGTGTGGTCAGTACAGGTGACTAATGTTGCTCTGTTTATCCTTATTCTTTGCAGATACATCCACGGCCACAGGAGGAGACAGCTCCATGGACCAGGAGGAGCGGCAGAGCCAGACTGGGTCCACTGCAGGGAGACCGAGGGACCCAGTGGCACGGAGGGTGAGGGGAGCCCCACTGAGGAGACCTCAGCTACGACCACCTCGGCTGGGGACCACAGCACTTCCAGTGAGGACTCCCTTGTGGAGGCGGGTGTCAGCAGACCAGAGACAAAATCAAGCAAGTCTGCCCCCGCCACCACCACCATCTCCACCCTCCCATCTGCTCCCATCCCACATGTCCGTGGAGGCTCCCGTGTAGGGGAGCGTGTCTCCTTCATGCCAGGCACCGCACCCCTGCCTCTGTCTCCCCTGCTGCCCTGAGTGTGGAGTCTGTGGACTTGCTTAAACAGATCCATGTAGGGCAGACATCAATGCTGAGTGTCCTCCATGTACACACGGGTCTGTTGACACAACTGGTGTCATTCATGGAGGGCATGTCATCTGGCATGTCTGCCCTACATCGGACCAATCAGTCCATGGCCTCCTCACTGACGGTAGCAGTGTCCCTCCTGCAACAGTCCCTCACCCCTCCTACCTCTGCCCCATCCACAATCCCCAGCACCCTGCCTGTCCCAAGCACACACACACCAGCACAGGCACCCACCAGCACAGACACAAGCAGCACACAGACACACACGCCAAAATCCAGACGCACACGCACGCACAGTCAGGGGACTGCTACCTCACTCACAGGGGATGGGGCCCAGGAACACACACACGCATCCACGAGCACTGCACAGTCCTCAGCTACCTCTCCCTCCAAAACCCCTTGCCTCACCTGCAACCCCCCCCTCCCAGAAGCTCTTCCTCTGTGAGCTTGGCCTCTTCCCCACGGATCCATCTGAGCCAACGCACAGGCGGAAGAGGCGACCACCACACACAGAGGGGAGTGCCCCTCACAGCCGGACACCCTCCCCCAGGCACAGGCAGACTGAGGACCCCATTCGGAAGTCCCCCCGGACCAGGAAGAGCAAGACCTTACCACCACCACCACGCAGCTCTCTCCTCCATCCCCCAGGCCACCACTACACAGGTTCCCCCGCCACACCCTGCCCCAGGTTCCCCCACACACCCATACCGCATCCCCAAAATGCTTAGGCCCTCCCCCTACCACTTGCTCTTCCACCCCCAAGCCAGACGCTCAGCCTGTTTGTGCCACTGGTGTGGAGACTGGGTCCCCCCTCTGTCCTGCCCACCTCATCTGCCCCCCTTCCACTCCCTTGGAGTTATGCACTGCAGTGGAGTCCACAACAACCCCGTCTGACTTGGGCACTGCAGTAGGGACCCAGTCCACTCCATCTGAACGGCCCACTGCAGTGGTGCCAGCACCCACACCATCTGACTTGTGCCCTACAGTGGTGCCGGCCCCCACTGAGTCAGACACCTCCACTGGAGTTGCCGGTGACACTCCTGCACCCACCCCCCCTTCACTGCCTCCTTCCGGCATCCCCTGATCCTGTCCCTGCGGTGCCTGGCCTGCCCCTTGTATGCCCCTCCAAGGGGGATGTCCCCTGTCCGCACCAGTGCAGGCAAGCAATGGGTGACAAGTTGTCACATATCACCCTGTTCGGACTGTGTATATTGGCCTTAGTTTCTTTTGGACTTCTAATTTTTCTTTCAAATTTGCTGAATAAAGTCTCTTTTTGTTTACTAGTGGTTTTTCTTTTGATGTACATGATGTAGATGAGTATCATCATGCATTTGCTGTTGTAATAGTGTTCAGATCAGGTAAATGAAGTGTTGCTGTGATGGACTCCATGTGGTCCATGGGATATGTGTCCTAATCTAGTCTGGATACATAGCATCCTTTGCTGCAGTCTGAGGGTGTAATGTTCTGCATTTGACACAGGGATGTACGTTTTGCATTTGTAAATTGACATCTGTGGCTTACACTGATGCACATCTGGTGGGCTTTCCACTGTTCAATGTTTCTATTTCCCTGACTGTGTGCCCATCTCCACTGGACATGCAGTTTAGCACATCAATGTTGAAGGACTCGTCTGTGTGTACAGTGCAACTTGCTTGACATGTGTTTTGGGTATATGCAGATGACTGACGTGACACTCCCGTACCCAGGCTGATGTGAGCAGAGCCTTCAGTGTGTTGTGATTGTTGACTCACTGACCGAGTGTTTTGCTGACATGTTTGAGTGGTGCACAGACAAGGTTTGGCACAGCGGACCTTCCACAGGAGTGGAGTGCCCTCATGGCAGTGTGTAATCCCGTGACATTGCCTGGGCCCGTGTTGTGTGTTGTGTAAGCATGTCTGTGTGTGTTCCCTTCCCTTTTCCTACACCGGCTGTGTCCCTACAGATGTTCCTGTTTGTGATGCTTGCTGAGTTGTCCTGTGTTCATCCAGCATCTTGTACCTGGTTTCTCCGTGATGTGGGTGCATGGCAAACTAATGTTCATCAGGTTGTCATCCCTAGTTGTCTTTGTTGTCAGGGCTGGGGATGTGGGCAAACGCAGATGAGACACAGTCAGGATTCCCCTTGGCACTTGTTGGTTACACAAGTCATGTAATTTACAGTTTGTGGTAGCTTTCAGTTATTGTAACACGTTGTGTGTGTGACTGCTGCCACTCCTCAGGGTCAGAGCTGCAATGTTGGAAGTTGTCTACGTGTGTTCTTTGTGGGTGACCTTGGCTTCTTCATTGGTGTGTGACTGTGGCCGGGATCCCATTGATTGGGTTGGAGTTCACGTCATGCCCATGTACGGCGTACTGTGTAGTGTGTCAGACATTCAGGAGTCTTGTTGACTGGCCAGGTGTGATGGGTTTGTCATGGGTGCATGTGCAATGTCACCTGTCCATGTGAGCTTCACTGCTGCACATTGGTGGAGATCAAGGTGTGTGGTGTTGAGTGTGTGCAAATGTGAGTTGTTGCACGGCTAGACCCCTAACTCCATATTGGCCTTGGCTGACAGGCCGTGCTGATTGATTTGTGCTTGTGTAGGTGTGATGGTAGTTTGTTGCTCAGGAGACATGGCTGTGATTCACAGTGTGAACGACATCTACCTTTGTCATCACCGTGGGATTGTCATGCAGGCTAGTGTCACCACAATGTGGGGTCCCTGGGGGTAGTGCTGTGGTGGGTCTGTGTCTTGCTGTGTTAGTTGCTGTTCCTACAAGCTTGTGTGACATGTGTAATTTGGGCTCCCTCTCATCTAACAATGCCTGATTGCCCACATAGGGGAATCCGATTCATGAGTTACTTTTGTATGGCACTGTATACACATCTGTGTAATTGGAATTCAGGCCTCCTCATGTGTTGTGTGGTTGCCTGGGGACACTGGCACCCCCCCCCATCACCTGTTGTGTTTGATATGCAGTGTGAGGCTGCCTGTTTGTGCATCTGCACCACTGCATTGGCATATCTTTGGTGTGCCATTGCCTGTATGTTGTTTGGAGGATTTCCCATGCTGTCCCTGGGACTTCTAGGTCATCAGTCAGCAGAATAATCATGGTTTGTATGTCCCATTGCTGCCATGGTATGGTATTTGTTCACCTCACATCTACAGTCTCCCCAGGATATCTACATTTGTGTGTCCATTAGTGCAGATATGTGGGTCTGCATTATGATGGTCACTTCTGGCATTGTGTAATTGATAAATGGAGACGGTCAGTCCCCATGGGTGATGTTTGTCTGCACATGGCCAAAGGTATGTTTTATTTGCACTGCACTGTTTGCCTCACCCAATCTATGTTGCTATGGGACACAACCACTACTTTGCCACTGATGTGTTTGTTGTTCTGTGACCAGGAATAATCCATGCTGTTTGGCAGTTGCAGCTTTTTCCATGACAACACTTACCTTTTGGTCACTGTGATGATGGGGGTTTGGACCCCATTGCCACAATGTTCAAAATGTGCTTCAGCTATGGACCCCACACTTACCTTTTGGTCACTGTGATGATGGGGGTTTGGACCCCATTGCCACAATGTTCAAAATGTGCTTCAGCTATGGACCCCACACTTACCTTTTGGTCACTGTGATGATGGGGGTTTGGACCCCATTGCCACAATGTTCAAAATGTGCTTCAGCTATGGACCCCACACTTACCTTTTGGTCACTGTGATGATGGGGGTTTGGACCCCATTGCCACAATGTTCAAAATGTGCTTCAGCTATGGACCCCACACTTACCTTTTGGTCACAGTGATGATGGGGGTTTGGACCCCATTGCCACAATGTTCAAAATGTGCTTCAGCTATGGACCCCACACTTACCTTTTGGTCACTGTGATGATAGGGGTTTAGACGCCATTGCCACAATGTTCAAAATGTGCTTCAGCTATGGACCCCACACTTACCTTTTGGTCACTGTGATGATGGGGGTTTAGACCCCATTGCCACAGTGGTCATGGTCTGCTTGCATTGTGAAGGCCACACACATTTTTGTGTGACACATGTGATAGGGGGTCACATTGTATGTTCAATGTCATGTTCAGTGTTGTAGGCATTTGACACAGACTACACACACTGGTCATGATGTTGGGGGGATGTCTTTTGCTGACATTCCTTATGTTGGAGTATGCTGGTTGTGTCATGCATTACACGTCCTATGAGTGGGGATGGTAGTTGTGACAGGCATCCAGCCCCCCCTGAGTAGGGGTGGTGGTAGTGGTAGGCATCCAGCCCCCCATGTGTAGGGGTGGTGGTAGTGGTAGGCATCCAGCCCCCCGTGAGTAGGGGTGGTGGTAGTGGTAGGCATCCAGCACCCATGAGTTGGGGTGGTGGTAGTGGTAGGCATCAATTCCCCTATGTGTGGGGATGGTAGTAGTGACAGGCATCCAGCCCCCCCTGAGTAGGGGTGGTGGTAGTGGTAGGCATCAATTCCCCTATGTGTGGGGATGGTAGTAGTGACAGGCATCCAGCCCCCCCTGAGTAGGAGTGGTGGTAGTGGTAGGCATCCAGCCCCCCATGTGTAGGGGTGGTGGTAGGCATCCAGACCCCCCTGAGTAGGGGTGGTGGTAGTGGTAGGCATCCAGCCCCCCATGTGTAGGGGTGGATGGTAGTGGTAGGCATCCAGCCCCCCCTGAGTAGGGGGTGGTGGTAGGTATCCAGGACCCCATGAGTAGGGGTGGTGGTAGTGGTAGGCATCCAGCCCCCCCTGAGTAGGGGTGGTGGTAGTGGTAGGCATCCAGCACCCATGAGTAGGGGTGGTGGTAGTGGTAGGCATCAATTCCCATATGTGTGGGGATGGTAGTAGTGACAGGCATCCAGCCCCCCTGAGTAGGGGTGGTGGTAGTGGTAGGCATCAATTCCCCTATGTGTGGGGATGGTAGTAGTGACAGGCATCCAGCTCCCCCTGAGTAGGGGTGGTGGGGGGTGGGGGTGGTGGTAGGCATCCAGCCCCCCAATGTGTAGGGGTAGTGGTAGGCATCCAGCCCCCCCTGAGTAGGGGTAGTGGTAGGCATCCAGCCCCCCATGTGTAGGGGTAGTGGTAGGCATCCAGCCCCCCCTGAGTAGGGATGGTGGTAGGTATCCAGCACCCATGAGTAGGGGTGGTGGTAGTGGTAGGCATCAATTACCCTAAGTGTGGGGATGGTAGTAGTGACAGGCATCCAGCCCCCCCTGAGTAGGGGTAGTGGTAGGTATCCAGCCCCCCATGAGTAGGGGTGGTGGTTGTGGTAGGCATCCAGGCCCCTATGGGTGTGTATGGCATTGGTGATAGCCATCCCGCCCCTATGGTGCTGCTAGTGTACGTCATTTCTGCATCCCTATGTGTGTGTGACATATGTCGGGTACGTGTCGTTTGTTTGTGTAGTGGGTGTTTGACTTACCGTCTGCGCCGTACTCGTCCGTACCGGTTCCAGTAATAGATGTAGAGTATTGGTAGGACCTGCGCGATGGGATTCATGGTTGGTTCGTCTCGTTCGGGTTTCTCGTGGCTTCGACTCGTACTCGTAGCTGGCTTGTTCGTCTCGTAGCCGTGGATCGTCTTGTGGCGCGAATTGGAGCTTATGTGCGGCTCTCCCGGATGCTCTGACGTGCCGGACGTAGCGACCAGTTCGGCGCGTACGGATTGCGCATCGTACTAGTCCGGCCGGAAGGTGCTGTGTATTTACTTCCGTGCGACTCGAATCGGCGTTTCAGGATCCAGCTCGGTCGGGGAACTGGAGATGGAATGGGTACGTACGGCTCGTTCGGAATTTTAGCAGTAATGCGCATCGTACTTGCTCGCTCGGACGACTGTTCGAATCGTTCGGGAAAAACGCGTTCGGCACGTATTTTTTCCGAACGAATCGTATTCGGTGCGTTTCCAGCCGGGATCGGAATCGACCCCTAAGTCAGAAGGTCAAAACTTTAATCATGACCAGCTTGGTGTATCCGACTTCTGCTCTATCATGGTCAACCAGAAATTGCACCTAGATCCCAGTCAACCACAAATATTGATTTCTGATTGGCGCTTTATTTTTATTTTTGCACTTTTTGCTTTTAAACAAAAAACATAACTCCAGACACACTTATTGGGTTTTGGTGGCACTTTTCTTATTAAATAATCTTTAATTTTTAGAAATTGCTTGTGAGATTTTTATTTAATTGTGTTTTGATTTATTAACTGTTTTATTGTTGCGAAGTAGTTCACGCATTTTCCTAAATTTAGCTTGTCTGCACTATGCTATAGCTACCAGCATTTGAGCTCAGGTTTAAATTATTGAAACTGCATGCTTGACCTGAACGTATTTTGAGACTTACTACTTGGGTAGAAGTCGCATACTTTCCAACTAATAACCCTTTTAATTAAAATAAGCATGCAAGAAATAAAAATAAATACTTAACATTAAAACTGTGTGTGAGAAAGTTATCCTTTTTGCCCTTATCACCCCAATTTTTTGAATGATACTGGTGGGTATTGACTCTGATTGTGCCCTTCGCTCTGTTAACCAGACGCAGGACCACTCTGTTTAAAAGGTATATGGTAATTAAGTGAAATTACAATTGATATGACAACCTACCTGTAAACCCTTAGTATATGGTAGGGCATGTAGGTTTAGAGGTCCAGTATATTTAATGCACTTAAGTGTGCACTGCTGTGTTGCCTGCAGCCATTTTAAAGGCAGCCCTGCTTTGCAGTCCCAACATCCCAAGGAGCAACTCAGAATTTCTGGAACCTTGGATTGGTGTTGTGGACACGTTGGAATCCCAAAAGGACCTTCTGGAAGAAGTTCCAGAAGTTTGGAGACTTTTGGAGAATTTTTGGTGAAAAGCTCCATACGTAGACAGACCCGTCGTCGAGAGTCAAGTCGCCAACATTGAACCGGCCTTGATTTCAGGTTTGTCCCACTAAAAGCTCCAGAGCTCTAGACTTCCAGGATTTCACAGAGGCCTTGTGCTGAACCAAGCCGCCGTCATCGACTCAAAACCTGGCCTCACGAGATGCCTCGCCTGACGTCAAGAGAAAAAGCACCAGATAAACGACTAAGTCGGAAAGGTGAAAACTTGACCGGGCCCTACTGCGCTCCATCGCGGTCGGCCTCAAACTTTGACTTTGTCCCGGTCAAGCACGACCAGATGTCCCAAGTTAGCGTTTTCGTTTATAGGTAATATAAAGAAAAAAATCTTTTTTTTAAATAAAATATTTTTAAAAATTCAGATCTCCAGTTCCCTACATTGTATTTTTGTAGTTTCATGTCATTTTAATCATAACAATATTTCCTATTTTTATAAATTGGTGTTGGATTTTTACTGTGTGTTGTGTCTTACTTATTTAATGTATTGGTGTTTTTAAATGCTTTACACACCTGTCTTCTAAGTTATGCCTGCCTGTTCACAGCCAGCTACCAAGGGATGAGCAAAGGAATAACCTATTGAGACCTTGACTGAGCCTTATATTGTGATTGTGGCCTTATTACTAGTGGTAGGTAGCTACTTACCCCTACTAATAAACCACATTCCAACACTGTGTGGTTATGAAATCCTATTGCCCCAAAGCATAACTACATTAAAAATGTTAGCATGAGAAACATTTTTAAGTTTCATTAGTAATGTGAACTACCATCTATGGTATTTTTGCATGAATATTTTACATTCAACCTTTTCAATTGTGTTATTTATTATTGTTATTAGTTGTTAACTTGAGCCAATGGTTGCTGGTGGGCACCACTGATACTTATTTGCAGGAACAGGTTCCTTCACACTCTCCAACTCATAATGATTGGGACTCTGCAGTTGAGGTGGGCTTCTGCCGTCTGATGACGTGTGACCTGGCCCACTCATCCATAAGTAGCATGGAACAGGCTGAGGGCAGTGTGAGTTAGGACAGCTGCAACTGTGCTTAGGAGACAAAACTACACAGTGCTCCTGGGTCAGCAACACTAGAAGAGGAGAGCAGCCTTCGGCAGGCTGACTCGCATGAGGAGTCCAGAGTAGCAAACACCCATCATAGCCTTGGAAGTGAGGCTGTGCCTGGAGAAGGCTGAGGCTCGCATCACACCAGCAATAAACTGTGTGTCACCAAGGAGCACTGCCCTCCATCAACTTTTAGTGGCTGTCTCTGTACGTTCATGGGAATGTGGGGCTATGGGTACCTGCCTCTGAAAATGGGGAAAGGTTTAAGCAATGGCACTTACTTATCTACAAATTAAGAACTGATTGCAGTCATTATCATAATGATTATTATTATAAATATTAATTGCAGTCATTATGATTAGTATTGTTATAATTATTGTTATTAGAAGTAGTAGTATTGGTCTTTTTTGCAGTTTACCACAACTATGTTGCATTTAAATGCCAGTCATCTTTACTTGTCAGATAGGAATAAAAGTGATTGTTATATTCGGCCAGGGCGCTCTTACATATTCGAGCCTGCAAATACCCACTGTCGTGAATTTAAATTTTGTGTGGCTAATAGAATTTTTACCAATTTTTGCAAGTAGGATTATAGGATTTAACTTTAGCCATTAGCTACATCTCACACATCTAAATAGGATAGAACGATATATGTATTTTACCCTGGCCTCCATTGGACACCTGTAGTGCTCTGCCACCAGTAGACATTTGGTTCCTTCTGCTTAAGCCTTCTGCCAGGAGGATTCATATGTTTTGTTTCCCATGAAGAGAACTAACTTACCTCTGTTAATCCCCAGATATAGGGCGTTTCCGTGGTTTGGTCAGCAATTCACCAACAATCTCATTAGCAACGTGTAGAATTTCAGGGGAATAAAAGGACTGCAGTTTCAACCTATGATTTCATTAAGAGGATCAGCATCCCATGTGTTTTTTTTCTCTTTTCTCTACCAAGTTGTACATATTTTACATGACTCACAACATGCTACATTTGTACACCTTTTTCAGGGTCCACATTTGTCCTTCAACTATCATCCAACATTATCATTTACAACCCATGTTTTCTACAGGTGTGATATTTTGACCACACATCTGAGGAATCTGCAGATGTAAATCAAAATTAATTTGAGAGTCAACTAGC
Organism: Calotriton arnoldi; assembly: GCA_963921515.1. NCBI lineage: Eukaryota > Metazoa > Chordata > Amphibia > Caudata > Salamandridae > Calotriton > Calotriton arnoldi. The sequence goes on from CAWUFW010004703.1 coordinate 147,585, forward strand.
AGGAGTTTGGTGTCTCCACTATCAGGCTGCATAAAATGTTTGCAGTGTAAGCTATGACTTTGGCTTAGCTCCTCAAGGTGTGCTTTCTCTCCCACGGGTTCAATGCACCAACAATGAATTGGAAAGAGAGGTTATTGTAACCCCGAAGAGCACTACTCAGTGTGTAATTAAAATAGAGTTATTGCTTTTGGGTTACTAACAATCCCTGTAAAGGGATCAGGGGCACAGTGGTAACAGTAACAAACCTATTTCGTTATTCACAATATCACACACACACACACTGCACTAAGATGAATAAATATCTTTAAGTAATAGTATTTATTACTACAGGAACAATCTGTTTCTCAGTACATCTAAAACAACTACACAGAATATTATAAAAACAGCAAGAATGCATGTTATAAATAACAAGAATAAAATTTGCATTTCTAACATAGTTAAAATGTCATCTAGAACCTAACACGCTTTTCTATGCGCTACACTAAAAGAGCATGGAAGGCAGAGCAACTAGAGTTTCTTAGGAAGAAGAGACGCACTGCACAACTTGTTGACAGCAAAGGCTATCTTTATCAGTGGAGACATGAAGACAGTGTTCCCTGCGAAGGGCAAACACACACTGCAGTAGCAGTCTTTCTCCGAGACTTGGCTTTATCGGCTTCAAGCTTCAGGTGAGATGTAGCACCCACGAAGTGTGCTGGCAGTAGGTGAGATGTTCTCTGACAGAATCTTGTGAGATAATCTGGGTGAAGGACCTCTCCTGACAAGTGGCAGTCCTTATACACTAAATCTTATCAGAAATTGGAATTTCTGATATAAATTTAGGAATGTCTGACATAGATTGTGTGCATCAAGGTGTGCATCCCAGATGTTTCCTTGTGAACATATAAGGTAAAAGAACATCAATTCAGACTAAATTATTCTGGCTGTATGTTTGTATTTGTACTTGGTGAAGGGTAGACATTTAACCCAGATGAATGTCACATTAGATGTTGTATCTCTGTCATTAAACAAATTACTTGAGAGTTTCACAGTTCTTAGAAACATAGGGTCAGAAAACATCTGCGTCTAATGGCAGACATGACAATGATTCTGCATAAGTCAGGGAATATTGCGACTTCCATTGGCTAGGATAGGGAAGATGGCGACCTCCATCAACTAAAATGGAGTCAGGGCCTGCATAAGATGGAGTTGGACCTTAAGGGCTTTACGTCAAGTTTTTTTCTTTTCTAACTTAACTTTACCTAGATTTATCTAGAACGATTAAATGTTGGTTTTACCAAGCCACATTAGGAACTAAACATAATCTGCATATGTCAGGAACTGCAGTTTTCTTCCTCACAATGGTCATAAGAAGTTTCAGATAAATATTAAGCAAACGCTATGAAAATGGGGAACCCTACGAACGTCACATACTAGAAAGGATCAATGCGTATTTTCTATCCTCTTTTGTGAAGAAAGGAAATAACCCATCAGGGGCTTACCCCATGTCTCTCTCCACCAGCAGACTGGAATATCATTTTGCTCAGAACTGAAGGCTGTAGAGAAGTCCAAGAGTATCAGAAGGGCCAATTCTCCCTGGTTGATGATTTTCAGAAGGTTACCAACTTCATCACCAAGGCTGCCTCAGTTGAGTGTGTTGCCCTAAACTCTGGTTGTCATCAAGGATACCAACCCCCTCCATGTAAGACTGTAGATGTGAAGTGACGATCAATCTTCCCTATGATTTCACTTAAAGGAGGAAGACCAGCAAATAGTGGGGTCCTCGGAGTCCAAGTTGGGTTTCTTCTGTAAAGGTTTTAAGTTCTTGGGACCACTGCTTTTTTAAATGAAGAGATCACTAATGGAGGTTACTACTAGATTTATAAGACACATGGAATATTTCCCTACTACAGTTAATTTTTTCAAGAGTCACAAATGCTCTGTTACATAGATGTACATGAGGCACTTACCATAGGATTAAAAAGGGATTTTACAGAATCATATGAGTTCATGGATGAATCTTGGGGCGGTAAGATCATTTCGTGCCTGAAGGAAAGTTTAATGTCTACCAAAGAAGCGTGGTATAACTTTACTTCAATCTTGTATGCCTTGTTATCTTTTTTTAAATATGTTCATGGCATTCTGATCCAGTCTATGGGTTTATTGTGTTAATTTTTTGATTTTATTCGAGATGAACAAGTTACTTACCTTCGGTAATGATATATCTGTAAGAGACATATATTAGTTATAGGTACCTTACCTTAGAATTACCCCCAGGCGTCAGACTGGATCTGGAGATTTTTTTCTTCAGCAGTACCCCTCCGCGTCGGTAGGTGGCATCAGTCGACTCCGCGTTCGTCGTCGGGAACGCCGGTATGACATCGCGGTATCTACTTGGACTCCGCCCATGTGCGCTGACGTCAGTTCTTTACACGATATTCCACGCCAGAAGCGCAGAGCCATGCAAGACACTGACCACTGGTGCACAAAACTAGGGCCCTGAAAGGGAGTCCCTAACCCTAGAAGTCAGTTCACAGAATGGGGAGGATGGGCGGGGCAGTAAGGAATCTATAACTAATATATGTCTCTTACAGATATATTGTTACAGAAGGTAAGTAACTTGGTCATCTGAAAGAGACTATTAGTTATAGATTCCTTACCTTAGAATAGATACCCCAGCAATACCAACCCCAGAGGTGGGACTGCGAACTAAATTCACACCAGAAAGTCCTGGAGAACTGAACGGCCAAAGAAGCCGTCTCTCTGTACTTGGCTGTCAAAGCAGTAATGCTTAGTAAACATGTGCAGTGATGCCCACATGGCTGCCTGGCAGATGTCACCGAGGGGGGACTCCACGTCCCAAAGCAGTAGTGGCTGCCGTCGCCCTGGTGGAATGGGCGCGCAGTCCTACCGGAGGCTCCTTTTTCGCCAAGGAGTAGCAGATCTTAATGCATCAAGAGATGGTCCGTTTTTGCACAGCCCGACCTTTCTTGGTGCCCACATAGCCAACAAAGAGTTGATCATCCACCCGGAATTGTTTTGTGCGATCCAAATAAATGGATAGCGCACGCTTTGGATCCAGACGGTGGATTCTCTCCTCCTCCTTGGAAGGATGCGGGGGCGGGAAGAAGGTGGGCAAAGTGATTGTCTGTCCTATATGGAAAGAGGTAACCACTTTGGGAAGAAAAGAAGGTCTAGTTCAGAGGACAACTTTGTCCGGATGAACAGCAAGGAAGGGAGGTTTAGAAGAAAGAGCCTGAAGTTCCCTCACCCTGCGAGCAGAGGTAATGGCAACCAGAAAAGCAGTCTTTAAAGTCAAGAGTCTGAGAGGACAATTATGTAGTGGCTCGAAAGGAGTACACATAAGATAAGTTAAGACCAGATTCAAGTCCCACTGGGGCATTACGAAAGGAATAGGAGGAAAGAAGTGAGTAATGCCCTTAAGAAATCAATTTACAATAGGGGACTTGAAAAGAGAAGGCTGATCAGGAAGGCGAAGAAAGGCCGAAATGGCCAAAAGATAGCTTTAAGGGTGCAAAGAGCAGAGCCCTGCTGTGCCAAAAATAGAATGAAGAGGAGAACCTCTGAAAGAGGGGCAGAAAGGGGATCCACAGCCTTTGCTGTGCACCATGCCACAAATTTGTTCCATCTACAGGCGTATACCATTTTAGTGGAGGGACGCCTGGCTGCCAAGATAACATTACAGACTTCGGGAGGAAGGTCAAAAGCTGTCAACTATCACCACTCAATCTCCACGCTAGGAGGTGGAGGCTGGACAGGTTCGGGGGAGGACCGTCCCCTGCTGCTGCAACAGAAGATCCTCCTGAAGAGGCAGTCTGATCGGCGGATCGATGGCCATGTTCAAGAGCTCGGGATACCAGACTCTCCATGCCCAATCCAGAGCCACAAGAATGACTTGGGCCCGGTCACGCTTGATCTTCTTCAGCACTCTGGGCAGAAGTGGTATAGGCGGAAAGGTGTATAGAAGACCGCAATTCCACTCGCGATGAAAAGCGTCGCGGAGTGAGTGTTGCCTAGGAAATTCCAATGCGCAGAACTGCTGACATTGTGCCTTCTCTTCGGTGGCGAACAGATCTAACCAAGGCTCTCCCCACTGCTGAAAGAGACCTTGCACCACCTCTGAGTGAAGACACCATTCATGATCCATCATGCACCTACGGCTGATTTTGTCCGCCCTGGCGTTCAGGGAACCTGCCAGGTGTTGAACCACCATGGACATGCCCAGATGTTCCAGCCATGTCCAAAGACGAAGAGACCCTTGACATAGGGTCCACGACCCCACCCCACCCTGTTTGTTGCAGTACCACATGGCGGTGGTGTTGTCCGCGACACCTGCACTACTCTTCCCCTGACAGAGGGAAGGAATGCCTTCAGTGCAAGACGAATCGCCCGGAGCTCCAGAAGGTTGATGTGAAGCCTGGACCCCGCAGGCGACCAGAGGCCTCTGATCTCCGCCTCTCCCATGTGGCCGCCCCATCCCAGAACTGACGCATCTGTCACCACTGTGAACTCTGATTGGGGAAGGGAGAGGGATCTGCAGTTGACCCAATCCTGGTTTGTTAGCCACCACTGCAAATGTTGTGCAGTGCCCTCCGAGATCTGGACGCAATCGGAAAGATTCCCCTGATGCTGTGCCCACTGGAACTTCAGGTCCCACTGCAGAGCCAGCATACGTCACCTGGCATGATCCACCAGCAGGATGCAGGAGGCCATGAGGCCCAGCAGCCTCAAGGTCATTCTCACCGAAACCCGGGATAGAGGCTGAAACATCGGAATCATAGCCCAAATATCCCGGACTCGCTGCTCGGGAGGATAAGCCCGAAACTGCGCTGTATCCAGAACTGCTCCGATAAAAAGGAGCTTCTGAGAGGGAATCAGGTGCGACTTCGGCACGTTGATAGTGAACCCCAGCGAATGTAGGAGGTCCACCATAGTCTGGAGATAGGAGACGACAGCCTGGGGCAAGCTCGCATTCAACATCCAGTCGTCGAGATAGGGGAAGACTGGAACTACTGATCTGCGCAGATGAGCTGTGACCACCGCCATCACTTTCTTGAACACCTGAGGGGCGCTGGTAAGGCCAAAGGGGAGCACGGTAAACTGGAAATGCTTGTGGCCTACCGTGAACCGTAGGTAACGCCTGTGGGCTGGCAGGACGGGTATGTGGAAATAGGCGTCCTGCAAGTTCAACGTTACCATCCAGTCTCCAGGGTTGAGGGCACACAGAAATTGAGCCAAAATCAACATTTTTAACTTCTCCTTCCGGAGGAAGCGGTTGACGTCCCTGAGGTCTAAGATATGACGCAGGCCTTTGTCCTGCTTGGGTACCAGGAAGTAGTGGGAGTAGCAACCACGACCTACTTCTGGCAGAGGGACGCGTTCGATAGCCCCTTTGGCCAAAAGGGCTGTAACTTCCTGACAGAGAAGGGCCAAATGATACTCTGACATGCGATGGAATGCTGGTGGCATGGAGGGAGGTGTAGTCTTGAAGGGGCGGGAGTAGCCCCTTCAGACTATCTGCAAAACCCACCTGTCCGACATTGATGCTGTACTAGTGGGGGAGGTGATGGCGAATCCACCGCCGACTGGCAACTGGTGGCCCTGAAAGTTCGGACTAGGAAGGTTTGGAGGCTGCTGCAGAGAGGGCACTGGTGGCCTGGCCCGCCCGCTGGCCCCAAAACCACGGCGCTGGGTCCCACGTCCCTGGCCGCGCAGAGGCTGGGTAGCTTGCGCCGGGCTGGTACCTTGGGTGGAATGTGGCGGGGCACCCCTTCCGTAGCCACAAAAGGGGCGAAAGGCAGACTGCATGGGGCGAGAAGTAGCTGCGAGGCCCAAGGACCTGGCCGTAGCCCGGGAGTCCTTAAAGCCCTCGAGCGCACTGTCCACCTTGTCGCCAAACAGGCGACGGCCATCAAAGGGCATGTCCAGAAGGGTAGATTGGACATTCCCGGAGAAGCCAGTGGAACTCAGCCAGGCGTAGCACCTCAGGGCTACTGACATAGAAATCATTCTACCGAGCGAGTCAGCGGTGTCCAGCCCACATTGAATGGCGAACTTCGCTGCATCTCTACCCTGTGCAACTGCACGGAAGAGTGTGACCCGGGCCTCCTCCGGGCACTGTGGCAGCACTTGCGCAACCGTGTCCCACACGGAGTGGGTGTAATGGCCCAAGAGATATGTGAGAAAACATTTAGGAAACATAATAAAAAGTGGACTTGTAAATATACATTTAAGAATATGCAAACACCCAGACATTGTTCCATATCAAAAGTCAAATTTTTATTGTTATTTTTTGGTAGTTCATTCTATTATAAAAAATTGAGAATTATTTTATAAAAAGTTGTACTTTCACATGTATATTCATCACATGATTTTTCAGACAAATGCTAATCTATGTATCTCAGACATGCTTGTGCATTCGTACTTGTCTGTCAAATGTCGCAAGTTTCATCAGAATTATGATTCTTCAATGCAAATACTGTTTAAGGATAAAACATAGTCAATGTATTTCTAATTAATCAGTTCCATCAGAACAGTCAAATCAAATCAAAGAGTTGGATATAACTCTATTTGATGCTTTTCTCTATACAGACAGTATAATCTATTCAGAACATTGTCACATCTTTTGACATCTGAAAATACATAAGATGAGCAAGGACATTCATATATGTCATGGCTAGGAATGGAGTCCTACGCGCGTTTCGGCATTACGCCTTCATCAGGTAGCCATGTACAATATGAAACCTGAAATAAAAAGTTTAAAAATGTCGGGGTTACATAGTATCAGTCCTACTTAGATTCATGCATCTTAAAAAGCTATTGTTTGTTCCAGGTGATTCCATTGTCACAGGAAAAAGGCTTTCCCAAGCTTGGAGAGAATTCAGGTAGAAATTCTATATAGGTTAGAGTATTAAAAAGAAGAGATGGAACTTGAGACAATGCTGTAGGAGTAGTGTTCACCCATGCATGTGACTACCATAATACAAAAAGGTTCCAAATTATAAAGTGCCTGTGCAGTAGTGCCTGTGAGGTTAGTATCTGAAGTCATACGTGTACTTAATGGATTCAGGATTCGCGTTAACTTGTGGTAATCAGAGAGTTCATGGATCAGAAACTGCTCGTAGAGCGTAGCATTAGAATCAAGACTTGAAGATTTATTCTTCTGAATTTAATTATCTTTAGGAACAAAATATTGAAAGGAAAAGAGAAGAGTTGGTTGTAAATGCCCAAGAGATATGCAGTGTTTACCAACCGCGGTCCTAAGCTGGCGGAAGAACACATCTTCTTCCCAAGATGATCCAGCTTCCTGGATTCCCTATCTGGGGAGCAGTAGGGAACGCGCCTTTGGACGTTGAAGCTTGGACCACCAAGCTCTCAGGTGTAGGATGTTGGGAGAGGAAAATGGGGTCGCCCGGAGCCGGGCGCTGGCGTCGGGCGATCATCCTATCTACAGGAGCCCCTGTGCTGGACTTGGACCAGGTTCCCAGAAGGATGTCTATGAGGGCCTCATTGAACGACAGCAGGGGCTCCCAAGAGGCCGCTGCCAGCGGAAACACCTCAGTCAGGAGGTTAGTCCTGACTGCCACCATAGGAAGCTCAAGGCCCAAGGACTTAGCTGCCCTACGCAACACCACAGCGTAGGATGCTCCCTCCTCCGTGGCCACGGTAGGGGGAGAAAGCATACCAAGGTCTGGGGAGGTATCCAGACCACTGGCATCACCCAACTCCTCTCTCCAGTCCAGCTCTTCAAGCTGGTCTGCCAAAAGGTCAACAGACCCCTTCCAGTCCTCCTCACCTTCCTCTGGCTGCCACTCAGGGCGATAGGGAACCCCAGGGTAGAACAGTGGTACAAAAGTACCGGTCGGCGCCGGTACCAGCGTCGGTCGACGCCGGTCCGGCTCTGTGTCCAAGTCGAGGGGGAGGCCAGGGACGACGCCGGCTAGGGACACAACCGGCGTCGTTGGGTGCGGTGTCGTCGTCAATGGAGTCGGTGCCGGAGGGGTTGTGAGGTCGACCGGCACCGATCTGGATCCAGGCCTGGATCCCTGGGGGCCCTGCGGTTCTGGGGCCGGAGCCGCTGGCATCAAAGGCCTAGAACCCCCAGCCGAGTCCGTGGGGCCTGAAGGCACGCCGGCGGAGTCGGGCTGCCCAAAGATGGAGTGGAGGGCTTCGTAAAATGTACGAAGTTGGGCAGGGGCCGCTCCGGCTCCCGGGAAGGGAGGGAAGCTCGGAGCTGACCCTACAGGCTCAGTGGACGGAGCCGAAGGACGACGACCTTCCGCGTCCCGCGTCACATCGGCCAACGGACGGGGAAGAGGCGAAGAGCGACAGTGCTTCTTCGCCTTCTTTTTGTGCTTCGACTTACCCGATGACGAAGAATTCGAGTAGGAATGATGGCGGTGACTCCGCGACCTCCCTCTCGACTGGGACCTCGAGCGGTGCGGAGCTGACTGCCAGGCCTCCAGAAGCTTTCAGGACTGCTCCCACAAAGACTTCAGGTTCATGGCCCGACAGTCGGAGCACGACCTCGGGTCGTGGTCGCGCTCCAGGCACCACAGGCACACCAGGTGTGGGTCCGTAACAGACATCAACTTGTGACAGCAGTCACAAGGTTTGAAGCTGGTCCGACGATGTGACATCCCTGTGCACCAGGAGTCAAACGACTCAAAAAAGATGTCAGCAAAAAGTCGAAAAGTATTAGTCAAAAAATGACTAAGGGTACCACTCCCTCCGGATCTGCGCTGGCTGGCATGGAAAAAGAAAGAACTGACGTCAGAGCGCAGGGGCGGCGTCTAAGTAGATACCGCAACGTCATCCCGGCGATCACGACGCCGACAACAAACGCTGAGTCGACCGACGCCACCTACCGACGCGCAGGGGTACTCAACAAAGAGCTTCACATGGATACTAAAATCTAATGGAAGATTGTTTGCCTACACCCAAATGTGCAGAATAGGTAAAAATGGTCGTCTATGGAAAGGGAATACTACCCCGAAGTCGATCAGTTACTCCTAAATACAGATTTGGTTGGTATGTCATTTCCTATCCTATTAATAAGTATTCAATGCATTCCTGGTATTTGATTCTCTTCAGGGCTTGGATCATTAACCAAGTTAATGGTCAATTATCAAAACGTGGTTGTTTTGATAAATAGCACAGGTATTTGATAAGAGATGAGCAGGGTCTGCCAAACTGCCGATATGCCATTTATAACAGAAAACTTTAAGTTATCATGAGTTATACCCCTTCAAATTTGCGAGCGGAGGCCTCTAAGCTTACTTCGGGGATGTGATTCATGGCTCCCAATATTCATGTGAATTGCCCGTTCAGTGACAGAATTTCTCTCCACTGTACAGAAAAGATGTAATTATGAATACTATTACGAAAAACAACCAGTCTTCTCATTTTTGCTTTTGCTAGTCACCACCAGGGAATTTTTTCGAAAATGAAGGTTTTTACCGAGGTCCACCTAAGTTGAAGACTATGGACCAGATTTACTACGATTTTACCAAAAGTGATGCAGCTCCGACACAAAATACTTTTGGGCATTTTCTAAGCCACACAAAGCCACTTTGCATAGCTTTGCGTGGGTTAGTAAATGTGCTTTGCGTGGTTTGGTAAGTACAAAGTAATGCAGTGCATGGCACTGCCTTACCTTACTTTGAGTTGGGTATGCACTACATGGTGGAACCCGGGCATTCTCATGCATCCACCCATGTATTTTGACATAAACTAGATTTACAAAGACTTGTAAACAAGGGAGTAATGCAGGCCCCTGCGCACAGGGGCACCCCAATTCTTCAGGGTGTCCCATTCAGCCCACGACCAATGGATATCTGGGAGATATGGGAGACTCAAGGGCCCCTCATCACATTTTGCAGGGGGCCCCATTGTTTTGCGTTACGCCACTGCTTGTAAACCTGGGTTTGCTCCAAAATCGGGCACCTACCAGCCGTGGCCCATGCAGGTAAGAGCGGTGGGGCTGGGTGGGGGGGGCTTTTCGGCAGACGACGACGAGAGAAAATTAATTATTTATTTAATTTTCCATTGTGGTCGTCTGTTGAATCCCACGCCCCACTGCTCTTACCTGCAAGGGCCACGGCTGGCACATACCTGACGGAGGGATAACAAAGAGAAATATCTTATTGTTAGTTGTTACTTCCTTTTCTGCAGCACACATAGAAAGTGGAATATGCTTCTAAGTATTGCGTCTCGTCCGCGTCTGAAGTGCAGAACAATCAGGAAACCTGTTCAACTAAATAACCCAAGGGATTTGGGTGATTCTTGTATATATTGTAAACATTGATCTTTCTATGTCACTTTTGTTGTCATGGATAGCTGCTAATCACTTTTTCACTGCGCCGTCACTTGGAGCACCTTTTTTGGATTTGTTTATACAAAACAAGATGATCAGTCTCTTGCATGTATGATTCGAAATGAAAATATCTGCCTTGTGGTTGTAAGAAATCTTTTTCCTGGAAGTAAGAAATTGTTTTAGACTACAGGTCAACAGGATATCCATGTCATTTTGGAAAGAAATTCTGGTTTGAATGGTCCTCCCGGGAGAACACTTGTTTTTATAACAATCTGCTATGGCTTCCTCGCCCCTAAACGGGCTGGCTATAGGCACTGCACATATTCACGCCTCTTCTACGGCATGTCTCTTTGTAAAGGCGTCTACAACACCTGGATGCAAGCAACCTCTTGAGGCAAATGGAAGCTGTGCTTCCTGTAGTACCACAGGGAAAAAAGGTGTGAACACTTGCAGGTAAGGCACTCAATAAAAGTACCAGTTCCTGCCATGTAAGTGAAATACAGATATCAACAAGACAAGTTGCTAACATGAGAGTGACACTGTGAAAATACAGCTTGTGACTTAAGTGAAACACACTAATTCACACAAAATGAGACAGAATATTATTGTGTCTGAACCAAGGGACCAATGTGAAGCCACAGAGATGCTCACAGTAGTAGCGCAGATAATCGAAAGATATTCACACTCAACGGGACGCAGTCAGGGCAAGGTATTTCTAAGCAGCACATACAACGCACATAGACGCTTCCACTATTTGGCTACAGCTTCCTGTTGGTGTCACATGACAACGGTATATGAGTGACACCATAGGTGATCAGGAAATGTAGGTTTCCCTCTCAGCCCAGATTTCTCAAGGGTTACTCTTTTACTCGCGAACTAGTGTTTGAAATGGAAATATATAAGTGTAGGTACTACTTGCATACATGCCCACATTTTGACACTAGAAACGGGGGATTTCATTTTCCTATCTTTGATTGACGCAAAAGCAATTTTAGGTGGGAGACTGCTAAATAAAGCTATTTTTAGCTTTAAAAATCTGAAGTTTCCTGCCTGAATCGGGCCTGTTGGCATGTATGTCCTTATACCAAAGGACCTGTTTGCTGCTCTGAAAAGCTGGAACTCTCCCATTAAAAGCTTTGGAGCAGTGCTGAGAAGTGCCGGCACTATCCCTTCCAAATGAAAGAACCGCAGGTATTGAGTACCCGGGCCTCATTTACTAGCCTATTGCGCAGCTAGGACGTCACTTTTTTTTTTTTGGACGCACCGCAGGGCAATGGGCTTGCGCATAGTTACAAAGCCATATAAAGTCACCCTGCGTGGCTTTTCATGGTCTTGTAAATAGGGGCGTTCCATGGGTGTTGCTGTGGGTGTTCCCACGCAACATCCATGGAACCAGACACATTCCCAGATTTACAACGTTTTGTAACGCTGGGAATGAGTCAGAATCCTACGCTTCCCCAGGGCAGGCGTAGGAGTGGCGCAACGAGAAGAAATAATTTTATTTCTCCCCGTTTTTTCCTCTTTCTATGTGTAGAGGAAAATGCCATCAATGATTGTTTTTGTGCAGGAAGGTGTTCCTTCCTGCACAAAAACAATCATCTCCGCAACACAGGCACCCTTGCAACATGACGCAAGGGTGTCTGCGTTGGCGCACGCCTGCTATTTGTGCGCAGTGGAGAAGGACAGGAATGCACCGTATCTTATAGATACGGCACATTACTGCCCTTTTATTTTGAACAGGTGCGTCAAAATATAGTAAATGAGGCCCACTGCTCTGAACATTTCCAAAATTCTAGCAAAGGGGCTTTTTAGGACATGAAAACAACCTCATGAAGTAAGGACGATGAGGAGCAGTCAGGACAAAGAGGAAATGATATCTTGTTCTTAGAACGTTGGTTACTTTCAGGCGTTCGAAGCATGTCCGTGCCAATGACGTGGAAGGCTAGTCTCTCCTCACAACGAATGTATCGCGTCGCTTCGCTATTTAGGAAAATGTCGCTAGGCCGCCTTTTCCAGTCCTAAAGCTGTTTTAAATATTAAGACAGATTTGACGTTTCCCACCAAAATTGAAAAAGGGGAACATTAATCAGCATTGGATAAACTGGCCAGTGACTAATGGCAGTTTTTGCTCTGGATTCGGTGCAATATTTCATGTTTCCTATGTTCGCAAAAAGATGTGTGTCTCGTTCTCTGTCAGAACAGAGAATAGGTACGCTGGATATGTCAGCAGGAACTTAAAAAAATGCTTTTTACTTCATATCTTCATATGGCACAAAATGCTTAGACGAAATATTGTACGTTTAGAGATTATGTTTTGAGCTTATGACAGCCCAATGATCCGTTGTTTCAGGAATAGTTCATCAAACTACTTTGATCTGAAGATTTGTTATCACTATAGATTATCGCAGTGGTCCAGGCATCTCATGATATATCTTACACAGACCTCAATTGAGGGCTATGAATGTAATTCACTTGCGCAGTAAACGAAACTGATGGAGCTGAACTGAGCAGTGCATGGGTCAGGAGCACAGTGTACAGTTCCTACTGGATGGATTGATATAGCAAGTGATGAAAGTTTCACAAAAGCCGAAAAAGTTGTTTATTGTGAAGCATGGGGTCAGCTTTGGGTGAGGAGTTCATCTTGGGAAAAACGTCCACTTCTAGTCCTACTTTTGTTTCTGGTATCTGGAGCAACTGCTAGAAATGATGTCCCAAAATTTAGCTATTTACTTCCTCTCAGGGTTTAGAATAACTGACCATAGAAATATTTATGTTGTCAACATTTGTGTAGAGTGTTTCTACCATTTTTATTTACCTGCTGGTGGAGACTGTTGGAAACTGGGTGCACGTTCCACCTCATTGCAGGGTTTGGGAGAGAGAGAGAGAGGGGCAGACCAGACTAAAACCATTTTGTGTGTGAAATAGGCCGCTTTATTGAAACAGGTGCACATTACAATACCATACCTAGCAACTGCCTTACAAAATTAAAACCTCGCTATACATCCGATATCTGACCACTGACCCCGCCCCTACGATCCCCTCAACATCCCCCCACCCTGCCATTACCATATTAACAACATTACAATGTATTGCAGTTAAAAATATACACTTCTATCAAACCAAAATCCCATACTGCCTTTCTGAAACTGTAAATAACAAAACATCAACAACTGAACCTTAACCCCTTCGGTGCTTATGACGAGCTGGACTCGTCATGGCACACAGTGCTCGTGTGCTCATGACGAGTCCAGCTCGTCATAAGACCACCCACGGGGAAGCGCTGGCGCTCCCCCGTGGGAATCCGATCGTCGTTTTTTTGGGGGAAGGCAGGGGAAGGACTTCCCCTGCCTCCCCCGCCCCCCGCCCTCCCCATCAATGACGTCAGCGCGCGAGGCGCGCTGACATCATTGAGGGTTTCCTTTCTTCCGACGCGCTGGAAGCCATTTGCTTCCAGCGCGTCTGGGAAATCAGGTGAGTTTTGGCTCGGGGAGGGGGGTTTGATTCGAAAGAGGCATCGAGGGAAAGGAAAGGGTTTTCCTTTCCCCCGATGCCTCTTTAGTGCATTCCTGCTGCACGATCATGTGATCGTGCAGCAGGAATGCCCACGAGGGAGGGAGGGAGGGTGATCTACGCCGCTGTAGTGTAGGAAAGGCACTATACATTTACCCAACGAGGTAGCACTTACTGATTAGCCAGTAGAAAGTACTCCAGTTGAGTAGAGGTATTGCACAAAACGGTGGCATCTTCGTGGATAAATATGCAGGGCAGATGTGCCTTCTCTCCATTTCCAACGTGAAAAGTTAGCTGTAATCCTTGATGGAGGTCTTTGCATCCTTCATTTTCTCGAGCGCAATTCTCGTGTAGAATTCGTGAGCGTGGAGATGTGCCTTCTCTCCATTTACACCCTGAAAAGTTAGCTGTAATCCTTGATGGAGGTCTTTGCATCCTTGAATTTCTGGAGCGCAATGCTCGTGTAGTTCCTGTGACCAGGAGGTTCCTTCTCCTCGTCTGCCGCTGAGATCCTGCTCTGACCCTTTATAACAAGAGGCATGTGAACGGGCCTAGAAGCCCCGCTCGTTTGGCCCCGCCACACACACACTAGCGGTATGCAACGTCTGCCCGCCCTTTCCCCACTATGATGGACAGCTTACTCCAAGGACCCCGGCGCTTTCGGCGCGGTGGCAAAGTTACAGACACACAGGTCACTGGAGACAATTCTTCTGGTCCTTTACGCAGCTGTAGTGTAGGAAAGGCACTATACATTTCCCCAACGAGGTAGCACTTACTGATTAGCCAGTAGAAAGTACTCCAGTTGAGTAGAGGTATTGCACAAAACGGTGGCATCTTCGTGGATAAATATGCAGGGCAGATGTGCCTTCTCTCCATTTCCAACGTGAAAAGTTAGCTGTAATCCTTGATGGAGGTCTTTGCATCCTTCATTTTCTCGAGCGCAATTCTCGTGTAGAATTCGTGAGCGTGGAGATGTGCCTTCTCTCCATTTACACCCTGAAAAGTTAGCTGTAATCCTTGATGGAGGTCTTTGCATCCTTGAATTTCTGGAGCGCAATGCTCGTGTAGTTCCTGTGACCAGGAGGTTCCTTCTCCTCGTCTGCCGCTGAGATCCTGCTCTGACCCTTTATAACAAGAGGCATGTGAACGGGCCTAGAAGCCCCGCTCGTTTGGCCCCGCCACACATACACTAGCGGTATGCAACGTCTGCCCGCCCTTTCCCCACTATGATGGACAGCTTACTCAAAGGACCCCGGCGCTTTCGGCGCGGTGGCAAAGTTACAGACACACAGGTCACTGGAGACAATTCTTCTGGTCCTTTACGCAGCTGTAGTGTAGGAAAGGCACTATACATTTACCCAACGAGGTAGCACTTACTGATTAGCCAGTAGAAAGTACTCCAGTTGAGTAGAGGTATTGCACAAAACGGTGGCATCTTCGTGGATAAATATGCAGGGCAGATGTGCCTTCTCTCCATTTCCAACGTGAAAAGTTAGCTGTAATCCTTGATGGAGGTCTTTGCATCCTTCATTTTCTCGAGCGCAATTCTCGTGTAGAATTCGTGAGCGTGGAGATGTGCCTTCTCTCCATTTACACCCTGAAAAGTTAGCTGTAATCCTTGATGGAGGTCTTTGCATCCTTGAATTTCTCGAGCGCAATGCTCGTGTAGTTCCTGTGACCAGGAGGTTCCTTCTCCTCGTCTGCCGCTGAGATCGTGCTCTGACCCTTTATAACAAGAGGCATGTGAACGGGCCTAGAAGCCCCGCTCGTTTGGCCCCGCCACACATACACTAGCGGTATGCAACGTCTGCCCGCCCTTTCCCCACTATGATGGACAGCTTACTCAAAGGACCCCGGCGCTTTCGGCGCGGTGGCAAAGTTACAGACACACAGGTCACTGGAGACAATTCTTCTGGTCCTTTACGCAGCTGTAGTGTAGGAAAGGCACTATACATTTACCCAACGAGGTAGCACTTACTGATTAGCCAGTAGAAAGTACTCCAGTTGAGTAGAGGTATTGCACAAAACGGTGGCATCTTCGTGGATAAATATGCAGGGCAGATGTGCCTTCTCTCCATTTCCAACGTGAAAAGTTAGCTGTAATCCTTGATGGAGGTCTTTGCATCCTTCATTTTCTCGAGCGCAATTCTCGTGTAGAATTCGTGAGCGTGGAGATGTGCCTTCTCTCCATTTACACCCTGAAAAGTTAGCTGTAATCCTTGATGGAGGTCTTTGCATCCTTGAATTTCTCGAGCGCAATGCTCGTGTAGTTCCTGTGACCAGGAGGTTCCTTCTCCTCGTCTGCCGCTGAGATCCTGCTCTGACCCTTTATAACAAGAGGCATGTGAACGGGCCTAGAAGCCCCGCTCGTTTGGCCCCGCCACACATACACTAGCGGTATGCAACGTCTGCCCGCCCTTTCCCCACTATGATGGACAGCTTACTCAAAGGACCCCGGCGCTTTCGGCGCGGTGGCAAAGTTACAGACACACAGGTCACTGGAGACAATTCTTCTGGTCCTTTACGCAGCTGTAGTGTAGGAAAGGCACTATACATTTACCCAACGAGGTAGCACTTACTGATTAGCCAGTAGAAAGTACTCCAGTTGAGTAGAGGTATTGCACAAAACGGTGGCATCTTCGTGGATAAATATGCAGGGCAGATGTGCCTTCTCTCCATTTCCAACGTGAAAAGTTAGCTGTAATCCTTGATGGAGGTCTTTGCATCCTTGAATTTCTCGAGCGCAATGCTCGTGTAGTTCCTGTGACCAGGAGGTTCCTTCTCCTCGTCTGCCGCTGAGATCCTGCTCTGACCCTTTATCCCCTTCGGTGCGCAGTGACGAGCTGGACTCGTCATGGCACACAGTGCTCGTGTGCTCATGACGAGTCCAGCTCGTCATAAGACCACCCACGGGGAAGCGCTGGCGCTACCCCCGTGGGAATCCGATCGTTAGGTTTTTTTGGGGGAGGCAGGGGAAGGGCTTCCCTGCCTCCCCCGCCCCATCAATGACGCCAGCGCGCGAGGCGCGCTGACATCATTGAGGGTTTCCTTCTTCCCGACGCGCTGGAAGCCATTTGCTTCCAGCGCGTCGGGAAATCAGGTGAGGTTTGGCTCGGGGAGGGGGGTTTGTATCAAAAGAGGCATCGAGGGAAAGGAAAGGGTTTTCCTTTCCCCCGATGCCTCTTTTGTGCATTCCTGCTGCACGATCATGTGATCGTGCAGCAGGAATGCCCACTAGGCACCAGGGTTTTTTTTAATTTTTGTGTTGGGGAGTGGCCAAAAGGGCAAGGGTTGCTCCCTTTTACGGGGGTGAATATTTTATTTATACTGTTAGGCCCACCTACCCCTTAGCTTGGCTGGTGGATTGTGTGTGGACTGGTGCATTATTTGCATATGTGATTGTAATGTTTTTTTTCTCCTTTTTATTCTAGTGTAAAGCTTTTGATTCCTGTTTGCGGTTTCGGCAGTTGTGGTTCTGCAGTTTTGCGTAATTGCATTTATTTGGTAAGAAAAATATTTTTGTTGTGTGTACTCCAAATGAGTATTATTGTCATGCATGAATGAATTTTTTTGTAAGTGGTGCCATAATGGCAGCATATTTGTTAGTGTTCAGAGCATGAAATTCTTTGCGATGTTTTGCATTGTCTTATGTGTAATTTTTTTCTTCTTCTTTTTTAGTGGGATATTGTTGATCCTTACTGTGTCTGTGCAGAGTAGGTGGTGGTGAGTCTAGCTGCTTCTGTCACGTGAGTGGTATAGTGTTGGAGTATATAGGTCTTTGTGATAAAGCTACATTTTGTTTATTTCTTTTTTTTACAAAGGGTTTGTTGTTGTTGACTTGTTTGACAAGTAACCTTTATTAGTAAGCATTATGGCTAGCCGTAGAATTACTGCTCAGCAGGTGGTTGGTTTGCTTCTTGAATCTTCCTCTGAGCAGGATTATGAGACTGACAGTGCGTCTGAGGGAGAGGAGGGAGGGGAAGATTCAGGCAGTGAGTTTTCTCTCCACATGGAATCATCGGATGATGAAGGTACTCTCAGTGCAGATGAAGTGCCTGATTTAGAGGAGGATACTACTGTGCCGATGGTGCAAGAGGCATCTGGATTGCAGCCTGGGGCTGCTAGGCTTCCTACTGGAAGTGCTGGACTCTGGGTTGATCCAAACATGGTGCAGCCGGTGTTGCCTGCCTTTAGTGGTTATGCAGGGTGTAGAGTGGATTGTGAACATTATTTGCCTATACAGTATTTTCAGTTGTTTATGGATGATGTATTTTTGGGTGAGATTGTTGAGCAGACTAATTTGTATGCTGAACAGTTTTTGAGGGACAACAGTGCCAGACTTAGGCCCCATTCTAGAGCTACCCGGTGGAGTCCCACAAATCTGGAAGAGATGAAGAAGTTTTTGGGTTTTACTTTTTTGATGGGTTTGATAAGGAAGCCGTCCATGGGTTCATATTGGTCTACCAGTCCCTTGATGGCAACGGCCATATTTCCTGCAGTTATGACTCGTGATCGGTATTTACTTTTGCTTCGGATGCTGCATTTTGTTGATAATGGTTTGGCGTTGCCACGAGATCACCCTGAATGTGACCGTCTTTTTAAGATTCGGCCTGTTCTTGATCACTTTGTAGATCGATTTTCAGAGATCTATACTCCAGGGAAAGAAATATCTATTGATGAGTCTTTGGTCCTGTTCAAGGGCCGTTTGGTTTTTAGGCAGTACATTCCTAGCAAGAGGGCACGCTATGGAATTAAGCTGTATATGTTGTCTGAGAGTAGGACAGGATATGTTTTTAATTTGCGTGTGTACACTGGTAGGGATTCCACTATTGACCCCCTGGTTGTCCGTCCACTTTTGGAGTTTCAGAGAAAATTGTGTGGGATCTTGCTAGAGGACTGTTTAACAGAGGCCACCATTTGTACCTTGATAACTTCTACACTGCTGTGCAATTGTTTAAGGAATTGTTCAAAGTGGACACTTTTGCTTGTGGCACAATCCGCTCTAACCGTAAAGGTTATCCAAAAGAGCTTGTTTGCAAAAAACTTCAGAGGGGACAGTGCAGTGCCTTGCGTAGTGAGGAACTGCTAGCTGTGAAATTTGTGGACAGGAGGGATGTGTACATGCTGACTACCATCCATGATGAGAGTACTTCACCTGTGGCTGTTTGGGGTCAGATTGCTGAAGTGCGCAAACCTGTGTGCATTTTAGACTACAATAAGCACATGGGTGGTGTTGATAGAGTAGATCAGAGGTTGGAACCTTACACTGCTATTCGTAAGTCTTACATTTGGTATAAGAAGTTGGCCATCCATCTCTTCAATTTAGCAACTTTCAATGCTTTTGTTGTGTTCAAGGAGTGTTCTCCTGCGTCAAAGTTGACTTTTGTTCAGTTTCAGGAGTCTGTCATAGGCAGCCTTGTTGTTGTGGAACAGGCAAGTGTTCCTAGAGTTGGAGTGGTGGAGGATGTGGCTCGATTGAAAGATCGCCACTTTCCTGATCACATTCCTCCTACACTCTCAAAAGACTTTCCCACTAGGAGATGTAGAGTCTGTTGGCGAAGAGGTACGCGGAAGGAGACTCGTATGTACTGCCCTGAGTGTCCTTCTAACCCTGGGCTGTGTGTGCCTGCTTGTTATAGAGCGTACCACAAGCAAAAGAATTATTGGGAGCAACCATGAGTGGTAAAGTGAACTGCCTGGTCTGTAATGTTTAAGAATTGTTGTTCTGTTTCAAGGTTGGCATTAGTGCAATGTATTTAGTTTCTGATTTTGTGTTAGTAGATTTGTATCTATTTGCAATTTGTTTGTGTTTTCTTTTTTGTATAAAAAAATCCTAAATGTGATGGTGGTGTGTGTAGGCTGGTGCTTGGCTGGCGGTGTGCGTGGAGTGGCGCTTGGCTGGCGGTGTGCGGGGAGTGGCTCTTGGCTGGCGGTGTGCGTGGTGTGGTGCTTGGCTGGCGGTGTGCGTGGAGTGGCGCTAGGCTGGCGGTGTGCGTGGAGTGGCGCTAGGCTGGCGGTGTGCGGGGAGTGGCGCTAGGCTGGCGGTGTGCGTGGAGTGGTGCTTGGCTGGCGGTGTGCGTGGAGTGGCGCTAGGCTGGTGGTGTGCGTGGAGTGGCGCTAGGCTGGCGGTGTGCGTGGAGTGGCGCTAGGCTGGCGGTGTGCGTGGAGTGGCGCTAGGCTGGCGGTGTGCGTGGAGTGGCGCTTGGCTGGCGGTGTGCGTGGACTGGCGCTCGGCTGGCAGTGTGTGAGTAGTGACTTGCTGCTGGTCACTACACACACTGCTAGCCGAGCGACACTCCACGCAATCCATCAGCTTGTGTGGTTGCTGTGTTAGGAATGTGGGCGTGTGAAAGTGATGGGCCCTTGAATGGCGCTGTCTGCTGGTGTGAGTGTTGTAATGTGATGGGCCCGCGGCTGGTGGTGTGAATGGTTTTGTATTTGTCACACGTATGAAAGGTGTATGAATGGCCTGTAAAGAGGTTGGTGCCTTGTCGTGGCTTTACAGCTCACGAGCTGTGAGTCAATGGTTCAGTTTCTCGTCCTTTCAATTATTAACAGTGCATTTCATTTTTGTGAAATCACTTGTTAATACAATTGTATATACTGAACCATCACTCACCCTCGTGCCAAATCCAACCAGTATGTGTGTGTGTGTGTGTGCTTGAGGATTAGATGGCTGTGCAGTAATATTTTTTTTTGTCTTTCTCAAGCAGGGTGTACCTTGTCCCTTTTTGTGAATGTTGTAATGTGTTTGTTTCGTGCCTGGGGGTGTGAATGGTCTTGTGTGTATCACGTATGAAAGGTGTGTGAATGGCCTGTAAAGCGGTTGGGGCCTTGACGTGGCTTTACAGCTCACGAGCTGCGAGTCACTGGTTCCGTTTTTGTCCTTTCAATTATTGACAGTGCATTTCATTTTTGTGAAATCTCTTGTTAATAAAATTGTATATACTGAACCATCACTTGCCCTCGTGCCAAATCCAACCAGTATGTGTGTGTGCTTGAGGAATAGATGGCTGTGCAGTAATCTTTGTCTTTTTAGTCTGTCTGCCAAGGTGTACATTCCGTCTAAGAATAACCTACCAACTGTAGATATTGTCGTAAACGAAACACCCATGGGAGTACATGGTGATATCTCTCTTGTGGATCCCAACAAGTTATGGTACCCACAATGTCCTGCAAACCTCAAAATGTCTGTCACATTTTCCTTGCAATATTGTGCCAACATTTTCACGCTGCAGAAATAAACAACACATTATCTCAAAATGACCTGGTTTTGCAAGGGGGTCACCTGGGTTTTTGGCCCGGGCTCGGCGGCCACATAGGGAAACCTACCAAACCCACACATTTCTGAAAAGTAGACACCCGGGGGCTTCCAGGAGGTATGGCTTGCGTGGATCCCCCAACGTTTCCTTACCCAGAATCCCCTGCAAACCTCAATTTTAGCTGAAAAAATCACTTTTTTCACACATTTTTGTGTGGGAAAGTGTGGCATCACTGGCCTCACACAAATTTCCTACCACCCAGCGTTCCCCCAGGTCTCCCGATAAAAATGGTGCCTCACTTGTGTGGGAGGCCCAAGTACCCGCGACAGGCAAGGGCCCACAACGTATTGAGGCGACCTCAAAATGGCCTTTCACAAAACCACCTGGTTTTGCAAGGGGGTCACCTGGGTTTTTGGCCCCGTGCTCGGCGGCCATCTAGGGAAACCTACCAAACCCACACATTTCTGAAAAGTAGACACCCGGGGGCTTCCAGGGAGGTATGGCTTGCGTGGATCCCCCAACGTTTCCTTACCCAGAATTCCCTGCAAACCTCAATTTTAGCTGAAAAAAATCACTTTTTCACACATTTTTGTGTGGGAAAGTGTGGCATCACTGGCCTCACACAAATTTCCTACCACCCAGCGTTCCCCCAGGTCTCCCGATAAAAATGGTGCCTCACTTGTGTGGTAGGCCCAAGTACCCGCGACAGGCAAGGGCCCACAACGTATTGAGGCGACCTTTCACAAAACCACCTGGTTTTGCAAGGGGGGTCACCTGGGTTTTTGGCCCCGTGCTCGGCTCAGCTAAAATTGAGGTTTGCAGGGGATTCTGGGTAAGGAAACGTTGGGGGATCCACGCAAGCCATACCTCCCTGGAAGCCCCCGGGTGTCTACTTTTCACAAATGTGTGTGTTTGGTAGGTTTCCCTAGGTGCCGGCAGAGCTAGGGTTCACAAACTACAGCTAGGCACTTTGCCAAAAAGGGTAATTTTTCACTGCGAAATTGAGGTGTGACCACGTTGCGTTTTGCGCCGTTTCCTGTCGCAGGCACTAGGCCGACCCACACAAGTGAGGTACCATTTTTCTCGTAAGACTTTGGGGAACGCGGGGTGGGTGGAAATTTGTGGATCCACGCAGATTCCAGAACTTTCCACCACAGAAATGTGGGGAAAATATAGTTTTTTTGACAATTTTTATGTTTGCAAGGGATTCTGGGTAACAGAACCTGGTGGGAGGCAGTCAAGTCACCCCATCCTGGATTCCCCTGGGTGTCTAGTTTTCAAAAATGTATAGGTTTGCTAGGTTTCCCTAGGTGCCGGCAGAGGTAGGGTTCAAAACTACAGCTAGGCACTTTGCCAAAAAAGGGTCATTTTTCACTGCGAAATTGAGGTGTGACCACGTTGCGTTTTGCGCCGTTTCCTGTCGCAGGCACTAGGCCGACCCACACAAGTGAGGTACCATTTTTCTCGTAAGACTTTGGGGAACGCAGGGTGGGTTGAAATTTGTGGATCCACGCAGATTCCAGAACTTTCCACAACAGAAATGTGGGGAAAATGTGTTTTTTTTGACAATTATTTATGTTTGCAAGGGATTCTGGGTAACAGAACCTGGTGGGAGGCAGTCAAGTCACCCCATCCTGGATTCCCCTGGGTGTCTAGTTTTCAAAAATGTA
The DNA here is from genome assembly GCA_963921515.1 of Calotriton arnoldi. Classification (NCBI taxonomy): domain Eukaryota; kingdom Metazoa; phylum Chordata; class Amphibia; order Caudata; family Salamandridae; genus Calotriton; species Calotriton arnoldi. The sequence continues at coordinate 170,342 of CAWUFW010004703.1, forward strand.
TAGGTTTGCTAGGTTTCCCTAGGTGCCGGCAGAGGTAGGGTTCAAAAACTACAGCTAGGCACTTTGCCAAAAAAGGGTCATTTTTCACTGCGAAATTGAGGTGTGACCACGTTGCGTTTTGCGCCGTTTCCTGTCGCAGGCACTAGGCCGACCCACACAAGTGAGGTACCATTTTTCTCGTAAGACTTTGGGGAACGCGGGTGGGTGGAAATTTGTGGATCCACGCAGATTCCAGAACTTTCCACCACAGAAATGTGGGGAAAATGTGTTTTTTTTGACAATTTTTTATGTTTGCAAGGGATTCTGGGTAACAGAACCTGGTGGGAGGCAGTCAAGTCACCCCATCCTGGATTCCCCTGGGTGTCTAGTTTTTAAAAATGTATAGGTTTCCCTAGGTGCCGGCAGAGGTAGGGTTAAAAAACTACAGCTAGGCACTTTGCCAAAAAAAGGTCATTTTTCACTGCGAAATTGAGGTGTGACCACGTTGCGTTTTGCGCCGTTTCCTGTCGCAGGCACTAGGCCGACCCACACAAGTGAGGTACCATTTTTCTCGTAAGACTTTGGGGAACGTGGGGTGGGTGGAAATTTGTGGATCCACGCAGATTCCAGAACTTTCCAAAACAGAAATGTGGGGAAAATGTGGTTTTTTTGACAATTTGTTATGTTTGCAAGGGATTCTGGGTAACAGAACCTGGTGGGAGGCAGTCAAGTCACCCCAGCCTGGATTCCCCTGGGTGTCTAGTTTTCAAAAATGTATAGGTTTCCCTAGGTGCCGGCAGAGGTAGGGTTAAAAAACTACAGCTAGGCACTTTGCCAAAAAAAGGTCATTTTTCACTGCGAAATTGAGGTGTGACCACGTTGCGTTTTGCGCCGTTTCCTGTCGCAGGCACTAGGCCGACCCACACAAGTGAGGTACCATTTTTCTCGTAAGACTTTGGGGAACGTGGGGTGGGTGGAAATTTGTGGATCCACGCAGATTCCAGAACTTTCCACCACAGAAATGTGGGGAAAATGTGGTTTTTTTGACAATTTGTTATGTTTGCAAGGGATTCTGGGTAACAGAACCTGGTGGGAGGCAGTCCAGTCACCCCATCCTGGATTCCCTGGGTGTCTAGTTTTCAAAAATGTATAGGTTTGCTAGGTTTCCCTAGGTGCCGGCAGAGGTAGGGTTCAAAAACTACAGCTAGGCACTTTGCCAAAAAAGGGTCATTTTTCACTGCGAAATTGAGGTGTGACCACGTTGCGTTTTGCGCCGTTTCCTGTCGCAGGCACTAGGCCGACCCACACAAGTGAGGTACCATTTTTCTCGTAAGACTTTGGGGAACGCGGGGTGGGTGGAAATTTGTGGATCCACGCAGATTCCAGAACTTTCCACCACAGAAATGTGGGGAAAATGTGTTTTTTTGACAATTTTTTATGTTTGCAAGGGATTCTGGGTAACAGAACCTGGTGGGAGGCAGTCAAGTCACCCCATCCTGGATTCCCTGGGTGTCTAGTTTTCAAAAATGTATAGGTTTGCTAGGTTTCCCTAGGTGCCGGCAGAGGTAGGGTTCAAAAACTACAGCTAGGCACTTTGCCAAAAAAGGGTCATTTTTCACTGCGAAATTGAGGTGTGACCACGTTGCGTTTTGCGCCGTTTCCTGTCGCAGGCACTAGGCCGACCCACACAAGTGAGGTACCATTTTTCTCGTAAGACTTTGGGGAACGCGGGGTGGGTGGAAATTTGTGGATCCACGCAGATTCCAGAACTTTCCACCACAGAAATGTGGGGAAAATGTGGTTTTTTTGACAATTTGTTATGTTTGCAAGGGATTCTGGGTAACAGAACCTGGTGGGAGGCAGTCAAGTCACCCCATCCTGGATTCCCCTGGGTGTCTAGTTTTCAAAAATGTATAGGTTTCCCTAGGTGCCGGCAGAGGTAGGGTTAAAAACTACAGCTAGGCACTTTGCCAAAAAAGGTCATTTTTCACTGCGAAATTGAGGTGTGACCACGTTGCGTTTTGCGCCGTTTCCTGTCGCAGGCACTAGGCCGACCCACACAAGTGAGGTACCATTTTTCTCGTAAGACTTTGGGGAACGTGGGGTGGGTGGAAATTTGTGGATCCACGCAGATTCCAGAACTTTCCACCACAGAAATGTGGGGAAAATGTGGTTTTTTTGACAATTTGTTATGTTTGCAAGGGATTCTGGGTAACAGAACCTGGTGGGAGGCAGTCCAGTCACCCCATCCTGGATTCCCCTGGGTGTCTAGTTTTCAAAAATGTATAGGTTTGCTAGGTTTCCCTAGGTGCCGGCAGAGGTAGGGTTCAAAAACTACAGCTAGGCACTTTGCCAAAAAAGGGTCATTTTTCACTGCGAAATTGAGGTGTGACCACGTTGCGTTTTGCGCCGTTTCCTGTCGCAGGCACTAGGCCGACCCACACAAGTGAGGTACCATTTTTCTCGTAAGACTTTGGGGAACGCGGGGTGGGTGGAAATTTGTGGATCCACGCAGATTCCAGAACTTTCCACCACAGAAATGTGGGGAAAATGTGTTTTTTTTGACAATTTTTTATGTTTGCAAGGGATTCTGGGTAACAGAACCTGGTGGGAGGCAGTCAAGTCACCCCATCCTGGATTCCCCTGGGTGTCTAGTTTTCAAAAATGTATAGGTTTGCTAGGTTTCCCTAGGTGCCGGCAGAGGTAGGGTTCAAAAACTACAGCTAGGCACTTTGCCAAAAAAGGGTCATTTTTCACTGCGAAATTGAGGTGTGACCACGTTGCGTTTTGCGCCGTTTCCTGTCGCAGGCACTAGGCCGACCCACACAAGTGAGGTACCATTTTTCTCGTAAGACTTTGGGGAACGCGGGGTGGGTGGAAATTTGTGGATCCACGCAGATTCCAGAACTTTCCACCACAGAAATGTGGGGAAAATGTGGTTTTTTTGACAATTTGTTATGTTTGCAAGGGATTCTGGGTAACAGAACCTGGTGGGAGGCAGTCAAGTCACCCCATCCTGGATTCCCCTGGGTGTCTAGTTTTCAAAAATGTATAGGTTTCCCTAGGTGCCGGCAGAGGTAGGGTTAAAAACTACAGCTAGGCACTTTGCCAAAAAAGGTCATTTTTCACTGCGAAATTGAGGTGTGACCACGTTGCGTTTTGCGCCGTTTCCTGTCGCAGGCACTAGGCCGACCCACACAAGTGAGGTACCATTTTTCTCGTAAGACTTTGGGGAACGTGGGGTGGGTGGAAATTTGTGGATCCACGCAGATTCCAGAACTTTCCACCACAGAAATGTGGGGAAAATGTGGTTTTTTTGACAATTTGTTATGTTTGCAAGGGATTCTGGGTAACAGAACCTGGTGGGAGGCAGTCCAGTCACCCCATCCTGGATTCCCTGGGTGTCTAGTTTTCAAAAATGTATAGGTTTGCTAGGTTTCCCTAGGTGCCGGCAGAGGTAGGGTTCAAAAACTACAGCTAGGCACTTTGCCAAAAAGGGTCATTTTTCACTGCGAAATTGAGGTGTGACCACGTTGCGTTTTGCGCCGTTTCCTGTCGCAGGCACTAGGCCGACCCACACAAGTGAGGTACCATTTTTCTCGTAAGACTTTGGGGAACGCGGGGTGGGTGGAAATTTGTGGATCCACGCAGATTCCAGAACTTTCCACCACAGAAATGTGGGGAAAATGTGTTTTTTTGACAATTTTTTATGTTTGCAAGGGATTCTGGGTAACAGAACCTGGTGGGAGGCAGTCAAGTCACCCCATCCTGGATTCCCCTGGGTGTCTAGTTTTCAAAAATGTATAGGTTTGCTAGGTTTCCCTAGGTGCCGGCAGAGGTAGGGTTCAAAAACTACAGCTAGGCACTTTGCCAAAAAAGGGTCATTTTTCACTGCGAAATTGAGGTGTGACCACGTTGCGTTTTGCGCCGTTTCCTGTCGCAGGCACTAGGCCGACCCACACAAGTGAGGTACCATTTTTCTCGTAAGACTTTGGGGAACGCGGGGTGGGTGGAAATTTGTGGATCCACGCAGATTCCAGAACTTTCCACCACAGAAATGTGGGGAAAATGTGTTTTTTTTGACAATTTTTTATGTTTGCAAGGGATTCTGGGTAACAGAACCTGGTGGGAGGCAGTCAAGTCACCCCATCCTGGATTCCCCTGGGTGTCTAGTTTTCAAAAATGTATAGGTTTCCCTAGGTGCCGGCAGAGGTAGGGTTAAAAAACTACAGCTAGGCACTTTGCCAAAAAAAGGTCATTTTTCACTGCGAAATTGAGGTGTGACCACGTTGCGTTTTGCGCCGTTTCCTGTCGCAGGCACTAGGCCGACCCACACAAGTGAGGTACCATTTTTCTCGTAAGACTTTGGGGAACGTGGGGTGGGTGGAAATTTGTGGATCCACGCAGATTCCAGAACTTTCCACCACAGAAATGTGGGGAAAATGTGGTTTTTTTGACAATTTGTTATGTTTGCAAGGGATTCTGGGTAACAGAACCTGGTGGGAGGCAGTCCAGTCACCCCATCCTGGATTCCCCTGGGTGTCTAGTTTTCAAAAATGTATAGGTTTGCTAGGTTTCCCTAGGTGCCGGCAGAGGTAGGGTTAAAAACTACAGCTAGGCACTTTGCCAAAAAAGGGTCATTTTTCACTGCAAAATTGAGGTGTGACCACGTTGCGTTTTGCACCGTTTCCTGTCGCAGGCACTAGGCCGACCCACACAAGTGAGGTACCATTTTTCTCGTAAGACTTTGGGGAACGCGGGGTGGGTGGAAATTTGTGGATCCACGCAGATTCCAGAACTTTCCACCACAGAAATGTGGGGAAAATGTGGTTTTTTTGACAATTTTTTATGTTTGCAAGGGATTCTGGGTAACAGAACCTGGTGGGAGGCAGTCAAGTCACCCCATCCTGGATTCCCCTGGGTGTCTAGTTTTCAAAAATGTATAGGTTTGCTAGGTTTCCGTAGGTGCCGGCAGAGGTAGGGTTCAAAAACTACAGCTAGGCACTTTGCAAAAAAGGGTCATTTTTCACTGCGAAATTGAGGTGTGACCACGTTGCGTTTTGCGCCGTTTCCTGTCGCAGGCACTAGGCCGACCCACACAAGTGAGGTACCATTTTTCTCGTAAGACTTTGGGGAACGCGGGGTGGGTGGAAATTTGTGGATCCACGCAGATTCCAGAACTTTCCACCACAGAAATGTGGGGAAAATGTGTTTTTTGGACAATGTTTTATGTTTGCAAGGGATTCTGGGTAACAGAACCTGGTGGGAGGCAGTCAAGTCACCCCATCCTGGATTCCCCTGGTTGTCTAGTTTTCAAAAATGTATAGGTTTGCTAGGTTTCCCTAGGTGCCGGCAGAGGTAGGGTTCAAAAACTACAGCTAGGCACTTTGAAAAAAAGGGTCATTTTTCACTGCGAAATTGAGGTGTGACCACGTTGCGTTTTGCGCCGTTTCCTGTCGCAGGCACTAGGCCGACCCACACAAGTGAGGTACCATTTTTCTCAGAAGACTTTGGGGAACGCGGGGTGGGTGGAAATTTGTGGATCCACGCAGATTCCAGAACTTTCCACCACAGAAATGTGGGGAAAATGTGTTTTTTTTGACAATTTTTTATGTTTGCAAGGGATTCTGGGTAACAGAACCTGGTGGGAGGCAGTCAAGTCACCCCATCCTGGATTCCCCTGGGTGTCTTGTTTTCAAAATGTATAGGTTTGCTAGGTTTCCCTAGGTGCCGGCAGAGCTAGGGTTCAAAAACTACACCTAGGCACTTTGCAAAAAAGGGTAATTTTTCATTGTGAAAATGTGGTTCGTCCACGTTGCATTTTGAGCCATTTCCTGTTGTGGGCACAAGGGCTACCCACACAAGTGAGGTACCATTTTTATCGGGAGACTTAGGGTAACACAGAATTGTAGAGCAACTGTTATTACCTATTGACTTTCGATGCATTTCTGCCTTCCAAATGAAAGACAATGTGTAAAAAATAAGTCATTTTGAAAAATGACCTATAATTCTCATGCTAGTATGGGTACTCCCAATTTCGGAAATGTGCAAATATCTACTGTTTCTAAAATCTACATTTTGTTCCCATTTCAGAAATACATAGGTGTCTTTCATAACAATTTTTCCATGTATACATTTTCCCAAAATAATTGCTATATACCCGGTACTTAAAAAAAATCATTGCAAGATGTTGCTCAATTATTGGCTCTGGGTTCGTCGGGTTCTTGGTGAACCTACAAGTCCTATATATCCCCACAACCAGAAAGGTCCAGCGGATATAACGGTATATTGCCTTCAAATAGCTGTCATAATTAGAAGAAGTTACAGGTGAAAACGTTGACACAAATGGCTGTTTTTTTCAACTAATTTTCAATTTTTCCTTCATTTAACTGTTAGTTTCTATAAGGAAAACTTTAAGGATCTACACAAATGACCCCTTGCTGAATTCAGAATTTTGTCTACTTTTCAGAAATGTATGGCTTTCCAGGATCCATTATTGGTTTCAGACCCATTTCTACCATTAACTGGAAGGAGGTTGAAAGCACAAAAAATAGCAAAAATAGGCTATGTCCCAGAAAAATGCCAAAACTGTGTAAAAAAGTTGGTTTTCTGACAAAAGTCTGCTTGTCCCTGAAAGCTGGGAAGATGGTGATTTCATCCCCACAACCCCTTTTTGATGCCATTTGCAGGGAAAAATCAAGACGCTTTCATCTGTAGCCCTTTTTTCACATTTTTCCCAAAAAAACAAAATTTTGCTGTATTTTGACTAATTTCTGGGTCCCCTCCAGGGGAATCCACAAACCCTGGGTACCTTTACAATCCCCATGATGTTAGAAAAAAAGGACGCAAATTTGGCATGGATACCTTATGTGGTCAAAAAGTTACAGGGGCCTAAGCACGCACTACCCCAAATAGCCAAAAAAAGGCTTAGCACAGGAGGGGAAAAGGCCTAGCAGCGAAGGGGTTAAACTACCTGCCTACCCTTTCCTGCCCATGTTCCCAACTTCCAACGCTAACCAAAAACTTCTGCCAACCCTGGCCAACTTTTCAAACCCCGCCAACCAGAAAAAAAGGGGGGGGGGGAGGAGTGTCCACTACCCCTTTTTTCTGCCCCCCCACTTCCTGGTTTACTCCCCAAATGCCTCTGCACGTTTAAAGTCCTGGCCAAAACCTCCCTGACCTCCAGAAGGTATAGATCCATGCCAATCCTGGAAAGGTGTACGACATTGCACCTAAAAAATTCCACCGCATCAAAACGTATTTCTGTGTGGCAAATCCTGCCAAACCCCAAACCCCTACAAAAACGTGCCATTTTGATATTCAACTTCCATCTGGCCCTATCCACAGCCCCTGGGTTGACCGCTCCCCACACACTCTATGAGGTACAAACTCAGTCCATAAAACAAAACAACCTGCCCACTGTTCCTTAATCAAAGCCAAATTTCTTTTCATGCTCCGCATCAAGACAACACCCTTTTCTTTGCACAAATCGTTCTCACCCAGGTGTAACACCAGAATATCAGGGCACTTACCGCCCACCATCAAACCATTTAAACAAGGAACCAACTCCTTCCAGCTCATGCCCCCTTTGCCCTTCCAAACAATTTTAAACAAGCGTTCTTTAAATTCCAAATTTTGCCCGAAATAGCTCTGTCACGCCTGTACTTGGGCCCATTTTACGAACGAGTGCCCCACGACCCAAATAGTCATCTCCTCTGCCTGAGGGCCGGACACAGAACCTGAAACGAGAAAGATCAGCATGAGTTTCAAACATTGTTATCCACCACGCGCGCAATCCCTTCCTCCCTTCACACGTATCGCCTGTAATAATCCGACGACCAGCGTCCCAATCGCATAATGTCTTCTTGCCCCCAGCCTCTGTTACTCGCCTCTGATGCTGCCCCAATGCGGAAGGAGTGGGTCCTAAAACCCGCTCCATCTACCCCAACATGTTTTAAGACTTTCCGAAAGACTTCCAGCAGCTGATACGCCGTTACTCTGTCCCCGTTTGCATGTTTGAATACCGCCCCCCTGACGCCCTTGACAAACCAAACCATTGCGACGCCCATCTAAGCGGGAAGTTAAAGTGGGGTCGGCTGCCTGTAGCATCACCCATTTTCCCAGCCCCCTCTGATATGTTTTGGACCGGCTCAACCATATCTGCACACCAGACCTGCGCGGGACCACATCCTGCCAAGTTACTCCCCACCCCTTTTATTACCCAGCAGCTCCAATACTCTAAAGGCCCCACAGAACATCCACACCATCAGAGTTAAAAACATACACGTCTCTAACTCATCTTTGCAGATCTCTGGCAGTACCCCCAGTACCCGACTCAGCATCCGCCAAGACAGTGGCTTCCTCCAATGTCTCCCTTGTCCATGTTCCCTCGCCCACCCTTCTAAAATTCTCGTTCCTAATGCCCCTGCTGTCGGCTGGTAGCTCCATAGTAGCTTAGCCACGAAGGCAATACCTGCTAGTTTCCAGGCGATTGTGACCCTAGACAAACCCTTGTCAATGAGGTCCAAAATAAATTGAATGACATCTTCTGCTCGCCGCCATCCCTCCGCGGGCCACTGGGTGCCCGACAGCAAGAACTCTTTCCAGGCTAACCTGTAAGCTACCCTGGTGGATTCCGCTAGCGACCCTACCAACAGTTGTAGCATCCTAAGTGGCCTACGTACCACAAATGCAGCGGCATTGGCATCGGGGTCCTGTCAGCATCCTTGGCTAGCCCACGGAATCTCTCCCACTGTGAACGAGACAAGGCATCCGCTATGTAATTGTCCACACCGGGTCGTATAATGCCCTGGAAGCTAGGTCGTGTCACAAACAGCCCAAAACAAAGACTCGCAGCAACTTCAAAACCTGCTCATCCCTTGCCGACTGGCGATTCACTATTTCGACTACCGCTATATTATCCACCCGGAAAAGAACCTTCTTGTGTGCTAGTTGTTCCCCCCCACAGAGTCACCGCTATCACTAAGGGAAAGAACTCTAGAAACGCTATGCTGCTGCCACCGTCGCTCCATTGTACAGGCCATTGTTCGGCGCACCACTTCCCTTGCCAGAACAAGCCAAAATCAAAGCTGCCCGCTGCATCTGAAAATATTTGCACGTCCCACGTTAGGTCTTCCTCTCTTGCAAGCGGAATCCCATTTGTTAGATCTGGGGGTCTCTAGTTGGCTGAGGTAGGTACCTTAGTCCAAATAGGGACCCTTGCTTCTAGTCAGGGAAAGGAGGGACACACTCTTAGATAACACCTGCTCACCCTCCGGTAGCTTGGCACGAGCAGCCAGGCTTATCTCCAAGGCAATGTGTAAAGTATTTGCAACCACACTCCCAGTAACACAGTGATAACACCACAAATGGACACCACACTGATGTAGGAAAATAGTGGTATCTTTATCAAGAAGAAATACGATGAGACCAAACGATAAAAAATATCCAGCATATGCGTATTCGTAATATTTCACTGGGCCGGTTATTAGGCCAACAATCACTTGTAGGTTCTGGCGGTATTAATGAGCAGTTCACGATGATCTAATGCAGTCCTAATGCAATGCTATGCAGTTCGTAATGCAGTTCGTAATGTAGAAATCAGACAGTCCTTTATGCAAGTACTACTAATGCGGTTTGTGAAGCAAGTAATAATGCAGTTCGTAATGCAAGTACTAATGTGGATTGTAAAACAAGTAATAATGCAGTTCGTAATGCAAGTACTAATGCGGATCGTAAAAGCACGTAATAAGGCAGTTCGTAATGCAAGTTGGCACCGATCGCGGTGCTAGTGAAGGTCTCTAGGCCACTCTTGGCCGACTCGTGGTCAGCGACTGCCAAAATATGCCCCCAATACGGTTATGAAGGAAACAAAGTGCAGCTCCACAATCCGACCCCGGTACTGCCACTCCTCGGCGAGTACGGTCCGCGATACTGACTTGAGCGGAGGCTCACGCTGCAAAGATGGGAAAGGCCGAGAGCGGTCTCTCGTAGCACGCACTCCGCCCCAGGTGGCGACACGCACGCTCGCTGAGCGTTATCTGGGGGGGGGTGCAGTCTCTCTCTCCTCTCCTCGCGGCTTGGGCATCACGCTGTGCGGCTTCGGGTTGGCGGCGGCTGCTCCTCGCAGTGAGAGTCGGGCTACCAGGCGACGGCCTCGCAGCTGATTGGCTCCCGGCGCGACTCCGTTGATCTTGGGCAAAGGATCTCGGACCCACGATGGTGAAGGTTCACAGGTCTCTCCTTGGCAAAGGCAGGCTCGGGCCAGCGGCGGTGATTTCTCACAGCTCCCCCTTGGGACGACGGTCCGGGCCGATGGCGATAACGATCACAGTACTTCTGGTCACGCTGTCGATCGAAACAGAGCGCAAGACTGCTCCGGGGCACACGGTCACGGGGCAATTCTCACGAAGGTCTCAGGCTGCAAAAAGCACACGCACACAGCGTCGCTGAGACACACTTGGAAACTTTGATGTTCCTGAGTTTCCACAACAGGGAGCCAGCTCCTCTCGGGCCCTTGGAGACAAGTTACTTCAGGACACAGCACACAGCAAAGTCCTTTCAAGCAGGGGGACACAGCACACAGCAAAGTCCCTTGTCCTCTCCTTAGTCAAATCAGCAAACTGCAGGCCAGCCCCAGAACACACAGCAAGGGCAGTCCTTCTCTTCAGTCTCTTCAGCTGTTCTTCCTTGGCAGAGGTTCCTCTTGATCACAAAGTAGTTTCAATCCTTTTTCAGTCTGGATTGCAGTCTTGAGTTCAGGGGTTTCAGCTCTTACATTTATACCCCTAAATGCCTTTGAAGTCTTTGTGTTCAGGGGGGCTCTGAGCCCGGTCCAAACCAGTTCTGGGTGCCTTCCTGCCAGTGCCCCTCTTCTTTCTTTGATAGTGGGGGTCTGGGCCTCAGACACTCTGCAGGAGGTGGAGCCATTCCTTTGTGGCAGCAGCACAGGCCTCTTCGTATCAAAGGGGCTACTCATCCCCCTACACCAAATGCAGGCCAGCCTGTGCTATCTCACCTACCCCTCTCTGGTGTCAGGACACTCCCCAGACCCTGTCACATCCAAACCCAGACAGGCAATACACAATCAGGCAGAGACACACAGGATGGTTAGGACAAGAAACCAGCCACTTCTAAAAGCGTGGTTTCTAAACACACAATTTAAAAACCATCTTCACAAAAAGATGTGTTATTAAATTCTGAGTTCAGGCACACTAAACTCCAGCGGCGGTGATTTCTCACAGCTCACCCTTGGGACGACGGTCCGGGCCGATGGCGATAACGATCACAGTACTTCTGGTCACGCTGTCGATCGAAACAGAGCGCAAGACTGCTCCGGGGCACACGGTCACGGGGCAATTCTCACGAAGGTCTCAGGCTGCAAAAAGCACACGCACACAGCGTCGCTGAGACACACTTGGAAACTTTGATGTTCCTGAGTTTCCACAACAGGGAGCCAGCTCCTCTCGGGCCCTTGGAGACAAGTTACTTCAGGACACAGCACACAGCAAAGTCCTTTCAAGCAGGGGGACACAGCACACAGCAAAGTCCCTTGTCCTCTCCTTAGTCAAATCAGCAAACTGCAGGCCAGCCCCAGAACACACAGCAAGGGCAGTTCTTCTCTTCAGTCTCTTCAGCTGTTCTTCTTTGGCAGAGGTTACTCTTGATCACGAAGTAGTTTCAATCCCTTTTCAGGCTTGAGTTCAGTCTTGAGTTCAGGGGTTTCAGCTCTCACATTTATACCCCTAAATGCCTTTGAAGTCTTTGTGTTCAGGGGGCTCTGAGCCCGGTCCAAACCAGTTATGGGTGTCTTCCTGCCAGTGCACACCTTCTTTCTCTGATAGTGAGGGTCTGGGCCTGAGACACTCCGCAGGAGGTGGAGCCATTCTTTTGTGGCAGCAGCACAGCCCTCTTCGCATCAAAGGGCTACTCCTCCCACCGCACCAAATGCAGGCCAGCCTGTTGCTGTCTCAGCTACTCCTCCCTGGTGTCAGGACACCTCCCCAGACCCTGTCACATCCAAACCCAGACAGTCAATACACAACCAGGCAGAGGCACACAGGATGGTCAGGACAAGAAACCAGCCACTTCTAAAAGCGTGGTTTCTAAACACACAATTTAAAAACCATCTTCACAAAAAGATGTGTTATTAAATTCTGAGTTCAGGCACACTAAACTCCATCTCTCCATCTTATGCCTACGGGAAGATATGCTGGAAACATGTGACACAGCATTCCCCATTCTGTCCTATGGGCAAGATGGCCTTGCAACAGTGAAAAATGAATTTGGCAGTATTTCACTGTCAGGACATGGTACACACCTCAGTACATGTCCTACCTTTCAAATACACTGCACCCTGTCTAGGGGATACCTTGGGCCTACTATAGGGGTGTCTGATGTGCATAAAAAGGGAAGGGTAAGGCCTGGCAAGTGGGTGCACTTGTCAGGACAACAAGGCAGTTAAACTGCGCGCAGGCACTGCAGTGGCAGGCCTGAGATCTCTTTTTAGGGCTACTGGTGTGGGTGGCACAATTAGTGCTGCAGGCCCACTAGTAGCATTTGCATTACCAGCCCTGGCACACATAGTGCACTTTACTAGGGACTTTACTAGTAAGACAAACATACCAATTATGGACAACCAATTATCATAACAATTTATACAGGGAGCACTTGCACTTTGACACTGATCAGCAGTGGCAAAGTGCCCAAAGCATCTAAGTCGTCAACACAATGTCAGAAAAAGGTCTAGGAGTAAGGCAAAAAGTTTAAGGAACTTTAGCCAAAAAGGGCCAAGTCCAACACAACCCCCTCCCAGCCTAAAGCCAGGGTAGGCCAATCAACTACCTTGATGGACACCCCTGCTTGGGGCGATAGAACCCGGACACGGGCCCGCCACCGCAGGGACACCCTCCCGTTCTATGCCTTCCTGACCCCAGGGGGTTCCCTCGGTTACAACTCCCTGGGCCAACTAAGCTACTCCACTGATACTTCCTGGCAGTCTGGGGCCCTCTAGGGGTGCTTGTCCCTTGCCAACTCCCACCTGGAGCGGTGCCCCTGGAAGGCCCAGCGGCCAGGGCACTGTTTACAGTTATCCTGCCCTTCAGGTTAGAGGCAGGGTTACCCTGGTGACTTCTAGGGGACCCAGCCCTTCGGGCTGGGCCCTGACCCACGGATTTTCCCACTGGGGAACACATCCCCCTCTCAACCTTCCATCTAGACTTCTGGGCCTGCCACTTAGGAATGGCACCCACAAACTTCAGGACCGCGGGAGCTCTGGTTACAGACGCCCCACGACCTCCTTACGCTAGGTGTTCTTCCTCACACAGCTGGCAAGTAGGCTCTAGACCTCCAACCGGGTGCTCTCCTAAGGGACCCTCCAGTCTCTGGGGTGGGGCTGCGGACCCCCGGGGACACTGCTCACACTCCCTCCCTCTCCTTTGAGACAGGGTGCCAGCCTGCATGCCCCCCCCCCCCCACTACTCTGGGACCTGACTGCGCCACTCTGACCTTCTTCCCTCCCACGGGACCGGAAGATCTGAGTCGCTGCTGGAATTCCCCCTTAGTGCCTCTTCAGGCCCTCCGTCCCTTAACCAGAGGTCTGTCTCTGGTGCAAGCCCCTGGTAATCAAAGAGCTCGCACTCTAACAGGTGTTGGCGCAACTCTGGAAAATAATTACTGAGCCGGGGCTCCCTGGGGCCCAAATTGAGCAATCCCTTGAAATCATTTGCCAGGCTAACCATCACCCAATCGTCCAGTACACGCGTGTATGCATTCACACCCTCACCCCAAGGACTGGACTCCAGTTTCTTGAAGTTCCTGAATTTCTGCCTGTACTGTTCAGGAGTGAGCCCATACCTGAGGCATAAAGCCTCCTTCATGTTGGCGTAGGTCAGGGCTCCCGCCCTCTCTAAAGGTGGTAAAACATCCCTCCCAGAAGCCTCAAAGTGTTTCCACAGGCCCGCCCCCCCAATGCTTCTCAGGCACCTCATTCATCCTCAGTGCGATCTCATATGCCGTGAACCACACATAAATATCATCACCCCTTTGGTAATCTCACACTAAGTCTTTGGGAATGTACACCTTACCCGCTGGCACTGGCTGTGCGCTACCACCATTCGAACTGGACTCCACCTGTTTAGCCTTAATGTCCAGTTCCCTCATGCTTAACTCATGAGCTAAGAGAATCTTCTTCTCTTCCAAGGCGAGAGCATTCTTGTTCTCCTCTGCTCGCTTTTCACTTTCAATTAGCAGCTTTTTCTCCTCTGCTTGAGCCTTAAGTTTTAAAACCTCCAACTCATGCTCTCTGACCCTTTGGTTTTCCTCCAGCTCCTCTGGGGAAAAGCTCCTCCCTGAATGGCTACTACCAGCCCCTGAGGCTGGTCCTCCCACCGGCAAATCCTGTGGACCAAATCCGTTCCCTGGGTCATCCTCATCCACCTCAGCATCATCTGTCTTCTGAGCCTCTTTGGCTTCCCACCAGGCCCTTAAGGCCGTTTGCAGCCCCTCCTTCTTGGCGCTACTTTTCTTGGGACATCCCAAAGCTCTGCAGAATTGCCTCAATTGATCTACTTTGTAGGTAAGCAATGCCTCAATGTCGAATTCCAATTCTGCAGCCACACTGGCTACTTGACTCCTTTGAGACATGATGTGTGGCTTAAAGGTCGCTCAAAAAAATAGAACCAAAAATCAAAAAAACACAATATGTGGTTGCGTCGTGGTCTGCGCTAAAGCTAGTGATGTACACCAGTCACTGTGAGCCAATTGCAAATACAAATTCAAATCCCAACCGCTGACCACCAATGTTAGATCTGGGGGTCTCTAGTTGGCTGAGGTAGGTACCTTAGTCCAAATAGGGACCCTTGCTTCTAGTCAGGGAAAGGAGGGACACACTCTTAGATAACCCCTGCTCACCCTCCGGATGCTTGGCACGAGCAGCCAGGCTTATCTCCAAGGCAATGTGTAAAGTATTTGCAACCACACTCCCAGTAACACAGTGATAACACCACAAATGGACACCACACTGATGTAGGAAAATAGCGGTATCTTTATCAAGAAGAAATACGATGAGACTGTTATAGGGATTCTGCACATATACAGAGCTATGCACAGGATAATAGGACCTCGGAATATAGTGGTGAGCCAACCATAAACCTTAGCACCTAAAACCCTAATCCGACTAGCTGTAGCGTCTCATTAGCAACAATGCTACCAATGATTAGACAACCCAGAACACGGTAACTCTCTCTCAGGACTCGCAGTAGCAAGAACACCCTTTCATAACTCACTCATACCTGTCCACAACGTGCGTAAGAAGAGACATTGTATAGTTTAAAATGTTTATTTCAACTAACGTGCTCTAAGATACAGTACACGTGCCAGTACTATCAGCATAATGCATAATGATAAAATAAGCAGCATAGTTACAACTCCATAGAATACAAACGGGGAAAGCATTTCATAAAGCAGTGGATATAAGGCTAAATGACCTTACCACCCTCCCCGTTCTAGTAGCTAGTTTATTATAAAAATAGAAGACCACTGGGCTTTGACTAGCGAACCCCCATACCTCAATATCTAGATGCAAGGTTTACATCATCAGATACAAACAGCTCTTCTCTCTGGAAAGGTTGTTCTCCAAGTGTCTCCAACAGTGAAAAAACACAATATTAAAAGCACACGAATTTCTCCAAGGCAGCTGTAAATAGAGTGTTATGTCTAAGTTCGAGGGACTGGCCAAATCAGCAGGAACAAGAAACATTGTTTATCGACCTTGTACATGGTGTGCAGACAGTAGCCCAAAGGGAACAGGAGACAAGGTGAAAGTCAGAAATGCAGACAGTGCTAAGATAGCCGGGCAGCATCAGAGGCTCGAAAAACAATGGCACAAAGGAACGTGCGCAAAAGGGCCTCATGGCAGCCAGGCCCAGGCCAACGTAGCAAGGCAGACCAGGAGGCCACAAACCACACAACACCCTCCCCTGGGCAGTCCAACGTCCAAGAAGACGACAGAGTCCAAATAAACTGAGCAGAACAGAACGAATGTTGTGAGACGTGAACTAAAAATCAAAAACAAAAAAGGGACACACATCCAGTGAGACAGGTCACATAAAACGAAAAACCCTCTCAATCCAAAAGAGTGTACGTGCAAAAAAACACCACACTTTCCAAGAGGACATCATTGGAATCATCGGAAAAAAGCGACGCCATCCAGTCAAGTAAATCAAAACTGCAGGCATGATCCGCGCAAGATGGAACAGCAAACAGCAATGCGGGACAACTTGTTTGATACTCAATATAACTCTGTTGTAGGAGATTCTGAGCAGCCGCCCAGATATCCCATTGTGCCACAATCCCCAGTGCAGCCGCACGTGCCATGTAGCCTGCAGCGGAACAGTCCCGTTCATGGGCCTCTAGAGGACCCACCAACTGAACAAAATCCGGAACAGACAAAGACGTATTGGAGAGGCAATAATCCATGGCCCACGAGAATGGACATGTGATGCAAGACATCACAGGTTGCACGCAAGTGAAATATGCAAAGCGAAAAGAAAGTGTATAGGACACACTCATTGTCGCCAACGGCAGAACGCCGAAGCCAGCGAGGAGGCGTTCACGGAGCATCTGGAGCCGACGTGGCTCGAGAAGGGCCCATGGAGGTGCAGCCATTGCGTAGGAAACAGACCAACAGCAGGACACCAGCCACCAAGGCGAGGATCAGTGGAAAGCCACCAAAGACGCTGGAAAAGATGGAATGAATAAAAGCCGGTATTACACCAAAAATAGTTTGAAAAGAGGTCACAAGGCCAGAGCCCACAACTTTAAAAAAGTGCACTGTGGGAGGTTAGTGTTCAAAAGGGCCTGTATTTCACTGTGGGTACTTGCCACCTGGAGAATGAACGTCTCCCGGGCAGATGTGAGCATAACCTCCTGGTTCAATAATAGTGCCTTTATTCTGCTCAATTTATTGAAATCCGCCCTCAGAGTAGGAATGGAAGGCCAAACGGAACCATCTATAATGTCGTGCGGGGGAGGAAAAAGCACATTTTTGCAGCAGACAACCCTGTGGGAAACTGTAACAATATAGGGTATGCCGGACAGCATGCCACAGCAGTCTTGGTTATTTAAAAGCAGATAGCTACCATTTGCAAGCACAGTGAAAGTAGGAGAAATAGCAGGAGCAGGAATGCCCTTTAACACACAAGCAAGATTCGGAGCTGAAACGTTACAAGCCCCGTGCAATTGAATGTGTTTGCAAACAAGGGAATGACCCACAGTGGAATCGCATGACTCCTCCGTGAGAAAAACTTCCCTCCCGTCTCTAAGGCATTTAAACATGAAAGGCAGGGACCAAAGTTCATGCAGGAAGGCACTGCCCAAAGGCTGAAAACGGCCTACAGGATAATGCTTCATACACGAACTAAATTCAAACAATGAAAAAGGCAAAGCGATAACCCCGTGTACAAGCCACACAGCAGAATCCAATTCTGCTACAGAGAATGGTAAGGGCTCTATTTTCTCGATATGTAACAGAGTGTATGCTGCATCCTTCATGGACATAAACCGCTGTTTCTCAGTCAAATTAAAAGGTAAGAATAAGGCAGTGGTGATTAAAAATTGCCAAGGAACCTTCCCCATCTTAAGTGTTTGCAAAGTCCATGCACACTGCATTACTGAACGTAATTGATTTTGACCATGATACAACATAGAAACATCATCCTGTACAATATCAACAACAGAGGAAACAATATTCTCTAACGTGTAAATGCGGGAAGACAGGGTATTAATACTATTGTCAACAACAGCAAGCACTTTTTCTAAATTAGCTTGATCGATTTCCCGAAGACGGGAAGCAGCTTCAATTTGCGAAAGCTTCCAGAGTTCATTATAAGTCTCATATATGAATCTCTTCGGTCGAGGACCACGAGGCCCTAGAACAAAGTCGGACAGATCAATGTTGCCTGATAGGAGGGATAAATGTTGTTTGACAGAATCCAAGGAAGAGCGCTGCAACCACTGTTTACACAATTTACCAACAGAATATGTTGTAACAGTACGAGAGCCAGAAAACCTTGGATCTGGCCTATCCTGCTTGTAGCCAGTATCCGTGTTATGAAAACGCAGTTGGCAGTCATTAGATGCAATGGGCCAAGCCAACCAGGGCGACTGAACAAACGCAGAGAAATTAAACGAATTGTTCTGAAATAAAACCTGCAATTCGGTAAGGGACATATTAAAGTACAAGCTTTCGTTGGGAGTGGAAGACAAGACAGGAAAGGATGGTGCTTTCAATTGTTTGGACGTAGCCAAACCCCAACATGTCGTTTGATATATGGTCTGATTTAAAAATAGAATTTGGGCCGGGATGAGGCAAGCACGGTGCAAGGCTTCTGTGCCCTGCACCTGCCATGCTTTGGAGCCCCAAATAGACTTCAAATCAATGGTGTCACGCCAATGTTCATACCCACCCACAGCTAAGGCGTTTAAAAAGGAGCCGGAATATAGTAATTTGGTATGGGTTAACATGATTTTTTCAGTAAAGGAAGTGTGTAATTTAAAGAAATAGGACCCAGGGTTTGATCTATTAAAATCTGTAAAATAAGTAAACTTATTTCTCAGAGTCTGGGAGCTACCTGTCAAAGGAGTCGGACAATGTTCCCATTGGGTGTAATTAAAAGCCCCGAAGGGTACTGGGTTTATGGAGAAAATGGTTGCCCAAATGCTGGTAACAATACAAATCAGCATAATTTGCAGAATTCATGTACAGATCTTCAGCATGAAAAGCAGCATAATATTTCAAATCAGTAAATAATGCTTCAACTGCTTGCACATCCCAATCATCAGAATGAATATTACTTTTTACGACATCACCCATTGAAACACGAAGGACATTTGGTACATTAATAATTTCGGTTGGACCATGAATTTGGAAGTTCACCGCATCCCAAACGATGCCATCAGCAACTGGAAACGCCGAAATGTCCACAAATGTGTGGTCTCGTTTCATGATGTGCGATGAAGAATGTGGAGCCAAAGTTCCAGCGACAGAGTTCACCGCAGAGCGTTCTGGCAAATAGTGTCCATTGATGAGCAGAAACAACACGGTGACAAAGCCAATAGACATGAACAAAAAAATCAGGAAAAGCACCAACCAAATGTATGTCCATGGGGGGATCAAAAAATTGTCTCTGAACCAGGATACAAAAATACTGAATTTGGATGGGACAAGTGATGAAATGGAATCCGAGTCAAAGGAATAACGTGTCGGGCTCAGTGGCGTTGTTGGTAAATGAGCCACGGACTCAGTTGCGGGGTAGGTATACTCGGTCTCCTCATTGCAGGGGGAGTCCGGGTAATCGAGTAAGCGTTCAGGCAAATCTACCATCTCGATGGCAACATCAGTGACCGTTCGGGCAAGAGGGCCACGAACATTCGTCCGGGAAATGACAGGACAAGAGACCGCTGGTGTAACACTATTCAGGATCGGCCAGATGTTGTAGCTTGACATTTTCCACTGAGATGTAGCTGTTCTCCTTGCGACCAGGAAGCGGTGGTAAGATGACTGTACGAGTTCCCTTCAAGCCAAGGACTGGAACCGGTGCACGGTAAGAGGGGCCGAATTCTTTTTTGTTCTCCACCTTCTCTCGAACCAGATCTCCAATCTTCGGAAGCCAGCCGGCAACCGGAATCTGCAATGCAGCGTCTGTGGCTGAAGGTAAATGTGCAATCGCAAGTTTGTCTCGGGCTTCTTGTAAGTCCTGTAACATAGTAGAATGGTTATCTACATCAAAGATGGCGGATTGTGCCGCCATGTCTAGACCATCAAGGTCAGGCACAAACATTCTTATGCCAAAGAGGATTTCGTATGGGGTCCGCCCACCCAGAGGTCTTCTCGGGAGATTATTAAGTGCACGTTGTACGGTGTACAAGTGGGCCTGCCAGTACCTAAGACTCTAGCTGTCAAGGATTGCTTTAAGTCACGGTTCATTCGTTCAACAATCGAATTGCCCTCAGGCCGATACGGTGACGAAAATTTCACCCGCACCCCCAGTGAACCCATTGCGTCCTTGTAGGCCTTAGAGGCAAACGCTGGACCTTGGTCAGAATGGAAGGTGCCGCAGGCGAAAATTCCCACAAAGACACGCAAATCCCTTATGACATTTCGAGCGTCAGCACTTCGTTGTGGCCAGACCCAGATGAAACGTGTGCACGAGTCTACTGCAACTAAGATATATTTATATGCAGTGTCT
Source organism: Calotriton arnoldi (assembly GCA_963921515.1). Lineage (NCBI taxonomy): Eukaryota > Metazoa > Chordata > Amphibia > Caudata > Salamandridae > Calotriton > Calotriton arnoldi. Next base: position 190,567 of record CAWUFW010004703.1, read on the forward strand.
GATGAGAATGGACCGCAGTGATCCAGGTAAACACACCCAAAAGGTCTGTTAGAAATGCAGAGCGAGGTCTGTGGTGGCCGTGCAACCGTGGAAGGCTTAATCTGTTGACAAACGTCACAAGAAAGCACATAAGTACGGGTTTGTTTGTATAACCCACGCCACCAGTAACGCTGCTGCAAGATGGAAACCGTCGCAGACACTCCAGCATGAGCTGATGCCATGCCTTCGTGTGCCGCCGTTATCAAGGAAAGTCTGCGATCCGCGTTGGGAATCAGCCGATCACCAACGTTTGGAATTCTTACATAAGGAGCCTGTTCGGGACCTAATTGATAAGAGTATTTGGAAGGGAAACCCCTAGGGTAATTAGCACCTTCCTTTGTTGCAGCAATAGCTGCTAGAATAACAGAATCTATTTTAGACATGGATCTGGTAACTGCTGCGACTGAGCACGTGGCTACTGCTGATTTGGCAGCTTCGTCTGCCAAACCGTTACCGACAGCATGTGCGCCCACACGCTGATGGCGAAGAGTGTGTACCACCTGTGTGAGAGGCAGACGTTGTTGTAAATCTGCCACTCGAACCCAAAGCATTTTATGCTTGATTGTGCTGCCTTTTGCATCTCTATAGTCATTTTGTGACCAAAAGAATAGATTGTCATTGTATGACTGGACACAGTAATAAGAATCACATACAATAAGAGTGGTCACATCAGGATTAGCGAACTCAAGTGCGAGCACCAAAGCACGCAGCTCGGCCAATTGTGCAGTACTGTCTCCTAGTGCTTGAGTATGCACTACAGTTGATTTGAACTTTCCGTTCACAAAGGAACCTGCAACAATAGCACATGCTGCTGAATAAGCATGCTTGGAACCCGTGGCCGGCTTTGCCGAACCATCGGTATAGATAATACATTCGTAATCCTCAAGCGGTAGCAAAGACAGAGGAGGAGGATGAACAAATTCATACTGCAAAAACTCCTGAGTCTGTAGTGAAGAATCAAAGATAAAAGTGACATCCGGAGACGTCAAAGATGTTGCCCATTGTATCCAACGGGGTGCAAAGCTTTAGAGTTCGGTACACTTGCTTTCGTCACTGCCTCAAGGGCAGGATAGGGTGTTACCACCAAAATGCGTTTTCCCTGGGCCAGTGCGCGTTCCTTTAGAATCGCCATTTGCACTGCGGTCAAAACTTTTTCCACCGAGGAAAAGCGCATTTCTGCAGAGGTGTATAGATGTGACTTGTATGCTATTGGTACTGTGTCACCTTCGTTAAAGGTCAAGTACGTGAAACCCACTGCCCCTGGAATGATTCTAATCACCAGGTTGGTGTGGTTATCACGAGTCAACAAGTATTTAGACTCAAGTAAGTCTGTCTGCAAAGACTGCAGAATGGAGGAATGCTCCGGAAGCCAGCAAGACTTCGAAAAGTTAGGTTGTATCAAGGAATACAGTGGCTTGATACGCTGGGCATATTCGGGAATGTAAGTACGCCCGAAGTTCAGAAAACCCAGCAAAGACTGAAGTTTCTTCAGAGTAGTAGGAGGGCACAGAAGTGCACATTTCTCCAGGAAATGGGGGCTAAGCCCTTACCTTCATTGTTGAGCTCATAGCCCAAAAAACAAAACGGTAAATTCAGCAATGTGAGATTTGGCAAAGTTAAACTTGTAGCCTAGAACCGCAAATTCTAGAATAATGCGGTCCACTCGGGAAAGATGCTGGAACAATTCATCGTCTGTCAGATAAATATCATCGACGTACGAACATGCATCCGGGTCTATGCCGTCTAACAAAGAGACAACACGGGCAGCGAATACACCTGGACTGTTTTTGTAGCCCATAGGTAGATGCCGGAATTTGAATAATTTACCACCGGAGGTAAAGCGCTCCATTGGCTACTCTCCGGGGCTAAGTTGTGCGTGTAGAATCCATTGGATAGGTCAAGTGTTGTTTTATATTTTTTACGAACAAGACTGTCTACTAGCGCAGAACTATGTGTGTTTTGCACCGCAAAGGTCCGACAATGAGAGTTCAAATGCCGGTAACCCAAAACTAAGCGGTACGATCCATCGGGTTTGGAAACCGCGAAAAGGGGATTATTCATCGGTGACTCGCATGTTTCAATCACTCCCTGATATTCCAACTGAGTCAGAATTTCGGAAACGGGACCTTTAGCTTCCCGTTTGATGGGATATTGGGGTTGTGGCTGAGGTTGAGACCGCAGAGGTATTTCATGGGGTGGTGATTCTTCATCCCAGCCCACATGGTTGCGGTATAACGCTGGAGCCAGGGACACAGCCCATTCAGCTGCAAGAGCCTCTGCTTTGTCTTTAGGGACGTGTCGAGAAAAGCTCGGAAGGATTACCTCCTCCCCTTTACGTGCAGCAAGTACGAATGGGGGCGGCTAATCCGCCTCCGCTAACAGAATGTCATACGAAGAGGTCAGATTTTCCCCAAAAATCCCTTTTATAACACGCTGTATATCACCTTCGATTTGAATTACAATATTATATAGTCTGTCAGGGGGAGCCACTCTGGTGTCTGCGTTATATGACGGTGGATTGCCCATACCGCAATATCTAGATGCAAGGTTTACATCATCAGATACAAACAGTTCTTCTCTCTGGAAAGGTTGTTCTCCAAGTGTCTCCAACAGTGAAAAAACACAATATTAAAAGCACACGAATTTCTCCAAGGCAGCTGTAAATAGAGTGTTATGTCTAAGTTCGAGGGACTGGCCAAATCAGCAGGAACAAGAAACATTGTTTATCGACCTTGTACATGGTGTGCAGACAGTAGCCCAAAAGGGAACAGGAGACAAGGTGAAAGTCAGAAATGCAGACAGTGCTAAGATAGCCGGGCAGCATCAGAGGCTCGAAAAACAATGGCACAAAGGAACGTGCGCAAAAAAGGGCCTCATGGCAGCCAGGCCCTGGCGAACGTAGCAAGGCAGACCAGGAGGCCACAAACCACACGACAAGACCAAACGATAAAAAATATCCAGCATATGCGTATTCGTAATATTTCACTGGGCCGGTTACTAGGCCAACAATCACTTGTAGGTTCTGGCGGTATTAATGAGCAGTTCACGATGATCTAATGCAGTCCTAATGCAATGCTATGCAGTTCGTAATGTAGAAATCAGACAGTCCTTTATGCAAGTACTAATGCGGTTTGTGAAGCAAGTAATAATGCAGTTCGTAATGCAAGTACTAATGTGGATCGTAAAACAAGTAATAATGCAGTTTGTAATGCAAGTACTAATGCGGATCGTAAAAGCACGTAATAAGGCAGTTCGTAATGCAAGTACTAATGCGGATCGAAAAAGCACATAATAAGGCAGTTCGTAATGCAAGTTGGCACCGATCACAGTGCTAGTGAAGGTCTCTAGGTCACTCTTGGCTGACTCGCGGTCAGCGACTTCCAAAATATGCCCCAATACAGTTATGAAGGAAACAAAGTGCAGCTCCACAATCCGACCCCGGTACTGCCACTCCTCGGCGAGTACGGGCCGCGATACTGACTTGAGCGGAGGCTCGCGCTGCAAAGATGGGAAAGGCCGAGAGCGGTCTATCGTAGCACGCACTCCGCCCCAGGCGGCAACACGCACGCTCGCTGAGCATTACCTGGGGGGGTGCAGTCTCTCTCTCCTCGTGGCTTGGGCGTCACACTGTGCGGCTTCGGGTTGGCTGCGGCTGCTCCTCGCAGTGAGAGTCGGGCTACCAGGCAACGGCCTCGCAGCTGATCACCTCCCGGCGCGACTCCGTTGATCTTGGGCAAAGGACCTCGGACCCACGATGGTGAAGGTTCACAGGTCTCTCCTTGGCAAAGGCAGGCTCGGGCCGGCGGCGGTGATTTCTCACGGCTCCCCCTTGGGACGACGGTCCGGGCCGATGGCGATAACGATCACAGCACTTCTGGTCACGCTATGGATCGAAACAGAGCGCAAGACTGCTCCGGGGCACACGGTCACGGGGCAATTCTCACGAAGGTCTCAGGCTGCAAAAAGCACACGCACACAGCGTCGCTGAGACACACTTGGAAACTTTGATGTTCCTGAGTTTCCACAACAGGGAGCCAGCTCCTCTCGGGCCCTTGGAGACAAGTTACTTCAGGACACAGCACACAGCAAAGTCCTTTCAAGCAGGGGGACACAGCACACAGCAAAGTCCCTTGTCCTCTCCTTAGTCAAATCAGCAAACTGCAGGTCAGCCCCAGAACACACACCAAGGGCAGTCCTTCTCTTCAGCTGTTCTTCTTTGGCAGAGGTTCCTCTTGATCACGAAGTAGTTTCAATCCTTTTTCAGGCTTGAGTTCAGTCTTGAGTTCAGGGGTTTCAGCTCTCACATTTATACCCCTAAATGCCTTTGAAGTCTTTGTGTTCAGGGGGCTCTGAGCCCGGTCCAAACCAGTTCTGGGTGTCTTCCTGCCAGTGCACACCTTTCTTTGATAGTGAGGGTCTGGGCCTCAGACACTCCGCAGGAGGTGGAGCCATTCTTTTGTGGCAGCAGCACAGCCCTCTTCACATCAAAGGGCCACTCCTCCCACCAGACCAAATGCAGGCCAGCCTGTGTCAGGACACCTCCCCAGACCCTGTCACATCCAAACCCAGACAGTCAATACACAACCAGGCAGAGGCACACAGGATGGTCAGGACAAGAAACCAGCCACTTCTAAAAGCGTGGTTTCTAAACACACAATTTAAAAACCATCTTCACAAAAAGATGTGTTATTAAATTCTGAGTTCAGGCACACTAAACTCCATCTCTCCATCTTATGCCTATGGGAAGCTATGCTGGAAACATGTGTGTTGGACTTGGCGCTTTGGCTAAAGTTCCTTAAACTTTTTGCCTTCCTCCTAGACCTTTTCTTTGACATTCTGTTGCCGACTTAGATGCTTTGGGCACTTTGCCACTGCTGATCAGTGTCAAAGTGCAAGTGCTCCCTGTATAAAGTGTTATGGTAATTGGTTGTCCATAATTGGTATGTTTGCCTTACTAGTAAAGTCCCTAGTAAAGAGCACTATGTGTGCCAGGGCTGGTAATGCAAATGTTACTAGTGGGCCTGCAGCACTAATTGTGCCACCCACACAAGTAGCCCTAAAAAGAGATCTCAGGCCTGCCACTGCAGTGCCTGCGCGCAGTTGATAACTGCCTTGTTGTCCTGACAAGTGCACCCACTTGCCAGGCCTTACCTTTCCCTTTTTATGCACATCAGACACCCCTATAGTAGGCCCAAGGTACCCCCCTGGGCAGGGTGCAGTGAATGTGAAAGGTAGGACATGTACTGAGGTGTGTACCATGTCCTGACAGTGAAAGAGTGCCAAATTCGTTTTTCACTGTTGCAAGGCCATCTTTCCCATAGGACAGAATGGGGAATGCTGGGTCCCATGTTTCCAGCATATCTTCCTATAGGCATAAGACGGAGGGATGAAGTTTAGTGTGCCTGAATTCAGAATTTGATAACATCTTTCTATGAAGATGGTTTTTAAATTGTGTGTTTAGAAACCACACTTTTAGAAGTGGCTGGTTTCTTGTCCTAACCATCCTGTGTGTCTCTGCCTGATTGTGTATTGCCTGTCTGGGTTTGGATGTGACAGGGTCTGGGGAGTGTCCTGACACCAGAGAGAGGTAGGTGAGATAGCACAGGCTGGCCTGCATTTGGTGTAGGGGGATGAGTAGCCCCTTTGATACGAAGAGGCCTGTGCTGCTGCCACAAAGGAATGGCTCCACCTCCTGCAGAGTGTCTGAGGCCCAGACCCCCACTATCAAAGAAAGAAGAGGGGCACTGGCAGGAAGGCACCCAGAACTGGTTTGGACCGGGCTCAGAGCCCCCCTGAACACAAAGACTTCAAAGGCATTTAGGGGTATAAATGTAAGAGCTGAAACCCCTGAACTCAAGACTGCAATCCAGACTGAAAAAGGATTGAAACTACTTTGTGATCAAGAGGAACCTCTGCCAAGGAAGAACAGCTGAAGAGAAGGACTGCCCTTGCTGTGTGTTCTGGGGCTGGCCTGCAGTTTGCTGATTTGACTAAGGAGAGGACAAGGGACTTTGCTGTGTGCTGTGTCCCCCTGCTTGAAAGGACTTTGCTGTGTCCTGAAGTAACTTGTCTCCAAGGGCCCGAGAGGAGCTGGCTCCCTGTTGTGGAAACTCAGGAACATAAAAGTTTCCAAGCGTGTCTCAGCGACGCTGGGTGCGTGTGCTTTTTGCAGCCTGAGACCTTCGTGAGACTTGCCCCGTGACTGTGTGCCCCGGAGCAGTCTTGCGCCCTGCTTCGATCGACAGCATGACCAGAAGTGCTGTGATCGTTATTACCATCGGCCCGGACCATCGTCCCAAGGGGGAGCTGGGAGGTAAAAGTTTCCAACTGTGTCTCAGCGACGCTGGGTGCGTGTGCTCTTTGCAGCCTGAGACCTTTGTGAAACTTGCCCCGTGACTGTGTGCCTCAGAGCAGTCTTGTGCCTTGCTTAGATCAACAGCCAGCGTGACCAGAAGTGCTGTGATTGTTATCGCCATTGGCCCAGACCGTCGTCCTAAGTGGAGCCGTGAGGAATCACTGCCGCCGGCCTGAGCCTGCCTTTGCCCAAGATCAACGGAGCAGCGCCGGGAGCCGATCAGCTGCGAAGCCGTCGCCTGGTAGCCTGACTCTCACTGCGTGGAGAAGCCGCCGCCAACCCGAAGCCCCACAGCATGACGCCCAAGCCGCGAGGAGAGGAGAGACTGCACCCCCCCAGGTAATGCTCAGCGAGCGTGCGTGTGTCGCCGCCTGGGGCGGATTGCGTGCTACGAGAGACCGCTCTCAGCCTTTCCCATCTTTGCAGCGCAAGCCTCCGCTCAAGTCAGCATCGTGGCCCGTACTCGCCGAGGAGTGGCAGTACCGGGGTTCGGATTGTGGAGCTGCACGTTGTTTCCTTCGTAACAGTATCGGGGGCATATTTTGGCAGCCGCTGACCGCGAGTCAGCCAAGAGTGGCATAGAGTCCTTGGGGTGGGGGTGTGGATGAGTACACGCGTGCACTGGATGATTGGGAGATGGTTAGCATGGCGAATGATTTGAAGGGATTGCTCAATTTGGGCCCCAGGGAGCCCCGGCTCAGTAATCATTTTTCAGAGTTGCGCCAACACCTGTTAGAGTGCGAGCTCTCTGATTCCCAGGAGCTTGCACCAGAGACAGACCCCTGGTCAAGGGACAGAGGGTCTGAAGAGACACTAAGGGGAAATTCCAGCAGCGACTCAGAGATCTTCCGGTCCCATGGGAGGGAAGAAGGACAGAGTGGCGCAGTCAGGTCCCAGAGTAGTGGGGGGGGCGTGCAGGCTAGCACCCTGTCTCAGAGGGAGGGAGTGTAAGCAGCATCCCCGGGGGTCCGCAGCCCCACCCCAGAGATGGGAGGGTTCCTTAGGAGAGCACCCGGTTGGAGGTCTAGAGCCTGCTTGCCAGCTGTGTGAGGAAGAACACCTAGCGTCAGGAGAGCGTGGGGCGTCTGCAACCAGAGCTCCCGCAGTCCTGAAGTTTGTTGGTGCCATTCCTAAGTGGCAGGCCCAGGAGTCTAGATGGAAGGTTGAGAGGGGGATGTGTTCCCCAGTAGGAGAACCCGTGGGTCAGGGCCCAGCCAGAAGGGCTGGGTCCCCTAGAAATCACCAGGGTAACCCCGCCTCTAACAGGAAGGGCAGGATAACTGTGAACAGTGCCCTGGCCGCTGGGTCTTCCAGCGGTACCGCTCCAGGTGGGAGTTGGCAAGGAACAAGCACCCCTAGAGGGCCCCCGACTGCCAGGAAGTATCAGTGGAGTAGCTTAGTTGGCCCAGGGAGTTGCAACCAAGGGAACCCCCTGGGGTCAGGAAGGCATAGAACGGGAGGGTGTCCCTGCGGGGGCGGGCCCGTGTCCAGGTTCTATCGCCCCAAGCAGGGGAGTCCATCAAGGTAGTTGATTGGCCTACCCTGGCTTTAGGCTGGGAGGGGGTTGTGTTGGACTTGGCCCTTTGGCTAAAGTTCCTTAAACTTTTTGCCTTCCTCCTAGAACTTTTTCTGACATTCTGTTGCCGACTTAGATGCTTTGGGTACTTTGCCACTGCTGATCAGTGTCAAATTGCAAGTGCTCCCTGTATAAAGTGTTATGGTAATTGGTTGTCCATAATTGGTATGTTTGCCTTACTAGTAAAGTCCCTAGTAAAGTGCACTATGTGTGCCAGGGCTGGTAATGCAAATGCTACTAGTGCCCCTTTGGTGTCCCATTTTGATGAAAAAAATCATACTGCGGAGGACATTAGGTGGCAAGTGATTGACGTCGCAGTTGTCCCTGAAAGAGGAGAGGTGTGGTGCAGCGGCCAGGGCAGCTGACTTCGGAGCACAGGGTTCACGGTTCGATCCCCGGCTCCGGCGGCAGCTCAGCTCAGCACCATGTGACTCTGGGCAATAGCTCACTTAATTTCCACTCCGGCCTTGAGACCCGTAAGGGTGAGTAGCTGCGCTATATAAAAACGGACTTACATTTTTAAAGAGGAGGTGATATCTCACAAATTTTACAATGACTTGAATGTTGCTGGATAGAGAGAATTAATTCTATCGACAATGGGTTGAACTCCGCCGAAGAATGGCGGGGTTTTGTGACCACATTAACCCACTGATGTGGTCATATCCTTACCAGATCTCCTGTCTACTACCGCATCATGTAAACATGTCAATGTATGTCTGTAGTTACTAAGCATTATCTTGATTTCCCTTATGTTTGTTTACAAGAGGTGTACATTGTGAAACATGAGCAAAATGACACACCTCTATGCTATATATCATATTTCAGCACAAGATCATTTCCTGAATGTTAACCTTTTGAATGCTGCCTATAATGCGTCTTTCTCACCAATGTTACAGTTGAGGCCTAATATGGCCGCAAATTACGAGACTACTAAATACTGATGTCATCAATAACAGAGAATGCGTAATTATGTATGTACCACCTTGGGCCCACTGTTTCATGTAAATTTGACAACTGAAAGAGATCCGCTTTGAATGTGCCACAATGATATACAAAGCGCATCAACCTTGACATTGTAATGCCCTCCCGCGCACATTTTTTGATACAAATCACAACATGATCATTTACATGATGACACAATGAATCACGGAGTATTAGTCTCTGTTATAACCGCTCATCATTTACTTTTTTTTTTATAAGCAATTTTATTGTTTTAACAATAAACACCACCAGCAAATCAGCTTTGGACACTGAGGATGACAATTTACACCCAAGAACATGATCACTCCATACTGTCCGACCCCCAACTAAACAAATAGGTACATTCATTGTATACACAGTTTTGATTACTCCATGGCACCCAACCATTTGCCCCATACCCTGCGGTACTTCTTTGGACAACCTCGCGCTTCGTACATGGTTTTTTCCTGTGTTGCGCACCAGTCCACCCCCCTCCGCCACTTCCCGGAGCAGGGCGGTTTTGGACATTTCCAGGAAGCAGCTATGTCTCGTTTGGCCACTACCATTGCTGTGTTAAAAAATAATTTTTCATTCATAGACCCATCCAGCCCATCCGTAATCCCAAGGAGAGAGTGTCGTGGGTCATGAGGGACTTCCCACCCCAAGATTTCTGTGAGCTCTTCTTCAATGTCACCCCAGAATCGTGCCAGAAGGGGACATGTCCACACCATGTGGAAAAAGTCGGCCGGGTCGTGGCCGCACCGCGTGCAAGAGGCACTCGGATAAAAACCCGCCCAATGGAGGCGTACTGGGGTTAGGTAGGCAGCGTGCAAATAGTATAGTTGGATCAAGCGGAGTTTAGCTGATGCCGTAACCGTCTTGGGTGCCATGAGAGCGTCCCACCAATCCTCCTCCTCTAGAGGACCTACCCAGTCCTCCCATTGGCTTCTAAGCCGATCCAGTGAGGTCGGGGTGTTGTTAACCAGTGTCCGGTAAATGCGAGAAATACCCCCCTTCCCCAGGTCACCCAACATAGTCTGCGCTTCGCGAGGGCTATACTCATGGAGCCTTGTGTCATCCGATATGTGTACGTGGAGGGCATGTCGCAGTTGCAAGTATTTGTAAAATTGTGATGGGTGCAGGGAGAACCGGGTTTGCAGGTCTTTGGAAGGAACGCATATGACCGCTTGCCCACACATCCCCCAATTGCGAGATACCTATAAGGTCCCATGCTCTAAATCCCTGTAGTCCACTGACTTCTCGGAGCCAAGTGCAATGCCATAGAGGCGTGCACTGCGTCAGCTTGTGTGTCCAGTGAGTGTGACGCAGAGCAGCTCGCCAGGCCAACAGCGCGGAGCGCGTTACATCTGGTAGGGTGGACGGAATCCAGTACATCAGGGACTGTATTTTGGACAAACCTAGCTCGCTCAATTCAAGCCTATAGGCCGGGTCGGACCAGCCCCCATTAAACCAGTCATGTAGGGTCAATAAGCGCGTGGCTAAGTAGTATAGATATAAGTGTGTCATCCCCATGCCCCCATCGAATGGAGGAATCCGGCATATGGTCAGGGCCATATGCGCTCTCCCTCCCCCCCAGAGGAACTTGGTGGCCATACTGTCCAGTTCCCGAAACCAGGCCCTCAGATAACAAAAGGGGGTGTTTTGAAGGACATAAAGGAACCTGGGAAGAATCATCATTTTAAACAAGGCGACTCTCCCCAAGGGATTCAGAGGTAACGTCTGCCACCTCTGAAGGTCTGCCTTGGCTTTCTTTACCAACGGGGTAAGATTAAGGGACCAGCCTAGCTCAGGAAGAAGGGCCACCCAGATCCCTAAGTATTTGAAGGACTGACGCCGAATCGGTATTGTGGACTGCCAGTCATAGCAGTGTCTAGACAAGTGAAGAGGGACCAGGACCGACTTATCGGGATTCGGCCGGAGGCCTGCCCAAAGGATTGCAGGATCCGGAGGCACTGCGGGCCCGACTGAGCGGGATCAGCTAGAAAAATCAGGACATCATCCGCGTAGAGAGTGATCTTGTCCACCTCCGTGTTGGGCCATTCCCACCCTCGAACGTAACCATCGGACCGCACCAGGGTCGCCAGAGGCTCCATCGCCAGGGCGAAGAGCAGGGGCGAAGAGCAGGGGCGAAAGAGGGCATCCCTGTCTCGTTCACCTTTGAATGGGGAAGGCCTCCGAGAAGACCCCATTGACTAAGACTCGGGCCTGGGGCTGGGCATACAGGACGTGTACCAGGCCACGGAAGTAAGGGCCAAAACCCATCGAGATCAGCACATCGTCTAGATACCTCCAATCCACCGAATCGAAGGCCTTTTCGAAATCTACGAGGAGGATCGCCAAATAGGGGGTGAGCAAATGACGGTGAGCCAGGGCCAGATGCAGCCTCCGGAGGCAGTGTCGAGTTCCACGCGTGGGCATGAATCCGCACTGGTCAGGGTGGACCAATACGGACAATATAGGGCTTCAGCCGCTTGGCCAGAATTGTGGCATAGAGTTTAACCTCTGTATTTATAAGAGAGATGGGACGGTAGTCTGTGCAATGACGAGAGGGCTTTTGAGATTTTGGAAGAACCACAATGGTGGCCATGTCCGTCTCGGGCGGGAAGGAACCTTTCTCTAAGGCTTCTTCGAACAGGTCTGCGAGGCGTGGAACAAGAGTCTCACGATACAGGGGATAGTATTCCTGGGGGAGGCCATCAGGGCCGGGGGTCTTGCCCGACGAGGTAAAGGTTATTGCATCGCTAATCTCTTCGCGGGTGGTGGGGCGGTCCACATCAGCCTGCGCGGCCGAACCTAGCTGAGGAAGGCGAGCGCCTCCCGTTTCTAGTAAGGCAGCGAGCGACATTACCGGGGCTCTTTCCGCATAGAGCTGATGATAGTATGATGCAAAAGTGTGAGCCATTGCCCCCGGGGATCGGTGCGCCGACCCGTCCAGGTCCACTATTTCGGGGATAATGCGGTTCGCCCTAGGATATGTGGCTAGTCTATGGAGAATCGTGCAGTTCTTGTCGCCCCAGCCATATACTCTTGCGACTGAGGATCTCCAAAGGAGCTTGGCGGCATCCAATGAAAGTTGCCTGATCTCCGCCCGAAGATGGGCGAGTTGTCGGTCACGGGAAGTGTCGTCGGTAGCAGGAGGTGATTGCTCAAGGCACAGGGCTTGCGCCTCCCGCGAGGTGATCTGCTGCAGCTGTGCCTGTCGCTGACGCTTGATTTGGCCCTTAGCGAAGCCCCGGATGGTGGCCTTGCCCGCCTCCCACAGGATACCTGGAGAGGACACCGACCCATCATTGGTCAGGAAGTACTGTTTAAGCTCCATCCCCACCACCTTTTTAAATTCTTTGTCCTGAAGGAACCAAGCATTCATCCTCCACGTCGGGCGTGCCGAGGGGGGGGGACCCCGTGCTAAGAAGCACCGGAGAATGGTCGGAGATACCCCTGGGGAGGATGCGGACGTCTTGAATCCTGATGCAGTCAGTTGAAGGGACAAAAATCGCATCTATGCGCGCCTGCGTATGGTGTGCTGCGGAAGTGTGAGTGAACTGTTTGGTGTGAGGGTGCCAGGTACGCCAAGCATCGCAGAGCCCCAGAGACTCGGACCAATTCGTTAATTGTTTCGCTTGCGCAAGTCTAGTGGTAGATGGGGGGCCTGTCGTGTCAAGGTGCGGAGAGGAAACCGCGTTGAAGTCGCCCCCGATAATAGTGGGGCCCAGGGGCAGGGTGGCCAGCAGGTCGGTGGAGTGTTTCAGGGTCGCCGTGAGCATCGCAGGGGGTGAGTACATGGACACGAGGTTAAGGGGAGTACCACATAGCGAGCCACAGAGGGTCACTGACATTCCCTGGGGGTCGTGAATAACTTGTGTAAGTACAAAGGGAAGGGTGCGCTTCAAAAGGATAGCCACCCCACGGGAGCCCGGGGCGAAGCCAGAGTGCCACACTCTGTCATATCCATAGCGTGCGAGGAAGGGACAGTGGTTACCCAGCAAGTGCGTCTCCTGAAGCAGGAGTACCTCTATACCGAGGCGTTGCGCATAACGGAGGACCGCCATACGTTTAAGTCGGTCTAGGAGGCCATTAACGTTCCAGGACAGAACGTGAAGGGAGGCCCTATGAACGGGTGTATCAGTCATGGCGGCTGGTGGTCGGAGCAGTGGTACGCGGCACCCCAGAGAATCGAGAAGAGGCGCAGGGGGTCGTGCCTGTGTGGAAGGGCGCTGGTGCAGAGGCCGTGCGAACTAAATGAAGGACTATCGCAAAGTGTCTCATGATAGCTGGTGTAACAAAACAATAAGAAACAACCTTGGGAAAAACAATCCGAATCCCAATACCACCCCCTACCCCCTCCCCCCACCCTATACTTCGAGAACAGAAGCATCTGTCGGCCCACCATTTGGAACAAGAACCAAACTAGAACGTTCGGGTTGGGTTGCGTGGAGGACCCCTCCATTAAGACAGATGTGAAATGTCTCGGCAGAAAGACAAAGTAGAGCAATAAGTCTGCCGTGGCTCCGAGCCCCTACAGAGGTAGGAGCCTGGCCCCCCCGGAGACTGCGCATCTGGCGGTGCCCGCTGGAACTTCAGAGAATTGGGCTGCGGGAAAGATCCGAATCCGCCGTCGGCGAGCCCCGTTGAGCCGGCGATGGAGGAGCCATCGACGGTCCGCCACTTGAGTGATGTCGGAGGCGGGGAGGGGAGCCTGATGGGCTTGAAGAGTCCCGGATTCTATGGGCAGCCAGGCTCGATGATCTAGGTAACTCCACTTGAGACTGGTGCCTCCTGCGAGATTGCGTGCGCCTCCGGCGCTGGTGCCCAGGCATCCGAGGCCTCGTGGACTGAGAGCCCGATGGCACGGGGGACAGGTTTCGCCGCTGTCGGAGGGGACGTTCCTCCGTCAGCCAAGTCCAGGCCACCTGGGGGGAGTCAAAGAATTGCGTTTTGCCCTGGAAAATGCAGCGGAGGCGTGCGGGGAACTGGAGTTGTTATTGCAGACCCAAAGTTCGCAGTTTCTTTTTAACGTCCATGTAGGAGCGGTGCTGGTCTTGCACTTCCTTGGTGTAATCAGGGAATATCATGATATTGTGATTCTGGTACTTGAGGGGTCCCTGAGAACGCGCCTCGCGCAGGATGGCATCCCGGTCCTTGAAGTTAAGGATCTTGAGTATGATAGGGCGAGGTGGAGCCCCGGGTGGTGGTTTCGGTGCAAGGGATCGATGTGCTCTCGCCACTACAAACCACGTGGAAAGGGCGTCCTTGGGCATCCACGCGTGAACCAGGCCTTGATGAAGGTGGATACCTGGGTCGTCTCGACCCCTTCGGGGAACCCCACTAGGCGGAGGTTGTTGCGGCGTGCTCGGTTTTCAGCATCCTCCGCGCGTCGATGCAGCTCCTTGGTGTGCGAGCTCAGATTGGCCACCTGTTCTTTCAAATGAAGGATATCATCTTCCGCTGTTGAGAGGCGAGATTCAACCTCTGCTATTCTGGCCGTGGCATTGCGGAGGTCTTGCCAAAAAAGGGACACATCCACCTTGACCTCCCCGATCTTCCCTTCCACCGAAGCCTGCGAGGCGCTGATCGCCTGCAGGATGGTTGCTAAGTCTTTGCCCGGAAGGGGGGGGGCCCCGTCAGTCTGTCCGGGGGGGTCCTGTTTGGAGGTGGTGAACCGGTCCATCTTCGTTTGCGTGGGGGCAGTCGCGTATTTGGAGACCTTGTCTCTCCCCATGGTCGATATCAGGTCGCACTCCAATAAGAGCTCTGGGTGTCGGAAGGATGAGCCCAAGGATACTGAAACTCCCGAACTGAGAGTGTGTGACCCCACCAGGAACGAGGGCCGCAAAGCGGGGTTGAGTTGAAGACCACTTTGTGAGAGGCAGACGGGGGTGTTCTCAACCACTCCCATTCCCAGTGAAGCCCCCCAATGCGGGAGGCCAGGATTGGGGCTGTGGACAGGGGTGACAGACGCCCACCGCGGTGGTCCCCAGCACTGAGATGAGGCGCCGTGAGGGCTTCTTGAAGGTGAAAGCCAGGAGGCCAGTACTGCGCGGGGTCGATGCCCCAAGAGGCCCTGGGGTGGAGGGGGGCCCGGCCCCGGGATCCCCCGCTGCCCGACCAAAGCAGCCGATACCACCCTCCGCTGAAGCGGCCAGCGTCACGCACCAGACGCCGCAGCTGATGCTACGTGGTGACCCACCACCTCAGCCTCACCTGCCGGATGCGACGGGGTGTAGGGAGTCCTCCTCCGCCGAAAAGCACCCCTGGGAGGACGGGCCAGGCCGTCCGGTGAATGCGCCCAGGAGAAGTGGTTCCAGGAATTGGGGAGGCACCGGAAGGGCGCTGGTTGAACCCCACGCCACGCCGCCGCCCGAAATGGCGGCCGAAGGAGGGAGATAGGGGGTGCCCAGCTTCCACGCAGGCCAGGACAAGATCCTAGGGAATAGGCCTCTCTCCCACCCAGGGGGCGCAGGCAGGACTAGGCAGGGCCACTGCTAACCAGTCGCAAGTGTCTCTAGGAGCTGGTGGGCTGGACAGCCCCGTCATCATTTACTTTTTAAAAGGCACATGAAATTCTTATTAGTTACAGAAATTGTGGAATTATGTCTGCGCCCAATCTTGGAAAACTACTACATATAATTTTGTCAGTTGAAAGACACACGCTTTGAATAAGCGCATCAACTATGACAGGGAAATGTCCTCCCACACGCTTTTTTGTTATAATTCACAACGCGATCCTCCACATGATTGCGTGTTGATGTATGCAGTACCAATCACTTTTGCAACCGCTTTTGCAACCGCTTTTACATAAACTCACAAGAGACACGTATTCTTTAATAAAAATGCCCCCTTTATGTGCCACAGCCGGTTTTTGCCACAGTGTAACCCTATCCTTTATTCTGTAATTACCTTCCCTTTACTCATCTCTTGACCGTTCACTCTCCGGTCTTTCTTCACTTTTACTTTTTTCAACCGAAAACCGGATGAGACGGTGCTGCGGCATTCAACTGTGATGCCTGCAGGTCACTCCAGTTTTCGGCAGGTAGACGATGTATTTAAGGGCTGAGTAAGCACAGGCTCACTGTCATTTGGCCAATAGCAGACAGACTAACGCTGTCGTGCTGCCCGCACAGTGGACCGTCACGCGCTTTTGAGGACTCCATTAATTGAAGGTAAGAACCTGACAGTGCTGCGCACTCGTAGGGCCTCCAGTAGCTTCACTTTCCCTGTTGCCTCACTAATCGGTTGATTCCTGCTAATTACAGGCTTCATCTTCATTGAAGAATATTGCAGACAGACAAACGCTGGTTACTGCAAGCTCGCTCCATTTATTGGGCTTCACACCGCATTTAGGTAAGAATTTTTGGCCTTGCCCCCCTTTGCTCCACGGCGCTATGCCTTTATGATTTGGGACCAAGTGTAATTCCGTCACCCCTGCCATTCTCTGGTACGGGCCACCATATTGAACACTCGCAAACCACAGGTCAGCGCGACAGCACCGCCTGTGATTAACACCAACTCCAGGTAAATTAAGTCTCCAGAGGGATACATTTTATAGAAATAAACCTGAAATGCGCAGGCCCTGATTGTCTCCCATTCTCAACAGAGTTCCTCATTACCGTCTTCATACACGTCTCTGTGTATCATCAATCCAGTAACAGTGCTGAGCTACCCACAGATTGCCAGCCTTCACACTCACTTGGGGTAAGGTTTCCTCAGTGTGCATTATCAAAAGTACAGGCAGCCCTTACAGCATCTCTAGCCTCTTGATTGCCGTCCCCATACTAAACACTCTTCTCTTCATTTTTCTTCTCACATAATCAGTACCCGGCTGGGTGTCCTTGTGAGTATCTCGCTTTTCTTTTTCACTATCACCCACTGTTGGCACGTACACCTCACGCGGTTGCACAGTCTACCCATCAGGTACTCTTGAATTTAATGCCCTTTTATCCATTTTGTCGCATTTGAGCCGGTACATGGGCTATATGCTCACTTTATTCTTCTTTTCCTAGATGTCCCTACATCCTTACATGCTGATGAGACCCTAGACCACGTACAGGGTCGAAACGTCGTCAGCAACAAAAGAAAGCGAACCATTAACAGCCCGTATTATTATATATAGCTGCTGTGCATTGTGTATAGATTTGCTAAATGGTCGACTTTTTTGAATACTTTGGAAACCTTGTAAAATACTATCACAATTATGTCACCAATACTCTAGGTTCCTGTTTTTCACTGGGAACACCACGCACACTTTCTTTTTCATTGTATATAGAATTTTGTTTGGAAAATATAAAATCCGACTGTACCAAACTAAACCATAGGTGTATGTGGTTTATTCATCCTCTGACATCATTCCATGCACCTTTCATTGCGATTGTGCATCTCATTATCAATATATGATTTTATTATTCCACAGGAACCACTGTTTCTGACAATAATTTACCTACCCAGGTTCCTTAGTGAGTAGGGTCCCCTTGTCCTTTTTTCGACTAGTGGGCCTGCAGCACTAATTGTGCCACCCACACAAGTAGCCCTAAAAAGAGATCTCAGGCCTGCCACTGCAGTGCCTGCGCGCAGTTGATAACTGCCTTGTTGTACTGATAAGTGCACCCACTTGCCAGGCCTTACCCTTCCCTTTTTATGCACATCAGACACCCCTATAGTAGGCCCAAGGTACCCCCCTGGGCAGGGTGCAGTGTATGTGAAAGGTAGGACATGTACTGAGGTGTGTACCATGTCCTGACAGTGAAAGACTGCCAAATTCGTTTTTCACTGTTGCAAGGCCATCTTGCCCATAGGACAGAATGGGGAATGCTGGGTCCCATGTTTCCAGCATATCTTCCTATAGGCATAAGATGGAGGGATGAAGTTTAGTGTGCCTGAATTCAGAATTTGATAACATCTTTCTATGAAGATGGTTTTTAAATTGTGTGTTTAGAAACCACACTTTTAGAAGTGGCTGGTTTCTTGTCCTAACCATCCTGTGTGTCTCTGCCTGGTTGTGTATTGCCTGTCTGGGTTTGGATGTGACAGGGTCTGGGGAGTGTCCTGACACCAGAGAGGGGTAGGTGAGATAGCACAGGCTGGCCTGCATTTGGTGTAGGGGGAGGAGTAGCCCCTTTGATGCGAAGAGGCCTGTGCTGCTTCCACAAAGGAATGGCTCCACCTCCAGCAGAGTGTCTGAGGCCCAGACCCCCACTATCAAAGAAAGAAGAGGGGCACTGGCAGGAAGGCACCCAGAACTGGTTTGGACCGGGCTCAGAGCCCCCCCTGAACACAAAGACTTCAAAGGCATTTAGGGGTATAAATGTAAGAGCTGAAACCCTCAGGGGTAGTAGTTCAGACTCAAGACTGCAATCCAGACTGAAAAAGGATTGAAACTACTTCATGATCAAGAGGAACCTCTGCCAAGGAAGGACAGCTGAAGAGACTGAAGAGAAGGACTGCCCTTGCTGTGTGTTCTGGGGCTGGCCTGCAGTTTGCTGATTTGACTAAGGAGAGGACAAGGGACTTTGCTGTGTCCCCCTGCATGAAAGGACTTTGCTGTGTCCTGAAGTAACTTGTCTCCAAGGGCCCGAGAGGAGCTGGCTCGCTGTTGTGGAAACTCAGGAACATAAAGGTTTCCAAGCGTGTCTCAGCGACGCTGTGTGCGTGTGCTTTTTGCAGCCTGAGACCTTCGTGAGACTTGCCCCGTGACTGTGTGCCCCAGAGCAGTCTTGCGCCCTGCTTCGATCAACAGCGTGACCAGAAGTGCTGTGATCGTTATTACCATCGGCCCGGACCGTCGTCCCAAGGGGGAGCCATGAGGTGAAAGTTTCCAAGTGTGTCTCAGCGACGCTGGGTGCGTGTGCTTTTTGCAGCCTGAGACCTTCGTGAGACTTGCCCCATGACTGTGTGCCCCGGAGCAGTCTTGCTCCCTGCTTCGATCGAAAGCGTGACCAGAAGTGCTGTGATCGTTATCACCATCGGCCCGGACCGTCGTCACAAGGGGGAGCCGTGAGGTGAAAGTTTCCATGTGTGTCTCAGCGACGCTGGGTGCGTGTGCTTTTTGCAGCCTGAGACCTTCGTGAGACTTGCCCCGTGACTGTGTGCCACGGAGCAGTCTTGCGCCCTGCTTCGATCGACAGCGTGACCAGAAGTGCTGAGATCGTTATTACCATCGGCCCGGACCATCGGCCCAAGGGGGAGCCGGGAGGTAAAAGTTTCCAAGTGTGTCTCAGCGACGCTGTGTGCGTGTGCTTTTTGCAGCCTGAGACCTTTGTGAGACTTGCCCCGTGACTGTGTGCCCCGGAGCAGTCTTGCGCCCTGCTTCGATCGACAGCATGACCAGAAGTGCTGTGATCGTTATCACCATCGGCCCGGACCGTCATCCAAAGGGGGAGCCGTGAGGTGAAAGTTTCCAAGTGTGTCTCAGCGACGCTGGGTGCTTGTGCTTTTTGCAGCCTGAGACCTTCGTGAGACTTGCCCCGTGACTGTGTGCCCCGGAGCAGTCTTGTGCCCTGCTTAGATCGACAGCATGACCAGAAGTGCTGTGATCATTATCGCCATCGGCCCGGACCGTCGTCCCAAGGGGGAGCCGTGAGAAATCACCGCCCCCAGCCCGAGCCTGCCTTTGCCCAAGATCAACGGAGCCGCGCCGGGAGCCGATCAGCTGCGAGGTCGTCGCTTGGTAGCCCGACTCTCACTGCGAGGAGCAGCCGCCGCCAACCCGAAGCCGCACAGCTTGACGCCCAAGCGGCGAGGAGAGGAGAGAGAGACTGCACCCCCCCAGGTAACGTTCAGCGTGCGTGTGTCGCCGCCTGGGGCGGAGTGCGTGCTACGAGAGACCGCTCTCTGCCTTTCCCATCTTTGCAGCGCAAGCCTCTGCTCAAGTCAGTATGCCGGCCCTTACTCGCCGAGGAGTGGCAGTACTGGGGTCGGATTGTGGAGCTCCACGTTGTTTCCTTCGTAACAGTATTGGGGGCATATTTTGGCAGCCGCTGACCGCGAGTCAGCCAAGAGTGGCATAGAGACCTTCACAAGCACCGCGATCGGTGCCGAACTGCATTGTTACTTGTTTTACGATTCGCATTAGTACTTGCATTACGAACTGCATTATTACTTGCTTTACGATCCGCATTAGTACTTGCATTACGAACTGCATTATTACGTGCTTCTACGATTCGCATTAGTACTTGCATTAAGGACGGTCTTATTTCTACATTACAAACTGCATAGCATTGCATTAGGACTGCATTCGATCATCGTGAACTGCTCATTAATACCGCAAGAACCTGCAAGTGATTGGTGGCCTAATAACCGGCCTAGTGAAATATTACGAATACGCATATGTTGGATTTTTATCGTTTGGTCTCATCATATTTCTTTTTGATAAAGATATCGCTATTTTTATAAAAACCAGTGTGGTGTCCATTTGTGGTGTTATCACTGTGTTACTGGGAGTGTGGTTGCAAATACTTTACACATTGCCTTGGAGATAAGCCTGGCTGCTCGTGCCAAGCTACCAGGGGGTGAGCAGGGGTTATCTGAGAGGGTGTCCCTCCTTTCCCTGACTAGAAGCAAGGGTCCCTATTTGGACTAAGGTACCTACCTCAGCCAACTAGAGACCCCCAGTTCTAACAATGTGACACAGCATTCCCCATTCTGTCCTATGGGCAAGATGGTTTGCAACAGTGAAAAACGAATTTGGCAGTATTTCACTGTCAGGACATGGTACACACCTCAGTACATGTCCTACCTTTCACATACACTGCACCCTGCCCAGGGGGGTACCTTGGGCCTACTATAGGGGTGTCTGATGTGCATAAAAAGGGAAGGGTAAGGCCTGGCAAGTGGGTGCACTTGTCAGGACAACAAGGCAGTTAAACTGCGCGCAGGCACTGCACTGGCAGGCCTGAGATCTCTTTTTATGGCTACTGGTGTGGGTGGCACAATTAGTGCTGCAGGCCCACTAGTAGCATTTGCATTACCAGCCCTGGCACACATAGTGCACTTTACTAGGGACTTTACTAGTAAGACAAACATACCAATTATGGACAACCAATTATCATAACACTTTATACGGGGAGCACTTGCACTCTGACACTGATCAGCAGTGGCAAAGTGCCCAAAGCATGTAAGTCGGCAACACAATGTCAGAAAAAGGTCTAGGAGGAAGGCAAAAAGTTTAAGGAACTTTAGCCAAAAAGGGCCAAGTCCAACACCGTTGAAGGACTGTAAAAACACTTTCCATATCCTCAAATCCTCGTTGACACCGGCAGAGAGCCGAACGTGATGGTGAGGTAGAAGTTGTCCTGACAGTGCCCGCCCCAATCTCCTACAAAAAGTCCTCCCTGCCCTCACTACTCTGCATGCGAAGTTGAGATGACCTAAAAGGACCTTTATTTCTTTGATCTTCACTTTCTCCCGTGATAACATGTCCCTTAACAGTTCCAGCATTTTCCCTTTTTTAACCTCTGGCAAGCGCACCCGCATTGCCCTAGAATCAATCTCGATTCCCAAAAAAGACAGTGCTGTGCTGGGACCCATTGTCTTTTCCGGTGCCAAAGGCACCCCAAGCTCCCCAATCAGCTCTTGGAAACTTTCCAGCACCCCCTGTCATTCCGCGGAACCAGGGGAGCCCACAAAGAAAAAATCATCCAGATAATGGGTCACCAACTGGTGCCCTGTGTGCCGTGAAAACAGCCACTGTAAATATGTGCTGAGGCACTCAAACAATGCGCATGAAATAGAGCAGCCCATCGGCAGTGCTTTCTCCACGTACCATTTTCCCTCAAAATGGATACCCAGAAGATCCCAGTCATCTGATTGGACTGGAAGCAAACGGAAAGCCGATTTTATGACACATTTTGCCATTGGTGCAGCTACGCCCGCCGTCACGACCAGTGACATGGCCACCTCAACCGATGAATAGGACACTGTGGCCGCTTCCTCATCAATTAAGTCGTTGACCGAACTCCCCTCTGTCCATGACAAGTGCTGGATTAGTCTGTATTGCCCTGACTCCTTTTTTGGAACTACCCCGTTGGGGGAAACGATTAACTTTTCTATGGCCCAGTCCTCAAACAGTCCCGCCATCCTCCCCCTCCCCTTACTTCTTTGTCCAATTTTTCTTGCACTATCCGTTTATTTTCCGTGCCTGATCGCAAGTTTCTGCCCATCTCCTGTGTCTAGGACCCGTGTATCCCAAACGAAACCCTCATCTGAACCCGTCCCTCAAAACCTGTGCTGCCCCTTGATCTTCATAGCCCTGCCTCCACTTTCTCCAGTCTAATCGGAGTATGAGCCTTTTGGCTCAGGCCCTTGGGGTCCCTTACCTCCCCGGGTGCCTGCAAACTGTTGTTGGTGACCCCCGGCATTGGCTCCTGCCTGTTGCCATTGTTGGCCTCCCTGATGGTAACTGCCCCTGCCCGAAGCAGTTGACCAGCGCATGCCGACCTCTGCACTTCGAGCATTCGTGGCGGAATTTACAGAACTCTCGTGTACACAACCCTTTGTTGAAATCCCAGCAAGCCCCTCCCACCCCTCCCCAGGTGGGTCTCCCCTGAAAAGGCCGATAAATGATAGCGAGACCACTGGCCATAAATATAGACTTTCCCCCTTTCGCTGCCCCCATGGTATGTTGCCACAAATCCGTGTCTAGCTCCCCCCATTTAGCTTTGGGGTCCCATGCCATGAGTGCTCTGAATTCCTCGTCATATTGGGCCCATGCATATCCCCCACCTGTGATTTGAGCCTTCGGGATCACATCCATGTATTTAAATAGCGCTACGCAACGCTCCGGGTATTTTTCGCAATATACGTTGTGTATATCAGAAACCCAGCTGTCCAGTTTTCTGTTGTCAATGGAACCCTCAGCCGTTTGGCCAATTCTTCTTCTTCTTTTGACCCTTCTTTGGACCTCACCTCTCTATGCAGCAGCTTAAGCATTTCAACATATTCCCCTTTCAAAATGCGATTCTTCATTGTTAGCATTAAAGGCACCCCCAAGGGTTTCGTCACCCCCATGTAAGGGAGTTTTTTGATCTTCAGCTCTTTACTCTCTGGCTTTTCCTTCTTATCCTCTGTTAACTCACCGTCTACGTATGCCTTTCCAGTGTTGGTACTACCTTCAACTTTACTACCCCCTGCGCTCCCTACCTCATCTGTACCTACTCCGATGTCTGTGACGTACTTCCCTTTCCTTAACCTACCCCCTCCACCCTCCTGCCCCCCCATACCCACCGAAACAATTATGGGCTTCACCTTTGCACCCATGGCCTTACCTGGCTACAAGGAGGGTGCCAGTGCAGTTGCAGTCCGCCTCGCCAGTTGCCCCATACTTGCAGATGTCCTTGCTGGCCTCACCGCAGGCCCCGACGCCTTCCGTGCCCTTTCTGCTGGTGCCTGAAACATACTAGTTGACACGTTATTTTGTACCCACCCATCCCGGTCATCCTCTCGCAAATCGCCTTCTTCAAGGCTTTCTTCATCAAAATCTAGTTCCTCCTGTCCCAACTCTTGGGGCCATTCCTTATATACCTCTACCCTCGGGTCCCTACTGGATCCCCGTCTCCCCGCTTCTGGTGGGGCCCACTGTACCCACCAGTACTCCTCCAGCACCCCCACCCGTTTGTTACTGTTCTTCTTTGTCCCAGCGGTCCACCGAGGCCCGCGGGGTGTTGGGGCCAGCGAGGTCATTCTGGGCCTACATATGCTGGCCGCGACGGGTTCTCCCGCCGATATCGGGCATGCCGTTCTGGACTCCACCATCGCCGGCAAGCCGCTCCCAGCTCTGCAGAGTCTGCTGCGCTGCTCCTCACCCTGCAAAACAAACGTCTGGTCTGGTGTGCTGGTTCCCTGCAAACCCCTTGTCTGGTCTATCCTCCTTTTCTTGCCCTGTCATGAGTTTCCTTCTGCTCATCCCCCTTTTCTTCCTAAAGCCATTGCCACCTCTCTGTCGTTGTCCCCCCTCCTCATCCCCACTCCATTCCAGCATGGCTGCGATACATGCCGATGCCGGGCCCTGCTCTAAGCCCTGCTCGGCTTCCCCTGTGCCCCACAACCAACCTTACCCCTTGTCCCCGGCCCCCCCAACCCCACCTACTCTGGCCTATGGTACCCCTCCTCCCTGCAGCAACCCTCCCGAGCCATGTATGCGTCTATCTGTCCCACCCTATCTAACCTCCTCGTTCCAAGATGTAAATATATCCAGGCCCTCCCAAGCCTGTGTGCCCCATGCGGGCTCCAGTTCTACAGGTATGTCCTCCCCCTCCTCTAGACCAGGAGCTAAAAAAAAAAAAAACCCTACTGTCCCTGGTCCTCTTCTCAACCCAAGTAACCTTCCCCCAGCCCCACAGGGGCCCCTGCACTTCCCCCCCAGTGCCTCATCCTCTGGGTGGGTCATACTCCATCCTCCCCCTCCCTCCGAAAAGGAAGTCTCTGCCCCCCACCCTCCCATACTCAAAACCCCCGACCGGGCCTCAGCGCGTGCCTTATTCCCGGCTCCGTGCTGAGTAATGCTCTTGAAGCCCTGCCCCCTGCCTTCGCTGGCTCATTTGGAGCCCTCGCTCCCTTCTTGACAGCACCGGAGGCCCCTGACCGGCCCGCCTCGGGCCCCAGTGCTGCATCTACCTGCTTTCCTGGCCTGCTGCTGCCCCTTGCCTCTCCTCCCCAGTGACTCGGGACGGCCCCACCCCCTGCCACCCTCCCCGGAGCCTCAGATGATGCTCTGGCTTCGGCCTGTGCTGACGCTCTTGAGGCCGCTCTCCTGGCATACTAGCGGCCCCTTTCACTTACTGCACTGGTCTTTGTCTGTTTCGGCGATGTGCACGGCTGCCGGCGGCCACTCCCGCAGACGCCCACCGAATCGGGTGCGAAAAGCCTGCGGACTCCGGCACCATGAGGTCAAGACGCCCCGCCTCGCGCAACAACCGCAGCGCTTCAAGGACCTGATAATCCTCCATACTTCTGGTAGGATCATTTTATATATTCTTACTGAAACTACCCTGCCTGCTACTATACCACACTCTGAAAAATTCTCACAACCACTACTCTCCGCTCCCAGCCACCAGGTCACCAAACCTAAAATGGTGGCTGGGAGCCCCACTAGCTGGCACTTATACCTTAGGCTACACATACATAGCCCAAAATGTCAAAATGGCAGACCCCCCTGGCCTGCCCCGCCCCTCCCAATCTGCCCGGGGGGCAGACCTCCCTTTGTTCGGCTGCCCCCCAAACCCCCATTATCATTAACTGTCTGCTATCAAAACATGAATGGTCTTGAATGTCTCACTTGGGCACCACCTACTGGAGCCAGAATACCTGAGACTGTGCATGAAGTGGACTCTGGGTGGCAAAGTGAGCCTCCCCATGGCACCACGAAGAATGTCACACCAAGAGAATGTGTAGGCTAATTGAAAGGGCTGAGATTTGACAGCTGACTGGATGAAGGTTGTAGAATGGAAGGGAGGAGATGTTGCCTAACGGCCAGAGCTACGGACCGTGGAACTGGGAAACCAGGTTCGAGTCCCCACGTTGCCTCAACTTCCTGTGATTCTGTACAAATCACTTCCTGTACCTAAAAAATCTGACTTTGTGAAATGCAGTGGCGTAGCTAGACATTATGCTGCCCGTGGCAGTCCCTGCGTTTGACGCCCGCGGCGGCCACATGTAAGAATAGGGGGTGGGGTGCTGGTGATTCCTGCGTTTGCCGCCCAGCAACGGCCACACGTAAGAGCGGGGGGAGGCTACCGCCCCCAAAACTCGTGCCGCTCGGGGCGGACCATCCCCCCTTGCTACACTACTGGTGTAATGTAATCTGAAGGTCATGTAAAACGCTCCAATATGCTCGGGCCGAGTTCGCGCAATAGAGAAAAAGCAAAATAAAAACAAGCATTGAGAATGCCATTAGTTCTTGCATTTGCAAGAGTTAGAGCTATTGGCATTGTAAATGACAATGTCTTTTACTCATGTGTTTTTGTTTGGAGTGGAGTAGATGTATGTGGTGTGTGGAGTGGAATTGTTAGTTGTGGAATAGTGTGGTGAGGAGTGGATTTGTGTGGCATGGTGTGCAGTGGAATTTTGTGGATAGTAATTATGTGGTATTGAGTATGGAGTGTAATTATGTGGATTTTTATTTTGTGGAGTGGTATGTAGTGGAGTTTAATTATGTAGTGTGCTGTTGAATTTTGTGGCATGATGTGGAATTCTGTGGTGTGGATTGAATGTGTGTTGTGCAATTATGTTGTTCAGTTGAAGTATGTGTTTTGTTGTCGAATTATGTGGTGTGGAGTTGAATTGTGTGGCGTGGAACTGTGTGGCGTTGAGTGAAATTATGCTGACTGGAATTATGTGGATTGTTGCTATGTGGCGTAGAGTGGTTTTATGTGGGATGTATTTATCTGGTATTGAGTAGAGTGTAACTATGTTGAGTTGAATCATGTGGCGTTGAGTGGTATTATGTGGAGTGTAATTATGTTGGGTGGTGTCAAATTGTGTGGCAGTGAATTGTGTGGTGAGGAATTGTGTGGTGTTGTATGTCACACTAAGCATCCGGGTATGGCACAAGGTACCCAGGCGAGTGGAGCAATTCTGTTTATTTTGCATCTGCTTCTGACTATTCAGATAGGATTCAAATTACTGAAGATTACAGGATTTGCCCAAGATTACACAATGTAGTCAATTGAGAGAGTCGGGATTAAAACCCAACTGTCTACTGGTTCCACAGTCAACAATTAAACTCAAGATGTTTTCTAAGAAATTGAATGTATATATGGCTGATGATGTGTGCCTTTGTGTGCACCTATATTGTTATGCAGTGGCTGCCATTTTGGCATATTATTTGAAAACTTGTATTTATATTTCCAAGATGGCTGATTGTTACTAGAGAATGATACATTAAAAAAAAAATTGCACATTGCCACATAAGTGTGCTTGTGTAAGAAGTCTAAGAAAAGCTTGCGGGCTGGGAAGAGTGCTTAGCAGAGCAATCTGCAACTGTAACAACTTTTAAGTCACTACAGAGAATTCCAAAGCTAAGGAAAAATAGGACAGAATCAACAGGTGCCGGATTCCGAAGGGCAGACTGCACTTATGGCAATGGGGCACATTAGAAATTGCGTGGACAGAGTCTCAAATCAGTATAATATATAATATATAGAAGCATTGAGGTCAGAGATAGAGAATGAAACACTGAGGTAGGAGGGTGTGTCGGGGAAAGAAATAAATGTGAGAAAAAGACTGAGTTAGTATGAGAGGAGAACAACAGAATAGAACGAATTCTATCATGCATCCATCTAACGGCGACAGATCAAAAGATCTCCAATAAAGAGCCCCCAGGCCCGTAAGGCATTGCAGCGCCGGCTTGACGAGGAGCGCCCAATTATGAAGCATGACACCCTACCAGGTGTGTGAGGGCATTAAGATCTGACCTTGCGGATCTTCTGAGATCCCGGTGGTCGGCTTCGTTATTCCACCTTCCTGTGGGCTTTTCCACTCACGAGGAACTACTCCCCCTAATGTGTTTTATAGAAAGAATGATACCCACAGGAAGGACAAGGTGTGACAGTGAAAGAGAAACAAGAGACATAAAGAGCAAGAAATCGTGTGTGTGTATGTGCTCAAGGGAGATAGAGGAAGCGAGAGAGAGAATGAGATAGAGGGAACAGATAGTGCGTGTCAGAATGAGTGACCACAGGAGAGATTAAAAGACATAGAGGATGAGTGCATGGGTGATGGTCAGACAGAGAAAGAGAGAAGGCAGAAGACTAGAGACAGAGAGAAAAAAGAGCAGCAAAGATGAAAAGAAAAAGAGGAGAGGGGAAT
This sequence comes from Calotriton arnoldi, assembly GCA_963921515.1. Taxonomy (NCBI): domain Eukaryota; kingdom Metazoa; phylum Chordata; class Amphibia; order Caudata; family Salamandridae; genus Calotriton; species Calotriton arnoldi. The sequence goes on from CAWUFW010004703.1 coordinate 218,313, forward strand.
GGTAAGAGGAAGAGTGGAAAGAATAACAGAGGAGAGAAAGAGGATTAAGAGAAAGGTCAACAGCGATATTGCAAAATGGAGAGAAATGAATATACAAGAAAGGGGAAATGAGAGGAAAATACATGGAAAGCAGGGAGAAAAAGCAAAGGAGTGAAGGGGAAAAAGTGAAAATTGACTGAGAAACAAAAATGTGGCCTGATGTTTGTCAAAGAAAAAAAGATAATGCTTGCAAACTAAAAGGTTAGGTAATGTTAGAAATAAAAAGCAGAAAAACAAGAGCAGAAAGATGGAAGATATGAAAGAGGGAACATTAAGAGGGGAGGCACATAGATATTAGCAAAAGTTAGAGAAATCTATAGAAAGAGTGAGAAGACCGAGGGCAAGAAAGAGAGGGGGGAAATTAACTAGAGCATTAGAGAGGCAGAAAGAGAGAGATGAAGGAATAAGAGGGCAGAGGAAGAAGACAGGAAAATGAGAAAAAAGAAGAGAGTGTGTGGGAGATAGAATAAGATGGAGAGAAACATATAAGGAGAGAGAATTGAGGAACAACTAAAAAGTACTCATTGTCCCCAAGTGAGAATAAGTGCTTGTAGGTCAGATAAGTCAGGTCTTCTGAGGTAATGATTATACTGATGATGTTGTTAGGAAATCAGGTACATTCTTTAAAGCTGCGAGGTACATAACATAGTAGTTTTCCTTTGTTCTCGGTAAATGGAAAACAGGGGCGGCTCCTCAACTAGGGCAGAGGAGCGTCGCCCCACTGCTTCTCGCAGTGCGAGAAGCAGAAACATAAAATGGCAAACTCTTTCGTTATTACCATTTTATGTTTGGTTGCGGGTGGGCGGGGCTGCTCTGAGAGCATGGGAGGGGAGGAGTGGTGTTCCTGCCCACTCCCCAGTGCACAAAGACTGTTTGGTCGGCCCCCTGGGGCCACCCAAACCAGTCATGCGCACTCTGCCTTTTCACCATGTAGGCTGCATGCAGCCTACATGGAGAAAATGGCCTTCCCATTAGCCCCTGGCTGGTCGGCGTCCCGACCAATCACAATGTGATTGGCTTAGGGGAGGGAGGGAGCCTGGCTGCCTGCTTCTGATTCTTGTTCCTGGAGAGCAAGAGAGTAGAGAAGACGTGGGACCCGGCCAGGTAAGTTTAATTTAAATTTTTTTTTTATTATTAAATTACCCCCCCTCCCCGCACGACCCCGCGCCCCCCACCTGCGAGTCGTGCCGGCCACAACTGATAGAAAACACGCATAGAAAGAGTAAAGTTAAAGGGTTTGTGAAAATGATCATCTCAGAGGTTCGTGTGAACACCTCACCAGAGTGTACGTGCTCTGAAATGGTGAGACGCAGGTTCTTGGGGGATGTTTAGCTGTACGGCACCCCCAATAAAAAACATAAGCCGAGAACTTGATTTGATGCACTTGTTAGACAGTTAAGTGCAACTTATTGTCTATGAGAGCATTTTCAAGAAAACAAGAGCCCAGACTGTCAGTTGCCTTTGCAGAGCAAAGATCTGGTCGGATAAATGGCTTTCACTACAATAGGGCAAGAACCCTGAAGGGGATTTTGCTAAAAGTCGCTTTTCTCTAAAGGGTTTTCCTTGCAGATTTTTCACCTCTGACCTTTAAAAATGATGGAACTTTTTAGGAAGGGTTATGCAAACTCCCAACTTAGATGCCTTTTGGGAAAACAACTGTCCAAGTAGCATTTCTTCGGTAAGGAGTGGGAGAAGCACCCTCAACACTATTTACGCCACACTTGTGATTTAGAAAGCAGAAGACTGTACCTTGGAGTAAGGTAGGAGACGTTCTTTACCTGGTTTGAAAGAGGTTTATATGCGAACATTCCGGAAATTAAATATTCTGTGCCTTACTAGCAAAAAAAGTACTTGAAGTCATCTTCTCAGTTTGATTTCTTAGAGACATACCATTCATTGTGTGATTCGCACGCTGTCACTTGTGTGAATTAGTGTTTTGTCATGCAGGAAATACATTTTTCCTCTTGTTACATTTTTTATTGTATAGTTAACTTTACAACAACTCATATACCTTCAAGGTATATATAAGTTCCACACATTTCATTCATCACATCATTTAAAAGGTTTACAAATCCATAAAATAATTTCATAAAAGGTACCTGATATAGTAAACATAAATGTATCCAGTTCAACATATTAATTTAACTGAAAAAGCAGAACACAAACACTTTTCTCTTAAATTCATAACTAAGGTCCATTCAAAAGGTTAGAAAATTCCATGAAAACACCATTTTCACATACAGCATTTGTAAAAACAAAAAAGTCCCTCGATGTCATTCAGCGCCGCTATTTCTTATTTAGAAACTTAGAGATATTGACCGTGAAGAATGAAATGGAGTGGAGTGAGTGCTCAGAGGGTGATTCAAGAAATGTATATTCACAGGAATGTTCTGGATGTCAGCAATTGAATATGTAATAACAGCTGCAGAAAAGAACACGCAAAAGGCAAATTTTCACGCATTGCGGAGGAATCTGCTCTGCATTTCCTGTGCTTGACCTGCGTTGTGCATAAATAGAGGGCATTTGTTTATGGAGTTGCTTTCTCTGAGAGCTGCCGCTAACGGAACTATGTAATTAGAAGTTAAAATGTATATCAATTATTTGAATTAAACATTTGCATGATTTATGTCTCATCTCCTAAGGCAGATAAAATTAAGGCATAGGTTCCCGTCAAGATGTGATGACAATGGATTGGGAAAAACAATACTTGGATATCAAATATACGAGCAAAACAGTTTAAGTAAATAAAACGCAGAAAGGAGCCTACTCTTTAAACAAGCTTGGATGGTGGGAAGGAGTGTGGGGCGGGGCAGCAAGACAGAAGTGCTGGGTGGGAGCGGAAAGGAAGCGTCTCAAGCAAAACATGTAAAATTGATTAAGAATATCCTAAATCACAGCGCGAGCAACAGAGAAGCGAAGGCAGGCAGCAACACGGAGAAGTGGTAGGTGGGAGGGGAAAGAAGAAACGCAGGCAACTTTTTTTTTAGTAGTGACTGAAAATACGAGCGCCACAAGAAAAACCGTTAAAGTAAATTTAAAAAATCCTACATAACAGCGCAAAGATATAAATAACAAATAGAACGACGGGTGGGAGGTGGTGGGGGGACAGCACCGCACAGGAACATTAACTGAATTGCGAGCAGTGACAGGTGTCGACACGAGCAGGAAACACAGTGAGAGGCGAAAGGTGGGGGGACAGATGAGCAATCCAAGGCAAAAGAAAAAGTAGTGCGCCGAGACTAACTAAATGGCCAGAAGTGAACTGATCCATGTAACAGGGTCAGTCTCCAGGGCAGGAACAAAACAGCCAAAAGGCGGTTAAAATGTAAAGTATTTACCAAAAAAACCAAAGGAACTTTGAAAGGCAGACCAAAGGAACAAATGAAAGGCGTGGTGAAAACCCACAGAAATAGATACAGCATGTCGAGAGACAGCACATGCGCGCTGTCTAGGCTCGACCTAAAAAGGGTGAGAGATGATGAATGAATGACACTTAAAGCAGTCAGAATAATCATTCTGGTTTTCTTCGTGAGTGATATCAGTGTGACTGGGTCTACTACGCTTTATAGAATGAGAGGAGACAAGCCAGAGTGATTGTGTAAGAGCAGCCCTGACAGGAATCTGTGAGAAGGCTGCTGTAAGAATCCTAGAGGTGAAAGACAGTGTAGTCCCCATGTGCTACTGGGATGTTTGCATTGGATCTTGCCAGCAGGAGTCATCTGCATGACTGTGTGAGTGAAGGAGTTAGTGCCTGGAGCTTCTAGCACAGTGGAGTGTGACAGTCTGAGAGAGATTGGGATTGTTTGGGAGAAGTCGTTAGAGTTGAACAGCCGGAGGGGTATACACATTGGTCAAATGCTTGCCAGCATAGCATTGCTTACCCTAGCCCTTTGAGGATGAGGACAATTGAAAAAAGATAATCATTATAAGGCCATCCATGTGACACAATAAATGAAACTGACAATTCATTTGTGGATAAAATACGCTGCTACTTTATTGATACACAGTTTGGGTTAATTTATGGACAATTCAGGTCTCAGCTGTTAGTTGACAACCATGCTGAGAAAGCTAGAGCTGTCTTGTTGGTGGTATCAACACCAATGTACTTAGATTCTTTACAGCTCATTCACGTAAAGTGGGTTGCCACCCACCTCTTTCCTTTTGCGTCATGCTCGCGACAAGTCACAGAGAGACCCTGGCCAGCCTCCACATTTGCTCAGGATTTCAACTGTCCCAAGATGAATTAAGGAGCACAGTCATGACATCACAGGCCCTCTCCCAGTGACCTGGGGAATTCCTTTTTTGCTCCAAGATCCACTATCTGAAGACCCTTGCAGTCGTTTGAAGCTTTAGGATCACTCTGTAACTCCACCTTGTGAGACTGAAAGAAACATTCACAGGAATAATTCTTCTTATTTTACCTTGCATTTAGCCAGGTAGAATGGGTTGGTGGAAAATGCCAACCACAAAGAGGCCCAGCCCTGTCTAAATGCCTCCTTCTCCCCTCACTCCTTCCTAACGCCACAAGACAATAAACACAGGGGCAGTCCTCAAAACCTACGGTGGCACTTGCTACACAAAGCGTGCGTCCTAACAGGGGAGATACACTAGAATGCTGTCCCCTCTATGTCATCCTGCAGATGAAGTGGCAAGCTGTATTCCCCCTAGTTGAGGGAGGCAAGGGTCTGACAGCATTATCCTCAAACTGGAAATGATGATCTATAACCAGGACCACCAAAATTACCTAACAGGGAAGGACCACATTATGCAGCTGTGTTGACTAAATTAGTCAGCACATTTTGTGACAGATTTACTCATTATTTTATCTTTTTTACATGTTTATACTGCCTGGGAAAAGGTTCCACCTCATTAGTAGCAGTTTAACACTCAAATACAGCAACAGGCAATTGAAAGGAGATCACTCAACTTTTGCGAAAGGCCTTCCTCTGCACCACAACACGTTGCCACATTTTTAGTAACTTTTGATCAGTTTGAGCTAGAAACAAAAATTGTTGGTAAAATCTGCAAATTGTTCAGCAGATTATGAATTGTGTCAAATCCATAATTTTGCAGAAAATGCTGCAGCCACACAATCGTATAATTCAAGTGGCCCTGAATATAACACTGCGGAGCTGACAAGTTCCCATGTCCGAGTATTTAACAAACACACGTGGAGGGCACCACAATGTCAAAAGTCCAATGTATATATCAGTCCAATCAACTATGTGTTCAAAAAATCTTTATTTTTCTTTGATGACAACACAGGACAACCAATGCGTTTCGTTCACAAGGTGAACTTCGTCAGACTGTAAGAATATAAAATAAACATATATAGAACACATATATAATACAACATACAAAAGACACATTTTTATTATTTATTAACATCAGACATTTCAACCAAATACGAAAGTCAATAACTAAAGGGAATAATGGTAAATAAGAAAAATAAATATAAATGGAAAATCACATACAATTAACAAAAACATATAACAAATATTTATAACAAGTTAAAAACCTATAAAAACAAATTGAAACCATTGACCAAAGAAGACATGCCACAATAACTTGGCCTAAGCCGTTTTATCATATTAACTTGTGTTCAAAACACATATGTGGTATAGTGATGGGAACAAGATACCTCTAAGGCCATAACCATATGGTAGCTGATGTGAAAAAAACAATAATGATAATAATAATCAAATGGAAGGGCTGAAAAAGAACAAAAAAAATATTATTACCAACGCAAATTACTAAATATATAGTAAGAAAATACAGTAAAGAGGGAAAACACACCCAGTTTTTTCATTTGCCAGAAAGGCATGAAAGGAAAAAGTAAAGTTCTTGTTTCTTTTCTCTTGGGTCTCCTCTCTGTCCCATTAAGGGATATATATCTCCAAATGGTATCAAGAGTCCTCATAGAGTCAATCCGAACTGAAGTTTATAATGTGGTGGCATGATCACCAGGAACATATATGAGTCCCTCACAGGCACCTATAACAGCACAACACAGTTGTATGAGCTTCTGTCCAATTTCAATTAAGAATATATATTCCTTCCCGCAACATATAACAATGCAAAAGAATCAAACAACATTATCACAATCCGAAAGCATAACACCATGTCATGCTTAATAGGCCATGAAATCTCAAAATCAGGGCACGGCGATCTTGACCATCATCATATAAGAATCGACCATCAGTTTATAACAATATGCAAGCGTCCCCGAAAATCTACGATCTGGGAATCCCAAACTGCCAGTCTCAACAAGCCAAGCACCACCTAATCAGCACTGTATTTCAAAGTCATATAGTGTGCCATAATTGCCCCATGCTCACTATATGACTTCGAAATGCAGTGCTGATTAGGTGGTGCTTGGCTTAAGTATGACGTGGTGTTATGGTTTCGGATCGTTATATTGTTGTTTGATTGTTTAGCATTGTTATATGTTGTGGGTAGGAATATATATATTCTAAATTGATATTGGACGGAACCTCATACAACTGTGTAGTGCTGTTATAGGTGCCTGTGAGGGACTCCTATATGTGCCTGGTGATCATGCCACCACATTATAAAATGGAGTTCGGATTGACTCTATGACAACTTTTGATACCATTTGAAGATATATATCCCTTAATAGGACAGAGAGGAAACCCAAGAGAAACGAAACAAACACTTTACATTCTACTTTCATGCCTTTTAGACCTACAAGAAAATTGGGTATGTTTTCCCTCTTTACTGCATTTTATTACTATATGTTTGCTAATCTGCATTGGTAATATTATTATATATTTGTTTTCCTCAGCCCCTCCGTTTGATTATTATTATCCTCTTAATCCTGCAAATTATAGGCCCATTTATCTTCTTCCTTACCGTAGTAAGATCCTGGAAAGCCTACTTAGCCAACAACTCACCCAATATCTGGAATCCAACACTTTGCTAGACCCTTAACAATCTGGATTTAGAGGTTCACAGGGTACTGAAACAGCGCTGATTGGGATTCTTGATACCATAAGACTTTCCCTTGACATGGGCTGTCCAGCCATGTTGGTGCTGCTTGATCTCTCTGCTGCTTTCGACACCATCTAACACTCCATCATGATTCAAAGACTTTCTAAGATTGGTGTCGGAGGCAAAGCACTTGGCTGACTTCAAAGCTTCCTCAGCAATCATACCCAGACCATCAATCTAGGTCCCTTTAAATCTCGGGACATATCATTGGGCAGAGGAGTTCCTCAGGGCTCTTTACTGAGCCCTGTACTTTTCAACATCTATGTGGCATCCCTGGCTCAAGTAGCAAGGTGTGGTTTCGGTGTCATCTCATATGCAGATGACACACAACTAATCATCTCCATGGGCCCAAACCCGTACTCTACCAAATTGAAGTTCAAGGAATGCATGAGGGAAATCGCTTCCTGGATGTCCCACAATTGCCTACAGCTCAATGGTGAGAAGTCTAAAATTGTGCTGTTTGGAAAGGCCCAGGACTACTGGATGAATTATTTTGTGGCCACCTGAATTAGGCACTCTTCCTCAACCCACAAAAGTGGTCAAAAACCTAGTCATTTTAATTGACGACAGTCTCTCAATGAGAGAACAGGTGAAATCTACATGCAGCACCTGTTTTGGGATAATGCGCATGTTGAGAAGAGTATTTCAACGGCTGCCTCTCCACACAAGAAAGACTCTCACGCAGGTGCACGTAGTTAGCCGCCTCGATGATTGAAAAGCCCTAATGGCAGCGGCTAATGACTCCCTCCTGTCTAGACTACAAGTAGTCCAGAACACTGCAGCTCGGCTTGTCCTCAAGCTTCCACCTCACACCTCTTCTGAACCTACTCTTAGATCCTTGCACTGGCTTCCTATTCGGAAGCAAATGATCTTCAAGCTTCTGTGACTGGTACATAGATCTCTTTCAGGTAAAGGGACGGCATATCTGCAAAACAAGCTCTCAATCTATCGGCCCAGCAGAAATCTGAGATCCAATGATCAATTCTTGCTTTGCCCATGCCGTATCTGTACAGTCAGACATGGTGGTCAGTCCTTCTCGGGCCCTTTTTATTGGAACAGGCTTACGTTTCATATTCGTGTCTGTTCTGATTTTTGTCAGTTTCAAAAAGCTATTTAAAACCTGGCTTTTCTGATCATATCTCCTCCTTTCCTCTCTTTTCTGGAACTGCGATTTTGTCTATTTTAACAGCTACTTAACTCCTGGCTCTTTTTAATTGTATCTCCTGCTTTCCTTTCTTTTCTGGAACTGCACTTCAGCGCCGAGATACCCCTGCAGGGCTGATTCCCTGCACTATATTAAGTTCTGATAGCATAACATTATCATTATTGTTATTTTCACATCGGCTTCGACATGGTTATGGCCTTAGAGGTATCTAGTTCCCTTCACTATATCACGTATGTGTTTTGAACACAAGTGAATATAATAAATGGCTTAGGCCAAGTTATTGGGGCATGTCTTGTTTGGTCAATTGTTTCAATTTGTTTTTATAGGGTTTTAACTTGTTATAAATATTTGTTATATGTTTTTGTTAATTGTACGTGATTTTGCATTTATATTTATTTTTCTTATTTACCATTCTTCCCTTTAGTTCTTGTCTATTTTGTATTTGGCTGAAAGGTCTGTTTGATGTTGATAAATATAAAAAAACGTGTCTTTTGTATGTTGTATTATATATGTGTTATATAGATGTGTATTTTATATTCTTACAGTCCTGACGAAGTTCACGGTGTGAAGGAAACATGATGGCTGTCCGGTGTTGTCATCAAAGAAAAATAAAGATTTTTATAACACATATAATTGATTGGACTGATATATACATTGGACTTTTGATATTGCGGTGCACTCCACGTCTGTTTGTTGGATTGTCCTGACATTTAGGTTGCACCTTTGGAGCAGCATCTGATGTGTTTGTGCAAGCGACAAGATACATTTGTTAAGAATACTGGGACAAAGAGGGAGAGGTGCAGTTTTGGGGCTTTGGCTCGCTGCTTCATCTTGTTTTATACATGTCCAGCCAGGTATTTCTTTGTATTCTGGAGTGTGTAGTCTTGTGTAACCAATTCTAAAACTTGGACTAAAAGTCCAGGAATACAAAGAAAAAACCTGGACTGGAGCAGCCAGACACACATGGACCTGGGAAACTTGGCAGCTATGTAACACATGGCTTCTGAGTGATAAATGCGAGGATAAACAGCTGTAACATGTCCTCGAGATGAGAAGAAAATCCATAGCGCAAATAACTGGAACTGTTCTGCAGGTAAGTGAGGGAGACTAACTCAGTGGGCAGACGAATATGGAACCAAGTGCTGAGGAAAGGCCTAAAGGGCTAAACTAGAAAGAAACGCGAGTGAAACAAAATATTTTTCATTAAAACATGCCAACAGATAAGGTTCTGAATATGACTTTTTTTAAACTGAAGTTGTGAAAGTCTTCATTACCACTAATATTTGTCACTGTCTAGTTAAAAATAAATGAGACTTGAGTGTTATGTTTTGAAGCTTGTCCTGAAATATAGTTCAAGAGATGGTCTGGAAAACTAGCCGAAAAGAGTGCCCATCATCTCCAATTCCCTCAGGCTGGAGAGTAGGATGAGCGCCACCCACTGGATAATAGAGCCAGAGAATGATAACGTCCTGACACCAAGCGAAGGTGAAGTGGAGAACAAGGTTGCAACAGATGACTTCAAAGGTGAATAATAGCTGTCAGACCCAGAGCCGCAAATCACAGTCAGGTCTCTACACTTGTGCCCAGTGGGACTTCCACCTAACAGTTGGCCACAGGAAAATTTCCTCCGCCATGCTTGGGCTGCTAGGTGAAACATATTTCAGCCATTCTGACCTTTAGTGCATCATTGAAATATACTTCAAGAAATAAAACAAGCATAGGTCTCATCTTTATAACGCGAGTGGCAAGCTGTTGGCTTTGCCCTGGTGTCTCTGTGGAGTATTGTTAAAAAAAAAAAGTAAAAGAAAAAAACATTTAAAATGCTGGAAGAAAAGCAAACACATTTTGTGGCATCTCAAAACTGTAGATTGAATTCGTAGCTCAGTCCTTCTAAATGGTATAGCATATTTTTCAAATACTTTTCACAAAGGAAACTCAGAACAGAATTTAAAAAGAATAAAGACATGCCATACTGTAAACGGAAACTTTTGCCACAGCCTAATTTATTTTCCACAGGATTCAACCATTTGGTCCTTTGTAATAGTCCAGGGAGCAGGCTAATGGGCCTCCACATACGTGTAATGCTAAGTAGGTTCTGCCTCAGGCGCCATTAACCAGTCGCGCCCGGCATGGAGCGCGGGTGGGGGGGCAGTCACGCAGGGTGGGGGGAGGGCGGTCGCGCAGGTTGAGGGGGGCGATCGTGCAGGGTGAGGGGGGGTTCATTTAATAGTTAAAAAAAAAAAATCAAACTTACCTTTCCGCCGGCCGGGTCCCGCCTCTTCTCGGCTCCTGCTCTCCTGCCTCCAGTAGGAACAGGAAGCAGGCAGCCAGGCTCCCTCCCCATAGCCAATCACAACACTGCAATGGCAGCGTTGCGATTGGTGGGGACGTCGCCCAGTCAGGGGCTTACGGGGAGGCCATGTTCTCCATGCAGGCTGCATGGAGAAAGGGCAGAGTGTGCACGACTGGTTTGGGCGGCCCCAAATGGCCGACCAAACAGTCATTGCGCCCTCAGCAGTGGGCACACCACTCCTTCCCTTCCCGCTCGTAGAGCAGCCCCGTCTTATCCCCCACCCGCAACCAAACATAAAATGGTAATAACGGAAAGTTATGACCATTTTATGTTTCTGCTTCTCACACTGGAGAAAGCAGGGGGACGGCGCTCCTCTGCCCTAGTGGAGGAGCCGCCCCTGCCATTAACACAGCACAAAGGAACATGGGTTTTTGAGGGAGGAAGCAGCACATGAGGGAGAAAACAAGAAAATCTAGAAAACGCACTCAAAGAGCTTTGAATGAAAAAGTTAAAAGTAGTTCCCTACATGTGAGCTGTGGAATGATAAAAGTCATCAAACCAAATTAACACAATGAGGCTATGCTCCAGAGGAGGGACACACACAAGAAGAGGAAGGCAACCCATCAAATAAGAAGCAATCACATGAGAGTGACAGTAAAACCAACCAATGGTAAGAAATGGGTGACCTCTAAGCACACAGTAAGTTCACAACAGGTCTTTCGAAACCAGCCAGCTTGCACTGTCTGGTAGGTGAGACCTAGAAACAGATCCACAAAACACATGGGCTGAGACTGATGGAATTTGGCTATGGGTAGACATCACCAACCAATTACACACCGCTTGACTGAGTTATGTAAAACAGTGAAACATAAGACCCTTCCTTCACTGTGAAACAAACGCTGATGGGTATCAAAAGAAATATCTCACACCACCTGCACGTAATGTTTTCGACAGCATCACCAGCCTGCCCGCGATGTGGTACCTCAGATGCCACATTCCTACACATGGTCTGGGAGTCCTCGCCACTGGGGCGAACATGGATACAGGTAATGGAACACATATTGAAAGTGACGGACATTTGATTGCTACCAGGTCCACTCTTATGCCCCTTGGGGATCACAAAACACACTAAAACACAATAAACATTACCTAAAGCTGGTTGACCTTGCACTGGTCCTATTCAAGGCTTAATTGCCATGGCTTGGAAAGCACCACACCCACCTATGATCAACTGCTGGCTCCGAGTGACCCCCAATGGGCTCTGGCGGAAGCGAACGCCATGGCACATGACCAGAAATTGCGGGTCAGAGGGGGGGGGCTGAAGGCGCAGCTACACTTTGGGACACATATGTCCTTAAATTGTTTGACAAACTGAATAAACCTTCCGCTTAGACTGAAGAACCTGCTACAGTGTGCATGCTGAGAAACCAGGTCAAAATGACAAGGGACCCACACTCATATTCATTTAGACTCATTGGGGGCCGAACATGTCTAGGGTTGACTCTTGTGGGGCTCCTCCCCTCCCCGCCCCACATGGCTCTTCGCCTACACTCCATGTTTGCAGAGTACTTCTTGCGTACATTATAACACACTCTGTGTTAGCTGCATATAGCAGCTCCAGCCATAGGTTCTAAAAAGTTTCTTGTTCTTTTCAATTTGTTTTGTATACATTGGCTACTAGTCTAAGGGACAGGGTGCACAAGTCTACTCTGTGGTATTACCTTGCTCCTCTTTTGTGCCCCAATACCCTATGTAATATTATAAGTTCTCCTGTCAATAATACTGTTGATTCGGGCACAGGGGAATGTACACGATCACCAAACTCTTGGAAGTATTTACTGCTATACTCTGTACAATTTGTGGTGATTTTGATCAAATGCCAATAAAGAAATTTAAACAAAAAAAATTCACCCCTAAAGGTAGATTGTTTCATCAAAAGCATCACCAGAGAAAAAGTTTAAAAAATAATATTATTTCTACAAAAGGAAATTTCCTTAATCATTATTATCGGACATCTTTTCAATCAATCAATCAATCAATCAGGGGTTTGTAAAGTGTGCTACTCACCCGTGAGGGTCTCAAGGCGCGGGGGGGTGAAGAGGGGGGGGGGGAGCAGCTCCGGATCAGTCGCAGAGCCAGGTCTTGAGGTCCTTCCTGAACGTGTGCAGGGTCGAGGAACGTCTGATGTTCACAGGGAGCATGTTCCAGGTCTTGGCTGCGATTTTCCTTTTGAATCAGGAAACCTCAGCACAGAAGAATGGAAGTACAAGAAGAACAAGTTACTTACTCTCTGTAAGATTCTTTCTATTAGAGACTATCTAGCTGCAGATTCCTCACCTTTTGAATATTCCCTAAGCATAAGACTGGATCGGAAAAGTTTCAGCAGTACCACTGCATGCCGGTAGGTGGCACCATGTTGCTCCACACTGATGCCAAACTTCTCTGGAAATAACATGTGGAGCCTATAGAGGTTCCACACCTTGTGCTGTCAGTTGCTTTCGAGACTGTATGCGTTCCCCGATGCGGAGTCCCAAAAGCATATTGGTAGACTAGTGGACAGATTCCTAGACTTGGGATCTTATTAATGGATAGAGTCCACTCACAAAACGTGGAGGATGGGAGGGTCGGTGAGGTATCTGAGGCAAGAACTAAGTGGAAAAAAGACCCTTCTTGGCGGAACTGACAGTCCAGAGAATAGTGTTTTGGGAATGTATGGAGGGATGCCCACATAGCGGCCTGGCAAATGTCTAAGACAGGGACTCTGCATGCTAACACAGTGGTAGCAGCTTTGGCTCTGGTAGAATAAGCAGGCAGTCCTTCGGGAGACTGCTGTTTAGCGAATGCGTAGTAGTTCTTAATTAAGGCTCCCTGTTTTCCATTTTTACAGATAAATACAGACAGAAAACCATTTCATTTCTTGTCTGTATTGATTTTTAAATGTGGATAAAAATGGAAATTGGGTTGTTTTTAAATACTCTCTGCCATGACTGCGAGGCCTATAACTGTGTGGATTGATAGGTAAGGGGGTTAAAAAAAAAAGGAATTTTAGTAAAGAGGCTTAAACAGCAGTAGATATGCACATGGTTGATACTGAAATCTGCACATTTTTGTATAAGTGCATTGATTTATCTTCTTCGGGTGTTCAGATCACTGAAACCTGGCAGGCATGCAAGCAAGAGCGCATATTTATCAGTTTAATAAATGTGGAAATATACCAGTTTCAGCTTCATTTGTTTCACAAAACTCAAAATACATATGGATAAATACAGATAAATTAGCAAAAAATAAATATGGATAAGTACAGATGCAAATGTACCAAAAAATAAATACCATAAAACAGGGAGCCCTAATCTTAATGCAGAGCACCATCCAGCAGGAGATGGATCTTCTGCACAGCTTTGCCGTTTTTCATGCAAGCATCCACCTGGTTGTCCTTGGCACAATCTATGAAGTAGCTCTGTGCTCTCTTGGGGTCCCAATGAGTGAGTTCCTCCTCCTTAGAGAGGTGAGGCGGACCATATATTGCCAGCAGGGTTATGGTTTGGACGACGTGGAACAGATTCACAACTTTTGACAGAAGGGATGCCCAAGTCCACAGAACCAGTTTGTCTGGGAAGAATGTGGAGTATGGAGAGTTGACACAGACAGCTTAAAGCTCACTTAAACGCTGCACCAATGTTATGGAGATGAGGAACACTGTCTTGAGGTGTGAGGAGCTGCAAGGGACATCTGTAAAGCGGGTCAAATGGAATGCACATAAGAAAGGTGAGGACCAAGTTAAAGTCTGTAAGGAAATATGCTTTTTGCAGGTTCACCCAGTTTTTATCCCCATTTTGACTGCTAGGGATTAGTGTTATGACAAATGCCCTGAGCCCTGCAAAACAGAACTCAGTGCATGTGCTCCGTCCCTTAAAGTAGTGTATGTTTGATTGGTTTGTCCCCAGTTGGCATAGCCCAACTTACTTGCAAGTCCCTATTATATGGTAAGAGGGGTACCTAGGGCCTGTAAGTTGAGGTGTCTCTCAAGGACTGCAGCACTGGTTGTTACATCACGAGTATGACAAGGTAAAACTCAGCTCTCAGTCTGCCGCTGCAGACTGGAAGGGCAGTTTTAGACTGCTAACTCAACTTTGCCATTTAAGGTAATGGCAAAGCCCAATCCTCCCTTTTTAAAATATATGTCATCCACTTATGTAGGCCTAAAGAGCGCTAAGCCAGGCTGCTGTATGTTAAAAGGTGGAACATGTACTTTTACATATTTTAGCAGTAAAACCCCTATATCGTTGTTTTTAATGTGGAAAGGCTAGTAGCCAATTGGCCAGAACAGAGCTACAGGCTGGCATCTCAGACGGCTAACTTCTGAATGGGACTACTAAAGTTGGTACAGTAAGGTATTAAAAGAATCAGTGCATTAAATCTGATTTAATAATTACATCAAATTTAATATAACTGTTGGAAAAGTGCAATTTTAAAAGTTGTCACGTTAGTTGCACAAAGTTTCCAGGGCCCATTTACTGTTGTACACAGGGTCTGTCCTGCAGAAAGCTTCATGCCCTCCTGGGTGAGACGTGCTTACGACTCTTAGGAAAGGAGACAATAGCAGCCTGCACTGGACAGAGCTGTTACCTGCCTCCTGCAGCAAAGCACACAGGTGTTGGCCAAAAAGTCGAGCTTCAAAGGAAAAGGCACCTTTGAAGGGCAAATGGGTAACATTTGGGAGAGGGGCTGCTCCATTTTTTAGGTAGACAGGCTGGAACTAGGGACAGGGAAGGCGAAACCAGCGGCCAAACAGTTTTTCTAGGGGCAAGTGGCCCTGTTGTAAGCCACATCTCTGGGTTGGGCTAGGGAGCTCTGAAAGCCTAGAGAAGGGTTCTGCCATGTTGGTAGTGGGCAGAATAGTGCATATTGGAATAGCCAGATGCCACACTTCCCAGGAAGTGGTCATCAGGAGGGAAGGAACTTAGCAGACCATTGGCTACTGACCATGTCTACCCTGAGGGCACTTTTGGAGCATAAATAGGGCACCACTGGCAACGAAGAACTCAGAGCTCGACTGGACGGGAATAAGGACAGGAGAAGGACTGCCCTGCTGCACCATGAATCTGGTAAAGACAGGATGAACTGGCATGGACTGAACCTGCTGAGCCTGGTAGCTAGCAAAGAAGAGGCACTATGCCTACTGTGTCCTGCTCAAGGGGAAGTCTTCTCCAGAGCCCAGCCAAAGCACAGCACAGGGTCACAACAGCTGAGAAGCCTGTTGGGGCTAGTTGGTAGCCCAGAATCTTCAGACCACCACCAACTGTCTCTGTGCAGCACCAGGGACCAGGACATAATGCGCAAAGTTGCACCAGAGTTCGCTAAGCCCAGGAGAGTCATCGGAGTGCAGGTTGGTTGCCCAGAAGACAAGTTATCATCCAGGGAAGGATTTGGCTGCGACCATAATACCAGGCAACTGATAGCTCAGTGGCAACTGGACTTCTACTAGCACCGAGAGGAATTCAAGGGACATCAACCCTTTGGCCAGGACCACCTCACTCCCTTCGCGGATCAAGGAGTAGCCTCAGGAAGAACCCTGTCAACCGCATCACATCCACAGCATCCTTGAGCATCTTTCATACCTTACCTCAGGACCACTTCCATAGGAAACAAATGGAACTGATAAAAGTGCCTTGAACTGACTGAAGACTGCTTCACTTGCTGAGATAACTTTTCTGAGGACCTTGCAGGTCCTTTTGACTGGCTCCCTACTGGACTTGGTTGCATAAAGTGACACTAGGTGACAGCATTACAATTAGCCCAATGTTTTGGTGAAAAACTTCATTGAATTTGCCAATGCTTGTTCGCTGTTGAGTGAAATGCTTTGATCTACTATACCTTGTAAATTCTATATCCCTGGAACCCTCAATGAATCTTTTTCATTGTGGTGTCTAAAAATATATTCACAACAGTCTATTATTATAAATTAGTGTCGGATTTCTTGAGTGTCTTGTCATGTCTTCTTCAATTGATTTGGTGCAGTTTAAATGCTTTACACTTGTTCCTTTGTGTAAACCTTGCTGCTCAGAACCACAGCTACCCAGGGTCAAACTGAAGGTTTAAGAAACAAAACCTAAGGGGCCTAAAGGTGTTGGTAAGTGTATTACACAGTGAGGTAACACAACCACACCATATAACACACCCCATTTCTTACAAGGTCCCACTATGATGTAACAAAAGAGAGGGAGAAAACAAATGTTGCAGCCTTTAAAAAAATATAACAAGGGACTTGAAAAAAAGGGCTGATCCAGCAACTGCACAAAAGCCAAAAGAGCAGAAGGGTACCCTTTAATGGTGCCCATGACAAAGCCTTGCTGGGCTAAGGCAAAAACAAACAATAACATTTCAGTTAACTTTGCCTGAAGTGGGTCAAATTGCTGAAAGCTGCACCAAGCCACAAATTTGACCCAACGACAGGCATATACAGTTTTAGTCGAGGGCCGCCAAGATGACACCAACCACCTCCAGAAGAAGATCAAAGGTGTTCAGCTTTTGCCGCTCAATCTTCATGCAAGCAGGTGGAGATTGCGAAGGCCCAGGTACAGACCCTTGCCCTGTTGTTGCGACAGTAGGTTCTCCTGGAGGGGCAGCCTTTTCGAAGAACGGATGCTTAAGCACAGGAGCTCTAGATACCATACTCTCCATGCCTAATTCGGAGCCACCAGATAACTTGGGCCCAGTTGATCCTGATCTCTTTGAGAACTCGGGGAAGGAGTGGTATCAGCAAAAAGGCATACAGGCGTCCCAAATTCTATTTGAGGTAGAAAGGGTCTCCAAGTGAGTGACGCCTTGGAAATTGCAATGCACAGATGTGCTGTAATTTGCACATTCTTGGCAGTGGTGAACAGACTGAGCCAAGGTTCTTCCCATTCGCAGATTAGGCCCTGTGCTACCTCTGACTGTAACTGCCACTTTTGATCCGCTAGGCACAGACAGCTGAGCTTGTCTGCTCTGACATTCAATGATCCTGCCAGGTGGTTCACAACCAGGAAAATTCTTTGGTGGTTCAGCCACTGCAGAGGCGCTAGGTCTCCTGGCACAGGGGCCGTGACCCCCACCCTGTCTATTGCAGTACCACATGGATGTGGTGTTGTCCGTGGGCAGCTGTACCAGTCTCCCTTTCATGAACAGAAGGAAGGCTTTAAGCGCCAAGCAGATGACCCTCAGCTTCCGAAGGCTGATATGGAGCCAGGACTCCTATGAAGACCAGAGGCCTCTGATCTTCACCTCTCCCAGGAGGCTTCCCCAACCAAGAAGCGGCACATCAGTCACCACTGTCAGTTCTGGCTGAAGTAGGGAGAGAAGTCTGCCGTAGACCAATCATAGTCTCCTTTGAGATCTGAAGATGCTTAGAGAGGTCCTTTTGCTGTTAAGCCCACTGGGACTTCAGATTGCACTGCAGAATCCACATACCGCAACTGGCGTGCTCGATCAGCAGGATGCAGTAGGTCAATCAGTCCCAGAGTCGACCTCACGGAAATACAGGATTGAGGATGAAATATCAGGATCATAGCCTAAATGTCCTGGGGTTTCTTTACCTGGGGAAAGATACAAAACCAAACCATGTCCAGAATGGCTCCAATGAAGGGGACCATCTGAGGAGGAGTCAGGTGTGACTTTGTAGAAGTACAACATAAGGATAGAAAAATAATAGCAGCAGACAGGGTGGAAAATGCAAATCCACCTATCAAACAGCAAAACACTAAAATGTATATATGGTATACCAATACAATTAATTAACAAAGCAAATTGTCATAAGTAACCAAAATCAATAATACATGGCAACATTATCGCCTAAAGCTGGGTAAAGCCATACCAGATTACATACCAATCCACAGCTCACTTTAGAACTCTGGAAACAAAATGTATTCTTCCTTGTGTGTTGCCAGGAAGCAGACCACTACGCCTCTGAAATTATTCCAACTCATCCCTTGATGGTAGAGGAACAATTGCAACATACAACTTCATCTCAGTCATGTTGTCTTGGAAGTGATGTTGTCCTTTTACTATTTCCCCTAATCATGGTGCAGTGATTTCAAAATTCCTCCTCTGTTTCCAACACCAAACAAGAGGTTTGCTCAGCTAACTGTCTATGCTCTCAGAAAACAAAGCATCTTCTTCAAGTCAATAGGAGACGCTGCGACTTCTGAGAAGGAAGACAATTATCAGGGTATCATCAAAGGTAGCCATAGTGGCTCTGCGTTCTTCTGACATTTGTGCATCAATAGCACAGCACCCAAAGTCATGATAGTGTGCTCACTTTGTAACAGGACTCTAACACTAGGAACAAAGGCTTACGACACAGGCTATAGGGCCTGGGTTGGAGAGGAGCTTACTAAGTGTTTATAGGCAACCCAAGGACCTCAAAGTTGAAACACAACTTCAGCAGGCAACAAAGAACAAGTTACTTACCTTCAGTAGTGCCTTTTTGGTAGAGACTCTTACTGCAGATTCCTCAACTCTGAATATTCCCCCAGACATCAGACTGGATCCGGAAACTATGAAGCTGTACCTCTGTGGTACATCATAGATGTTGTCCATGCAAGATGTGATGTGTGCAGGCCTATATAGGCACCACCGAAGCACATGGACATCAGTTGCTTTAGGGACTCCTCCGCGCCCAAAGAGCCAAAATCAGACTGGTCATGACCAGTGTGCACATTGCTAGATAAGGATCCTTTTGGTAAAATAATCCAGTTCACAGCACTAGGTGGATGAGAGGGTCAGTGAGGAATCTGCTATTAAAGTCTCTACCAGAAAACAAGTTACTCTAACACCTTATCTGGTAGAGACTATCTAGCAGCAGATTCCTTACCTTAGAATTATCCCCAGACATCAGACTGGGTCCGGGAATTTTGTTTTGAGCAGTACCCCTGCGTGTCGCTAGGTGGCGTTGTTCAGCTCTACGTGGCATTGGCGGCAGCGTCTGCGCCGGAAGTGACGTACGGGGTGCCTACATAGGCGCCAGCCCAGTGCTTTAACATCAGTTACTTTTCGTGACTTTCCATGCCAGAAGCGCGGGGGCCACGAAGCACACTGACAACTGGTATGGAATACTAGGGCACTGAAAGGGGAAAAGCCCTGACCCTAGAAATCCGTTCGCTGAGTGGGAAGGATGGGTGGATCGGTAAGGAATCTGTGGCTAGATAGTCTCTACCAGATAAGGCATTACCAAAGGTAAGTAACTTGTTCATCTGATAGTGACTTCTAGCCGCAGATTCCTTACCTAAGAATAGATACCCAAGCAATATCTCCCCAGAGGTGGGTCTTCAGTGTAATTTCACACCAGGAAGTCCTGCAGGACCGAACGGGCATAATGCCCATCCCTATGGACTGGACTTTCTAGACAGTAGTGCTTGGTAAACGTGTGCAGGAAAGACCACGTTGCTGCCTGGCAGATGATCAGGACTGGAACTCCGCATGGAAGCCCAGTGGTTGCAGCATCTTTAGCTCCGAAAGAATGAGCACGAAAACCTTCAGGGGGTTGCTTCTGAGCCAATGCATAGCAGATTTTGATACAGAGCACTATCCATCGTGAAATGGTCCTCTTTTGTCCGCCACGTCCTTTCTTCGCTCTGACATACCCCATGAAAGGTAGGTCACCCACCCAGAACTGTAATATGCGGTCAAGGTATAACAACAACGCTCTTTTGGGGTCCAGATCGTGAAGTTGCTCCTCTTTCTTGGAGGAATGAGGCAGAGTTTAAAAAGTAGGCAGAGTGATGGATTGGCCTACAGGAAAGGCAGTGACCATTCGGTAGAAAGGAAGCTCTCGTACGAAGTACCAGTTTGTCTGGGTAGATGCTCAGGTAAGGAGGATTGGATGACAACGTCTGAAGCATACTGGCCATCCGGGCAGATGTTACAGCCATGAGAAAGGCTGCTTTGATGGTTAGGAGCCTGAGGGGACAATTGTGCAGGGGCTCAAAGGGAGTGCACATAAGGAAAGTGAGGACGAGATTGCGGTCCCACTGGGGCATAATAAAGGGCGAATGTGGGAACAAATGTTGCAAACCTTTTTAGAAACCTATTTACAATAGGGGATTTGAAGAGGGATGGCTGGTCAGGGAACCGCAGAAAAGATGAAATAGGAGAAAGATATCCTTTGAGAGTGCCCAAAGCAGAGCCCTGCTGGGCAAGAGATGGAATGAAAAGGAGAACCTGAGCAAGAGGGGCAGAACGGGAATTGATCTGTCTTTCTGTACACCATGCCACAAATTTTCCACAACAGCAGGGGTATAATGCCTAACAAAAAAAAATGAATGTGTCCTCATGTAATGCAACTGGTGCTATGTAAAGCGCTCTGATACCCGATTCGGGTCAAGTTTGCGCTATATAAAACTCTGTGAAATAAAAAAATAAAATACCGTCTTAGTGGAGGGACGCCTGGCTGCCAAGATAGCATCACAGTCTTCAGATGGAAGGTCGAAAGTTGTCAACTGTCGCCGCTCAATCTCCACACAAGATAGCGGATCATTGACCGGTTCGGATGGAGAACCCTACCCTGCTGCTGCGACAGATGGCCATGCTCAACAGCTTGGGATACCAGACTCTCCCTTCCTACTCCAGAGCCAGAAGGATAATTTGGGCCCAGTCGTTCCTGATCTTCTTGAGACCTCTAGGCAGGAGTGGTATGGGCAGAAAGGCATACAGGAGGCCTTAGCTCCACTCAAGATAAAAAGCATCTCCGAGCGAGACCTGCCTTAGAAATGTCAGCACACAGAACTGTGGCGAACAGATCTAACCAAGGCTCGCCCCACTGCAGAAAGAAACCTAGCACCACCTTCGGATGGAGACATCATTCGTGATCCACTAGGCATCTTCAACTGAGTTCATCCGCTCTGGCATTCAGAGAGCCCGCCAGGTGTTGAACCACCAGGGAAATACCCTGAAAATGTCCAGAGACGCAGGGCCTCTTGACAAAGGGTCCATGACCCCACCCCGCCCTGTTTGTTGCAGTACCACATGGCGGTGGTGTTGTCCGTGAACACCTGTACTAGCCTTCCCTTGTTAGAGAGTAGAAAGGCTTTCAATGCCAGGTTGATGTGGAGTCAGGATTCTGCTGGAGACCAGAGGCCTCTGATCTCCACCTTTACCCGATGGACTTTTATGTGTGAACTTGGGTCACATCGAATATTGATCTAAAAAATCGTTGTTTGTCCTTCATCAGCGATCAAAGATTTTCAAAGGAGATGGCCAAACTCAAGTGTCATTAAAAAACAGCTGACACTGGTTACAGATGGGGTTCAGCTGCATCTCACTGCCATTCACAACCATCAGCATAGGTTTGGCTTAACACGTTTTAAATTAGATATTTTTGCCAGATGTCAATGACTGGTGAGTAATCTTTATAAACTGCCCCTGTGACCATTTTCGACCCAATGCACCTTGCACTTTACGTTCTTCTGTCCTTTTTATGCGGTAACACGTAAATGCTGTATCTTACCCATTTTACATGATCATAATTTTAATCAATGTCGACCTGCTTTGCTTTTTCTACAACAATTTACCTCTTTGGCGATCTGTTTTAAGATTTCTAGTTTTTTATGGTCAGTGATACAGCTAAGGAAAAATATGAATGCTCTGTAATGATGTTTATCAATTTGATTTTATCATGTTTTTTACATCAATTTCTTTAAAAGATAATCGAATAAAGCTGACTTGGACTGTAAAAACCTGTTACCAATGAAACAATAACTCAAGGGGCAGATCAAAAGAACAGGTTCATCATAAGCACCTCCAAAGCAGACCTTGTCCTCGAAGTAACTTGGGCCATGTGACTAAGTCAACCACCACATTTCATGGTAACCTAGAAAGAAAAGAAGACTCCAACACAAAATAACAGGGATCTTTAACTCTATTACCGCAATCTTAAGAAGACCAGACATCCAGGTGTGACTGTCAGTTGGAATGTAAAGTGCCAAACAGGTCAGTCCTGAGGAGGTTGATGCTGGTAACTAAATATCGATGCTTTGATTCGACAGAATGCTTTTAATTTTTCATTACTAACATAATACTATTGTAAAAGCAGTCCTACAATGGATTTAGGAGGCCAACTATTCTCTTTCACCGCAACTGTAGCCTAAAGGTCCATCACAAAACATTTCTTCCAACACATAAAACCTGTCAACAGGATCTGTGCTGAGTCTGTAATACAATTAGGGTCAATTGTCAGACAAACAAAGTAACAAAAAATGTTTTTATAAAGATACTATAGTGCTACCACAGCACATTTCCTTTATGTCTGTTGGTGGTCTGATTAGGCTGTATTCAATGAACACTGGGATATCAAGACATTTACAATGGAACATATTCTGCATTTTTTATATATGTGAAGAATGTGATAATAGCTATATTATGCGTCTTAGATGTACAAATACAGACATTTTCTTAACATACATGATTCTGAACTGTGCAAGGCATGTCATAAATATTTGGTAGAATACTTAGTACAGTAAATGTGAGTGAACTTATTACTTGTTTTGTGACAATATAAAAATAACGAGTGAGCATTTTACAGGTTGTGCTTAGTTATACAAATGAGCACCACAAATAAACAACTTTCGGTAAAAATCCTGAGGCAATTATTTTACATATGAATTCTGCATATATAACATTTCATACTGCATTGCTTTAAAATACCCTTTTACATTATTGCATCCATCACAAATATAACAGTTCGGGCAATCAGTTTCTCCTTTTCTACAATAGAGCCTTTAGGTCATACACAACTGCTAATGTTGTCTGTATATTTCACAACAGTCTGTACAAATGTGCATTACAATACCATTATTGAATGTCCAAATCAACAAGTAATAATTTATTATTGAAAGAGAAAATATACATTTTTTAGACGATTTTATCTATATAAATTTTTTTAAACCCACAAATCCACCTTTACTTACTCTTCTTTTGGAAGTCAAATTTGTGAATTTGAGATTATTACTTTTAAGAGGAAGTTTTAGTTTTAGGTACCTCAGTGACATGTGAAGTCTGCTCTGAGCTGTCATGTGAATAAATATGAACATTACATTAATGTACTGTGTCCTGTTTGTGACAATATACACTTTAGCAGTTCACTGACATGCAGAAAATACTTACATTATCAATATGAAATCACATCAGCATTCTAGGTGGGATTTAAATTAAAATCAGTTCAGTTACTTAACATGGAATTATGAACTAACACATGTTTATCATAGTCATTTCTCCATCTCCTGAATTTACAGCCTCTGAAAAAATTCTTGTTCAGACATGGGAAGATAAAATCATCAGAATGCTGAGGGACCCTTCTGACAGAGGAAGAAACATTTATTTCATAGCATACCTTTCAATTGATAGCGCCACCATTTTTGGGTTTTAATACAGAGAATCTGAGGAGTCAAAGAACCAGACAGAGAGTAGAAACGTTATGGAGAAAAGTATCCCCAACCAAAGCGATAAACACAGATACACTGTTCTGTGGTCAAGAAAAAGAAAAAAAAGGCCTCACCACCTTACTTCTGTTAAGAGACACATGACAAGATAAAGTGGACAGAAGACTGGGTTAGATTACAAGATAAATATTTGCGTAGATACATGCACTGTAAGGTTCACAAGAAAATAGACAGCCCAAGGGCTTACATGTAACAGACACACCATTAACTGAATTTCTTAAATTCTCTAAATATTAGTAGGTATCAGTGCACAGATGAGCAGTGGAGACGAAAACAATGTGGCCGCTGCCGCCAATGCAATCATCAAGTAATGAAACCCAGAGATGGATGTCCACCATGCTCCAACATTTGTGAGTATAGAGAGGTATGCAGAGAAGCCCCTAGAAGGTGGGCAAAGGAAGAGTGAGTGATGTCTGCCAGGTGGATAGCTAAGATAAGAATGGCATCCCAGGTACATTCATTAGAGTGAAAGTTCATTCCTCTTCTATTTTCACCATTTTCAGTCTCTTATTTACATCGATTGAAAGCTAGTGTACCTAAGAAGTGCCAATATTGCACTGTAACAGGACATGCAGCACCTCTTTAAAAAAACAAAAGCTTAGACTATGGAGACCTGTGTGTATTGGTTTGAAACCCACTGTATACTCAGTTTCTCAATTAACTATTGAACCCGATATGAAAATCTCTAAATCCTTGTAAGCAATTGCCCAGGTCTACAAATTCTGTACATTAGAATTGTTTTTGTTTTCAGCTGGTGGAGAGGTATTTACGGCAGACATTTTCAATAACTCAAAGATCGGCCATGTGGAAGACAGGAAAAGCATGCTGGATACACATCACGTAATATAAATAAATAAAACCACACATATATAAATAACAAGAACACACATTATACATTTGTGAGCGTTGAAGATTTAAATTCCATTTCATCCCCATCCTTCCTAAAGACTATCTGTAAATCCACCACTGAAGTCAATTTTTGAACCCCACAAAATTAACGTGGCCAGATACATATAGAAGGGTTGCAATGGTTTAAGATGATGAAAATCCGGTGTGTATTTTGTCCTGTGCTGAAATCTTTATTAGTGAGGTGGAAGGAAAGAAGAGTAGGTTGTGTTAAAAACTTTTGCATCTTTCAATGCCTATAAAAGAAATTGTTAGAAAACTAATTCCACCCTGGAATATATTATTACTCGAACCTCTGAGTTAGTGCTAAACTGAACCTATTCCTTCAAACCTAAGGTCATAACTGAATGTCCTCCTAGGAAAAAAGGTGTACACTTCTTGACTCTTGTGGTAGCCAGACACAGAGGAGGTAAAGAAAATGTGGCAGCAACTCTGAATTATTATTGGCACTCATTTTGGATACTATAGCCACCTTGCAGAGTGAATAATGTTTGCAGCTAGGATCACAATATTTTTTATATATATGAGAAAAGGTTCATCCTTATCAGGCAAATATCAAAATAGTTTAACCGTTGAAGAAGTGCACAAAGTAGTAAATTGTATTTTGGTTTGTAGATGTGAGAACCACAAGTGAGAGTGTAGGACATCTCAAAATTAAGGCAGACCTACTTTCAGAGTAAACAAGGATGGAAAGAAAGCCCTGAGGCTAAACACTGAAGGGACTGTGCTGGGGACAATCTTCTAAGAATTATTCTTTCGTCCTAGAGATGCAGTATGTAAAACAATGGCAGATTTGCAGCAAGAATTAGAAAACCACATTGTTCCAGATCAGTTAGTGTTAGTCAATGCATTTTACATCTCCTGTCTAGAAGAGGAAGGAATTAGAGTGGCTGGAATAAGCAGGTCAGATAATACAAGCCCACTCAGGTAAAGGCCAGGTATCCATTTAAAGAGAATGAAGTAGGACATTAGATTTGCCCATTTAAAGTCACCTAAGTTGAATATATAAACAAAGTATGCTAAACCATAGCAGCCCCAAGTTTATGACTTCTGTGCAATGTTAGCAGTGACTCAACATTGCAAAGAGGTAGTGCCTTCAAAAGTAAGATGACCTCGGAAAATAGGCACTGCCAACTACAAGATGCTTACTGACTACAAGTGGCACCTTGCTGGAATCAATTTTATCAGAGCAGGGCTTGAATTAAACTAAAGGATTTAAGAACACATTGCTACCAAGTGTTGAAAGGGATGATGCTACTTCAAAAGACTACCTTACTTTTTTCAAATTTTTTTTTTTTAAGTGCAGGTCAGGACTTTTTTCGTTTTACTAGTACACTGCATAAACAAATTGTGATTTTTGCATTGTAAATTTTGGCATAACACAATCAAAGTAGAGCCCGAACAATACATTTGTGGTGCAAAGATTCTAGGCACAGGTAAGTAAAGCCTAATTTCGAGTTTTACTTTCAAGACGATTTGTCGCTGGCAGAAAATTAAGGGGTCAGTGAGAAGAAGAAAACTGAATGTTGTCCCAGTAATGGTCCTCTAGCACCCTTGGCACATGGTTGAACCAAAATGTTCAATAATGTATCATGCAGATACAAAATCAGAAGCCAGGCTACCTCAACTTTAGAAATCCCTAGAGTATTTATGCGTCCATCAGGCAAGACGTGCTAAGCGCAAATGCAGAGTTGAGGCAAGAAGTGACAAGAAGGAATGCTACCAGCTGACCCCTGGAGTCTATGTACACAACAGAAAAAGATGATGGGCTAGAAAGGACGCCTTCTTCTAATGTGGTGTCAATGACCAGAGCTGCATAGATCAACGAGCACAGATTTTCACCAAATGAGAAATTACATCTTACTGAATCTTTCTGGTTCAAGAGTAAACTTTGTAATTTGAATATGTCACAAGAAGTTGCAAGGCACGGCATGGCGTCATAATTTGAAATACTTCAAAATACATAATTGGACAGGTCTTTTGAACATACACAAGCAAAGCTATCTTCCTAAAGGCATCATAGGACAGTTTTCCTTAATAATCCATAGGGAATTCTTACTTAGGAGGAGCACATTGAATTTTACATCAAATTCCCTTCTCAATGGCAAGCAACAGCAGTCCATTTCTTGTCCACCACAATCTGCAAACATTGTCAGCAGTCAAAACGTAGGCATGTTTTCTTTCTTTCCCACAAGAATTAGTCTATTTTTTGCACCATATAGACACATCATTCTTGCGTGCGATTTCCGTGCAGGCAGGTAGTCTCAAATAGGAGTGAGTCACACCCATTGAATCGCACTAGGTGAAAATTCCATAGACGTTACAGTCTGAGGATTCAGTTGAAAAACTATTTTTGGCACTCCTTTCTTCTGATACGTCCTCATTGCTACATCAGTTCCTAAAAGCTCTCCTTTGGTTTTTCTTTGAACATAACTGATCTCCGATCTGAAAACGTTGCTGTCACGTTCGGGATGTACACTTTTTATCAGTGACTTGATAAGGTCATTCAATTCTGAGGTTTCCCAAAATGAAGTATGGTTTTGCTCCTAAAGGTGTCTGGTGACAATCTGAACAAAGTGAAGTATTTCCTGATAAGCTGTGTGGAACTGGAGATATTATCCAGACAATCAACAAGGCGAGAGCCATGACCATCTGTCCCTTTGAAACAAAGAAAACAATCATTATTGCATTTGTTTTGGCTACAGATTAGAAAGCATTTAAGTATAGCAACTGTGGCAAAAGTTGGGGGTCACCCAATAGATAGAAGGTACTCAGCAAGCTTTCAGATTAATACTCTATTATTTCAGGAAATATTTGACATGTTTAAACACGTTCGTGCACCAGACCAGGGCTAGCAGATCCATATAGGTTTTTTTTTAACATATTGTCATTACTTGTTTACAATTACAATATCAAAGATTCAGAAACTAATAAAAATCTGAAAACATCTCCTTAAACAACTAACTAGAAGACTTATAACAACTTTCAATTTTTGCAAGCTTGTGTCCTTCCTTGAGCTTACCCCAGAGATTTTTAAACCTTGAAAGTAATCAAAACCACTTAAGCCTTCAAAATTGCAGTCATCTCAGATGATGCGAAAGAACAAGGGAACAACCCTTCTTAGTTAAGTGGCCTATGTAGAAAAGCCTCATCCACCACTGTTATTAATTGCTCTCACACAAACTCAAGGGATGACATTTCTTGAGTTAGTGTGGGATCATAGAAGATGGTCATTAAACCATGGCACAAGACTCTCAGAGAAAGTGGGATCACACAGTAAAAAAAATATTCTGGCATCTGAGGAAACCTACCGTAACCCGAAACATCCCACTAAAGTCTCAACTAAGTAGGACTAATTTAATGCAATAAAGCACCAATTAGATATCATCAGAACATGTATGTGGGCCGAAAAAGCAATATGTAAATGTATAGTGAATAAGTAACGATGCACAAACAACTATTCTGAAGCAATTTAACTAGAAAAATAAACCAGTTACTTACCTTCAGTGATGATCTTTCTGGTGAATACTCTACGGCAGATTCCTCACCTTTGGAATACCCACATGCACCAGACTGGATCTGAAAATTTGCAACAGCAATTCTGCACCAGTAGGTGTAGTTTGTCTCAGCATCGGGTAAGACATCAGACATGACATCACTCAAGTCATATATTGTCACCTTGGCGCCTTGTTGTCCGTTGCTCATCCATTTGTTCAAAGCCCATATTGGCAGAGAAGCGGCCGACAACAATTCTGCAGTGGAAATGCAGTGCTACAATCTAATTAGAAATGTTATTAAAGTGGCAACCTTGGCCATTCCTCAGTAAGGGCAGGAAGTGGGTGGAATTGGTAAGGAATCTGCCAGTAGACACAGCATCCACCAGAAAGATTGTTATCAAAGGTAAGTAACTTGTTCTTCTGATGGAAAAGTCTACCTGCAGATTCCTCAAATTTGGAATAGCTACCACCACAATTCCAATACACCTCTAAGGTGGTGGGCCTCAAGGAATGGTCACACCAGAAAGTGCTGGAGCATGGGACAAGCGAAATTGCCCTCCTTTCTCACTTCCGAATGGAACCAATAATGCTAGGTAAATGTGTAAATTGATGCTCATGTCGCTGCCGGGCATATGCCTGGAATGGGCATCCCCAAGATAATGCAGAAGTCGTCACACTCACTCTTGTATAGTGGAGCCTGACACCTTCTGGAGGCCCATTTTTCGCAAGAGCATATCAGATCTTAATACAAAGCACAATCCACCAGGATAGATTTCTCTTCTGGACTGCTCTGCCTTTCTTTGTGCTCACATATCCACCAAAAAGCTGATCAGGTTGAAATTCCCTGATGCTGTCGACATAGCAGCTGACCTCTCTAAAAGTGTCCAGCCTCTGCAGCCTCTCCTCCTCCTTGGTGCAGTGTGGCAGAGTGAAATACGTGGAAAGAGTGAAGGACAGATCCACATACAACGGAGTAGCCAATTTCAGATGAAAAGATGCTCAGACCTGGTCCAGAAAACCAGCTTGCCTGTAAAGGAGGAGTTAAAGAGGGGCCGGACACACAGTGCTTGCATCTCACATGTGTGCCGAGCTGACACAATAGTCACTAAGAACAACTTTTTAAATGTCAAAAGCTACAACTGCCAGATATGCATTAGCTCAGAGATCTCCTCAAGAAAGTGAGAACCAAGTTAAGGTACCACAAAGGAATAATGAAAGGGGAAGGAAGGAAAATATACAACAGCCCCTTCAAAAACCTCAACACGATCAGGGAGTTAAAAAATGTTGGTCATATAAAAAAATGAAAGCTGATAAGACTTCAACATCCTCCTTAACCATGCCAACAGCACAACCCTGCTGGACCCACAAAAGCACAACGCACCAGAAAAGGGCACTTTAGGGAAATCAATATTCTCCCCTGTACACCAGGAAACAAAACTGTTGCACCATCCAGAATAAACTGTTTTTGAGGAGGGCTAGCATGATGCCAGAATGATGTATACCACATCTGGTGCAAACAGAAAGGAACTCATATGCCCGTCTCAATCTCAAGTCATGAAGGTGGAAGCTCTGGAAGTTGGTGTGAAGAAACTTCCCCTTTGACTGCTACAGGCGGTCCCAGAAAAGCAGTACAGAGGGAGAGGCGTAGAAGATCTGCAGACCACACCCTTCACAACCAGTCCAGGGAAACCAGCATCACTTGTGCCTGATTTTGGAGCAAGTTCGTCAATACTCAAGTGATCAAGAGTATGGAAGGAGATGTATAGTGTAGGGGAAAGCCGCAGGTCAGTAGAAACGCATGTCTTAGAGCTCCTTTTAATGGAAATGGAGGGCACGGAACAGAGGCAATGCTCATTCTTGAAAGTGGTGAAGAGATTCCCCGGAAGGGTGCCCCATAGGGCAAAGAAGCTTTGTACAACATCCGAGTGAAGTGCCACTTGTGGTCGGCAATATGACGCAGACTCCGGCTGTCAAGTCTCGCGTTCAAAGAGCTAGCCAGATTGTTGGGGAACACCCAGATCCCATTCACCTGAGCCCAGGGCCAAAGCCTCAGCACTTCCTGGGATAGGGGCCGAGAACACACTCCGCCTGCTTACTCAGACACATCACAGTTATGTTGTAGCTAAGAATCTGAACAGACCAATCCTGAAGAGAGGGCTTTTGGCCTTCCACTCTTCAGGTGGAGGGAGGATCCAATATAACATCACCCCGGGTTAACTGGCCCTTGCTGAGGACAGCAGGTGGCGAGAATGCCTTGAAGGGCCAGAAGGTATGCTGAGGGGAAGTGGTGGGATTTAATAGGCACCAACATGTTGGCTACTGGTTCTCTGTGGTATACAGCTATCCTTTTCCTAAATCCACAAGAAATAACACTTAAGACACCCTTCATCCCCCAAAATCAGACAATGGCTACAGATCTTTCCCATTAGTCATTGGAGTGGAGATAAATTTCACTCTCACTTAACCACGTTCAGCTCTTTGTTGCTTTATGAAAATGTTATTTACTTTCACTTGAGATCTTTCTGGTGGTTACTCTACCTGTAGATTTCTCACCTTCATTAACCATTCTACACAATCTGGAGAACACAATGGTCCAAAGTAATGCCCACCAGTTTGCCAGAAAATAGACATGTGACCTACGCACGCCCCACCACTGGTCACACATTTCTGTTTGAAGTTGGATTAAAGATAGGTTCATCAGATTAAACTGGAATGATCATAAAACTCAATGGGGCACATCCAAGTATAGTGCTGAATCACAACAGAAGGGTCCATGGCTTTTGCCAGGGAGTCGGCCATGTCCACAATAGGGTCCAGGATTGATGTGGTCGTATCCTGACCAGCCTTCACGAGATGCACAAGAGGCATGCATATAGTCTAGAGACTAATAATCGCCAAGTGGGCCATCTCAGCAAGCGCTTGGAAGCAGCTCCCTAGCAAGCATGTGGTACAGGAGTGCAAACGTAGGGTTCCAGAGGAAAAACCTTCCTCCCCATAGTTTAAATGCATTCAGGCTCATAATCATGGGCAAACCAAAGAAAGACACAAGAAGTCTACTTAGAAGAGGAGGCCTGTGCCACAAACTTCAGGCAATACCACAAAACCGGTCTCAGGATTCTTGGTTCCGGTCCAGGGAGGACCCAACTTGGCAGTTCGGGCTGGACTGTTCCAATGAGGAGCATGATCAAGACTGATTTGCACATGTTTGGGTCCAAACTGGGGTGGCGAGGTGAGCAAAAGAACAATGGATTTAAACCAGATCTCTTGACTGGGGGTGAATGTATAATTTATTCAGCATTCCATCCATTTGTTGCTGCAGCATTTTTTGCACTAAGTGGGATGGGTATGCCCTGACGTGGGTCCCTTGCTCGCTGTGCCACTGGATTCAAGCTACCTAGGCTGATGAGGGGTGATACCCCGAAACCAGTCCCAGGATGCTTGTGGACCAGGCTTGACAGATCGGGCTGGACTGTTCCCATGAGGAGTAGGGTGGAGACTGATTTAAACATGGTTGGGTCCAAACTGCGGTGGCATAGTGAACAGAAGAACGATGGATTTAAAGCAGATCTGGTGACTGGGGGTGAATATTTGATGTATTCAGCATTCCGTCCATAATTTGTTGCTGCAACAAACTTCAGGTGAGGCATGGGCAGAAAGGAATTTTAGTGCTCCCACGGCTGGCCTTCATCACAGAGCCCCCTGGCAACTAGCAGCTAGAGCAAAAGAGGGGTCTGTCACAAGCACTGAGGAGAGCCACATTAAGTGGTAATAGAGGCTCTAAGTAAGAAGAGGAAGTCTGCAAAACTGTTTTGTCCACATAAGCATTGGACTCCTCAAAAGGAAGAAGACTTTTCAGTACTTCGTCTGCCTTTCAGATGATGGCTGTGAAGGAGGTAACCTTCTCTGGAGGAGAACCAGTAGATTTGGGGGATAGGGGGGAATACAACACTACTTCAGGCGATTATGTAATCCACTGGCATTCTGTAAATCAATGTAGAGGCCATCATCATCATTATATGAAGGAGAGAAGATATTATCCACCTCACAGTCATCTTCATCAGTATGTGGAATAATTTGGGGCACCTTAATAAAACCAGAATAAGAGCCAAGGAAAGTATCCATCCTGGCAAAAACCTGAGCACATAGCTGAGGTTTATAAAAGCATCATCCTCCAAAGAGGCTTTGACTTTTTTCACATGCCTGCATCAGAATAAACTGCATATTAGAGACAGGAGTAATCAAATCCAGAGTCAGCAGCATCAAGAGCAGTGGTATCTTGGCAACCAGAGAGGCCTTTGTGGAACACGAAGCCCCCAGCGTCATGATGAAGCTGTTTTGGGTGGCTTCGATAGGATCAACCAACACTGAGGAAGGAGCTGCTGACAGAGAATCAGTCAGTGGACCTAAAGGAAACTTGGGCCCAGTGGGAGCATCAGAGGAAGGTGGAACAAAGATCTGGACCATGGCCTGAGTAATGGTTGCAACTGGCTGTGGGTTAGACGACAGCAACAAAAAAGGCGGGCACGACTCTTCGAAGACCAGAACAGGTTTCAAAGAGTGTGTCGAGCCTGAAGTTGGGAGAAAAACATGACCGACTTTCAAAAATCTCCCTTAACCGGGAGCTACGTTTAAGGGAAAACCGGGAGCTACGTTAAAGGTAAGAAGACTTCTTGAGGAATTTTTCCTAGAATGCGTTTAAGGGAAGAAGACTTCTTGAGGGATTTTTCCTAGATTGCGCCTGTTTAAATTACATGTCTGTAGAAGGAGACCTAGAAAGAGAACAATCCCAACGTATTCAGTCCTGAGGAATAAAAGACTTGGCTTTTGCTTTCCCTGATAACCTTAGAATGCATGACACCTCACTTATCACAGGAGCTCAAGTCAACACAAATGTTGGGAGGATTTAGAACCGACAACTGCTTGAAAAAAGCACACACCCTTGAAGCCTGACACCTTAGGGGTTGACATGCCCCTAAAATTACACTGCCAGGAAGAAACCGTTGGCTGCAGATCTATTGCAAGATTTTCTGGATCCATTCTGGTGCCTGGGAGGATTGACAAGGTGAGGGATCTGCTGGTAGAAGTATCCATCATAACAGCCCCCTGGAAGATTTCTCGCGGTATTTTTTTTTCTCAATTGAAAGACCAGAACTGCCTCGTACAGCCTTTGGGGAGGCTCTGAAAATCTTTGGAAAAAAGCTATTGCCCTCTTAGCTGACATTGACATTGCAGTGGCTTGCCCCTTCTGGTAGAGGAAAATTTGCTCTGCTATTGCTGATGCCCTCTTGGGGACTGGGTACGCTTGTGTTGTCCGAGTCTAGCGTAGCCTCCAGGAACACCTTCACCTGCTCCGGTAGTGGTAATGATTTTTCGTAGCTTAGGGTAAACCCAAGGCTTTCAAGTGTGTTGATGACTGTTTGCATGTCTTGGAGGCATTTTTGTTTGAAGTTTGCCTTTACTAGCCATTCGTCCAGATATGGGTAGACATGTATACCCTGTCTTCTCAGGTATGCTGCCACCGCAGCCAGACATTTTGTAAACACCCTTGGTGCGATTTTTATGCCAAAGGGGAGCACTCCGAACTGGCAGTGTACTTTGTCCGTGACGAATCTAAGGTACTTCTTGTGCCTCTAGCACATTGGTATGTGTAGGTAGGTGTCCTTTAGGTCTAGGGTGGTTATGTAATCTCCCATCCTTAGGAGCAGAATCACTTCTTGTGAAGTTGTCATTTTGAAGTGTTGCGTTTGTATGAATCTGTTTAGGTACCCGAGGTGTAGAATTGGCCTCAATGTCAAGTCTTGTTTTGGTACTAGGAAGTACGCTGAGGAGACGAGCCGCCTGATTCCCTTGGGGGGAGTCTCTATGGCTCGTTTGTTGATAAGTTTCTTTACCTCTTCTCACAACTGTGTAAGTTCATGTTCCCTTAAGGTTCTATTCTTTGGGGGGGGACATGAGGTGACGGACTTGACAGTTCTATACAATAACAGTCTCTTAATATGTTGCGTATGCTCAGAGGCTGAG
This sequence comes from Calotriton arnoldi, assembly GCA_963921515.1. Lineage (NCBI taxonomy): Eukaryota > Metazoa > Chordata > Amphibia > Caudata > Salamandridae > Calotriton > Calotriton arnoldi. The sequence continues at coordinate 252,717 of CAWUFW010004703.1, forward strand.
ACACTTGCTGAGATACTTGTTGGAGTAGCTGTTCCTATTCGTAGCCGGACTTCCAGGGGACATTCCCCCCCCCCATTCCCCCTACCTCCTTCGGAGCTTGCCACGGCCGCACAGCCTTGATTGGGACCGGTGGGGAGCCCGGGCAGCGTAGCTGAAAGGCTGCGTGGTGGGGCTCTTCTCAGCCGCTGCTCCCGTCGACATCTTGTCCCGTCAAGATATCAGGCAGCTCCGGGGGTGCTGCGGCTGCGGCACCAGCCCCAGTGATTAACGCCTGCTGGGGGTGCCTGGGGTAGGGTGTGCTAGCCGTACCTCACCCTTGATGATCCATGGGTTGGGATTCTGCACCGGGCACTGGCCTCTGTCCATCTTGGGTGTGGGGCCGCCGCGGCTGGCCAGCGCTTCTCGCTGCGGGGGAGGGGGGGGGTCGAGGGGGCTGTGAAGGCACTGGCGTTCGTTCATGGACATCTTGGGGCCTGTATGCTGTTGTGGCCCCTCCTGCTGCTCCTGCAGGGCCTGAAATCCACCCAGAGACTGCCGGTGAGTGGCTGCTGACTCACACGGCTGGGGTGCGCTGATTGGGACTGCCAGCCATTAACTGCTCTGTCGAACAAGTTACTTACCTTCGGTAACAATATATCTGTAAGAAACATAGGTTAGTTATAGATTCCTTACCTCAGAATTACCCCCAGGTGTCAGACTGGATCCGGAAAGTTTTTCGTCCACAGTACCCATCCGCGTCGGAAGGTGGCGTCGGTCGACGCCACGTTCGTCGTGAAGTGAGTCAGCGGTATCCAGCCCACAACGGATGGTAAACTTCGCTGCGTCTCTCCCTTCGGCAACCGCACGGGAGAGTACGGCCCGGGCCTCCTCCGGGCACTGGGGCAGCACTTGCACTACCGCATCCCACACAGAGTGGGTATAACGGGCCAACAGACATGCAGTGTTCACCGACCGCAGTCCCAAGCTGGAGGAAGAAAACATCTTCTTCCCAAGATGGTCCAGCTTTTTGGATTCCCTATCAGGTGGTGCGGTAGGGAATGCGCCTTTGGAGGTGGGGGCTTGGACCATCAAGCTCTCAGGGGTGGGGTATTGGGAGAGGAAAGTGGGGTCGCCCGGAGCCGGGCGGTGGCGTCGGGCAATCATCCTATCCACAGGAGCCCCTGTGTTGGGCCTGCACCAGGTGCCCAAAAGGATGTCGGTGAGGACTTTATTAAATGGCAGCAGGGGCTCCGAAGAGCTCGCTGCCGGTTGCAGCACCTCTGTCAGGAGGTTAGTCCTGACTGCCACCTTAGGTAGCTCGAGGCTGAGGGCCTCGGCTGCCCTACACAACTCCACGGCCTAAAACGCTCCCTCCTCCGTAGCCACGGTAGGAGGAGACAACATGCAAAGGTCTGGTGAGGTATCCAAACCACCCAGTTCCTCTCTCCAGTCTGGTTCATAGCCCAACTGGTCAGTCAGAGGGTCTCCAGACCCTCCCAGTCCTCCTCTGGCTGCCAATCTTGTCTGAAAGAGCCAGGGTAGAACAAGGGCACAAAAGTACCCGTCGACGCCGGTCCGGCTCAGTGTCTAAATCGGGATGGAGGCCGGGGTCGACGCTGGCTTGGGACCCAACTGGCGTCGGCTGCGGACGTGGTGCCGGTGGAGTCGGCGCCAGGGGAGGTGTATCAAGGTCGACCGGCGCCGATCCGGATCCAGGCCTGGACCCAAGGGGACCCTGCGGTGCCGGGGCCGGAGCCGCCGGAGTCCCAGGGCCCCCAGCCGAGTCCGCGGGCCCCAAAGCTGCGCCGACGGAGTCGGGCTGCCCAAAGATGGCATGCATCGCTTCGTAAAATTGGCGAAGCTGGGCAGGGGTTGCTCCGGGTCCCGGGAAGGGAGGGAAGCCCGGAGTCGTCCCTTCGGGCTCCGCATGCGGAGCCGCGGGAGGGACACCACCCGCATCCCTCGTCGCGTCAGCCGACGTCCGGGGAGAAGTCGAAGAGCGACGATGCTTCTTCGACTTCTTCTTGTGCTTCGACTTACCTGACCCCGGGCGCGAAGACTTGGATGGGGAGTGATGATGGCTCCGCGACCGGTCCCTCGACCTCCTACGCGACCTCGAATGGCGCGGAGCCGACTGCCGGGCCTCGAACAGCTTTTGGGACCGCTCCCGCAAAGTCTTCGGGTTCATGGTCCGGCAGTCGGAGCATGACTTGGGGTCGTGGTCGCGCTCCAGGCAAAACAGGCACACGCGGTGCGGATCCCTCACCGACATCAGTCGGCTACAGGAACCGCAAGCCTTGAAGCCGGGCATCCCTGACGTGCACCAGGAGTCGAAGACTCGAAAACGGTGTCGACAAAAGTCAGCAAAAAAGTCAGTCAAAAAGTGACTGGAGGTACCGCTCTCTCCGGATCTGCGCTGGCTGGCGCGGAAAAAGAAAGAACTGACAGCGCGCGAGGGCGGCGTCTATGTAGCTACCGCAACGTCATCCCGGTAACCGCGACGCCAACGACGAACGTGGAGTCGACCGACGCCACCTTACGACGCGCAGGGGTACTGCTGACGAAAAACTTTCCGGATCCAGTCTGACGCCTGGGGGTAATTCTAAGGTAAGGAATCTATAACTAACTGTTTCTTTCAGATAACAGCCTCTGTCTCTCTGCTATTCAGCCTCTTCTCCTGATCTCTTTTTGCCTCCTTTCATATTTTCTACTTTTCTGTCACTTTCTGCATTTTTCCTCGTCACCTTTGCGCCTTTTCCGCGCCATGTCCCTGCCGCTGCTCGTCCCCCGTGGCCCCGCCGGTGCCGCATCCCGCTGTTCCCGCCTCCCAGCTGTCCAGCCCTCCCCCTCATGCTACTTAATGCAGCCACTGGGCGGCCGCGGAGAGGGTGCACCACCGGCGTGCCAAAGACATCTGGACCCCGCCCAGCACCATGGACCCTGCTCCTCGGACCACCCATCGCTACGATGCCAGCACCCTCCATGTCCGCAACACCAGACGCCACCCTGCCTGCTGCAGGGCATCACCGAATGACACCCAGGACCCTCTGCCGACCCAACGGACCTCAAGAACTTCAGACCCATCTCTCTGCTCCCCTTCCCAGCTAAGGTCATCGAGAAGGCCATCAACACCCAACTTTCCGAGTTCATCGAAGCACACCACATCCTGGACCTCTCCCAATCCGGGTTCCAAAGCAACCACAGCACCGCAACCGCACTCCTCGCCACCACAGATGACGTCCTCACCCTCCTAGACCAAGGCGAAACTGCAGCCCTCATCCTCCTGGACCTCTCGGCCACCTTCAACACCGTCTCCCACTGTACCCTATGCACAAGACTCCACGACGCCGGCATCCACGACAAAGCCCTGGAATGGATCCGCTCCTTCCTCACCAGCTGAACACAGAGTTAGACTACCTACATTCCACTCTGAACCCACAGAGATCAGCTGCGGAGTGCCTCAGGGCTCCTCCCTGAGCCCCACTCTCTTCAACATCTACATGGCCCCGCTCGCAGCCATCATCAGGAACCAAAGACTCAACATCGTCTCCTACGCCGACGACACGCAGCTGATCCTCTACCTCACCAATGAACCCACAGTCACCAAGAGCAACTTCCACAACAGGATGAAGACTTTCGCTACCTGGATGAAGGACAGCTGCCTCAAGCTCAACTCAGATTAGTCCTCATCATGGGCTCCCCCCCCTCCGCCTGGGACGACTCCTGGTGGCCCGCAGATCTTGGATCCCCCCCACACCCATAGACCACGCTCCATACCGTGGCATCATCCTGGACTCCTTGCTCACCATGAACCGCCAGATCAACGCAGTCTCATCATCCTACTTCCATACGCTACGCCTGCTCTGAAAGATCTTCAGTGAATCCCCATCAAGTCCAGGAAGACGGTCACCCACGCACTCATCAGCAGCAGACTCGACTAAGGCATCGCACTCTATGCCAGCATCACCCGGAAACTCCTCAAGAATCTGCAGAACATTCAGAACGCCTCCGCCAGACTCATCCTCAATTTCCCCCGCCACAGCCACATCACCAGCCATCTGAGAGACCCACACTGGCTCCCAGTCAACAAAAGAATCACCTGCAAGCTCCCCACACACGCCTACACGATGCGGGACCTGCGTACCTCAACCATCGCCTCTCATTCCACACACCCACCAGAGACCTCTGCTTCGCCCATTTGGCCTTGGCCACCGTCCCACGTATCCGCAAGACCACAGCTGGAGGAAGATCTTTCGCCTACCTTGCAGCAAAGACCTGGAACACCCTGCCTCTCTACCTCAGGTTATCACTGTCACTGCCTCAATTCAGGAAGGACCTCAAGACCTGGCTCTTCGACTGAACCACAGTGCCTTTGGTAAATCAGCAGCCCTCCCCCTCCCCCCCCCCAGCATCTTGATACCTTTACAGGTGAGTAGTCGCACTTTACAAGTTACTTGATTGATTGATTGAATATGTTTAAGATCCAAATGTCTGAGGTGACTGACCTCCAATTCTGGAGAAATACTACTATTCTTCCCCCTACTGGTGTTATGTGGTGGGGTTATTAGTCAGCAGAGTCACATTCTAGTCCACCACCCCTTCACCCCACCCTTGCAGGTTGCCCTCTCCCTCTGGGCTTTACGCAAAAGAGCTGTCTCAATGGGTGTTGCCACTAATTTTCAGCAGGTTGTTGTGCAGCTTGGCTGCTTGAAGCCCTGCTGCTGGGGTTGTTCTTGAGCTAGTGAGAACCTAGCCCTGCCTGTTGGTCTTATGAAGAACCCTCTGAACTGAAAATCCCCCATGGCCGTGGGTGTTTAATTGCCCTCATTTATTTGCTGGAGTGTTTTGTCCACTGCAGTCCCGAAGAGAGCTTCTCCTGTGAACGGCATGTTTATGACAGATGCCTGCACCTCGGACTTGAATCATAAGACCTTGAACTATGCTTGCCTCCTGAGGGTGTTGCCAGTGCCCATTTTCTTGCTGTTTTATCTGCTGCGCACAGAGCTGATTTGAGGCAGAAGTTGGAGCTGTTCTTCCCCTCTTAAATGACTGCCTTAGTTTTCTTCTTTAACACCTCCGGAAGGTTCTGCATGAGTCCTTCCATTGCCTCCTATTATTGGTGACCGTACCTGTTGAGTAAGGCATTGGAGTTCGCCATCCTCCATTGTGCTGCCCATTCCCTTTCCATCTTTATATCCATAAGGTGCAGTCTTTTGCTCTCTTTCTCCAGTGGTGTCCTGTTGATGTAGGGACATTATTCCTTTTCCTGGCTGTCGCCACTATGATGGAGTCTGCTGAAACGTTGCCCTTGATGTACTAGGGTTTCTAATTGGAGTGATTATATTTCTTGTCCATTCGAGGGGTGACCTCGCAGGCTGTGGCAGGTTTCTTGAAGGCTTCCGTACCCTGATCAAGTATGTTGGGAAGCATGGTGAGGTACAGATTTGCCATCTGTGATTGCATCAGAATTGCCAGGAGGAAGCATGATTCCTCCCTCTAATTCTTGAGCTGGACTCCATACATGTCTACCACCCTCTTGAGTAGTCCACTATACATGGACAGGTTGCCCGGGGGCAAGGGGTAGCTGTTGACACTCTACTTGGGTGATTCGGTGTTGAGATCCTTTCATTCGTCATCAAACTCGCCCTATCTCTCCACCAGGTTGGGCTTGTCCTCCTCGTAGTCGAGGAGATCTTCCTGCTCCTCTTTGTCAAGCTCCGGTATCGAGGGTGCCTTGATGTCTGGCACATCGTCGTCCACTTCCCTCGACTCTGAGGACTTTGTGGGGATGCAGAACGCATTTAGTGAGCCATCAATCACGTTCTTGCACTGCAGGAGCACCTCCATTTGGGCCTCGAGTCAGTGCTTGGCGTCGGTAATCGGGGAAGTCTTCCTCTTCAGACCCTCAGGTTCTTTGTCCTTCCCCTCCTCCTTTGTGCCTCTTGGTGTCGAGGGTAGACTCAAAGCTTTGTCCCCATTGGTGTCCTATGGTAAGGACCAGAATGGCTCTCACTGTTTGTGCCCACCTTCAGTCACTGATTGTTTCGATGTTGACATCGAGGTGGGTTTCGAGGCGTTGGGGTTTGTAGTTTTACCTTCTGCTGCTTAGTCCTTTCGGCATCCCTCTCCACCTTCTTTGCGCTTTTGCAATATCGATGATGCTCCCTTCGGCGTCTGACTCTCCCCCTTTTGCCGGCACTACAGATCTCCACCATTAATCCCACCCCTCCACCTCTTAACGACTCCGTCCAACACACGTCCGTACAAACCATACTCCCTCCCTCCCTCCCAGACCTCTCGAGAAGTTGAAGAGAGCAGAACTTAAAAGGGGTGTTCTCCATATCCATTAGTTGCCTCTCTCCTCCGCATTCTCCGGCCACGTGGTGTTCAGTGATGGAGTCCCCTGTCTGGATCGAGAAGACACCTAACTCAGTGTTTTTTTCTGGCTTTAAGTGAATCTTGGTGTCTTTGGTCAAATTTTTCTTCCTTTCTTTACACATTTTTGTAGATTCTTCGGAGCTCCCATAGGGTTCTTCCAGACCCAAGAGCAGAAAAAATAATCTGAAGATGGCGACCATGCACAGGAACTTCTGGGCGCCGTCTCATGTCAGACAGGGGATGTACTTACCACCAAAAGGGGATCTACGATGCCCACAGACCCATACACAAAAAAAAGAGAGAAGACAGACAAGACAACTCCAAACCCAAAGACTAGATGGCAGAATAGATGCACAGCATGTGAATCCAGAAAAAGATTCATACTGCAAAACTGGGGGTTACATTAAGCATGGAAATCAGGGTTACAAAGAAGAAGATGCTGAAAATTGTCTGCAAGGGTAAGGAAGAGGTGTTCCTTCAGAAGGGAGTGACAGTCAAACATGGTATTACATACCCAGTGTCACCATACAAGTTAGAAGCGATTCACAACGAGGTAAGCTCCACAGTGAGACTTATACTTTGTGTTAGACCATAAATGTCTACCTGTGTACGGTGAACATGCTAAATGACTAGCACTGATGAGCACACATCTTTTTTCTCTAAATCCACATGGACCTTCACTGCAAGAGGGTGCCCACACTGGCAAGACTGGCAAAATCTTGTGAGGCTTCATTCAAGTTAAAGTTATGCTGTATGTCTCAGAAGCATTCAATTTCCTGAAATTAACCACCCATTAAATAGTTCTCCATTCACTACATATGACTCCATATAGTCCACATGACTGGAAAAAAGAGCCAAGACTATTGGTTTATGTAATGGATAGGATGGAGAAGCTGCATTCCAGTCTGAAAGAGGAAACCTAGGAACTTCAGCAGATTGAGTGGATGACAAAATCATGAACATAAGTTGGGCTTCGTTATTATCCTACCTCAAACCAGAGGAGTGAGAACTGTTGCAATTCCCAACTACCTGGGTCTAGAGAAGTGATAGAATCAAAGGCAAAAAGGAGAAAGACATGAGCAGCATGGATCCCCAACTCACAACTGGAGTCCTTATTGGGGAAACTTTCACCAGAAGAAAACCTCTGGACAGCAAATATGTGGTTACCCCAATATGTTTGCTTAAACAGTAGAACACATACCTGTTGAAAATCCTGGTGGAGATTTCCAAAGCAGCCACTAACTGTGGTGAGGTCTGTAGGAGGCCCTGGGCTAAAAATGCTCCCAATTTTGTGCCTGTTTCCCCTGTTCTCAACCATGAAAGCTGCTGTGTCATGTTATGTATAGGGTAACCAATTGTACCCTATAGGTAATATTGAGATATTCATTCCTCCACGCTACCATGTTATATAATGTGATGTTCTTAGCCCAAGTTGTGATTTGGGCAAACCCCTATGATTTTGTAAGTCATGTTGCGAGCCACATTCCAACAAGGCAATCCTCTTACAGCACTCAAGAAAGGTGGCAGGCGCAATTTTGTATAATGCATAGCATATGTCTATGGAAGGTAATTGTAGGGCGCATATAGTTACCGTGCGGTTATCCTGGTGCTAGTATCCAAAAAACAAAGAATAACAGATCGAAAATCCAGGCTTTGGGGGGGAAGTTATATATACACAACAAAATCCAGGGCGTTTTGGAGCATAAAAGGCAGGGCATTCCATGTTTTACTGACTAAAAACCAGAAGAATTGATCACCAAGGCTACTCTCTTAGATGGATGGGGTGTGGAGAAGGTGCGTAGAACCCGAGCTGAAGAAGCGCAGTGGGCAAAGAGCTGGAATTTAGATTGAAGATAGTGGGGCCCTTTCAAGTTGATGGTGTTCGGAACTAAGCAGAGGAACTTTAACACGATCCTCTTCTTAAACAACAACTAAAGAAGATTTTTGAGATTAGCTGTGCCAAGCAGGTTCAGTCTTCTCCACTACCTGGAAACAGCAGACCAATTAGTCTGGAGTTTAAAAATATAAAAAGTTCCTGTAGTTAAGTCTGGGGTTAATTAGTACATGGACAACAATGAGCTTAGTGTTCCCTGGAAGGACAGGCAGAATATTTCTCAGCATCCTCAGTAAAGCAAAGCAAGCGGCTACCACTTGCTCTATTTATTTAGCAAAGAGCAGAGGGTGGCCAACTACGAAGCAAAGCTTTTTGGCAGAATACGCAGGAGTAGGAGTTGGGCCAAGTTTCTGTGGCCACCAACAAGGAGACCAATCTATTGAGGTATTGCCAAACAAAAGAATCTCAGTTTTGTCTCCACTGAGCTTGAGGCAGGTATAGGACATCCAGCTTGCCACTGCTTGCATGCATTGACAGGAGTAGGCTACTGTTAAGACTGGATTCTTAGGGACAGACTAATAGATTTGATTGTCGTCTGCATATGACATCACTTCCATACCGGAGGAATGTATGAAGGAGACCAGTAGTTTGATGTAAATATTAAACAGTGTAGGACATAATCAAGAGCCAAGGGATACCCTGCAGGTAACTGCCAGGATGTCAGAATGGTAAGGAGAAATGGATATAGTTTGCATTCTTCCACACAAAAAAGAATCTAGCAACTTCTGAGAGCTCTTACAGATACCCACGTTGAAAAGGCTGGAGATCAAGATAGAATGAGATACATGTAAAACACAGCAGAAATGTCCAAAAGGACCAAGTCTGCAGACTGAACCCTATGTAGGAGTATCTTTACCTCATTAGTGACTATTAAGAGGCGTCATATTAGTATTATGATCAGAACAGAATCCTGACTGGGCAGATTCAAGTAGTCCATTAGATTCAGGAAAGAAGATAGTTATTTGTTCACTGACTTCCAGCAATTTAGCTGGGAAGGGCAAAAGTGCTAAGAGTCTATAATTACTCTGAGTGTTTGAGTTGGCAGATGATTTAGTGAGGAGATAAGGGGATGACATGCACATTTTTTCAGACCCAGGGGACAGAGCAAGTTCTCAGCAAAAGATCACGCAAATCTCTTAGAATAGTGCTGAAGGCCTCTTTGCCAAGAGAGAAGATGCTGGTAGGGGTCAAAGGGAGACTCTGATCTGAAATTGTGCATCAGGCCTACAGTCTAAAGTCAGGATAGTTCCATGAAATGCACAAGTGAGGGATTCCGGACAGAGGTGTAGTTCATCCTCAACAGGACGCTTCGGGGATATCACCAATGTTTCCAAACCTAGTCTTCAATGATTTATCAGTCAGTGGGTTGGTCTCATCTTTGTTCAGGGGCAAATAAGGGAAGTCCCAGAAATTGTGCGAACAACAGTGTTCAACTAGGATGTGACCTTGCAACCAGTATGGAAACCTATACCCTGTTTGTATCAGGCACATATACTTCTAGGCGCATTATAGTATTTATGTTTACGCGTACAATCAAAAATATACCAACATTTTAGAATCAAATATGGATGTCGTTTTACAGTGGTTTGGAGTTTCTAGTAGCTTTGAATATGCTTGCTAATTTTAATGGCTCAAATAAGCCTCGAGGCCATGTAACTTAAGGTTTATACACTTGCACATTTTCAAAAAGTGCCGCCTCTTTTTCGAACCGCAAAAAGAACAATTGATGGACAGAATGCAGAACACTGTCATACATTCACCCCAGTACAGAGATCTGGACCTAAATCCATCGTTTTTTTTGCTCACCATGCCATTCCAGTTTGAACCCAGCCATATGCAAATCAGTCTTGACCCTGTGCCCAATAGGAACAGTCCAGCCCGAACTGCCAGGCCAGGTCCTCCCTGGACTGGAAACAAGCATCCTAGGACCGGTTTCAGGGTTTCACCCCTCATCAGCCAGGATAGCTTGACTCCAGTGGCATGGAGAGCACGGGACCCACGTCTGGGCATACCCGTCCCACTCGGGGTGACAAATGCAAAAAGAACAATTGATGGACAGAATGCAGAACCATGTCATACATTCACCCCAGTACAGAGATCTGGACCTAAATCCATCGTTTTTTTGCTCACCATGCCATTCCAGGTTGAACCCAGCCATATGCAAATCAGTCTTGACCCTGCGCCCAATGGGAACAGTCCAGCCCGAACTGCTAGGCCAGGTCCTCCCTGGACTGGAAACAAGCATCCTAGGACCGGTTTCGGGGTTTCACCCCTCATCAGCCAGGATAGCTTGACTCCAGTAGCATGGAGAGCACGGGACCCACGTCTGGGCATACCCGTCCCACTCAGGGTGACAAATGCAAAAAGAACAATTGATGGACAGAATGCAGAACAATGTCATACATTCACCCCAGTACAGAGATCTGGACCTAAATCCATCGTTTTTTTGCTCACCATGTCATTCCAGTTTGAACCCAGCCATATGCAAACCAGTCTTGACCCTGCGCCCAATGGGAACAGTCCAGCCCAAACTGCCAGGCCAGGTCCTCCCTGGACTGGAAACAAGCATCCTAGGACTGGTTTCGGGGTTTCACCCCTCATCAGCCAGGATAGCTTGACTCCAGTGGCATGGAGAGCACGGGACCCACGTTTGGGCATACCCGGCCCACTCGGAGTGACAAATGCAAAAAGAACAATTGATGGACAGAATGCAGAACAATGTCATACATTCACCCCAGTACAGAGATCTGGGCCTAAATCCATCGTTTTTTTGCTCACCATGGTATTCCAGTTTTCGAACCGGGCAAGAGGAAGGAGGATTTTAAAAGAACAATGAACCTAGTGCTGGATTTATAAATTACATCTTCTCCTATAGGATGTTCTGAGCTTCTTCTGGGAGAAGATACTGTCACCTGCAAATTAGATAGGTTTTTTCTGTAGGTAACAAGTTTGTCACATGGTTAAGCTTCATTGACTTGAAGTGAGAAAAAGCATATATGAACAAGTTACTTACCTTCAGTAGTACTTGCCTTCGGTAGCGCCTTTTCTGATGGATACAGTATCTACCTGCAGATTCCTCTCCTTTTGAATAGCTCCATGCTCCATATTGGACCAGAAACTTTTCGATAGTTCTCCCACGCCGGCAGGGGAAGCCTGTTCCCTCACAGCCCTGCATGAGAAACAGAGTGACGTCACTGGAGCCATAAATCACCCTATCAGCGTAGTGACGAGAGTTTTCATTCATTTTTTAACATGCCTTCAAGGTGGACAGATGAAACTAACATCATACAGTATTGGAGTAGTTTTCATTTAAGTAAAGATACAAATGGACAGATGAACAAGATCGATTGGTAAATCCAGGCATGGAACAGGGAGGAGGGTGGGTCAGTGAGGAATCTGCAAGTAAATATGTATCCACCACTAAAGCGTTTTCGAAGGTAAGTAACTTGTTCTACTGATGGCTACATCTACTTGCAAATTCCTAACGTTTTGAATAGAACCCCCAAGCAGTACCCCACACCCGGGTGTGGGTGCATGTTTGCAAATACCAAAAAATCCTGCAAAACAGAGCAAGGAAAGTGTCCATCCCTCCGGACTCTATAATCCAAGCAATAATGTTTCCTAAAAGTGTGAAAAGATGACTAGGTTGCTGCTCTGCAAATTTCTGCCACCAGGACTCCTCTAGCAAGGGATGAAGTAGATGATCTGGCAGTAGTACAATGAGAACAAATACCTTCTGGAGGTTCCTTGGGTGCCATGGCGCAGCATATCTTGATGCACTGGATAGTCTATCTGAAAGCAGTCTGCTTGTGGACTGCCTTGCCTTTCACCTTACCAATGTAGCCTACAAAGAGTGGTCATCTAGTCTGAAGTCAAGTGTTCTATCCAAGTACAAACAGACAGCTCTTATGCGATTTGGGCTATGAAGCCTTTTCTCATCTTTAGTTGGATGAGGAGGAGGATATAACGTGGAAACAGTGATAAACTGTCCTAAGTAGAAGGGGGGGAGCAGTTTTGACAGGAAGGCAGACCTGGTTCTCAACACCAACTTGTCAGGAAAGAAGGGTGTGGATAGAGGTTTCATGCTCAAGGCTTGAAGTTCAGTAACCGGCCTTGCAGACGAGATGGCAACTAAGAAAATCGTCTTGTTAGTAGTCATAATGGAAGTAGATCTGTGAAGGGGTTAAAATGGGGGGCACATGAGATAAGTAAGAAGTAAATGATGCACTCTGTTGTGAATCCTCTAAGGAGGAAAGGCTCAATTCACAGTAGTGTCCAGTATTGCTCCTATAAACAGGATATGCTAAGGGGGCACCAAGTGAGATTTGGGCTTGTTGACAGAAAAGCCCAGGCCATACAACAGATGAGTTGTCACCTGGAAGTAGTGCAGCACCAAATCCGGAGAGCTGACTTTGTTTGATGAGCCAATTATCCAGGTAAGGGAATACCGGAAATTCCTGACCTTCTGAGATGGGACGCTATCACTGCCATCACCTTTGTGAAGATTTGAGGAGTGGAAGTGAGGTCAAATGGAAGGACTGCAAACTGATAGTGCTGGGATCGTACAGTGAAGTGAAGATACTTCCTGTGTGAATGCAGGGTGGGAATTGGGATGTAGGCACTGTACAGGTCGACACACCATCCAGTCTTCTGCTTCTAGCGCAAGGAGCTGAGCTTGGGACAGCATTTGGAACTTTTCCTGTTTGCAGAACCAGTTCAAAATCCTGAGTTCTAGGATCGGACGCAAACTGCCGTCTTTTTGGGGATTCGAGTAGAATCCCCGACACTGTTCCTGCTCTGAAACCAACTCCACTGTGTCCTTTTGGAGAACGGACTGGACCTCAAATGGAGGGGCTGTAGAAGGTAGTGTGTGTATTTGGGGAGTAAAGGGAGGGGGTGACTGCTCGTAGGGTAGGGCATACCCCCTTCCCACAATTTGCAATACCCAATGGTCCAATGTTATGGACCTCCATCGATTTGGAAAGTACAATACCTGTCTTCTCACCAGAAAATTGTCTTACAAGAAGGGAAAACTAGGTTTGCTTTCCTGGGTTGGCTGAGGAAGAAGAGGAGGAGGGAGAAAGTGGCAGAGCTCGCTGACTTCCTTCAGCACATCCTCTAACTTTTGTAGAGGGGGTTTTGCTACCGTTACTGCAGTGTTGAGTATTGATGGTGACCTCAAAACAAAATCCCTCTGATGAAGCCTCGAAATCTTTTAAACTGTAGTCTTTAGGCTACGACTGAAGGCCAAGTAAACGGGCTATGGCTTTACTATCTTTAAACCGTTCTGGTGACGAATTCACTTTGGCTCCAAAGATGCTGGACGCATCAAACGGCAAACCCATGAGGTGTTCTGTATGTTCTGGGAAAAGACAGTTTCTCAACCACGTGTGGTGGTGGACTGACAGTGAAGTGTCCATAGCTCTTGCCATTGAGTCAGCTGTATCAAGCCCTGATTTAATAACTTGACGATCAGCTACTTGACCATCATTAAGCAGCTTGGTGAAGTGAGGCTGTATATCACATGGCAATTTTGCAATGACGTTTTGAGCCGAGCCCAGTAGCACATGAAAGTTTCTTCAGAGGAGACAGGTGTCATTCACTAATTTTAGGGCCATACTACCAGATGAAAAGATCTTTTTGCGGCTTGCTCTATTTTCTTTGACTCTTTATACGAAGGCGTAGCTAGAAAAGAGTCAGGGATGAATTCAGAGTAACAGATATAGTCAGAATAATTACGTTGAAAAAAGTCTGGTCAATATTTAAGCACGGGGAAGAGAAATAACAGGAGGAATAACAGTGAGGGGGTCCAGGGAGAAGAAGGTGTCTCGGTAGGTTATTGTTAATCCGCTAGTTGCTGTGACGGTTGAGGAGGAGATTTAGAGGCCTCAACTACCAAACTGTCTGGCGGAGGATGTGCTGGTAGAAAGACTGTGACTCCAGGTGCAGGCTTCTAACATCTTGCGATAGTCCTAGAGACTGCCGTGGTGATTGTACGTTTGTCAAAATAGAGAGGATAGGCTCAGTCAGCACTTTAAGCATCCCTTTTCGAGCGGTGAGGCAGAAGTGGTAATGGATCTATAGGCTGTGGAGGTGTTGGATGTGAATCTATGGGTGAAGGATGGGGTGCCAGCGGCGTTGATACTGGCATCCTTGGAGTTGGTTGCGGCACTGGTGGGGTAAACTATGGTGCTGATTAAAAGTCCCTGCCCACCACACTAAATTAATTATAACTCGCCACTGTAACATGCAGTGTGTTCAGGCAAATCATGTAATTTACATATCATAGGTGTTGTTAATAATGCAGTGATTTCACATGCTGTAACTTCTGTAATATGCAAGGGTATAGGTACTGCACGACGAAGGGACGAGTTATAGTTAATGTAGTGTGGCAAGTGAGGTGAGAAGACAGTGTACAGAAGTACACGAGTTATCTGAATTTTAAGGCGGTGCAGATGTATAAATGTGAGTTATAAGTATGACATTAGTTTGAAAGTGCTACTTAAATGATAAATGAAAGATACAACTGTAGAATTTCTAATGTTTGTGCAGTTTAAGTTGTGTTTGTATACCAAACATACATAAAGTTTTCCTAACTATAATTTATCCTTATGTTTTATTGGTGAATTTTAATGGTTTTTGTAATAGTACTAAGAAGTGTGTATATTGGTACAGTTTAGTGTTGTGGACTGGATTGTTAAGTGGAGCAATATAGGGAAGGCTAGTGTTGTAAAGAGTACTGTGGTACATTATATTTTGGTATACTGGAGTGGAATAAAGTGGAATTATGTATACTGGAGAGGCGTACACTAAAATGCCATACAGCGGTGTATCCTAGAGTGGAGTCGCATACAGTGGAGTGGTGTACACTAAAGTTGGATGCAGTGGAGTGGCATATATTACAGTGGCATAGAGTGCATCGGCGTACAGTGGTATACAGTGGGATAACAGAGTGGAGTGAGGTAAACGGGAGTTATGTACTGTAAATATTGTAGAGTGTATTTGCGTACACTGTTGTGGTGTAAAGTGGAGTGTTGTATACTGTAGGGCAGCGGTCTTCAATCTGTGGGGCGCGACCCCCAGGGGGGCCGTGGAGGCATGGGAAAGGGGTCGCGCTCTACATTTGCGAAAAGAAAACATCCCAGGTGGTTAATTCCGGTAATTAAAAAGCTTTCCCTGGAATGTTGTTATTCAGGGACTCTCCTGTGCTGGGAAATCAAAGCCAGGCAGACAGCTAAACGCACCTTTCTACAAGTGTGTTGCTGGCCTGAAAGAAATGCAAATGTGCACAATGAGTTAATCTGCAAATGTAAAGGACTTTCAGATTAACTAATTGTGCACATTTTCATTTCTTTCAGGCCAGCAGCACACTGGCAGAAAGGTGGGTTTAGCTGTCTGCCTGGCTCTGATTTTTTTCAGGACAGCAGAGTGCTGTTGCAGTTACTTGATCAAATCACATGAAGCTTTTTGAGTGGTAGTGCACAGAGTTAACTAAGCAGTGAAGTGCTTGCTTTTAATTGTTGTTGTATTTACATAGTGCTTACTATCCCTGAGAGTGTGTTGAAGGGACAGTTATGTAGAAAAAAAATGCATCCATAGGGTCTGGATATTACTAAAATCTGTGGGCCTCATTTACAATGAAATGGTGTAGGGCAGCTCCGCAAGTATTTTTGCTGCACTGCCCTATGCCAATTCAAAAGGGCAGGAATGGACTGTATTTATAAGATACGGTGCACTCCTGTCCTTTCTGCCAGTGCACAAATTGGTGCCTAGCGCCAACGCAGGCACCTTTGCACCATGGTGCAAGGGTGTCTACATTGTTGGCAGGATTGTTTTTGTACAAGAAGGCACGCCTTCCTGCGCAAAAACAACTCATGGAGGCTTTTTCCTCTTTCTATGTGTGCTGCACATAGAGGAAACAATTGAGGAGAAATAAAGATATTTCTCCTCATTAAGCAGCCCCTGGGGCAGCGTACAGTTTTGACGCATCCTCAGGATTACAGATCCTTGTAAATCTGGGAATGTGTCAAAACCCATAGGAAAAACCACCACAACGCCCCCCATGACGCAGTGTAAGGCAACGCATCGACTTGCGTTGCCTTACACCATATCTAGGAGGCCATGAAAAGCCACACAAAGTGACTTTGCGTGGCCTCGTAGATATGGGTCTGTACTTTGCGGAACCAGAGCGTTATAAAAAATGACGCACCGACAGCTCAAGTGGCTTATATTCTTGCTTATTGCTACATTTGGGTGTTAAACTGGTACTAATGAGGTGCAACCACAGATTGACCGTTTCTCTGGAGAACATTTATGGTTGTCCATAAGTAGTACCAGGTTCTAGAAATTTTTGTCGGGAGGGGGTCCTTGCGCCTAAAAAATTTTGATGGGGGGGTCTCGGCATCAAAAAGTTTGAAGACCACTGCTGTAGGGGCATATATTTGAATATTGTATACTAAAATAGCGTCCTGTCGAGTGGCGTACAGTGGAGTGCCATATAATAGAGGGGAGTACAGTTGAGTGGTGTACAGTGGGCTTACTCAAAAGTCGAGTATCGTACACTGTAGTGTTATAAAGTTATAATTCCGTAAAGTGGAGTGGCGTATATTGGAGTGCCGTACAGTGCAGTGGTGCAGAGCGGAATAGCGTACACTACAGTGGTGAACAGTATATTAGGGTACAATGAAATAGCGTATAGTGGAGAAGTCTAAAGTGTAGTGCTATACAGTGGAGTAGCGATCAATTAAGTAGTGTTTCCTGTAATAGCACCGAGTTTACTGGCATTAAGTCTTGAGACGTACATTAGAGTGGCATATAGTGGAGTAGGGTACAGCAGAGTATCATACAATTCAATGAGGTTAATTATAGAAGCACAGTGGGGTAAAGTGAAATGCTATACAGTGTAGTGGCGTAAAGTGGAATGTGTACGTAAAATGAAAGGTACCATAAAATTATGTGAAAACGTGAATGTTATATCTGAAAAATATACATTATATCTAAATGTTAATTTTCTGGCTGTATACATACATTGTGTAAGTAATTATAAAGTTATACATTGCACAGTTCATGGTATACTACAGTACTTGGAGCTTAGAACTGGTGATGTGATTGGCTGATGTCCGTGTTTACCAATGATAAAAATCAGCCACAAAGATTTTGTTGACAATTTTGCATTATTGTACGCTCAGCATTTTCGCTGACTTGTGGGTTAGGGTGCTACATGTAGTTAAGTATAACGCTTTAATATTGTTAACAACCTATTACCACTTTAATGAAGTGGTAATAGGTTAACGTGTTTGTATAAATTGCATATATTATTGACCTATAGATTTTATTTTTTATTTTATACCTTAAGTTTGCACACATTTGAGGAATGTCCAACAATTTAGCAGACTTCTTCCTCCAGTTTAATTGTTGAAGGAGTAAACATTTTGCAGGGTTGGCTGAACGAGGTGTAAAGAAAAAATGGTGCTCCCAAAACGTGCTTAAATCGAACATATGTAGCATACACTTATTTTGTTTTAATTTGTCAGGATTACATATTATGGTGCGCACATGTTTATTTTGTGTAGTGAGGGTAAGTAATGCAATTATGTTAAAAGTTTAAATGCATTTAAAGTTAGTAATATTTATTATTGTGGTATTGTTGCAAAATAAGGGGGTATTTTGTGGTAGTAACTTGGTACATAGTTATTACAAGTTATTAGTCGATTAGCTAATAATTAGCTTTACAAACGCAGCCATGTTGTTTTTTGGTACTCTTTCCCAGTGTTGTGTGTTACGCATTCCGATTTAGGTAAGTATTAGGTTTGTTATTTTTGCCCTAACTATTACCACTTTAGAAAAGTGGTAATCGGTAGAGCAATATATTTATAATTTTCTAGATATTTTTATTTTTTAAAACAGTAGCGCAGGAGTGTTGCAGTATCACAAAACAAATTTCTAAGGTTACCATTTTTTTGTAATTTCTCTATATTTTTATACAAGATACGGTGAACTGCATGGTAATTTTTACAAATTAAAGTGCTACGCTATACACTTTTTTGTGCATATTTAAATACGTAAAGATATGTAAACAAAATTGCAAAATCACTTTAGCACACAATCTTAAGAACCTATATTTTCTATTTTTTAAATTATGTTTTGGTACCGTGCTACTCCGTATTTTTTCTTAAATATATATAAACTTTTAAATTTCTTTCCCTACCTATTACCACTTTAGCAAAGTGGTAATAGGTATGGAAAAAATACCAAACCTAATACTTACCTACACTGAATAGCGTAAAGCAGAAAACAGGGAAACTCAAGCTAAAAAAAACATGGCTGCCTTTAACTTTTGTAAAGGTAGTCATTAGCCAATCAGCTAATAACTTGACATCGCTATATACCTCAGTAGTACTGTGGTACTATCATGGCCACAGATCTAACTAAACTAAAAACACTTAAAACGTATGAAATACTTACCTGCAGTACCCCCACAGAATCGTCTGCGCCTCATAACATATAATCCATCCAACTTTCATCAAAATTCGACTGATTGTTTTCATGTTACGTGAAATACAAAAGTCTATCCAAAATGCATTGGATTTTAAGCCTGTTTTGGGATCTACCTGACCAAATGCCTCAAAACTTTCGGGACTGAGAATGAAACAGGGGGCACAAGGTCTGCAAAGTTTTGTGGACATTTGTCAAACTGGTGAAAAGTTAATAAGGGACAAAAACCCCTCTCTCTGGTCACCCTAACTATAAAAAAGGCTACCACCAATCTGTAATTAATATTACCTACTGGCAGTTGCCAGTAGGTAGTTATAGTTAGGATCTTGATTCCATAGGAAAAGTGCTTTTTTGACTTGCCTTTATCTTTGGCGCCAGTTGACGAATCTTCACAAAACTTTCCAAAAATAGTGTGCTGGTGGGTATTATTGTGCATGGAAAGTTTGGAGGTGTTCTGTCATGAGGGGGCTGAGAAAAAGGGGGGGGGTCAAAAAAAGTGAGTTTCCCATGTTAATTCCCATGGGAATTTTGAACATGACTACAGCCCGAAATTGCTGGACAGAATTACACCAAATTTCACAGAAAGGTAGCTTTTGGTCCAAAAAGAGTTTTTTTAGTTATTTAGTGTAAATCGGTTTAGTAGTTTTGAAGATATTAACAAAAAATAAACATTTGTATATCTAGGGTTGCAAATTCTTCACAACTATTTCGCGACTATTCCCGAATACACATGCCAACAGGAATGCTGTGATTGGTTGGCAGAAACCTGTGGAGAAAGTTGCGGCCGCCATTGTATCCAACGGGACAAGGTCGCGGGAGTCAAAATAAAAATTAAAAGAGATGGAAGGGGTCAGGGTGGGGGTACTCTGACCTCATGAGTAGAATATAGGAGTGTTTGTGGGACCCCTTAAGTGTACAAGATGTCCAAAACAATATTTCAGCGTACGATATTAGTGAGTTCGTTGCGTTGTTCAGCGCGGCCCCCTGTGTAATGTCACAACAAATTTGCTGAAAATTTAAAAAAATATATATTTAGACCCTCACTCAGACACTAATGCACTCACAGACTCACTCAGTGACTCACGCACCCAATCACAAACCCATTCAGTCACGCACCCAATCACAGACACATTCAGAGTCACGCACCCAGTCAAGGCCCCACAGACACTCTCACACCCACCCACACACCCACTCAGAGACTCATGCACCCGCTTACAGACCCACTAAGACACTCTGTCACTCACAGAACCAGAGACTCATGCACCCAGTTAGACCCACTCAGACACTTACGCAGTCAGTCACAGACCCACTTACACTCACGCACCCACTCAAACACTCTCATTCCCACTCACAGACCCACATGCACCCACTCACAGACCCACTCAGACTCATGCACCTAGTCACAGACCTACTCAGAGACTCACTCACAGACCCGCTCAGACACTCACAGATCCAATGAGAGACTCCTGCACCCACTAACAGACCCACTCATGCAGCCACTCAGGCACTCATGCAGCCACTCACAGACCCACTCACACATGCAGAAAAATGATCACACTCCAGTCACTCATACACCCACTTCCAGATCCATACAGCCACTCACACATCAAGTCACAGACCCATACAGCCAAATCACACACCCACTCAAAAAGGTTACAGTTAGGAAATTCACTGAAAAAAACAAATTTTACAGGTAGGTTAGAGTAAGGAAATAGAATTAAAAAAACTTTTGAACTTCACTGAAAAAAACAAAGGTTACAATGACGTTCTAGTTAGGAAATGGCTAGAGCGGTCGACCGCGAAGCTGGGGAACCGGGTTCGAGTCTCGGCAATGAAGCTCAACATCCTGTGATTCTGGGCAAATCACTTAAACTCCCCTTGCCTAACTAAAATGAATGTGTCCTTCTGTAACGAAACTGGTGCTCATGTAAAGCGCTCTGATACCCGATGTCTCAGGTCTAGTTCGCGCTATAAACAACTCTTTAAAAAAATAAAAAACAAATGGAATTCTAAAAAACCTCAGAACTTCACTGTAAAAACCAAATGTTACATGGACGTTGTAGTTAGGCTCAGATTTCACTCGTACAAAATCATAGACATTCAGCAGTTATAGTTACCTGAGCAAACTATAAATTACGCCCCCGCAATGCACTGCTTAAGGCTCACATATTACATCACTCATGACATGGTCAGTGACATCACCGATGACATCATCCAGTGAGTGTTACTGTTTCATACATTTTTTTAAAACTTACTATTCTTTCTGTACTACTACTAAGTGATACAATTTCTAACATATGTGATCTGAGTAGTGTGACTGTATCTGTGTGACAGTGCCTGTATGGATGTGTGAGTGGGTGTATGGGTGAATAAGTGGGAGTGTGAGCAGCTGTATGGATGAATAAGTGGATGTGTGACTAGCTGTATGGGTGAATAAGAGGGTGTGTGACTAGCTGTATGGGTGAGTGAGTGGCTGTATGGATGAGTGACTGGGTTTGGGGTGAGTGAGTGGCTGTTTGAGTGGGTGTATGGTTCACTGAGTGGGTATGTGTAGGAGGCTGGCTTTCTATATAGTGTACTAAAACGAAGCACACTGTGCATTGAGTCCAGTGGATCCCTTACTGGTATACAGAGGCAAAAGTAGATAATACCAACGCTCTTTTTGTGGTAGTGTGGGCGAGCAGTTAGGCTTATCAGAGGATATTGCTAAGCATTTATTGTACTTACAGAGGCAATAAATGAGACACTCACTCAAGAATTAATCCATGAACAATTTGCAAAAATAATATTTTTTATATAATTTTCCAGACCAAGAACTTTGTTCAAAGGTAAGTACTTTTTAAGTTATATTTCAAAGTTTGCAAAATAAATCACTTGTGCGCAATTACGCACAATAGAAGTTAATGGGAGAAAATAGGAAAAAGAATACAAAATCACACAGTGGATTCTTGAGATTTACCTTCTGGAATTAGTCAAGTAGCAGGGCCAGGTCCAATGTTCAGAAGCTGAATATCAGAAGCGTTCCAGATTCAGCCAGGAGCAGGGTGCTGAGGTTGTTGGTAACCAGCGTGCTACGAAGAAGGGGACCACCTGAAAACACGCTGCACAGAGGGACTTGAAGGTAAGTCCGGGGGGTCCTACTCGAGGAAGCATGTTGCCGGGCCTCAGAACCACAGCTTGTGCTTCGTTACCCAGGCCGGGCAGGCTTGGTGCAGAGCAGAAAGGGCATCTATCTGAGATGGTCCTCATGGTCAGGGGCACGCAGGTTTCAGGGACAATTCTGGGACAGCTGGGCAACTCATGGAGCGGGTCTCAGGGGTCAAGAATTCCCTCAACGGTTGTCTGTGTCCTGAGTAGTTGGAGTCCAGATTGGACTCTTTTTTCCTCGGTCATCGGTGTAGGGGGTCCGGTACCCCAGGTATTGGCATGGTTCCGGTAGGTCCTGGTGTCCTCTTACTTGGTGGGGGGGACAGATCTTACCCTCCGGAGCTGATGTACCTCTTCTGGTTTGGGTGCTGCATCGGAGTCGCCGGGGAGCAGCAAATCGGTAAACCGGACTTCACGGTTCGATGCCTGCAGACTACAGGGCAGTAGCACCTCTACCCAAAGGAAGGTTCTCGGCAATGGTCGAAAGCTGGAGGTGCTTCGGGGTTCTTGGAGGCCTCACAGTTGCAGGACGAGACAACACACCACGATTGTTGAGTCCTGGAAGCAGCTGGCAGGGACTGGTGGCAATTTTCTGCAGCAGATCTTTGGTTCTCAGGTCAGTAGCTCTTTTTGTTCGTTTTTCTTCTTAGGTCCATCAAATTTAAGTTCAGGGTCTGGGGATGCCACCTAAATACTAAATTTTGGGGTGTTAAAGGGGGTGACAAGTAGTAGCCAATGGGCTACCTACCTTTAGGCTGCCTACTCCCTCTAAGTTACCACTTCCTGTGAGAAGGGGCACTACCCTAGCTCTGATAGGTTGATTTTCTACCATAACAAGATGGAGGAATTGGACACAACATCGCCTGCCCGACCTTAGGTGGTGCTGGGTGAATGTGGGCCCACCTCCTAATCTAACGTTTTTTCCCGCTTGTCCTCCCGCCAAAAGGGGTGCAGGAAAGAGGGGTTGGCATCCTCCACTATCTGGAGGTGCCTGGGTTGCCTTCCAAAGGCGGCATCCCCTTTGAAGCTTCTCGGCCTGGAGGAGGTGTGAAGTCTCTGAGAACGCTGTCTCTCACCCCATGAGGTCAGAAACATATCTGGTGGTGGCAGGCTGGCTTAGACTAGTCAGAGACCACCCCAGTGCTTGGTAGGTTTTCAGGGGACCCACTAAGAGGCTCTCCTGTGTGCATTTAATAATAAATCCAACACTGCCATCATTGAGGATTTATTAAGACAAGATGTTTGGTACCAAATATCTTAGGGTACAGTGAAGCCATCATGGAGCTAGAAAACTCGTAATGATAAGTATCCAGCCCATGTATTCTCTATGGCTTCCATATGCACTTACAGTATCCAAGAATGGACATGGACATTGTAGGTTCATAATTGAGCATGCTATGTCCACACACGAGATACAGTGCACCCTGCCTTAGGGCTGTAAGGCCTGCAGTAGGGGTGACTTACCTATACCTCATGCAGTGTATGTGGGCATGGCACACAGGGCTGTGTGCCATGTCAACACTTCGGTTTTCTCTGCACCAAGACAGGCAGCCTGCAATGGCAGTTTGCATGGTCTTGGTAACGGGTCCTTAGGGTGGCAGAATTCTTCCTGCAGCTCTAGAGGACCCTCTTCAGTACCCAGGCCCTAGGTACCAGTGGTACCTTTCACTAGGGACTTACATGGGGTGCTTAAGTGGTGCCTATCGTGGTACTGTTTTAGAAAGAGATCTGGCACTGGGAGCCTGGTTAGCAGGGACCCACTGCACTTACATTAGAAATCACATCATACATCAGGCAAAAAGTACGGGCTAACCATGTCAAAACTGCCCACTGTAGGAAAGGCACTTTCCTACAGTGTGTGAGTGGCTGTATTGGAGAGTGAGTTTCTGTGTGCATGGCTGCATGGTTGAGTGAGTGGGGGTGTGAGTGGCTATGGAAGAGTGAGTTTGTGAGCTGTTGTATGGTTCTGTGAGTGGGTGAAGGAGTGGTTGTGTGAGTGGATGTGTGAATGGTTCTGTGGATGATGTCAGCAGCGATGTCATATGAGATGTCATCAGCGATGTTACTGACCATGTCATGAGTGATGTAATATGTGAGGTCATAAGCAGTGCATATATGTTTGTGTGGGTGTGTATATATATATATATATATATATATATATATATATATATATATATATACACACACATATATACACACACATATATACACACACATACATATCTATATGTGAAAAGAAGGTTGCAGCATGCTGGCGTGCTGCCAGATCGCTGGTGGTGCACGGCAAAACAGCGCCACCGCTAGAGCTAAAAGTATCATCAAAAAACCTCCCCAAACTCTTTAGAGAGGCATTCGTCACTCGAAGTCAGGGGATTGCATCCTGTTTATTCAGTCATACCACCTACTTGGACTTTAGACTTTCCGTCCTGTTGTGTTTATTTTTAACATCTGGCAGTTTCTGCACATTTTTAAAAAATCAATAACCTGCTAGGTTGCAAAAAAGTGATTGAACTAGCGGGACTAAAGAGAAAATAACTTAAGACTTATTCTGCTTTCAATGTTGAAATTTAACATGTTGAATTTCTTTTGTAGCAAGCCTAAAGAAGCCCAATGGCCATACAGCATTGTTTGTCTGCATTAATAATGTCAGAAAACTCCTCAAATGACAGAAACTGGGAAACATACCTTTTAAGAAAGAGACACAAATCCGGCAAAACTGATCAACAGAGTGAGTCAGTTTCAAGAGCTCCTCGCCAAGGCTGGCAATCTTCTTCAAGTCATGACAACTGGCATCGTGTTCTTTTAACTGTGCCTCAATATCAACCTGCATCAATGTCAAAACATACAATAAACCTAAACTCAAAGGGCAGTGGAAGGAAAGCAAAACAAAACATGTTCAAAGAGACATTTCTGGCTGGATGCATTCCTCCAAATCTCACTTACCTTTTTGTATTCCTTTAAAGGACTTTGCAGGAATATCAATAGTTGCACAGCAATATTTATTGTCTCCTTCAGGGTCTGGAAAAATATATATTAAAGTAGTAATTTAAGTACGTTATTCACAAATGAAAAAGGTACGTTAGCACACAATAAATTGACTTATTACACTCCAGATAGTTTTGTTCAAAATAAAGAAGCCATCATATTTGTGTGGAAATACATCCAATCAACATTTCCTTGGGCAATATCCGGAGACTCTAAGTTACATCGAACTCTATTATATATCAGCACCAGACCAGAACTATTGACATTTTTTAAATGGTAAAATAAAAAGATCAAGAGAACAAACAGCCAACCACACTACCTGTGACCTTGCAGATGTGATGATAGCCTAGGATTTTACCAAAATGTCCTAATTAACAAATAAGTAATAATCAATTACAAAAAAAAAATAACACATATATATATATATATAATATTAAGGCATATAAAATGTATTATATTGGGACTACATGACTCAAGCCCATTGGAAGGCACAATGATTAGACTATAATGAATTTGTACATTTCCAATTAATGAGTAATTTCTGACTCACTGGGCTGCTAGAGCTCTTGAATTATTTGGAATTGATGAAATTTTAAATACATGTCATATTTGTAAATATGTTAATAATGGATCACATATTATTTGAACTCCACAACAATTGTATGTGAGTTTACACAGTCAATAATGGCCGACAGATTTACTGTGAAAATCTTTGCATTACGGCTAAAGTCCATTTTCTATTACTATGCTGCCTCGTGGGCCCAATCTGATGATGTTTTGTTAAAAAGTGAAATGAGAACCATGACAAACTGACATTGACAAAGCTGAGTGAGGCGAAACGCGTTTGTCAGTACTTTTTGTTGGTGAAAGTGATTAAAGAGCGATCTTGAAAAAGCCCTGAGAGTGCAGGGTATTACTATTATATAGTATTATGGAGGTTAAAGCAATTGATGCGCAGGTTCCCGTCCTCGCGAACCCTTGAACCCGCCGCGCTGGGAGCAGCAGCTTCGACGGTAAACTGGAGTAAATGGATATATATAATTAGAGCAAATTTCCACAGCAAATTCCCCACAATCCAAGGAAAAAGGAAAAAGCAGCACAGCCAGGTATCAGCAGCTTGGTGAGTTTTTTTATTCAATCATAATTTTGTCAACCAGTAGTGCGTGACAGAGACCAACGCGTTTCGGCCGAAGCCTTCAACAGGGTCATAGAGTTTTCGTGTGTGGACAACGTCTTTAAAGGGAAAACTCCCTCAAAAATCATCTCATCAGTTTAAAGATATATACACATTTTTTACATTTTTATATTGTTTTTTATTGAATATATGTGATCTTATATGCTACACAGAATTTAACATAACTTTGAAATAATGAGTGTCTAACCTCATAGGCTTAAGCCCAACCCCTGGTTATCAAATACCAGTGTATAACTGCAGTATTGAGCAATGTTTGAATTGGATTTTTCTTAATGTAGGTTATTCTCAATAGCTCCAATTATACTGTATCTGTCCTTCTCGGTAAAGTACCGTTTTTACAGAGTGGGAGAGATATTACAAGTTACATAATTTATAGTTTGTAAGTATATACTAAAAGTATAAAAAATGATACTAAAACATACTTTACTCCCATATTTTCTACTCTATGGTATTCCTAAGGGTCCTAACACTTATTGATTAATATATACTGAAAAGGAATCATAAAGAAGACAATTTACCTACTCAGTGGAATAGATAAGAAAACTAAACAATTCTATTTGATCTTAGATTATCCCTTCATACATGTACTCCTATTGCGGAAGAGTATTGCTTTTAATAATCCTATTCATATCATAGTAACATGGGTCATTTGCAGTTTGTTGCTAACAAAATTTAAGTAAGGACTTCCATAAATTTAAAGTGCTTAGTCATTTGTTAAAGTGCATGCTGCTAAGTATCTAAACATATAACTCCATATACAGTACTAGAAGTAGAATTTATCCAAGGAACAAACTGTCAGTGCAAAAGTTCGCAAAAGTGCATTATTGACAGGATCTTAAAGTGCTAATCTAAGAGTCTAAGAACATGAGGATCAGTACCCAAATTATCATAAGTTTATAAAAAAGGTGTCTACTTCATGTCTTATATTCTCAATACTTATCAATGACCATACATATACTCCTAGTGCGGATGAGTGTTGCTTTTGACAATCATGTTCATACCATAGTAGCATGGGTCATTGGGAGTTTGTACTAACGAAATTTGAACAAGGGCTCCAGTAAATTTAAAGTGCTTGATCATATATTAAAGTGCAGGCTGCTAAGTATGTAAACATATAACTCCATATACAGTACTAGAAGTGGAAATTATCCAAGGAACAGGCTATCAGTGCAAAAGTTCGCTAAAGTGCATTATTGACAGGATCTTAAAGTGCTAATGCAAGAGTCAAAGAACATGAGGAACAGTACCCAAATTATCATAATTTATGAAAATGGTGTCTACTTCATGTCTTATATACTCAATACTTATCCATAACCACCAATTCAAAAGTATAACAGAAGTTACCCAAAGGAAATTCCCAAAATATATACAAATGGTAAATAGCCTATGAAGTACTCTATGAAATAGTTAAAAACCTATATATCAGGGACATAGCAACAGTTCTTGTCAATCATCCCTATATTATCTTTCCAATCAGGTATGGGAACTGGTATGTCAGAGAAGTTGTAAAAGATGGTAACTTTTCAAAGTAACCAAATATCTAAAACTGAATTGTTCAGATTCAAATATGGATATATAATTCTGCATCCATATTCAGTCCGTTGGGGGGTCTCCGTTCCCAATAATAAGATCTTTTTGGATTCTTCTCGAAGTAACTCCAGTTCTAGGTTTCCCCCTTGTGGTTTTCCCTGTACATGTTGGATACCATAATACTTCACATTTCCATCATGTGTTTCCCAAATATGTCTAGACATGGCATACTGCTAGTCCTTGTTTGTTATGGATCTCAAGTGTTGTAGTATGCGGAGCTTGAGTTTGTTGATTGTACTACAGACATACTTTATCCCACATTGGCATTCAAGGACCTAAACTACTGATTCTGTTTCACAGGTGATTTTTTCTTTTATCTTATTCATCCTTCCATATATTGTCTTGTACTCAGTTTTGTTTGTTCCATATTTCAAGCTTTACACATTTGAAAAAACCACTGGTTGGAACTGAGAGCTATGTAGTCATGTCAGTTTGGGCATTGGTTGGTATCATATAAGTACTGGTTAGGAGATCCCTCAAAGAAGGGGCTTTACTGTAAGTGATATTCGGTGTTATGGGAAGTATTTTCTTTAAATCTTCATACATAAGTAGAATCTTCCAATTGTCTTTGAGTATCTCTCTCACCTTCCTGCTTGATGTATTATATTCAGTTATGAATCTAACATCTTGATTTTTGTTAGCTTCCTCCACATTTGATATTTCTTTTGATCTTAGCAATATTTCTCGTTTTTTCATGCTTGTTCTTTTAACCCCTTCCGTGTGCGCGGAATTTCCGCGTTGTGCGGGCGTTTCCATTAGTGGGCAGGGATTCGGACGGCCGGGGGCCGTCCTGCGCACACGCCCACCGTGACGCGTGACGGCTCCCGACCGTCACGAGCATGGAAGAGGTTAAAGGCATCCTGTAGAACTGTTTACGGGTAGCCTCTTGTTTGAAATCTTCTGTACATTTCTTTTGCCTGTTGTTTAAAATCAGAATCTTCTGAGCAGCACCGTCTTGTTCTTAGGAACTCCCTATATGGGACAAGGGGTGTCCACTGTTGGCATGAAGTATACTGTTAGTACTGGTCGGTTTTCTGTACATTTTAGTGCAAATCCTCTCTCTTTCGATGTAAATCGTAATATCCAAAAAATTGATTTCTTTATCCTGGATGTCAAATGTAAATTGTAAATTCAGATTATTCTGGTTCAAGGATTTCAAAAAGCACTCTAGGTCTGATTTCTCCCTTTCCCATATTAGAAAAAGGTCGTCGATATAACGTACCCATAAAATCATTTGTTCCATTTTAACTTTGTCTCGTTCACTTCAGGCCACTTCTGCTTCCTAGCGACCCATAAATAAATTAGCGTATGTAGGGGCAAATGATGTTCCCATAGCAGTTCCCTGCACTTGCAAATAATATTTGTTATTAAACAAGAAAACGTTGTGGTTAAGACAGAAATCTATCCTATCGATGAGCATATCTGACTGTTCTAACAGGGAGATTGAACGGGTTCGCAAATAGTATTTGCATGCCTCAATTGCATCTTGATATTGTATTGATGTGTACAGATATACCACGTCTACAGTTGCCATATAATAGTTGGATTTCCATGGGAGTTCATTTATTCTATTCAGGAAGTCTTGTGAGTCTCGTAAGTACGAAGGGAGACGCATAACATATGGAAAAAGAAATACATCAATGAATTGTGGAGGTAGACTATTGGTCTGCCCGGCGGATTATTCAGGTCTTTGTGCACTTTGGGCAGAAAGTAAATCGTTGGTACAATTGGGTATACTGTCTTAAGATAGTTATATTCTTCCATATCCAAAAGACCCCTTTTCTGCCAATCAGTGAGTTTCTCAAAAAATGGATCCATATGTTCTATTAATTGGATTCTCTTGAAGTTTTATGTAGTGGTTTTTATTACTTAGCTGTCTGTTAGCTTCTGCCAGATATTTTTGCACACTCAATTACGATGTTTCCTCCCTTGTCACTGGGTTTAATAATGATACTCTTATTTCACAGATCTCTAAGAGCTTCCCATTCTTTACTGGTTTGATTAGTTTTTGTGCTTTGATTTGTTCTAGCCAGCTGTCCAGTCTCCATAGGTACTATTTCCTTTAGCTCATCTGTTACAATTTCATAAAATAGATCGATTTTGTTTCCAACAGGTAGTTGTGGACAAAATTTAGATTTTGGTTTGCATCCACTCTTTGATGTCATATCTGTGGGAATTTCGAGGTATTCACATAGGTCCTTTTCTGTTAGGAATTCAATTGATGGGGCTTCTAATCCAGATGCTTCTATTTCGAGACTCGTCAAGGATCTCAGCGTTGCCAGATCATTTGTTGCAATTATAGATAGTGGCTGATTTGACTGGTCTTGTTTGCTCCATTCCTTTCTCTTTTGTGTGTAGTATATTTTTTAACTTCACTTTCCTTGTGAATTTATAGAAATCTATTCTTGTTCCAACAAAGTCAAATCTAGTATTAGGACAAAAACTTAGCCCCTTGTTTAGAAGAGTCCTGTGATTTTCAGTGATTATTTTCTTTGAGAGGTTGTTGATTAAATTGTTGTCTTGTGCCTTTTCTTTGACTAGCGCTTTTTGTTTAGCGTTCCTCTTCCTCTTTTGGCTCCTCCCCTTTGATCTTCTGGTTTTGTAGGATTTCTTGTGCTGGGTTAATTTTTCTCCTTCCCTTTTGTCTGGTCGTCATTTGATAAACTCTCATTTTGCCTGAAAAATCTAACCGGGGGAGTGATGTTGTGGGTTCTTCGTCCCCCGAACTAGCTTCTGAGCTTTCAACACTAGAGGCTACTGATGCTGGGCCAGCTGCATTAATGGTTACCGTTTGTTTCGCATATAGATCATCAAATCTTCTGGCAAATGTATATATTCGAACTGCGATATAGTCTCTTTTATCGCTATTGATTTTTTTTGCTTTTTTTTTGCTCTACTTCCTCCTCATGTTGTTCTAGTTTCTTTTCCATTTTCAGCAGCCCATTCTTGACGTCCTATCTCTACTGCATGGTTTCTAGGACCTCCTCAAATTCTTTGATCCTATCGACGGCTTTCGTCAGTTTTCTCTCTGCATGTGTAATCAATGTGCGCATTAATTTGTTGGAACATTGTTGTATCATCCTGCCATTGTTTGGAAAGATCTGCATCTAGATCACTCAGAGTTGGGAGCACGAAGATGCGCAATCATCTCGGGATCCTTCCACAGTCTAAGTAATTTTTTCTAAGTTGTCATCTCCCACCATTTGTTTATTCTGTTATTCTCATTTGCTCCAATTCTTTAACTGATTTTAAGGGTGATGTGTCTATGGACCTAGAGTCTCCTCCTTTGTCTACTTGTTTCTTGCCAAATAGTTCCTTTGCCTTTAGTTCTCTCTTGGCATATCTGTCAGTCATTGTCCTTATCGTTGCTGAGAATTATCCTTTATATCACTTAATATTGATGTTTACTCAGTCCGTTATTTTGGATATTACTTTGTTGAAAACAACTTCCTTTATAAATTTCCAGTACTCATAAGTTATTTCGATTTGAGTGTCTCCTCAGATTCCCTTAATGTCCTCCTCGATCTAATTTGAGATGTCATCAGTGATGTCACTGACCAGGTCATGAGTGATGTAATATGGGACGTCATCAGCAGTGCATTGCGGGGGCGCGGGTTATAGTTAGCTCTACTAACTATAACGGCCGAATTTCTCTGGTTTTGTACGAGTGAAATGTCCAACTAACTATAACGTCCCTGAAACCTGTGGTTTTTTCAGTGAATTTCTAAGGTTTCTTAAATGCTAATTTCTAACTATAACGTCCCTCAAACCTATGGTTTTTTCAGTGAATTTCATAGGTTTTTTTAATGCTAATTTCTAACTATAACGTCCCTGAAACCTATGGTTTTTTCAGTGAATTTCAATGGTTTTTTAAACGAGAATTTCTAATTATAATGTGCCACAATCCTATGGTTTTTTCAGTGAATTTCTAAGGTTTTTTAAATGCTAATTTCTAACTATAACATCCCTATTAAGTCCCCTTGAATCCTGAAGGTCCCTGGTGGCCAAGTAGCCCACCAGGTACCTCCAAGAAAGCACCACAGAGCTGCGTTGCAGAGAGGTGTTCCTAGGCCACGCTCCTTTTTACACCACGCTGCAAACGCGGCTTCTGGCACCCTGCTGCTCGGAGGATGAAGTCCACTTGTGTCCTGAGGTCCTCAGGGCACAAGAGGACCTCATCGCCCCACCAGCAGTGCACCAGAAGCTGCGTTTGCAGAGTGGTGTAAAAAGGGGCGTGGCCTCGGACCACCTCTCTGCAACACAGCTCTGTGGCGCTTACTGGAGGTACTTGGTGGGCTAGTTGGCCCCCAGGGACCCTCAGGATTGAAGGGGACTTAATCCCCCAATTTACAATGCGCCAGTGGGCGGTTTGCACACTTGTTATATCAGGCCCTGCACCATTGTGCAAACGCACCCCCTGGCGCGTTGTATCTTGGGGGATTAAGTCCCCTTGAATCCTGAGGGTCCCTGGGGGCCAACTAGCCCACCAGGTACCTCGAGTAAGTGCCACATAGATGTGTTGCAGAGAGGTGTTACGAGGCCACGCCCCTTTTTACACCACGCTGCAAACGCAGCTTTACTGCTGCTCGGAGGATGAAGTCCACTTGTGTCCTGAGGTCCTCAGGACACAAGAGGACCTCATCGCCCCACCAGCAGTGCACCAGAAGCCGCGTATGCAGCGTGGTGTAAAAAGGGGCGTGGCCTCGGACCACCTCTCTGCAACGCAGCTCTGTGGCGCATACTGGAGGTACCTGGTGGGCTAGTTGGCCCCCAGGGACCCCCTGTATTCAAGGGGAATTAATTTCCCAACTTACATTGCGCCACGGGGCGCGTTTGCAGAGTGGTGCAGTGAGGGGGAGGGGCCTCCGGTGGAATGCGTTTTTTTGTGTTTTTTTGTTAGAAGGGGGGCTGTGTGGCCCCCCTACTTTTACTATTTTTGGGCCATGGGGGACCCCATCCCCCGGGGCCGTCCTTTTCGTTTAAAAAAAAAAAAAAATGTAGGGGAAGGGGTCCGCCTGCCCCCCCTCCCGGGCCACTTTTGGCCCCGGGGACCCCGTCCCCCAGGGCCTGGCCTCAGTGATTTGGACCGTGGGGGGAGCCCCAATGCCCCCACGGTCCCGCCGGCTCCCCGCCTCCTGCGGGAGCCGGCATTGCTTTTGAGCATGGGGAGCTGCTAACATGCAGCTCCCCTCCTCGGTGCTCAGATATCGATATTTTTCTTTTTTAAATTTCTCAGGAACTACTGAACGGATTTACACCATTTAACAAAAAGGACGCAGTCTAAACCAAGACCTACCTTTTTGCCAAATTTGGTGTAATTCCGTTCAGCAGTTCCGGCTGTAGCCTGTAATAAAGTTCCTATGGAAATTAACATTGAGAAAACGCGCTTTGGGATCCCCCTTTTTTCTCGGCCCCCGCTTGACGAATCACCCCGAAACTTTCAACACAAACTGAGCGGTCCAACCCTGTTTTTTGGAAAATTTCACGAAGATTCGTCAAACGGCCCTAAAGATATTGGCAAATCAAAAAACGCTTTTCAAAACTATGGTAACCAGGTCCTAACTATAACTACCTACTGGTGAATATAAATAAAAAAAATATATATATATATATATACATATATATATATATATATATATATATATATATATATTCACAAGGGGTTGTCCAAAATAAGAGTCACACTCGAGTAGAGAAGCTTTTCCCCAAAGCTTTATTCAAACCAAGCTGCAACACTTGCCAGGAAAGTTAATAGCATGCGTCCGCATCCCTGACACGTTTCGAGCAATCTCTTGCTCAGAGGGTTTTACGGGCGAAAAGCGCGTTGATGAAATGCCCTTCCCTTTATCCGACATCGCATGCCCCAATTGGCTGCCCTGAATGGGACTCTGCGTCACCATTTGGATTGTTATTATGGACTGCAATTCCCAGAAACCACGCAGAGTCCCATTCAGGGCAGCCAATTGGGGCATGCGATGTCTGATAAAGGGAAGGGCATTTCATCAACGCGCGTTTCGTCCATAAAACCCTCTGAGGAAGAGATTGCTCGAAACGCGCCAGGGATGCGGACGCATGCTATTAACTTTCCTGGCAAGTGTTGCTGCTTGGTTTGAATAAAGCTTTGGGGAAAAGCTTCTCTCTACTCGAGTGCGACTCTTATTTTGGACAACCCCTTGTGATTTGATATATAGATATATATAGATATAGATATATATAGATATAGATATATATACACACATCTCCATTGCCAGTGGATAGTTATAGTTAGGTCAGCGTTTCCATAGGAAATGCCTTTTTTGTTTTGCTTATAAATTTTGCACCATTTGATGAATCTTGATGAAACTTTCCAAAAAACTGCTACTTTTTGCCTAGTTTGTGCATGTAAAGGTTTGCGGTGATCTGCGTGGCTCTCCTCCCCGAGCCTTAAAAAGACCCTGGGACCCCAACCCCCAGGGCCATCATTTCAATTAAGAGGGAGGAGGGCCGCACAGCCCCATCTCTGAACCTTTAATGGACCCAGGAACCCCATCGACCAGGGCGGACTCAGTGACTGTGCCCCCGGGAGCTCACCCCCAGGACACAGTAGTTTCCCTGCCTGCACTAGCCCGGGCAGGGAAATGTGCTTGCTCGCATCTGGCGGGACCATTTTTAAAAGTCCCACCAAACGGGAGCAAACACCCTCCCAGTCGGCAAGAGAATTAAAGAACTGTGTGCAATGTGTTTTCCGTTTCCCTTCTCGGATTGACGCAGGAGGGGAAACAGAACATATATAGCTCCCACCCGGAGGGAGCAAGTATAAGTAGCTGCACCCTCCGGCCCAGGGGATGGAATCCCAGGGCCCGAGGGAGTTCCCGTTAAAATTACATACAGCCCTGGGGGATGGGGTCCCCCAGAGCCTAAGGAGGTTCAGGGAGGGGGGCTGCGTGGCCCCTCCCCTGTTTAAGTGCCCTGGGCCCCAAGGCTCGGGGAAGGGGACGCACCCCCCTCCCTTTGAAAATTACATATGACCCTGGGGGGGTGGGGGGGGGGAGGTCCCCAAGACCAAATTAGGTTTTGGGCGGGCGTGCAGCAAACCTCCCCATTTACAGTGCATTTGGCCCTGGGGGATGGGGTCCCTGCTGCCTAGTAAGGCTCGGGGAGGGGAGCGACAGGGCCCCTCCATTAGATTTTGGCTTGGGGGTTAGGGTACTCTAGGACCAAGAAGGCTCTGGGAGCGGGGGGGCTCCCCTGTTTAATTATATTTGACCCTGGGGCCTTTTAAGGCTTGTGGAAGGAGGGCACCTGGCACCCCTCTCCCTTTTAAAGGGACTGGCCCCAGGGGATGGGGTTCAATTAAGGCTCGGGGAGGGGGGGCTGCATGCCTCCCTACCCTTAATATACATGTTTTGGCCCCGGGGGATGGGGTCAGAGGGGTCCAAAGGGCAACCCTATGCTGCGCACAACAAAGTCAGTGTGCAGCGTGGGGTTGGCAACCTGGTTGGGGTTTGGCCACAGGGCCCAGCCCTGTTGCTAATCCAATACTGTGCACTGCCAAAGAAACAGATTCTATCACAACATTTATGACATCACTGATGACATCTCAAATTACATAATTGATGACATCAGGTTGAAAAATAACAGATCGGTTTATCACACCTAACAATAACATTACTTTAACCTTAGTTTTTTTTTGTAAACACACACACACACATATATATATATATATATTCACTGAAAAAACCATAGGTTTTAGGGACAGTTATAGTTAGTTGGACATTTCACTCGTACAAAACCATAGAAATTCCCCCGTTATAGTTAGTTCAGCTAACTATAACTCGCGCCCCCGCAATGCACTGCTGATGACGTCACATATTACATCACTCATTACATGGTCAGTGACATCACTGATGACATCACTGATGACATCTCAAATGACATCACTGATGACATCACTGAACCTCTATCACTTTTTTTTGGGAAGGCGGGCCACTTCCAGCCCCGAGGACCCCATCCCCCGGGGCCTGGCCTCTCGTTGGGGACCGTGGGGGGAGCCCCAATGCCCCCACGGTCCCGCCGGCTCCTCGCGTCCTGCGGGAGCCGGCATTGCTTTTCCACATGGGGAGCTGCTAACATGCAGCTCCCCATGTGGAAAAGCAATCTGCCTTGCTTCATTGAAGCGAAAGCAGGTTTCCCTGCTCTCGCTTCAATGAAGCAAAGCAGTTTGCAATGACAGGGCGGGAGCCGCGAGGCTCCCGCCCTGTCATTGCAAACAGCAGTGTCCCGGGGGTGGGCACCCCGGTACACTGCAGGAGCTGGCCCTGGGGGGTGGCGGTCCCCAGGGCCATCACAGGCTCCAGGAGGGGGGCCGTGCGGCCCCCCTCCCATCGTGTGCACAGCCCCGGGGAGGTGGTGGTCCCCGGGGCTCGGGGGTCCGTAACGGACCCCCAAATTTACATTTTTAGTGCCTCGGGGAGGTGGCGGTCCCTGGGGCGTGTGGGGGGGCTCGAGCCACCCGCACAGGTTTATTTTTTTTTTTTTTTTAAAAAGAAGCCCCGGGGGGTGGCGGTCCCCGGGGCTGCGGGGGGGCCGTGTGCCCCCGCAAATAATTAATGAAAGTCCCGGGGGGTGGCGGTCCCCGGGGCCCCCCCACACATTTAAAAATTAGCCCCGGGGGGTGGCGGTCCCCGGGGCTGCGGGGGGGCTGCATGCCCCCCGCAACTCATAAATCAAGCCCCGGGGAGGTGGCAGTCCCCGGGGCAGTGTGGGGGGGATTGGGGCCCCCCCACACATTTTTTCAGTGCCCCCGGGACTTGGCCCACCTGGGGCTTTTTGAATACGAAGCGCGGGAGACCGCGCTTCGTTTTTTTTTTTTTTCGGCTGAAATTCGCGCTGGGTGCGCGAATTTCGACGATTTAAAAAAAAAATTATATATTTTTTGGGGCCCTGGGGGTCCTTGTGGGACCCCCTAAGCAGGCCTAGGGGGTCAGGGTGTTTCTACCCTGCCCCCTTTTTGCATTTTGCGCACTTGTTTCTCTGATTTCTTGTGCCTCGGTTCTACCGAGGCACAAGATGGCTGCCAACACTTCCTGGTTTGGAGTGTTGACAGCCAATTAGCAGACAGCTCGTGATCGGGAGGGTGCACGGATCCTCCGCGGCTATAGATATATATGTGTTTTTATTTTTTATTTTCTCAGCAACTACTGAACGGATTTACACCATTTAACAAAAAGGGTTCTTTCTGAACCAAGAACTACCTCTTTGCCAAATTTGGTGTAATTCCGTTCAGCAGTTCGGGCTGTAGCCGTGTCTAAAGTTTCCTATGGAAAATTGCATGGGGAAAACACGTTTTGGGACCCCCCTTTTTTCTCGGCCCCTGCTTGCCGAATCACCCCGAAACTTTCAGGATAGGAGCGGACCGGAGCGCCACACGAGTTTTGAAAAGTTCGCGAAGATTCGTCAACCGGCGCCAAAGTTATTTGAAATAGAATGTTGTGAATTTCCTATGGAAAATAGGTCCTAACTATAACTATCTACTGGCGACCGCCAGTAGATAATATATATATATATATATATATATATATATACATAAATATATATATATATATATATATATATATATATATATATATATATATATATAGTTTCTTACCTGTCGGTGTAGTTTTGCAGCTTGAGGACTTTCTGGATTCACTATGCTGTGCATTATTCCGCGGTCTAGTGGTTGGGTCCGGAATCGTAGTCTCTTTTCTGTTTTTTTTATTTTTTATGTAGCCCAGGTGGGCGTCGACGCCCCACCATTTGGTGTCCTCCCGTGACTTCGGCACGCTTCCTCCGGAAGCTCCCACCCTTGGGCGCCATCTTCGGATTCTTTTTTTCTTGTCTTGTGCTTGTATTGTTAATCCTTTTACCCTTTTAAAGGTGTTTTCCATTTGTTAGTCCCATCTTCCTCCTGTCTCATCTTTCTGGCGGAGGCGGGTGGGTTCGCTAGTGAATCCAGAAAGTCTTCAAGCTGCAAAACTACACCGACAGGTAAGAAACTATTCGTTTTGCAGCGTGAATCTTTCTGGATTCACTATGCTGTGCATAGACTTTGTAGCGGTTTGCTATGTTTGTGGCGGCTGGGTGGAAGATGAGCGTTGGTTGTTGAATATATGTTGAAGCACTTTTTGACCTACTTGTGCTTCTTTGTTCATCTGTATATCCACGCAGTAGTGCTTAGTGAACGTGTGCACTGAAGCCCATGTTGCCGCCAGGCAAATGTCTTGGATAGGTGTGTTTGCTAGGAAGGCGATTGTTGCTCCCTTTTTCCTGGTCGAGTGAGCCTGAGCTGCTCCCTGTAGCTCTTGGCCTGCCTGTTTGTGGCAGTATTGAATTGTTGGTGCGATCCATCGTGCGATGGTATTCTTAGTCACTGGTCTGCCCAGGAAACTGCTTGCGAAGGACACAAAGAACTGCTTTGTCTTTCTCCAATCCTTAGTCCTTTCGATGTAATGCATTACTGCTCTTCTGGCGTCCAGAGTGTGCAGTGCCCTTTCAGCGCTGGTGGATGGTTTCTGGAAGAAACTGGGAATTTGTATTGTTTGGTTTATATGGAACCTGGACACCACCTTTGGCATGAAGTGTGGGTCCGTCCTCATTACCACCCTGTCATTGTGAATCTGAATGTAGGGTTCTTGTAGTGTGAGTGCCCGCAACTCGCTCACCCTACGTAGCGAGGTAATCGCTACCAGAAAGGCCGTCTTTATTGTGAGCATATGTAGCGATGCCTTGTGAATGGGTTCGAACGGTGCTTTCATAAGCTGTGTTAGAACTACATTGAGGTTCCATGCAGGCGGTGGCATCCTCTTTGGCGGTGCTATTCTTTTGGCTCCTTCCAGGAATCTTTTTACTACTTGAGATGTAAAGAAGCTTTTCCCTGTTTCTCCTCTTGTATAGGCTACTATTGCTGCCAGGTGCACTCTTAGCGAAGTGCAGCTTAGGTTACTTTTTAGTAAGTGTGTTAAGTATTTTAGCACAGTTGATTCTCTAGTGATTCTCCTGTGGAGCTTTTTGTTGATGCACCATTCAGTGAATCTCTTCCATTTTGCTGCATAGCATTTCCGTGTGGTGGGCCTCCTCGCTTCTTGTAGTACTGCCAGCGTGCTTTGTGGAAGCTTGAGGTGAGCGAACTCTAAGTCTTCAGGAGCCACACTGCTAGGCTGAGGCTCTCTGGTTCTGGATGGAGTACCCTTCCGTTTTGCAGCGAGAGCAGGTCTTTCCTTTTTGGGAACTTGTGTGCTGGTCCCTGTGCCATTTCCACGATCTGTGAGAACCAGGACTGCCTGGCCCACTGTGGTGCTACCAGAATTAGCGTCATGTTGCTTGTTCTGCACTTGCTGAGCACCTTGTGTATCAGCGGTATCGGTGGAAAAGCGTAGGCAAATGTCTTTGACCAGCTCATCCATAGGGCATTTCCTTGGGATTGATGGCCTGGCTGCCTGGATGCGAAGTATTGGCATTTTGCATTCTGGTGTGTTGCAAACAGGTCTAGGTTGTGGGGTCCCCCACTTCTTGAATAGTCTTTGCGTCTCCTGCGGGTTGAGCTCCCACTCGTGTGAGATTGACGTCTGTCTGCTCAGTCTGTCTGCTTCCACATTGTCCTTCCCTGGCAGATGTATTGCCAGGAGGTCTATTTGTAATGGAATTGCCCATTTCCATATCTGTTGCGCTAGATCTGACAGCGCCACTGACTGTGTTCCTCCCTGCTTGTTGATGTAGAACATCGTTGTGGTGTTGTCTGTTTGTACTAACACCCTTTGCCCGTACAGCTGTTTCTGGAACGCTTTTAGTGCAAGGAACACGGTCTTTAGTTCTAGGTAGTTGATGTGTTTGACAGCATCTGTTTGTGTCCATAAACCCCTTACTTTGAGCAAGTTCATGTGCGCTCCCCACCCCATTTGGGATGCGTCTGTTGTGATGGTCACTGTCGGAGTTGGTGGTGTGAATGGCTTTCCGATTGTTATGTTGTCCTTGTTCCACCATGCTATCTCTTCCTGCACTGCGTGCGTTACAACCACTAGATCTTCCCAACTCCCTGTAGCCTGTGACCACTGCTGTTGCAGCCATTCCTGGAATGGTCTCATGTGTAGTCGAATATTGGGGACTAGGTGTATGCAGGACGCCATCATCCCCATGAGCTTGCTCACCGTCCTCACTATCAGACGTTGCCCCTTCTGGTATTGGCGAGTCTCCTTCATCAGTGCGAAGGTTCTCTTTTCGCTGGGGAACACTCTGCCCTGAATGGTGTTGATTTTTGCACCCAGGAAGATCTTCACTTTCTCTGGTTCTAGCGACGACTTCCCACTGTGTATGGAGAAGCCTAGTTTTGTCAGCGTGTGCGTGACCTGCTGAGCATGTAGTTTGCATTGGTTGTAGGAGTTCGCCTTCACCAACCAGTCGTCTAGGTAGGGGTATACATGTATTCCCTGCCTCCGCAGATGTGCTGCTACGGCAGCTAGGCATTTTGTGAAGACCCTTGGCGCGGATTTTAGGCCGAAGGCTAGGACCGTGAACTGGTAGTGCGTCTTGCTGATGGTAAATCTCAGTAGATGTTTGTGTTTTTGGTTCATGGGAATGTGAGGGTAGGCATCTTTGAGGTCTATTGTGGACATAAAATCCCCGTGCCTTATCTGAGGTATAACCTCCTGTAAGGACGTCATTTTGAACTTTTGAGTCTTTATGCATTTGTTTAGGAACCGTAGGTCCAGTATGGGCCTTAACGTTTCGTCTATTTTTGGTACGAGGAAGTGGTTGGAGTACACTCCCGTGCTTCTTTCCTTGTATGGTACGTTTTCTATAGCCTGTTTGTGGAGAAGTTCTTGTGCTTCCTGCCACAGTAGCGATAGCTCTTCTGCTGAGCGTGTCTTGTTGGTTGGCCTCCTGTTTGGTGGCTTTTTTACCAGTTCTATGCAGTAGCCGAACTGTATGATGTTGAGTATCCATTTGTCCGTTGTTATCTTCTCCCACTCCTGGAAGAAGTGTTTTAGTCTGCCTCCTACGGGTGTCACATGATCGTTGATTTGTAATTGTTGTTCGTGTCTTTTGTTGTGCCGCGCCACTAGGGATGTTGTGAGTGCGGGCACGTTTGGTACTGTGTAGTCACTTGGGGGCGGGTTGCTGGCCGCCTCTCCTGGTCTGTCCTCGTCCGTTTGGTCGGCTTCGAAAGGACTGGCCCCTCTGTTGGTTCTGCCAGCCTTGTTGCTGCTGACCCTGTTGCGCCTGGCCGCTTCCCTGAAATGTTTGCTGGAAGGCCTGGTGCGATGTTCCCGGCTGGTTCCCTCCTCTGCCATTTGGTGTTCGTGAGGGGGTGCCCCTTCTCATCCCTCTGAACTGCAGTGATCCCATGGACCTTGCAGTTTCGTTATCTTTTTTGAGCTGTGTCAGCGTCTCGTCCACGCCGAACAGCTTTTCCCCGTTGAAGGGTAAGTTCAGGATGTTGTTCTGTACTTCCGGCTTGAACCCAGAGATCCTCAGCCAGGCATGTCTCCTCTCTGTTACTCCGATCATCATCAGCCTGCTTGATGTGTCTGCTGAGTCCAAGGCCGACTTCAGGCAGGTGTTGGCCATATTCTTGCCCTCCTCCACCAGGTGCGCCGCTCTTTGCTGGTGTTCGGTCGGGAGCAGTTTGAGCAACTGCCCAACTTCTTCCCAATGCTGGTAGGCATGCCTGTTTAGAAGGGCATTGGAGTTGGCAATGCGCCAATGGATTGCCGCTTTCCTCTCAATTTTCCTCCCTGTGAGGTCTATTCTTTTGCTCTCCTTGTCTGGAGGCGGTCCGGAGTTTGTGGGAACGTTGGCCCTCTTCCTGGCTGTTG
Organism: Calotriton arnoldi; assembly: GCA_963921515.1. Classification (NCBI taxonomy): domain Eukaryota; kingdom Metazoa; phylum Chordata; class Amphibia; order Caudata; family Salamandridae; genus Calotriton; species Calotriton arnoldi. The sequence goes on from CAWUFW010004703.1 coordinate 294,211, forward strand.
CAGTTATGATTGAATCAGCCGGCACAGATCCCTGGATATATGGTGGATCTTTAGAAGAGTGTTTGTATTTTTTCTCTGTCCTGGGGGTGACAGATCTGCAGGTAGATGGCTCCTTGAAAGCCTCCCTGCCTTGGTCTAGTACACCTGGGAGCATAGGAAGGAATTGGCTCCTAGTTTGCGTCGGCAGCAGTGTCTCCAGGAGAAAACAGGCCTTGGGCTTTTCTTCCTCTATTTCCACCCTATAGGTTGCTGCAGCGTTCCTGACGACCAAGTTGTATATTCCAATGTCGTCCGGCGGCGAAGGCCTCGACGGATACGTCTCCACGGCCTCTTCTGGGTTTTCGGCGTCGAGATCCTGCCAATCCAGGTCCTGAGCCTCCGAGGGTGTCGAGCCGAAGTGCGTCTGCTGGTCGTCGTCGCCCTCAGTGTAATAATACAGGCCCTCTTCGTCCTGTTGCTCCGATGGTTCGGGAGTTTTCGGCGGATCGGTGGCGTCGAACTCCTCCTGGGCTTCTGCTTCGACAACCATCGAGGGCTTCGAAGGGATGGTGTATCTACTCATCCGTTCGTCGAAATCCTTCTTCCTTTGGAGGATACTGGTCATTTCGGCCTCGAGCCTTCTTTTCTTCCTCTCCATCTCTGCCGCTTGTTCGGCGTCGAGAGTTTCGGCGGTTCTCTTCGAGGTCGTGGATGTTGACGTCGAAGTTGCCGTCTGCTCTTTCCCCTTCTGCGTCGAGTGCGGCTTTTCGGAACCGTGCTTCGACGACCTGGGTGTCTCTAGAGCTTTCGCCGACCGGGAGTCCTTCTCGAAGGATCCGCTGGGCTGTTTGTCCGTGGACGCAGCTGTGGTCGTCGATTGCTTCGACGCCAGTGCTCCTTTCGAGGACTTTGGCTCTGATTTTCGAGAGTCTGTCGGGGTTTTAGGGGTCGACGTCTCTCTTACCTCCTTCCTCGGTCTGTTATCGGTCTCTACGACCGTGCAGTCCTCTGGTCCCTCGGCGATGTTGTCCTCTTCCCCGCTGGAGAGGCCCAGGTCCCGCAGCGACGGAGGTTGTCCTTGCCCCTGCATGCTGTAGTTTGCTCTCCTCTGTCTGTCCCTCACTCTGAGGGTCTTGGGGGCGAATGCCGAGCAGGCGTTGCAGTCGGTACTTTGATGGTCGATCGGTAGGTAGAGGTTGCAGACTGGATGCTGGTCCTTCTGCGCGAACTTGTGGTGGCAGTTCCGGCAAAATTTGAATGGTGTCTTGTCCATTTCCGCGCTCAGGGAGCCCCGTGTGCGCATTCTCCGTCGGACGTCGAAGTTTTCTCTACTTCTCACCTACTTCGTCGTCCCGGTTGTATGTTCTTTGTCTTGTGATGAAGAAACTCCAATTTTCTCGGTTCTTTCTGCTTTTCTTTCTTCTTTTCTCCTCTTCCAACTCTGGAGCTCTTCACGACGATCCAGACCCAACGGCGGACAAAAGAATCTGAAGATGGCGCCCAAGGGTGGGAGCTTCCGGAGGAAGCGCGCCGACGTCACGGGAGGACACCAAATGGTTGGGCGTCGATGCCCACCTGGGCTACACAAAAAAAACACAAAAAAAACAGAAAAGAGACTACGATTCTGGACCCAACCACTAGACCGCGGAATAATGCACAGCATAGTGAATCCAGGAAGATTCACGCTGCAAAAATATATTTATCAAAACAATACCCTTTCAGGCTTAGGGTGCCGAATAAATTATGCAAAATAGGAAGCAGAGAACTCTGGGTAGTTTCCGAATTTAGGTGAACAGCTCCTATATAGAGCACCCTGCAACACCAGCAACACCCAATCCGCCCCCCCTTAAATGTCTCTTTTTCTAGCAGAGTTTTTAAGAATAGGATTAGCACAGTGCTATCCAGGCTGAGCTAGAAAGGGACAAAGCCATTTGCCATTTATACAGCAATATCTTTAAACATAGGATTAGCAAAGTACTATCCATGCTGAGCTGTAAAATGACAAAAGCCTTTTAGCACTCCAGGCACAGTATTACAGCTTTCGATTGGTAAAATATCATCCAAGCCACCCTGGAATGCACAAAATCAACCCCTGTCAGGAGATTTGTCATTTTACAGCTCGGCATGGATAGTACTTTGCTAAGATGTCCTAAGATGGCTGCCGCCACATCTTGATGTGGCGGCAGCAAATTAGAGCTCACCATGAGATCAGTCAGCTCTGCAAATCCTCAGCCACGTGATAGATGCAACCAAATCACAAAAAGCACTCTTTCTGGACCAAGACTTAGCTTTCTGCCAAATCTGGTGTAAGTCCATTCAGCCATTTGGGCTGTAGTGGTGTCTAAAGTTCCTATGGAAAAATTTATGGGAAAAAATGCGTTTTGGGACACCCACTTTTTCTCAGCCCCCACTTGCCGGATCGCCCTAAAACTTCACAGGAAGGAACTGAGGTGAATTTATTTTTGTTTTTTAGAAAGTTTGTCAAACTGCGCTTAAGATATAAGCAAACCAAGAAATGCATTTCCTATGGAAATACAATCCTAACTAACTACCCAGTGGCAATCGTCACCGGGTAAAAAACAAATATATATATATATTTTTTTATACCAAATTGTCCTCGATGGGAAGCGCACTCTGTAGCAGGCTCATTAACCACACACCGGCATGACTGCATTTCGGATTATAATCATCGCCTAACGCGCTTCAGAGCGTTTGCTCCTTGTTCACAGGCATCAACTGTCGCAACGCGGTGATTTAAAAGGCATTCTACTCCATATATTTATTGATTCTGGAACCCTCTAGTGGGCCTTTGTAGTAGATGTAATCAGTATTGCTTGCTGGTACTTGTAGTGCCTTTAAGAGTTAATTGTTCCCTTTAGTAGGTACCACGTTTGCACATCGGTAAGTTGTTGCAGTACCACATGGCGGTGGTTTTGTCAGTGAGCACCTGAACCAGCCTCGCACTTGGCCTGAAGAAAGGCTTTCAGCACAAGTGCATGGCCCTCAGCACCAGACGTTTGATATGGAGCAGGGACTCTGCCGGAGATCAGAGGTCCCTGATCTCCACCTCCCCCAGGTGGCAGCCCCAGCCCAATAGAGACAACGGTCACTACTGTCAGCTCTGGGTGGGGAAGGGAGAGGAATCTGCCACAATCTCAATCTGAACGTGCTTGTAGAGGTCCCGTTGATGTTGGGCCCACTGAGACTCCCACTGCAGAGCCCGCATATGACATCAGGTGTGCTCGACCAGGAGCATGCAGGAGGACATGAGTTCCAGCAGCTTCAGAGTTGACCTTACTGAAATCCAAGACCGAGGCTCAAAGATCGGGATTATAGCCTGAATGTTCGAAACTCTCGTTCTCAGGATAAAGGCACAAAATCGAACTGTATCTAGAATGGCTCAGATAAAGAGGAGCATCTGGGAAGGGGTTAGGTGCGACTTCGGCAAGTTGATAGTTAACCCCAAAATGCCGGGAGGTTCACTGTAGTTTGGAGGTGGTTGATGACTACCTGGGCCGAGCTCGCCTTCAACAGCCTGTCTTTGGGGTAGGGTAAGACTGGCACCCCTGACCTACGAAAATGTGCTGCTTCCCCCGCCATCACTTTTGTGAACACCCGAGGGGCACTTGGGAGGACAAAAGGGAGCACAGAAAACTGAAAATGCTCCTGTCCCACCACGAACCACTGGTGACACAGGTGGGCGGCAGGACGGGTATATGGAAATAGGCATCCTGCATGTCGAAAGCTACCATCCAGTCTCGAAGGTCTAGAGCAGACAAGACCTGGGCCAATGTGAACATTTTGAATTTCTCCTTTCGGAGGAAGGCACTGAAAGGGCGCAGGTCTAAAATAGGCCACAGGCCTCCATCTTTTTTGTGCACCAGAAAGGAGGAGCAATACCAGGAGTACCAGCCCACAAGCAGCTGGTGTTAACAGATCTGAAGACCAGATTGGGGGACGAACACACACGCTTGCCAAACGTTTCTACCCATTTAGATTCCCGACCAGGGGGAGTTGTAGGAAAGGTGTTAGGATTTGAATAACTTGTGGAATCTTGCATACCTAGGTTGTCGGGCAAAGGGTGCTGTGAAAGAAAAGCAGTCTCGCCTGGAGCAGGGCGATTGCGCCCTGGCAATTTTTCAATTGACCGGGGGACCAGGGCAACGTTTGGCCCAGGCCCCAAATAAGGTATCAGTCAGAGCCTAGTTAAGTGGGAAGAGGGACTCTGAAGATGTTTCCTGGGTGGAGGACTTCCGTCAAGATGTTGGCCCTACCCTCCATTGTGGGGAACTGGAGGTAAAGAACTTCAGCTGCCCTATGCATCACCATGGCGTAGGAATCAGATTCCTCTGTTGCAGGTCCAGTGGTGAGAGGAGACCCATTCAGGGGACGTATCAAGACCACTAGCCTCCTGTAGGTCCTTGTACCAATTATCATCCTAGTAGGGTTGAGTCAACTCATCACCCGGGTCATAGTCATTGTCAGAGTCTGTCCTGGAAAGGGAATGTAATGTGTGCTGTTTTGCTTATGAGATTGACAAATCAAGAGGGGGGGGAAGAGGCGCCTTCGGAGGAATAGGATGCATCTTCGATCTGACTTTGGTTGGAGGGAACAATCGGGACCTCCGACTCCAGTATTGATGGAATCGGTGTCAAAGAGCCCAGAGCCAGCATAGGTCATGGTGCCGGAAGAAGGGTCGGAAGTGGAGCCGGAGGCAAGATGGGCTCTGAGGATCCAACTAGTGTCGGGGGTGATCCCACCGGAGGTATTCCAGGCAGAAGGCCTCTCAACTCCTAGGGAAATGAAGAAGCGCAAGAGAGAGTCGGGAGGGATCTGAAGAGCCGGAGCATAGCCATGAGGAACTCTTCAATCTGTCGTGGCATGTCTGAAGTCCCCAGAAAGTCATGTTGTGTTTGAACCAATTGAGGGATCAGATCTGAAGTCAGGAGACTTTGGGAACAAGATCGAGAAGAATGCCTCCACACTCGTGCCAGCTCAGGCAAATGAGTGGCATGAGGCAGCAGAATTCCGCTCAGATTTCTTGTGCTTCTTCTTAGACATACCCGATTATTTCGAGACAGAGAAAGATTGACCTCTCGAGCAGATTCGACCACTCTGAGAGGGAGAACGGGACAGAGACTGATCTTTGGATGCAGACCGTGACTTGGAGAGGCTCCATCGAGGAGCCTTTTTGTGCTTGGTGACCTGGGGCCTTGTCTCGTGACCCCCGATGGCCTAATTCATCAATGTGTAGTCAATACAGGTCTTAAGTCGAGGGCTAATCCTAGACACCATAGGAATACCTGAGGGGGATCTGTCACAGACATTTGTGAGCAACAGTTCCTACAGGGTTTGAAACCTGATGTTTTTGGGCGTGATATTCCTTGCAAACTGGAAAGAATTGTGAAGAAAGTTCTCTGAGAAACATGAAGGAAGCTCTGAACAGGCTTCTGGTGGTGCGGAAAGAAAGGAACTGACAGCGTGCGGGGTGGTGCCCATATGGGCCTGCACGCAATTTCCGGAGCAGTGCAGAGATAGTACTGAAAGGTTTCCAGATCCAGTTTGACCCCTGGGGAATATTGAAAAGGTGAGGAATCTGTAGCTGTAATTATGCTTCGTCGCTTGCCTTTCAAATTGGCTGCCTGCTCTGGTAGCAGTCTGACATCATAACTACTGGAATAACTAATTAAAGTTGAACAGCTATGTAATTTCGTTATTACAGGTGACTAGAGTGGTGTAGTAAGGAAATTAGAAACAGGCTTTTATACACAGATTGCAGACTCTCTTGCATGATTAGGTTCTTAGGCCCACTCATGGTAGTATAATTAATAAGAACAAGTACAGGAAGCAATAGTAATTACTTTTAAATTAGAATCTACAGAAACTGCTAGGCTAAGTGTTGTTTCCCACACAATCTCCATTTAGAATCGCCTTGTTTTAAAAGATATAAGAATACCTGACTCTCTTAAAGCCGGCCAAGTCATCCCTATCTTAAAAAAACCTACGCTGGATCCTGCTTCCCCTGACAACTACAGACCTATTTCTAATATCCCACTCCTAGCTAAAGTTCTGGAGAAATGTGTGCAACAGCAGCTGAGCCAACACATCACCAACTTCCATCTACTTGACGACTTCCAATCCGGGTTCAGACCTGGGCACAGCACCGAAACCACCCTCCTCCACATCGTGGATGATGCCCTCCAAGCCCTTGACCAAGGCAAAACCTGTATCCTAATCCTCCTAGATCTTTCCTCAGCTTTCGATACGGTCAACCACGAAAAACTCCTTGAACGCCTCAAACTCAGGATGGGACTGGATGGCCCCGTTCTTGAATGGTTTAGGTCCTTCCTCCAAAACCGTTCACAGAGATTCCTCATCAATGGTACCTTGTCCGCTCCCTCTCCGATCACGGTTGGTGTACCCCAAGGATCAACCCTGTCCCCTACCCTCTTCAACCTTTACCTTGAACCGCTCGCAGAAGTGCTTCGCACCGCCAATATCTCCTACCACATGTATGCCGACGACACCCAGATTTACATCAAAATCTCTTCTCCTGAGGACATTCTTTCCCTAAATGAGGCCTTGAAGCTGACTGTACATTGGCTCACCTCTAACCAGCTCAAGCTTAACGCAAACAAAACTGAATTTCTTCTAATCTCCCCACCCAAAACCAACCCTGACATCCTGGAATGGATCAAGTCGGTCACAGCACTAAACTGCCCACCAACCATTGTGGACTCTGCTAAATCCCTTGGAATAACCCTAGACTGCAGCTTGAATATGCGTGGCCACATCAACTCGATGGCCAAAACAGCCAGATTTCACCTGAGCTATCTAAGAAACCTGAAACCTTTCCTTGACACTACCGACCTAAAAATGGCAATCCGGGCACTAGTCATCTCCAGACTGGAATATGGATGCTCTACCCTCGCAGGTCTACTCAAGATCTCCCTGGCCCCATTAAAAGCCTGCCTCAACGCTGCCGCCAGACTCCTAACAGGTTCAAAGAAATTGGACCATATCTCTCCACACCTTAAAGCTCTGAATTGGCTTCCCCTCAAGGCCAGAATCCAACTTAAGCTGGCTTGCATCACTCACAAGGCTTTATACTCCAATTCCCCTGCATTTCTTCACCCAGAAACTCGTGATATCCGGAGGAGCCAGAAACTCCCGGTCCGCCAGAGACCTCTTGCTACAACCAGCACGCTTGCGGGAAAAAAAACGTACAATCGGGCCTTCTCTGGGGCCGCACCAAGAATTTGGAACTCACTCCCGCCTGCCATTAGAAGAATTCCGTCTCTGGCGCGCTTCAAAAAGGAGGCCAAAACCTTCCTTATAGGCAAATTCCTCTCCTAACTCTTGCCCTACAGTCACCTCAGCGACCTTGTTCTACCTCCTACTACGGCCTCACCATGGCTTCTCCGGATGATATCCACCCGGCACCTCTGGGCCTCCCACCCAGGGATCTGAGACCGCTTGTTTCGTATAAATTGTATCTACCTGTTCTCATCCCATATGTATACACCCTGGGATCTGAGACCGTTTGTTTCTGTAAAAAGTATCTATCTATTTTATCCCTAATGTATCCACCCCTCCTAAGTTCTTTTGTATATCACTTGTCTGTCCTGTAAAGCGCTCTGATACCCTTGCGGGTCTAGTTCGCGCTCTATAAAACACAAAAATAAATAATAATAAATACATTTTGGTAATCTGTCTAATGGTCTAAGGTGCTTGTTTGTTCTTAAATATTGTGAGGGGCTGCAAATGCATGCTTGTTAAATGTGCTATTTGTTTATTGCTGTGAAACCTAATGTTTAAAGACCTTAGTGTCAAATACACGTTTATAAAAAAAATTGTTTTTTTGTTTTTTAAACACCAACACATAGTGGTGTTTGCAGTAAATACATTTTAACTATTTCTAATGACAGTGGTCCCCAGACAGAAAATAAGTTATAAATCAATAAATATAGACCCAATCAGTACTATATTGTAGACAGCTGTCCAGCCGGACATTTAATATGCAGTCAAATAATGTTTACAGACAATAAACATGGAACAGTTTAAGTGGGACACAAGCCTGCATCCAACTTAGCAAGAAAGACGTACAACATAAAGTAAGGGGTTCAGGCAAAGGAAATTGTTTGTTTCAAGCACATTTCTAATAGAACAAACAGAATATACATGAGACACCATTACATAGAAATTAGAACATTTTCAAAGGGTGTATATGGTGTACAAGGTGTCGACAGCGTTTCGATCCCTTAAAAGAATAATGGGATCATCCTCAGGACATTATAAATAACATGCCTGTTTTCATATGGCTTAAATTGCCAACGTGAAGAATGGAGCTGTGACAAAAGGTTTTGAGAATCAAGAAGAACGGAAGGCCACCGGCATAGGATCTGTAGGGATGGTGGTCTTAGTTATAATCCTGGGGAGTATGCACCGGAGTCAAGGTTCCGGTTAAGGGAGTTCCATTGTGGACATAATTCCAATGAAAAGCAAGCCGCATTGCGGTCTTGAGCCGTAATACAGGCCAGTGCGTATGTAATCTAGGGTCCGTCACAGCCTGGGTGTTTCCGGTCAAAAGCATGATCCGCACTGCAGCCTATAAGGTAGTAGAGTTCTGTGTGCCACGTCCCACTCCACAGCACAAGTCTGAGGGGGAATGTATAGGTGGCCTTGTTAACAGCATTATGGAAGTTTGAACATGAATCTATGAAATATGACAATGATGAAGAACGGCAGATACAGGTAACTACAGTTTTCTATGCAGTGTTTTTATAAAAATAGAAAATCACATGCCTGAATTAGACTAGAAAACACTAGAATAAGCATTTAGGACTGCAAGATTAAGACTCACTTTACTGAACAGATTCTTGCACACTCTGGATTTGGCCCCCTATGGATATAAAAGCAGCATTGCTTTATAAACCTAAGATGCGTATCGTGAGAGACAACCTGGTTAGACGCTTGTGAAGAAAAAGTTACTTACCTTTGGTAACGCTTTTATGGTTGATACTCTAACTGGTGATTCCTCCCCTTTTAAATTCACCCAGCACCCCACTGGCTCCAGAAACCTTTCCTACCATATGCTCACACGCATCAGCTTGTGGTGCCAAGGACTCTGCGGCAGCTTCAACCCACCTCAGAAGTGAGGACATGGAGTAGTAGATTAGGTGCCACCCCAGCGTGCTGATGCACCATCAGACATGCAGCAACTATCAAATTGGTGGTTGAACAGTTTCATAGTATCTAAATTGGAATCTTCAGACTTAACTAAAGTCCACTCCACAGAAAGGGGATGAGAGCTGGCGGTGAGGAATTTATGTTACAGAAGATAAGTAACCTGTTCTTCTGATGGACAATTCTAACTGCAGAATCCTCATCTTCTGAAAAGATACCCAAGCAGTACCCCCACCAAAGGTGATGAGCCTGAGAAAGCCCTGAAGGACTGAGCTGGCAATATGACCCTCCCTAAGGAACTGAGAATCAATACAGTAGTGGCAGTTAAAAGTGTGGACGGACGCCCTTGTAGCAGCCTGGCAGGTAACCAACACCAGAATACTCCTAGCTAAAGCTGTAGTAGCAACTTTGGCTTTGATGGAATGAGCCCAAAGGCCCTCAGGAGGCCTAATTTTGTCCAAGGAATAGCAAATCATGATGACAATCCATCTGAAAAGGGTCAGTTTGTGAACTGCCCTTCCTTTTTTTTCACTGGTGAATCCAACAAAGGGGTGGTTGCCTGATTGATATGGAAGTTAAGGCCATTGTGGCCTAATTAGTAAAGACTTTGATCCTCCTTCGAGGCATGTGGGGGAGAGAAGACCTCCACGCCAACATGAAAGGTCTACATCACTTTCGGAAGAAAGTATTCTGCAGTCCGAAGTACCAATTTGTTAAGGAAGAAAGTCTTATGAGGACGTTGCAATAACAACATCTGCAATTCATTGACAAAATGCACAGAAGTGATTGCAATGAGGAAAATGTTCTTAAGGGTCAGCAACCTTAAAGAACAACTGTGCATGGGTTCGAAAGGCATGCACAATAAGAAAGAAAGAACCAAAGTTTTCAGTAATCCTAGTGAGAGCTCATCTCATCCACTTTTAGCACCATCACTCAATGTGATGCTGACATCATCTTTGTATAACACAAAGGTTTATAAAACTCAATATCCTCCGTATTAAGAGATCACCTTCTTCAAATGAGATTTCAAAAACACAATTTATTTTGTTCCATTTAGATCCTTTATTGTCAATTTCTCTCAGTTTTTATTATTCCAAGCTTCCCACACGTGATGTGTGCTATTTCAAAATGGGTAAATTCTATTGGGTTTATTCAACATATTTCAAAATATCTGAATTCAGTCTTTTAAAGCACACCTTCCAACATATGTTTTGCAACATTTGCCGATTTTTCAAAGCTAAAGGCAGAAAACAAAATGTAAAACATCACATTTATAAAATGACACCAAGATATCAGTTTAATAAAGATGTACTTTCCTTTGGGTCAGCTACCCAAATACAACCCACAGGAAGTCAAGAGAGCCACAAGCTAAGAAAAGAAGGCCTCAGGGAGTCAAAGCCCATTATCTGGTCCTTCAAGTTAGCTGCCACTGCAATGCTAAATAAAGCAATGCTAAATAAAGCAGAAAAGAATGCAGGAACTCAGAAAAATTCCCTTCACACAATGTTTGGTAGAAAATCAGTGATAAAAGCATCCACTAAGGTTAATTCCGGAAGTCATTCACCACATTGGCTGCAGTGCAGAACAAACAAACAGCGAAAAGGATGGACTACAAATACTATACAATAAATGTATCTATATTTTCACATTGCTCTGCATAATATATTACTAGGGACTTCCAAACCGACAAGGGGGATTAATTCAAGTATGAAAATAATTGAAAGATTCAATGCTGGAAAACTTTATATGCACGTACTGAACACAATTTTCAGCATTATCCCTATTTATACTTTTTTCTTATTTCCAGAAATCCATTTTAACACCCATTGCTACTTGGCACATGCTTTTTTAGCAATCTGCATATTAATTACATTTCCATTATAGTATAAAGATGCCTCAGTATCATCAAAATGGAGGCAAAGACTTGGCTTGGAGAAGCATAAATCAAGCCAAAAGGGTAACTCAAACGTCAACCATAAAAATAATCAAATGTAGTCCAGAATTAACCTGTGGCTGAGTGGCAACCCTAAAAAAAACTGGTACTCTTGTAATCTTTAAATCACCCAGGACCACCCGTGTCACTACTTCCTTCAGACAAAGGAAACTTTTGGGTTACCACTTCAATAAATGGGATCCACACCCCTTTTGCTGCAGTTATGGGCAGATACCGCCCCCACAGAGGCTATGATGTTGTCACTCCTCCCACAGCTCCACCGGAAAATAAACTGAACCTTGCATATAAGGCATGAAAGCCAAACAATGTAGGTCCGACATTGTCGTAAATAGACGGTTTTATACTGTTAAAAAGCTATGGCATTTGTAAATAAATATATTTATAATACGTAAAATCAAAAAAGTGCTTTTTACACTCTGAAAAAAATAGTAAACACTTAACAATGAATTATATAAATGTGTCTGTTTTCTAAAGCACAAAAATAGAAATTGATGTGATGTAGAATATATAAATCACGCATCATTTACCTCACTCTGCGGAAAATGACCAAGAAGTTCTTCCTCCATGTCCTTTACTTTCTTTGTAGTAATATCAAGCAGGCTATGCAATCCCGCAGCTATTCCTTCATAAATGGCATGAATGAAACGTTTCTAAAAGAAGCATTAAAATGTGTTATAGTAAAATACATTTTAGATATAAAGTTATGAACCCAGTTCATAATTAGTTCTATATCCAACTCATAAGCCTAACTGCTAAATGACCGTTTTCCAAAATAATAATATCATTCTAACCATGCCTTTAAATTGTCAGAAAACCCATTTTTAGGTCTCGCCTGAGCCAGCGCGCATGCGCTGCTCTGGCGAGACTTTTAGTAAGCGGGTTTTGGAAGTGCAAACAGTGGCTTTTGCTGGGGACTAGCCTGCGTTCACGCGAGCGTGCACGCGCGATCAGGCGCCATATGGCTTCCTCGCCATCTGGACGCTCGCGTGAACGCAAGCTGGTCGCCAGCAAAAGCCACTGTTTGCACTTCCAAAACCCGCTTACTTCACTTTCACGGCCGCGCGGCCGTGTCAGTTTCACGGCCGCGCGGCCAATGCTTGTTTTATGTGCAGCTGCTCCTGTTACACTCCCGCTCCGTTTGTTGCTCTCCGGATGTGCTTTCACGTCCTCGTTACACTCCCGCTCCGTTTGTTGCTCTCCCAATGTGCTTTCATGTCCTCCCAGTGCATGGGTGCTGCCAATGCTTGTTTAATGTTGCAGAGTGTATGTGCAGCTGCTCCTGTTACACTCCGGCTCCGTTTGTTGCTCTCCCGATGTGCTTTTTCACGTCCTCCCAGTGCATCGGTGCTGCCACCAGTCTGACTGTTACAAGTCAGTCATTTTGTTTGCTTTTATACATCATAAGTTTAAACCGTTTCTGCCGGATGCTGTTGAGTTCTACTGGTTGTGCTGTTTTTATTAAATTACTCAAACACAGGTGAGTTCACAAGTACAGAAAGAGAAAACCAAATACTACTGCCAAACAGACAGGAAATTGTAGTAAACCTTGCAAACTGAACCACGCCTACTGCCCAACAGCTGTCCTGACCTGAAATAATAAAATTGTTCCACCGAATCTCGATGTTGTCACTCTTGTCTAGAAAAGGCATACGACCAGCAATGGCTTTTAAACGAAAATTTCTTTCAAGAAATATCACTCTAAGCTAAACTTGCTCTCGCTTGAAAGCCAAAATGCAAACAAACTTATGTTATGTTGAATGCCCCCCTTTTTTTTTTTTTTAAACAATTAAATGCACTTCTACAGCCATGACATCTTTTCAGCATTTAGTAGAGTCCTGAACACCTCTCGTGATCCTTCTCCTCATGGGACCAAATCAGTGGTACCCTCACGCCCCTCTCGTATTCTGACCTGGGATCACGGGGAACCGGACAGGGCCCTTATTTATACCACCGACCCACGCAATATGATTTTCTCGCTAAGGACTATGGAACTTGAAGTTCCGTCTGCACATATTTGCTCTTCATATCTTTTGCACAACTCTAATAAAACCAGCACTGTTCATTTTTGCCACCTCCTTGGTTGTTGGAGGCTTTGTTGTGTCTACATAGCCGCTTGGGGTGCCAGACATGCTTTCTTGAGTCCAAAAGTAATATCCTCACTTTTTAGGTCTCGCATAGGCACCACGTGTACTGCCATCTTCATACAGTAGACGGAAAAAATGCACTGCATGAAACGTCGAGCTGTGTGCCTAAACCATAATGCTTTCCTCTAACCGCTGCAGCCATCTGTATTCATCAGAAAAAAAAACCAGCATCTTTTTCACAACCAAGAAGCAGCTTCCTAACACAGGGATTTCAGTATGATTTGCGTGGAGACAAAGTATTGCACAAAAATCACTGGTTTTGTTTTATTTCTCCCTCGTATTTCTTTCTCTTTTCTTCTCGTTTCTCTTACCCTCTAGTTTGGTTTTTCTCTTCTCACCCTCTCCTTTCTTTCTTTAGCTGCCGTTTTTAGGTCTCGGCCTGCACCAGCGCTTGCGCTGGTCTGGCCGAGTTTTTTGTAAGCGGGTTTTTGAAGTGCAAACACTGGCTTTCGGCTGGCGACCAGCTTGAGTTCACGATGGCGTGCACGCGCAGCTGCCATCTGTTGTTTCCTATCTCTTCCTCATTTCCTCGTCATGGCTCATTAACTCTCTGGACTCTGATGTTTCAATCGTAGCAGCAGCTCACATTACCAACTGAGGGCCCTGGACTACAGTCACATGAAAAACAACAGCGATTAGCATTGAAATGCAAGCTTTTTTTTGTCTAGTTAGAAATATTGCTTCGGTGGGTTGATTTCACCTTATATCGCTATTTGTTTTATATTGGGAGTCACAGCCTAATTACCAGTATTTTTGTCTCTCACTTTTTTTTTTTATATTTATTCGCGCAAAGCACAAAGCTATATTTAAGGTTACTTTTTCCGCGTCACTTCTTCACTCTATTTAAACTCCACACCCCCACTCTTGTCTCTCTCCTTCTCTCTCTCTCCCTCTCTAATTCTCTCTCTACTTAATTAACTCTGCCCTCTCTATCTTTTTTAGCCTTTCATTCTCTCACCCCTTTATCTGTTTCTCTTTCAAACTCCTTCATTCACTCTCTCTCTCTCTCCCCTTCTTTCTCTCTCTCTATCCCACTCCACTCTTAATTCTATGTACACCCTTTCTCTCTCTCTCTTTCTCTCTCACCACCCTCTCTAATTGGGCATTATATCTTCACTCTATCTCTCACTCGGCAACACCACAGCATCACTCAGCGCAACCACAGCATCAATCAGAGCCAGCACAGCATCACTCAGCACCAACACAACACCACTCAGCACCACCACAGCATCACTCAGCACCACCACTCAGCACCACCACAGCATCTCTCAGCACCACCACAGCACCACTCAGCACCACCACACCACCACTCAACACCACCACAGCACCACCACAGCATCACTCAGCACCACCACAGCATCACTCAGCACCACCACAGCACCATCACAGCACCACTCAGCACCACCACAGCACCACTCAGCACCACCACAGCACCACTCAGCATCACCACAGCATCACTCAGCATCACCACAGCATCACTCAGCACCACCACACCACCACTCAGCACCACCACACCACCACTCAGCACCACCACAGCATCACTCAGCAAAGCACCACCACAGCCCCACTCAGCACCACCACAGCATCACCACAGCATCACTCGGCACCACCACAGCATCACTCAGCAGCACCACCGCACCACTCAGCAGCACCACAGCACCACTCAGCAGCACCACAGCATTACTCAGCAGCACCACAGCATTACTCAGCAGCACCACAGCATTACTCAGCAGCACCACAGCATCACTCTGCACCACCACAGCATCACTCTGCACCACCACAGCATCACTCTGCACCACCACAGCATCACTCTGCACCACCACAGCATCACTCTGCACCACCACAGCATCACTCTGCACCACCACAGCATCACTCAGCACCACCACAGCATCACTCAGCACCACCACAGCACCACTCAGCACCACCACAGCACCACTCAGCACCACCACAGCACCACTCAGCACCACCACAGCACCACTCAGCACCACCACAGCATCACTAAGTACCACCACAGCATCACTAAGCATCACCACAGCATCACTCAGCACCACCACAGCATCACTCAGCACTACCACAGCATCACTCAGCACCACCACAGCATCACTCAGCACCACCACAGCATCACTCAGCACCACCACAGCATCACTCAGCACCACCACAGCATCACTCAGCACCACCACAGCATCACTCAGCACCACCACAGCATCACTCAGCACCACCACAGCATCACTCAGCACCACCACAGCATCACTCAGCATCACCACAGCATCACTCAGCACCACCACACCACCACTCAGCACCACCACACCACCACTCAGCACCACCACACCACCACACCACCACTCAGCACCACCACACCACCACTCAGCACCACCACACCATCACTCAGCACCAGCACAGCACCACCACAGCATCACTCAGCACCAGCACAGCACCACTCAGCACCACCACAGCACCACCACAGCATCACTCAGCATCACCACAGCCCCACTCAGCATCACCACAGCCCCACTCAGCATCACCACAGCCCCACTCAGCATCACCACAGCCCCACTCAGCATCACCACAGCCCCACTCAGCATCACCACAGCCCCACTCAGCATCACCACAGCCCCACTCAGCATCACCACAGCCCCACTCAGCATTACCACAGCCCCACTCAGCATCACCACACCACCACTCAGCACCACTAAGCACCACAACAGCATCACTAAGCACCACCACAACACCACTCAGCACCACCACAGCATCACTCAGCACCACAGCATCACAGCACCACCACAGCATCACAGCACCACCACAGCACCACTCAGCATCACCACAGCACCACCACACCACCACTCAGCACCACCACAGCACCACCCCAGCATCACTCAGCACCACCACAGAATCACTCAGCACCACCACAACACCACTCAGCACCACCACAGCATCTCTAAGCACCACCTCAACATCACTCAACACCACCTCAGCATCACTAAGCACCACCTCAACATTAGAATAGGCAGGAAGAAGTTGCCAACATTGCAACGACAAAATAAACGACAAGACCTTTCTTATGTTTATTCTTTTTAATTGGGTCATTCAGTTGTACATAATGTCGTCTTAGTTATATATAAAGTAACAAAAATGCTTATAAGTCTTTTTTATTATAACTTTTCAACATGCTGCACAGCAGCCACAATGCTCTTAAAAACATTGGCAAAACCAATAGCTCTGCCTAAACACTTATAAGGCCCCAAAGGCGAGACCTATTGGCTATGCCAATGCTTGTTCTACTGGATGTTTAGCAGAAGTTCCACAACTATAGAAAAGCTCCATCGCAGAACATCCTCAAACTGGAGCTGGGTCAGATGAGCCAACGATAATCATCTATTAGCAGCAGGGCACATCCACAACCTTTTTACAAACTGAACATCCTTATCCAAGCAGAAAGTTCCTGAAAATATATTAAACCAAGGCCCTCCTCCCACGATCACAGTAAGAGATCCTTTCCTCTAGTGGAATGAGCCTGCATCTCCATAGAGGATTCATTTCCTTCTAGTTTATAGCACAGTTTCACATCAAACACAATCTTTCTGCCTTGCCCTTCTTAGCACAGAGAACTCAGAGTAATGGCTTCTCTCATCTGATCTCAGATGTACAAGTTGATAAGTTTAAGGCTCGTATGATAAAAGCACTTCTCTGCCTTAGTATGTTGTGGAATAGAAGGCTGATGAAAGAAGACCAGTCACTGAATTCTCAGGCTAAATGGAACTTTGAGGTTACCTTTGGTCAACCAGGAGACTTCCAACCTTTTTTTTTTGTGCTACTTATGTTCATTGAAAATCATACTGAGCTACTAATATTATTAGTGTTGTAATAGTGACCACATTAGACGAGATTAAATTAGTGACCACCCCATGTAAGATTACCAGCAGTGATCAGCTCAGGGCATCCAGCAGAGTTGCCAGGAGTAATGTAAAAAAAAAAAAAAAAAAAAAAGGTGTTGGAAAGGCTCTATATGGGTAAGACATAACAGCCATAGCTGCAATGCCCATGACACCAAGGTAATAAGTTTCCCTCATGCCGCTAGAATTATCACTCAAGTATCATCTTTAAATATATCATAACCTAATGTATTTGTAAAGCGCACATTCACCCTGAATGGTATGTGTAGCATCCTCCCCACCCCGGTAGCAATGTAATTGAATCACGCCGCACACGGAGCTCGATATTACACATCTTTATTCTCAAGAGTGTAACTGCTAACTGAAACGTACTGCTTCAATAATTTTATCAACCACACCCAATCACTTACGTCACTAGACTACGGTGTCCAATAGTGACCATAGGGATCTCGCGCGCTATAATACACAAGACACTACAGTATCTTAGTGCTGAAAATATTTGTTTATTGTTACACAACTTTGCTATAGGAATGGTTGAATTGGAAATGAAACCATTTTTCTCCAAATTACAGCTTATAATTTCTGAAAATAAACACATTTTCATCTCAAATACACGCTTTTCAATTTTGGCATAAATGTGATAGTTCAACCAAACAAAATCTTTAAATGTAATAAGCTCGGGTTCACACAGGAGCGTCATTTACAGGTAGCTGAAGAGCTACCAGTAGCTCATGAGCTACTCACTGGAGAAGTTGGGGTTAGACTCTTACGACACGTCCAGCAAAAAAGTTAGGAATGGGGTTTTTGCAAAACACCTAAAGTTGACCCACTCTCTCGCCAGATGTAGCAGCAAAAAAAAACAATATTCAGCACAAAAAGTTTCAGATTGCAATAAGAGTTTTGAAAGGCAAAACTATTAAAAAGGAAAGAATAACTTGAGCTCCCATTGAACATGGGGCAGCACAAAAGAATGCTTGTGTACATGTCTTTGCTTTTTGCCAGGTTTAATATCCAGAAAGAGCAGAGAGATGTTTCTGGTTGTGTGACATACAGCCAAGATTGTCAACTTCTCACAGTTATAGAATTATTCTTAGGAGAATTAAGGCCTTTAATGTAATGTGCAGAGCTTTAAAGTAATGCAGACCTCAATGGAGAGCCAATGAAAGAGGATATGATATATATGGTATTGTTTCATCATGCATATGACCAGTCATGCTGCAGAGTTTACGATCATGCCTGGGGGTGGCAAGGAAGCATTAGGGGGATTTTCTGAAGTGGTGTGCAACTATCTTAATGAACTACTGACCAGGCGTATATGGGACACTTTAGTGTGTTGGTACAAAGCAGATTTTGTGGCTTTGGTGATGTGGCCTTATACAGATAGGTGGGACATGCTCAAGCGAAGGCAAATTCATCTACTGGTGTAGCAATTGAGGCCCAAGTGTGTGTGTGCAGTTAGCTACAAGCCTACTACCACTTGTATTGCAATATACAGTTGGGGACATATACTGTACTCACCATTAGGACAGAACATGAACAAGTAAGACTCTAGTGTATTCTAAATAAACAGACTACTGGAAAAAAAACTAAAAATAGACTATGACAACAATTATTAACAATTGGAAGAAAAGAGCATACACTTGGATGTGCCCTAAGAACTAGCATCATGCAACCTAAATTGTTTAGAAAGAGAAACATATTGGCTGAGATGGCATGCTTTTTATGAAGTTAATTGAAAGAAAAATAAAGAATCAAGATTGAAAATTGTAGTGGTAGTTTTGGTGCATTCTAAATTTGAACCTTAAAGATGATGGACAGATTAAGGTGTCATAAATATTATGACTTTTCGTTCCTTTCCATGACTTTATCTTTTTTGGTTACTGTGCATATCATGTGTTACCAGAATTATTCAGAAAGTGAATGTGTATGATATTGTCAAGAGTGCATTTATTTTATGATATATTTGTGTTCTGTACATATGATAATCAATGTTATGTGAATATTTTTATGGAGCCCAATCATTGAAATTGATCATTTAATGTTTGGATTGTTTTTGTGAAATAGTTAAGCTTTTAGGAGGCCACAAATTGGTATTTAATTTTGTTGTCTTTTCAAAACAATACTGTCTAACAGAATGAAAGGGGCTGAAAGGACATGTCTTCACCCTTTGTTAATTTGTTACTTTGACGATTTTCAACAAACAACTTGATTTATCTTATAAAAACGGAGCCCAGCTGGCTAACAGATTAGAGGGAATTTTCATGGCAACGATACTAGTGCAGGCCAGACAATTTCAGCACCCGCCTTAACCAAAAGCTGCTGTGAGGCGTACCCCATTTACTGGCTGCTTCGCTGGTGGTGTTAATCTTTTGAAATACACAGCTGCCTTTATGACAGGAAAACCACAGGCTTGCTATTCAGGAGAAACAATAGGCCATGTTGTTCTCAACTTGAAACCCTGATAATGATTTTTTTTTAACTAAATTGCTAGAGTAAGCTTAGTGGCTACATGTAGCGAATAAAGTGCTATAAATGTAATAACAATGTTAGAAGCTTTTTTACTCTTCACTCTAATTGTATACTTCTTAGCTACCATAATGCTTATCTTTTGTCTGGTTACAATTCATATTGCATGCAGAAGATTAAGATTTTAAAATAAATAATTTAAAATGCATGTTCTGCTTTCTAGTGCACCTTGAATGTGTTATTCCTTTATGAAAGAGGATTTGTTGTTCCACTAATTATCCCTGTGTCGTATCATGGGATTGATCATTACCAGAAACACATCTTATTCAAACACTGCTCTGTGGATTGTGTAATGGTTGCAGTCCACGTAGTTTTCGGATTAGGGTTGGCACATTGACTTTGTCCTTAGAGTCAGGGTTGAAATACATAGAAATGAAATTTGGGGCTATCTGCTAAGAGTGGTTCCCCCATTGAGATAATCATTGACCTGTTCAGCATTGCAATACATTAAAAGGGGTATAGGTAGGTGACCTCCAGGCTGATTGCATCTATTAGAAAAACCAGTGTGATACTGAAAATGTGATGAAATTACCCAAAGTCACCTTTGTGAATTAATATCAGACAATAAAAAAGTCTCTAGCTCCCACAAGTCTGTCATGCAATAAAAAAGATGTCAACTGTGCCTTTTCATAGCCAAAGGGCCACTTCTGGTAGTGACACTATTTTGGCTCAGTTCTGGGGGATTATACAGCTGGTTTCATATATCAAAGGATCCCATATGTGCAATAACAACCGTCATACATGCCAAATGTTGTGTAGCAAGTTGCTACCCAGGAGACTGTCAACACAAGCAAACATTCGATCATTCATTCTTTCACTTAACAAGCAGAGTCAGCAAGTTTGATACAATCTAACTACACAGGCTCATGTGGATCAATGGGAATGCAGGATTTTTCAGGAGCCCGGGAGCCAACTGTGGGTCAGCTCTGCTGGTGTGATGATACATCCTTCTGTCTAGAAATGAACAGAACTACCTGCATTAACTTTGGTGTAACACTACTACTAATAGTTAAGTAAGCACTAATTGTGAACTGCATTCACCATAATGCAAAGGGGCGAACCGTGCTGGGACATGGGGCAGCGTGCTCCTATCCCCCTTCTGTTTAAAAAGGCTCACTTAAGCCAGTGAGCTGACAAGCTTTTGGAGATGCACCTGTGCGAGGTACTGAGATGTTCTGTTTAAAAAGGCTCCCTTGAGCCAGTGAGCTGACAAGCTTTTGGAGATGCACCTGTGAGAGGTACTGAGACTTGAAAGGAATGTGGCAGCATTCTCAGCAACCCCTGATAAAATTTGTTTTTGATCTCTACTGATGAAGCATAAAATCCAGAAACGCACGTGTCTAGAGATGAACAGCACTACCTACACCAACTTTGGTGAAATACTAATACTAATATTTAAGTAAGCGCTAATTGTGAACTGCATTTACCATAATGCGAAGGGGCGAACTGTGCTGGGATGTGAAGCAGTGTGCTCCTATCCCCTTCTATCCTTGTGGCACTCATCACATTAATATCACGTACCCTAGGTTGTTTAGAAACAGGATCAAGAAAATAACTCTAAATCAGAGAAATGTACAGGACAGTGGGGTCTTTCCATAAAAAAAGGTAAATGTCCAACTCCACACAAACAAACATTTATGGGTTTTTTTGAGTTCACAAACATTCCCATCAGTATGCCTGGAAAGTTGCATCAGGTTTCCAAGCGTACTACTGGGAAAGTCAAAAGACTTGTCCCATGAGCCCCTATTCCTTGCAGGGCAGAATTCAGTACAGTGTAGAATTCTGCCCGGGGGAATGGAGCCTCCTGTGCAAATGCACGTTTTTTCTCCATGAGGAAACATTTTCCCAATGGCGAAAATTCTTCCGCTGAGGCTTAAGGGAATCTGGCAATGTCTCGTAATACCAGGGTTCTGTACACAGAACTGGGAGAAGGGATACAAAAACCATTTTCCATGAATGAAGGAATCAAGCACAGCTGTAAATTTAAGTCTACAGGAGAAAAAGAAGTATGTTGTCTTGCAACGGGGTATGTTTGCAAAAGAGAAAACCACAATTGTGGTGACCATAGTTACATTCTCTGCTGTACAACATAACTAAACTTTCAAGCAAATTTGGTGATCCAGCAAAGGCACTCGTGATGTTAAAATTTGAACAACCAGTAGAGATAATGATTAAACTACTCATCCCTCACCAAAAGTCTCAATCAAGGATCTTGTACACTGCACTGACTAAGATTAGAAGAGATCTTTAAATGATCAGGGTGACTACACTTACACATACAAGGTAAAATACTAGGCAGATAAAGCAAAATGAGTCCAATTCAGGTATGCAAAAGCATCTTTGGCATATGTGGCTTGGCAAAACACTTTGTAATGTAATACTTTAAAATGTTGTGTGACCAAATACCCTCAACCTTTTACCAGATGCATTATTAATTGTACCTTGGGACTGGTTATTTCTTCAGTAAGGTGCAGTTCTGTGCCAGTACACGCAGATATGTGTCCAACCCTTTTAATTGCTTCTTCTATTGTTTGCAGAGCTCGGTCCTGCGCTTCACGAACCATGGAGGAAATATCTGAACAGCAACCCTGCCAAATAGAGAATATGTTGATTAAGAGCTCAAAAAACTAGTAGTAACCATATCAAACTAAATTATAACATTTGGGTATTATTCTAGGCAAGCACAAAACAGATAGAAAAGTGTTGTACTGGACAAAAGCCAACAGAACAATCTTGATACAATATCTAACTATACAAGTATAATTTTGCTGAAGTAAGCAGCTGAAAATTAGATAACACACAATTCTATAATTCAGTATTGGAGACATAATTTTGCACATAAAAGAGACACCATCCATAAGACTAACATTGAAGAAGCCGTCAATTTCAGCAAACCCAAAACACAATCGGGCAGGTTTACGTGGGCATCTGAAGGGGTGCAGTGACAAATTAATGTAGGGCATGTATCTATTTAGGGATGGTGGTGTCCACTTAGATGTATGTTTGTCCATGATGCCCTGAATAACGCTGAACCTGGTGCGTGACAATAAAATAATAAAAGTGCTCTTGATCACCAAAATTAGATGTAATCTTCCTAATATCACATTTACTCATTGTATGGAGATCTCAACGTATTTCACAAATTGATGTAAAAAACAAATCTTCTGTAAAATGCACCATAACTAAAGACAGTAAAAACGGGAAGTAAAGATAGAAAAAGTGAGAGAAAGGGAGATAATGAAATTGACAGAGACAATGAAACTGTGTGCAGCCTTGTGAGTGTTTGTGTCATGAAAGTTCTGCAAATATCACCTGCAAAAGCAACTGTAAATATCCTCCCAATTTCTTCAAATCATGTTGCAACTCATCAATCTTTGGTGACTCAACAAACTGCTGAAATCGATCTAGCCAATGCTTTGTCAGCATCACCAGCTGCTCAAATGCTGATGTCATCCTGATGCTGTGGGACTGGGTATCTCTGTCAGAAGAGAAAACTACACAAAGAAAGTAAATAAGATAAAAATAATCAGAGTAATCCATATTGCAAAGTTCATAATAATATATTAACAGTCAGTCAATACACTTTATTTCGGTCAACTGACATAAAAGACATGCACATACACAACATTAAAAATACAAAGTCAACGTGGTTATGTACAATATACGAAGCAATAAAAATGGCCTACAACCATCATTTAAATACATTAAAAAATAGTTAGATAAAATCGGTAAAGCATTATCCCACATTATATATACACAAAAGTGACACTGGATGTTAAAAAGACACAATGATTTTCAAAGGGCTATAAACTAAATCCATAAACTTGATACAAGGCATTAGTGCTCTCTGCATACTAGTAGGTTAGAGAAAAGATATTATTTGGAACATCAACCAAGACAACATTCCTCCATGTGAGGTTCCCCAAACGGCCTTGCAGCGCTGCTATCCTTTCAAACAGCCAATGGTAGGACGTTTTTACTCCTCATTCGCCACATATCAAATAATACCTGGATACTGCAAATACAATGTCTCTGCTACTGTCAGACTGTAACATTTTGCAGGCCTCTACACAATGCGTGGTACCCAGGTTCCTGCAAATAGGGATTATCCACTTTGCCCTGGGCCTACTATAATCAGGGCAGACAAACAGGGTGTGAGTCACCGTTCCTTCGCCGTAGCCACCAGTTGGGCAGTCCGACTCGGCTGGTCTATCTGAACTCACTCATTTAAACGTGATTGATCAAATTGGTAGCGACCTGTGCCTAAACTGGACATACAGCTTTCTGGCCAGATTTGGTTCAACTTCATCTAGGAACTCCTCAGTTTTGGAAAAGTCCTTTAGCCTAAAGAAGGAGTCCGTTAAGGTACCTAGGGCTAGGCTTGACATGAGCATACCAGTTTTTAAAGCTCCTAGAACACCTCTTCGGCTCTGATTTGCTAGTTAATAGATCAATCCCCACCGGATCTTCCCAGAGTTTAACTAACCCCAGGCTTGACAATGTGTCTCTGTCATATTTGATCCAGGGGAGATTGCCAGCCCCTGGGAGACTATATATCTCTTCTAGGCCCCAGCGGTAGTGGAGCAGTTCAGGAGTAGCCCATAGTTTTCTCCAATACATTCATGGTCTGACTGCAATTCTTTCTAAGATTGGCCTGGGCACCAAATATAACCTTAGCAAGGCTAGCTAAGTGCTGACCAGAAGGCTCAGCACTAGCCTCAGAAAACTATTCTCTACT
Source organism: Calotriton arnoldi (assembly GCA_963921515.1). Classification (NCBI taxonomy): domain Eukaryota; kingdom Metazoa; phylum Chordata; class Amphibia; order Caudata; family Salamandridae; genus Calotriton; species Calotriton arnoldi. Next base: position 318,628 of record CAWUFW010004703.1, read on the forward strand.
ATTTCTAGAGGTTTGGTGTCCTTTTGATCCCCAGAGCTCAGCGACATAGAGAACCGCGCCTAGTGCTTGGATGGTGTATATTTGGACCACCATAGTGACAGGTTTGAAAAGGGCGCCCCAGTGAACTTTCAGCAAAACACCAACATATTGCTCCAATTTGAGCCTTCCTTACGAAATATGTGGCGCCCAATCAAGCTTCTCGTTCTGAGTGATGCTTACCGACTCAAGCAGATGGGCCTGCTCTAGCAGGGACCCATTTAAGGTGGGTTTGGTGCATATTGTGTGACAGAGGTTAAAAACCATGATTTTGTTTTACTGACATTTATTTCCAACCCTCTGTTTATACAGAAGCTACTGAATTTTATCCAGGATTCTCTGTATGCCCATGGGTGATTAAGATAAGAGTAATGTGTTGTCTGCAAACATTAGCACTGGGACCCTCATATTGGCTAATCAAGGGGCATCAGTGTCACAGGAATTCAGGCGGGCAACCAAGTCATTGACAAACAGTGTAAAGTGTGTTGGAGCAAGAATACAGCCCTGCCTAACACCCCTATTGACTGGAAAGGGTTCTGTTACTTCTCCTAGTCGGCCACAGCAGACCTGGGCAAAGTTCGTTCGTGCAGCCTTTCAATGATTCGACATAAGTAACTAGGGACACACATCTCAGCCAACACTTTCCATAGCATATTTCTGGGAACCAAATCGAATGCAGATTGAAGATCTACAAATACCATATAAAGTCTGCCCTTTTTAAAAACGATAGATTTCCAGTACATCAGCTGCAGCCTAAACACTTAATCTATTGTTGATGTGCGATTACGGAATCCTGCTTGCATGGGGCTTAGAATGTCAATAGCCTCAAGCCAATCTTGTAGGCTTGATAAAAAAATTCTGCTAAAGAGTTTCTGCAAATTAACAATTAGGCTGATGGGGTTGCAGTTTGCTTGCACCAGGGGGGAGCCCTTTTTACATATAGGGATTATTTCTGCCCCCGCCCAGGATTGAGGGATTGGTAGCCCACTCATAAGGGCATTAAAAACTACTGTGAGATAGGGACCCCAGACATCGGTCTCAGCTAGAAACAGGTCACGTGGTATTTTGTCTCGGCCAGTGGCTTTGTGCGGGACAATCTTCCCCAATAGCCAGGATCACTTCCTGGCATGTAATATTCAGATACTCGTGTGTAGCGAGTGGGCTCTCGGTAGATGGTAGCTGAGGCCTTCTTGCCAGGACTGGAAGTGCACTGTCACCCGGAAATGGAGAATAGAGATTTGAAAAGTGTGTATTCCAGTCATCAGCAGCGATGTTGCTTTCAATATTAACAATCCCGAGTTTTCCCAGTGTCTACTATATTCCAAAATGCTGCTTGATCTTTGTCCCTGGAGGCAACAAGAAGTGTTTCCCACCTCCTTTGGTCCCATTCCCTCCTGGCATTATTGACAGCCCTCTTAAAAATCGCTCTCGTGGCTTGAATTGTGCATCTATCCTGGGACTTAATTGCGGTGATAAGAGCGAGTTTGGCGGACCTGCAATGACTGTTAAACAGCTAATGCGGGTTTCTTCTCGCTACCACAAGCCTGGCTTCTACAGATAAGTGTTTTTTTTAAACTCTGCAAAGAGTTGGTTGGGTACTTCCCAAATCCTTACTAGAGGAGTTTCCTGGCCCAGGATAAAATCTATAATACACAGGTCCCCCAGACTCTTTGTCACTAGCTTGTAAACAGACTTTACTGACTCCTGTGATCGCGCCACTTCACGCCAGGTTATCCTGCATTTGTTAGTTGCTAGTTGTTGTCTACCATCAAAGGGTTGTACTTGCGTGGCTGTGAGCTTGGTGAGGGGGAGGTCCAGGTTTAGGACAAGCCCATTATGGTAGCTGTTGTGCTTTGTAATGACTGTCATGTCAGTAACGAATGGCCATAATCTAACATCGACTAAGATATAGTCTATCAGGCTGGTGCTAAGCAATCTGTTGAAAGTGTTCCTCCCTTCTTTATCTGAGCGAGTTCTCCCTCTGCAGGTGCACACGATCTGATTCAGAGTCAGGGCATTAAGTTGGAGGGTCAGCGGTGAACATTTCTTTATGGGGAGAGTAGCTAGATTCGGGATATGCCAAACTCTATCCTCCTCCGTCACTAGCTCGCTGCTGGAGATGTCCAGTAGTTTAAACTGGCAATTAAAATCACTACCAACTATTTTTAAATGTTCTACCGGGAGAACAGCCATATGGGATGTGAGCTGACCAACTGTTGGAGATTCCTGTTTGCTACTCATAGGTCTGGATTAGATGTTATGAATATAGATTACTTGACCTGATGCAAATGAAAGTGTGACACACAGTATGTCATCTGAAATCACCTCCAACTTTTCTACTTTGCAACCCAAATGGGTTCCCACCCATGTCAGCAACCCCCCCAGATGGTCTGCCCCTTTTCCTGGTTATAGCTTCTGCACAATGAGTTACAAAACTAGCTCGCTGTACCTATGTGGCTGACCAGGTTTCTTGGAAGAGACCAATATCAAACTGGTCGACAAAAAGACCCCAATCTATATGGTCAAGTTTAGTGCTTAAGCCTGCGACATTCCATGACAAAACCCTTAAGGTAGACTTAGGATCTACAGGTTGTAGGAAGCTGGCTCTGTATATACTATACCAAAGTGAGGTATAGTGTGCACAGAGTCCAGTGGACCCCCAAAGGTAGGCAGAGGTAAAAGTAGATAGCACCTTACTCTCTATTTGTGGTAGTGTGGGCGAGCAGTAAAGCTTTATCAGAGGACAGTGTTAAGCATTTGTTGTACACACTCAGTCAGCAAATGAATTCACACACTCAAAGACTGAACTTCAGACCAATTGTTTTTGTATAAAATATTCTTTTAGTTATTTTATTTTCTAGAACCAAGCAAGCCTGGCACAGGTAAGTGATAAATACTTTGCAGTAAATATACAGTTGTAATACAGTTTGGATTGTAATTGTATATGCACTTTGTTTTGATTTACAGTACTGTTACTGAGAAATGCAATGCTTTGGAAATACAGTACATATACTTTGAATGGGCTTTTTAGTAAAATGACCAGTACATTACTTTCAGATTACTTTTCTTACACAGTATAGTTTACCTGGATACTACAAAGGAACATTTCATGTAAACAGGTAAGTAAAAGCGTTTTTGTTATTTAATACAGTTGTAAAAGATTTGCATAGATTTTCTAACTCCACACTTAGAAACTTTTCATAGAAAAACAGTCAATGTTATCCTATGGAGGAAAATAGTGTTATCGGTTCAAAGGTAAGTACTTTGTTGTGGGAGTTGGTATTCTGGGGTTAGACTCAGGGGTCGCCCAGGGCAAGGATGCACTCTTGTTACACCCTCAGCGCCACTAGGGCGGCCGGGTGCAGAGTGCTGAGGCCCAATGTTACCCAATGGGGGATATGGGGCCTCCGGTTGGTGGCTGCGGACGAGCAGGCCACTGGGTTGTGGGAGCAAAGCTCCTGGACTTAAGCTCAGGGCAGATGGGGGTTTAGGCCAGTACAAAAGATGCACCCTCAGCGGAACTGGGGCGGCCGGGTGCAGAGTGCTGTTTTGGCATCGGAAGCCCTGTAGCTTTCAAAGGGAAGTCCCTGGTTTGCAAAAGCACTGCAGGCTCGGGGACAAAGGTCTCCTGGGTGCGACCACCACTTGGAGAGATACGTTGGGGTCTTGGGGGCTGGTTAGGCACCGTCGGTTGGGCCACCCAAGGCCGTGGGGAGTCGGATGCAGGGGTGCCTTTTAGGGTCAGATCTTCTTACCAGCTCCTGGTTGCGGTTGGGGGGACCTTCCGGTTTGATGTTGTAGGCGTCGGCTGGAGGCTTGAGGCAGGTCAGGGGTCACCGGATCTCGGGTCAGGATCGCCGGGGAGACCTCCTCTTGGTGTTGGGCCACTCGAACTCAGGCCGTGGGCATCGGGTGCAGAGTGGTGCAAACTTGCTGATCCTTGCGGAGCTGGAGTCTGTTGTTTGAACAAATCCGGTGTTCACGGGAGACAGTCTTTGGGATTGAAGGCAGGCAGGTCCTCCGGGTTTCTCGAGGTTGCTGGCTGCAGGACACACCAGGATTTCGCTGGAGCAGGTTCGAGGTGGAGACAGGCCGGTAGGGCTGGGGCCAAGTCCGTGGGCGTCGTCCTCTTGTTAGCTTCGGCACGGCTGTTCGGTCCTTCTTCCTTTCTTCTTCTGGTTTCTTGTCTAGCTTCTTGGTTCAGGGCTGCCCCCTAAATACTGTATTTAGGGGCCGTTTTAGGGGTCTCGAGGTCAGTAGCCAATGGGCTACTGACCTTAGGGTGACTACACCCTGGGTGTGCTCACCCCACGTGGGGGACTGAGCACAATCCCTAATCCTGATTGGGGAGTGCCTGCCATCTGCAAGATGGCGGGCAATGAAGAGTGTGCTTCCCCTCGCCTCCCCCACCTGAGTGGTGGGGTTGGCAGAGGTGGGCACACCTCCTAGACTGGCTAATTTTTCCTGCCCGTCTTCCCGCCGAAAAGGAGGGGAGACAGGAAGGGGGCCTGCTCCTGACAGCAGGAGAGGCTGGGGGTCACATTACAATGGCTGCCAGGCCTTTGAAGCTCCCCTGCCACAGATGGCTCTTCCTGACCTGGGGGAGGTGTGAACACCTCCGCCCAGGAAAGGCTTTGTTTCTGGGCTCAGAGAGCGAAGGCTCCCACCCTAGGGGTCCAGAAACATGTCTCGTGGTGGCAGGCTAGTGTGTACCAGTCAGGGAACCCACCAGAGGCTGGTCGTTTTTCAGGGGGCATCTCTAAGATGCCCTCGGAGTGCACTTTTCATTATATCCCACACTGGCATCAGTGTGGGTTTAATGTGCTGAGATGTTTGATACCAAATTTCTCAGTTTTCAGTGTTGCCATTATGGTGCTGTGGAGTTCGTAATGACAAACTCCTAGCACCATATACTCAATGGCAGCACTGCACTTACAATGTCTAAGAATGGACTTCGACACTGTAGGGGTACAGGGCTCATGCACCTGTACCCTCACCACTGGTATAGGGCACCCAGCTAGAGGGGTGACTGATCTATGCCAGGGCAGTGGGTTGTAGGCATGGCACACAGGGATGGGTGCCATGTCGACTCTTCACTTTGTTTTGCACCAAAACACGCAGCCTGCAATGGCAGTGTGCGTGTGTAAAGGTACAGGGCCTCTAAGGGTGGCACAATAAGTGCTGCAGCCCTTACAGGTCTTCCCTGGTCACAGTGCCCTGGGTATCTGTGGTAGCATTTACCAGGGGCTGACCTGTGGCCAGAGATGCCAATTGGGTTTGGGTACAGTTTTGGAGAAAGAACACAGGCCCTGGGAACCTGATTGGCAGGGACCCAGGGCACATCAAGTCAAAAGTGCATCAGTAGTCTGGCAAAAAGTGGGGGGGTTACTGCAACAGAAACCCAGCTTCTCACACAGGTCCAAGGGCCTTTTTGTCGCCTATTCGTTCCACCATTTCCCTGGGGTCAACGGATATTAGGGGGCCGTGGTACTGTGTTTGCCTCATCTGATCGATATTCTGAATATGTCTTGTCCCAAGATGGCCAAGGGGATATCGTTCCTGTAGGAAAGTAGGATCTGCTTCTTATGGTTACCCCCACTTTTTGCTGATGTCTCACTGTTTTTGGACTAGTCTGACTGAGATCCTGCTATCCAGGACCCCAGTCTATCTGCTTTCTCCCTTAAATTGCTATGTATGTACTTTAGGTACACTCCAGATTGGATACTGGGGTACCCTTATCAGTCCCTAGTATAGGGTTCACCATGTACCCAGGGCATAGGTACCCCAGAGGCCTCCCATGGGCTGAAGCATGTATTATGCCACCCATGAGAGGCCATTCAAAATGACACAACCGGTCTGCTACACTTAAAAACCTATCAGTCACCCCTATGGCAGGCCTTATCAATCCTGAAGGCAGGGTGCTGGGTTTTACGTGAGAGGGTGCCCCTGCATGAGCAGAGCCCCTCTGCAGCCTTCGGAGACCATTCTCCAGGGTTGTCAGTGATGCAGCCAGACATATAGGTTAAGTTGCATTATAACCTCGCTGTAAATGCTAACTTTAAAACAGCTGCTTAGAAACATGTTGTGTTTGGTGTCAAACACCTTGGAATCATACCTCCACACCAGTAACTGATGTGGGAGGTATGATTCCACCCTTCTGAAACCACTATTGTGGGTCACCGGTCTACCCGGTACCAGCTTTCTCGACCAGGGCAGCACAAAATGGACGCTGCCAGCCACAGACACGATTCTGCTCTCCTGCTGCTGAGCCAAGCTCGAGCAGAGGAAGGCATGACAATAGGCATCCTGTCACAGGGAGGTGTGACCACCTCCCAGACAGGGTTTAGTGTATTGGGGCTGGGTGGGGGCACGCAGAGTGCCAGAAAGTCTGCACTGGGGGCACATTTGGTGTCCTCGTGCATAGTCCAGCTCAAACCAGTTCTGGGAGCCATTGGCTCCTGCTCTGGGGCGAAACTGGACAAAGGACATGGGTGTAGCCACCCTTTTGTCCTGCCCCTCCCCTAGGAGGGTCCCCAGAATCTGTCCAACCCTTTCCCGTGGGTATAAAGTGGGTTACCTGGCTACAGGACTTTAGATTTTACCTTGACAAGATTCTGCTAAGAAGAAACCAAGTACTTCGACTGCCTGCACAACGATTGCACGACTGAAGAATCTCCCTTGGAGTAAAGGAGTTACTCCCCTGCAGTAGCAGGCACCTAAGAGCATCTGACCGGCTTGCTTCTCCAGAGCTCCTGCGGACTCCGAAGATTGCAGCAACACAGGAGGTGGGTTCCCGAAGGTCCCTGAGGTTGATCTGACCTCTCAGCGATTCTGAGACCAGTATCCCTCGTGGGGACCATGCAACCCGAACCCCTGTGCACCGCGTACATTTGCAAGAGCATATGCTTGTTGGCGATCCCCGAGCTTGTGCCTTGGACTCCGTGTAGTTCTGACCCTGAGCAGCATTTGCACCGAAGATAACTGGCCTCCACTCACCGAGTGCTCTGTGGGCTGGTGCTTTGTAAATTCGCTCGAGGTCTCCTCGCGATGCGTGGTCCGTTGGCCTGTGGGTCCTGGCGAGGGTCAGCTTGTTTGTTGGTTGCTCCAGACGTGCCCTGACTCTCCACTGCTTGGAGAGTCCCCTGGACCTTGCTGGTCCACACCGTAACCGGTTTGTCCTTCCTGCGTGGGTTGCATTTGCCAAGGCTTGTTGGTGCTCCAGCCAGACATCGACCCCTCAGCACTCGACATCCTTCGTGGGACAGCTCACCTCCGGGTCCTGGTCGTCCTCGACGTCTCCTGGTCCCCGTGGCTGCAGAGTCAAGCATCCCTTCTTCGCACCTGAAGCACCCGACATCGGTGGGCATTCGACTACCGAGCCCCTGGTCACCTGAAGTGACCCAGACTCTGTCCCCTCTGCTTTCAGGTTCCTCTCACCTAGAATCCAGGCTTGGATTCCACCGGACACTCTTCGCCTTCCTGGCAGCAGCACTTCTTCGCAACTCTCCATTGAAAACGACGAAGGTTTCTGACACCACTTGACCCCTATGCACCCGGCTCCTCTGGGATAGGTAACACGGGTACCTCGGTACTCACTGGTGGGTTGGCTCTAGAACCTCCTATGTTCCAAAGGGTTTGCTTGAAGTCCTCGGAGAAGTGTCCTTAAACTATAACTTTTCAACCGCGACTTTCCCATAGAGTTGTACAAAGCACGCGGTTGTGTTTCCTCACTGCACCCGTCCTCCATGGGCTCCCTGTGTCACTACCTTGGGTGGTTCCTCGGGGTCCCAGCGATTCTACGTGCTCTAGGCACAGTGTCTAGTCAAGTTGTGATTGTTATACAATTTTTTTAGTATATGGTTCGGTCTCCCCCTGGAGCCCGCTGTGTATTGTGCTACTTACGAATGTTCTATTGATTCAGTATTGTGTGCTTTGTGTTCTAATCTCATGTAGAGATTAGTAGAGAGTGTTATATTAATAAATACCTATTTTTATATAACTACTGTGTGGTTCTCCTTTCATTTGGTCATTCAGAAGGTGATATTCTGGTAAAACAAGCTGCTTTACATTCCTTCAAGATTAAGCCTGAAGGCTGCTCTCCACAGCTACCACTAGGATAGCTTTCTAAAGGTTATCTTTGACCTCATACATCATAAGGGTCGTGTGGACTGGTACAAGGTGCCCACTTTAATTAGTGGACAGCATATACCAGGCCACCTTCTCACAGTTCCTGCCATATTTGCCTCACCGCTCTCCTACAGACCTAGATGCTCAATAGTCATTTCTGGTGTCAAGGCCGTGACTCTGCTACATTTAGTTTATCAGTTCACTGTTCATAACAATTCACAGAGCACACTTCTAGGGTTGTTTCAACTCCAGGGAGGGATTCTCTTTCTATCTCCCCATGTTAAAAATGATGTACACTATTACATCATTGCTTCAAGATACACAACCAAATCACAGAGTACAGTGCCTTACTAATTAAATAAATTAACTAGCTCTTAGGGTACAGGCTTTCAGAGCCCAATAAGGTATATAGGATTGTGTGTATATTGTCATTCATGTTATTTTCTAATAGATAACGGTTCACGCAATTCAAGTTGTGCCTATACACCTCTTTTACGCTGAGCTCAAGGTCTATCCACCACACTAGTCACCATGATACTCCTCTCTAAAATGGGTTATAAGCGACCAGTCTCAGCAATGTATTACTATGTGCTCTCACCCAGCAATGAGGTGAAAAACACCCTTTTCCATCAACGGGTTGCCAAGCATCCTCACTTATTACCAAGAGACCATATCACCAGGTAACAATAGTATCCAGGCACAAAAGACTATCTAGGTACATCTCAGCTAGTAAGAAGGGGAGCAATGCCTGCCCATTCATGATAAATCTGATCCATATTTGCTACAATAGGTTATTGTGTAATGAATGCCCATAATCATAATTTTCTAGAGTGTGTGTACTGATTTGGGGGCCTGAAACAAGGTAGGTTACTAGTTCTCCCTGCAAATGGTCTGGACAAATCTATTTTACAAAAACCTTCATTCCAATGTGTATTGTCGAACAGTAGAAGAGTGAGATACTGTTTTGTTTTCCCTCGCTCTGCAGAGCTAAGACTATAGCAAAAAATCCAGAGTTCTGTTCCTAGAGAGAAAGTATATTGTGTTCCTAATTCCAACCGAGAAAGACAGAAAACAAACTCTGCTTTTTATTTTCTGGGCCCTTATCCACATCCTAGTCACGTGGCATTTTTTATCAGGTCCACACCTGGAATTGCTGTTACCACCAGGTGGGCTCAACTCCACTTTTGGAGGAAGCACTTAGATATTCAAAAGTCTATCACCTGGTCTATAGTGACAGCAGGATAAACGAAGCAGGAATCTCAAGGGAAAGAAAAATGTTACTTACAATGTAAGCATCTGTTCATAGCATATAATGCTAGAGATTTACCTGCTTTACATACTCCTGCCATCTAGTGTTGGGCTTGAAAGTTTGCAACTTGTTTTTCTTCAAAGAAGTTGTTTGAGTCACAAAGTATATTGACTCAGACCTTAGTGTTGGTAAAGCCAATGGGCATCTGCTCCATTGTTAGATTGTTTCCTGCATAACTGGTGAATGCTATGAACAAATAACATAACATAACATAACATAACGTGTATTTGTAAAGCACACGTTCACCCAGAAGGGCATCTTGGTGCTGAATAACATATGTTTATTGTTACCAAACTCAATGGTACTCATTTTATCGACCTCAGAAGAATGAAAGGCTGATTGGACCCAACGGGATTTGAACCTGTAACGATGAAGTCAAACACAGGCCCCTACAGTGGACGCATTAATCCACTAAGCCACCAGACCTGCTTCCAAAATACGCAACATATTCAATTTGCAACGTGTGGGTGTAGATACACATTCTCCGCATAGAAGGGTGTTGCAGAGGACTGAAACAGAGTTCTGAGGACAGCTTGGCTACCTCATGCTTGTAGGCGGGCTAGAACATCCACACAGGAATGTTTGGTGAATGTGTGTGAAGTGGACCACGTAGCTGCTATATATATGTAATCTATGGGAATGGTCCGACGGAAGCCATAGTGGCTCCTTTTTTTGTTAGTGGAATGTGGTCTAAGGTGGTTTAGAAAATTCCTTCAAGCCTTAATGTAGCAGGCGTGGACACATTTGACAATCCATCTATGCCTGCCTCTAAAAGCTTGTGACCTTAGTGTGGCTTGGTGAAAGCAACAAAAAGTTGTTGTTTTGAGGAAGGGCTTAGTATCATGAGGGCACCCTTGACATCAAGGGTGTGAAGGACCTTCTCTGCCACAGAGTCTGGTTGGGGGAAAAGACTGGTAGCTCAATGGTTTGATTGAGGTGGAAAGGGGATACTATCTTAGAACTAACCCCAAATTCCTTCCTAAGGACAATTCTGTGGTTATGAACTTGAGAGCGTGAAATTCACAAACACAACTAAAAGATGCAATAGCCATAAGGAAAGCGACCTTCCAGGAAAGGAATTGTAGGGGGTACGAATGCAGAGACTCAAAAGGAGGGCCCATAAGTCTGCTAAGGATGATGTTATGGTTCCATGCAGGGGAGGGTAGTACCCTGGGAGGACTAACCTGCATGAGTCCTTCCATGAAAGCCTTCATGACAGGCATTCTGAAAAAAGAAGTGTTTGCGGTTTTGCAAGTAAGCTGCAACAGCGGCTAAGTGAAGGCGTATGGAAGTATAGATGAGGCCTGATTTCCAGACGTGAAAAAGATAGCAGACAATATTTTGAACTGCAGGTTTAAGTCAGTCTATGTGCTTAAGTATGCAGTAGTTGACAAATCTCTTGCAATGAATTAGGCCCATGTAGTGGGTTTAATGTGCTTCTCTGAGGATAGACATTCACTCTTGAGGGACGTTTAGTTAACTGAATTCTAGGACCTCAGGAGCCAGATCGCCAGATTGAGTTCCCTGGGGTTGTGGTGCCTGACTCTCCCATGGTTCTGCATGGGAAGGTCTGTCTTGTTGGGGAGCTTCTTGTGGGGAACATGGTTCTCTGGCCCATTTTGGAGCTACCAGGATGAAAGTGAGAACATTTCCCAAAGCTTCCAGACCACGTACGGAAGGAGTGGGAGAGGAGGAAAAGCATAAGCAAATAGCCCTGACCAATTCATCCATAGAGCATCGCCCATGGACTGTGGGCGTGGAAAGTTGGAGGCAAAGCTTTGGCATTTTGTGTTTTAGGCGGTGGTGAAGAGGCTGATTTCTTGGAACCTCCAACAGAATTAGAGGAGTAGGACTTGTGGGTTTAGTTCACACTCGTGGAATTGTTGCTGCATCACACGGAGGTCTGCATAACCATTGTCCACTCTCAGGATGTACTCCTCTAGCAGGTGCATCCCGTGGTGAAGCGTCCAGTGCCAACTCTGAGAGCTGTGGTGAGAGTGTGCCGCCTTGCTTTTTGAGATAATACATGGCGGACAGGGTGTCTGCTTTTTCAACACTTTGTGCTGAATCTAGGGAAAAATGCCCTTGAGTGCTAGCTGGATGGTGCTGTTGTGGTGTCCACATGCCCTGAATGGTCAGTTGCTGTAGATGTGCTCCCCTCCTGAGATTGCACTCCGCCATTACTGTAGAGAGCGATGGGTGCTGGCCCTTATCAACACTAGATCTTCCCAGTGACCCTCCATAGAAGCATGTGAAGTCTGATGCGGAGAACAATGCAATGCAGGAGGACATGAATGAATGCCTGAAGGGTTTTGTAACACGCACAGCTACTCGTAGGCGTGTCTCGGCACGCAGATCAAACTAACTAGACTGAGAGAAACCAAATCACAGTCTAAAGAGCCAGGTCTTGAGAGTTTTTGAGAATGCCGATTCATCTTCTAAGCTACACACCTTGTACGGGAGGCAATTCCAGGCTTGCGCAGCCTAATAAGAAAAAGACGCCCCCCTTTCCTTATCCGTTTAATCTTAGGGTTCACAACAACTAGACTGTGTGAGGAACGTAAGAGTCTCGAAGGAAGATAGTGTATAAATCTCTCTGTGCAGTATTGCAGCCAAGAGCAATGAAAGGCCCAGTCTGCAAATATCAACGTCTTAAATAAAATACTTCTGTTAACTGGCAACTAATGAAGAGCAGTGTGATGCTGAGAAATATTAGAATGGTGAGGAACGTTTAACAGCAAATACATAGCTGCATTTAGTACAATCTGTAGCCAGCTAATGAGTGATGCAGGTAGGCCTAAGTAGAGCATGTTTGAGCAATCCAGTCTTGATTAAATCAGGGCATGGACCACAGTTTTACTGGAATGCAGCGGAAGGAGAAACAAGAAATTCGTTAGGGACCTAAGTATAGCAAAACCTGATTCCACCACTCCAGTGATCTGAGGCTGGGATGGTAACTGGCACTCTTGTTTAACTACCAGGTTCCGAGCGATCAGTGGCTGGGGTGGAGGAGGAGACAGTGAAACTGGCCAATAGTTTTCCCACCTCAAAGATGTTGATGCCCCAAAACGCAGAATCTCAGTCTCATCTGCGTTACATTGTAGGCCCACAACCAGTCTAAGACCGATCTAAACAACATTTAAAAGACTCCAGAGCATCCAGGGATTTGTTTTCAAATAAAAGGAGCAGTTGCGTATCATCTACATAAGAGATCACCTTTACCCCAAACGTCTTCATCAAAGTTGCCAAAGGGGTCATACAGATGTTGAACAGCGTAGGGCTCAAAGAAGAGCCCTGTGGCACCCGAGGGGTTAAGAGACTTGGTGGCAGAGGAAAATGGTGACATCCATACAGCCTGACCTCTATGTCGCAAAAAGACGCGAATCCATTGGAGTGCCTGGTCTCCAATCTCAATATCGCTCACTCTCTGCAGGAGAATGGGGTGAGTGACCATATCAAATGCTGTAGATAGATCTAGCAGTATCACGGCTGCATTTTTTCCTTGATCTAGCAGCTTGACCGAGTCAACCATCTCAAGACGAGACGATTCAATGCTATGCCTTGGATGAAAGCCCGACTGAGAAGGATGTAACAACCTGAATGTTTCCAAATGTTCTGAGAGTTGGGTGTTAATCAGCTTTTCTAGCATTTTAAAGGCAGTAGGTGGAAAACAAATAGGACGGAAATTAGCCAACTGGGACTGATCTGCTGTGGGCTTTTTATTAGTGGTAACACCTTCACTACCTTCCATCTGGTTAGGAGTTGTGCTGTCCACAAGGAGATGTTGAAGATGTAATTTAATATGGGAATTATCCAATTTAATTATAGAGACTAAAGTCAAATGTGGACATGGATCATAAGGAGAGCCAGATTTGCAACCCATGACAGCCTTTTCCCGATTCCTCTAAGGAAATGGTTTCTAATTGAAGAAGCTCCATCGCCCCCAGCAAACCGGGGGAGAGCTATAGACGTGAATTTCATCACTGGAGAGCCTGCGCGGGAGCTCGCAGGATGGTCTCAATCTTTGTGATTTTCTCAGTGAAAAATTCTGACAACTTGTTGCAAAAATCGGAAGAGGGAGAGATGGACTGAGTCAGAGCCTTTAGCTTAAGAACTTCTTGACTATTTTAAACATTTTGCATGGGCTATTCGTGGCATTAATGATTTTACCTTCCAAGTATGAGGCTTGGGCTTCTTTAATAACCACACAATATTTCCTTAAAGCCTCCTTATACTTTGCCTTATCCACTGAGAGATGTTGTTTTCTCCACATTCTTTCCAGGTTTTCAAGCATTTTTTCTCTGCAGCTAATGAGCTGGAGAACCATGGTGCAGAGTAGCTGCATTTCTTTTTCACAGTCTTCCTCAAAGGGGCTACCTTCTCCAACACCACCCGAATCTAAGTATCTGTTGTCTCCACGTCCATCTCCATGTCACTACTAAGCTAAGGTAAGGAGTGACTTAGAGTCTCCTCTAGTTCCGGAGGTTTAATTCTACTTCAGGCCCAGGACAGAGATGCACTGCACCAGGGTACTCTGCATTCCCTACCTATATTGCACCAGATGAAATGTATGAAGAAATGATCAGACCATGCGATTGCAGTGGGCATTTCAATACATAGACTTCTAACAGAGATACAAAACACAGACACTAAAACCCAGGGCTTCCGAACCTTTGAGCGCTGGTACACTAAATGTAGCACATTTAGAATTATTTTTAAAAACAATGCCCACCCTGCCACCTACCCCTTTTATCTACTCTATCACCATGAACGTAGGCATAACTTGCTGGAAAGGCAGCTCAATATCAGGGGCTGTGGAATCATTCATCCAAGTTTCAGCGAGAAAAAGGATATCCGGCTGATTCTCCATAATAAGGCGATGAATTGAGAGGGTGGGTGTTTTTGTGAAATGACTGCACATTAATAAGAGCCATTCTAATGCCATAAGAATGATTCCCCCCCCCCCTTTTGTCGTGTAGTTCCTACTAATCCGCAGGATCTGCACATTGTTTGGGCAACATAAACTAAGGGCTGGAGAACCATGGTGCAGAGTAGCTGCATTTCTTTTTCACAGTCTTCCTCAAAGGGGCTACCTTCTCCAACACCACCCGAATCTAAGTATCTGTTGTCTCCACATCCATCTCCATGTCACTACTAAGCTAAGGTAAGGAGTGACTTAGCGTCTCCTCTAGTTCCGGAGGTTTAATTCTACTTCAGGCCCAGGACAGAGATGCACTGCACCAGGGTACTCTGCATTCCCTACCTATATTGCACCAGATGAAATGTATGAAGAAATGATCAGACCATGCGATTGCAGTGGGCATTTCAATACATAGACTTCTAACAGAGATACAAAACACAGACACTAAAACCCAGGGCTTCCGAACCTTTAAGCGCTGGTACACTAAATGTAGCACATTTAGAATTATTTTTAAAAACAATGCCCACCCTGCCACCTACCCCTTTTATCTACTCTATCACCATGAACGTAGGCATAACTTGCTGGAAAGGCAGCTCAATATCAGGGGCTGTGGAATCATTCATCCAAGTTTCAGCGAGAAAAAGGATATCCGGCTGATTCGCCATAATAAGGCGATGAATTGAGAGGGTGGGTGTTTTTGTGAAATGACTGCACATTAATAAGAGCCATTCTAATGCCATAAGAATGATTCCCCCCCCCCCTTTTGTCGTGTAGTTCCTACTAATCCGCAGGATCTGCACATTGTTTGGGCAACATAAACTAAGGGCTTGGTTCCGGACACCCCCGCAGGATATGCTGGGCTAAAGACCAGCTAGCTCACAGTGCTACTGCAAGCCCACTGACTTACCAAGGAGCGAACAGTTTCTGGCAACCACTGAACAGTACAAAATCTTTCGCTCAGTCACTCGTGCTCACTTGTTCTCAGAAATATACAGAGAATACACAATGGGGCGTTTTCAATAATATTTATTGAACCAACGTTATTCTTGCATAAAATAGGTGTGCTGCAATGATTAGGGGACAGACGCAAATAAAGGAGATTACAAGCACCAAAAGAGTAAACAGTAGATACATTTCTACCATGGTGCTGAAGCAATGAATATATGCAATATGGTAATCTACCGTACGCCTACGATGCGAACCCTACTCTGAGTGTATCTAGAGTGTGTGTAGGTGTAAAGCCAAGAATCCCCCCTAGGGACGATCCAACCCCATTACCTGATGGGAGAGAGTGAAGGACCCCGTCTTGGTCTCGAGTTGGACACCCCTCAAGGAATGTCAGACTGGTGCGTGGTGATTTCTCAGCAGGCAGGGACCTTCGGTGTCAGCAGAAGTGCCTCCTTTACCAATCTATCGGGATGATTATTATTTATAATAAAAAGCAGCCTTTGCGATGTGCGCGCTAGATTAGTGATGTTATGGATATGTGGATAGCGCTGTCGCCACGTGGATGAAGATAGGACAACTTTTGTACCTAGTGCGTAGAGAGGCCTAGTAACATGATGTTCAGGGCATCGTGACAATGTTGTGCGAAGCTGGATGTATAAACAAAGTTTCAGAGGAACTAATCAAACATTGTCGTACATGCAAATGTGTGCAAAAGGTCACTGCTGACACCTTATTTTCTAGGACAATGTAAGGAATAAGCTGCCTTGCTACATCGTGAATATAACACTTTACCTCCTAATTCTTAGCTTAAACTGCATTCCCAAATGGTAGTACGCTGGAACCCAGCCGACAGGATAAAGGCCTGCAACAATTAATAACTGAAAACATGCCATTACAACTATGAGGGGTCTCCGCTTTAGCAACACCAAGGAGTATAACCGTATACCACAAGGTTAAACAGAGGGCAGCCACTTTCCATAATGTAGATATGTATGTCGTCCAGGAGAACAATGACTTCCTGGTCGAAATCACAACACATCCTGAAATTCCTCCCCATGCTCAAAGTGATGCTCAAAACAGCCCCTGAGACCTTCTAAGAGCCGGTCAAGGCTATAGTAATAACACAGAGGTTCAACAAAAAGTACAAACCATCACCCAATGGCCCACCCCTACATCCACGGTCCTATTCTACCGGACTCCCTTGTGATCCACACAAAGCAGAATCATGGCAATGCCCAAGGTACAAGGAGAGTAAAAAGACTGATGCTGCCAGCAAGAGGGTGCCATTATACCAAGAAGGTGCCTGACTGTTCTGTCATTTGAAGATTTGGCTTAAAAAAGCTAGCAACTGCAGGAATGTCTACACTCTTGCCTGACTGGGGTATGCCTTGCCTGTAACTGTATTGAGTACAGCTCCCAGAAAGGATTGAATCTGAAGTACCTGAAGGTTGGACTTGACCATATTTAGTGTGAAGCCAAGAGGAGGGAGATAATGTTACCGGTGTTAGTGTCACACTGCTGTTGGCATGCACTTTTGATCGTCTCAGTAAAGGAATATGTGAAAGCCGCTCCTACTGATTTGGGCATCTATCAAGGCAAGGCATTTTGGGAATACTCTGAGGGCAGTGGTGACCCTGAAAGGCAACACTCTGAACGGATATTGATGATAATGAAATGCAGATAACGGCGATGAGTGAGAAGGATTGGGATGTGACAGTAGGCTTCTTTCAAATCGAGAGCCTTCATTAAGTCATCTTGCTGATGTAGATGGATGATGTCTTGAGGAGTGACCATGTGAGAATGTTCTGAGAGGATGTACTTGCTGATGGACCTCAGGTCCAGTACTGGCCTTAGAGACTTGTCCTTTTTGGGGATGAGAAAGTACGAGTACACCCCTTTACCATGATGTAGCAATGGTACTGGTTCTATTACTCCTTTAGGGATAAGCACCTGAACCTCTTCTTGACATAAGAGCTGGTGTTTTGGGGGGAGGTTGTGTTAGGGGGTGGGATGTTTGGTGGGGTGGCAATGAGGTCCAGGCTTCTGTAACTGTGTTTTATGATGGAAAGGAACCATTGGTCGGAGATCATCTCTTCCCTGTGAGGGATAACCCCTGCAGGATTCCCCATATAGGTGTAGTGTGATTAGTGGCAGCAAAAGGGAGACACTGCTTTGAGGAGGCAGCTCCTTTGGCAGTGCCTTGTTCGGCCCTCCCCTTGGTGTTGTTACCTCTGGTACCTTCCCTCGAAAACCCTCATGTGGGATGCTTGTGGTATTGGTATTGCTGCCTCTGGTAGGAGGAGGGGAAGTCTTGGGAAGTGGTTTTACTGCCCCTCCCGTACTATGAGTTGTGAAAGGACGCATGGAGGATATAAATGGAAAGGGCACCCATTGGCTTGGCTGTATCAGCGTCCTTTTTTTTTCTTCTTTCTTTTTTTTTTTTAGATTTTCAAGCATCTTATCTACCTGTGGTCCAAAGAGTTGCTCACTGTTGAATGGCAGGTTCAACAAATGCTGCTGTACTTCTGACTTAAAGCCAGAGACATGGAGTCAGGCATGATGCTGACCAGGATGCTGGTATTAACATCCCTCGCCGCAGTGTCAGCTGCGTCAAGAGCGAAGCACATGGTGGCATTTGAGATAGTTTTGCCTTCATTAACCAGCTCTTGCTCATGATGTATATATTAGTCGGGGAGGTGTTGGAGGAGTTCCTCCATCTCATCCCAATACGCCCTGTCATATTGGGAGGGTAGAACAATGCAGTTAGCAATCCACCAGGGAGTGGCAAGGTGTACTGCCAAACCCTCTTGCCAGTGGCATAAATCTTTTTACTCTCCGTATCAGCACCCTGGGCATTGCTGTGTTTCTGCACAATGTGAACTATGAGGAAGTCCGCGGATGTAGGGCGGGCCATTGGGTGAGCGTTTGTATTTTTTGTGGACCCTTGGTGCTGTAACCATAGTCTTGACCGGCTCTTTGAAGGTCCTACTTGCTGTCTCGAGCATCACTTCAAGCATCACTTAGAACATGGGGAGTAACTTCAGGGTGTGTTGCGTTTTTTAAAGTGTTTCAACAACGTGCATTTCTACTTTATGCAAAATAAAAGACCTCTTTATAACCTCCTGGAATGACCAGAGTCATCAGGTGGGGAAGATTTTGCCGGGTACACATCAAGGTTTGTATCGCCCAGGGAAATCGACATTCTAGTCATCTCACGAGTCATCAGTGGTTTCCGGATCATAGGGGGCATCTTAGGGCTCCCCTAGATATAATGAGCTTCCCTCCACATAAGAAGAGTGCTGTGACCCCTCTTGTGAAGCTGGGTG
Organism: Calotriton arnoldi; assembly: GCA_963921515.1. NCBI lineage: Eukaryota > Metazoa > Chordata > Amphibia > Caudata > Salamandridae > Calotriton > Calotriton arnoldi. The sequence goes on from CAWUFW010004703.1 coordinate 337,295, forward strand.
AGGTGGCACGTATGGTGGTGGCAGTGAGGGAAGAAGAGGGGGGGAATAGGCGGTGGAGGAGAAAGAGGAGGATGACGAGAATGAAGGGGGCTGGTGCCCCTGTCCTTATGTCTTTTGTGCCTTGGCGTAGGAGTGGGTTCCAAGGCAATCTGATCCTCAAAGGACAACTTTCTTTTCCTTGGGAGTGTCTCCTGAGGCTTCAATAGAAGCATGGTGGAGATTTTCCCAGTTTGTGGGTGGATGAACAACCGCTTCTGGGGAGCATCCAACTCCTGCTCCAAGCACTGGAGAACAGGCGACTCCAGAGTCGTCGAAGCCAGCTATCGGTGATTCTGGTGCTGAGTGCTTCGGTCGGAGCTGACCGTCGCCTGAAGGCAATGGTGGAACTGTAGGCTGTTTATAAGTCTCTAGACTCAGAGCCAGAACCCCACTGGGGCGGTGCTCTGGCTATCCATGGAGCTGTTGTGTGGCCGGGACTGGGTAGTGACCATACTCCCGGTCGAGGTTTTCGGTTTTTGAGCCTTGGGATCTTGTTGCCACTCCCTCTCTGATTCGGAAGGCACGATTGTCTCCGGAATGGACTGTGCCACCTGGGCCCAGAAGAGACGGCTTCTTCCTCCATCTCATCGCATTCTTTGAAAATTTCAGGGATGTGGGCTCCGTCTCGCCTCTGCATCTTTCGATCGGCCCATCTCCTTTCGTGGTATCAAAGTTTCTTCTTCGACTGGAAGGTGAGGCAGGCCTGGCACGCGGTCTCATTGTGCTCAGGGGAGAGGCAGAGATTGTGATCTTTATAGTGGTCAGTCTAAGGGACCTTGGAGTGACACTGGGGGCAGTGTTGGAAGGGCGTCCTTTCCATCACTGACCTGGCATTCTCACTGAGAAGGCACTGGAGACGATGGGTGTAAGGTTCCAGGGGGACAGAGGCCTGCGAAAGGCACTGAGGTGCGTGCAGGGATCAAAGTTCTTCAAACAACGATAAAGCAGGATTGCAGATCTGTGAAGACTGTACTGTGCAAACAGGAGTCACATTTTTGAGGAGACCCGGCGATAGCGCCATTAGGCCCAGAACATGGAGCCTGACTAGTACATATCTGAACTAGATGGTGGTCACTATACCTCATCACTCAAAAGACTTCTTGGAAGAAAAATGTTCCAAACATTCGAGCCCAACACTACATGGCAGGAGTATGCAGAGCATGTGCATTTACAGCCACACATGCTACAAACCAGGTAAAATTACCTACAGGTGATACCTCACCAGAACTATATTAGCGGCTCCACCAGGCAAGATTAATAAACAAACTTGATGCACTATAAGTATCAGTTGTGATCTGGCATCTAGATGGTCAACATGTTTCATTAAGCGTAACATTTCTGAATTTCATCAGGACCTGTAGGATGCCGCTCCGACATCCTTCATTACAGGGTCCAGCATTCCATGAAAAGCGTGTCTGTGTCATTTTTACAAAGCACATGTTTTCCGTAATCTGTCTTTCTTCTAGGCACATCGGGCCAAGTGGGCAGAGATATAAATCCTTATATGTGCATGTGAACTACATCTCTAAATCCACACAAATGTGCAGAGCAAAGGTTGGATGAAAAGTAAACATGGGGTGCTTTGATTGGGGTTAAGAATATTGATTTGGATGATTTTGGTGTAAATGTGCACATATAGTCTCTTTTTGTTTGTTTTGTTTTTTGAGTGTGCAGTGACTCACCTCTATACTCGAAGAATACGGAAAATTGAGTAATGTGAGCATATTATTTGTTTTCCTCTTTCCACAGGTTGAAGTACGCAGGATAATCTCTGAGCATTTGATGGCATACACACTCTGAATTGTGGGAGTGGAAATGAGTGAATGCATGCATGGTGTGAATCCAACCAGGGGCAGAGCTGTCCCTGGAGAGCACAGGGAGGGTGTGGCACTAGCTGGGAAAATAAAGAGACATCAATAGCAGGAAATGCTTGAGCGAAAATGTAAAGTAGATCCCCAGTACACTACAAAAAAGGCAACTTGTCGGAATAGAAGAGCCCCAATATTATTCTGTCCCCAAATCTGTGTGTAAAGAGGGTGGAAGAACAAGGATGTCCATGCTAAATGTAAGTGTATCCCATATTGTATCCCATAAGTATGTAATATAACAACAATGGCCACACTCGTCCGGGGAGGAGGGAGGGCACATGTGAATCTACAGCACTACATACCACGAACAGATGCTTATAGGGTAAGTAACAATTTGTTTGATGGCATGTGTGGCTGTAGATACACATGCTCTGCATAGACTTTAAAGCAATCCCTCCTTAGAAGCGGCGGCTAGCCTGTGGGAATTGTAGTAGTTTGAAAAAGGGTATGTAGCACTGCCTGACCTACATTGGCTTGTTGGCCTGCTAAAACAACCACACTGAAGAGGTTGGTAAATTTGTATAGGGTAGACCATGTAGCTGCCTTACAAATGTCAGCTATGGGAATATTTCCAACAAAGGCCATAGTAGCTCCCTTTTTACGAGTGGAATGTGCTCTGGGAGTTACTGGTAAAGGTCTTTTAGCCATAATGTAGCAAGTTTGAATGCATTTGACTATCCATCTGTCTATGCCTGATTTGAATATAGGGTTGCCTTTATGAGGTAGAGAAAAGGCTACAAAGAGTTGCTTTGTTTTTCTTAAAGTTTTAGTTTTATCTATGTAGAACATGAGTGCTCTTTTTACATCTAGGGTGTGAAGAGCTCTTTCTGCCACAGAATCAGGGTTAGAGAAAAAACACTGGGAACTCAATGGATTGATTGAGATGAAACTATGGGACTACGTTTGGTAGGAATTTAGGATTAATACGAAGAACCAACTTTCCTCTATGTATTTGGAAGAATGGTTCTTCTATGGTTAAAACCTGGAGCTCACTAACACGGCTGAGTGTGGTAATGGCAACTAAGAATGCCACTTTCCATGAAAGAAATTGAAGGGGGCATGAGTGAAGAGGCTCAAAAGGAGGACCCATGAGTCTGATTAGAACAATGTTAAGGTTCCAAGAGGGTGCTGGAAGAACCTGAGGAGGAATGATTATTTTCAGACCTTCCATGAATGCCTTAATGACTGTGATTTTGAACAGTGAGAGATGCTGTTTATTTTGGCAGCCATTGCGGCGAGGTGTAACCTAATGGAAGTGTAGGTTAAATTAGCTTTTGCAGACGATGTAGGTTACAGATAATGTCTTGTACCATGTCTTTCCTAGGATTAATTTGATTGGGTTGGCAGTAGCAAACAAAACGTTTCCATTTTACAGCATAACATGCTCTAGTTTTGGAATTGTGTGCTTGCTTAAGAATGTTCATACATTCTTGTGGTAAACTAAGATAACAAAACTGTATGAACTCAGGAGCCAAACTGCTAAATTGAGAGTTTTGGGGTCTGGGTGTCTGATTTGTCCTTGATTCTGAGTGAGAAGGTCCAGCCTGTTGGGGAGCTTCTCGTGTGGAACTACTGAGAGATCTAGTAGTGTTGTGAACCAGGGCTGGCACGCCCAAGTGGGAGCTACTATGATCATGGTGAGAGATGTCTGCCTGAGGCTACAAACCAGAAACTGAATGAGAGGGAGAAGTGGAAAAGTGTAGGCAAGGAGTGTGGGTATCTGGAGGCGAGTTTGAGCATTTTGTGTTTTTGGCTGTGGCGAAAAGGTCTATTGAGGAAACCCCCACTTTTGAAAGTAGGGAAGGAGGACTTGTGGGTGGAGTTTCCACTTGTGGGCCTGTTACTGTATCCTGCTGAGCAGGTCGGCAAAATCATTGTCTGCTCCTGCCAGATATTCCGCCAAGAGATGAATGTGGTGGTGAAGAGCCCAGTTCCATATAGTCAGAGATAGTTGTGACAGTTGAGAAGACCATGTCCCTCCCTGTTTTTGTAAATAATACATGGCTGTCATATTGTCCGCCCGGACTAGGACAACCTTGTAAGATAGGTGAGGAGGGAAAGCCTTTAGTGCTAGGAAGATCGCCTGAAGCTCCAAGTAGCTGATGTGTTGGGATTGATGTTTGGCATCCCATAGACCTTGCACTATGAAGTCTTGTAGATGGGCACCACAACCAGTCTCCGATGCGTCTGTAGTGAGAGAGAGGTGAGGAACAGGGTCCAGAAAAGGCCACCCCTGTAGCAGGTTGTTGCTGATCAAAATTAGATCGAGGTGACCCAGTGATTGGGACCACAGCGAGCTAGACATTGCTGTAGGGGATGCATGTGTAACCTCATGTGGGGAATTTTGGCAATGCAAGAGGCCATCATCCTAACAGACACATCACAGTTTGAACTGTGAGAGTTTTGTTTGATTGGAACTGTGGTAGAGTTACCTGAAAGTTCTGAACTTAAGCAGGATTGGGGTAAACCAGTGTGTTGAGAATTGCGCCTAAGTAAGTTTGAATTTGGAGAGGTTGAAGGTGAGACTTGGGGAAATGTATCGTAAACCACAGTCTGTGAAGTAGATCCACTGTCAATTGAGTGTACTGTAAGAGGGTCCTGGCTTTGATGAGCCAATCATCCAGGTACTGGAATACGCGAACGTTTTGTCTTCGCAGATGTGCTGCAACTCCTGCCAAACATTTTGTGAAAACTCAAGGTGCTCTAGTCGCCCCGAATGGTAGAACTTTGAATTGGTAATGTTTGACTGCTATGACAAATCTGAGGAATTTACGGTGTGCAGGGTGTACTTGTATATGGAAATAGGAGTCCTTTAGGTCCAGTGTTGCCATAAAGTCACGCTGCTGGAGAAATAGAATAACATCCTGTAGAGTAACCATACTGAAATGTTCCGATAGATCTCCAACCCCTCAACCAATGCATCCTAAGATTGGTCTCAGTGGCCCGTCCTATTTGTGGATGAGAATGTATAGAGAATATACCCCTGATCCCTGTTGTTGAAGCGGGACAGGTTCTATAGCCCCTTTGAGAAGAAGGGCTTTGACTTCTTATTTGAGAAGTGTTAGATGATTTTGTGATAACTTGTGAGTGCTTAGTGGGATGTAGGGTGGTGTGGTAATGAGCTTCAGACAATAGCCATGTTGGATAATAGCTAGTACCCATTGGTCTGTTGTGATGGATTCCCAGACTGGGTGGAAAGGTTGTAGTCTGCCCCGACAGGTGTGGAGTGATCGGGGGTAAGGACTGGGTAGTCACTGCTTTGCAGTGGGTGTTGCTCCAAGTGCTGAGGCGCCCGTGCCTCTTAACTTATTGTTTCCACCTCTGAAGGAACCTTCAAAATAGCCCTTAATGTAGGCAGACGGGCCATGTTTTTATTGGGAAGTGGAGGCATCTGTGGTGGTGGATTTATATGCACCCCAGTACCCTGTGCGACGAAAGGACCCCCTAGGAGCTGTCATCTGTAATGCTCCAATGGCCTTTGCTGTGCCATTGTCCTTTTTCATTTTAATAAAGGTTAGTGTCTACTTGTGGGCCAAAAAGGTGCTCTTTGTCAAAAGGCATATTTAGTGCTGCCTGCTGGACCTCTGATTTGAACCCAGAACACCCAAGGCATGCGTTTCATCTAAGAAGCACCCTGGTATTAACACCCCAGCAGCTGTATCCGCCGCATCTAATGCACATCAGATGGAGTTGTTGGTAATGGCCTAACCGTCTGAGACACTTTGTTGTCCCCTTTAGCGGTGTTCCTCCGGGAGGTACTGTAAGAGTTATCTCATCCCAATGGGCTCTGCCATAGCAGGCCAGAAGGGCTTGGGAATTGGCAATACGCCAATGATTAGCTGCCTGTGCTGTAAGTCTCTTACCAGCTGCATCTTTTCGCTTACTCTCCTTTACAGGAGGCAGAATATCCACAGTAGCCTGGCTGTTACCTCTCTTACGAGCTGTAGTGGCAACTATGGAGTCAGGTGGAACTTGGCCCCTAATAAAGAGTAAGATGGAGCCGCCGTGAAAATATTTGTCTACCCGTGGGGTGATAACTCAGGCATGGACTGGCTCCATAAAAATGTCCTCAGCATGCCGGGAAACATGGGTAAATGCTGGGTGTCTGTATGTGTAGAAGAGAAAGTGTCAAACAGAAAGTCCTGTTCTAGGGACACTTTGTGCAGCTCAACATTGTGGAAAGCAGCTGCCCTAGCAATTATTTGTTGAAAAGAAGTGGCATCTTCTGGAGGGGAGGGAAGGGGCCTAGATATAGATCCGGTTCGTTGGGGGTAAAGGGATCAGTGTTGTATACATCCCATGGGTCAGGATCAACTAATGGCCCTTGTATCCCCACATCATCTGTACCTGGTGACCCTGGAGGTGAAGCATCAAGAGGGTCAGGAGGTGGAGACGTAGAAGGTGAAGGAGGAGGTGGTGATGGTGGTGGAAGAAGCTGGTGTGTTGGACTAGTGGCTTTGTCCATCATCTTCCTTTTTGAGGGACAGGGCTGTCTCGTGCCTCTTGGAAGGACAGCTTCCTCTTTGGTGGCGGAGAAGCAAGTATCCGTCCTGTACCTTCCTGAATCTGAATTTTCCGTAGTCAAAAGTTCATTTTCCCGAGAATGGGCTCGGCCTGATACATGGAAGCCAATGAAAACGTAGAGGCTTTTGTCTCCGTAATTTTCGGAACCTCGGCTTTCGATGTGGAACCAATATTTTTGCTCTGCCCCGAGCTAGATGTGGTTGGTTGCCGGCTCAATCCCAAAGGTTGGTCTCGGAACGAAGAGGTCAATGCCAAAGGCTTGGCCTTGGTATCAGTTTTTGGTGCGACTGCCCAAGGGCGGGGTGACTGAAGTCTTTCGGATCCGACCATGGCCAGAAGGCAGTGGTAGTCCGGAGACCTCTGCATGAGAATGTTTTGAGGCCTGCTTGGGTATTAGAGCAGGGTCAGGGGCCATAGTACTAATGCACTAACCGGATGGAAGGCTACACATCTCCATATCGATCTCCACGCCAGAACGTTTATCAGGGGAGAAAAACCCTTGTTCGTCTTCTGAAGATGGCTCCTCCTGAGCGTGCTCCTCGCCGAAAATGTCAGGGTTGTCGTCTCTACAAGACATTTTCAATCGACGTGCCCTTCGATCCCAAAGGGTTTTCTTGGACCGAAAGGACTTACACGCGTCACAGTCAGTTTCACGATGGTTCGGCGAAAAACACAAGTTACGCACAAGATGTTGATCGGTGTGTGGATATTTCCTGTGGCAACGCAGACAAAATCTGAAGGGTGTTTGTTCCAACAGAAAAGCATCTTCGATGGAAAGGAGTACAAGCGGGAGTAGGCCCGAGACAGGCGGCGCCCCGTAGGGCAGTCGGTCGAAGCCTGAACCGACGAAATTCGAGAGCAGCACAGGAGTGAAAAGCACGATCGAAACAGTATCATTGAAGACAGTAAAAGAACTGAAGAATCGTAGTGAATGGAGTCGCGGAGCAGAGGCACACACCTCCGAAACAGAGAAAGCAATCTACCAAAGGAGTCGATGCCCATGCGCAGCATCACTGAGAGGAGGAGTCACTTGGTCTTGTGACACAAAAGACTTCTTCGAAGAAAAACAGCTTGCACAACTCCGGACCAAACACTAGATGGCAGGAGTATGCAGAGCATTGTGTATCTACAGCCACACATGCCAATGAACATCTTATTTCATAAGGACTATTGTATTCTCTGCACTTGGGCCTTCTTAAATTAATTCTCTTCTGCCTTCTAAGAAAACAAAATTCATCAGTGAGTCTTATTTTTTACTTACCTCACTGGACTTCGGTTACTGCTTTCAGGGCTTTGTTGCACTGGCAGTCTCCAAATAGATTTTGTTCAAATCTTTGTGTGTGGTTCAACAAGCCTACCACAAGCAAGTTCCCAATATATCTTCAAGCCAAGTTCTTGCTCTATCTGGCATTGTGCTCCCTCAAATCTTCAGCTTCCAGGCTTCTGGTGATTTCACCCCACCTCTTGAAAAAGCCTTCAAGGGAATTCAAAACCTTGCTTTTCAATGTGGTCCAAAGGCCTGGCTTCTCAATGTGGCACTTTAGACCCCATGTTTCTAGTCTTAATGGCGACCCTTAACGTCAAGATACCCTTCTTGTTTAACAGAGGAGTATCACTTTATAATGTAGGGCTAATGTTGATGTTGCAAAAAGAGTTTGGAACTAATATTCCTGGAACCCTAAAACCAATTATTCAACTAAAAAGGGTACAATTGAAGGTAATACAAGGCACACAATTGAAACAAAGTTCATATATCCACATGTTTTCATGATAAAACCCCATAATGTTTGAATAATTATTTGTATGCTTCCATGAACGTCAGTACAATACATTTTTAAAGCTACCTTAAAGGCTAGGAGAAGTAATGCAAACATTTTTTGTAACAGTCATGTCCTCATAAATAATGTGTTGAGTAATGTTTAGCACAATCAATTGAAATCCACAGATATGACTCACAGTTCTCCAGACTTTCATCATCTTGACTTTCATAGGCACTGGAAATAGCTGCCACCCCGGTGTGAACGATGATAAGGTCCATGATTATGCTGTCTGCGACGCTCCGCTCGTTGGCATGCCCCTGTCCCAGGAAGTCCAGCGCTGAACTGATCAGGTCCTTGCAAATGCCAGGCAAGAAGAACTCATAAGAACTTGAAGTGCTGCTGGATTTACTCAGAAAACTGCTGGATTTGTTCATCATGCCTACATAGATGGAAAACACACAAAGCAAGTTAAAGAAACCTTTAGAAAAATCAGAAAAGATTCAGGAATACCATTGCCAAATGTTTATTACATAAAGTGAAGTCATTCTTTTCACTTTAATAAATGTTTTCATTCCAGGGACACTATACACATAAGGTGCACTTTCCCTGTTTGCGCCACAGCACACCTTAAAACAGGTGCGTCGTGGTGCAAACAGGGAAAGGGCGCTCCATTACATTGAATGCACTGCCCGAAGGGCAGCCCGGAAGTCGTACTGCCCTGGAGGCAGCGCATTCAAGTGCAAAATGGAGCCGCTTTGAAGCAGCCGCTCTGTGTTTCACTGTGCAGGCGGCAATCTGCCTGCACTTGAAGAGGGTAGAGAGATTCCCTCGCAGGCAAAGGGATCTCTGGGGGGTCCAGCAGGATCCTATTTCTCCCACTCCAGAGGGCTGCCATCAGGGGGTGCACTGTCAGTGCGCCTCCTGACAGCTTCTTTGCCTCTGCGCCTTCATCTATAATACGGCGCGGGCACAGAGGCAAATGGATTCCCTTATTTGCATGGGGCCACGCCTCCATGCAAATGAGGGGACACCCTCTGGTGAGCGCTAGCGCTATCTGTATTAAAGAAAGGGCCACTCAAGCGTCTGCAGCTCTTTCTGTAATATCAGAGTGTGCCAGGGGGGCACAAAGCAGGCTCACATGCCCGTTGTGCCCCCGGGCACTTTCCATAATACGGCCCCAGATGTGTAATCTTTGCCAAAAAACAATAAAAGTATTATTCCTGCAGAAGAATTCTGATTCTAAGGGGGTGGAGAAATGGAAATATTGCTCTTATTAAGCCTTTGAAGTAAAAAGGCATGTTAATTTCAATATTGCCATGTTTCTCACCACATCTACGGGAAGTATCAAACACAATATCCACCAGAAAGATCCCAAACACAATCCTTGACCAATTTTACCTCAGATACAACAAATAATGTGAGAGTGGATGTAGAAAGAAAGAATATTTAAATGAGGCAAAACCTCTTTGATTCTTTAGTATCAAGAAGAAACATTAAAGCTTTAAAGTGCTTTGTAACAACAAAACAATGGATGAAGTTGTAGGCAGTCCTGTTTGAGGTCATGGAACTCAACGATGACAAACATACGTTGATATGATACAGTTTAAGATTTGTTTATCTTCTATAAAGCAACACACAAATACACATTCAAAAATAGAAATAGTGAAAAATAAATATACATTTTTCATGTCAGGTCGTCTAATTAAGCAGCTACTAAGTGTGCTGCATTGCATGGGGAGCGCTATCTAGGTTGCTAGTATGATAAGCTTACATGCTTGGTTTACTTTGCCCACTAGCACCTTTAGACGGTCATTTAAATAAGCAGAGCACTGTAACTTCATTTAGTTATGTAAAGAATTTGCCCTGTGATGCCAGAGTGAGACTGATATATATTGGCTTTGCGCTGATATTAGAAGTAATCAGCACTGGCAAAACTAATAAGTCCAGGGTTGACTGCAAGCCTCTTAGCTATATGAATTCTTCTTTTGCAATTGCCAAGCTTACAAACATATACACATACTGTGAGAAAGTGGCTCTTTTTACATGGTTAGCCCCCAATTATGCCTGGTTTTGATGTGGTTTCAACTGTAGTGCACAGGTTCCCTTCCAACCAGGTCCCCTGTGCCAGTGTTTCTTCCCCAAAACATAGCCACAATTGGTCCTTCTGCCCCCTGTAAGTTCCTAATAAATGGTACCCTGGGTACCTAGGGCATGGGAGCTGAAGAGGGTCCCCTGGGACCCTCCTCACTGGGACCATGCCATTGCCCTTGTAGCTTGCATGCCCCTGTGAGGTAGAAAATGACAAAGTCGACATGGCACTACACCACAGGTGAGGACAGTTGTGCATGAGCAGATACTCCCCTACAATATTAGGGTCCATTCCTTAATATTGTAAGTGCCAGTGAAGCCATAGAGAGTACATGGACTGGAAACTCAACAACTCTAGTTCCACAGCCCCATGATGGCTTCACTGAACAAAGGAGTGTTTGGTATCAAACTACTTCTCTCAGTAAATCCACACTGATGCCAGTGTGAGATTTATTGTACCATGTACTCAGAGGGCACCTCAGAGGTGTTCCCTGAAAACCTTCCAACCCTGGTGTGGTCTCTGACTGGCTGTAGGCAGCCAGCCACCACCAGACATGTTTCTGGACCCCTGGGTATAGAGCCCCTGTTCTCTGGGACCAGAAACAATGCACATCTTGGGCAGAGGTGCCACACCTCCTCCCCCAGGATAGGCCAGTGCTCGAAGGGGAAGCTTCAAAGGTCTGCCACCTCTGTAAGGTGACCCTCCAGCCTCTGCTGCTAGCAGCAGATGGCAGCCCCCGGTTTACACCCCCACTTTGGGTGAGAAAACTTAGGAGAATAGGAGGTGTACCCACCTCTGCCAACTCCACCCCTCTGGTGGGGGAGGCGAGCTGAAGCACATCTTTCAGTCCCAGTCATCTTGAAGACGGGGAGACCCCTCCAATCAGGGCTAGGTCTATGCCCCCTCCCACAGGACGGTGGCATAACTGAGGATGTAGTCACCACAGGTAAGGTGCCCATTGGCCCTACCTGCTACTCCCCCCAAAAAAAACTAAATTTAGTATTTAGGTGGTTCCCCCAGACCTGAAAAGTTGATCTGCGACAACCTAAGAAGAAAGAAGGCATCCCTGTAGAGAAGACTGAAGACGACTGCCTTGGCCCCAGCCCTACTGGCATGTCCCCACCTTTTGTAAATCTACAATCTGTCTTGCACCAGCGACCTCTGAAAACCCTGGGAGGACTGCTGCCTTCGAAAAAGACTCCAATCTCCTGTAGACAGCGGACCTGTCCCGAAGAAAAAGACTCCAAGGGCTCCGGAATCAGCTGGAACTGGGATCCCTGCCCACTCTGTACCGGACGCCCACGGCCAGAGTCTGAGTGGCTCACCTGCCCAGTGAAGTCTCCCCAGTGATCCTAACCTCGAGTCAAGCGTTGGCTGGGCGCTCCTGACCTCCACAAAAACGCCTGCAGACTGAATCCAGAGGCTCCCCCTGACAGCGACTGACAAGCAGACTCCGACGTCAAAAGGCACCCCTGCACCCGAAGCTCCTGAGCCTTGGTAAGCTGAACAGATGGTGCCCCTGTGACCACTTACACCTCTACTTACCTCTGCTGTCATTAGTCTCCCTCTTGCAACCTCCTGTACGACACCCACAGCCTGTTTGTCAAAAGAAGAAACTCCACTGAAAAGTATTGGGCGCCTGATGCTGATTTTGTACTCTGCACCTGGCCGCTGGTGGTGTATGTTTGGTGCTGCTTTGTGTCCCCCCTGTGCATGTGCTAAGCCCCAAAGCTTGGCCCCTGCAACCGATTCACTTACCTGCAAGCAGTGTGGCTCCAAGCACTCCCAGCCCCTATCGAAAAGCATTGGGCCGAACTCCGACTTTGACCACTGCACCCGGCCACCACTGGGCCGCTGGTGGTGCAGTTTTGGTACTCACCAGACCCTTGACCTTTGGGCCCAAAGACTAGATTTTTAAGTGCCTTACTTACCTGTTTAACCGTGATATTGTTTTCCCCATAGGATAACATTGAACTGTCCTGAAAAGTTTCTAAGTGTCGACGTTTGAAAGTGAAAAAGTATTTTTATTTAAGACTGTACTTACCTTATTGTGAAGATCTTGGTCTTAAAATAAAATACACACAAAGAATATTTTTCCAAAATTGTTGTGAATCTCCTTTTTGAGTCGTGTGTCCATTATTGGTCAATGTTGTGCAATAAATGTCTTACACTCCTCTGTGTTAAGCCCAAGGCTGCATGCCCACACTACCACTAATAGAGCACTTTGGGTTTTACATTGAGCCCTGTACACTTTTGGAGAATCCCTGGACTCTGTGCACGGTATAATGCCACTCTGTGCAGTGGGCATTTCATATACAGAGCCAGCTTCCTACACATAAAACACACATTGCATTAGTAGTCCCTGGCACTGAAGGGAACTAATTTATTTGTGGATTTGCTCCTTGTAAAAGGTCAGAATGCCATCACTCACAGAGTAGTTAGCCAATGGCTGAAATTGGCTGGCTCACTGCCCCATGATGTATGCTCTACTAGGTAGAAGAAAAATGCAAATCACACCGCAACAGGCCAATGGATGATGGGCCTGGCAAAGGATATTATACACATAACTTTACTAAAAACAAAAGGCTAACGCCAGGACTAAAAATTACACCAAATCATTCACTCAGGCCTTCCATAGCACAACAAATCATGAAAGTAGCTTCAGGGCAATTAAAAATGCATGAGAAAATTAAATTGGCCAAGTGCATACATGCGAGATAACCCCATTTTCAGTCCACTCATCAAGTTCATACTTCTACCCTAGCGTTTTAAATCCATCTATGGAACAGCTCAAATCTGAGCTAAATCGCCATTTGAAAGCAAGGCTACCTGATGAATGTGACCCTTGAAGACTCTGAATCGGGTGGACTCTGATTTCATATAAACATCCTGATATTCTCCTGTTCTTCATAAGACTTCTGCTCCTGGAACACAGACATGGAGGAAAGTTTATTAGGCCCATCATACCACACATCATTTAGCCTGACAACAAAAATTCTCCACCATAACACCTCTTTATTCAGCAAAATATTATCCCTTTGAGGCTTACTCAAGGCAACACCCCTTTTCTTCATGCCAATTTTCCATTCCACTTCCAGCATTCCTGCTGTGCTATATTATGTCCATAACCCCAATCTGCCCTTACACTGACTATTCTAAAAAATATTTTTAAAAAGTGTTACTGTGATGTATGCACTTTTGTCATTGACCCATGGATCTTTTACTTTATCTTGCACTGTTTAACCATATTGCTTTCTTTTGCTCTCTTTACCCGTAAAAGGCAAGAAAGCCTATTTTATATTTAAAATATTGTAAGAACAACTGGTTTATAGAGTTAAGATACTTTACATTTTGCTCTCTTGCTCTCACTATATATAAATTTACAATGGGGAGTCCAAGAACTGACAGGTAATGTGCCCTTCCCCAGAACATTGATCCACCTACCAGCTCCCCTTCATATCTCAAACTCACTTCCTAACAAACTATTCTTTAGACAGGAACTGCACCAGACAAACTGCGATCAGTATTGGAGGGCTTTTATTTACAGAACTCATTAGTGGCAACCAGACATCAAAATGTCTCAATGGAAAGTATAATAAACAAATATCGGCCAAGCGGTTCACATGGCCTTCAGTCAGTAATGCTGCAAGATCATCAGGCTATATTATGCAGAGATTAATGTACATCACTGCCTCAGCCAAACCAAAATAAGGCAGGAGACAGGTGTGGGGTGCAGCCACCTACCACTTTCATACTTCTGATAGGTGCTCTTCGAACCTCATCACTCAGTTCCATGATAACCACAGATTAGAAGATGAGGGCCCTAGTGAAGCTCCTCCAAAAGGCAAAGAAAAGAAGGCTTCTTAGTTAGGATGGCACTGCCATCAATCCTTTCCAGGATGTAATACCACTGGTAGGAACAGACAGACCTTGAAGATATGAGAGCATTCAGCAAGTGATGTCTTTATAGGTTATCGTTGATACCAGGAATTGCCTAATGTTCTTTTCTGTGAGGATAAAAGGCAGCTCCTCAGATGGCCTCATTATGAAGTATCTCTACTAACCTAAGGAGACTTTTGCATAAATGCAATTTCAAAATTCCACTCATTCATTAAGAACTCTGAAGCATGTGAGGGGATGAATGACAAATGAGTTCCAAGTAATTCTTTGTCTCTGTGAAAGAAGATAGAACATGTCAAAGTGGAGTGTGATCACAAACGGCTCAAATGAAGGGCAGAAATGATCTTAAACAAAAATGCACTTTTCCGGGAAGTAAAAGATAGACTCCTGTCTGCTGTTGGTTTGAATATTCTAACGACATACAGTGCACCATACTTACATTTCCACCTAGCCTTAAAATTGCCTTTAATATTTACTCTCGCCCCGTAAGCATTTGCCAGGAATCTTAGACCTTTGAAGAATTGAATACTTTCATTGGCACTGTCCCCCCAAATTTAAGACTGGTTATAGGGGGTGACTTTAATTGTCAATTTGAGCCTCTTGATGCTTTAACTAGTGTTGAGGACCAGTCATGGTCAATCCCCGACACCCAAATTCACTCAATCAAGGCCTGGACTCCGTTGGCACTACAGATTAATGCAGTTACATTAACCCATTCCCTGAGAGCTTGCAATGGCCGTACTAAGTCAGATAGACCAGAAGTTCATGGAAGTGGGTTGCTGATTTCTCTGTCCTGCCGCGGCAGGACAGCAACCATAATGCCCTGAATTTGGAGCTGCGGCTCCCCAACTTCAACAACCTTATGGACAGTAGCACCCTGGTAGGTAGCAATCTAATTCTCACTAACAACAGAAGGAGAATCAGATGGGGGACTCTAAAGCAGTCACCTGATAAGATAGCTGCTCTGTTCTCTCGGACTATACAGCCCATTCAGGAAATGGGGGACATTGCCAGAGCAATGGAAATTCCGCAGTCGATTGATAGAATACAGGCGCTGCATTCAGATTTAACAACTAGACTGACCATCATATTTAACCCCCGGTCACGTCCCAAAACAAAACAGGGCTCCCAATTAACCTGGTACAACGACACATGCCGCAAGGCTAAGAGAGCCCTCTTAGATGCATTTAAAAGCAATGACAGACCCCTGATTAAGCAAAAGAGGTGCTGTTATCGTGATTCTATCAATCAAGCAAAGAAGGACTGGGAGACTGATAGATGGGATGCCATTAGCTCAGCCCTTTCCAATAGAGACATGAAGCCATTTTGGTCATTAGTACGCACAGAAGGCAACTTAGGTCAGTCTGCTCTAGAGCCAAATATTGCTGCTGCCCAGTGGAATTCTCACTTTCAAGCCCTTTATTCTATGGATGAAGGCATTGTTATAGATGCTAGCAGCCCCTCATCAACCCCCAGGACATGCTCAGAAGAGGGTTATGAGATCTCTCTAGCTGAGGTCCTTAAAGCGATCAGGAAGCTCCCTCTTGGGAAAGCTCCGGGCTTCGATAAGATCCCTGGAGACATATTTAGGGCTGAACCAGAAATATGGGGACCCTACCTCTGGGCTGTCTTCAATGCCATCCTGCAAGGTATGGCGATTCCGGACACCTGGTTGGGGGCCGAAATCTACCCCGTTTTCAAAAAGGGGTCACCTCTCTCACCGACTAACTATAGACTGATCAGTCTGATCGATGTCACCCAGAAACTGTTTGCTAGGATTCTCCTCGATCGCCTCCAGGCGTGGATGGAGGAGTGTGAAATTTTGAGTCCCTACCAGGCAGGTTTCCGGAAAAACATCTCCACCATAGACCAAATATTAAGGCTCCAGGTATTATACTGGAAGACGGTGTCAATGGAGGGTGGCAGCCTCTATTTGATATTCGTTGACCTGAAAACGGCCTTTGACTTGGTTCCTAGAGATAAATTATGGGTTGCTCTTAAACACCTGGGAATCCCTCCTTATCTCTTGACATTGATCATGAGATTACATGTGGGCAATTATGCCCAAGTAAGGTACGGGAAATTTGGGGAACTAACCCCTCGTTTCCAAGTTAATAGAGGGGTAAGGCAGGGGTGCGTGCTTGCTCCAACCCTCTTTTGCCTCTTCATTAATGCCTTAGTCACCCATTTAAATGAGGTAGTGGACAACGATGCCCCCAAGTTGGCGCACAGCAAGGTGCCAGCAATGATGTTGCGGAGGACACCTTGCTCCTCTTAAAGTCACCTATGGGCATCCAGAGGGTCCTTGACAGTTTTGCAACCTTCTGTACTGCTAGAGGGTTGGAGATTAACATGCTAAAAACCAAATTTATGGTTTTTAATCCAGCCAAATCCTCCCATCATAATCCCTCTTTAAATGGTACCTTGCTAGAGAGGGTGACAGTTTTTGATTATCTTGGTGTCACACTGTCTGAAAAGTTTGACTGGGGCCCTCAAATAGTTAAAGCTTGCCTCAAACTTGCCCAGATGGTAGGGGGAGTATTAAAAACCTACAGGAGCTCCTCTTGTAAACCGGCCGCCACGGTGGCCGAGATTTACAAAGTGCAAATAAGGAGTGCTGTAATGCATGGGGCTGAGCTATGGGGGCATTGTCCCCCCGGTGGCCTGTGCAAAACTGAGCATAATTTTATGAGACAGCTGCTGGGTCTTCCACCTAGCACCCCACTCAACCCTTTACGTATGGATCTTGGCATTAGACCTATAGCTGAGGAGATAGGCCTTCGCCCATTAACATTCTGGCGCAGATTGTGGGTGACCCCGGAACTTGCAGGATATCGGACAGAACTAAAGGAGATTCTGGGCTATCCGGGTTCGGGCAACCTGCCATGGTTCTCACACATCAGGGACACATGTTATAAGTTAGGATTGCCAAATCTATGGAGTAACCCGGAAGTAGCGTGTCAGGCCATTTCACGACTCACACTAGTCGGAGCTTATAGATCGCTTAAATTAGCTGACATACAGGGGAATACTCTATTAGGACATTTAACAGTCGACTTTTTAAATATCAAAGATGAGTACCACTTTGAGCACTTTTTGGATGTCATTCAACCTTTTTTGGCAAGGAAACTTTATTTTCAGTTTAGAATAGGGACTCTCCCTCTCTGTGCCTTTACCAATAAATGGTCAAAAGCTTCCCCCCTGGGGTGTCCTGCATGTAATTGCCCCAATGAGACTGACATCCACGTTTTCTTTTTTTGTCCCGGGTACAAAAGAGCTAGAAGACACTGGTTAATTCCACTCTGC
This sequence comes from Calotriton arnoldi, assembly GCA_963921515.1. NCBI lineage: Eukaryota > Metazoa > Chordata > Amphibia > Caudata > Salamandridae > Calotriton > Calotriton arnoldi. The sequence goes on from CAWUFW010004703.1 coordinate 354,781, forward strand.
AGGAACCTGGGGTGTAGGCAGTATGTGGAGGCATACAGATTATTGCGAACGGACTCCCATCCACACGTAGTTTTTGCAGTTTCCCGCTTCTTGAACTCTATGTGGCACAATCGGAGGTCATTGCTAAAATCAGTTCTGCAAGTCTCAACTATTCCGTAGTGCCCATCTTGTCATCTTTTACTTATTATAGCTTTTTTACCATCTAATCTATGTTTTATCATCTTTTAATCTGTTGCATTTCAAAATCAATTTTATTGAATAATGGAAATATAAACATACTAAATTGATTTGGGGTAATTGCTGGCCGCTGTCTAGCAGTATCATATTTACATTGATTTTTCTTCGTTATGATGAATCCTATCGAAGTTTTAACTGAGCTCTGTTCTCATTTTATCTCTATGTATTCCCCATTCTCTATGTATTTTATGTATTATTGTTTCTATTGTTCACTTTTTATGGTCTTATCGACCGAAATAAAGTTTGTTGAAATGGAATGGAATATTCTTTTCACTAGCATGTCAACACAACAGCGTTCCCACACAAGGTCCCTCATGCTTTTAAAATAGGGATCAACTACTTAACCAGGTAGATTTATTTTTCAAGCAGAAGCCAACAATAATTCCCAAGAAACACTGGGAAAACAGTAGTACAACAAAGAACCAATCAGAAACCATAACGCTGCATGAAATCCTATTTCTCTAGCACTTCTCTCTCTTTCCTTGCAGCTGGGGAGCCAGTAATCTATTAGCAGGCAAGTCGTTCTACTTGAGAGTTTTCCCTGCACAGGCAGAGGAGTGCTCGAGGTGCCGCCGGCCTGCGTTGATTGAATCCACCTCTACTTAGGGGTTTCCAGCCTGAAGCTGAAGGCCTCATTAAAGGCAAGTGCTAGTCCTCTCTGGGCCTTTAAAAACAAAAGGGGCAAAGCACAGGCTAAAAGCCTTTGCCATGGCTGTATTTGTGCCAGGAGACAAAAGGGCACAGTATCCCATTGTTTCCCTTTGTGTTTACCTGTCTCCCTGTCAGTTGACCTTCCTTGTTGAAGCCATGCAAAGAAGGGATATGGTTTCACCTGAAAAGCAGGAGGAGTTCATCTCCTGGGTGTATGGGTTATCGGAGGTGGTGTCCGGTGCCCTGGAGACCCTACCTGAGCCCCTTGCCAAGAGGAACGAGTTATTTACCTTTAGTAACGTTCTTTCTGGCAGAGACTGAAGATGCCTCACGATTTGAATACTCCTCCAAGCGTCAGACTAGATCTGGAAAATGTACAGCAGTACCCCTACAAGCCAGTTGGTGGCACTATTGGCTTCACGTCAACGTAATTCGGAAACTGATAGAATCTCTACCAGAAAGAGCTGGGGCTGTTGGCGATATTGGAATCCCCTACAATTTCCATTGAGGGGGCGAAACTGCTTGTGCAGCTGGCGCAGTGGGGCAAAAAGGACCAGGAAGCGCCCTGTGACTCTGCTATCTTTGAAGAGCTTAAGGGCAGAGTCTGCTTTATCCCCAAAACGTTGGGAGCCATCAAACGGCATGTCCATAAGACTGACCTGAAGGTCTAGCGAAGAGTCAGTGAACCACATCCAGGAATGCCTGTGAATGGCCACACTGGTGTTAATATCTCTGCCAAGGGAATCAGTGGTATCCAGTGATAACCATACGTGATATCTTGGAAAATAGAGGGTAGGACTCCAACAGAAAATACTTAAGACTCATGTTTTGCAGCCATGCTGTCAAAAAACCACAACAAAATCTATATGGTGCTGAGCTAAGAACAAAACAAACCCAATGAGTTATACTGCTACCACACACTATTAATTGCCTCACCAACTCATTCAGACTAACTCTCCTTACCTCACTTGAGTCAGGTGAGCTCCCCACAGTGTCCAAGCAGCCAAAACCCTTGCTCCTCAATCCACCCATGTTTAGGGGGAATTGCATCCCACCTGAGATTGTGTGTAAATAACAGAAATGCAATCCACCCAGATATCGGATTTTCATTACACCCTTTACTAGTTCCACCTTCGTTCATGACCGCCATCTTAGATGGGTAACCATACATAAAGAATTATTCTTCTACTCACAGGATTTGGGCCACAATTACTAGGTTCATCCACAAAAGAACTCAAAGCGCTCACTATGGAATTAATAAGCATCATACCAAAGAGTAAATTCTCCACTCGGAAACCGCATCCCACCTGGAATTAATAGTATATGTGAACGAAATTACAATCAACCAGGATATCAGACTGACTCACCCACTACAAGTTCCATATTCGTTCCTGGTAGCCATCTTTAGTTGGGTGGCCATATGTAAGAAATTATTTATTTACCCACAGGTACTGTAGTACATTTTCAGTTGGAATCCGACCCTCAATTTTCTAAGATGTTGTATATGGCTGTAGGATTACACATGAACATCAAACATAAGGGGAAACAACTTAGGAGCATTTTTATGGATAAAGTGCGTGGTGTTTCAGGAAAGGCGTAGATGGGGTGGTATTTGTAAAGTGAATTGAAAATATGAATTGTAGGTTTTTGTTATATATACGCCATAGGAAAAAATTGAGTATTGCTGTCCTAGTCACAAAATTAGGAGAACATATCAAGTGGCGTGAGTTGAGGTCTTCCCTGGAATGATTTATTGAGATATAGAGGTAATGTAATATTGTGACATGTAATAGAATAGAAAAAACTGTAAGAATACTATATACTACAAGTGCCTATGTTATGTTATTGTGATTTATACAGCGCACAGCTACTCTAAGGCCTGTCTCGGCCTATGATGAGTGAACCCTATGAATTTTGATTTTTAAAGCCCTCTGACACTTCATATGAGAATGGTCTATTCCTACAAAGATTCCCATATGAAGGGTGCAAGACATCAAACATTTGAGAAAATACACTTTTGGAAAATGATTTATAAATTCCAGTACTGGGAAGAATTGAAGGCAAGGTGAGATGAATTGGAAATATTGACTATTTGCCATTATGGCTATATGATAAGATCTAGAGTCCTTATTTATAGAAGCATTGGCATAATATTTCTCAGCTACAAAAAGTTCCCTGTTGGAGTATCAGGTGAAAAGCATGTCCGGTTGTGCGTCCGGTTCAATATACCGGATTGACATTTGGCGAGTCGTAAATAGTAAAGATAGGATCCTCGTGGACATAGTAAAAATGAGAGAATTACCAAACTTGGTTGGTGAGGTGAAGGAGTTGGTGTGTTTTTTGACATGAAGAGGATTTTTAGTAGATGACTGAAGAAAGATGTATATGTTGTAGTGTGGGATTGGATGTTTGATTATATATATATGGGTGAGAAAAATGCATTGTGTGTGAATTTGCACAGACTCTTTGAGGAAATAAGGTGACATTACCTATGCAACTAATTGGTCGATAGGGTAAACATTAGCAATAGAATGCCACATGCTGCTAGATGAAATTTATCTTAAGCGATAAAGTTTTTATATTCTTTTTTTAAATGTATGTGTACATAAAGTTTATGCATAGCAATGATTTGTGTCCACATTGTAGAGATATGTTTTGATGTTACCTTTGTTATCTGATACACTTGATAGTTGTTTATGTTCTTGATTGTGATGCATTTATGACTATTGTTTTTCTGTTTGCTTTGTAAATGTTGTGAAATGTTTTCTAATTGTAAGGAAGATCATTATCTAATTTAGTCCTGAAGATGGACTCTATAAAAACTTCTCCACCGAAACATGACAGCAAAATATTGTGACATTTACTAGCACTGGCCATTTTTACATGAGAACTAAGTTTCATAAATGCTCAGTGAGATATTAAGTAGACTTTTACATGTTCAAAGACACATTGATTAGTCTGACTCAATTCTTCCTTTTTAGATCGAGCCTGGACAGCGCATGCGCTGTGGCGAGGCATGCAGTATTGGAGTATGGCTTTGAAGCCCCACCCACTCTCCGCCCATATTTTTAATTAGCATGTCTCATTGTCCTTTGTAAATGCTGGCTTTCGAGTCGTTATTAGACTTGTTTGTCCCTCCTTGGTACCGCCTTGTCTGCATTTGTTACCTCCCATAACGACTGGACCTTTTACTCGTCTTGTTACACGGTCTGCTTTATCTTGGCTGTGAGCACTATTTTGTTTAATGAGTTGCCCCTATACCACCCACTACGTTGCAGCACGCCGCCCGCTTTTATTTTAATTATAATTACTAATGGCGGTACGCTTTAACTATAGCGACCTCGTTTCTTTCTTTCTGTATTTATTTTAGCAGCAAGGTCCGCTTTAAGTATAGTGGCCGTGCTTACTTATTAATTTTTTTTGTTTACTAGGGCCCATGCGGCGCTTTCACATTCATGGAGGCTGCGCCTCTTTCTTTAGACAAGCCACGTCTAAACAAATGTGCGTGGCCGGTATTAAAGTGAAAGCGCGGCATGGGCGCTTTAAAAAAAAAACCCATCTGTTTGTCAACTTGACAAACCAATGCTTTTTTTTGTCAAAGCGCCCCGTGCCACGGTTTCACTTTAATGTCGGCCACACCCCTTTCTTTAGACGCGGCTTGTCTAAAGAAAGGGGTGCGGCCTCCATGAATGTGAAAGCGCTGCATGGGCGCTAGTAATTTGCAATGCAATAGGTCTCGCAATTGCGAGAGTTTAAGCTATTGCATTGCCAATAGCTGAAAACTCTTGTAAATGCGAGACCTATTGCATTGCAAATGCTTGTTGTGTTATGTAATTAGGGCGCCCAGTTTTATGTTTTTTTTGTTTTTTTTTAACATTTCCGTCTGTATTTAACCATATTTATTTTTTGGTCATCTTATTGGTATTTATCCATATTTATTTTGTGTTGTGAGAATAAATGGAGCTGTAAAACTGTTTATTTCCACGTTTATTTAACTCTTGGACGTGGACTAATACATGGATGCCTGTCACATTTAAACAAATTAAGCAGTCTCGTATAACAAAAGACTACACTCATAGGTACATATAAGCGTTACACTACAAATATATGTTAACATGTGCCTGTATTTAAGGAAATGTCAACCTGTTTTTTTTAACTCTCTATCTGCTTAGCTGTTGCCTTGAATTCATGAAAGACAGCGTCTAGAGTCTCCTACAAGAAGCACCATTTTCAGCATTTTTCCGCTTTTAAAAATAAATACAGGCAGGAAACACATTGTTTTGTGTCTGTATTTATCTTTAAAAATCTGTTAAAACAGAACACCGGAAGCCTTATATGTAATATATGTTTTTAAATGACTGTACATACTAAGCGTTACGTATTATTACAAGTATTATCTTTTTATCGGATTAAAAGTATATAAATTTTCCGAGCGCTTTGACAGGTATATTTGCTATTCTTCTGTTTAGGGGCTTTATTGTGTAAGTCTGAAAGATTAAGTGTAATTGCGATTTTTGATTTGTATCCTACATTGAGGGGAGCTGCTTCTGGTCTCGCTTGGCTTATGAAACGATTAGGCAAGGAAGTAAGAGGTCACCTGAAGTCTGAATGGCCAGTCCTACCTTGGACAGCAAGGTGGTGGCCACACCCAAGACTGATGGCCACATTCCTGGCTAAGTTTGTCAAGGACCGTAAGAAGGGGATAGACAGATTTTAGTGGTATAGCCAGGATAAACGTCTGGACTTAGCAGGGCCTTTCACAAAGATACTGGATATAGCAGAAGAGGACAGACAATCAGGGCAGTGATCTTCTCAGAGGTCCTTTCAGACTGGGCTCATCTGCCGGGCATCTTCCTGGACCCAATACTCAAGGACTTGGACACTTCAGAGGCAGACATGGTGGCCGAGGCTGGCATCTTTCGGGACGCCTTCCTCAAGGATCTGGGCAAAAATGCATCTTCCTTAACTTCCCTTCGCAAGACAAGCTTCAATAAAGTTCTTTGGCCAAAAGCTTTAGAGGGGCCGGAAGAGGGTGTCATTCCGATCGCTTTCTCAACCAAGATCCACAGAGGGGGCAGGCTTCCCACAGATGTTAGTAGCAGGACCAGAACCGCTTTGGCAGCTTCTTCCCCACCTGGTGAGCAGGCAGAAACAGTGGAGGCAGAGACTCCGGCAGAGGGAACATCAACCCTTCAAACAGATACACTAGTGAGTCTGATCCCTCCTAGAAATTGGGGGAGGGGTGGGGGGGATTGGCTTCATTTGCACACAACTGGTGGGAACTGACCAACAATGACTGGCTTCTCCAACCAGCCTAGGTTTTCCAAATAGAGTTTTATGTCTCACATAAGCAATGGCGGAGGCCGAAGCAGATTTATTTTTGGGTCAAAGATCCGGTCATAATAGACCAAGAGGTGCTAGCCCTGGAGACAAAAAGGGGTCATCACTCCTCCGCTTGCCCTTACCCGAGGTTTCATGAGCAATATCTTCTTAGTGCAAAAGAAAGACAAAAGGCAGAGGAGAGAGATATCAATTGGAGAAAGTTCAATGAGTTTTTAGTTTTGCGCTATTTCAAAATGGAAGGAATCCATCTTCTCTGGGATCTCCTCCAGTTGGGCGACTGGATGGTCCGGCTAGACCTGGAGGCTGCCTACCTAATGGTGCTCATCTTCCACCCTCATAGCAGGCTCCTGCAGTTCCAAATGAAGCACCTGGTGTACGAACTTAAGACCTTATAAATTTAGATTGTCATCAGCCCCCTGGTGCTTCATGAAGATACTCAGACTGGTCATGGAATTTCTTCAAACAAGGAACGGGGGGAGGGGGGGCTCACCTGTTTCTGTACTTCGACGATATACTGATCATGGGCCAATGCCCTCATTGTCTCAGGCACCATCTAGGAATGATGGTCAACCTACTCCAGAGCTTGGGGTTTATAATCAACACAGAGAAATTGGTTCTCATCACAGATGCCATTCAAGCTACCTTGTGGCTGCTACAATCAAAGATTTCAAACATCAAGAAAGAGCTGAGACATACACTCCTCTAGCCAATGGGCCATTTGATGCAGATCGCTCGGGTAAAGGGATTACAGGAGTCCTCCATACAGGCGATCTTCCAGGGACCTCTCCATTAACGGGCTCTGCAGTGTATGAAAGCCTTGCACCTCAGTAGAGACTCACTTACTCTGGTAACCCTCACAAACCATGCCAAGAAGGAGATGTAATGGTTGCTACAGCACATGAAAGGCAAGGCAATCTTCAGATCAACTCCCAATAGGGTGATAAATTTCAATGCCAGCGGGGGGTGGAGTGAGCGGAGAAGAAAGAAAGCTGTGTAAGCATCTAGCTCCTCCAGCGCAGCTTCCTGTAAGCAGCTCTTCTGCCACCAATCACTGTCTGCTGCTGCTTGAAAGAGGGGCCCTGAGGTGCACTGCGCTTGAGTGCCTTCTGGGCTACTCCACTGCCACAGCACCACGATGGCGGTTGAGTCCCGTGACCTGTAGATCCTTGGGTGGCGGCTTGGAGCGGGACCGGTTGGGTACGAATGCTGCGTAGCCAAGCTGGGGTTGTGCGGCTTGGAGGTGGGTGAGTGTTTTCCTGGTGGGTCTGTACTCCTCACCTGCAAATCGCTGGACCAGCTGCATACAGAAGCCTGGGGCTCCCCTCCTGGCGATCTGGCGGGTGCTCCGCGCGGCGGCGTTTCTTTCGACAGCCTGGTGGCCTCCCTGTGTCTGGAGGAGTGTGGCCCAGTTGCGAGTTGTCACCGGTGTTGGGCATGCGGCTGAGTATCAGAGCCCCAACGACGTTCCCCCGGCCTTGGATTAGCCGTGCTTTGCCCGTCCCTGGAGGCTCTACTATGCTCACATGAGGCTGCCTTCCTGTGCCCCGATGTGCACCCCCTTAAGAAAGGGCCCATCTCCTTAACAAGTTGCTAAAGCTGTACTGGCCATTTTCTACAAGGTGCTGTGCTTCCTCAATAGGCCAGTCTCTGTCCCAGGACCCAGGCTCACCAAGCCGATGCATGCTCCATTGCCTGCTCTGGGGGTCCTTCTCTTCAGGCCTGGAGTCTCACTTGTCTCTGTGTACAGTGAAAGTGAATGAGTTAACCTGACTGTTTGTGACTTATCTGTCCAATCTTAGAAGCTCACTACCTGACTTACTCATTGTGTGCACTGCTGATGTGGTGGACCTCCCATCCCCTTACAGTCGCCTGGCCCTGCTGGCATAACCCGGCTGCGTGAGGAGGATCAACCTTATGGGGAAATCAGACCACAGGCAGACCAAGCTCCCACTTGACAAGGAACAATTTGCTGTGCATACTGACGGATACCCAGTCGAGGCAGGTGCTATAAATGATGACATTGCGGCCCTTCTGCACAATATGAAAGAGAGACTGTGGTCTGTAGATGGCAAAATAGATATGTTAACAACATGGATGGAGAGAAGACAGGCAGGACGCTAGACTCATGCAAGCAAAAACAAGGAACTCGGACATCGAGGACTCAAATGGTCAGACCTCAGTTTCTCTTACGGCCCTTAAAAGAGAACTTAGCATCATAAAGGGAAAGAATGAAGACCTGGAAGGACGATTGCATCGAAATAACGGGCGCATTATTGGTGTAGTGGAGTTCTTCAATATCACCAGCATGGAGGGCTTTGTAGAGGACATGATCTCTCTATTCATTCAGGAAGCATTCTCAGCCACATTAATTGTTGAAAAAGCATATCACTCTCTAGTGCCTAGACCGCGGCCAGGGGCTAGGCCTATCATAGCTTGTTTATTCAACTATAGAGATCGCAACCAGATCTTGCGTCTCAACAGGGCACAACTGAACCCGCAATACGCTGGGGCTGCCATCGCTTTTTTCCCCAGATTTCAGCCCTGCGGTACAGGAGGCTAGGCGATCAATCTCCGTGGTCATGAGAGCTCTGCGAGCAAAAGCAATCAGATCTACCTGGCCAAACTTCGTGAGGAGTATACAGGCAAGGCTCATTTTGTTACCCACCCAGAGGCTGCACCGGACTTTATTGAGACTTTCTTGAGGCACAGGGAACGAGAGATCAGCAGCTAGCAGCCCAGCTTCCACGAGAAGCAGGTTGTTATAAGGAGATACCAACCTTAGTGACAATGACTAAATGCGCCGAACAAGTTACTTACCTTCGGTAACGATATATCTGTAAGAAACATAGGTTAGTTATGGATTCCTTACCTTAGAATCTCCCTCAGGCGTCAGACTGGATCCGGAAAGTTTTTCGTCAGCAGTACCCCTGCATGTCGGTTGACTCTGCGTTCGTCGGCGTCGTGGTCGCCGGGATGACGTTGCGGTAGCTACATAGACGCCACCCTCGCGCGCTGACGTCAGTTCTGTACACGACTTTCCACGCCAGAAGCGCAGAGCCATGCAAGACACTGACCACTGGTGCACAAAACTAGGGCCTTGAAAGTATGTCCTTAACCCTAGAAGTCAGTTCGCAGAACGGGGAGGATGGGTGGGGCGGTAAGTAATCTATAACTAACCTATGTTTCTTACAGATATATCGTTACCGAAGGTAAGTAACTTGTTCATCTGAAAGAAACAGTTAGTTCTAGATTCCTTACCTTAGAATAGATATCCCAGCAATACCAACCCCGGAGGTGGGTCTGCGAACTAAGTTCACACCAGAAAGTCCTGGAGAACAGAACGGCCAAAGAAGCCGCCTCTCCGGACTTGGCTGTCCAGGCAGTAGTGTTTGGTGAACGTGTGTAGCGGATGCCCACGTAGCTGCCGACAGATGTCATTTAGGGGGACTCCTCGTCCCAAAGCAGTGGTAGCTGCCTTTGCCCTGGTGGAATGGGCGCGCAGTCCCACTGGAGGCTCATTCTTTGCCAAAGAATAGCAGGCTTTGATGCACAGAATGATCCACCTGGAGATGGTCCGTTTGTGCACGGCCCGACCTTTCTTAGCGCCCACGTAACAACCAAAGAGCTGGTCGTCCACCCGGAATTGTTTTGTGCGATCCAAGTAGAAGGAAAGCGCATGTTTTGGATCCAGCCGGTGGAGCGCATCTTCCTCTTTTGAAGGATGCGGAGGCGGAAAGAAGATGGGCAAAGTGATGGTTTGGCCAATGTGGAAAGAAGTAACCACCTTGGGAAGAAAGGATGGTCTAGTTCTAAGGACGACCTTGTCCAGATGGACAGCCAGAAAGGGAGGCTTGGAAGAAAGAGCTTGTAGCTCACTCATCCTGCGTGCAGAGGTGATGGCCACCAGAAAGGCAGTTTTCAAAGTAAGAAGCCTGAGAGGACAGTTATGTAGCGGCTCAAATGGAGCACACATAAGATAAGTAACCACCAAGTTCAAGTCCCACTGGGGCATTACGAAGGGAACAGGAGGAAAGAGATGAGTAATGCCCTTAAGGAATCTATTTACAACAGGGGACTTGAAAAGAGAAGGCTGATCAGGAAGCCGAAGTAAGGCAGAAATGGCTAAGAGTTGGCCTTTGAGAGTGCCCAGAGCAGGGCCCTGCTGGGCCAAAGAGAGGAGGAACAAGAGAACCTCAGAAAGAGGGGCAGAAAGGGGATATACAGCCTTTGCTGTGCACCATGCCACAAATTTGTTCCATCTGCAGGCGTATACCGTCTTAGTGGAGGGACGCCTGGCTGCCAAGATTACATCGCAGACTTCGGGAGGCAGGTCAAACGACGTCAACTGCCGCCGCTCAATCTCCACGCAAGGAGGTGGAGGCTGGACAGGTTCGGGTGGAGGACCGTCCCCTGCTGCTGCGACAGAAGATTCTCCCGAAGAGGCAGTCTGATCGGAGGATCGATGGCCATGTTGAGCAGCTCGGATACCAGACTCTTCGTGCCCAATCCGGAGCCACAAGAATGACTTGGGCCGGTCGTGCTTGATCTTCTTCAGCACTCTGGGCAGAAGTGGTATAGGCGGAAAGGCGTATAGAAGACCGCAACTCCACTCGCGACAAAAAGCGCCACCTAGAGAGTGCCGCCTTGGAAATTCCAACGCGCAGAACTGCTGACATTGCGCGTTCTCTCCGGGGGCGAAGAGATCTAACCAAGACTCTCCCCACTTGTGAAAGAGACCCTGCACCACCTCCAAGTGAAGACGCCATTCGTGATCCATCATGCACCTGCGGCTGAGTTCGTCCGCCCTGGCGTTCAGAGAACCTGCCAGGTGTTGAACCACCAGGGATATGCCCTGATGTTCCAGCCATGTCCAGAGGCGGAGGGCCTCCTGACATAGGGTCCACGACCCCACCCTGCCTTGTTTGTTGAAGTACCACATGGCGGTGGTGTTGTATGTGAACACCTGCACTACTCTTCCCCGTACAGAGGGAAGGAATACCTTGAGTGCAAGACGGATCGCCCCAAAGCTCCAGAAGGTTGATGTGGAGCCCGGACTCCACCGGAGACGAGAGGCCTCTGATCTCCGCCCCTCCCATGTAGCCGCCCCATTCCAGAAGGGATGCGTCTGTCACCACTGTATGATCTGGTTGGAGGAAGGGAGAGGGATCTGCCGTTGACCCAATCCGGGTTCGTGAGCCACCACTGCAATTGTCGTGCAGTGCCCTCTGAGATCTGGACATAATCGGACAGATTCCCCTGATCCTGCGCCCACTGGAACTTCAGGTCCCACTGCAGAGCCCACATATGCCATCTGGCATGATCCACCAGCAGGATGCAGGAGGCCATCAGACCCAGCAGCCTGAGGGTCATCCTGACCGAAACCCGGGATAGAGGCTGAAAGATCGGAATCATAGCCCGAATATCCCGGACTCGCTGTTCGGGAGGATAAACCCGAAACTGCGTCGTGTCCAGAATCGCTCCGATGCAAAGGAGCTTCTGAGAGGGGGTCAGGTGTGACTTCGGCACGTTGATGGAGAACCCCAGCGATTGCAGGAGGTCGGCCGTAGTCTGGAGCTGGGAGACGACAACCTGGGGCGAGCCCGTCTTCAACAGCCAGTCATCGAGATAGGGGAAGACTGAAACCCCTGATCTGCGCAGATGAGCTGCGACCACCGCCATCACTTTCGTGAACACCCGAGGGGCGCTGGTGAGGCCAAAGGAGAGCACGGTAAACTGAAAATGCTGGTGGCCTACCGTGAACCGTGGGTAACGCCTGTGGGCCAGTAGGACGGGTATGTGGAAATAGGCGTCCTGCAAGTCCAACGCTGCCATCCAGGCTAAAGGGTCGAGGGCAGACAAGACCTGAGCGAGCGTCAACATTTTGAACTTCTCTTTCCAGAGGAAGAGGTTGATGTTCCTGAGATCCAAGATAGGACGCAGGCCTTTGTCCTTCTTGGGCACCAGAAAGTAGTGGGAATAGCAACCACGACCTACTTCTGGGGCAGGAACGCGCTCGATGGGTCCCTTGGCCAAGAGTGCCGAAACTTCCTGTTGGAGAAGGGCCAGGTGATCCTCCGACATGCGATGGTACTGAGGTGGCATGGATGGAGGGGTAGTCTCGAAGGGGAGGGAGTAGCCCCTTCGGACTATTTGCAAAACCCACCTGTCCGACGTGATGGTGCGCCAGTGGGGAAGGTGATGGCGGATCCTGCCGTCCACTGGCGTTTGGTGGCCCTGAAAGGTCGGACTAGGAGGGTTTGGAGGCTGCTGCAGAGGGGGCTGTGGTGGACTGGCCCGCCCGCTGGCCCCCAGAACCACGGCGGTGGTTCCCACGTCCCTGGCCGCGCTGGGGCTGAACAGCTTGCGCCGGCCTGTGGCTCTGGGCGGGACGTAGCGGGGCACCCCTTCCGTAGCCACGAAAGGCAGACTGCGCAGGGCGGGTGGTGGAGAAGCCCAAGGACCTGGCCGTAGCCCGAGAGTCCTTAAAGCGCTCTAGCGTGTTGTCTGCCTTGTCGCCGAAAAGGCGACGGCCATCAAAGGGCATGTCCTTAAGTGTGGATTGGACATCCCCGTAAAAACCAGTTGATCGCAACCAGGCATAGCGTCGAAGGGCGACTGACGAGGAAATCGTCCTGCCAAGTGTGTCAGTGGTATCCAGCCCACAGGGGATGGTAAACTTCGCTGCATCTCTCCCTTCAGCAACCGCTCGAGAGAGCACGGCCCGGGCCTCCTCCGGGCACTGAGGCAGCACCTGCGCAACCGTGTTCCACACGGAGTGGGTGTAACGGCCCAATAGACAAGCAGTGTTTACCGACCGCAGTCCCAAGCTGGAGGAAGAAAACATCTTCTTCCCAAGATGATCCAGCTTCTTGGATTCCCTGTCCGGGGGAGCAGTAGGGAATGAGCCCTTGGACGTGGAGGCTTGGACTACCAAGCTCTCAGGGGTGGGGTGTTGGGAGAGGAAAGTGGGGTCACCCGGGGCCGGGCGGTGGCGTCGGGAAATCATCCTGTCCACAGGAGCCCCTGTGTTGGGCCTGGACCAGGTGCCCAAAAGGATGTCGGTGAGGGCTTCATTAAACGGCAGCAGGGGCTCCGAAGAGCTCGCTGCCGGCTGAAGCACCTCTGTCAGGAGGTTAGTCCTGACTGCCACCGTAGGTAGCTCGAGGTGGAGAGCCTCGGCCGCCCTACGCAACACCACTGCGTATGACGCTCCCTCCTCCATAGCCACGGTAGGAGGAGACAACATGCCACAGTCTGGTGAGGTATCCAAATCACTGGCTTCCCCCAGTTCCTCTCTCCAGTCCTGCTCATACACCAGCTGGTCTGTTAAAGGGTCTCCAGACCCCTCCCAGTCCTCGTCACCCTCCTCTGGCTGCCAATCCGGTCTCAAAGAGCCAGGGCAGAACAGGGGCACAAAAGTACCCGTCGGCGTCGGTCGACGCCGGTCCGACTCCGTGTCTACTTCGAGGTGGAGGCCGGTGTCGACATCGGCTGGGGACACAGCCGACGCCGGACGTGGTGCTGGTGGAATCGGCGCCGGGAGAGGTGTAACGAGGTCGACCGGCGCCGATCCGGATCCAGGGGGACCCTGCGGCGCCGAGGCCCAAGCCGCCCAGCCGAGTCCGCGGGGTCCAAAGGTGCGCCGGCGGAGTCAGGCTGCCCAAAGATGGCATGCATCGCTTCGTAGAAACTCCGAAGCTGGGCAGGAGTCGCACCCGGTCCCGGAAAGGGAGGGAAACCCGAAGCCGACCCAGCAGGCTCCGCACGCGGAGCCGCGGGAGGGGCACCACCCGCATCCCTCGTCGCGTCGGCCAACGGACGGGGAGAAGTCGAAGAGCGACGATGCTTCTTCGACTTCTTTTTGTGCTTCAACTTACCTGACCCGAGTGCGAAGACTTTGACGAAGAATGGTGTTGGCTCCGCGACCGGTCCCTCGACCCCCTCCGCGACCGGGACCTCGAGCGGCGCGGAACCGACTGCCGGGCCTCGAGTAGCTTTCGGGACCGCTCCCGCAAAGACTTCGGGGCCATGGTCCGGCAGTCGGAGCACGACTTGGGGTCGTGGTCGCGCTCCAGGCAGTAGAGGCACACGCGGTGCAGATCCGTCACCAACATGAGTCGGTTTCAGGAACTGCAAGCCTTAAAGCCGGGCATCCCTCGTGCACCAGGAGTCGATGGACTCAACAACAACGAAGTCCACAAAAGTCGAGAAAAAGTTCAGTCAAAAATTGACTGGGGGTACCGCTCTCTCCGGATCTGCGCTTGCTGGCGCGGAAAAAGAAATTACTGACGTCAGCGCGCGAGGGCGGCGTCTATGTAGCTACCGCGACGCCATCCCGGCGACGACGAACGCGGAGTCGACCAACGCCACCTTCCGACGCGCAGGGGTACTGCTGACGAAAAACTTTCCGGATCCAGTCTGATGCCTGGGGAGATTCTAAGGTAAGGAATCTATAACTAACTGTTTCTTTCAGATTGATGTTCCATTTACCTGCACACTTATTTTATTTTCTTGAATCCTCCTACTTGTTATCCATTGAAGGTGTGGCCACTGTCCAACCATGGTGTCACACAATGTACTACATGGTATTTCCTTACAGTCAGCATGTAGGTCTGGTTGTACTGGGTGCTAGAGAACAGGATGTACTATTATGCACAATATCAGTTTAGGTTACACCTCCTTTTTTTAATGGGCAAGTGCCTGTTAGAATCAATCTGAGGGGCATGAGGACTTTGGCAAAGGCACAATGATCTCCTAAATGCTATTGTAGCAGTTTACTATCTGTATGGTTTTATGCTAACTGGCAGAACTTCAATAGCTATGCATGTAACTATATGGGCCGGCCTGTGCTTCACGGCGCCCCCACGCATTGAGTGCACTTGCAGTGACTAACATGATTGAGATTTGTTTTTTGTTGTTTTCCTTCTTGGGAGGGGGTACAGACCGACGATTGGGGTTAGGGTGGGATGGCGGTTGTGAATGGGGAAGTACATTGTTTTGATTTGACCGAAAGAATGTTGAAACTAGTTGCAGTGAATGAGCATGATTTGGCCATGCTCAGCAGCTTCTATCGCTGAAAGAGCTGCCACTTCCTGGCGGAGAAGAGAATCGTGGTCCTCCGTCAGCCTGTCATAAGTAGATGGCATGGAGGGAGGAGTAGTCTCGAAAGGGAGGAAGTAGCCCCTCTGGGTAATCTGCAAAACCCACCTGTCCAATGTTGTGGACTGCCAGTGGGCTGGTGATGGGGAATCCTGATGCCCACTGGGTGCCCATGATGGTAAAAGGCAGACTAGAAGGGTTTGAAGGCTGCGGCTGCTTGCGGGGGTTGGTGGACCTATCTGATTATCAGCCACCAGACCCATGGGTCCGGTAGGGACCGTGTCCATAGCAATGCAGTGGCTGGAAAGCTTGCGCACTGTGGTGGCTGGGCGGGTAAAGACGCAGTTGTACGCCCCTTCTGTGGCCTCAAAAGGAGCGAAAGGCAGATTGAGGGTGACAAGGGGGCAATTGAAAGACCCAAGCACCTGGCCTCAGCACTGCTGTACTTAAAGCACTCCAGCGCAGAATCTGCCTCGTCTCCGAAGAGACGGGAGCCATCAAAGGGCATTTTCATCAGGAAGGACTGCACATCCCCAGAACAACCAATCGTCCTCAACCAGGCGTGGCGTTGCAGAGCCACTGTTGACACAACCACTCTGCCTAGTGAGTCGGTGGTGTCTAGTCCACAGCAGAAGGTGAACTTAGCTGCATCACACCCATCGGCAAGAGCCTGGGAGAGCACAGCCCAGGCCGCCTCTGGGACCGTTGGCAGCACCTGCGCAACCGTATCCACAGTGCGTGGGAATAGCTGCCCAAAAGGCATGTGGTGTTCATAGTCCACCATGCCAAGCTGGCAAAAGAAAACATCTTCCCAAGATTTTCCAGACTTTTGAATTCCCTGTCCAGGGGTGCGGTAGGGAAAGCACCAGGATTTACATGCAAAGTTGCGTCTTGGACCACCAAGCTCTCTGGGGTAGGGTGTTGGGTGAGGAAATTTGTGTCCCCTGGAGCGAGGCGGTGGTGGCTGGCACTCGCCCTGTTCACAGGAGCCCCGGTGTTGGGCTCGCACCTAGTCCCAAGCAAGATGACAGTAAGAGCCTCATTGAAAGGGAGAAGCGATTCTGATGGGGACACTCCCAGCTGAAGCATTTCAGTCAAAACATTAGTCTTGACTGCCACTGAGAGCAAGCTAATGTCCAGGACCTCAGCTGCCCTGCGCACCACCATTGCAAAGGAAGATTCAGGGGCAGATCCTCCGTTACGGCGGAGCAGCGACACCCCACTAACTAAAATGCCCCCAGGTGAAAAATAAAATGATAATAAACATTACCATTTTATTTTTCATTAACTCAGCAAACATGCATCCCGAGCTGAGAGTCAGGATGGGGCAAGGCAAGTGCTGAGAGGCAGCAGCAGAGAGGAGTGATGGACAGGGCACTAAGTTTAAAGTGCGCATGTCTTTTTGGCCGGCTGTCTTGCGATGGCCAGCCAGATATGCGCACTGTAAACCTCTCAACCGAGCTGTCTTGGACAGCCAAGTTGAGAGCAAGCATAGGCCTCCAGAGGCCTTTGGAGCGCTGAGAGAGCCTGCTCCATCCAATCATACCGCTTCTCTCATGCTGATTAACAGCATGACAGCAGCGTCAGGATTGGTTAGGGGATTAGGCTGGGCCCACGCTGGAGGAGATAAGAACATCGAGACCGGAGCGAGGGCCTGCAGCAAGGTAAGTGACTTTATTTCCTTTTTTTAATGTATCGCATGTGTGTATGTATGCCCTAAATCGCCGACATGCATTACATTACAGTTTTAAAGTTAAAAATGTTAACTTTAAAACGATAATGTAATGCATGTCGGCATGAATTTAGTTAATGTAGTTTTTCCCGTGTATGCACCCACCAATCATTTGCCCGTCTCACCACTATGCATAGCTGGCAGCCGCCACTGGGAAGCTCCCTCCTCCGTAGTTACGGTAGGGGGAGAAAGTATGCCAGTATCTGGGGAAGTATCCAGTTGACTGACTTAACTCAGATCCTCACACAAGTCCATTTGTTCTTCCTAAGGCTAGTATTCTTCAGAGTCCAGCAACCCCACCCATTCCTTCCAGAGTCCTAGACCATAAGAATTGGGCTCAGGCTACGGCCTGGAAGGCATGGCTCTAGTCGGCATAGACGACGACGCTCTGGCTCAGTGTCGCAGTTGGGGATGAGGAAGGGGATGGCACCAGAAGCATCGGAATCGGCGTTGGTGAAGGTCGAGGTGGCATAACTGGCGCCGATCCATCTGTGAATCCCTGGGGTCCGACTGGGTCTGGCATCACCGGCGTGGATCTTGCCTCGCTAAACTTTACCTTCTCTTGAACTTTTCTTAGAAATTTCTTCTAAGTCCAAAGGTAAGCCGAGACCAGGCCCAATCCATTTTGTGTAGACAAACCACTCTCTATCGCAGTTGGCCTTAACATTTGACTTTGCCCCAGTCTCGAGTGACCAGACACCCATGGTTACTGCTTTGTTATTTTAGACGCTAGTTTTCACTAAAAAGTTTAAAAATTAATAACCCCGGCTCTACTGATTGGATTAATTTGTTTTCTAGTCATTTTATTTATCTACATTTTCTCTGTTTTTCTAATTAGGTTTGGGATTTTTTACTTGTGTTGTGTTTTCACTTTATTACTGTTTGCGTGCTGCATAAGTTGATCCTGAATGCTTTTGTGCCAAGCTATGAGAGGGTGAAGCACATGTTAATTTGGTTAATTTTGTGGTTCACCCTGACAAGGATTGTGGTTGTTGCTTGAGAATGGCTTCCTACCCCCTAAACCAACAACCCCTTTTTTTTTTTTTTTTACAGAGTTCCTCTCCCGAAAGGGGTTGGGACGTAAATTACCTATGCTTCTCTGCTTGATATTGTTTAAGAGTATCGGATGTCAAGGCTCTGGACATGGCGGGAAGGATGTTTACTCCACATGGGATTATGTTTCCCATATCTATATATATTAAATGCAATATCAACATATCATCTTATCCAGAGTTTGAGAGTACTCCTAAATTATGCGTGGTACATTGTATTAAGACTTATAAAGCTATGATGGAAGAGTTCAGACCTCCAGGATTATCACAACTGCTTACTGCTATCAGAAAGTCATTCAAGGTGATTTAATATCCTACCACAGCTAGATGGGCGAGATGGGTCTTGCAAGAATAGGCATCTTTAAATTTGGAGCTCACTTGATAAGAGGGGCTATGGCCTCAAACACTTTTTCTCTGGGGGCCAGCCTGGAGGATATTACAAAGGTATTGGTCCTCCGACTCAACCTTCAAGCACTTTTATTTCAATTCGGTGGGTGATATGGTCAGCACACTTTAAACTAGCATAATCCTCGCCTTTGGTCCTGACATAGAATACAAAATTTCCTAAGTAACCTGTTAAAAACGTTCCAGTTCTATTAAGGGTACTGAGGTGAGAGTTTGTCCCTCCCGGTGGATGTCTCAAGGATCCTATATACTTGGTTTGGAGACGCAACACATGAAATCTTAAGAAGTAGGTATGGTGAACTGACGCCAGTTAATAATGTGATGTTTGCCTAGTTGCGAGTATAACTCATATTTGTTATTGTTGCTATATTTTGACGAAGACATACCAAAGCTTACTGCTTTTCGTTATTCAACGGGTACAGAACAGAAACAGGGGAAAATCTGGTATAGAAGACGGTGGCTGAGTTTGCGGGAAGAAAGAGAGAGAAGGGCTAGTGAAACAGGATTACATGTAGCATTATTGATTTTCACTCGTTCTTTGTTGTACTACTGTTTTCCCAATGGTTCCTGGGAAGTGTAGTTAGTTTCTGGTTGCTGCTTGAATTAAAATAAAGAAAGAACGCATAATCCTCATCTGTGGGTCCTAACTAGAATTGAAAACTTTCCTTCAAGTTAGCTAGGATATTTTATATTGCCCATCTGATGCTCTGAAAAGGTTTTACACAAGTGGTGCATGATTTGATCAGCACTGGAGAAAAAAGGCTGCCTAGACACATTGTGCCCCTGAATCCTCATCAGCTTGGTACTCCCCTGAGCTTCGTTCCGAAAAACTGCAGTGCAAAAATCTGGAGAGACGTTGGCGCAGGTCCCAGGAAGCGAGGGACAAAGACAACTTCAAGAATGCCCTCTCCTCCTACCACAAAAATATAAAAGGAGCGCGCAAAACGTTTATCGCCCAACAGTTAGTTAAGGCAGAGAACGCTCCAAAAACCCTATTTCAGATACTGCGATAACCCTGAGACCCCCTCTCAAGCCCTCTGTGACGACATCGCCCAGTACTTCTCACAGAAAATTGAACTTACCTATGATAAGATCGCTCCCCCTGGGAGCCAGCAACTGATTGCACGCTCTCCCGACCCACCAGTATCTGCAACCACACAACTGCTGGAAAGCTTCCCCCCTATGTCAACTGAGGTGGTGGCAGCCTTACTTCATTCTGTAAAATCAGGCTCTCCCCTGGATGTTATCCCAGCAAAAGTAGCCTCCTCCCTTTCCAACCAACTCTCTTCACCCATAGGCACAATCCTCAACCTCTCTATGAAAGAGGGTCATCTCCCACGGGAATGGAAAGCGGCACAGGTCATCCCTATCCGTAAAAATCCCAAGGTCCTATGGAAGAGCTCTCCAACCTCCGCCCCATTTCCCTACTACCTCTCCTGAGCAAAGTTCTGGAAAAATACATTAATCAACATCTATCTGCCCATGTCGAAAATAATGGCAGCCTGGACCCTTCTCAATCCGGTTTTAGGCCCAAATACAGCATGGAGTCAGCCCTTTTGGAGGTCACGGACAACATCAGGATGACCTTAGACAGTGGCCACTCTACAATTCTCGTGCTGTTGGACCTTTCTGCCGCGTTCGACACGGTCTCACACCAGATCTTGCTCAGGAGATTGGAGGAGATTGGACTTAGAGGATCGGCCATTCAGTGGATGACGAGCTTCCTGTCCTCCCGTACCCAGACTGTCAATCTAAGTCCTTTTCGGTCAAAGACGATGGAACTGACCAAGGGCGTTCCTCAGGGCTCATGTTTGAGCCCTACATTGTTTAACATCTATATTGCCCCCTTGGCCAACCTCCTCAGGTCCTGCGGCTTTTTGCCCATTTCCTATGCTGATGACACCCAGCTTCTCTTCTCCTTCAACAAATCCTCCACGACGGCTTTGCCCACTTTTTCGGAGGGAATGACAGCCATTGCTCATTGGATGAAAAGCTATTTTCTCCAACTCAATGCAGGGAAGACGGAGATTATGCTCCTCGGAGATGCCCCTCTTCTGTGGACCCCAGACTGGTGGCCGGCTGCCCTTGGTGCCCCTCCTGGCCGTAAGGCCCTAGTTAAAAACTTGGGCATTCGTCTAGATCGTGCCTTTACATTAAAGGAGCATGCTGCTCACACGGCCGGCACCTGCTTCTATGTGCTGGGCTTGCTACGACGAGTCTTTCCTTTTCTTCCAGAATATACCCGTAAAACCCTCATTCAGACTATGGTTATGAGCCGTCTCGACTACTGTAACGCTCTCCTGGTCTCTGCAAATGAGTCTTCACTCAGCAGGTTGCAGGTGGTCCAGAACACCGCTGCGCGCCTCGTCACAAATGCTCCGTTCAAAATTCCCTCCCTTCCCCTTCTCCACCAGCTCCACTGGCTCCCAATCCGCAAGCGTGTCAAATTCAAAGTCTGCTGTATCGTCCATAAAGCCCTGCATAACAAAGGCCCTCTTTACATCTCTAGGAAACTTAAGCCTTACGCTCCTACTAGGACCCTTAGGTCAGGAAGCAAATTGCTTCTTTTAGTCCTAAGGGTCAGGAAAACGAGACTAGGTGGGAAATCCTTTTCCTACCTTGCTCCCCTTTACTGGAACCAGCTTCCCATACACCTGAGACAATGCCCTGACTATTTGCGCTTCAGGAAACTTCTTAAGACCACCCTATTTTAACATTTCTCGTCAGCCCATTAAGCAGCACTGTCCGAAGCGCAGAGATACCCCTCAGGGGGTGATTCAGGCGCTATACAAAACCCATAAATAAATAAATCCTAGCATCCTAAAAGGCTCACCTAAATTTGCAAACTACAAGTCTGACATGGAATTGTTTGTTGATCATAAACAGCTTTTTTTTTCTTTTTGTTTTTTTAGAAAAATAGAGAAAGAGATTTGGCAAACTGGTCTTTTAACTGACATTACTACAACAAGAAAACATATTTCCAATAGTTATACACAGTATCTAATGGAGAGCGATTTCTTTTTGGTACTTTTAAAAACACCAAAATTGTACACCTGACTAATTGTTAAGGTTAGGAAATACAACATATATCCACTGTGAAGACTTCCCATTCCATGCCATTAGTTACCTTCGCCTTGAAAATGATGTCTCTGCTGTTCTTGCCAGATCAGGTTCCCATTCATCGCAAGGATCATAGAAGACATCATCGTCTTTGCTGTTATTACTCTATAGGAATAGAGGTCAGATCTGGTCAGTCATTGGATTTTTTTAAAGCATCCATTACCAATACGCAAGTAATTTACCAGGTCAACTCTATATGTTAATCTTAAACAATAGTTCAGAATACCAAAAGAGAGGGCGGGGTGGGCATCACTTCATTTTAGGATTACCTTCTAAAAGGGCTAATATATGCCTTTATTCCTCAGGTATCTATCACAGCACCGAGCCCTGGCACCCACGTAAGAAGATATGTTTGCATTGCTTGAATGCATTGATGCCTCTTAAGTACTAATTATGTAATAACCGTAGCCTGGAATTTTTCTTGGGCTGATAATCTTGACTGAACTTATCTATGAGGGGTTGTAATTCTTAATAACAGGTAAACTCCTTTTTGTGAAAAAACAAATTATATATATATATATATATATATATATATATATATATATATATATATATATGCTGCAACAAGGTGCATTCATTTCCTAGTACCTGACGGAAAGCACTCACGGGGACAGTTTCAAAGTATAAAATACTTTATTGGTGCAGACCCCCCGCTTACTGACAGACGCGTTTCGCCTTGCGGCTTTTTCGATGCCAGTTGCCCTGTGCTAGACCGGCAGTATTTCAATTCACAGCATGTCACATGATCAATGACTGACATAAACAATGGACTTATATTGTACTTCTATGCCAAAAAATGGTGGCCATTTTATAGTGTGGTTTACATCCCACAATTGTCATCCTGCCGAGTTTAAAAATGTGCAATAAGTGAAACGAAAGAAGATTTAAAATCATTTACAATGGAATCAATTTCGACAGTCTTTACCCTATAGTATATGAATGTCCGTTACAATTTCATTAACATACACATGTATATGCCACTGAAAAGGGCAGAACTGCCATACAATGATTTCAAAAGATGTAATTCTTTCCGAATTAATTCCATTTGTATCAAAATTGAGCCCTAAATGGGCATTAATGCAGCAATGTGAGCGGTTTAATTCATAACAACTACATCCTTATTCAGCCCAAATGGGCAATTATTGTCATTCATCTTAATCAGCGATCAATACATATACAATATATACAACATATACATTATATACAAATTTCTAAGGTATACCCCACCTATCAGTTTTCAGTTTCCTTCATTAATTCATATTCCCTGTTAATCCAAATGGACCCACAACTCTTCATCGTTGTTCAACCCAATAGGGGCCTTCGTTTGTAGGTCAATAATATATTTGGACTCTAACACCCGCAGCTTTTTTGTCCTGTCACCTCCTCTTTCCCCTCTATCTGCCTGATCAATGCAATAAAATTGGAGGAGATCTCGATTACTCTGATGATATTGCTCAAAGTGGCGCGCAACTGCATAGGTAGCATCTTTATTTGTTATTGCGCGCATATGCTCGAGGATGCGCTTTTTGGCCGGGTGTATAGTGCTTCCTATGTAGCGTTTAAAACAGGGACATTCTAAACAATATACTGTAAAATCTGAATTACAGTTGAGGAACTTTTTGATGGTTCTGATGGGCCTAGGATCCCCTGGCCTCCCCCTGTAGGTGGTGGTTTTCTTACTGTTTTTACAGGCCTTACAACGTAAACACGGATAAAATCCCAAAATATTAATCCTGTTTCTTATTTTCATCACGGGATCAAAGTGACTGTGTATTAAGTGGTCACTAATTGATTGGCAGCGTTTGAAAGTAATTAAAGGGCGAGACGGAAGATGATGTTTTAAAATATTGTCCGTCTGTAAGATATGCCAGTTTTTCTGGAAGATATGTACAACCGCACTAGATTTATTGTTGTACGTTGTAATCATTCTTACACTACTTTCTTGTGCAGGAGTTGTTTTAGTTGTTGCTACCAATAGAGTCTTCCTATCTATAATAATAAAAATAATTTAAAAAAAAAATATATATATATATATCTATATATATATATATATATATATATATATATATATTCACTGAAAAAACCGTAGGTTTCAGGCACGTTATAGTTACAAATAAGCATTTTGAAATTCACTGAAAAAACCATAGGTTTTAGGGACAGTTATAGTTAGTTGGACATTGCACTCGTACAAAACCCGTGAAATTCCCCCGTTATAGTTAGTTCAGCTAACTATAACTCGCGCCCCCGCAATGCACTGCTGATGACGTCACATATTACATCACTCATGACATGGTCAGTGACATCACTGATGACATCTCAAATGACATCACTGATGACATCATCCAGTGACTGTGTTTCTGTAAAGTTTAAATATGTTTAATATATATAGGGAAAGGCGTATTGAAGAATGAGTGGGTGTATAAGTGTCTGAATGGATGATTTAGTACGTGCGTGACTGACTCTACAAGTGAGTGATTAAACGTATCTTACTGAATGCATGGGTTAGTGACTAAACTGTGTGAATGTCTGTATCCGTCTGTTGGTGTGTAAGTGGATGCATGGATTTGCGAATAGCTACATGAGTGTCTATATGGGTTATTGATTGGTTCTATGAGTATCTGTATGGGTGCCTGAGTGTTTGTGTGGATGGGGTGTGTGCGACTGTGCATAGATGTGTGAGTGGGTGATTCACTGGGTGGATGGTTTCAAGAGTGCATCTGTGATAGACTGTATGGGTGGGTAAGTGTGTGTAAGAGTGTGTTAGTGAGTGAATGTATGTCCCAGTGGTACATGTGTGAGTAACTACATATGTGAAAGGCAGTATATATGTGTATTGGAGTATATAAATAGCTATAAGCGAGAGTGAGTGATTGTGATAGTGGCTGTATGGATGAGTGTGTGCTTGTATCAGTGATTGTATAAGAGCGTAACAATGTGCTAGCATTTGTATGATTAAGTGAGCTGGTGTGTGTATAACTGTATAGGTGAGTAAATGGCAGTGTGTTTAATTATTTGCATGACTGACTAGGTGTGGGAGTACCTCTATGGATGAGTGGCGGTGTTCGAGTGTCTATATAGGAGTAAGAGTGCATATGATAGTCCTGTACTGAGTGACCATAAGTATGAGTGACTGTACGGGTGAGTGAGTGGATGTGTGTGTGTAGACCTAAGAATCAGTGAGTGGGTATGTAGTTATAGGTGTTGGAGTGTCTATGGTTTTGCGAATGGCACTCTGTAATTTAGATTGGGTGTATCAAAGGTTATATTAGGGTGTGAGGAGCTGCATCAGATTATCACGTGGATGATGTCATCAGTGATGTCATTTGAGATGTCATCAGTGATGTCATCAGTGATGTCACTGACCATGTCATGAGTGATGTAATATGTGACGTCATCAGCAGTGCATTGCGGGGCGCGAGTTATAGTTAGCTGAACTAACTATAACGGGGGAATTTCACGGGTTTTGTACGAGTGCAATGTCCAACTAACTATAACTGTCCCTAAAACCTATGGTTTTTTCAGTGAATTTCAAAGGTTTTTTAAATGCTAATTTCTAACTATAACGTGTCTGAAACCTATGGTTTTTTCAGTGAATTTCAAAGGTTTTTAAAATGCTAATTTGTAACTATAACGTGCCTGAAACCTACGGTTTTTTCAGTGAATTTCAAAGGTTTTTTAAATGACAATTTTTAAATGTATTAATTTTTATATTAATTTTTTTCATACTGATTTACTACATTTTTAGAAACAATTTCTTTTACATATTTTATTTTTTAAATTACATTGTAATTACATTATACATTACATTACAAAAAATACTTTCTCAGAATGAATTACTTTAGTTTAAATACTTTGCACATAGGCAATAGACTTTTAAGTACAGTAGTTACAGTTGTTGCAATGGGCAACACATTTTCAAACACAATGCAACATTCAGCTCATCGTGAATTTCTAGTTAAATGCAATTAGTTACTTTATGGATTACTTTTCTAACCACAGGACTGGATCCTAGATTCAGTCCTGGTACATCTCCTGTAAACAGTTGAGTAAAAGCGTTTTGGTTACAGTCGTGATTTTTAAGGAATATTATTGTATTTTAAAAGTTGACACTTAGAAACTTTTTCTCATAGAATCACCAATGTTATCCTATGGAAGGAAATTCACTTAGCAGGTAAAAACTGTTATCGTTACTTTTTCTTACTCAGTGTTGGATCCTGGATCCAGCACTGGTGCATCTCCTGTAAACAGTTGAAAGAATGCGTTTAAGTCATACAGGCGATTTTTAAGGAATATTTGTAGTTTGTGAAAATCGACACTTTGAAACTTTTCTGCTGAAAACCAGACAATGGACTCCTATGGAAGAAAATATAAGTTACTGGTAAGTACGGTTAAAATTACTTTTCAGGACCAGTACTGGGCTGAAAGATACAGCACTGAGGTCTCTCCTGATAACAGGTGAGTAAATCGGAATTCGTATTTCGGCTGATTTTAGATGAATATTTTAAAGTTCCAAAACTCCACACTTAGAAGAATTTCCAAGTGAAACCAGTCAATGTTAGCCTATGAAGGAAATTCAAGTTACCGGTAAGTACGGTTAAAATTACTTTTCAGGACCAGTACTGGGCTGAAAGATGCAGCACTGAGGTCTCTCCTGATAACAGGTGAGTAAATCAGAATTCGGATTTCGGCTGATTTTAGAGGAATATTTGTATGTTTCAAAAATCAACACTTAGAAACTTTTTCAGCAAAAAGCAGGCAATGATATCCTATGGAAGGAAATTCAAGTTACTGGTAAGTACCGTTAAAATTACTTTTCAGGATTAGTACTGGGCTGAAAGATGCAGCACTGAGGTCTCTCCTGATAACAGGTGAGTAAATCAGAATTCGTATTTCGGCTGATTTTAGAGGAATATTTGCACAATGGTGAAGGGAGGGGCGGGGCCTGAGGTGACATCTGTGCAAACGCGCCCCGTGGCGCGTTTTAAGTTGGGGGATTAAGTCCCCTTGAATCATGAGGGTCCCTACGGGCCAACTAGCCCACCAGGAACCTCCAGTATGCGCCAGGGGCTGCGTTGCAGAGACATGTACAGAGGCCACACCCCTTTTTACACCTCTCTGCAACGCAGCTCTGTGGCGCTTTCTGGACGTACCTGTTGGGCTAGTTGGCCCCCAGGGACCCTCAGGATTGAAGAGGATTTAATTCCCCATCTTAAAACGCGCCACGGGGCCTGTTTGCACACATGTCACCTGAAGCCCCGCCCCTCCCTTCACCACTGTGCAAACGCGCCCCGTGGCGCGTTTTAAGTCGGGGGATTAACTCCCTTGAATCCTGAGGGTCCCTGGGGTGCAACTAGCCCACCATATACCTCCATAAAGCGCCATAGAGCTGCGTTGCAGAGAGGTGTAAAGGGGCGTGGCCTCTGTACACCTCTCTGCAAGGCAGCCCCTGGCGCATCCTGGAGGTTCCTGGTGGGCTAGTTGGCCTCCAGGGACCCCCAGTATTCAAGGGGATTCGCTCCCCTCTGCAAACGCGCCAGGGGCGCGTTTGCAGAGTGGTGAAGGAAGGGGCGGGGCCTACGGGCCCGATCGTTTTTTGTTTTTTGTTTTTCCCCTGAAGGGGGGCTGTGTGGCCCCCTTCCTTTTTCCTATTTTTAGGCCCTGGGGACCCCATCCCCCAGGGCCTTACCCCCTTTTTAAATTAAAATAAAAAAAAACGGGAAGGGGGCCGCATGGCCCCCTTCCCTGGGCCTGTATTGGCCCCGGGGACCCCATCCCCCGGGGCATGGCCTCTTTTTTTTTTATTTGGAGGGGGGCTGCGTGGCCCCCCTCTTCAGGCCATTTAAGGCCCCGGGGACCCCAACCCCCGGGGCCAACCTTGCACTTTTTTTTTTTTTTTTTACTTTTTTTACCTTTGGGGAGGGGGGCTGCGTGGCCCCCCTCCGTGGCCACTTATGGCCCCGGGGACCCCATCCCCCGGGGCCTGGCCTCTTGTTGGGGACTGTGGGGGGGTCCCCAAACCCCCCACAGTCCCGCCGGCTCCCCGTGTCCTAAGGGAGCCGGCATTGCTTTTACACATGGGGAGCAGCTAACATGCTGCTCCCCATGTGGAAAGCAATCAGCTTTGGATATTGGAAGAGAGAGCAGGTTTCCTGCTCTCTCTTCCAATATCCAAAGCAGTTTGCAATGACAGGACGGGAGCCGCGAGGCTCCCGTCCTGTCATTGCAAACAGCAGTGTCCCGGGGGTAGGCACCCCGGGACACTGCAGGAGCCGGCCCTGGGGGTGGCGGTCCCCAGGGCCACCACAGGCTCCAGGAGGGGGCCGCGCGGCCCCCTCCCTACATTTTGAAAGCCCCGGGAGGTGGTGGTCCCCGGGGCTTGGGGGTCCAAAACGGACCCCCATTTTAATTTTTCTTAGTGCCCCGGGGAGGTGGTGGTCCCAGGGGCGTGTGGGGGGCTGGAGCCCCCACACAGGTTTTTAATTTAAAAAAGAAGCCCCTGGGAGGTGGTGGTCCCCGGGGCTTGGGGGGCCCTTAGAGGCCCCCCACACATAAAATTAACCCTCCCCCAGCATGCCCCCGGGACTTGGCCCACCCGGGGGCCAATTAACATCGAAGCGCGGGAGACCGCGCTTCGATTTTTTTTTTTTTCGGCAGGATTTGCGCTTCCTGAGCGCATCCTGCCGATTTAAAAAACCCTCTGAGCAGACCTAGGGGGTCAGGGTGTTTCTACCCTGCCCCCTTTGTGCGCTTTGCGCACTTGTTTCTGTCCCTCGGTTCTACCGAGGGACAAAATGGCTGCCAACACTTCCTGATTTGGAGTGTTGACAGCCAATTAACATAAAGCTCGTGCTCGGGAGGATCCGCGGCCCTAGATATATCTATCTTTTTACTTTTGATTTTCTCAGCAACTACTGAACGGATTTACACCATTTAACAAAAAGGGTTCTTTCTGAACCAAGAACTACCTCTTTGCCAAATTTGGTGTAATTCCGTTCAGCAGTTCGGGCTGTAGCCGTGTCTAAAGTTTCCTATGGAAAATTGCATGGGGAAAACGCGTTTTGGGACCCCCCTTTTTTCTCGGCCCCCGCTTGACGAATCCCCCCCGAGACTTTCAGGGTAGGAGCGGACCGGAGCGCCCCACAAAGTTTGAAAATTTTGCGAAGATACGTCAACCGGCAAGAGAGTTATTTCAAATAGAATGTCGCGGATTTCCTATGGATAATAGGTTGTAACTATAACTATCTACTGGCGACCGCCAGTAGATAATATATATATATATATATCTCAACAAAAGTTCTGGAGCACTATCCATTCATAACACACCTCTGCTTTATTATTTGAGGCAATACATTGTGAATTGTGAGAATGTGATCCAAGAACCAGATTGCTGCCTGTCAGATAGACCTTTTGTAGAGTGAATCATGTTGCCCTTCACAATATCTCTGCATCCAATTCATAACTTATTTTAATAGTTAACACAAGCCATCTGGATAGCATACTTTTAGTCCCCATTTTGATCCTTCTAAACACCAGAGAAGGCACAAAGAGTTGGCCTTCAGTCCTTGGCAGATACAAACTATACGCTTCAAGATTAAAGAAGTGTTCATCTACCTTCAAAGGATGAGGAAGCAGATAAAAGAAGGTAGTACGATCTTCTGTGCAAGACAGAATTCAGATTCCACCTTTCATGAGAAAACAGACTTTCTTTAGGACAAAAATTGTATTAGGAATTCACAGACCTCTGTAGGTTCAACACCCTTCTAGACACAGTAATGAGCGCAAGAAAAACAATCTTTAACATCAGCATTTGCAATAGAGAAACAAATGTTCCGAAATGAATCCCCATGTAATTGTGAGCACCAGAACCTGCAATAGGGGAACATGGGCATGCACACATAGTGATCTGCAAACCTCACAACAGAATTAGGTGCACTCAATGTTTTGAATGGGGAGTCCCCAAACCCAATTGTTGGGTACATGCTAAGGTTAAAGTTGCTGCTACATAACTATATTAAGCACAGCCTGGTGCAAACTGGACAACTGTCCATCAATCTGCTAAGAGAACATTCACATTCCTATGTGAGCATCATTCAGAAAACCTTCTTCATCTGCAAGGGAGACCATCTGCCAGAAGCAATTCCATTACTTTATTATGTAAAAAGACTAAACCTCATACAAATGTTAAGCTTAGATGGAATACTGAGTTCCCTTTCTGAGACAGGAGGTTTTCCCTGAGTGGTAGCTTCTAATGAGACTAAAGACAGAGATCCAGAATATACAGATAAAGCAGTCAGGGTGATCTTTGACTTGTGATGCATGATCCATAATTGCACTCTGGGCATGATAGAGAATGGCCAGAAAGCAAAATGAAGCACAAACATCCAATGCAGACTGACCACCAGCTACAGGGATTTAATCTTGGGAAACTCCATGGAAAAAGCTGAGTGAGATTTTGTTGCTCAGGCTTACAGCAAACCTCTTTGGCACAGACAGAACCCTGTAATATATGAAGAGATGTATCAGAACTTCACAAACAAGAAATCTTCACATTCACATAGAAACCTTCAGAGACAAACCTTTGAAGGTGCCCCAAACTCATCTTGGTAAATCGCACCATGGTTGACAAATTATCCAGTGAAGGGAGGGTGTGCATTTGCGGTCTCAAAAAGATGTGCAGCAACAGCAGCAATCGCATTAAAAAAAAAAAACTTTGGAGGTCAGCTTTAACCCAAGTGATAGCACTTAGACTGCTAGAAACTCTATGAACATTTATGGGACACCTGAAAAGACATGAAAATATACATCCTGAAGGTCTGCAAAAACAAATAAACCCCGACCATGTTTCCTGACAAATTTATTCAGTAAATGCAGATCCACGATCAACCAGAGACCACTGCATTTCTTGGATATTAAAAATTACTAGAAGTAGGAACACTGCTCTTTCCAAAGATGGGACAATCTGTAAAGCTCTTTTCTTTAACAGAGCCAAACGCTTGTTCCCAAAATATGTGTGGGTGTGTGGTGGCAAAAGTATGTGAAGGAGTGCCAGGTGTGTTTTTCTAGATAACAGGAGGAAGTGCAACAATGTGTTGAAATAAAGGACCCATAAATCAAAGCAGTCTATCACCATCTCTTCCAGAATCCCAATATTCGTCCATTCGGGCGGTGCAGACTAAACAGAAGAGCGTCTCCTCCGCTGCTGTACTCCTGCCGTGGAAGGCCACAAGTCTTTTAGTGATTTACTTGGCTGGTGAGGCCTGTTGGAGTCAGATCATCTATAGTCACAAAACTTTCAGTACTGTTGATGAGATTGTCTTGTGATGCTGGCCCAAATACATCACCTATGGCTCTGCTTGACCGCAGCCAAGCATCTGTGAGGATGAATATTATCATGCCCATCAATTTGGCTGCCTGTCAACTCAATCTAGACCTATTCTTAGTCTTCAGTTGCATATGTTCATTCCTTTTTTAAGTAATTAAAAAAAATACTGAATAAGAGAGAAGGCTCTCAAAGAGTTTGGGAACATCTTACCATGTGCTGAGAAGAATTTGATGCATGCAATACTAAACCAGAGGATCAACTACCTTAAGACTCATGTGTAGAGGTGCCTTGGGGAGAATGCATTTGGCCTTAGGTTGGTAGAAGCTTGAACGACTAAATTCTGCACTAGGATGTGCCAACAAAAACTTTGATCTGAAGAGGCAGGGATATGTTTCTGGTTTCTTTCCCAGATGGCATTGGAGGGGGGTCTATCAAGATTAGAGGTTGCAAAGGCACTTTGCTAAGCCATGCAAATGTAAGACACCAAAAACACAAATATGGTACAGTGAAGTGGATGAGCTGTCAAGATGAATAGTATATAATATTTTATTTTTAGAGAAAGAAAAACTTAATCTGCACAACCTTGTGATTAGATCCCAGGCGGCAGAGAAACAATTATACCAAAACACAGTACAATCCCTAAACACAAGGTAGTTGAAGCATAAAAAAACATAGAAAATAACATTGATATAGGAAAATTAGTAACAAAAAAAAGTGTAACTGGTTTTTATTTACGTCTATTGAGATCCTCCCAAAAATGAGAAAGAAGAAAAGAGGAGAAGGGAGGATTAAAAAAAAGCCAAGGAGGCAAGAAAATGGGGTAAAACAAATCTGTTGCAGACAATTATAGAGTGATGGATTAATGGACAGTTAAGGTGCAAAACACAAAAGTAATGCACAGCAGGACCAATGGGAGGGGAGGATGGAATGGAGGGAAACAAAAAGAAGCAGTAGGAGAATACAAGGGAGGGAACAGGACAGATGAGAATTGAAAGTGTAATGGTGGTATCGGAATTCAAACCTGCTAAACAAATCAAACAAAAGGAGACAAAAGAACAGGGACCTGTAATGCATTTTCATTACAAGACGTACATACACAAGCTGCCCATGAAAAAATACAATGACTGTTCTTTGTTAAGACCACTACAAAATTTAATGCTGACAACTTTTCACAACACTGAGGCGCTATGAATAACATCGAAGAATAATGTGGATCTTATGTAGTTATCTGCATCCTGCTCCACTGTCAAAGTTTAAACCTAGAGGATGGTGTGAAAAATAAAAGGAGAAATTGGGGCGGGCCTAGCTGGGCTGCAAAAATGGCAGCTCACTACAGAGGCTCTGCCTGCCGGATTTCTAAATCCTACAACATCCTTGACACAGTCGGCTCGTCGTAGCCCTCCTGACAGCGGCAGAAAGCCATTGCTGTATCAGTTCAGCCGATTTGCAGTTATTTTGGCCTCGGTGGGGTGGTAAATTCCCCTGGACTCCAGGGGATGCCTACAGAGGGGGAGCACAGCCTCACCGTAAGACAGCTACAATAGCCAGCGTAGGGCGTCTGTTGCAGGTGGCGGTGTGGGGACGGCCTAGAGTGCCGACAGCCACCTGTGCCACTGCTCCCTGGCCCACCTAGTCCTGCCGGCTTCCTGGGGTGGTCGGACGGTGGGACCGGGGCCGGCGACTGTGTGTGGAGGGGTCAGGCCCGCGCAGATCCACTGGGCACGCGGGGCCGGCGCTGGGCCTGTGCTCAGCGAGCTCCCCAGGTACACCTGAGGACGCTGGCCTACCATAGAGAGCCGGACTGCTGCCGGCCCCACAAAGTATGCAGTTGCGGGGTCCCACACCTACAAAACTGTGAGTACCCGATAATCCCCCGCCTGCAAGGGCCTTGTAGTGCAGCAACACCCATCCTTATATACTAATATCCCCCAGAGGGAGACACAGAGTTATTGAAAATATTCTGTTCTCTGAAAATTGGGATTACCAAACCCCAAGAACATTTATACTATGCCTTCCAGAATTAGCGCCAACAAGAAATTATTTTCAATACAGTGGCAGCTTATACTTGCAGACCCCATGGGACATCCATGGGCAGTTCTTTTGCTCCAAGTTTAGCCTGTCTGTACGTCTCGCATTTTGAAACCGAAAACATATACTCTCCTCAGAACCCCTTCTCAAACTCAATACGAATATGAAGAAGGTATGTTGACGATGTGCTCCTAATCTGGCGTGGGGACAAAAACCAAGCAGAAGATTTTCATGCATGGGTTAACAGCAGAAATCCCTTCCTGTTTTTCACTGCAACCATCACCACAGAGTCACTACCCTTCTTGGATCTGAATATAATACCTAGGAATAGGAAATTGGTGAGTGAGGTATATCACAAGCCCACTGACAGAAACAACCTACTTTCATTCCACAGTTTCCATCCGAGGTCACTGATGGAAAACCTGCCATATGGACAATTCTTAAGTATCCGGGCAACTGCTCTGAGACGAAGGATTTCGAAAAAGAAGCAAAACTATTGAGCAACAAACTGGTGGAACATAACTACCCTCAACACGTAGTGAAAAAAGCCCAAAAATGAGCTAAGAAGAACAACAGGGAAGCCCTGTTAGAAACATATGTCAAACAAACAGAAGAAAGAAACATCTGTGTGACAACATTCAGCGCCGCTTCCAAATGCATCAGAAAAATCATATTAAAAAACTGGCGAATTCTTAACACCAAAACACACAAGATGATGGACGGAATGCTGCACATTGGCAAACATTCACCCCCAGTCACAGATCTGGGTTTAATCCATCGTTATTTTGCTTCACCACGCCACCCCAGTTCAGACATAGCCATATGCAAATCAGTCTTGACCATGTGCCTCATGGGAACAGTCCAGACCGAACTGCCAAGCCATGTCTTCCCTGGACCGGAATCAAGCATCCTAGGACCGGTTTCAGGCTATCAGCCTTCATCAGCCAGGATAGCTTGACTCCAGTGGGGTGGTGGAGTGAGCTAAAGAATGATGATGGATTAAACCCAGATCAGTTGACTGGGGGTGAGTGTTTGATTGGCTCAAGCGTTCCGTCCATCATCCCCTTTTGTATCGCTTTGTTCGCCCTAAGTTGGCGGGGGTATGCCCAGACGTGGGTCCCTTGCTCACTTTGCCACTGGATTCAAGCAAGCCTGGCTGATGACGGCTGGAATGCCAGAAACCGGTCCTAGGATGCTTGTTTCCGGTCCAGGGAAGACATGGCTTGGCAGTTCGGGCTGGACTGTTCCCATGAGGCACAGGGTCAGACTGATTTGCATATGGCCATGTCTGAACTGGGGTGGTGGAGTGAGCTAAAGAATGATGATGGATTAAACCCAGATCAGTTGACTGGGGGTGAGTGTTTGATTGGCTCAAGCGTTCCGTCCATCATCCCCTTTTGTATCGCTTTGTTCGCCCTAAGTTGGCGGGGTATGCCCAGACGTGGGTCCCTTGCTCACTTTGCCACTGGATTCAAGCAAGCCTGGCTGATGACGGCTGGAATGCCAGAAACCGGTCCTAGGATGCTTGTTTCCGGTCCAGGGAAGACATGGCTTGGCAGTTCGGGCTGGACTGTTCCCATGAGGCACAGGGTCAGACTGATTTGCATATGGCCATGTCTGAACTGGGGTGGTGGAGTGAGCTAAAGAATGATGATGGATTAAACCCAGATCAGTTGACTGGGGGTGAGTGTTTGATTGGCTCAAGCATTCCGTCCATCATCCCCTTTTGTATCGCTTTGTTCGCCCCAAGTTGGCGGGGGTATGCCCAGACGTGGGTCCCTTGCTCACTTTGCCACTGGATTCAAGCAAGCCTGGCTGATGACGGCTGGAATGCCAGAAACCGGTCCTAGGATGCTTGTTTCCGGTCCAGGGAAGACATGGCTTGGCAGTTCGGGCTGGACTGTTCCCATGAGGCACAAGGTCAGACTGATTTGCATATGGCCATGTCTGAACTGGGGTGGTGGAGTGAGCTAAAGAATGATGATGGATTAAACCCAGATCAGTTGACTGGGGGTGAGTGTTTGATTGGCTCAAGCGTTCCGTCCATCATCCCCTTTTGTATCGAATTCTTAACACCAACAGGCTGAACCTGAAAAGCCCGCTATTCTCTTTTTAAAAAAAGCGCCAGCATTAGGGACACCTTGGTACATACCAGACCCAGACATCAAACACCAGGCAACAGAACTGAACTAACATGTTGGGGACTCCCACCAGTCACTGGACATTATGCCTGCAGTTTTAGCAAAGGCTTGTCCTTTAACAACAAACACGAAGATACTAGATTTAGGATTACAATACCCCTGGGAACTTAGAGACCACATGACCTGTAACTCAGAGAACGTCCTCTATCTGATTACTTGACCTTGTGGCTATCAATATGTGGGTAGGACCACCAGACGCATAAAAATTAGGATTTTAGAACACATGAGCAACATCAGATACAGAAAGACTATGACCAAATTGACAACACACTTTTTCAAACAAAAACACACAGAAAAATATATGAGATGGGTTGTGATTGACAAACCTTTCCTCCTGAAAACAATCACCGACGTCAGCAGTTTTTTATTCCAGCGAGAGCAGAGATGGGTACATAGACTACAGCAGTGAAAGGGGTTTGAATGATGCGATTCCTTGGAACCATTTAAACAACACCTGCTAACTCATATTGACAATTACATGAATTAAAATCTAGTATCTGATAATTAAACATGAGAAGGGGACTGACTTGACAATAATGAAACAATACTAGATCCAAACAATGGGTCCGTGTAATAAACCCAACAGACAAATGAGAACAGGTCATAGACGAAGGAACACTCTCTCTCAAACCCAATATGGCCGCTGCATCTATCAGGGAGGACCGACATCGGTCAACGCTGAAGCGGAATAATAGCAATAATAGAGGGGGTCTTTAAACTGATGACTGACACGTTAAGAATAAAAAAATCCCGACATTATATTTTTTGTTTCTAAATTCATGGGTCAATGAAGAAAGCTCTGTAACAGAGGATATGATCATCAGCCACTCAACTTCATTATTTTTTTAAACACATATAACTACACTTGCCCACACTGTATGCGAGGACTCTCATAATTTGCAAGTAAGTTGGAATAGCCCCAAGAGGAGGGACCATTTCCATATTCCAATATGGCGGCCGCATTCGCCATGAAGGACCGCTGCAGGTCCACGCTCTAGCGGCAGAACAGAAGTCAAGGAGGGAGTCACATGACTGGTGACTTCGAGACAGGCACAGACATAATGGAGACGCCAAGCGGTTACCAGATACCGTTGGAGGGTTGCGAGTTGCATGTATGGAGACGTTACTCCTTGATGAAGTAAGCGGGCACTAAATCAGGGGGGCTCACTTGATTTTGAACCAGACTGAAAAGATTTTAGCAATACCGTGGGCAATGTCATATTTCAGATAATGCTCTGCGGCAAAGGGTAAACATACCTAATAGTATTCAATCACTAGAGGACCTGGCATCATATACTAACTGGGTGTCAGGAGTTTCGGCATACTCTGCATCTTTTTAAAAAAAAAGAGTCTGCAAGAATGGAGATCAAGAAATATACCTTGGGATATCAAAGTATAAAAATTAGAGATCGGGACAACAATACAGTCCTGGGAAATTGGAGTTGATAATTAGCTGAAACACAATCACAGTACATATGTGAGAATATGCAGTTGAGAGGTGTCCTACCAAGTATCAGTTGTTACTATTACCATTTTTCTATAAATGTGTCATTTTATTAAGAGTGTGACTACAGGAGAACGTTCCTACTCAGACCCAGTGTTAAGATCAGCAAAGGTGAAATTCGGGTAAGACGGATACCCTTATCCTGGCAGGCAACTTTGCTATTGCTTTCAATCACATATAAATGCTGTTTTTGTTTTTTCACTGGACGAGAATCGCATTGTGAAGGTTTTTAATGACACGTGGATTCTATAAGGTTATATGACCAGTTATGTTTAATTTAGGGAGGTATACCCGTTAAAAGGATTGACTAGATTCTAGAAACATGCTCGTAAACCATTTCCTTTTGTTTCCACAGGAACAAGCCCTGAGTGTGTTGACAAGTAGGCAAGCATTGCCATCAATATTTATCCCGAAACCTAGGAAATACCTATTGATGGGGATAATATAAATGAAAATAGAGGGATCTGTATCCTGAAGAAGGCCTGAGACCCTTATGGGCAGTGTGTAGAGGCTGAAACATGTTGATACTAGCAGTGAGGGAAATGAAGACATAATCTCTCCAATATACCCTCCTTAACTTTTTTAACCCTGTCAATGGTGGCCCAAGAATAAAATTAGATAGGGAACGCCACTTAGACAGATTTAAATACTTTCTCTTTTCTTTGCACATGGGATCCCTTTCCAAGAGAAAAATGCTCTCTCTAATACAGAAAAATATACGCTCCACCCTGAGCGTTGGTCTGCGCCAGGGTGTGTTAGTGGCCCAATGATGAAGCATGCCACTATATAGTGGGCGAGGGCAGTATTTACAACCTTTTGCGTTTTCCTCCCTAAGTGAATATTACAAGACCAGAATAGCATCTCCGGACGTCCAAATGGGATGCTCAGAGTTTTAAGTTTGTTTTATAGTCCTTCTCATTTTGTGAGTTTTTGTGCGTAGCCTTGTAGAACAAGGGAAGGCTTAATCTCTAGTCCTCATTATTGTGTGTCAGTGAGTTTCTGCCTGTCAAGAAGTTGCTTCAGAAGGCCGAAATCCCGTATGCCCTCATATATCCAGCCAAATTGCATATCTCCTATGAGGGTAAACCACATTTCTTTACTGACGCCACGTCAGCCCTCAAGTTTGCAAAGCACATCACACTGCGGCAGCGCTCTTCTGGTACTTCACTGCATCATACTGGGGGCAACTCTTAACAACAATGACTAGAGGGGAGAGTCTGCAGAGACGCTGCACCAATTCCTTTATTTTCCCAACTCCCCCACAACTGTTTGGCTTTGTGACTATGTGCACTACTCCTAGGGCCTTTCTGCAGCGTACTGCCTACTGCATGTTAATACTGCGCTCACTGTCACACTATTGGGGATTGATATCCCACTTGGCCACCCAGCCATTGCCTGGCAGAGGTGTATGTTCGGCTCAACTTCGCCTCCGGAGATGTTTCCCAGTTCGGATGTTATGGTTGTTAAGGGTTGGTCGGGGGGGTAATAATGCTCAATAATGTTTGGGGGTTGGTGTGGGTGGCAGGTTGGTTAGGTTAAGGTACATTGAAAGTTTTGTTCTTCTTTTCTTTGGTCCTTTCTGGCCCCTTAAGCGATTTACCACCACTCATGGGGCGTGCAGCACTCTGTACACTGAACGACAGACTGCCCTTTTCACCATTCAGACTAGCAGCACTTCAATAGGACATCGACAAAATGCCTCACTTGGAATATCCGCTGTCTTAATGACCACAGAAAAGCGTGCTTAGTGCACACCTACTTAGTCTGTCATCACATAGACATCTGCTTTCTCCAGGAGTTACATCTCACCTCATGCGCTGCTCCAGGGCTGCACGCCAAATGGTATGGCGAAACACACACCTCCCTGTACTCCAACTATGCTGGAAGGGTCATCATTTTAATCTGCAGAGGCCTCGCATGGCGCCGCACTGGCTCCCTTGTAGACAAAGAAGGCGGCTATCTCATATTAGCAGGCACTCTACAGACAGCCCATGGTTCCTGTTGCTGTATATAGTCCAAACATAGAGGCCCCAGAGTTTTTTTCCGATCTTTGGAGACTAGTGGCCGGCATGGGCCCTGGGGCTATACTCTGGGGAAGGGACTTCAATATAGCATTAGACGACCCGATGGACAGCTCCGGGTCCTCACGATGTCCACACCCAAGTGCAGCACCGGCTCTCGACATACTCATACATGACAACCACTTGCAGGATGTGTGGAGACAGTCATATGGGGGTGCACGGGAGGGCACCTGCTACACGTCACACCACAATGATTGGTCAAGAATAGATTACTGGCTCGTATCTAAGGATGTCCAGAAGTGGGGCCTAAGAGCAAAGCACTTGGCCCCCACTCTCTCGGTTAATGGCCCAGTACTTTTAGAACTGACGGTGCCCCAAGCCCACCCCTCTCCCAGAGCCTTCTCTTGGCGTCTCCCCCTGGAGGCACTGCATGATGCAGTGTTTTGTGAGGCGTTCCGCACAGAGATAAGCGCATACTTTGTGCACAATGAGGGCTCGGTGAGCACCCTGTCCATGTTATGGGAGGCATTTAAGGGGGTGATATGCAGTGTTTGCATTGCCAAACACTCAGGCAACCTGAGGGCTATAAGCCGATAGCTGACCAGGTTGGAGAATGATATACGGTGTCTGGAGTCTGAATATTTCCAGACCAAAGACACTACCAAGCTGGCAATGATCTGAGAAAAAATATCAATATCGGAATATTCTGAACAATGGATATAAATAGTGTAAGGGCATATCAGCTCATGCAGATATGCCGCACCTGTGATACAGTGCACCCTGCCTTAGGGCTGTAGGGCCTGCTAGTGGGGTGACTTACCTATACCTTAGGAAGGGCTAGTTGGCATGGCACACAGGCAGGGTGCCATGTCGACTTTGTCTGTACCAGGTCATGTATGCTGCAGTGGCAGTCTGCATGGCCTAGGTGAGGGGTCCCGGGGGACCTTCTTCGGTCCCAATGCCCTGGGTACCATTTACTAGGGACTAACAGGGGGCCTGAAGGGCCCATTGTGAACAGGTTTAAGGAAGAAGCACTGGCACAGGGGACCTTGTTGGCAGGGACCCTGTGCACTACAATCGAAACCACATCATTTTCCAGGCACAAAGTGGGGGCTAACCATGTCAAAAGAGGCACTTTCTCACAGATCCTATAGAGGAAGTCCACCCCATCTGCAGTACATGATGCCCTGATCTTTTTAGGATTAGAGAATGCTTACCCCAAATTAACTTACTGTTCAGACCATTCAGGATTTAGGGCAATATGATAAATGAATCCAAACCATGGATTAGGCTGAGGTGTCTAGACTGGTTTCAACCAAAGGTGTCAGATCACTAATACAGTGGTCTATGTAGGTGAAGTTGTAAAGGAATCCTGGATCAAATCATTTTTATACCTACTAAATTATTACAGAAGATCCATGAGGCCCAAAACTTGTCAGTGCAAAATGGATGAAAGAGCGGAGGATAATGCTTGGATGGAGTATGTGTTTAACACCAGCAGAATCACCTCTGATATATACAAAGGTGTCTTGGGGCATTTCTGGGTATATCAGAGACTACCCAGTGCTGAATGTGTGTAACTTGGAACATTGTTCTGTGTTCCATGATGGCAACTGGAGGTTCAACTAAAGGAAGTGGCCAAGTAACTTCTTTGCATGCACCAAGGAAAGCTCTAGTTATGCCTCAGCACTTAATGTAAAGGCGAATCAATCGTTCAATATGTTTAGCATATGAACTACATTCAAACATGTATCACTACAGTGCAAAGCGAAAATCCTATGTTATCTCAGTACAGATTAACTATCTTGAGAAATCCATGTTTCAGTCACATTAGACATAAAATACAGCCCATTTTCACAAGGCCTCTTTAACACACTCGTCAAATAAAATTGTTTATAACTTCAATACATGCCAAGAGAGCATAGTATAAAATATGTACACTATCAGGAATGTTGAGGGAGGCATCGTGAGCTTTTTGCCTCCATTGAATCATCCCCTGTTCCCTATTGGAACAACGGTAATAGTTAACTTAAAACACGCAGTGCATACAGTTCTGCAAAGTCATATTATAACATCAAAATACAATTTAATTTTCATATACCTCATAGAGCTCCTTCATCTGAGCCAGCTTGTACTCAAACTTCTCCAGACTCCAGAATGTTGAGATCCCTAGCTTGCTGTTCCGAACCTGCACTTGAACAGGAGGGCCGGCAACATTTTCTTTATCCAATAAATCATGTCTGTTTTTTATTTGCCGTGGAGAGGAGGGAGAGAAGAGGAGAAATAAACATGTTATTGGCTGGAAAAACAATTGGCTAGAGCACAAGAAGACCATTTCTATAGAGTTTCTTTTCATAAGGTGAAAGGGGTCTCTGTTTTCCAGGTAACTTTATAGCAATTTTCAGCAATACTTCATCCTTTCAGCGCCCTGTACTCTTGGAAGTATTATACAGATAGAAGAGGGTGACTTGGATGCCCATGACTATCACAAATTTTGAGAAGGACAAGTTACTTACCTTTGGTAACACTTTCTCTGGTAGAGACAGGATCTAGCCACAGATTCCTTATCTTAGAATCCTCCCCAGGCACCAGACTGGATCCGGAAATGTTTTCAACAGTACCTCTGCATGCCGGTAAAGGGAGTCGAGTGAATCCGTAGCAACGTTGTC
This sequence comes from Calotriton arnoldi, assembly GCA_963921515.1. Lineage (NCBI taxonomy): Eukaryota > Metazoa > Chordata > Amphibia > Caudata > Salamandridae > Calotriton > Calotriton arnoldi. The sequence goes on from CAWUFW010004703.1 coordinate 396,165, forward strand.
TCCCGAATGTGATGTCAACAGAGTACATATAAGCCTTCCCCCGACGGGATGATGTCAATTTCTTTTGAGACTATTTTCACGCCAACAACGCAGAGCCACTTAGAGAAACAGTCTCTGGAAACAGCCTGCCAAAAAGGGGAAAATCTTGTATCAACAAGTACAGATTGAAAGAACTGGGGTAGTATGCAAAGAGCAGATCTTGGAGACAACAAGGCCCTCAGTTCGCAGAGCGGGGATGATGGGTAGGTCGATAAGGAATCTGTGGCTAGATCATGTCTCTACCAGATAAGGCGTTACCGAAGGTAAGTAACTTGTCCATCTGATAGAGACATCTAGCTGCAGATTTCTTATCTTAGAATCAGAAACCCAAGCAATAACTTCCTTGGAGGAGGGGTTGAGAACTGACCGCACCAAAGATCCCCCAAATAGAAGAAGCCGGTCCAAAAGACAGAAAGGGCCCATACTATGCAAAAATGATAAGTGAAGCAAAGATGCTCAGTGAAAGGACTGATCTCCAAAAAGGACTAAAGGAAGCCCATAGGGAGTAGAAAGCTCTAAGACCATGACAAACATGGTATAAAACCAGTAAAAGAGGCAGCACCAAAAGGGGATACAACCTAAGATCGGTGAATGCAAAGGGACCAAGGACCACAGTCCATAGAGTCCAGACTCAAAACCAAATGGAAGGAGCATACACAATGTGCTCAGCCACAGCAAACACCTACAATGAATAAAGAGCACCCACCGATCATCGAGGAAACTATCCTGAGAAACAGATTTCGAAAAAATAGACCTCCAATGATAGAATGATGGAGAAAAGAGAAAGAGAGAACAATGAATGCTGAAAAGCATCACTAGGAAGACAAGAACAGTAAAAAGAAAATGTTCTTATACTGAGAATCTTGAAGATATATAAAGCATCCTCCGGAATAATGTAAGAGATGTTCACTAAACGTCTGTTACATATATATATATACCCGAGGTAAAAGACATCTGCAAGAGAGCCATTCAAGAGATAAGTATATACATGCAGAGACATCCAAAGAAAAATGTATATAAGGATAAACCTGCACATAAAAAACATAGCTATTCCCGTAGACACACAAGTCATACAGGGTACAGCAAAAGTATATCCACTCCTCCGAAGGTAACCCACGTCCTCTGCCAGTGAGCGGGAGGATGAGGAGTGGAGGAACGATGGACACTCCAAGAACAGAGGTAACCAAGAAAGGACAGCGATAATACATCCTACCATTTTAAAGGAGAGTTTACGACAGTATCTGAGGTAGAGACAGAAAGACAAGGCTGGGAAACTGCAACACAATGCCACATAAGAGTACGAAGTGGAAGGCATTGCCCACTACAGGAAAATAGGGGCAACCGTCCAAGAATCAATGTCACCGACTGAGAGAGGATGCCAGCAGGTGGAACAAAGAATGAACAGCATGTGGGTGGTGGAGGAGGAGGAGAAGAAGAAGAAGAAGACCACCAGGTTGAAACGAAGGGCTGGCGGAAAGTAAGGGCAACAGATAGTTGACTATGACACTCACACATTATCCAACTTATGGAAGCAGGAGTAACAGGTAAGACCAACGCTTGATGGAAACTTGAGAAAAGATAAAATATGCCCCAAGAAAACGCATGAAATACCCTACCAAGAAGGGGGTTAAATGGAACCCCTCCCTTAGAAAAAGGTGCCACGAAGGTGGGAGTGGAGGGAGGAAAGATACAGGAAAGAAAGAGAAACCCAGCCTCTTGTGAAATAAGGATACCATACAAGGATCCAAACAATCAAGGGGACCAGTGTCACAGGTGAAGAGAACTGAAAAGAACAGTAGACAAAATAGCTATCCCATGGGGGCAATGGCAGATATGTATAAAAAAAAAACGCAGGAGGCAACAGCAGCGGCTGTAACCCAAGTAGGGAGGTAGAACACTGAAAGGGTGAAAACACATACAAGAACACTAAACTGCTGAAGATAAACAGCATCAGGAGCACAATAAAGAAGAAAAGGGCCTACACAAGAAAGCAGCGCTGAGACGCAATTCGAATTATTATGCCAACAGAACAAGTTACTTACCTTCGGTAACGATGTATCTGTAAGAAACATTGGTTAGTTATAGATTCCTTACCTTAGAATCTCCCCCCGGCGTCAGACTGGATCCGGAAAGTTTTTCGTCAGCAGTACCCCTGCGCGTCTGAAGGTGGCGTCGGTCGACTCCGCGTCCGTCGTGGTGGTCGCCGGGATGACGTCGTGGACGTTACTTAGACGACGCCCTTGCGCGCGGATGTCAGTTCTGTACACGACTTTCCACGCCAGAAGCGCAGAGCCATGCAAGACACTGACCACTGGTCACAAAACTAGGGCCCTGAAAGGATGTCCTTAACCCTAGAAGTCAGTTCGCAGAATGGGGAGGATGGGTGGGGCGGTAAGGAATCTTTAACTAAGCAATGTTTCTTACAGATACATCGTTACCGAAGGTAAGTAACTTGTTCATCTGAAAGAAACAGTTAGTAATAGATTCCTTACCTTAGAATAGATACCACAGCAATACCAACCCCGGGGGTGGGTCTGCGAACCAAGTTCACACCAGAAAATCCTGGAGAACAGAACGGCCAAAGAAGCCGTCTCTCCGGACTTGATTGTCCAGGCAGTAGTGTCTCCCAAAGCAGTAGTAGCTGCAGTCGCCCTGGTGGAATGGGCGCGCAGCCCCACTGGAGGCTCCTTCTTAGCCAAAGAATAGCAGTCTTTGATGCACAGAATGACCCAACTGGAGATGGTCCGTTTGTGCACGGCCCGACCTTTCTTAGCGTCCACGTACCCAACATAGAGCTGGTCATCCACCTGGAATTGTTTTGAGCGATCCAAGTAGAAAGAAAGCGCACGTTTTGGATCCAGACGGTGGAGCCTCTCTTCCTCTTTTGAAGGATGAGGAGGCGGAAAGAAGGTGGGCAAAGTGATGGTTTGGCCAATGTGGAAAGAAGTAACCACCTTGGGAAGGAAGGAAGGTCTAGTTCTCAGGAAGACCTTGTCCAGATGGATAGCCAGAAAGGGAGGCTTAGAAGAAAGAGCTTGGAGCTCACTCACCCTGCGAGCAGAGGTGACGGCTACCAGAAAGGCAGTTTTCAGAGTTAAAAGCCTGAGAGGGCAATTATGAAGCGGCTCAAAGGGAGCGCACATAAGAAATGTAAGAACCAAGTTCAAGTCCCACTGGGGCATTACAAAGGGAACAGGAGGAAAAAGATGAGTAATGCCCTTAAGAAATCTATTTACAACAGGGGACTTGAAAAGAGAAGGCTGATCAGGAAGCCTAAGAAAGGATGAAATGGCCGAGAGGTAGCCCTTAATAGTGCCCAGAGCAGAGCCCTGCTGGGCTAAAGAGAGGAGGAACAAGAGAACCACAGAAAGAGGGGCAGAAAGGGGATCCACAGCCTTTGCTGTGCACCATGCAACAAATTTATTCCATCTGCAGGCGTATACCGTCTTAGTGGAGGGAAGCCTGGCTGCCAAGATTACATCACAGACTTAAGGAGGCAGGTCAAACGACATCAACTGCCGCCGCTCAATCTCCACGCCAGGAGGTGGAGGCTGGACAGGTTCGGGTGGAGGACCGTCCCCTGCTGCTGCGACAGAAGATCCTCCCGAAGAGGCAGTCTGATCGGAGGATCGATGGCCATGTTGAGCAGCTCGGGATACCAGACTCTTCGTGCCCAATCCGGAGCCACAAGAATTACTTGGGCCCGGTCGTGCTTGATCTTCTTCAGCACTCTGTGCAGAAGTGGTATAGGCGGAAAAGCGTATAGAAGACCGCAACTCCATCGCGACGAAAAGCGTCGCCTAGCGAGTGTCGCCTTGGAAATTCCAACGCGCAGAACTGCTGACATTGTGTGTTCTCTTCGGTGGCGAATAGATCTAACCAAAGCTCTCCCCACTGCCGAAAGAGACCTTGCACCACCTCTGAGTGAAGACACCATTCGTGATCCATCATGCACCTGCGGCTGAGTTTGTCCACCCTGGCGTTCAGTGAACCTGCCAGGTGTTGAACCACCAGAAATATGCCCTGATGTTCCAGCCATGTCCAGAGGCGGAGGGCCTCCTGACATAGGGTCCACGATCCCACCCCGCCTTGTTTGTTGCAGTACCACATGGCGGTGGTGTTGTCCGTGAACCCCTGCACTACTCTTCCCCGTACAGAGGGAAGGAATGCCTTGAGTGCAAGACTGATCGCCCAAAGCACCAGAAGGTTGATGTGGAGCCCGGACTCCGCCGGAGACCAGAGGCCTCTGATCTCTGCCTCTCCCATGTAGCCGCCCCATCCCAGAAGGGATGCGTCTGTCACCACTGTATGATCTGGTTGGGGGAAGGGAGAGGGATCTGCCGTTGACCCAATCCGGGTTCGTGAGCCACCACTGCAATTGTCGTGCAGTGCCCTCCGAGATCTGGACGTAATCGGACAGATTCCCCTGATGCTGCGCCCATTGGAACTTCAGGTCCCACTGCAGAGCCCGCATATGCCACCTGGCATGATCGACCAGCAGGATGCAGGAGGCCATGAGGCCCAGCAGCCTCCGGGTCATACGGACCGAAACCCGGGATAGGGGCTGAAAGATCGGAATTATAGCCCGAATATCCCGGACTCGCTGTTCAGGAGGATAAACCCGAAACCGCGTCGTGTCCAGAACCGCTCCGATGAAGAGGAGCTTCTGAGAGGGAATCAGGTGTGACTTCGGCACGTTGATGGAAAACCCCAGCGAATGCAAGAGGTGGGCCGAAGTCTGGAGGTGGGAGACGGCAGCCTGGGGCGAGCCCGCCTTCAACAGCCAGTCGTCGAGCTAGGGGAAGACTGGAACCCCTGATCTGCGCAGATGAGCTGCGACCACCGCCATCACTTTCGTGAACACCCGAGGGGCGCTGGTAAGGCCAAAGAGGAGCACGGTAAACTGAAAGTGCTCGTGGCCTACCGTGAACCGCAGGTAACGCCGGTGGCCCGGCAGGACGGGGATATGAAAGTAAGCGTCCTGCAAGTCCAACGCTACCATCCAGTCTCCAGGGTCGATGGCAGACAAGACCTGAGCGAGTGTAAACATTTTGAACTTCTCCTTCCGGAGGAAGCGGTTGACGTTCCTGAGATCCAAGATAGGACGCAGGCCTTTGTCCTTCTTGGGCACCAGAAAGTAGTGGGAATAGCAACCACGACCTACTTCTGGGACAGTAACGCGCTCGATGGCACCCTTGGCCAAGAGTGCCGAAACTTCCTGTTGGAGAAGGGCCAGAAGATCCTCCGACATGCGATGGTACTGAGGTGGCATGGAGGGAGGGGTAGTCTCGAAGGGGAGGGAGTAGCCCCTTCGGACTATTTGCAAAACCCACCTGTCCGACGTGATGGTGCGCCAGTGGGGGAGGTGATGGCGGATCCTGCCGCCCACTGGCGTTTTGTGGCCCTGAAATGTCGGACTAGGAAGGTTTGGAGGCTGCTGCAGTTTGGTGGACTGGCCCGCTCGCTGGCCCCAAGAACTACGCCGGTGGTTCCCACGTCCCCGGCCGCGCTGAGACTGTACAGCTTGCGCCGGCCTGTGGCTCTGGGCGGGAAGTATTGGGGCACCCCTTCCGTAGCCACGAAAGGGGCGAAAAGAAGACTGCGCAGGGCGGGTGGTGGGGAGGCCCAAGGACCTGGCCGTAGCCCGTGAGTCCTTAAAGAGCTCCAGCGCGTTGTCTGCCTTGTCGCCGAAAAGGCGACGGCCATCAAAGAGCATGTCCATAAGGGTGGATTGGACATCCCCTGAAAAACCAGTCGAACGCAACCAGGCGTAGCGTCGAAGGGCTACCGACGTCGAAATCGTCCTGCCAAGTGCGTCGGCGGTATCCAGCCCACAGCGGATGGTAAACTTCGCTGCGTCTCTCCCCTCGTCAACGGCACGGAAAAGCGTGGCCCGGGCCCCCTCCGGCACTGAGGCAGCACCTGCGCCACCGTATCCCACCCAGAGTGGGTATAACGGCCCAACAGACATGGGGTGTTTACCGACCGCAGTCCCAAGCTGGCGGAAGAAAACATTTTCTTTCCAAGGTGGTCCAGCTTTTTGGATTCCCTTTCCGGAGGTGCGGTAGGGAAGGCGCCCTTGGACGTGGAGGCTTGGAATACCAAGCTCTCAGGGGTGGGGTGTTGGGAGAGGAAAGTAGGGTCAACAGCGGCAAGGCGGTGGCGTCTGGCAATCATCCTGTCCACAGGAGCCCCTGTGTTGGGCCTGGACCAAGTGCCCAAAAGGATGTCCGTAAGGGCTTCATTAAACGGGAGCAGGGGCTCCGAAGAGCTCGCTGCCGGCTGAAGCACCTCTGTCAGGAGGTTAGTCCTGATTGCCACTGTAGGAAGCTCGAGGTTGAGAGCCTCAGCCGCCCTACGCACCACCACTGCGTATGACGCTCCCTCCTCCGTAGCCACGGTAGGAGGAGACAACATGCTTAGGTCTATGGAGGTATCCAGACCACTGGCCTCCCCCAGTTCCTCTCTCCAGTCCGGATTGTAGTCTACCTGGTCAGTCAAAGGGTCACCAGACCCCTCCCAGTCTTCCTCGATCTCTTCCGAGGTGGAAGCCGGGGTCGGCGCCGGCTGGGGGTCCAGCCGGCATCGGCTGCGGACGTGGTGCCGGTGGAGTCGGCGCCGGTGGGGGTGTAACGAGGTCGACCGGCGCCGATCTGGATCCAGGCCTGGATCCAAGGGGGCCCTGCGGTGCCGAGGCCGAAGCCGCCGGCGTCGAAGGCCTAGGCCCCCAACCGAGTCCGCGGGGCCCGAAGGCACGCCGTCGGAGTCGGGCTGCCCAAAGATGGCGTGCATCGCTTCGTAAAATTGATGAAGCTGGGCAGGAGTCGCTCCCGGTCAGGGAGGGAAGGCCGGAGTCGACCCTGAAGGCTACGCACGCGGAGCCGCGGGAGTGGCACCACCCGCACCCTGCGTCGCGTCGGCTGACGGAAAGTCGAAGAGCAATGATGCTTCTTCGACTTCTTCTTGTGCTTCGACTTACCTGACCCCGAGTGCGAAGACTTAGAAGAGGAGTGATGATGACTCCGCGATCGGTCCCTCGACCTCCCACGCGACCGGGACCTTGCGCGACGCAGAGCCGACTGCCGGGCCTTGAGGAGCTTTTGGGACTGCTCCCGCAAACACTTCGGGCCATGGTTCGACAGTCGGAGCACGACTTGGGGTCATGGTCGCGCTCCAGGCAGATGGGCACACGAGGTGCGGATCCATCACCGACATCATTCGGGAACAGGAACCACAGGCCTTGAAACTGGGCATCCCTCGTGCATCAGGAGTCAGATAAAGACTCGAAAATGAAGTCGACAAAAAGTCGCAAAAACTCAGTCAAAAAGTGACTGGGGGTACCGCTCTTCCCGGATCTGCGCTTGTTGGCACGGAAAAAGAAAGAACTGACGTCAGCGCGCGAGGGCGGCGTCTAAGTAACTTCCGCGACGTCATCCCGGCGATCACGACGCCGACGTGGAGTCGACTGATGCCACCTTCAGACGCGCAGGGGTACTGCTGACGAAAAACTTTCCGGATCCAGTCCGACGCCTGGGGGAGATTCTAAGGTAAGGAATCTATAACTAACTGTTTCTTTCAGATAGATGCTGATAGCAGAAGGGCTTTAGGGAGGTGGAGTTGTGGAACCCAGGCCCGAAACAATAGGAACATAAATATGAATAGGAGAAAATCCATATGTCCCACAGAGTAAAACAAAGAGAAGGTTCACACCGAAGAGGGTCGAAGACTGGAACGAAAGTTAATCAGACCCAAAAGTGTGCCTGCCTGTGGTACCAGTATCGCCCATATGGACATAAGGGGCAGAGAAAACATTATGTCAAAGTCCCTATAAGGGATACTAAGTGCAAAGACAGCTTATGACATGCCTCTAAGGTATACAAAATAAGGGCCTGGAGAACAAGGCTATAGTGGACCCCCACAACATAAACAGAATACCCGTCACAGAGTAAGTACTCAGGTAGGAAAAATCAAGTGGCAAAAAGAAGCCGTAAGAACAGACTCCCACGAGACCGGAAAGCAAGATATGTTGCAGATGGTTGGAAACTAAACCTGTCCCTGACAGCATAAATAAGAAGACAAGTACCTGCAGAAAGCAGGAACACCACACAGGGTGTAACCCTGGAAGGGAGGGAAGTACTCCGCACTATGAAGGTGAATAAGAGTCAAAACAAGGGGAAACAAACTGTCCCCGACAACCCTAGTACAGCAACAGAGTTAAGACACTGTACCACTATGACTATCTCTGAACAGGCATAAAGCGGAGTTGGCACACGCACCAAAAAAGGAGGCGCTATCAAAAGGCAAATGAAGTACGCAACCATGCACACTGACGTAGAGCTATGGAAGAGGCCATAGTCCGACCAACAAAATCGGTGGTATCCATACCACAGTGGATGCTAAGAGTGGCAGCTTGGTGCCCATCTCGTACTAGGGAACAAGAGCATTCCGGGCTTCTTCCAGAAGGGAGGGCAAGAGGCGTTCCACTGAGTTTCACAATGCGTGGGAGAAGCGGGCGAGAACACAACAAGTGTTCAGAGAGAGCAGGGCAGAGCTAGAAGAAAAAATACGCCTACCAGAAGTATCAAATTTCCTGGCCTCTTTCCAGAGGGACAGGAGGGAGAAATTCAATCTTCTGGGTGGCTGAAGCAGCCTGAACCACAAAGCTCTTAGTAGAAGGATGTCTAAGAAGACAGGAGGAATCCCAGGGGCTGGGCGAAGCCTGTGAGAAATAGAGCAATCCATAGGTGTAGGAAGCTGGATTTCTGTTGCAGTAACCCCCCCCCCCACACTTTTTGCCAGACTACTGATGCACTTTGACTTGATGTGCCCTGGATCCCTGCCAATCAGGTTCCCAGGGCCTGTGTTCTTTCCCAAAACTGTACCTTGTACCCCCAATTGGCTCCTCTCTGGCCACAGGTCAGTCCCTTGTAAAAGCTATCATGGGTACCAAAGGCACTGTGGCTAGGGAAGGCCTCTAAGGGCTGCAGCACTTATTGTGCCCCCTTAGAGGCCCTGTACCTTCACACACACACACACACACTGCCATTGTAGGCTGCATGTTTTGGTGCAGAACAAAGTTAAGAGTTGACATGGCACACATCCCTGTGTGCCATGCCTACAACCCACTACCTGGCATAGGTCAGCGACCTCTCTAGCTGGGTGCACTATACCAGTGGTGAGGGTACAGGTGCATGAGCCATTGTAAGTGCAGTAATGCCATTAAGAGTATATGGTGCTGGGAGTTTGTCATTACAAACTCCACAGCACCATAATGGCTCTACTGAAAACTGGGAAGTTTGGTATCAAACTTCTCAGCACATTAAACCCACACTGATGCCTGTGTGGGATTTAATGAAAAATGCACTCCGAGGGCATCTTAGAGATGGCCCCTGAAAAAGGACCAGCCTCTGGTGGATTCCCTGACTGGTACACACCAGCTGGCCACCAGGAGACATGTTTCTGGACCCCTGGGGTGGGAGCCTTCGCTCCCTGAGCCCAGAAACAAAGCCTTTCCTGGGCAGAGGTGGTCACACCTCCCCCAGGCCAGGAAGATCTGTGGAAGGGGAGCTTCAAAGGCCTTGCCGCCTTTGTAATGCGACCCCCAGTCTCGACTGCTATCAGGAGCAGGCCACCTTCCTCTCCCCCCCCCTTTTTGGTGGGAAGACAGGCGGTAAAATTTGCGCAGCCCAGAAAGTGTGCCCACCTCTGCCAATCCCACCCCTCAGGTGGGGGAGGCGAGGTGAAGTCCACTCTTCAGTGCCCGCCATTTTGCAGATGGCAGGCACTCTCCAATCAGGATTAGGGATTGTGCCCACTCCCCCACGTGTGGTGAGCACACGAAGGGTGTAGTCACCCTAAGGTCAGTAGCCCACTGGCTACTGACCTCGAGACCCCTAAAACACCCCCTAAATACAGTATTTAGGGGGCGACCTGAACCTAGAACGGAGATTCCTGCAACCTAGAAAGAAGAAGGATGAAAGAAGTCGCCCAGCAGAAAAGACTGCAGAGAAGAACTGACTTGGCCCCAGCCCAACCGGCCAGTCTGCAGTTTCCAGAGATCCTGCGCCAAAAGTCGCTTTGTCCTGCGGTCAGCGACCTCCAGAACTGGGAGGACTGACTGCCTTCAACTAAGACCGGATCTCCTGTGAACAGCAGCTCTGTTCAAAAGAAACAGCCAAGAAAGATTCCAAGCCTGCTGAGGACAAAGAATCCGATGCCTGGAACCACCACTGCACCCAACGCCAACGGCCCTAGTTGACGCCTACGGCACAAGTCAGAGTGGCCCACTGGTCCCAGCGAGGTCCCCCAGCGCTCCAGAGTTTGAGTCCACCGTGGGTTGACCCCTACAGGACTCCCCAACGTCGCCTGCAGCCTCTACACGGAGACCTCCCCCAACCGCAAGTGGCCCGTTAAGGTGAAATCCGACCTCAAAAGACACTCCTGCATCCAGCCGGCCTTCGCCCTGGAGAAGAGAACCCGAGGTGCACCTATGTCCCCGAGCCCTCCAACTTACCAGCCCAGCTGTTGGTTCCGCTCTGAAGTCTTCCTGGACCAAGCCTGCAGCCAAAATCCAAAACTGGCAACTTCCATTGAAAACAACAGGGCACCCGATGCCAAAACAGCACCCTGCACCCGGCTGCCCCTGTGCCGTCGTGGGTGCACATTTTGTGCTAAACTGTATATCCCTTTGCCCTGAGCTTAAGTCCAGGAGCTTTGCTCACACAACCTTGTGGCCTGCTCGTGAGCAGCCACGAACCGGAGGCCACCCATTCCCCCATTGGATAACATTGGACCTCAGCACTCCGCACCCGGCCGCCCTAGTGCTGCTGGGGGTGTTTCAAGAGTGCATCCTTGACCCTGGGGGAACCCTGGTTCTAACCCCAGAATACCAACTCCCACAAATAAGTGCTTACCTGCAAACCGTTAACTTCATTTTCTGACCTAGGATTGCATTGACTGCTTTTCTTGAAAATTGTTTTAAGTGTGGAGTTAGTTTGTATGGAACATTGAAAAACGGCATATGTACTAAAAGTGAATTACTTACCTTTTGTCTGGGGATGTCTCAGTGTGACATCTAGACCTGTCACACTGATTAGCAAAAGTAATCTGAAAAGTAATCTAAAAAGTAACGTACATAGTAATCTGTAAAGTAACTGAAAAGTAATTTCGAAATGTTGACTTACCTGTAATTCAACCAACTGCATTTAAACTTGCATTCAACGGTAAAACATTGCATAAGATTTTGCAAAGTATAATTTCACTTACCTGCACCAGGCTTGGCTTGGTTCTAGAAATAAAATAACTAAATAATATTTTTTATACAAACAAATTGATCTGAGTTCAGTCTTTGAGTGTGTGACATCATTTCTTGCCCGAGTGTGTACAACAAATGCTTAACACTACCCTCTGATAAAGCCTTACTGCTCGCCCACACTACCACAAATAGAGAGTAAGGTGCCATCTACTTTTACCTCTGCCTCCCTTTGGGGTCCCATTGGACACTGTGCACACTATACCTCATTTTGGTATAGTATATACAGGGTCAGCTTCCTACAATAGGGAGCCCTGTTTCAAGTTTAGCCCAAGCACCCACCAGGATATCGAAAAAACAGTCACTAAAAGGAAGTATTGGCTCAACATTAGACTGGTCAGGATGTAGAACGCCAATTAAAGGGTCTGTTGACAATTCCACAGAAGGAAGTTGTAAATCCAGTACAACCGGAACTCGATTGAGCATGTCTGCCAGAGCAAACTCACCTCCATAGCCAAACCAGGACGAGACAGGAGGCTGGAGATGATTCTAAGCCACTGGCGTCACCCAAGTCAAGTAACCAGTTAGAATGCATAGGGGTGGAAACGTGCTCGAAATGGGAAGGGGACACACCACACCATCTGTAGTACTTCCACAACCATGGTCCTCAGAAGGAAAAGCCAGAGGAAGGGAGTCTGAGGCGGTCAGCTCCATCAGTGCCGCATCCAACGGCATAACCGAAGCCGGTCGACGCCATGAAGGCAACGCCTCGACTTTGGAAGGAGCGTCAATCGGCGTCGACAGCAACACTATGGGAGACAGCAGTCAAGAGCCTGACGCCGACATTGGAGTAGGCAGACCAGAAGCAGGAGCCGAAGGTTGGAGCCTCGAAAGGCTGTGAACCAGCATGACTAAGGAGTCAGACACAGGAAGCCGAACGGAAGCCAGTTGATAACCTGCCAGCGGTGTCATAAGCACAACCTCATGCACTTCCATGGGGCCGAAGAATAGAATGAAGAGATTGGGAATATTGTCTCATCAGGGTTAAAGACGCCCGTCCCCACTATAGGTGGGGAGACGCAGGGTGGCCTCATGCCCTGACACTTCCACAGAAGAGCAGGGACCAACGGTAGGCAACGAAGGCAAGAGGTGCCACGACTTCGACCGCCGACGTCTACCTCCGGATATCGAAAGGGAATGACGCCCGCGGGAATGGCTCCTAGCATGGACATGAAGTCGGTCGGTAGAGTGCATAGGAGATTGAGGACGACGAGAAGACTTTGATGACCTGCATCCTCACCGCAAGGAGCATCATGCGACTTTCCCTGTGCGCTTTCAGTCGGAGCTGGCGACAAGAGTCACACTCATCGGAGTCATGGTGCTCACCCAGACACCGCATGCAAACCGAGTGAGGGTCCATGGTGGACATTTGTCACCCACAGGTCGCACAAGGCTTGGACCCCTAGGACAATGAAGAAGGGTAGAAAAAGGCATACTGCTCCGGAGACAAAAAAACGTCAAGTAGGTCGTAAACGGCCAGAGGAACTGCAGTGCGGATCCGCGTTGCTAGCGTGCAAAAGAAGGAACTGACGCCAGCGTGTTGGGGGAGGGCTTATAATGATTCTGTTGACATCACATTCAGGAGACAACGTCGACACCCTACCGACGCGCAGAGGTACTGCTGAAACAATTTCCGGATTCAGCCTGGCTGGCCCCTGGGGAGGATTCTAAGATAAGGAATCTGCGGCTAGATGTCTCTATCAGATATGATGTACACACATCATAAAAATAAATATTCGATTGTAAACTGTAACAAATAAAACAATAGCAGGCATACTAGGAGGCTGCGGAGTGTGAGACTAGTAACACTACATCAAAACACATACATTTAGGCGATAGCAGTCAAATTTAGTTTCAAACTAATATTTAAAAATCTTCAATGCCATTGTGAGCGTAATTTTGTTTGAAAACAAGTAGTTCCCTATGCTTCAGTTTTTCATACTAGTAATCAAAGTTTTTAGGTGACCTTGGGAATGCTGAAAACTACTATTTCGGTCCTGGAATTGCAGCTGCAAATAAAGGACTCATCTACATGCCACTCCTCTGCATATTTCCTCTCAGAGTATGTGGGGTCAGGGATGAGATTCTCTGCACTGCACCTCTTATATTTTAAGCATCATGTTCTTCGGATCACATTCTGGTATTTCATATGAACACAGCAAGGTATCCCACCACCTTATCCACTACTCCCACTTCTGATCCTCTTAATCATTTTAACAAAGCATTTGGTTAAAATAACTAATTGCAGCTGTTTAACAGAATCACCCTGGCAAGAAATTAATGTTTAGGACTTCTCCCAACACCATGTTTCCATAAATGGAATCCATTATTATGAGTAGATGCTTGTATCCTCTCAAAGTGATCCCACAACAGTCTACTTTTTTAATCTCTATGCATTCTCCAAAGGCCCCATAAGCATAAAATAGCACACATTCACTACATTTATCTTATTTACTTTAGACCTTTTGTAAGTTGTATGAATATTTCAGTTCTAAAACTGGATTTGAAGTCCTATTTAAATATTCATAGTTAAAAACATAGACCAACTAACTTAGTTCAAACCATTTACTACAATTGGGGCTTGATGTACTAAGCATTCAAATAACGATTAGTTATTTGCGACTGTATCTGATCTGCAAATTGCGAGTCACTATGCCATATGTATTAAAATGAGACTCAAAGTTTTAGCGATTCACTAGGATTTGCAAAATACTGTATTGCAACTAGCGATTTGGTATTTTGCAAATCGCGAACATGTCTCTGCCAGCGTCCGATTATATCACTACCACAAAGCAGATAAGCATATGCTCACTGCAGCCAAGAGGAAAATACAGGGTAGGAGAGCTACTTCACAACCAATGAAATTCTTGAAAGCCATAATCAGCCAGAACCCAGCGAGGGAAGAAGGAGCCAGGAAGAGGAAGCACAAGTTTAGTGAGAAGGAATTAGAAATCCTTGTGGAACATTGTGTGGCCCACAATGATGAACTTTGTGATAAATCACCTTTGTCCGTTTCAGAGTCCAAAAACATGTATGGCTAAATATTCAGGAATCTATTGATGAGGTGGTTGTCACTCATCATACCATTGATCAAATCCAAAAATAGTGGTGCAACTTATGCTCTCGAAAGAGAGGCTGACTACCCAGAGCAAAGAGGCAAGGGCCATAGAGATGGTCCTTTGACCCAAGACTTATTCACTTCTATGGAACAATTAATAGAATCAATCCTACAAACAGATGTAGTGTCTGGAATTACAGATACTAATATGTCCGCTCCGACACCACCCTCTTCTGGTACAATATTAAATTTAAATCTTCATTTATTCATATAGACAGACTATTCGAGTTACATGAAATCTATGTAATATTACAATATAAAGCAATATGGACTTTTTTCAAATCTGCTTTATTAATTTTGTGCATAAATGACATACCGTAATTAACAGTTTGGAGATCAAGTACTTCGCCTTCGACTAAATAACAGAGGCGTGCTCCGCATTGTAGCACTTAGCAAAACAAAACATTACAACAAATAAGGTATAGTCAACATCAGAATTCTGTATAGTCTTACATCAAAGAGAAGTATTGAAACATTATACATTATGCTAATGACTGAGCAATGCCATGTGGATAGATGATAATCCTTGTATTCTCAGAATGGGAATTAAGGTTTGGTAGTTCATTCACTAGTATTGGCGATGTGGTTCTCAACCATCATGATCACAAAAATAGATATCTGTACAAGACACAGCCAACAACTGTATAATCCTAAGGAAGTGCTAATCTGAAGGTCTATGCATACCTGCACTCAGTCCGCGGCAGTTTCCTGCAGTCTTATGTTTGGTAACATAAGCCGGCATCTATTATCTGATTAGGGCTTGAGTGTTACAATCATTGCATCCCACACCATGACATTTACTCTCCCCCTCGATGCAATGAGTGGAGACTTCAGCCTATTTTATCAGTTCTCAATGTGCAAGAGTTCAGAGATGGATCCCGAGATGATTTCTAGGACATGGCCACCTGTCGCTTAGCAAGCAGCCATGCCAAGTTTGTGAATCTATTTACTAACTTTGCAGTCTTCACTCTTAAATAAGCCCAGTAATATTTGCTTCTAGTGAATGAAAATAGGTTCTACAAGTCCCTTCCTTTTTTTTTTTTGCAATCTTTATTTATTGGAAATGTAACATTCTACAATATCATGCCATGTGTATGCCGGAGTATTCCACACAGGGCACACAGTACTACACATCACGATACAAAGTGATGGGAAAGAAAACAAAGGGAAGTAAATGAGGGTACAATAGTAATAGAGTCTGGACTAGCTTAGGGACATGTATGAGGCACAGTGTAAGTGTATAGATGTCATCTTCTGGCAATCATAATCGAGGTAGGATAACAACATTTGTATTGGGGGAAGACTGGCTGCAGTGCGTATACCCTCCTAGTCAGTGAGAGGGAGGTACTGTTAGGCAGGGAGATAGTGGGAGGGTGTGGAGGGAAAGGAGAAGGTAGGCAAAGGGGAGAGTACAATGGGAGACAAACTAGTCTGAGTCCGGGAGTCTGCAGAAGAATATTTTGTGTCAGTGTGTCTCAGACTGGGATGGGGTGTGGTCGAAGGATTTCGACACTACTGTCATGAAAGGGCTCTAGATTGAAAATATGGAATTGATCATTCATCATAATATATGGGGTTTTCAAGTATCCCGCTATGCGATATAATTCAGGGAGCCATCCAGTCCACAAGGGGAGAGGTGGCTTCCTCCAGTGGAGTAGTATGCAGTTTGGCCGCCGTGACTGACGTGGCTAGCCATCTGTGGTCGTGAGAGGGAGGTGTCAGGGAGGTCTGAGAACTCATGGAGAAGAGCGAGGTGGGACGAGGGAGTAACTCAGACAGCATTATACTGTTGTAGGTGCTCCCACATATGAGACCAGTATGGAGCAATAGTTGGGCAGGAGTACAGAAACTGAAGATCGTAGCAGTGGGCGGCTTTGCACTGCCAGCATAGGTCATAGGGTAGAGGTTTGGCCCTATAGAGTTTCCGGGGGGTTCAATACCAGTCCTGCAATATTTTAAAGTAGAGATATTTCAAGCAGTGTTCTCTAAGGGCTCTATCATGATCCAGGAGAAGTTCGGCCCAGTCTTCCGGGGAGTACGTCTTTTCCAGGAGAGGTTGCCATAGGAGTCTGGTGGCCGAGTGGGTGGTCTTTAATAAGACCAGCATAGAGACTGGAAACTAGTCTTCTATAACAGCCAAAGGCCCGGAGATACTGTAGTAGGAAGCATGTGATAACTCTTCAGTCTGTGGAGCACCGGATGCTCTGAAGCAATGGTATAGCTGGCGGTGACGCCGTGCTTCCTCCAGTCGGAGCCCAAATTCTGTACTTTGCTGATCAAAGAATTTGAGTCTGTCACTGTCAAGGGCATGATCGAGGTTTTGTATGTCAGAGCTTCTCCAGGTTGTCCAATGGAACGGATGCCCTCCTATGTGAAGTGCAGAGTAGTGCCAGAGGGGTCCCGCCAGTATAACTAGGTCTAGCAGTCACTTCCTGTTTCATCCTATGAACTGACTCCCTGTATAGAGCAAGTTCTGGGCAACTGCAAAACATGTGAGAGATACCTGCTCCAGCCTGACGGTATCTAGGGCACTAGCTGACAGTAGAATATATATTCTGTGCAATTTGTGAAGGGTTAGGTATGCTCTAAGGAGTATTTTATATTGAAGGAGTTTGTAGGGGTAATCGATCATCATAGCCCATTCTTTAGGTGTCAATTGCCTGTTGAGTCATGTTCCCACAGATTTCAAAGTTACATGCAAGGGTGGTTCAGCATTCACCTGCTTCCAGGTGGATTTTATTTGTCTGGTTAACGTCACTTGTGTATTGTGTCAGAGTGCATCAAACGTTAGTAATTTATGATTGTCAAACAAGTCGCCAAGGGTGGTTATAATGGCATAGTTCCAGCTCTCTCTACTTGATGTCGTCCCTATGATGCATCCAAAAGGGAAGCTTAGGTGAGGACTCAGTTTCTGTTTTGGTGCAGTCAAGGAATTTTTCACCAGAAATGTTTGGCCACATCAAGGAATCAAGAAAGTTGCGAGATGAGGTGTTTCCCTACTCTTAGGGCCTCCCATGTATGCTATCTCTGCCAGTTGTGAGCTTCCCATCTACCCATCTACCCTCTGCAGCTGTGCCACCAGATAGTAATTTTCAGAGTCTGGGGCAGCCGGCCTTCCGGCAGTAAGCAACTTATGCAGTGCCATCTTGTTCCTTCCGTCACCCTGTAAGAAAGTAGGATCTGCTTTCATGGTTACCCCCACTTTTTCCAAGTGTTATTCTGTTTTCTGACTAGTCTGACTGGGCTCCTGCTAATCAAGACCCCAGTCACTGTGCTTCCTCCCTAAATTTGACAGTGGTAAGTACTTTGGTACATTCCCAATTGGCTACTAGTGTACCAAGGTAAGTCCCTAGTTTATGGTACTATGGTACCCAGGGCATAGGCACACCAGGGGTCTTCATGGGCTGCAGCATGTATTATGCCACCAATGAGAGACCACTCAAACTGTGACAGGCCTGCCATTGCAGCCTGTATAAGTTGGTGCTAGCACCACTTACGACAGATATAAGTTTCCTTATATCTGAGGTCACTGCACTTAAAACATATAAGTCACCCCTAAGGCAGGCCTTTTAATCCTGAAGGCAGGGTGTTAGGTTATAAGTGTGAGACATGAGCAGGATACCCCCTACAAACCCAGGAGTCGATTCTCCAGGCTTTGTAAGTGCGGTCAGCCATTTAATAAATTTAGTGGACATCAAGTCAATTACGAGATGTCTAACTATATATTGGCTGCACCGAAACCAGTCATGTTTGGTATCAAACATGTTAGATCCTAACCCAACACTGATTCCAGTGTTGGATGTAGGATTCAATGTAAAGGGGGGGTCCCCTAGGGTGCCCCCCTGGATTCCTGGTAGCAGCCTTTCAGGGTCTAACAGCAAGCTAGTGCTTCTGCCGACCACAGACACGTTTCTGCCCTCCTGCTGCTGAGCTGAGCTCGAGCAGGGGAAGGTAGAACAATAGGTTTCCTGTCACAGGAAGGTGTGAACACCTCCCAGACAGGACTTGGTGTATTGGGCTGGGATGGGGGCGCTTGCCAGTGCCACCAGACTGCTTTGAAGAGCACATTTGGTGCCCTCCTTGCATACTCCAGTTTTAGCCAGTTCAGGGAGCCCTTGGCTCCCACTCTGGCACGAAACTGGACAAAGGACATGGGAGTATCCTCCCCTCTGTCCAGCCCCTCCTCTCAGAGGAACCCGTGAATCGTTCCAAGCCTTTCCCTAGGGTATTTAAGGGCTTACCTGTGGGTGGCTCTTCAGATTCGTCGTGGGAAAAGATTCAAATTCGAAACCACTTCAACTTCAACCGTCTGGGCACCTTGGACTTGGCCGGACTTCACCATGAACCGAGACTGCACCAAGGAAGAATCCTGCTGCTCCTGGTCTCGCTGTTCTGCAAGACTTCATCGTCTGGGCCTGTGCTTCATCCAGGTTCCTCTCCAGGCCTGTGGGCATCAAGGACACCCAAAGTAATCACCCTTGGAGTGAAGGAGTCACTCCCGTGCATCTGCAGGCACCGCATCAAAGCTAACTGGTCTGCTGCTCCTGACGTCCCATGGACTCCGAAAGGCTCAGCAACACAGGTGGTGGTTCTGCAACTCCCTCGAGGCCTGACCTGTCTTTTCAGCAAGTTTGAGGCCAGTATCCCTCGTCGGGACCGCTGGAACAGAACCCCTGTGCACAGTGTCAACTTGCCGTTGCCAAGGCTTGTTGGGTCTGTCCTCCAGAGAGCTTTGGGCTACAAGAAGCTCCAGCATCTCTTCCTGCCAAGATCTTCATCCTCACCACATCCTCTGCACTGTGGACCTGCATCTTTGGTGAGCTGCTCAAGGTCCCCTTGCGGCTCCTGTGCCTTCGGCATGGGTCCTCTTGAGGGTCTTCTTTGGCTTCAGTGGGCTCCTCGCTTGCTCGGGCCTGCTCTGACGCTCCTGCGCTTGGTGAGTTCCTTGGACCTTGCTGGTCCCAGCGCTGCCCCTTTTTCATTTACCACGTCTGTTGCTGCTGTCAAGGTTTGTTGGTGCACCTGCCGGACACCGACCCCCTGGTTGACTTCCGACGCGGGACAGCTTGTGAACGGCTCCTAGTCTCCCACAGAGTCGTCTGGTCCCCACAGCTGCAGTGACGAGGTCACCGTCATCTTCAGTCATTGGACTAGACCCTGTCCCCTCTGCTTGCAGGTATTCCTCTTCAAGAATCCATTCATGGATTCCACCGGACTCTTTCACCTTCTTTGCAGGCGGCATCTTTTCTGAAGTCCTCCATTGTGGTCTACGGCGGATTCCGACGTCACTTCGCACCCATTCACCCTGCTTCCCTGGTGTAGGTATCCTGGTTCCAGGGGTATCTAAGGGTGGGGTGGCTCTCCAACCTCAGGTCTTTCACTGGGTTTCTTCAGGGCCCACTGGGAAGGGGCCTTCTTCTTGAAAACCGCAACTTTCCCATTGACTTGCATTGAGTACGCGGCTGTGTTTCCACTCTGCCGCCAGGCTCCGTAGGGTTCTTGGGTACTTTACCTCGGGTGGTTCCTTGGGTCCCCAACTTTTCTGAGTCTTCTGGTCCAAGTCCCGACTTTGGTCGCAGTTCGCATTCCACTTCTTTAGTATATGGTTTAGTCTCCCCCTGGAGACCACTGTGTATTCGTGCTTACTTGCCTGTTTTATATTTGAAATATTGTGTGTATTGTATTGATATCTCTGGGTAGGAGATATACCAATGTGTTAGTGAGTGTGTATAATGCATATACTTATTTGTATAACTACATTGTGTGATTATTTTTCGTTTAACCTACACTATATGATTAGTTCTGGTAAAACAAGCTGCTTAACACTCCTTCTGGACTAAACCTGAAGGCTGCTCTCCACAGCTACCACTTAGAGAGCTTTCTGTGCTTGTCGAAGACCACTAAAATCACCACAAGGGTTGTCTGGATTAGTGCAAGGTGCTTCACTTAAATAAGTGTGCACCATATACTAAGCCAGGCTCCTACTTTGGTGTGCAGCGGTTGGGATTTAAACCTGCACTGTTTTACCAGCTAATCTAGGTGTGGATTACAGGAAAAAACATCACTAGCATTAAGCACATACATATAAAATATTTCTGTAACAGTAAGTTCTACTGAAAGTTTAGATTGGTTGTCAAGGGCCTCGCACAACCCTTTCTCCAATCTTTTGAAGTTTAGTTTTCACTAGGGTAGGTAGGTGCAATAACACACTACACCGAGTCACTATGTCTTTAGTTATGGAACCTAGTGGGTCCCAACCCTCTAGATACAGTGGTCTTAAGTTCCAGGAACTCTAGTAAACTGAAGACAGGCAGCAACCCTAACACTAAGCAACTCCTAGAGCTGCTTCTGCTGGACGACCTCCAGAATCATGATGGGTAACAGCATAGCTTGCAGAGAAAATAAATAACACTAGGGTCCGCAAGCAAAAGCACTGCAAAGAAGACCGAAAGACTTGTAGTTTGCAAGACGGTTTTGATAAAAGGTTGGCCCAATCAAGGTTAAAATCTTTAGAAATTTGTAGATACGTAGAAAATGAGTATATTCCAGATACAAATGCGACAATTTCTAATTAAAAGTGCCTCATCAGAGGAAGGTAAATACCAAGAAGGAAAGTATGAATGTAAACCTCAACTGTAAAATAATCAGAAAGGCTGTAGTGAGTGGGAGCCTTGGGAATAGAACGGAAAAAAGAAGGGTGAATGAAAACAGTGGTTTTGCAAATATGACCAACACATAAGATAGCTTAATCTAGTAACACATCCAAGTCATGAGCAGAATGGTGGTTGAACCACCTTGCAGTAAAACATAGAAAGTTTGTTAAGACCTACACCAAACTCTGTAGCATAAACAGCAGCAAACAGAGCATTCAGTATAGCGCAATAAAGGTTTGATTTGGTTTTGAAGATACAAATATAATGCAAAAGTAACCATGGGATACACAAGAACAAGACATGTGCAATATCATTATACATCTGAATCTAATACAATTGTGCAGGCATTGTATACGCATGAGAAGTAGGGTTACCATGAATATGAAAGTCATAACCATGGGAAATAACACAAATAATCGCCAATAATAAGTCTGTGACATGCAAAATAAAACTCTTCACTCTGATGTCCTTTATCTGATTGCCTGGAAGGCAACACTCAGGAGTTTCCTTAAGTTTGACAATTCATGTCTCTGCAAATAAGTATCCAAGCACAAGAATCACGCAGATTTTAGCATGTGTCATTTCAGTAAAAAGTGCTCCAGATTCCTTCAGACAAAGAAATCTCATATTTGAGAGCCAGTGTTGCAACTATTTTTTGTCTGGTAAAGATCACTAAACAAGTGCTGTTATTCATTATGAGAAGCACTGCATGTGCCACACTTAAGCTCATTTGATGAAAAACTTGAAATTAACAGAAAAGAATGTGTTAACACGTCTCACATATACTTTATTTGTAGACGTACGCGAAAGAGCACTAACCTGATGAAGACAGTTTGCTTTTTTAATTTGCTACTAATAGCGTTTGCCTCCTGGATCATCATGGATAGCTTCATAGAATTCCAATTAGGCTCGACTAGGAAAGAAAAAAAGAAATACAAACATTGCTGACAAACCAGGAACTATGTTTCACACCTGACTAAGAATAACCAATGCAACGCAACCAGCAAGCAATTTGACTTTTGTATTATATGAGCAGAGAAAGAAAGGAGGTATGCAGGCCAACAGGGCAATCTCAGGATTTAATAATTTTTAAACGATCTCAAGTTAAAAATGATTTGATTAGAGCAAAGTGTAACTTCTGGTTTGGAGCTTCGAGCACAATCAGAGTAACATAGCAATGTTTCAGACAAGAAGAACAAGTTACTTACCCTTGGTAATGCTTTATCTGGTAGAGACTCTATTGCAGATTCCTTAACTTACAATATTCCCCATGCGTCGGACTGGATCCAGAAAGTTTTTGAGCAATCCCCTTGCATGCCAGTTGGTAGCGTTGTTCGGCTCCGCATGGTGGCGGCGTTGTTGTCCACATTGGAAGTAACGTGCGTGGTGCCTATATAGGCGTCACTCAAGTGTGCTGACCTCAGTTTTTGACTGTTTTTCCACACAAGAAGTACAGAGCCAAACTGAGGTGGAATGACTAGAATGCTAATGTGAGGTCCTGAAGGATCTCTTGAATGTGAGATGTGCAGTTCGCAGAATGGAGAGGATGTGAGGGCCAGTAAAGAATATGCGGCTAGATAAAGTCTCTACAAGAAAAAAGTGTTACCGAAGGTAAGTAACTTGTTCATCTGATAGAGACTTCTAGCAGCAGATTCTGTACCTTAGAATAGATACCAAGGCAGTTTCTCCCCAGAAGTGGGTCTGCGGACTGTGTTACACTAAGACGTACTGGAGGCACGAACGGGCAAAATGGCTTTCACGCCGGGCCTTTCTAGGCAGTTGTGTTTGGCAAACGTGTGCAGCTATGCCCGCTTAGCTGCCTGACAGATGTCCATAACTGGGACTCCTCTAGCTAGCGCAGTGATCGCAGCTTTAACTAGGAGATGGTTCTATTGTGAACTGCCTTGTCTTTCTTCGCACCCGCAAAACCAACAAGGGGTTGATCATCCACACGGAAACCTTTGGTAGAACTGATATAAAATGAAAGTGCTCTTTTTAGGTTTAGACGGTGGAATCTCTCCTCTTCCTAGGTAGGATGAGGGGGCGGCGAAGAAAGTAGCCCGTGCGATAGTCTGCCGGACTTGAAAAGGTGTAACCACCTTTTGGTAAAAAGGAGGCATGGGTCCTAAGGACCAGCTTGTCTGGGGAAAAAGTTGTGTACAGGGGTTGAACGAAAAGTGCCTGAAATTCGCAAACCCTCCCGACAGATGTAATAGCCACAAGGAAGACTGTTTAGATGGTCAGCAGTCTCAGGCGGCAGCTGTGCATGGGCTCAAATTGTGAACAAATTGTAAAGGTGAGAACTAAAATCAGGTCCCACTGGGGCATGATAAAAGGTGTAGCGGTAACGTGCTGTAAACCTTTCAGGAAACAAGTCACAACAGGGGACTTGAACAAGAAGGGTTGATTCAGCAACCGCAGGAAGGCTGATATGATGGAAAGGTACTCTTTAACTGTGCCCAAGGCAGGGTCCTGCTGGCAAGGGATAAGGCAAACAAAAGAATTTCAGACAAGGGTGCAGACAGAGGATCAATGTGTTTGGCAGTACACCAAGTCATAAATTTGTCCCATCTCCAGGTATAAATCATTTTGGTGGAGGGATCCCCTGGCAGCCAGAACGGCGCTGCATACTTTGGGAGGGAGATGAAACACCCTCAACTGTCACTGCTCAAACTCCAAACATGTAGATGTAGAATGTGCAAGTTCGGGTGCAAGACCCTGCCCTGTTGCTGAGACAGAAGATCCTCCAGAAGGGGCAGCCTGATCGGAGGACAGATGCTCATGCTGAGAAGTTCATGATACCAGACTCTCCTGCCCAATCCGGGGCAACTAAGATGACTTAGGAACTCTGACCAAGAGTGGTATCAGCGGAAAGCTGTACAGGAGTCCTGAGCTCCACTCAAGAAGATTTACGAAACTGGCATACCCACGACCATGAGAGAAAGAGTGTGAGTGAGAGAGAGTGTAGGTGTGTGTATGTATGTGTGATATGTACACAGTACAAGTTTACCTTGCGCTTATTTCAAATCTGCCTAAGATTTAAGAAACGGACATACCCAAGACAGTATCAACGGTGTGGTCAGGGAAAAAAATACACATTTAGACGGCTGCTCATAAAACAGTAACGTTTGGGCATTAAGAATCATTTGTGCATGCAAATATCTCATGACCTAACAGGCAAATATATGCTCTGCCCCAAGAGAATGCATAAAGTTAAATAAAAAGCAGTGGTTAGTCCAGAGATGCATGGAGTACCTCTTCTTCCTTTCAGCAAAGCACTCACTGGTGTCCTGCTTGGGGCCTGGGCCAAGCCCTGAAAAGGAGCGCCTGCACACAGGACAACTGCCTGCATAAAGTTCAATAAAAAGCAGTGGTTAGTCCAGAGATGTATGTGGCTACCTCTTCTTCCTTTTTGGCAAAGCACACACTGATGTCCTGCTCAAGTCTGGGCCAAGCCCTGTACAGGAGCACCTTTGCACAGGACAATTACCTGCCGCCATCACCCCGCTCCTGGGCACCCAGCTTTCCTCACCTATCTTCCCACCCCAGAGAGTCTGGTTGTCCAGGCCTCCACCTTTAAGGCCAACCCTGGCGCGCTCCATACCACACCGCTGGATAGGGAATCCAAGAGGCTGGACACCTTTGGCATGAAGAGGTTCTCTTCTGTCAACCTTTTACTGTGGTTGGTGAACACCGCGTGCTTAGTACCCGTGCCTCCTTGTTACCATAGGTGGTTGCACCTTTTCACGTTGAGCATACTATTTTACGGGCTTTCTTCTGCCTCTGAGGGGGCGACACCTGGTTAAAGCACCTCTGTCAAGAAATTAGTCTTGACTGTCACAGAGGGCAGCTTAAGGTCCAGGACCTCAGCTGCCCTTCTCACCACTATAGCAAATTAAGCCCTTTCCTCCATAGCCACACTAGGAGGAGAGACCAGGTCAGTGTCTGGAGAGGTGTCCAGAGCACTGGCATCCACCAGTTACTCGTATCAGTTATCTTCAGTCTCATCAAGGGGTTTGGTTTAACCATAAGGTTCCACAGATCCTCCACAATCATACTCCTCTCCAGGTCTGTCGGAAAAAGAAGGCATTGCCTCCAACTTGGAAGGTCAAGTTCTGGCCGGTGTCTGAGTTGATGTCAGGCAACATCAATCCAGATCTGTATCAGAGTTCATGCCGCTGTGGGATGTCAGTGGCACTGGGAACAGCGATGCTGGAATGGGCTCCGGGGAAGGTTGCAGTCTCGCAATGGGAGTCATTCTGGATCCAGAAATGGATCCAAGGGGTCCGACTTGAGCCGAGAGCAGACCCGCCGTCAGAAATCCAGTGGGGGCACACACCAAACCCATGGGGCTCAAAGGCGCTCCAGGGGTTTGGCCAGCCCACAAATTAGATACATGGCGTCATAAAATTCTTTGGGTTGCGCAGGGGGCCCAGAGGCAGGCCCCATGTGGGAGGGGAGCCTAGAGTGACATCGTTCCCGCACCTCGGCAGATAAATTGGACCGGTGTTGTCACGTCTAAGAGCGCTTCGATTTCTTTGACTTTTTGGGAGTTTTTGTTGGACTTACCTGGCCCAAGCTTGATGAGCAGCACCAGGACCGACTCCGTGAAAGAGCCGGGATCTACTTCATGACCCGGACCTGGAGAGTCTTGGAGGCAAATGGCACTGGGCAACTAGGAGCTTCAAGAAGCGCTCCCTCAGCACCGTGGGCTATATGGCGCGGCAGTCCTCACAAGTCTTGGAGTCGTGGTTAGGCACCAAGCACCAAAGGCAAACCAGATGGGGTACTGTCACAGACATCTGTTTGTGACAGGAACCACAAGGCTTAAACCTAAAAAAAAATTGGGGGAACATCCTACCACACTGGGAGACAAAGTCTCGAAAAAAGGCTTGACAAAATGTCAAAAAGAGTTAGTCAAAAAATTAACTGCAGGTAGCTCTCTCCAGATCTGCGTTGACTGGCATGCAAAGAAAAGAACTGATGTCAGCGCGCTGTGGTGGCGCCATTATAAGAACTGCACAGAGCCAAACGATGACACCTACCGATGCACAGAGGTACTGCTCGAAAAGTTTCCGGATCCAGTCTGACGCCTGGAAATTGTTCTAAACTAAGGAATCTGCGGCTTGAAGCCCCTATCCGATATAAACGTTTCAAAGCTGACTCACAGGCATGTCACAATGTATTTATGCATACCTTACAATGCATTAATAAAAGGGGGGGGAAGAGGGGGAAGAGAGGGGGGGGAGAGAGAGAGAGAGAGAGAGAGAGAGCGAGAGAGAGCGAGAGAGCGAGAGAGAGAGCGAGAGAGCGAGATATGTATGGAGTACAAGTTTACCTTGTGCTCTTTTCAAATCTGCATAATATTTAAGAAACTGACACACCCAAGACAGTATCAACGGTGTGGACAGGGAAAAATACAAATTCAGACAGCTGCTCATAAAGCAGTTACCTTTGGGCATTAAGAATCATTTGTGCATGCAAATATCTCATGATCTAACAGGCACCTATATGCTCTGCCCCAAGAAAATGCATAAAGTTAAATAAAAAGCAGTGATTAGCCCAGAGACGTATGTGTGTAGGAATATATGTGAATATACACATATATGTGTGAGACAGTGTTGAGGGAGTGGGTTTGTTCAGAGCAATTTTTTACTGCAAGCAAATGTTATAAAAAGATAGGCTATGTTCACAAATCTGTTTCCAATGCATAGAGTATGTATTCTATGGAAATGTATTACTGTATGCATACTTTATGCATGAGTCACAACCTAATGAACAATAATGGCCAAAAAAGTATGATCAAGTAAGTGACACATAGGCACTGCATAGTTTTTATGTCAACTACATATTGTGTAAACTTATTTATTCATGATCAGCTACAATAATAAATGTCCATTCAAACTGAATCATTTAGTGCAGGGATATAGTTTTAAAAAGAACAATGAAAAACACCCAATAACCAAGTTTAAAAACTTACTGGGTGTCTTTTTGCTCTTGCTCTTGTGTTCCTCCTGCAGTGCTTCAACTTCTTTAGAAATCTTCTGTTTCTCAGCTTCTAGGGCTTCAAGAATCTTTGCATGGCGAATTCTATGGTCTTCAAAAGCCTAAGGAGAAAAGGTAAAGATTTGTTTTAGTTTGTTGCTAGTTGTAAAGGCATTTAAAAGAGTCATCTGGCATGCAACGGTGGACTGGAGTTCAAAGCTTAATGTAGACTTGAAGCCCGTAGGTGAAAAGGCATATGCGTTCATACCCCCACGTTTCTAGCCCTCCACCTTGCTAAATCTGTATCTGTGGCAAATATTTGGGGTCTTCTGACAATGAGCCCTCAGTGAGGAGATAATGTTCCATCTGAAACCTCTACTTATTAATGTCATATTATTTATTGACATTTGTAGCACACTGCCTGAAAATCACAAAGCTGCTTTAAAATGCAGACCTTCTCATGGATAGTGCATCTTTCTCACCTATGTTTTTTGCTTTTTCTCTCTGAACTTCACAGAATTTAGCTGGTTTCAGAAACCTGCACGAGCCAAAAGGTTTCTGCAGCAATAAGTATCTGAATGAGCAAAGTTGTGCTAGACAAGTACCGCAGGATGAATCTCTTTGGCAAAACGAACTGGCAACAGAAATAAACTCTATGACAAACTCTGAAGTCTCCATTAATGATGCAGCCCTCCGCTACGCTCCTTCACTCCCGAGCCCATTATGCATGTCTTTGGGCTTTTTAGATGATACATTCTGTCTAGTCTTTGCTAGGGCAAACCTTTAAATTCCTTATCATTGGGGATGACATGCTCTAGTCCAAGACATTCTGTGTAGAAACCAGTATTTTGCGTGTTAGTCCAAATGGTTCAGATGAAATTGGCAAAGACAACACTTTCCGTCTCTTTTCAGAAGCTAGATCCTGGCCTGGAAAAATGATTACCAGAAAGAAGCTGGGCCATCGGGACCATTTGTACAGGATGGTACATCTTGCCTAATTGTTGGTCAATGGCGACGTAAGCCTTGACAGCTAGCCTTCTTGTAAGTTCCTTCAATAAGAATGAACTAATCAAGGAAGAACTACTACAGCATGTGTCAATCTACTCTCGAAACACTCATGGAACCAAAACACTACCAGTGCAAACAAAGAAAATCATTGTTCCCTTTCAACAAAAATCTTGAAGATTTATGAAACCAGCTGATGCAGAGTCAAACAATCACAAGAAAACTATTTAAAACCTAGTAGAAATTACCTGTCTGGTGGACTGTGTCTCCATCTCAAGGCGCCGCTTGTTCATTTGAACTTCTTGCTCAAGGCGGTGCTTTGTCATCTGAAGCTCTTGGATTTTGTGTGAAGTCAATTGGTTGTTTGCTTCTTCCATCTCCTTCCTCTGAAATTCTTCTTGCTAAAAAAAGAGACAAAGATGAAGTGCAACCAACGATGAAAATACTTTCTGAAAGCACACAAAAAATATCTGGTTACTTATGACGTGCTCCCCCCTACCCCTAGATTTGCAACATATATGAAATAAGCCTTGATAACTTCAAAAGATTTAACCATTGCAAAATGCTTTTAACAAAGAACATGAAGGTGTGTTTTGCACACTTGGGAAGAGGTTTGAATGCTTATTATTATAAGAGTATATTTTGGGTGACGGGGAGTTGGGCACACTTTTCTCGATGTAGTAGGTTTGGTAAAAACCGGATACGATTTGTAGACTATGTAATATAAGAATTGAGTGGTGCTCTCTGTCTCGCCCAACAAACTTTATTTTACATTCCAATAAATCTTTATTGAGTTTTTCAATTGCTACAGAACTCCCCCCCAAATTTCCCCTTCTCCCTGAAATAATTTGCCTAGATTTAGGTCAAACTGTATTGGTCCTTGGAAACTGACTCACACCTCAAATGATCTCAACCATGAGCCTTGTTCTCAAGGTTCTCTGTGATCTGGGGAACATCTCAGCCCTATAGTCTTCAGCAAAATAGTTCAAAGCAAGGTTTCAAATCTTCCCAACCCATTTTCTTCACCTAGGAAGGAACATGCAATCTTCTCCATACCTAGTATACCCCCTAGTCTATCGTACAAGCCTCTTATAGAGGGGAGCCGCTGTTTCCACCATTTTGCTGGGATGGATTTTTTTGGCCACCAGCAACATACTGCAGGAAATTAATTATAATCAGTGGTAAACTGTCCACTTTGCAGAAAGTTCCACACAAACGTCGCAACAGGCTGGTAAACGTTTAATGAAGCGATGCATGTATATCAATAAAAATGAGAAATTAAAAAAACATTTATATATTTTTACCCAGGATCACCTAAATTGGCTAAGGTAGGGAAGCCAAGGTTACAATGCAAACCTTTTTATCTTGCAACAGGAGTGGAATATTTTTCATTAAGATGTACTTGTACTGCTCAGGGAGGATGATATATTTGTAATGGAGTAATACCTGTACATATCAATGAATCAATAAAATTCCGTTTTTTAAGACAGTCAATATGTCTATATAAATATATTCAATTAAACACACATTGTTAAGTTACAAATAAAAAAACATTTCAAATAGACTTAAATTAAGTTTATAAATATATTTAAAAGTCAAAAACAAAAATAGTACATATGATTAAATATTCCTCCCACTACAATGACAACAGTAGGTGTACTGAGTTCATACAATGCATTGAACGCCATTCTAACTGATTGCATACCATTGCTTTATGTAGTGGATGGAGAGTCTCTGAATACCTACGTGTGGATGACAAATTAACATCCTCTGGAAAAAAAACATTATAAGTCTTAGGAGAACATGTACACAATGCATCAGTTGGGGCAGGGATACTCATAGTAGTAAGACAGCGTTTCTCAATTTGTCCTAGCCTCATTGTAGGAAACTGGGTTTTTTGTTGCAGTACCCCCACCACTTTTTACCTGTTATTAGATGCAAATTTGACAGAGGTTTACTGGGTTCCTGCTAACCAGGTCCCCAGTACCAGTGTTATTTCCTTAAAAATGTAAATTCTTCCCCCCAATTGGCAAAACCCTTTAGCGCCCTCTGTAAGTCCTTAGTCAATGGTATCCTGGCACCTAGGGCCTGAGGTACTAAGGAGGATCCGTAAGGGCTGCAGCAAGGATTGTGCCACCCTAAGGGACCTCTTACCAAGCACATGCAAGACGGTCATTGCAGGTTGCGTGGTTGGTGCAGACAAAAGTGAAAACACGACAAGTCACACATCCCTGTGTGCCATGTTCCTTACACTGCATGTGATATTTGTAAGTCACCCCTACAGCAGGCCTGACAGCCGTAAGGCAGGGTGCTTAATATTACATGTGAGGGCATACCTGTATGAGCAGATATGCCCCTGTGCTGACCAGTCTTTTTACTGCCAGTACAAGTGACCAGGGAAGCCATTTTAAAACATGTGCTGGACACTGGTGAAAACGAATTCCCCAGCTACATGATGGCTTCACTGAAGATAGGGAAGTTTGATATCAAACATCTCGTATTGGTAAACCCACACTGATGCAAGTGTTGGATTTACCAATACATGCACCCAGAGGGCACCTTAGAGGTGCCCCCTGAAAACATGCCAGCCTCTGGTGTGCTTGCCGACTGGTTTCTGCCAGCCTGTCACCTGAGACGCTTCTCTGACTTACTAGGGTGAGAGCCTTTGATCTCAGGTGACACAGAACACAAGCCTATCCAGGAAGAGGGTGCAACACCCCCTCCCAGATGATGACCTGCTGATTAGCCTCCTTGGGCCGGCAAACTTAAAAAAAAGCTGCCGTCTTTGGAATACAAATCTGGCTCTCCTCAAAGGAGAGGAAGCCACACCCACTGTCCAGAGTCCCCTTGGCACCTTGACAGGTGGGAAAATTAGCTAGTCAGGTAGGTGTGCCACCTTTAGGCTAGTACCACCCCTAAGGTGGGCTACTGTGAGGTGAACACAGTTTTTCAGAAGTAGCCATCTTTGTGATGGTATACTTAGGAATTCTGGCACAGAGTTATGCCCACTTCCCACAGAAAGTGGTCATATTGGGGGCGTAGTTACCCCAAGGGTCAGTAGCCTATTGGCTACTACGCTACACTCCCCTAACGCCCCTAAATTCAGTATTTATGGGAGCCCCTGGCACCAGAGAAGCAGATCCTGACGACCTAAGAAGAGAGAGACACCGAAGAGCCGCAAAAGCAGAGAAGACTGAAGAGAGCTCCTGACTTGGACCCAGCCCCGCCAGCCTGTCTGCAGCCCTCATCGAAAACTGCGCCAAAGTTGACTCGTTATGCAGATGTTGACTCCAGAATTTTGGGAGGACTGCCTGCCTTTGAAAAAGACTCAAGACCTCCCATGAATAGTGGACCTGTTCAGAAGAAACTCCAATGGGGAAGACTCGGAACTGCCAAAACCCAACACCTGAAGCAACCACTGCACCCATCTCCTCTGGCCTGAGTTGAAGTGGGCCAATGGTGCCAACAAGGTACCCAAGCCCTCCAGAGCTCCAGTCCATCGTGGTTTCACCCCTCCTGGACTCCCCAACTTCATCTGCAGCTTCTGCACGCAGGCCCCCTCTACCACAACTGCTCTGGTAAGAAAAAAACAGATGCCTAAGGACACATCTGCATCTGTCAACCCTGGGCCTTGGAGAAGAGTACCAAAGGAGTCCCTCCCGCCCCCAAGCATCGCAAGGCCTGAGCCCACTTGCTGATTCAGCCCGACTGGCTTCCTAGCCAGAGTCTGCAGTCTCTTTTTACAGAGACCGATCCCCATTGAAACGCATTGGGCTCCCGTTGCTGATTTGCACCCTGCACCTGCCCTCGTGCCACTGGTGGTGTACTGTTGTGGCAGCCTTGGTCCTTGCCCACCACTCACCTTAACTTCTGAAGATTGGTCCTGTAAGTTGATGTACTGCACCCGTTTGCAGAACTTGTTATTCCTTCCATAGGATAACATTGCAATACTCAGAAATTGCAGTGTCCACTTTTTAGGTGAAAATAATTTATATTTAAAAAATACTTACCTGAACGATTTTTCTCTGATGCCTAAACATATATAAAGATACTTGCTATTTTTATAAATTGGTGTGGATCTCCTTCTTGAGTCGTGTTGTCATTTATCAAACATTGTGTGTATTTGCAAATGTCTTGCACTCCTCTGTGTTAAGTTTGAGACTGCTCGACCACACTACCCCCTAATAGAGCACTTTGGGATTGCATAGCAAGCCCCTGTCCACTAGTAAGTGAACCTCTGGACTCTTTACACGGTATATCAGATTATTGACATATCACATAAAGAGCCAGCTTCCTACACTCATCAAAAGTAATAACCTTCTAATAGTAAAATCAGGAAGAAGTATCAAAAGTCATGAAAAGGGATTTGTGATGATTACATTTTATCAGAGATAGCTTTTCATTCACATACTTCGTGTCCTCACTACACTATGCACATTTAGATATCTCCTTTAAAAACTCTTTGTTGAGAGGGAAGGGCATGTTATCCCCATAGCCACAAGAAAACTATAATTAATCTATTATTAACTAAATTATGAAGGAAAGTAACCCTAGCGCCAGTCCATTTCATTTTGGCCCTAACTATCTCCCTCAAAAACACGCTAGCTGTAGAGAAAGTAAATTTATTTGGCTAGTGAGGAATACAACAACTGCAACTTTACTTTAAAACTACACTGTCCTAGCTCCAGATGCAGTGACTCAAATCTAACCAGTCTTGGATGTGATAAACCTTTATTCCATGTTTCTTTTCAGTACACTAGGGTCGTGGGTTCCATCTTTTATCAAAGCAGCTAAACCAGACAGTCTAATCGAAAGGCTCAGAGTGGTAAATGCATGTAGGCCATTTATAGTGCAGTCTGTGCTTCCCTCTCACTCGAGAATGCTGAAGAGTTAAAAGGCAAACACTGGAGGAAAGTACGGCAAGGAAAACCTTTGACTGGGGATGTGCCGCTCAATTTGAGAGGATTTTGCTTCATCATTTTTTAGATGCATTACCTGCTAAATATCCACTTAAATGGCTATTTGAATGACATTACCAGTGCTATTGACAGTCCTAATGAGACCCACTGATTCACTCTAATAAGGTCTAAACGTCGACGTTTTGAGACTGTGCATATAATTAATTATAAGAGAGTTGTCCTTGCTCTTGCCCAGATATAGATAAGGACGGCTCAAGCATATAACTGCTCGAAGTATTGCTCATATTTGCATTTACACCTCACCTTTCACAGGGAACAGCGCCGTCTGCACTTCTATGAAGTTTCACATCATTTGTTTTATAATGGAATGTGTATGTTAACAATATAGAGAACTTTTCATTATGAATGGGTTCACTTATTTATTCCTGGTTTGCATTGACCTATAAGGCTTCCATAGATTTTTCACTTTATGAATGTGCATTTCTACTAAATTTGTTGTGTTTCATGTGAACAAAGCTTGAGGAACCAATACTTAATTCTTAATTAATTCTAGTCATGTAAATTTCTGCGCCATCTTTATGTAAGAAAAGATGACAACGGAGAAAGGGGAAATTTGCAGTCTTACCGTCCACATTCTGCTCCAGCCAGAAATCCAGATAGAGATGCAAAACGTAGTTTGGTTATGAATCAGGATTACAAATAGTGTGAAAATATTGAAAGTATTTCTCCCCAAAACTTGGTGAAATTTCTGCAAGGAAATACCACAATATTTTGAGTTTTATAGCTCGGATTGGGCACATTAACCCCAATTCCGGGCTACAGAGCGCATACTGGAGAGATAATACTGCACACTGTAAATATTGAATGATCAGTATGTGTATTTATCGGTTGTATTGTTACCTTTCCGCGTACTGTGGCTTTCGTAATGAGGACCCCTTGTCAATACCAGCTTTCCATGTGTATTTGACCCGCCAGTGAAGACAGGTGAAAAATATTATATCCTACAGAGACGTCACTTATCTAAAGTAAAACACCAACTGGCAGGAGCAGAGGGCTTCGGTCCATAGCATGCAAACATGCCCTTGTTGAGCTCTTTGCCTTCAGAGAATGAACGACATGTCAATTTCACATTTAAAGACAGCAGGAAGGGAAAGGGCCAGACTTCGAAACGACTACAGGATTCTTGGT
Organism: Calotriton arnoldi; assembly: GCA_963921515.1. NCBI lineage: Eukaryota > Metazoa > Chordata > Amphibia > Caudata > Salamandridae > Calotriton > Calotriton arnoldi. The sequence continues at coordinate 430,383 of CAWUFW010004703.1, forward strand.
TACAATGGGGTCCATTTCTGCTGCATGAGGTACTCATCTGCGGTTATGTCAAAAAGACTTACCATTTAACAGAACAACTAGGGTCTTCATTTTGAGAATCCAGCATTACATAAGTGGAAATCAGCCAGCATTGCACCATCATCTATCACTTTTATCTACTACATTAAAAGATAGTTGCAACTATTAAGTAGCAGTGTTCATATTCCAGCCCCGCATTGGGCTTTCTCCAATAGTTCCAAAAGGGTATCTTCCTGAACCCTCACATCTCCTTTTATAATTACATGAAAGGTGGAAAACAGCAAAACCATTTTTACTTGGCAGAGAAATAGGCCACCGTTTTGATACACTATTGGCAGAGACGCTGAGATGGTCAATTCTGGACCACAGGCAACCACAGACATTGAATAACGTGACTAAAGGTATGTAGTAACAGTAACTTGCCAGTTGGGCTTCCAGAGATTTTATTTTGCTTTCATATGCAGTTTTTTGTTCAGAAAGTTCTTGCTGTGCCATCTCCTTTGCTATCTGGATGCCCTGTATCATTTCTTCTTTGGCTTTCAGTCGTGTCTCTTCAATTTCAGCTTCGAGTCTAAGAGAAATGGTGGGGAAACGCATTTATATCAACATAATCATATTCACACATTTAAATTAGTTTTGTGTAGAACAATAGTTCACCTTTCAAAGTTTAACAACCAACAGCGTAAATATGGGATGTAAGGACAGCAATTTCCATTTTTTATAATGATTTAACAGCCTTTATTAAGGATAGGCCACTGAAGCACAGCAATATGGTTCAGAGTTCCTCTTTGTCCTAAATGTGTTCATATGAAAATCAAGAGATGGGACAGGGAGATCATGAAAGACTTGCCAAACAATTTTTTCATCTTTTCTATGCAAGGTGATATGCCCTTAAAAAAAGCACAGAAAGAAACGGGTATAGAAGGACAAGGCTTAAAAAAGAATGTGACTAATGTCAGTCTTTACCTGTCTTTATAGCATTCAATCATGTTCCAAAAGTAAGAAGAATTTCATTTATCAGTGTTTCGTCTCACAAAGGACATGCAAACTTGATAAATAGTTTTAAATATATATATTGTCTGTATAGGTTTCATACATACAATATATCTGCCTCCTGATGAAGAGTATTAAATATTCAAAGTGCATTGAGGTAAAAAAGATAGATTGTTGGAATGATTAAACGGCAGCCCCACTTTCAGAGGCACAAAGGTGAAAGAGATATAAAAGTGAGTTGAAGCCTCACAAACAAATTGATGTTTTGGCTATAAATAATATATAAGCTCTAAACAATGTAAATAAATTCATGTATACCAATGTTTAATTGATGTTGTCAAAATAGGCAAGACATACAAATAAAGAGTATGAGGTAGAGGGATTGGGATTGGGCGTGCGCCAAGTGATGAAGTCCAGAAGATCAGTGTTCGTTTTTCAATAACGTCTTTATTTGCAATCAGTTAATTCACTTGAAAGTGGTGATTATAGGTTCAGCCAACGCGTTTCGTTCTCAAGATGAGAACTTCATCAGGGCTCAATAGTTGTGTGTCCCTATGACAAAGTAAGATTTAATGAAATTAGATGCCTCTCGCTTATCGTGGCTGGAGAACCGCTCTTGTAAGAATTTACCTCCGAGGCCGACCGAGGCCCTGTGATAGCCCCAGTGTTTCCAGAGCTACTGCCTGGAACACCTACCGGACTGATGGATCACTAATTCATACTCGGAGTAAAAGGAATTACAGGTCAAGTTGGAGCTATACTGTACTATACCCACTGTGCCATAGGAGTGGCATCTAATTTCATTAAATCTTACTCCCCTCTACCGCTTAGAATCTGATTTACAGAGGCATCAATTGACGGCTGATGCCAGGGCTTGTTGCGCAAGGACACTTGATATAATTGAAACTAAAGTGAGGTGCAGAAACAGCAGTCCGCCGTCATATTATCTCTGTTAACTCTAAATAAAGAGTATGATGTGACTATCTACCAGGTAACAAAGCCCTTGTAGAGAGGGATTACACAAAGTATGTTTTAGGTATCAGGGCAGCAGAAGAAAAACACAAAACAATGAATTTTCTCCTTTCACTGCCTAAAAGAGTGTAATAAGGTAATGCGAACACCCAGTGGAGAAGGCCAGTGTGGTGCAACCTCACAGGGAGGAGGCATTGTGACTCCCTCCCGGAGAGCGAATCAGGGCACCAAAAGCACCCCCGGACTGAGGCAAGTTATGAAAATATGGCCCACATTGAGACCAGCAAAACGCTAGCCTAAACATGGGCAGTGTGCACCTTGCAGCACCAGCTTCATAATACTACTTGGATATAAGGAGCCAGCATTACAAAGCAGAAAAATCTATTTTGTTTTGAAGCATCAATATGCAGAGATTATGTGAGGGTTTCCAGCTGGCAGGAGCCCCTACCTGTCAACAGTGGGCCTCCCAGAATTAAGTAGAAGTATCTGAGGTAGCTACCTACTGCCAAATGGATGCTTCTGTAATGGGAGTTCTGCCGTCTAATGTTGAACACCTTCCATTAAAGTCAGCAACTAGGCAGGCTCTCATACTAATATGGATGGTATATAAATCCCAGACTTGTCCTAGAATCTGTCCGGTGTTTAATCAGTACTTACTCAATTCAATTACAGTTAATGTACCCCAGCCTAGTCTCAAACTAATCCCTGCTTTTAACATCAAACCCGCTTCATGTTTCACTCCCTGCTCTAACTTGCACAATCATTGCAATGCCCGAAACCGAACGTTACCATCACCAGCAGATACGCCACTGGATAATGCAGCCCCAGACACTCCAGGGAGCGGAGAGAAGGCTCACCCCTTATGAGAGTTGGCTACTCTCCAAACAGTCGAACAAACGCCTTATTACAGAGCTCTACCACACGCTACGCCCCCCGGAACAGCAGACTAAATTGGCGGGTCAGAAGAGATGGGAGACGGAACTAGGGCGGACACTATCCCCAAAGTAAAGTAAGCACATTTTTTTTTATTGTTTGGGTTAATTAAAACCATTACAAAAGTACACGTTAAAAAGATTTCGTACATATTAAGACAAGAGAAGTGCAATTCTAAAAGCTTAAAAGTCTCTAATGCAAAAGCGCCTTTGTTCGGCTTCTTCTGAAGAGGGTTCAAAGGTCTGTGCTCAAAGTTTTCGGTTGTGTAGGTTGAAACTTCCTTATGTGGTTCTTGCATTTACATGGGGCGCAGCTCTTCCTTGCTTGGATTCTACTAGTGACAGGAATGGGGGGATATCCTTTACAGGGCCAGAAATTCGGCGCGCAATATTTCTAGTATAGAGTCTGTTACTAAGATAACGACGTACTGGTATCTCACCACCCCCAGACTTCATAGGAGCGACCCCAGCCGCTCCCTGGGATGTTGGAGGGGATGCGGGGCGGAGGGCACATTGCTTCACCTGTTATGGGAATGCCCCACTCTTACACAGTACTGGGAACAGATTCTAGATGAAATCGATAAACATTTTGATACTACAATATTGCGCTTCCCGTTGTACGTCATCCTGGGCGCTTCTGACAGGCTTACATTCCCCCTCAAGTCTCGTAAGGGTAGGCAGATGGGAACAGCTCTGGGGGCGGCACTACAGAATATACTGTCCCACTGGGGTACAAACAGAACTCCCACATTAAAAGGGTGGCTGCACAGGCTGTGGTATGTGCTTGGTATGGAACGCATCTCTTTGTCACTCCAGGGAGATGGGGCCTCCTTTGCTGATCTGTGGCACCCCTTTATAGCAACAACTAAAAAATCTGGTGGTCTACAAAAGGGAGCTAAAACTGAATTATCAAATAACACAAACAGTACCAACACCCAAAAATACCAACAAATATAAAGTAAATGACCTTGCGAATTAATCGGATTTCCATCAACTACCAAGAGAGGTCAGTGTCATCATTTGGATATCCTTCCTTACTACCTCCACTCTTCTAGATCACAGAAGAGGGTCATGTAGATCGGATTTCGACTAGGTCACAGAAATCACAACAGGAGGAAGTGAAAACAAAGAAGAGAGAGAGAGACTCTACCTTCACCTTGTAACAGGCCTCAATATTGAATATTAATTACTTTTGGGTGATGGAATTATAAGTGCAGGGCATGTGAGTGAAATTAAAAGGATTTGGAAGAGAAAAACTCCTTTTAATACAAATATCTCTACCGATCCTACATTAAAAATAGTGCAGAAGCAGCTTTGAACACATAGGCCGCTTCACAATATGGTCAACAAGTTTCAGCCTAATGGGCCACTTGCCCAGGCTTTCTTCAGGACCTAAACAACAAATTATAATGCTACTGCATTGCCAATTTGGTCATAGGACTTTTATGTGTATCAAATTATCATAAAATACGACCTTCTACATGATCAATCCTCAATACAAGCGGAGTGTTCTTCACACCTGTAACAGATAAACACATAAACCCGCATTGTGAAATAATAAGACAGTTGCAAAAACTCCCCAACATTAATTCATCTTAACTGCTAACCTTATTGGTTACTCCATATACCAATAAGTTATTAAAATTACACCGCTATAACCTTTATTCCGCTGGTGCACTCACCTGTCTTGTATGAGGTCAATACCTCACCTCACCTGGTAACAACTCAGGTATGGGAGACCCCGCCCTGTAAGTAGAGGAAAATCACTTTTAAGGGAAGAGAACTTCTTTTATCTATCCCTCATTGAATGTGCTTCATTTTATTCTTCACAGCCCAAAACGGACACCTTCCTAAAAGAGGACACTTAAAATCACAATTTCAGAATACTAAGCAATGTTCAGGAAAACCACATGTATAACCTTCGCTCTGCTCACATTCTCTTTCTTGTATGTACCTCGATACCAAGATTGTCAAGAATTATAGTACTTCTTATTCCTAACTATACGTGCATACCAGTATAAATGTGGCGACAGGAACTGAACAACTATCACAGTCCGGAAGCCACTACACTCAAAGACTGATCGTACACGCAGAAACTGTCAGCGTAAGCATACGCTCTACAACCAATGAGGTATTAGAAAGAAAGACGCATAGTGTATAAACAGAGCAGGTAAACCCAGAGATCTTCTAATCCTCCCAGTGCCATCGCGGCAAACGCAAAAGAGCCACATTTATACTGGTATGCACGTATAGTTAGGAATAAGAAGTACTATAATTCTTGACAATCTTGGTATCGAGGTACATACGAGAAAGAGAATGTGAGCAGAGCGAAGGTTATACATGTGGTTTTCCTGAACATTGCTTAGTATTCTGAAATTGTGATTTTAAGGGGCCTCTTTTAGGAAGGTGTCCGTTTTGGGCTGTGAAGAATAAAATGAAGCACATTCAATGAGGGATAGATAAAAGAAGTTCTCTTCCCTTAAAAGTGATTTTCCTCTACTTACAGGGCGGGGTCTCCCATACCTGAGTTGTTACCAGGTGAGGTGAGGTATTGACCTCACCAGCGGAATAAAGGTTATAGCGGTGTAATTTTAATAACTTATTGGTATATGGAGTAACCAATAAGGTTAGCAGTTAAGATGAATTAATGTTGGGGAGTTTTTGCAACTGTCTTATTATTTCACAATGCGGGTTTATGTGTTTATCTGTTACAGGTGTGAAGAACACTCTGCTTGTATTGAGGATTGATCATGTAGAAGGTCGTATTTTATGATAATTTGATACACATAAAAGTCCTATGACCAAATTGGCAATGCAGTAGCATTATAATTTGTTGTTTAGGTCCTGAAGAAAGCCTGGGCAAGTGGCCAATTAGGCTGAAACTTGTTGACCATATTGTGAAGCGGCCTATGTGTTCAAAGCTGCTTCTGCACTATTTTTAATGTAGGATCGGTAGAGATATTTGTATTAAAAGGAGTTTTTTCTCTTCCAAATCCTTTTTAATTTCACTCACATGCACTGCACTTATAATTCCATCACCCAAAAGTAATTAATATTCAATATTGAGGCCTGTTATAAGGTGAAGGTAGAGTCTCTCTCTCTCTTCTTTGTTTTCACTTCCTCCTGTTGTGATTTCTGTGACCTAGTCGAAATCCGATCTACATGACCCTCTTCTGTGATCTAGAAGAGTGGAGGTAGTAAGGAAGGATATCCAAATGATGACACTGACCTCTCTTGGTAGTTGATGGAAATCCGATTAATTCGCAAAGGTCATTTACTTTATATTTGTTGGTATTTTTGGGTGTTGGTACTGTTTGTGTTATTTGATAATTCAGTTTTAGCTCCCTTTTGTAGACCACCAGATTTTTTAGTTGTTGCTATAAGTTGTATTGGGGATTAAGTCTGTGGTTTGGTCGTTAAAATTTTCCCTAGGACCCTTTCTCCTTTGGAGATGTTGACGATGCACCCCTTTATAGCCCTGTTATGCTCTAAATTCCGTGAGTTAACCTGCCCCAAATACATGCAGTTGCTCCGACTTCCCGCGCTGCTGCAGGCCCAGGCCCAACCTCCTATACACTGATACATCCCGAGCCATATGAGTTCTTTATCTTGTGGGGCCGACGTAATGGGAGGGGGGGAATCCAAGAGGGGGGAGGAAGGCTGGGTTGTTGTTCCCCGTTTTCTTTTATGATGCGCTATATAGCACTGCAAATGTCTTTAGCCCACAATTAGGGTTATGTGCTGCCTGTTGCATCTTGTTTTGTCCTTCAAATAAATAAAAAGATTTAAACCTAACTTGCACAATCAGAACAAAGTCTATTGAAGACTCCATTACACTGGAATGAACATCAAAGGGCCAATATCCTTGTGTGCAATTGTATATCGCTTGTCCTACAGATGTACAACCACTTGTATTAGACGTCCTGATTTTCCCTCCTGGCATCCTTTTCACATTTTCTTCTTTTCCTATTTACAATACCCCCATTTAGTTAAAATGCTCAATAAATAAATACAGGAATATGTATATGTTGGCTTCAAGCATCTTTTGAAGCAGCTTTATTTGTTGTTCATTAAAATACCAAATAAAGCATAAGTGTCCTTTAAAGTAGTGTAGTCCGAGCACCCCTGGGGTTCCATAAGGCCCACTCAGGTGATCCACGACAGTTTTACAAAATTAAAAAATATTAAAATTAATACTTTAAAATTCATAAACTATACACAAATAGAGAAACAAAATTTGAAATTTTAAAACGTTTTCTATATTGGAGTGTAAATTAAACAAAATATTTCAATATTTGAGCATTTGTTTGCTGTATACTTGTCTTTGTATTTTTATGCATTGTTATGTGGTTCAAATCAATGATGCTGCTTAAGTGGGGGTTGCCAGCTTACAATGATGACTCAGTTGGGGTTCCGGGATTCTAGTAATGATTCAGTTTGGGTCCATTGAAGTAAAAATGTTAAGAACAGCTGATTTAGAGTGTCAGCGAGTTTACAAACTATGCAACGGTTTGCACAATAAAGTATAAAGCACTGAATTATAGTATGAAGCAATCAAAAGAGAATCAACCTTGAATCATGTGAAGGGAGCCCACTCGTACAAGGAGAAAAACCTTTTTCTTTTTCTTACTCACTGAATGCTATTCAGTGACATGATTCATTATCGAGTTCCACCCGATCCCTTGAGGATCTGGCACGATACAGCCTTTTTCTCTGCAAGAGAGCACTTTTTAAGGAAAAGGTGTGTGGGGGTTAAAATTTCCTAGGCAGTGCCCATATCAGTGTTTGTTCCGGGGTCCGTCTGGCAAGATTAAAAACGTCAAGAAATGTTTCTCCTAAAAAGAGTGGGCTCCCTACACATAAGCCAAGGTTGACTCTCTTTTGATTGCTACATTGTATAATGGAGGGTGAGTCTCAACCTCCTGTTCCCCTCTTTCCTCCTTCTCTTGATATTTATATTGAGTTATAGTAACTAGTGAAGGCCTGTGTTGAAGTAGTCTTGATCAACGTTTGACATCAAATGCCTAAAGAGCGCAAAGATGAGGAAACGATATGGCAACAATATGCTAAAAAAGACTTAAAAGAAGGCTCATCAAGTAATTTGTACTATACAAGCAACTAGACTAGATTGTAGAGATGATTAAAATGTGTGAAAAGGTATCTGTACATTACCATGGTTTAACATTACTTACTAAACAGTTAAAAAAGAGACTCACAACATTTTCCTTAAAAATGCAATTTTTTAAAAAAGCAAAATAAAATCTGATGGATGAGAACATGAATTAAATCTAAATTAGTTAATTATTTGCACTGGAAGTTTGTTATTAGCATGCTAATATCCAATATTCTATTTTCATTATGTATTATAGAAAAAAAGTTTTCAAAACAGCCTATAGGGCAATTTATCAAAAAGATTAGTTAATAATTATTCATAGACACAAGTTGCAAAGATAAATTTCAGAGGAAACTGTTTTGTCTTGGACATTGAGCAGCAACACTTACTGTGATCTCTGTGCAGCTAGCAATTCGTTTCTAGCAAATTCAAAATCTTTGATACCATCACTTGAAAGTGCAGACCCACAAGATGCTCTTTTTCCCTTTTGCACCTCCACTGGGTGATTGAACCTGAAGTAATGGTCACCGCCAAGAATCACACGGTCTCCCTGTAAAATAAAATGTCATACAGTAATGGACATAAACCTCAGATCTAAAAAAAATGGAATAAGAAAAATATATAGATCATGCTACAAGACCAAGAAAAGAATCTCTCCCAAGTTTTATGTCCTAAAATGCACAATTATTTATTTGAGACATTCTTTAGAATGAAAAACAGGAGGATCTTGAGGCACTTTGAACCAATTGTAGATTGCTCTTAAAGTATTATATTGAAAGCCCTTGAGAAACATAGATCAGTCTGGTGGATGTATCCAGGATGATGATTAAACAGCACATTAAATCAACATAAAATATTTGCATGTTGGTAGCCAAGTAAAAGATAAGGAACAAGTTTAGAAGGAACATAATCCAATAATTTCACTGTGTACTAATAATATTGTTTTCATAGTTATTACCACCAAAGTGCATGAGGTCCACCAAGTATCAAATATGGTCGGTTATGGCATATTCCAGTCTTGGTTACAGCAATCAATAATATAATAGGCATTTTCATGTACTGATACATTTGCAAAAGCACCGGTCAAAATGCCTGGTATAAAAGACATTAGTTTTGTTGTCATATACACTTAAAAAGTAACATACTACTCTTTATTTACCAGTGAAAGAATATAGGACAATTGAGAATTGGCAAAATAACATGAATCCATAAAAATGGATGCTTCATCACTAAAGAGCTGCTTGAACATGCATTATCCATTTTAATCCCATAGCCCTGAAAACAACCTCAGTGGTCTAGAGAGACATTTTGAGCTGACAGCAAATTTAAGTGGCAGATTAATTTCTCTTAATAATAGAACAGTGTTAAATAATTTTCTCAAACCCGCTTGTCAGGAATTAGATGAAAATGATGGCATACAGGTAGCTCTGCCTGATATAACTAGGTAGAAAATTAGCTTTTGATTTCTTATATATGTAAAATAATTATGAGGAATGAAAACTTTATTTTTACATGCATATATGTAATTTCTGTGCATGATTAACTCTCCTGGCTGGGGGACAAAATCCAATTAGCTTATGCTATTATGACTGCTGCTAGGATTTGCCAACGAGTAAAACAACTGCTTAGCATGGCAAAGAGTTGAATGGGAGTCAACTTTTTTAGGAATTACCTTTTTACTCCCTGAAAGGTGGAAACGCCACCTTCTGATGAGCTGCTATTCACTGAGGAAGTCTCTGCAGACTTTCCAGCTGCAGATATCTACAGAAAGGCTTGGTTCACCCAAGGCATCTGTGAGATATGAAACCAAATGTGATGAGATGTGTATTGCACCACTTTACAGCAGGAGCATTAAAAATGAAAAATACTTTAGGATCGGCTAGCTATTTTCTATCCAATATAATGGTATAATTTTGCTTTTAAAAAGTCCTGCACAACTACTTGCTAGTCTGTTCAAGACTTGTGAATGGGACGTGTGGGGAGAAAACGTCAGAGGCTTCTCTGACAAGTTTACTTGAATTCTATGGCAGGACCCGCAGGCGAGGATTAGGCTGTAACTCTCTTCGCTTTTATTCACATATTCATCTCCAGCAGCCATATTTTTCAAGGTAAAGACAACAGAAAAACTACAGCTCCCGTGAGCACCAGGGAGAAGTTCCAGAACAGTCCATCCAATCAGAGTGCAGCATATGTTACAATAGAGCCCGTAGCCCTTCTATGTTCCTCTTTCTTCGCTGCTACAGCAGCGCTTCAGATAAGTGCTTTTTCTCTCTCTTGTAGTAAATGCTTTGATGACTTGTTTTTGACAGTTTTTATGTTTATGGAAGACTGCGGGAGCCTACGTGGTCATTGTTGTAATTGTCTGGTGAGCTCGCGTGCGCGGTGCGGTCTTCCGACCGCCAGGGGGCACGCGCATTCCAATATTCGCGCCCTGCGCGTCTCATCCCCCGGCAGCCGGAACACGTCAATTTCACTGTCAAACTAATCAGTGAAGTGTTCCGGCATATTGGTGTCAATTACCGCTCACGGAGCGAAGAATAATTAGAGCTGTTCTGCTCGAGGAGGAAGGTGTTGACTATATTTGCGAGTTACCGCCTGAGGCTTACACCCTGCGGGGTAAGACCAATACACTTTGGGACCTCCCAGGCGTGTGTTTGTAACCCCACATATCACAGGGGGCGGTCCCAGTTGGTTTCTCCAACTATCAGCGGGCATTAAGTGCAGGTTTTGCCCAAACAATTTCCCCATACTTAAGTCCCTTTATAATTGGGCTTGCCATGGAATTTGAGGAGGGGGATTATTTCGAAGAAGAGGAGGTTAGCTACCTCCCAGTGGATGACCACTTTTGTGAGATAATGGATGCCTCTATCTTGAGGGCCGTATCTCAAGTAGTAGCCCCCCTGGAGAGGAAAATTTCGGCACTCCAAGCGCAGTGTACTAAACCCCTTCAGAGAAGGGAAGCTATGATGGGTCCGCAAGACCCCTTACCTCCAGGCCAGTTGGCAGCCCTGTCCCTCACCCCTCCTCAAAGCATGGAAAAGCGCAAGTGTTCAGAAGACGGGGGGTTGACTTGGATGCGTTTGCACGCCTTACAAATGCGTGCCTCAACGCCCAACCCCAACTGGACACTCAGGTCCCTGGGCCTTCAGAGTTATCCCCTTCTATCCCTCTAGTTGACCCCAGGGATGGCGACAATTCCTCCAACACCTCAGACGGAGACGGAGATTGTTCTAGACCATGGCGCCCCTCGACGACTGCCCTACCTGATGCAGTGACCCCCTCTGACCAGGTGCATGACCAGGCACCAGACCTATTGAATCCTGACGAATAAGTTACTTACCTTCGGTAACGATATATCTGTAAGAAACATAGGTTAGTTATAGATTCCTTACCTTAGAATTACCCCCAGGCGTCAGACTGGATCCGGAAAGTTTTTCGTCAGCAGTACCCCTGCGCGTCGGAAGGTGGCGTCGGTCAACTCCGCGTTCGTGGTAGTCACAGGGATGACGTTGCGGTAGCTACATAGACGCCCCCCTCGGGCGCTGACGTCAGTTCTGTACACGACTTTCCACGCCAGAAGCGCAGAGCCATGCAAGACACTGACCACTGGTGCACAAAACTAGGGCCCTGAAAGGAAGTCCTTAACCCTAGAAGTCAGTTCGCAGAACGGGAGGGATGGGTGGGGCGGTAAGGAATCTATAACTAACCTATGTTTCTTACAGATATATCGTTCCCGAAGGTAAGTAACCTGTTCATCTGAAAGAAACAGTTAGTTATAGATTCCTTACCTTAGAATAGATACCCCAGCAATACCAACCCCGGAGGTGGGTCTGCGAACTAAGTTCACACCAGAAAGTCCTGGAGAACAGAACGGCCAAAGAAGCTGTCTCTGCGGACTTGGCTGTCCAGGCAGTAGTGTTTGGTGAACGTGTGCAGCGATGCCCACGTAGCTGCCTGACAGATGTCATTTAGGGGGACTCCTCGTCCCAAAGCAGTGGTAGCTGCCGTCGCCCTGGTGGAATGGGCGCACAGTCCCACTGGAGGCTCCTTCTTTGCCAAAGAATAGCAGGCTTTGATGCACAGAACGACCCACCTGGAGATGGTCCGTTTGTGCACGGCCCGACCTTTCTTAGCGTCCACGTAACCAACAAAGAGCTGGTCGTCCACCCGGAATTGTTTGGTGCGATCCAAGTAGAAGGAAAGCGCACGTTTTGGATCCAGACGGTGGAGCCTCTCTTCCTCTTTTGAAGGACGCGGAGGCGGAAAGAAGGTGGGCAAAGTGATGGTTTGGCCAATGTGGAAAGAAGTAACCACCTTGGGAAGAAAGGAAGGTCTAGTTCTGAGGACGACCTTGTCCGGATGGACAGCCAGAAAGGGAGGCTTGGAAGAAAGAGCTTGTAGCTCACTCACCCTGCGCGCAGAGGTGATGGCCACCAGAAAGGCAGTTTTCAAAGTTAGAAGCCTGAGAGGACAGTTATGTAGCGGCTCAAAGGGAGCCCCACTGAGGCATTACGAAGGGAACAGGAGGAAAGAGATGAGGAATACCCTTAAGGAGGCGATTTACAACAGGGGACTTGAAAAGAGAAGGCTGATCAGAAAGCCTAAGAAAGGCTGAAATGGCTGAGAGATAGCCCTTAAGAGTGCCCAGAGCAGAGCCCTGCTGGGCCAAAGAAAGGAGGAACAAGAAAACCTCAGAAAGAGGGGCGGAAAGGGGATCCACAGCCTTTGCTGTGCACCATGCCACAAATTTGTTCCATCTGCAGGCGTATACCGTCTTAGTGGAGGGACGCCTGGCTGCCAAGATAACATCACAAACTTCGGGATGCAAGTCAAATGACATCAACTGCCGCCGCTCAATCTCCACGCAAGGAGGTGGAGGCTGGACAGGTTCGGGTGGAGGACCGTCCCCTGCTGCTGCGACAGAAGATCCTCCCGAAGAGGCAGTCTGATCAGAGGATCGATGGCCATGTTGAGCAGCTCGGGATACCAGACTCTTTGTGCCCAATCCGGAGCCACAAGAATGACTTGGGACCGGTCGCGCTTGATCTTCTTCAGCACTCTGGGCAGAACTGGGAAAGGCGTATAGAAGACCGCAACTCCACTCGCGACGAAAAGCGTTGCCTAGCGAGTGCCGCCTTGGAAATTCCAACGCGCAGAACTGCTGACATTGCGCGTTCTCTCCGGTGGCGAAGAGATCTAACCAAGACTCTCCCCACTTGTGAAAGAGACCCTGCACCTCCTCCGAGTGAAGACGCCATTCGTGATCCATCATGCACCTGCGGCTGAGTTTGTCCGCCCTGGCGTTGAGGGAACCTGCCAGGTGTTGAACCACCAGGGATATGCCCTGATGTTCCAGCCATGTCCAGAGGCGGAGGGCCTCCTGACATAGGGTCCATGACCCTACCCCGCCTTGTTTGTTGCAGTACCACGTGGCGGTGGTGTTGTCCGTGAACACCTGCACTACTCTTCCCCGGACAGAGGGAAGGAATGCTTTGAGTGCAAGACGAATCGCCCAAAGCTCCAGAAGGTTGATGTGGAGCCCGGACTCCGCCGGAGCCCAGAGGCCTCTGATCTCCGCCTCCCCCATGTGGCCGCCCCATCCCAGAAGTGATGCATCGGTCACCACTGTGAACTCTGGTTGAGGAAGGGAGAGGGATCTGCCGTCGACCCAATCCTGGTTTGTTAGCCACCACTGCAATTGGTGTGCAGTGCCCTGCGAGATCTGGACGCAATCTGATGTTGTGCCCACTGGAACTTCAGGTCCCACTGCAGAGCCCACATATGCCATCTGGCATGGTCCACCAGCAGGATGCAGGAGGCCATCAGGCCCAGTAGCCGGAGGGTCATCCTGACCGAAACCCGGGATAGAGGCTGAAAGATCGGACTCATAGCCCGAATATCCCGGACTCGCTGTTTGGGAGGATAGACCTGAAACTGCGTTGTGTCCAGAACCACTACGATGAAGAGGAGCTTCTGAGAGGGAGTCAGGTGTGACCTCGGCACATTGATGGAAAACCCCAGCGAATACAGGAGGTCGGCCGTAGTCTGGAGGTGGGAGATGACAGCCTGGGGCGAGCCTGCCTTCAACAGCCAGTCGTCGAGATAGGGGAAGACTGGAACCCCTGATCTGGGCAGATGAGCTGCGACCACCGCCATCACTTTCGTGAACACCCGAGGGGCGCTGGTAAGGCCAAAGGGGAGCACAGTAAACTGAAAGTGGTCGTGACCTACCGTGAACCGCAGGTAACGCCCGTGGGCCGGCAGGATGGGGATGTGGAAATAAGCGTCCTGCAAGTCCAACACTACCATCCAGTCTCCAGGGTCTAGGGCAGACAGGACCTGAGGTAGCGTCAACATTTTGAACTTCTCCTTCCGGAGGAAGCGGTTGACGTTCCTGAGATCCAAGATAGGACGCAGGCCTTGGTCCTTCTTGGGCACCAGAAAGTAGTGGGAATAGCAACCACGACCTACTTCTGGGACAGGAACTCACTCGATGGCTCCCTTGGCCAAGAGTGCTGAAACTTCCAGTTGGAGAAGGGCCAGATGATCCTCCGACATGCGATGGTACTGAGGCGGCATGGCGGGAGGGGTAGTTTCGAAGGGGAGGGAGTAGCCCCTTCGGACTATTTGCAAAACCCACCTGTCTGACGTGATGGTGAGCCAGTGGGGGAGGGGATGGCGAATCCTGCCGCCAACTGGCGTTTGGTGGCCCTGAAAACTCGGACTAGGAAGATTTGGAGGCTGCTGCAGAGGGGGCTGTGGTCGACTGGCCCGCCCGCTGGCCCCCAGAACCACGGCGGTGGTTCCCACGTCCCCGGCCGCGCTGGGGCTGAACAGCTTGCGCCGGCCTGTGGCTCTGGGCGGAACGTGGCGGGGCACCCCTTCCGTAGCCACGAAGGGGGCGAAAGGCAGTCTGCGCAGGGCGGGTGGTGGAGAGGCCCAAGGACCTGGCCGTAGCCCGAGAGTCCTTAAAGCGCTCCAGCGCGTTGTCTGCCTTGTCGCCGAATAGGCGACGGCCATCAAAGGGCAAGTCCGTAAGAGTGGATTGGACATCCCCTGAAAAACCAGTCGAACTCAACCAGGCGTAGCGTAGAAGGGCTACCGATGTGGAAATCGTCCTGCCTAGTGAGTCGGCGGTATCCAGCCCACAGCGGATGGTAAACTTCGCTGCGTCTCTCCCTGCGGCAACTGCCTGAGAGAGTACGGCCCGGGCCTCCTCCGGGCACTGAGGCAGCACTTGCGCAACTGTGTTCCACACGGAGTGGGTGTAACCGGCCAACAGACATGCAGTGTTTACCGACCGCAGTCCCAAGCTGGAGGACGAAAACATCTTCTTCCCAAGATGGTCCAGCTTTTTGGATTCCCTATCAGGTGGAGCGGTAGGGAATGCGCCCTTGGAGGTGGAGGCTTGGACCACCAAGCTCTCAGGGATGGGGTGTTGGGAGAGGAAAGTGGGGTCGCCCAGGGCAGGGCGGTGGCGTCGGGCAATCATCCTATCCACAGGAGCCCCTGTGTTGGGCCTGGACCAGGTGCCCAAAAGGAGTCTGTTAGGGCTTCATTAAACGGCAGCAGGGGCTCCGAAGAGCTCGCTGCCAGTTGAAGCACCTCTGTCAGGAGGTTAGTCCTGACTGCCACCGTAGGTAGCTCGAGGTGGAGAGCCTCGGCCGCCCTACGCAACACCACTGCGTACGACGCTCCCTCCTCTGTAGCCACGGTAGGAGGAGACAACATGCCAAGGTCTGGTGAGGTATCCAGTTCCTCTTTCCAGTCTGGTTCATAACCTAACTGGTCTGTTAAAGGGTCTCTAGGTCCCTCCCAGCCCTCATCACTCTCTTCTGGCTGCCAATCTGGTCTCAAAGAGCCAGGGTAGAACAGGGGCACAAAAGTACCTGTCGGTGCCGGATCCGTGTCTACCTCGAGGAGGAGGCCGGGGTCGGCGTCGGCTGCCGGTTGCAGACGTGGTGCCGGTGGAATCGGCGCCGGGGGAGGTGTCACAAGGTCAACCGGTCCGGATCCAGGCCTGGATCCAAGGGGGCCCTGCAGTGCCGAGGCCGGAGCCGCCGGTGCCGAAGCCCCAGGGCCCCCAGCCGAGTCCACGGGGCCCGAAGGCGCGCCAGCGGAGTCAGGCTGCCCAAAGATGGCATGCATCGCTTCGTAAAACTGACGAAGCTGGGCAGGGGTCGCTCCGGGTCCCGGGAAGGGAGGGCAGCCCGGAGTCGGCCCTTCGGGCTCCGCACACGGAGCCGCGGGAAGGGCACCACTTGCATCCCTCGTCGCGTCGGTGACGGACGCAGAGAAGTCGAAGAACAAGGATGCTTCTTCAACTTCTTCTTGTGCTTCGACTTACCTGACCCCGAGTGCGAAGACTTGGATGAGGAGTGAGGATGGCTCCGGGACCTGTCCCACGACCTCCTACGCGACCGGGACCTCGAACGGCGCGGAGCCGACTGTCGGGCCTCGAGAAGCTTTCGGGACCACTCCCAGAAAGACTTCGGATTCATGGTCCGGCAGTCGGAGCACGACTTGGGGTCGTGGTCGCCCTCCAAGCAGAAGAGGCACACGCGGTGCGGATCCGTCACCGACATCAGTCGGCTAGGAACCGCAAGCCTTGAAGCCGGGTATCCCTCGTGCACCAGGAGTCGATGGACTCAAAAACAATGTCGACAAAAGTCGAGAAAAAGTCAGTCAAAAAGTGACTGGGGGTACCGCTCTCTCCGGATCTGTGCTTGCTGGCGCAGAAAAAGAAAGAACTGACAGCGCGCGAGGGCGGCGTCTATGTAGCAACCGCGACGTCATCCCGGCAACCACAACGCCTACGACAAACGCGGACTCGACCGACGCCATCTTCCAACGCGCAGGGGTACTGCTGACGAAAAACTTTCCGGATCCAGTCTGACGCCTGGGGGTAATTCGAAGGTAAGGAATCTATAACTAACTTTCTTTCAGATGATTTATTGCACCCACGCTCGGCAGATTGGTGCCCGTCACCAAAGGTGGCAGCCTACATGGCGGACCGATTGAGGAAACCCCTCAGTAAGGAAGTTAGAGGGTGCCTTAAGGCAGAGTGTCCAAGACCATCCTTGGAGGGGAAGGCGGCCGCCACACCGGAAATATATCCTAAGATGGCCATCTTCCTCGCCAAGTTTGTTCGTGACCCGAAAAAAGGCATTGATAGGTCTTGGCGTTCGTGCCAAGACAAACTCTTGGGCGAGGCCGGACCTCTGGCCAAAATTATGGATATGGCGGAGGATGCAAAAGCCCCCGGATCCCTGATTTCTCCTGACGCCCTATCAGGCTGGGCTCAGAGAGCCATCATTTTCTTAGGGAATGCCAACTGCGCATTATCCACTGAATGGCGCAGGTCTCTATTAATTAAAATTGACCCTAAGTTAGGGGAACTCGCCACATCTGAGGCGGGGTCCATAGCTCAGGGCAACCTGTTTGGCGATCCCTTCATCCGCGAATTGAGCAAGTTTGTCAACACTTTTGCTTCGTTAGATAAAGCTCAATCCTCTATTAAGAGGATATTTACCCCTCGTGTTTTTGCCGCAGCCGGCCGAGGTAGGGGGCGCTTGACCGGCAGAAACTTCCAACAAGCCTCCAGAGGTGATGAATCCCGTCGCGGCCAGTGGCAAGACCCTAACAAGTTTGGGAGTTTCTACCAGACCAAACCCAACCCGTGACGTAGCGGGGGTAGAGGCAGAGGCGGCAACTTCAACAATGCTCAAGGTGAGGTGTCAAAACCCGGAGGACATTCAGATTGGGGGTCGTCTGGCCCTTTTTCGAGCGAATTGGGAAAAACTCTCCTCCGACGCTTGGGTCCTTCAGACAATCGAGGGTTTCCACATAGAGTTTTATGGCAGTCCATGCCAGAACCACCATCCAAGACCTTTGACCTTTTCAGCGGAACAACGGGAGCTAGTGGCTCAAGAGATAAACAACCTTCTAAGGAAAGGGGCAATCGTAAGAACAACGATTCATCCCCAGGGCTTTGTCCGCAACCTTTTCTTGGTAGAGAAAAGGGACGGTGGCCAGCGCCCGGTGATAAATCTCAAGGATTTCAATTCCTGGCTCCTATATCGTCATTTCAAGATGGAGGGCATCCATCTGTTGAGAGACCTTCTTCAGAGTTCAGATTGGATGGTTCAATTGGATCTGTAGGACGCCTACTTAGTGGTCCCTATATTTCCTCCTTACAGGCGCTTCCTACAGTTCCGCTGGGAATCCCAGACTTTTGAGTTTACATCTCTCCCTTTCGGACTGTCTTCGGCCCTTTGGTGTTTCACCAAGCTCATGAGACCGGTCGGCGAACATTTGGGGGCTCACGGGGTGAGGTTGATCGTATACCTCGACGACATTTTGATCATGGATCAATGTCCCCGCTGCCTCTCTCTCCATTTGCAGATGGCAATAGATCTTCTGGAATCTCTCAGCTTTGTGATCAATTCGGAGAAGTCAGCTTTGGTCCCATCCCAATCTATGGAATTTCTGGGGTTCCTGGTGAACTCAACCGAAGCGTCCCTGAGTCTTCAAAAGCGAAAACTGACAAAGATCAGGCACAAACTCAGGAGAACTATCTGCAAGACTCAGATCTCTCTATGACACCTGGAAAGGATTGTAGGTCTTCTTTCGTCCTCTATCCAGGCCATCTTCCCAGGTCCTCTCCATTACCGGGCAATGCAGAGACTCAAAAGAGAACACCTACGAAAGGGTCTTTCTTATTCCCAGTTAATTCCGCTTTCAACCGAAGCGAAGGAAGAGATCAACTGGTGGTTGACCCACATGGAGGCCTGGAACGGCCGGGCAATCTTCAGCTTCCAACCCGACCTGGTTATCGAATCAGATGCCAGCGATTCTGGATGGGGCGCTCGTTGTGGGGAGTTCTCCACCGGCAGAAAATGGTCCTCCGCAGAGCAGTTGTTTCACATCAATTGCCTGGAGCTAATGGCGGGCTCCTTCGCCCTCCGGTGCTGGACCAAAGAGAAGGCGAAGTGTTCCATCCTGGTGAAGATGGACAATGTAGCGGCGGTCTGCTACGTCAATCACTTGGGAGGGACATGGTCCAAAGCTCTGTCGGACTTAGCCCGGACACTGTGGGAGTATTGTCTGACCAACCAGATCTCTCTGTCGGCAGAGCACCTCCCAGGGCAGTCCAATCAGGTGGCAGACTGGCACTCTCGCCACTGGAGGGACACCAGCCTCTGGAGGCTGGGCCCGCATTACTTTCGGCAAATCCAAGCCCGTTTGGGCCCCTTTTCCATGGACCTTTTTGCATCGCGTCTAGATGCACAACTCGCCGTTATTGAAGTTGGAGGCCGGACCCTCACGCAGCGGCCACGGATGCCTTTCTCCAAGACTGCAGCAAGGAACAGACCTATGCCTTTCCGCCATTTGTAATGATTATGAGTTTGACGGCTCAGGTACGGAGGCAAGAGGCGGACCTAGTAGTGGTTACCCCCATATGGAGATCACAAGCTTGGTTTCCAGTGATGGTGGAACTTTATTGGGATTTTCCAATCCCACTACCCCGGAGTCCTAATCTCCTCCGGGATCCCCAAGACAATCCTCACCCGTTGGTCCTGGCAGGGTCTCTCCGTCTAATGGCCTGGAGGGTTACAGGCAACGTTGGGAAATCCCGGGCCTTTCACGAGAAGCTGCCTCCCTACTTGCCAAAGCATGGGCAGACGGTACGAACAAATGATATCGATCTGCTTGGAATCGGTGGACACGTTGGTGTATTCAGCAATAAGTGGCAGAACTTAATCAAGTCTTATATTTCTTAGCGAGTCTGGTCTCCCAGGGTTTAGCTTATCGAACGGTGAACACCTTTAGATCGACAATTTCCGCAGGTCACCTTCCAGTGGACGGTCATCCAGTAGGAGAACATCCGCTGGTCTGTAAACTTTTGAAAGGTATAAGACTTCCGTTCCTCCTGAGCCCAGGTATTCAACCTTTTGAGAAAGTTAATAAGGTCCTTTCTTTGTTCAAGTCCTGGCCCTCAAATAAGTATCTGTCGAGGAAGCAATTGTCGGCGAAGGTGGCCATGTTGTTGTGTTTGATCTCGTGCCGACGAGTTTCAGATGTAAAAGCCCTGGACATTACAGGTAAAGTTTTCACCCCGGACGGGGTAACTTTTCACATTTCTCGCCGAACTAAAAGTAGTTCTAAAGTGGTTTCCTACCCGGCCTTTCCACAGGTTCCTAAGTTGTGTGTGATGCGGGCCATCAAAAGATATGAGGTGGTTACGGACGAAATTCGCCCCATGGCGAAAGACAATTGTTGATTGCTCTCACAAAACCTCACAAAGCGGTTTCATCCCCTACGATTGCCAGGTGGGTCATGCAGGAGGCAGGTATTGATACCTCACGGTTCGGAGCCCATTCAGCGAGGGGTGCTATGGCATCTAAGGCGTTTGGGTTGAGAGCCCCTCTTGAGGACATCCTTAAAGCTGCCGATTGGTCATCGGATTCCACCTTTGAGACCTTTTACTTTAAGCCGGTTCCTTCTCTGGCAAGCGTAGTGGTGAATAAGCTTTAAACCAGCCTAATCCTCGCCTCCGGGTCCTGCCATAGAATGAAAAATTTCCTAGCTAACGTAAAGGAAAGTTTCAATTCTATTAAGGACACGGAGGCGAGGATTAGCCCACCCGGACTGTTCAGGTATGATACATTACCGTCTTTCCCCTCCCTTGATGGATGGCCATGGTACTTTGCTTTATGATCATGACTATGTTGTTGCCTAGAGATTGTCTCGTGTTATTTGATGAAGATTTGAGCTTCTTGTTCTTCCCCTTTGTATGGTTTTGCTTCAAATGTGCAAATACCGGATGATAGACATTTTATTTTTTGATCCATCTAGGTTCAGAGACCAAACAAGAGTATTCGGAATGACAAGACGCCGCCTACGCAAGAAGAAAGAGGAACATAGAAGTGCTACGGGCTCTTTTGTACCATACGCTGCACTCTGATTGGATGGACTGTTCTGGAACTGGTGTTTTTCTGTTGTCTTTACCTTGAAAAATATGGCTGCTGGCTGCTGGAGATAAATATGAGATAAATATGTGAATAAAAGCGAAGAGAGTTACAGCCTAATCCTCGCCTCCGTGTCCTTAATAGAATTGAAACTTTCCTTTACGTTAGCTAGGAAATTTTTCATTTTCCTGCTCCAAAATACTTGCTTTAGGCTGTAACCTTTCAGCTTCCTGATCTTGCCCCACTAAGGGGCATCAAAAGCTTTGCTGTGGACGTCTGCTTATTAGAAACCCTTTGCACCTGAAGGCTGTTGTCTGGGGAGTTTTTTGTCTGTTGAGATGGAACCCGCTGACTTGGGTGGGATTCAGAGTCAACAGGAGTGCAGGAATTCCACATAGACTTGAAACAAATACACAAATTAAACTCTGAGAGCTGTAACTCACCTAGTGAATTCTGAACTGGACTGCTGATATGGGAGAAGTGAAAAGATGCTGCTCAAGCACGAACCGATAATGAACACCAAATTACATGAACTATTCCGAACTTTCAAACAAATGTCAAGAGTATAATAAACACAGAAATTGAGTCTGTTGAAGAAAGGCTGGGAGCAAGCCATGAAGCATCATCTGAAGTTTTGTCGTTGCCTGATATCAAGATTGTTGAATCAGTCAATGAGGAGTGGAGGAAGAGGTCTAGCACAGGGCATTGTGATTTGTGAGCCGATTTTACATCCACTACTTGTGTCCATTCAGCCCCCGCTGAATATTGAATCAGAGATGACGCTATCCGTTCGGCATGTGAGTTTCTTGGAGCACTGCCTGTAAAGAACAAATGGGGCACTTGGGGTCGGATTTGGTTTCTCCTCTTTTAGAGCAGAGGTCTTTGGGGTCCCATGACACGAGTGGAACAGGCAGTTCTCAATTACCTTGTCCAGGGACTCTGGATGCAGGGACACAGGGAAATGTTTGCCACCGGGGGCGCCAAAGATGCACCTCGGTCGGTCAGTAAACGAATGGCGGTTGTGCCAAGATGGTTTCTACCACACAGTCAACACCACCACACAGCAGATGTAGAATCATAGGAGCGGGGTCGTTTCGGACGTCGCAAGCAGGTGCTCTGGAGTGCCCTCTTGTTGGAGTGAAGACTGAAGGGGTCAGTGGCCGGACTGGCTACCAACAAACCTTGGCTGCAGCAAATGAAGATGAAAGGGACCTCACAGGCTGGAGGTTATTGGGACTGTGGTAGGGGATCAGAACGTTGGTGACAGTCAGCTACCACTCTTGGAGGGCTCTTGCCACTTTGTTGTGGGTTACCACCTCGTCGGCACCAGGGTCAAACACTGTGTTGCTGATTCAGATTTGGCCTGAGACATGCAGGGGAATGGTTTCACCAATCCAAGGGAGTTCTTGGTTCTTTGTCAAAGGCAGGCAGGCCTCCTGGGTTTTTGGAGGACAGTTGCAGGATGAGACGCCTTTGATGCAGGAGTCGGAGACAACAGGCAGGCCGACAGGGTTGGCTCCAGGTCAGTCACACGTCCTCTTCTCCTTGCGGCTCTTTGGTGTCTTTCTTCTTCAGTCAGCAGGCTCTGCCTCTCTGGTGCCAGGGACTCCCCTAAATACTGAATTTAGGGGCATTATAGGAGTGTTGAGTAGTAGCCTATGGGCTACTGACCTTTGGGGTGACTACGCCCCGTATATGACCACTTCCTCTGGGAAGTGGGCATAACCCTGTCCCAGAACTGCTAGGTATACCATCGCAAAGATGGCTACCTCTGAAATAGCGTGTCCACCTCACAGTCAGCCCACCTTAGGGGTGGTACTAGCCTGGGGGTGGCACGCCTGATTAGCTAATTTTCTTGCTGTCTAGGTGCCAGGCTTGCTCTGGAAGGAGGCAGTGGCTGCCTTTCCAGTGAGGGAAGCCGAATCGCATTCCAAAGGTGGCGGCTCCTTTAAAGCTCCCCAGCCCAAGGAGGCTAATCAGCAGGTCATCCTGTGGGCGGGGGTGTTATACCCTCTTCCCGGACATGCTTTTGTTCCTTACCTCCTGAGAACAAAAGGATCTCACCCTAGGACGTCAGAAACTTGTCTCCGGTGGGAGGCTGGCAGAAACCAGTCAGCAAGCCTACCAGAGGCCGGCAGGTTTTTAGGGGGCACCTTTAAGGTGCCCACTGAGTGCATGTTTTGATAAATCCAACACTGGCATCAGTGTGGGTTTATCAAGACAGGATGTTTGATACCAAACATCCCTATTTTCAGTGAAGCCATCATGTAGCTGGGGAACTCGTTTTCACCCGTGTCCAGAACATGGTTAAAAATGGCTTCCCTGGTCACTTGCACTGGCAGCAATAGGGCTGACCAGCACAGAGGCTTATGCAGATATGTCCTCAAATATAATATTAAGCACCCTGCCTTAGGCCTGTCAGGCCTGCTGTAGGGGTGACTTACAAATATCATATGTAGTGCTAGGGGACATGGCACACAAGGATGTGTGACATGTCGTGTTTTCACTTTTGTCTGCACCAAGACATGTAGCCTGCAATGGCAGTCGTGCATGTCCTTGGTGAGGGCTCCCTTAGGGTGGCACAATTTGTGCTGCAGCCCTTAGGGGGCCTCATTAGTACCTCAGGCCCTTGGTACCAGGGTACCATTTACTACAGAGGGTGCTAAAGGTTTCGCCAATTGGGGGAACAATTGAACAGTTTTGGGAAAGAGCTCTGGCACTGGGGACCTGGTTAGCAGGAACCCAGTGCACTTTCAGTCGAAATCACACAATGTACCGGGTAAAAAGTGGGGGCAACCATGTAAGAAAGGGGCACTTTCCAACATTCTGTAATTGCAAAACGTCTGGTGATTGAACCTTCTCTGTCTGAGCTTGCCCGGTCTGTGAAGCCCACTGTGGGAGTAGAAACAGTGGGTTCTAAAAGAGTACAGAGATTGTAAGGGGGTGTAAATGGAGAAAAGGTCCAGGGGGTGTAGGATTACGACTGCTGCTCTTCTGGCCCCCCAAGACACAGCTGGTAGAACTTGCATCTCTAATGAGGATATATGCAATATAAATTCACCAACTCAGGCCCTTACAGCAGCCCCGCCTTCTTCTGAATCACTTCAGATACCTCCAGAGACTACACCATTGGTTATTGCTCTTGGAAATGGCGGGGAGTGTATTATTGTCAATTTCAGAGACCCTGGCTTGTCGGTTTCCCATTTTATAGGTTAAATTGTTCCAATGTACTCAAAGGTAAAATCAGAGCGCTGCCCTTAGGTTCTTTTTACAAACCCTGGAATTGTTTTAATATTACTATGTCTCCAATTCACATAGAGACCCCTGACTTTCAGCATATTTCCATTCCCAAAAGAAACGCCGCCTTAGGCACCCTTGAGCATGTTAATGGACTCTATAGGCAGTCTGGCCCTTCATCCCAGAAGTATGCCTCTTTTGTAGTGTCTGGGGGTCCTTCTGGCACCCTGTCTTGTCTTCTAAACCTAGAAGTCAATATGAAATTAACAGCAGATATTGCTAATACTGAGATTGGTAGCCCTGTCTCTTATCCTAATGCCAGATGCACTCCTTTATCTAAAACCCCTGATTCTGATACTATTTCACTAGGACCGGTTAGTACCTTACAAATAGACCTGAGCCCCTGCGGTTTATTCTCACTAAGGTGGTAGAATATAAATTTGGTCTCATGGAATGTGGCTGGATTAAATAGCAAGTTGGATAATCTATTCAGGGTCACATTCATATGGAATTTTACCATTATTCATCTGCAGGATATAGTTGGTTACATTTCTTATGCCATCCCAGTGGTCGTAGTCCCCAAACCTCACCCCCAGGGTGGAAACAGGGAATTGAGGTTTTGCGTGGACTATAGAGGCTTCAATGCTGTAACAAGGACAAATGCACACTCTATACCAAGGGTAGATAAATGAATTGACAGGCTAGGGGCAGCTAAATTCCTCAGTACTTTTGATTTGACATCAGGGAACTGGCAAATTGGTCTGACCCCAGGAGCAAAAGAAAAATCTGCATTCTCAACCCCAGATGGGCATTTTTAGTTTACGGTTATGCCCTTTGCACTACAGAATACTCCTGCCACCTTTCAAAAGTTGGTGAACAATGTCCTTGCTGGGTTGGAGTCTTTTAGTGCAGCTTATCTTGACGATATTGCGGTCTATAGTTCCTCCAGGCAGGATCACCTGATCCACCTGGGATAGGTCCTTGAGGCTCCGCAGAGTGCAGACCTCACTATCAAGGCAAGCAAGTGCCAGATAGGGCAGGGCTCTGTTGTGTACTCGGGCCACCTTGTAGGTGGAGGCCAAGTTCAACCCTTACAACCCAAGATCCAGACAATTGTGGACTGGGAAGCTTCAACCACCCAGACTCAAGTCAGTGCATTCCTTGGCTTGACTGAGTATTACAGGAGGTTTGTGAGGGGGTAAAGTACTATTGTGAACCCCCTCACAAAACTGACTTCAATGAAGATGCCAAAGAAAGTGAACTGGACAGTGAGCTGTCAAAAGGCTTTTGACACTCTGAAAGAAACAATGTGCCCAGCACCCATTCTGAATGCTCCAGATTATACAAAGCAGTTCATAGTGCAGACAGATGCCTCTGAACATGAGATAGGAGCGGTCCTATCCCAGACCAATAATGAGGTTACTCCCCAGAGAGCAGTGCTGGAGTGTCATTGAGAAGGAAGCCTTTTCTCTGGTTTGGTCCCTGAAGAAGCTGAGGCCATATTTGTTTGGCTCTCACTTCCTTGTTTAAACTGACCACAGGCATCTCATATGTCAGATACAAATGAAAGGTGAAAACCCCAAACTATTAAGGTGGATCATCTCCCTACAGGGTATGGACTTCACAGTGGGACACAGACCTGGGACTGGCCATGCAAATGCAGATGGCCCTTCCAGGTTCTTCCACTTAGAAGATGAAGATTCTCTTGGGAAAGGTTAGTTTCATCCTCTTTCGAGGGGAGTGGTGGGTTATGTAGGAAAGTGGCCATTTTTGACATGGTCACCCCCACTTTTTGCCTGGTAAATGATGTAATTTTGGTTGGAAGTGCACTGGGTTCCTGCTAACCAGATCCCAAAACTGTACAAATGTTTCCCACAATTGGAAAAACTGTAAGCACCCGCTGTAAGTCCCTATTAAATAGTACTCCTAGGGCCTGAGGTGCTAAAGAGGGTCCCTAAGGGATGCAGCACGAATTGTGCCACCCTAATGGACCCCTCAAACACATGCAAGGCTGCTATTGCAGGCTGCGTGTCTTGGTGCAGACAAAAGTGAAAACACGACTTGTCACACAGCCCTGTCTGCCATGTCCCTTAACACTGCATGTAATATTTGTAAGTCACCCCTACAGCAGGCCTGACAGCCCCAAGGCAGGGTGCTGAATATTACATGTGAGGGCATACCTGAATGAGCAGATATGCCCCTGTGCTGGTGAGTCCCATTACTGCCAGTACAGTGACCAGGGAAGCCATTTTAAAACGTGTGCTGGCCACTCGTGAAAACGAGTTCCCCAGCTACATGATGGCTTCACTGAAGATAGGGATGTTTGGTATCAAACAACTCCTATTGATAAACCCACACTGATTCCAGTGTTGGATTTACCAATACATGCACCCAGAGAGCACCTTTGAGGTGCCCCCCCTGAAAATCTACAAGTCTCTGGTGTACTCCCTGGCTGGTTTCTGCCAGCCTGCCAACCAAGACACTGTTCTGACCTCCTAAGGTGAGAGCCATCTGCTCTCAGGAGACCCAGAACAAAAGACTGTCTGGGAAGGGGATGTCACACCCCCTCCCACAGGATGATTTGCTGATTAGCCTTCCTAGGCCAGAAAGCTTGAAAGAGCTGCTGCCTCTGAAATGCGAATCTGTCTTCCCTCACAGAAGAGAAAGCCAACCTACTTTGTCCAGGGCCCCTTTGGCACATGGACGGGCGGAAATATTAGCTAGTCAGGTAGGCGTGCTACCTCCAGGCTAGTTCCACCCCTAAGGGGTTATAAACTGAGGTGGACATGACTTTTCAGAAGTAGCCATCTTTGTGATGGGATACTTAAGAATTCTGGGACAGGGTTATGCCCACTTCCCACAGGAAGGGGTCATATAGGGTGCATTGTGACCCCAGAGGTCAGTAGCCCATTGGCTAGTACCCTACACTTCCCTAACGCCCCTCAATTCAGTATTGAGGGGAGCCCCTGACACCAGAGAAACAGATCCTGATGACCTACGAAGGAGGACACTAAAGAGCCGTAAAAGCAGAAGACTGAAGAGATCAACTGACTTGGCCCCAGCCCAGCAGGCGTGTCTGCTGTTCCCCGTCAAAATTGCGCCCAAGATGTCTCGTCCTGCAGCTGTTGTGCCTCCAAAACCTGGGAGGACTGCCCGCCTTTAGTAATAACCAAGACCTCTTGTGGAACAGCGGAACTGTTCACTGTATCCTGCAGAAACTCCTAAGAAAGGACTCTGAGGACTCCGGAACCACCAAAACCTGACGCCTGAAGCCACCACTGCACCCATCGCTCCAAGCCCGAGTTGAAGTGGTCCAACTGTGCCATCGAGGTCCCCCAGCATCCCGGAGCTCGAGTCCATTGTGGTTGCACCCCTCGTGGACCCTCTGACGTTGCCTGCAGCCTACGCACGCAGGCCCCCTCTACCGCGGCTGCTCCGGTAAGAAAAACCCTACGCCCAAAGACACCTCTGCACCCGTCGCCCCTGGGCCGTGGAGAAGAGGGCCAAAGGTGCCCCCTCGTACCCGAGCATCATGAGGTCTGAGATCCCCTGCCAGTTTAGCCCAACTGGTCCCCCAGTCAAAGCCTGCAGCCCCTTTTCACTGCGACCGTTCCCTATAAAATAACATTGGGCACCCGATGCTATTTTGTACCCTTGCACCTGGCCGCCCAAGTACCGCTAGTGGTGTTCTGCTGGTGCTGCCTTGGTCCTTGCCCACCACTCACCTTAACTCCTGTAGAAGGCTCCCGTAAGTCGTTGTACTATACCTGAATACCGCATTGACTTTTCCTTCCATGGGATAACATTGCAGCTTCAAGAAATTGCACTGTCGACTTTTTTAACTGAAAAGAATTCATATTTTGAAACATACTTGGTATTTTTTATAAATTGGTGTGGATCTCCTTGAGTGGTGTGTCTCAGTTAGTGACCACTGTGTGCATCTCCAGATGTCTTGCACTCCTGTGTCATAAGCCTAAGGCTGCTCGACCACACTACCCCTAGCAGAGCACCTTGGGATTGCTATAGCAAGCCCCCTGTCCACTCATAAGGGAACCCCTGGACTCTTTACATGATATATCTCATTTTGATAAATCATATAAAGAGCCAGTGTCCTACATTAATGATCTGGCAAGCTCTCTGGTGGAGATTGGTGCAGATATACCACAGCTGGGGAACAGATTTGTGTTCTGCTCTACACAGATGATTCCGTACTCATCGCAAGAATGGCTAATGGTCGACTCAATCACTCTATTTATGGATAGGCTACATTTAATGACTAATCTCTTCATGATCTTTGTTATACTATGCAGACCTAAGCACAAGGGTGAGAACACACTCATTCAAAGGTATTAAGCTTGCACGAGTACCTGCATTAATGTATTTAGGTGTTCCTTTTGACACTGGTTGCAACTGGTGTCATCTTTTGAGGGTGAGGATGGTTCAATTCGAGCAGTCTAATGAAGCAATTTTTAGATTCTCAATAAAGTTTGGGTATAAGCCACAAGAAGCTTTGCGGGTATTTGGGGTTTCTCCGATTCGTCCTGTATCCAGAAGGTTGAAAATGCTTTATTTAAAGTGCTGTTAGTGAAACCTGTTACTTCACCTACATTTACATGCCATTCTGAATGGGGTGTAACCTATTTGGAGAATGTTGTTAAGTTATGCCCTTTCCTGCTTTGGGTTTCTATTTCAACAAAAAATTAGCCTAGCTTAAACTGCTGTTTAGTCTTCTACTGCCTCAGGCACAATTGTG
This sequence comes from Calotriton arnoldi, assembly GCA_963921515.1. NCBI lineage: Eukaryota > Metazoa > Chordata > Amphibia > Caudata > Salamandridae > Calotriton > Calotriton arnoldi. Next base: position 459,372 of record CAWUFW010004703.1, read on the forward strand.
CCCTTCAGATACCTGGCTACTTTATGTTAAAGAGCAGTTTGCCAATCTGGTTAGGTAAACGAGAATATTTTGACAATCCAAACTGTATCAGTATGTCTACTATAGAGATTGTCAGAAATCTCTTTTGACTCAAAGTAATTCTTCTAGAGAGCACTCGGAGATGGCAAAAAATGGTGAGAGTTTATCAAATGCGCTTGACCGCTGATGATCTGGAACCCTACCCGAGAACTGTATCCAATGCGCAGCATAGGTTTTATCTCATACAATTCTCTGTGCATTCAGATCTTGTTCCCTGTCCGTGTGACTTGTCATCCATCCAATCAACTATGCACCTTTTCGGGGGGGGCGTGGTCTGCCGTGCTGCGGAATGGCCACTCTGTGAGCGAGCTCCGCCGGCCAAGAAATTATCCTTCATCTATCCGTAGAATAAGAGAGTCGGGGTCACGCTGCAAACGACTCACTGGTAGCGGAATATCTGCTGAATTGATCGACGCCACATTTGCCTGCCTGCCCAGCTCTGGCGACGTGCTGTGAGCCCTGAAGGGCAGAGATCAGGTGCGAGGGCGAGTCCAGGCGCCGTGCGAGCGAGCGGCCCGTACGACTCGAGGCCGCGGCTTTGGGCATGGTGCAGGCCTCAGTGGAACAACTCGACTAGATTCCTGGAGTCTGGGCGCCCTCCGCTGCGGTGTTGGGTGCGCCCGAAGTGTCGAACAGCCCCGAAGTGTGATCCGGTATAAATGCGCTGAGCTACACTGGTAAGCTGGGACGGAGAGGATACTGCGCGTGGCTTCGGGACCCGGAGGCGCCATTTTGGGATCGCCCGGTGTGGTCCGCTAACATAGCTTCCCCCAGGGTGATCCAGCTGGTATTTACGGCTGACCCCCCGCGCCTGAACAGTACACAGAACTGCTGCAGACCCTGCTAATAACGGAGTCCATATGGGATGATTAGACTCTTGCTGGCCCAACCTTGCCTGCATCTGCGTTGTGCTGTGCTGTGGCCATCTTGCACGCATTACAGGGTTGGCAAGGTGCTGAATTGGCGATACGGAGGTGACTGACTGGAGCTCGGTGGTTGGGGACAGGGTCCTTGGCGAGCTCTTAACCTCCCTGAGCCGCTGCTGCGGAGGGTCCCTGGCTGGAGGAGAAATATCCCACAGAACTGCCCAGCTCCTGGAGACAGTAGGGAGAGGACCCTAGCTTCTTTGGTTGCCGCGTTCACTTCTCACCTTACGGAGATTCGTAGGTGCCCGCCAGTCACGTGGGGGTAGGAAGACAAGGTGTGCAATCCGCCAATCGTGGGATAATCACTCTGCTGCTGTGGCAGGGGTCTCAAGATCAGCCATGGGAAAACAAGAAGCAAAACAGCCCAAAATAAGTTTCGATCAAAGGAGAATGACCCGGCTTACTGAATCTGACCCTGAGACTGGTGCGGGGAGGACCGTGGAGGGACAGTCGGAGGATCAGGGAGAAGACACCCGGACGCTCATGCTTGAGATGAGGTCCAGCCTCCGCAACATTGACACCAAATTGGACGCACTAACAACCCAAATGGAATCAGTCAAGTCTCAGGTGGGAGTTCACGAGCATCGATTAGATGTGCTAGAAAACAAACAAACTTCCATGAGTTCCAAGTGGAGACGAAAGAACAATTGTTACAAATGGACAAATTATTGGGTATCATACATGCCAAGAATGAAGATTTGGAGGCGAGGTCCCACCTCAACAACTTACGAATTACCGGAATCCCGGAGACCACGGCCATTGCTAAAATGGAGTCGTACGTGACGGACTTGCTGCGGGAGCTCTTCGATACACATCTCTCACCGGTCTTTGCGATAGAAAGAGCCCACCGTGCCTTGGGTCCCAAACCCCCGGTAGGGTCCACCCCCCGGCCCATCCTGGCGAGACAACTTAATTATCAAGACCGGGATATGATCTTGCGACAGGCGCGTGAGATGGGGAAAATCACGCATAAGGGGAACCAGATCTCGTTTTACCCGGACTTTACACCAGCGGTACAGTCAGCAAGACGCTAATTCTTGCCTGCTAAACGGATCCTTATGCAGGCACATGTCCCTTACTCGCTGTTGTACCCCGCCAAACTTAAGGTGTCCCATGATGGCTCTACCCACTTTTTTACTGATGCCAAGTCTGCGCTTAAGCTTGCAAAACACGTAGGAGGTAAACAGGCGAAGCGAAGCCCCAGATTGGAAGACTCAGCGGAAGCCCAGCTAAGTGACAATGACTGAGGGTACTTTAGACTTGCCGCGTATGCTACACAGGTTTTCTCCTTTTTAGTACGGTTCTCTATGGTTCCTGTTGATTGATATCCTATCTATTGTCCTATTATCTGATGGCTAAAGCTGGTTATAGATAGCGTATTTGTAGCTTAATCTATTTATCTCAGAGACGGCTATACACGCGTTAGGCAGAAGGTCCTGATTGCTGTGGAGAATTGTTGATTTCTATGCTATAAATCTGTGGACTGATGTTATATGTTGCCACGGAACTGTCGGGCTGGGCGGGGTGCTGAAGGAGCCATTCACAATCTCAAGCCGCTATCTAATTATCCTGTCATGCTGCAGGCCTAGCTCTCTGCAGTTTCTTGGCCACCCTGCCACGGTAGGGAAGTATGCCGGCGCTCCCGCATTCCCATGGGAAGTTTCCCGGCTCTTAGTTGTTTTCTTCTATGTTATTGGGTGGGTTCTCTACAACCTGATTGGGGGGTTGGAGAGGGTGGAGGGTTGGGAATGTTGATGTATGTTTTACCAGTGTACCTGCATGCTATTGGATTAATTGCACAGCCAGATTTATGATGATGATGTGTTGCCCTAGACATTATGATCTTATGCATACTGGGTTATTGTATACCACGCTAACAGCTTAAATTTTCTTACGTGGAACATTAGAGGTTTAAATGACGGCAGAAAATCCAGACTCGTACATGCCTACCTAACAAGACATAATATAGACATATGCCTACTACAGGAGACCCACCTTCATGTCAAGCCCTCCCCAAAGCTCAAACACAACAGATGGGGCCATGTTTACTCCTCGATATACTCTAATTACGCTCGTGGAGTGGCGGTACTGGTTAAGCGAAATCTGGATTGGAGAGAAAGGGAAGTGCACACTGACCCGGAGGGCAGGTACATTATACTATTGGGATCACTGGGTGGTATTACCATCGTAATAGTAGCATTATACGGTCCCAATGTGGACTCCCCTAATTTCTTCCAAGATATATGGGCCAAGATCAGAACGACTGGGTGCAGCACAGTATTGTGGTGGGGGGGGGGATTTTAATGCTGTATTGAACGACGACATGGACAGGCAGGGGACGGCGCGGACTCTTCATCCCGCTGCTAGCAATGCTTTGAATGCTATACTCTCAGATGGAGACCTGGTTGATGTCTGGCGCTTGAGGAACCCCCTGATTAGGGAGGGCACCTGCTTCTCTGAGCATCGCAAGGCCTGGTCCCGTTTGGACTTTTGGCTGGTATCTAGAGACGTGGCCAGCTGGGCCATTGCTGTGTCACACTTGCCGCAAACTCTATCAGATCACGCTCCATGCCTCCTGCGCCTGGCACTCCCAGATTCCATTCAGCGCGCGTTCTCCTGGAGGCTCCCCCTGCATGCCTTATTGGACGAGGCCTTTAAGGAAGAAATACGAACTGATATAACTGACTATTTTACTCTCAATGCAGGATCCATCGACACGGAAGCCTCCCTTTGGGAGGCATTCAAGGTGGTCATTAGGGGTCAATGTATCGCCCGCCAGGCGGGTGTGCTGAGGGCCATTAGGGGCACGCTCGCCTCACTTGAATCTCAAATAAAAGACCTTGAAACACAATTTTATTCCGCTGATACACTCGAAACCTTGGCTCTCTTGAAGACCAAACTGATAGCCTACGCTGAGGAAGCACAGCACGAGGTGAAGTTTCGTGGGAAACATGCAGAAGCGCGTAGATACGGGGAGGGAGACAGACCGGGGAGGACACTTGCTGGTATGATTCGTACTCCGAGGTCCACTACTTATATTCCCGAGCTGATTAACACGCAAGGAGGTACTGTTAGGGGCCAAACAGATATTCTTAATGAGTTCTCCTCGTTTTACTCTAAGCTATATACGGCCACTCAAGATAGTTGCCCGGAGGGTATGCAGGCTTTCCTCGACTCTTTAGAACTCATTTGGTTCAATAACAATCACAGGGAATACATGGACATCCCATTTACTGCTGAGGACGTAGCTCAGGTGATAAAAAGTCTGCCCCTGGACAAGGCTCCCGGGTCTGACGGTTTGACAACCGCCTTCTATAAAACATATGTGGAGGAGCTAGCGCCTCGGCTGTTGGCAGTGTATGAAGAGGCCCAAATTTCGGGCATACTGCCTCAAACGATGCGGGAGGCGATCATTATCACTTTGCTCAAGCCTGAGAAACCAGACACTGAGCTAGATTAGTATCGGCCTTTATCATTAATCAACGTAGATGTTAAGATCCTGGCGAAGCTGATAGCTAATAGGTTGCAACCTATGCTCCCCCTTATTGCTCGCCCTGACAAGTCAGGATTCATCCCTGGGAGATCCACCTCCCATAACCTCCGGACCGTATTTTCGGTACTACACTACCTTCACCCGGATGTGCAGGCAGCGGCAGTTTTTCTAGATGCTACCAAAGCTTTCGATACACTTGAATGGCCCTATCTGTTTGCGATATTAGCCCGTATGGGGTTTAGTCCACTTTTGATCAATTTGATCCGGTTATTGTACACTATGCCCACCGCTCGGATAAGGGCAAACGGTCTCCTGTCGGAGCCTTTCCCTATCTCGCGAGGCACTCGGCAGGGGTGCCCCCTGTCCCCCCTGCTATTCGAGATGGAACCCCTAGCCGCACGTATCAGACAACATCACACGGCTAGGGGGATTGGGTTCAGCACCAGAAGCCTCCTTATTTCGCTTTACGCGGATGATGTCACTTTATATATTGTAGATCCCGCGAAGAATTTGGACCCCATCTTGAGAGAATTCATTAAATTTGGAGGGTTAGCTGGTATCTCCATCAATTGGGCTAAGTCAGTCATGTTTCCCCTGACAGATAACACTGCGACTGTGACCTCTGAGTTCCCGCTGAAATGGGAGGCTGAGAAGGTCAAATATTTGGGTGTTTGGATTAGTCGGGACTTGCAGGAGGCGTGGAATTTGAATTATGGCTGTGCCGTTGCTTGGCTGGACGATAAGGTTACACTATGGTCTAAGCTTCCGATAGCTTTAGCAGGGAAAATCGCCTTGGCAAAAATGGTAGTGTTACCGAAATTTCTATATCTCTTTGTTAACCTGCCAATCATACTTACACACGCCTTCTTTAAAACCTTACGCTCCCTGCTGATCTCTCTAGTGTGGGCGGGTGGAAAGGCTAGAGTGTTGTGGGAACTATTGTCACTTCCGTTGAAACAGGGGGGTATGGGTGCCCCAGACATGAAATTATATGCGCTTTGTGCGCAAGCACAGTTTTTGCATTACTGGGTTCACCCAACACCCTTTCAACCCCACGTGGCAGTGGAGACTGATGCGGTGGCGCCTGTCCCCATTCGGGTGGCGTTATACCAGCCTTATCGACGTCCCAGAGAGGGCATTGACACCACAGAGACTATGCGTTGGGCTTGGGATGGGTTGCGGCGAAGGGCGGGCGCCCAGATACTGTATGCCCCTTCCATCCCATTGGCACAAAACCCCATGTTGCCAAACACTAAAGACGCGATAAGTAAAACGATTGCGCAAAAGCTGAAACTCCACACATTCGCAGATCTCTACCCAGATAACACGTTCAGGGCCCCCCCTGCTGAAACTGAGGGTCAGGGAGTACCGTTTGCTGAAATGTTTTTATATCATAAATTACGGGCTGCCTGTCGCGCCCTGCATGATGGCTTCCCGGCTCCCCCGCCGACCTTGTCAGCCTTAGAGAACTTGCTGCATTCACCATCACCACAAAAACTTGTCACACGCCTATACACGCACATGCAAAACACTGCTCCAGTGGTGCGGCCCAGAGCATTGCAGGGGTGGAATGATGAGCTCCCTACCCCAATAACCGAGGATCAATGGACATATTGCTGCTGTCAACTTACCGAACTATCCCCAAACTATAAGCTCCGCCTGATTCATTTTAAATTCCTACATAGGTATTACAGAACGCCTATAGGTTTACACCGTATGGGGCTTAGGGATGATGAGAGCTGCTGGCGCTGTAGGTTTACCCCCGTTTCTTTCCTGCATATGGCCTGGGATTGCCCACACCTCACCACATTCTGGTCCACAATTTTTACATTAATAAACCAGATCATTGGCGCGTCCTTATCCCCGTCCCCCCTATTAGGACTGCTAGGCTACGTTAAGAATACGCCAGTTAAGAAGCGCAAATTACATGCACTACTTCTTTTATTTGCTAAACGCCAGATTGCGTGCACTGGGGGAGGGGGAGGAAGCCTTCGGCTAAGGAGTGGATTAGAGACGTAACATACGGACATTCCCAATTAAGCACATTTTGGGAGTTAATGCCACCTACTTCGAGACACCGTGACATTTGGGAGCCGTTCATTGCTTGGGCCCAGGAGCAGCGGGGGGAGGATGGAGACACTCCGGCACGTGAAGCTTCTACTGGGGAAATGTAATGATTCAATGTGGTTATTTGATGTGTTCATGATGTAGGTAACGGCAGGTGGGGTCTGGGCTCTGCAACTCCATTCCTAAAAATGTATACCTTATGTTTGCTGTTGTATAATAGCTGTTATTGGCATTTCTAGGACATATTGCTAACTTGGGTGCACAACGACTCACACTTGTAATGAACCAAATGGGCTGCTTTTTGTTCCTGTACATGTATAACTGGTATGTTGGTTTGTTGTATTGTATGTGTATTGTATTTTTTTTTTAAATATCAATAAATAAAAAATAAAAAAAACTTTGCACCTTTTCTTTTTTTGTAAGCTATATGAGACCTAGGAAGTTGTTTTTAGTCCTCCTCTTAAAAATACTTAACATACGACAGTGCAAAGTGGCACTTTCTCGTTTATAATTACGATCTACTGAGCCACATAAGTAGAAGACTGAAGAGATCAACTGACTTGGCCCCAGCCCTGCAGGCGTGTCTGCCGTTCCCTGTCAAAACTGCGCCCAAAGCGTCTCGTCCTGCAGCTGTTGTGCCTCCAAAACCTGGGAGGACTGCCTGCCTTCAAGAATAACCAAGAGCTCCTGTGGAACAGCGGAACTGTTCACTGTATCCTGCAGAAACTCCTAAGAAAGGACTCTGAGGACTCCGGAACCACCAAAACCTGACGCCTGAAGCCACCACTACACCCGTTGCTCCAAGCCCGAGTTGAAGTGGTCCAACTGTGCCAAAGAGGTCCCCCAGCATTCCAGAGATCGAGTCCATTGTGGTTGCACCCCTCGTGGACCCTCTGACGTTGCCTGAAGCCTACGCACACAGGCCCCCTCAACCGCGGCTGCTCCAGTAAGAAAAACCCTACGCCCAAAGACACCTCTGCACCCCTTGCCCCTGGGCCGTGGAGAAGAGGGCCAAAGGTGCCCCCTCGTACCCGAGCATCGTGAGGTCTGAGATCCCCTGCTAGTTTAGCCCAACTGGTCCCCCAGTCAAAGCCTGCAGCCCCTTTTCACTGCGACCGTTCCCTATAAAATAACATCAGGCACCCAATGCTATTTTGTACCCTTGCAGCTGGCCGCCAAAGTACCGCTGGTGGTGTTCTGCTGGTGCTGCCTTGGTCCTTGCCCACCACTTACATTAACTCCTGTAGAAGGCTCCCGTAAGTTGATGTACTATACCTGAATACCGCACTGACTTTTACTTCCATGGGATAACACTGCAGCTTCAAGAAATTGCACTGTCAACTTTTTTAACTGAAAAGAATTCATATTTTGAAACATACTTGCTTTTTTTAATAAATTGGTGTGGATCTCCTTGAGTCGTGTGTCTCAGTTAGTGACCATGGTGTGCTTTCCAGATGTCTTGCACTCCTCTGTCATAAGCCTAAGGCTGCCCGACCACACTACCCCCTAGCAGAGCACCTTGGGATTGCCATAGCCATGTTCTGCTCTATACAGATGATTCCGTACTCATGGCAAGAATGGCTAATGGTCGACTCAATTACTCTATTTATGGATAGGCTACATTTAATGACTAATCTCTTCATGATCTTTGTTATAGTATGCAGACCTAAGAGCACAAGGGTGAGAACACACTCATTCAGCTTGCACGAGTACCTGCATTAATGTATTTAGGTGTTGACACTGATTGCAACTGGTGTCATCTTTTGAGGGTGAGGATGGTTCAATTCGAGCAGTCTAATGAAGCAATTTTTAGATTCTCAATAAGGTTTGGGTATAAGCCACAAGAAGCTTTGCGGGTATTTGGGGTTTCTCTGATTCGTCCTGTATCCAGAAGTTTGAGAATGCATTATTTAAAATGCTGTTAGTGATCCCTGTTACTTCACCTACATTTACATGCCATTCTGAATTGGGTGTAACCTATTTGGAGAATGTTGTTAAGTTATGCCCTTTCCTGCTTTGGGTTTCTATTACAACAAAAAATGAGACTAGCTTTAACTGCTGTTTAGTCTCCCACTGCCTCAGGCACAATTGTGCCCTTCAGATACCTGGCCACTTTATGTTAAAGAGCAGTTTACCAATCTGGTTAGGTAAACGAGAATATTTTGACAATCCAAACTGTATCAGTATGTCTACTATAGAGATTGTCAGAAATCTCTTTTGACTCAAAGTAGTTCTTCTAGAGAGCACTCGGAGATGGCAAAAAATGGTGAGAGTTTATCAAATGCTCTTGACCGCTGATGATCTGGAACCCTAGCCGAGAATTGTATCCAATGCGCAGCATAGGTTTTATCTCATACAATTCTAGTTAAATATTGTGCATTATCTGTGCATTCAGATCTTGTTCCCCGCCCGTGTGACTGGTCATCCATCCAATCAACTTTGCACCTTTTCTTTTTTTGTAAGCTATATGAGAGACCTAGGAAGTTGTTTTTAGTCCTCCTCTTAAAAATGCTTAACATAAGACAGTGCAGAGTGGCACTTTCTCATTTACAATTACTATCTACTGAGCCTGTTTGCGTTCTGGTACATGAATTTATAGAGGCTGCAGTAGGGTTAAGAAGTCTGGTGGAATAATTATTGGCTTTATGGACTGTATGTTCTGATATTGTATTACTGCATATTTCTCTTCTGATTTTAAGTTTTTTTATAAAGTTATTATTCATTGTTTAAATAAGCATTGTATCATGTTTTTATGTATCTCTTTTATGGCTTTGTGATAAACAAAGAATTTTCCGACTGAGTAATCTACTTACATGATGAAGTTCGGTCAACTCTAGAATATGTTTCCCATTCACGTAAGTCTTGGCCTCTCCCACTGGAGTAATACTCACAGCACCATCAAAATTGTTGATTATACTATTGGAAAAAGAAGTTACAATTACTGACGTACTGTTTAATATATAATGAACAAACTATTTGGAAAAGAAAAAAAATAAACAGTGTAACTTATTATGTAAAAACCAAGCTTTTTTGAAGATTGTTCGATTTTTTTGTGGTAAATGTAAAAAAAAAAAATAATGACTAGTCGTAACAGAAATAGTACAATTATAAACTGATAATATTGTTTAGGTGGATCTGGTGAAAGCAGATCAGACTGCGATCCAAACTTTTCCCTGTTGACCACTTATCTGTGATTAGTATCTGTTAAGGAGCACATGAAATGTCATGGTGGACATAATGCTAAATTAAAACTGTATAGGAACCATATAGTGTTGACTTCCTTATTTTTTAGTGTTTGATAAGGGAAGCGTAATGATAATGAACAAATGTTTCCAATGAATGACACCAAAAGTACCAGAGCAATGTAATACCGAACCTGGACTGGCCATTTGAGTGGTCAGGCAACTAGCACTTGAATGATACATCAAACAACACTGCTCAAGTTAAAAAATATATATATTGTCATTTGAAAATATTGATATTTTTAACAAGAAAGTTAATTTCTAAAAGAATGTTCATTATGGAAATATATTTCGTTTTAAAAACAAATACATTTTGAGGTATGTTTTCATACTGCAGAGCAATGCTACTTGTGGATTAAAATAGTGGAAACATGTTTCAAGAAAGAAGTTAATATAGCTGAACCAATAAACTCCAGACTACCTAAAAGTACACTAACTGCACAGAAAATTGGTGCTAAATGGTTAAGCCATTTAGTTAACTTTGGGCAAAATCCAGTGTCATTAGCGAGGAAACATTTATTTTCCTCTCCTTTTTATGTTGGCTCCATTGCATCAGTTCTTAAGAACGAAAATGAAATTATCATGAACACCTCACTACAATACTACTACCTTACAAGCAAAAAAATCACTGCTAGGTTTTGTAAAACTATGATTCAGATAGGATTCCAGAAAAGGGAAAACAGTGGTCACTGTGGATTTATCTGAAGAACTAACTTATGGGTAGAAGAATTACAGCACGATATGTTTGTATCGAGAGTGCATAGACTATCAGCAATTATGTTGACGCTTTCAATTGTTCAAAAGGAAAAAAAAAGCATTGGCTGTGACACTAGATTACATCAGTCTTTTAAAACAGTTTAAGTCAATACATACTATAAATATTAATGCATCCAATAGAAAAAGGTACTTACATTAGGAAGCAATATTTCTGGTACATACTATATCTGCATCATAGGACTATCGTCCAGGCGTCAGAGAATCCAGAAACCTTTTACCCAGAAGTAGCTCTTCAATGTCGCCAGGTGCTGCCATGTGGCAGCAGCCACGGCTCCATCTGCCTAGATGTGACAACATCTGGAAATACAGGTAGAGAACGTGTGCGCTGGTGTCAGTACCTGGCACTTTTTCCGCAACCCTTTAAGCCATGCAAAGAGAAACCGAGAAAGCAAGAACAGCAACAAATACAGCATTTGGTACCATTGCAAACCTGGAGTTCATATAAAAGATGACACTAACATGTCAGGAGAGGACGGAGGGCAGTGAGGTAGCTTTAGGAAAATACAATATCCATCAGAAATATTGTTACTTTTTAATCACGTGGATTCTTCTTACAGAAGACTCCTCAGCTTATAAAAGATTTCCTAACCAGCAGCTTCAGGGAGCTTGGTGCTGATTAACCAAGGATGCTATGAAGCACAGCCCTGGCAATGCATCGGCACTGAAACCTTGAGCTATGAGGCAATAGTGTTTAACAAAGACTTCAAGGATGACCAAGAGGCTGATGGCAGATGTAAGTCACCAGGAAGCCTCTGGTGAGATCAATGGAAGCAACTGCAGCCCTCAAGGAGTGGGCTTGAATGGCAGACAGAGAGTCTTTCTTGGCCTAGGCATAGCAAACATTAATGCAAAGTGTAACTGAACACAAGATTGTGTGCTTGGTTACCGCTTTGCCCTTCTCTGCACTGGTAAAGCCTACAAAGAACTAATCATAGACTCTAGCCTGTTGTGTGCAGTCGATATAGTAAGGCACTGCACACCTGGTTCCTAGCTGAACAACCTGTTTTTCGCTTCGGTGGATTGAGGAGGAGAGCTGAAGCATGGAAGAGTGGTGGGCAAGCCCATGTGAAAGGCAGACACCATTTTTCAGCAGGAAAGACAAACAGGTGCGAATAACCTGTTTATCAGGGTAGAAAATAGTAAATAGTGTTGCACCAAAAGGTTTTGAGATCACTGACCCTGCAGGCTGAAGTTACAGCCACTAAGAAAACAGTTTTGAAAGTCATAAGTCAAACCAATTCTGCAGCAGCTGTAATCGGGATGCCATGAGAAACATTACCACAAGATTCCAATCCCACTGATGAACAATAAATAGAGTAGGAGGAAACAAATAGAGTAAACCTTCTAGAAAAAGCACCACCAGTGATGATTTAATAAAGAAGGCTAGCCATGTGGACACTTGAAGGCAGAAAATGCAACTATAGAGCCCTTTACAAAAGTCACTGTCAGGCCGAGCTGGGCAAGTGATAGTGAGAAGCATAAAATGTCAGAAAGGTGAAAGTGAAAACAGTTCAGACCATACCACTGAATAAACTTATTCAAGCATCCCTTGAACTTCATCATCATTCTCCCTTCTTTTTTTTTTTCCTCTCTCTCTCTCTCTCGTGTTTGGCAATTGGGATGAAGGACCTTGAAAGGAAGGAAGGTTAGGGTGATTTGTCGCGATAGTCTCCCAGTTGGTGAAGAAACTATTTAAACCCCCCGGCCCCCATTAGAAGCTGGTGGTGTTGAGGAGATTATCGATGGTCAAAGATGTTTTAAAGCAGCAAACCAAGTGGAAAATGGTGGAGCCTTGAGTTGATGCTGTTGCTAGTGATGGCATCCTCTAGATCGTCCACTGCCCCAAAAAGAGCGATACATTGGCTGGGGCGTTTGGATCAGCTGCAAAGCTGGCACTGATGGGGTAGCTGTCCTGAAGAACAAGTTACTTACCTTCAATAATGCTTGATCTTAAAAACACTATCTATCGAGCCACAAATTCCTTGCCTTAGAATTATCCTCAGGTGCCAGACTGGATCCGGACATTTTGGAGCTGTACCCTTGAACGCCTGTAGATGGAGTAGTTCAGCTCTGCGTCGGCTGCACCGAAGTGACACACACAGTACCAATAATGGCGCCACCTTGACGCACTGACGTCAGGTCATTTTTGCGAGTTTCCATGCCAGGAGCAAGGAGCCACGATGAAGACTAACCACTGGTGTGAGCTTCTAGGGCCCAATGTATGGAGAAGCCCTCATCTTTTAATCAACTCGCAGAGTGGGGAGAATGGGAGGGTGAGTAAGGAATCTGCAGCTAGATAGAGTCTCTACCAGATAAAGCGTTACCGAAGGTAAGTAACTTGGTCCTCTGATAGAGACTTCTAGCCACAGCTTCCTTACCTTAGACTAGAAATCCAAGCAATGCACTCTGGAGGTGCTTCTGCGAACCCAACTTACACCAGAAAGTCCTACAGGATTAAACGGGCAAAATGCCCATCCTGAGTGACCAGACTGTCCAGGCAGTATTGATTAGTGAACACATACAATGAAACCCAATTCCGGGACTGGAACTTTGCGAGCTAAAGCGGTGTTTGCAGCTTTGGCTTTAGTAGAATGAGCACGCAAGCCCTCAGGTGGTTGCTTTTTGGCCATTGCATAGCACTATCCATTGGGAGATGATTCCTTCTGCAGTCTTTCCGTTCTTTGCCCCGATGTACCCTATGAAGAGTTGGTCATCCACCCGGAATTCTTTAAAGTGGTCAAGGTAGAACTACAACGCTCTTTTTGGATTGAGACGGTTGAGTCGCTCCTCTTCCCTAGAGGGATGAGGCAGGGCAAAAAAGGTAGGCAGGGTGATGGTCTGGCCTACGTTAAAAGAAGTGACTACCTTCAGAAGGAAGGAGGCACGTGTCCGGAAAACCAGTTTATCAGGGTAGAAAGTAATATATGGCAGGTGCACCGAGAGAGCCAGCAACTCGCTGACCCCCCCTGTCCGATGTAATAGCCACCAGAAAAGCGGTTTTAATTGCCAATAAGTTAAGAGGGAAGTTGTGCAACGGCTCAACGGGTGCGCACATCAGGAAAATTATACTAGGGCATGTTAAGTGGCCTGGGGGGAAACACTTTGCAAATCTTTGAGAAATCTCGTCATAACAGGTGACTTAAAGAAGTATATATATATATTAAATGTTTATTTCGGACGGAGCCCATAAAACACATAAAGCAATAAAATAACAAACACTTATGAATACATTTGTAAATTGTGCAAAATACATTACATCTTAATTCCGATTACCACACTATAAAACATGATAAAAGGTACATCTTGAAACGTTAAAATATGTGCATAGAATTTTCATCCAAGCATGGCAATCAGTTAAGGTTCAATTCAATAATTCACTATAGAATGCTAAAGTGAAATTCCAGCTGCTTTCCTTATTAGCCCAACTGCTTGTTAGTAGCTGCTAAGCCCTAGGTAGATCGAGCAACTGCAGGCCGTCCCTATAATGAACGTATGTCCTCTAGTGCAAATAGCAATCCGAGACTTAATTAAGTAAGGCTGGTCCGGCAATCACAAAAATGCAGAAATGGCTGAAAGTTAGCCCTTAACTGTGCCCAGAGCGGAGCCCTGCTGGGCCAAAGAAAGAACAAATAAAAGGTCCTGAGAAAGAGGAACAGAAAGCGGATCAATGCTTTTCGATACACACCAAACAACAATTCGCCCCAGCAGCAGGCGTATACTGTCTTGGTGGAGGGGCGCCTGGCTGCCAGAATAACATCACAGACTTCGAGAAGAAGTTTGAAGGCTGTCAAATGTTGCCTCTCAATCTCCACGTAAAAAGGGGGATGGGTGTGCAGGTTCGGGTGCAGAATCCGCCCCTGTAGCTGCAATAGAAGATCCTCCCGAAGGGGCAGCTTGACCGGAGGACCGAAGCTCATGCTCAGCAGCTTGGGATATCAGACATTCCCTGCCCAATCCGGATCCCCAAGAATAACATGGGCCTTGTCGTTCTTATTGTCTTGGGAACTTTGGGCAGGAGTGGTATTGGCAGAAAGGTGTACAGGAGGCCGGAGCGCCACTCGAGACAAAAAGCATCTCCGAGCGAGAGACGTCTTGGAATCTCCGGAATGCAGAACTGTTGAAATTGCGCGTTCTCTGCTGTGGAAAATAGATCTAACCAAGGTTCTCCCCACTCTTGGAAGAGGACTTGCACCACCTCTGGATGGAGACGTCATTCCTGATCCGCTAGGCATCAACACTATTCACCATTCGTGATTCGCTAGGCACCACCGGCTGAGTTTGTCCACTGTGGCGTTCAGAGAGCCTGCCAGGTTTTGAACCAACAGGAAGATGCCCTGATGTTCCAGCCATTTCCAGAGATGCAGAGCCTCTTGACAAAGGGTCCATGACCTCACCCCACCCTGCTTGTTGTAGTACCACATGGCGGTGCTTCTGTCCGTGAACACCTACACTAGCATTCCCTTGATGGAGGGTAGACAGACCTTCAATGTCAAGTGAAACGCTCGAAACTCCAACAAGTTTATGTGGAACCTGGACTTCGCCGGAGACCAGAGTCCTTAGACCTCCACCTCCCCCCAGCAGCTGCCCCAGCCCAGGAGTGACATATCTGTCACTACAGTCAATTCTGGCTGGGAAAAGAAGAGGGGTCTGCTGCGGACACAACTGCGTTCCATCAGCCACCACTGCAGGACTTTTGCAGTTCTCTCCGGGATCTGGACCATGTCGAAGAGATTGCTGGCCAGAAAGTAGCGGGAATAGCAACCAAGACCTACTTATGATGCCGGCACCCTCTCTATAGCTCCCTTGGCCTATTGGAGCAGGTGATGGTGTATCCTGTCCCCCATTGGATGCCCATGATGGTAGGAGGGAGAACTAAAGGGGCTTGGAGGATGCTGCTGCCGGGGGAGTGGTGGACTGGCCTGACCTCTGGCTACCTGTTCCACGTGGTCTGTGGGAACTGCGTCCTTGAAAAGGTGTGGGAGCTTGCTGGCCGTGGTGCCAGAAGGGTACGGACAAGGTTGTTCATGGCCACAAAGGGGTGAAAAGCAGACTGAGGATTGCAAGGGGCCATGGAGAGACCCAAAGACCTAGCTGTAACCCTGGAGTCCTAAAAGCTCTCTAGCGCAGAGTCCGCCTTCTCTTTGAAGAAAAGGGAGCCATCAAAGGTCATGTCCATCAGCGATGCTTGGACATACCCGGAAAATCCAGTAGTCCTCAGCCAGGAGTGGCGCCAAAGGGCCACCGATGAAGATATTGCTCTGCTCAGCAAGTCGGTCATGTCCAAACCACAAGGAATGGCGAACTTTGCTGCATCCCTCTGGTCAGCAATTGCCTGAGAGAGTATGGCTCGGGCCTCCTCCGAGACCATGGGCAACACTTGCGCAACAGAGTCCCAGATTGCGTGGGAGCAATGGCCCAAGAGGCCCACTGTGTTCACCGACCGCAGTGCTAGGCTGGCGGAAGACAAAATTCTCTTTACAAAGGTATCTAGCCTCTTGAATTACCTATCCAATGGTGCTGAAGGTAACACGCCAAGGTTAATATTGGAAGTGGAGGCTTGGACCATCAAGCTCTCCGGAGTGGGGTGCTGGGTGATGAAATTGGGGTCCCCTGGAATGGGGCAGTGGCACAGGGCAATCGTCCTGCGCGCAGGAGCCCCTATGCAGGGCTTGGACCAGGCCCAGAGGAGGACGTCGGCTAGGACTTAATTAAAGGGGAGCATGGGTTCGAAAGGGGCAGTCCCAGGCTGAAGCACATCTGTCAAGACGTTAGTCTTGATTGCCAATGAGCACAGCTGGAGGTCCAAGACCTCAGCCGCCCTACGCACCACCATAGCAAAAAAGGCCTGTCCAGTGTCAGATGAGGTGTCAAACCCGTTGGCATCCATCAACTCTTGTAGTTAGACGGAGGTTGCTAAGGGAAAATCGGGGAAGCGCAGAGCCAACCCTGGTTGGCACTCCGCACAGGTGCGGGGCCTGGAGAACCGATGCTCCCTCGTCTCATCCGAGGATTTGGATGGAAGTGGAGAAGTATAAGACCTGTTAGATTTCTTTTTCTTATGCGACTTACCAGACAATGATTTTGATCATGACAACGACCATCGGGTGCGACTCTGCAAGCGGTTCCGGCATCTACCTCACGACCAGGATACTGATTGTCGCAGGGCCGTCCAACGTTAGGTAGCCAGGAGTTTGAGGGAGCGCTTCCTCAACGCCTTTGGGTGCATGACCCAGTAAACCTCACAGGTCTTCAAGTCATGGTCTTTCTCGAGGCACCATAGACAGACCAAGTGGGGGATAGTCACAGACATCTGTTGGTCTCGGGAGCCACATGGTTTGACACCAGCCGGTTTCTTGGGGGACATCCTGTCACACCAGGAGAAAAAGAAATTCTCAAAATGTGTTCAACAAAAAGTCCAAAAAAAGCGAGTCAAAAAGTGACTGAGGGGCAGATCTTCACGGATCTGCGCTATCTGATGCGGAAAGGTAAGAACTGACATCAGCGTACCAAGGTGATGCCTATATAGGTACCACATACGTCACTTTCCATGCGGGCGATGCAGATGCGGAGTTGAACGAAGTCCGCTACCGGCGCCACGGGTACTGCTCCAAAATTTCCGTATCCAGTCTGAGGCCTGGGGATGATTCTATGGTAAAGAATCTGCGGCTTGAAGTCTTTATCAAATATGTATGTCACAATAATTTGCCCTCTGGCTTTCTGAAGCCTTTCAGGAGCATCAGGGAAACGAAGGTCACTTGCGGAGGGTCGTGTGCTGATCCAATACACTACAGGAAAATGTCATATGGGTCTGTCAAGAACACCATATTCTGCAATCTGTGGCAGGATTTAAACTCTAAACTCCAAGTAGGAAGCACCATGCCTAATTGCTGGTGAAAGCTGAGGAATTTTGTCTGTTAAGTACTGAAACAAGCTGCGGACTCACATCATTCAGTCACTGATAAACAAGAGTTGATGCCAGCGTGCCGTCTGGCACCTTATGTTTACAGGTCTCGTCACATCTTGGGCAGGCAGAGTTGTGTCTAAAGTAGGGAGAAAGTTTCCAAAGCCAGTCTGGTGCTTGGAGGATGTTCATCTGGTGAGCAATATGCTGGAAAAAGTATACATTAGAAACAGTGAATCAGGTGATTTAGCAGTGCTTCAATAGCAACAAAACACTTGATAAAGAAGCATAAAGGGTGGGCAAAATGATCAAGAACCGAATTTGGTACGAGGTGGCAAGAGCCCCAAAAGGATTTAAATACCTCAGTATATAGATCACCAATGACCCGGTACTACATTACAATCACAACCTCCTACCCCTGTTGCAGTGGTTAAAGAGCGATGTATGACACTGGAAAGCTCTCCCTCTGTCACTATTGGGCCGAGCTGCATTATTCAAAATGATGTCCTTGCCACGATTCTTATATGTTTTGCACAACTCACCAAATCCAGTCCCGACCACCTATTTCTAATCCATCGAAAGCGAGTAGAGGCAGCTCCTCTGGGTAGGTAAGCCACCCCAGATAGCGACCCAAAAGCTGGTGAAAGGGTGATACGATGGAGGCATAGGACTACCTGACATCCGAAAATATTACTGGGCAGCACAGTTAATAGCTATTAATCACTGCACATAACGGCCTCACGACAACCCTGGACACAGAATAGATAAGTGGCACCTGCCTGAAGGGAGTTATACCAGGGCACTTTATTCCAAACCAACAAGACTACGGCTAACAGGACCCACTAGGCACTCAGTCCAAGTGTGGCACACAGTTCATAAGAGCCTGGGATGGGCAGGGAAGATAACGCAAGCCGCCCCTTTATGGGACACGGAACGACTGGGAACTTTGAGGAAAACAAAGGGTTTTGACCGCTGGTACACAATTGGAATCCCTCGGGTGGGAGACATGTGGAGGCTGGGGGGGGAAGGGGGGAGTAATTCCCTTTCCACAACTGCAACAAGAGCACGAATTAGCAGACGCAGAGAGGTTTAGATACCTACAGATAAGACACGCCCTTTTAGGCAATCATCCCTAAGGGTGAAGTGCTCCCGGAGTCCTCCCCGCTTGAGGATAGAATTCTTGACTAATATATGCCCAAAAAAGCAATCTCCCTGACCTATCAGAAACTAGTCAATAGCGCACCCGATCCCCTCTCACAATTCTGTAGGAATTGGTAAAACGATATATCGGACTTGGAGGAAGACGACTGGCTGGAGGCCCTGGCCTCCCCTAAAGAAGTGGCAATCTCTTCAAAACTTAGGCTGGTACAGCTCAAAGTACTACACAGAATATACCTTTCAGGCCCGGCACTGGTCAAAATGGGTTACAGGGTGGATCCCGGGTGTGAGAGGCAATGTAACCAGGAGGGTACGTTAATACACATAATCTGGGAATGTGCACACATTAGAAGATACTGGGTAGAAGTGCTCCACTGCATGGAAGAAGCACTCGTAACAAACCTGGAACCAGAGGTTAGAAGGTGCCTTCTAAACATTTGGGAACCTACGGATTTGAGTAGTAAAGAGAAAACTTGGGCAACGTTGGGAATGGCAGTAGCCAAGCGTAATATCGCAAGAGCATGGGGGGCAAAAGAGGCACCGAGGGTGAATGCTTGGAAGAAAGACATGGACTGGTGTATGTTAAGGGAAAAAACAGTGTATGAATCTCGGGGCTGTCCCAAGAAGTGGGCGCAAATATGGGACAAGTGGAACATATATAGAGGGAACATCTGCACTCCCCCCACCCCCCACCGCAGCTCCCCCACCTCAATTAGTGAGTAGTACCAGAAGATAGAAGTAGCAATCCCGTGTAGCATGTAATCAGGTGAAGGGATAAAGTAATGTTCATTGTACAGACGTCAATCTCTGTATGCAGTAATGGTATAGCATTTGTACTATATCAATATTGTCATCAATAAAAAGAATTGTTAAAAAAAAAAAAGAACAGAATTTGGCTATACAGTGGTATTTTTATATACAGTGCGTCAGATTGCAGTAATTTGTCCAAGATCATATATATGATCAATCTAGACAACTCTATATATAAAGTTAGTAGAATTTCAACCTTCGGAGATGGAGCCAACCACAAGTGGTGCTTGGTAAAGAGTGTAACTTACAGCCAAAAACCACAAGTCAGGTTACAGAAAGGACGAGTGTAGTAACATTAAGCCAAAAGTAGCGTCCAAGAAACTGAGTTTTAACACTAAAATATTTGAAATTTGTATGAAGGGAGAAAGAGCAAGCTCAGATCATAAAAGTAACTTACTACATTAGATCTGTTCTAACCTCAATGATATTCATTAACAGGATATAAGCACAAGAAATACTTTCTATGTTTACTACACAAATCAAATTCTAAATGATATAGCATAATCACAGACCATGGAAACTGATGAACTGTTCAAACAGGGCGTGTATTACATAACTATGAAGCAATACTTCTGTCAAAGAACTTCACAAACAGGTGTATAGTATTATGGGATATGTTAGGCTCCAAGTTCCAAATTGCACCCTACAGTGAAGAATGTGTTTTATGTTATGTTATATAGTCTTAAGCGCTTCAATACCAAAAGAGGTTTCATGGAGCTAGCTGCAATACCGAACCTATGGCACTCAAAGAAAAATGTACTAGAGGAGAAGAGCCATGTCTTCAGTGACTTTCTAAAAGCCAGGAGGTTAGGCATCATTCTGATGTGCAAACGGAGGACATTCCAGGCTCTTGATGCGCCCAGCACAAAGCCTCCACCGCCCCAATTTGCACGTCTGAATCTCTGAATTGCCACTAGTTTGGTGGATGATGAACGTAGAGACCTTCCAAGAGTATACCAGGATAGGCTATTTCTCAGAAAGGCAGGTCTCTGATTGTGGAATGCCTTGTAAACTATACAAAGCACTTTGAGGGTAATCCTCTGCCTAACGGGTAGCCACTGTAGTTTCCCAATTATCTTGGAGACTGATTGGTATTTGGGGATCTTGTAAAGAACTCGAGCTGCTGCATTTTGCAAGGTCTGCAGCTTATTTAAAACATGTTGATGAACATTCAAATATAGCTTATTTTAATAGTCAATCCTCAGCAAAACCAAAGAAGTGACCGCTGTTTTTTCACAGGTGGACCGGGATAAAAGGTAAGGTTTTCTTGATCATTTTAAGGGTGAAAAACGCAGCGGAAGTGACTGCATTGACCTAGTCTATGTAGTTCAATTTATTGTTAATAAGACTCCTAAATTCCTCACCACACTCACTGGGGAAGGAAGGGAGCCTAACTCTGCTGGTCACCAGAGCGGAGGCCAAAAGGAAAGCTGAGCCCCAAACAGCAAAACCTCCATTTTGTTGGAGTTTAGTCTGAGGCAGTTCGAAGCCATCCATAGACTGACTACCTTCGTGCAGTCACAAAATCTGGTGGTGACATCCTTATCCTCTATAGCCAGTAAGACGATCTGTGCATCGTCGGCATAGGAGGTCAATGAAAATCCAAAGGACCAAATCCGTTCTGCCAGAGGGGTGACATATACATTAAACAGAGTGGGGCTGAGCGAGGACCCCTGCTGAATCCCACACAGGAGAGAAAAATGAGGAGAGATAAAATCGCCGAGCTCTCGCTTAGTGAAGAACGAGTTTAGTAGCCTCCAAGCTGTTCCTGCCACCCCGATCCTGCCCATCAGCAGCCCATGATACACTGCATCGAAGGCTGCTGAAAGATCGAGCAGGATCAGGGCCGCTCTACCACCCAGATCTAGTGACATTCTAATCTCCTCTGTTGCTTTAAAAAGTGCAGTCTCCGTGCTGTACTCAGTTCGGAATCCGAACTGGATGGCATCAAAGAGGTTGTTACTGTTTATGTGCTGTACCAGTTGTTTATTAAGAACTTTTTCAATGATCTTAGCAGGCATAGGGAGAGAGGAGATGGAGCTGTAACTGTTGGGATCTATTGGCTCAAGCAAGGTTTTTTATAAGTGACAAAATAGACGCAGTCTTCCAAACAGATGGAAAGACCACTGAGTAGCATATCAAATTGAAGAGGTTATTCAGTATTAGCGTGATTATATCGGCAGCTAGAATAGCCACTCGAGGAAGGCACATCTCGCAAGGTGAACATTATTTCGAGATTTTAATCATATTCGTAACCTCATCCTTGAGTGGTGGCTTGAACTGGCTAAGTAAAGAGCCTAACTCAGGGGTATACCAACTGAGGGGGATACGGGAATATTAGCGGAAAAGTAGTTATAAACATCTTCAACCTTGTGTCGAAAAGCCTCCGCCAAAGAATTGCAAAAGGCTAGATTATGGTGTTTAGTTGAAACAGGCGTGTTATGGGTACGTTTTTTAATCACTGTGAACAGCTCTTTGGAGGAGTCGGCAACAGCATCCATTTTGTTTGTAAATTTAGGTGGATTTTCCCTTGCGGATCAGTGTCCTGTAACTAGAAAGACCGGTCCGACCAAACAAGAGGAAGTGTTCTGAAGTTGGTCAAGGAAGAGTTATTCCAAAAGATGCCATCAAGCGTATAGCCGGGTATGTTCATAAGAGTAGCTACCAATTGTTTCAGGCCCAAAGAAGACATGGTCAATAGTAGGGCATGTGGGTCCACATCGTCATGGGCATCAAGATGAAAATTTAAATCACCAAGGATAGTATAATCATTTTGCAGAATGTTTACCTCCAGGAGATTACGGACCTCTTGGGCAAAAATAGCAGGGGGGCCTGAAGGGCGGCAGATAATCATGCCTTTGAAAGTCTGCGTGTTAGATAGCTCTATTCAAAAAGATGCCGCTTCGCAAAGTGGGGAAGGTATCGGTGAGCAAGCTATGGAGTATTCCAATTTGAGAAGAATCGCAATGCCCCCTCCCTGTTTTACCACCCGATCCAGTTTAAAAATGCCAAAGCCAGGGGGGACGGATGACAAAATATCTGGGCTAGATTAAGAGTCTGCCTAGGACTTGGAGATAAAGATCGGAGAGGTGTGTTTGGTAAAAAATAGTAAATTCCACACTGTGTTTTATTAGCGATCTCGCATTTAGAAGAGCACATAGCACAAAAGTATCAGGCTTGCGAGGGACCGTTAGGGTATCATGGGAAGTCAATTGTGCACTAAGATCTCTTTTTAGATTGTGTAAGGCTTTGACGGGAAGCACCCCACACGCTGGACAAGGTAAAGAAGGAGCTGTTAACAACTCAATGAGGTTATATAGTGAAGAGCTCGGAGATTTACCTGAGAAATTTAAAGCCAACAATGTGTCGCTTGTGTAGATAATTCTTGGGGGGGACCTCTGGTTCAAAACTGGCAGAGGGGCTGGCGCTGTGGCGAACCGTGCATGGACGGGTGCAAACGGGCTTGCCTTTGGAGCGCTGTGTGTTTAACTAAATAAAGCAAACTAAGTTGGCAGGGTATGCCCAGACGTGGGTCCCTTGCTCACTTTGCCACTGGATTCAAGCTAGCCTGGCTGATGAGGGCTGTTAGCCCGAAACCGGTCCCAGGATGCTTGTTTCCGGTCCAGGGAAGACATGGATTGGCAGTTCGGGCTGGACTGTTCCCATGAGGCACAGGGTCAAGACTAATTTGCATATAGCTGTGTCTGAACTGGGGTGGCAAAGTGAGCTAAAGAATAATGATGGATTCAACCCAGATCTGTGACTGGGGGTGAGTGTTTGAAAAGTTTCAGCACTCCGTCCATCATCTCCTTGTGTTTGTTTTGTTTAACTAAATAGCCCTCCATGAGCAGGGGGTGAGTCCAAAGGCGTGGCTTCCTCGCGTAGCAACGTGGCAGGCTGAAGCAAGTAAAAACAGGAATGGACAAAGTAAACAGGACTTAAGAACCAGGGTCCAGCAACCCCCGACTCCTGTCCCCGGCTGCCCAGGGAACAGAAGCTTACTGGTAAAAGAAAATGTAAGGCAAAGAAAAGGTGAGAAATATAAAATTATAAAATGATAAAAATAAGGGTACTGTCCCTTCCAATATGGGTGCCACAAATTGAGGCAGGGAGCCAGGCACCTCCCAGAAACAGTGGCGGTGAAGCCACCTACAAGGAAATTAAAGCCGCGTAATGAGTGTGGGAGCTACAGCACTCAGCTCATTTTTTTCTGAATCACAATAAGCACCACACAAAAAGTGAGGAGGAGCAGGAAAAGAAGAAAATATAAAGCTCTTTTTTACTGGTACACTCTTCTGTGGAACAGGAAGATGATCTATATCGCCAGACAGCTATCATTGTGTCGCTTACATTACCTTTGGTGCCTATTTTGTTTCCCAGTTGGAAGCAGGGAGAGCTGAAGTTGCAAAGTAATAAAGGTATGCAAGGTGAAAAGAACATTCTTCAGTAATCTAGAGTACACTTCTCCTCAGAGTAAACAACATCAGTACGTATACCAATCTCCATTCAGCTACTTGAAATATGTTATACAGTGAGATCATCTCAGCAGGCACAACAGATACGGCTTAAGGGCAGGCCATTCTGAAGAAGAGATTTCAGGACAAACACAATTACTGAATAAAAGTAGAGAATGTATCTTTCCACCTGTGCCCAGGTCTTGCTACTGGGGTGCAGAAAGTACTGCTTGCAGAAAGCATCCTCTGTAGCTGAAGTGTATAACCTGCAGATCACAACGAAGGATCAGGTCTTTGGAAAACAACTGAAGCAATATGGTCTGTGGAGAAGCAGACATGTACACCATCCAGAGGGGCTGGATTAGCATTTCAAAAAAGCAGACAACTATTCAGTGCTCAATGTGCAGGTCTTAAACTCTCCTTACAGATGCATTCTCTCAATATTTGGACTACAAACAGATTATATTCCTGATGACTTGTTCAACAGCAATGCAATTTTAGAGATACCAACACTCAAGTCAACGAGTCACCGAAATTATAGGTACTGGAGACTTTGGTACTGCTTGGCTCAAAAAATTTAAATTTCTGTTGAAAATGTAAGAGGCAGTTTCACCAGCACTTCAAGTATTATGTTTTTGATTCAGCAGTGTGTAAACACTACAGCGAATGGCATAAACTACCACATGACTATGACTACCACAAAAGGAGCCATAGACGCCTGTAGGAAAGTGCCCCTTTTTGTCATTGTCAACCCACTTTTTGACCCCCCTGGTACTGATGTTTTTTGACTGATGTGCACTAGGTCCCCGCTACCCAGGCCCCAGTGCCTGTGCTCTTTCCCTAAAACAAGTAAAATGGTCTAATTGTCACACAATTGGTACACACTTTGGTACCCCTGTAAGTCCCTAATAAGTGGTACCCCTGGTACCATGGGTACCAAAGAGGGTCGCTAAGGGCTGCAGTATGTATTATGCCACCCTAAGGGACCCTCACACAAATTGCATGCAGCCTGCCATTGCAGTCTGCCTGTCATGGTGCAAACCATGGGTGAAAACACGACATGGCACACTCCCCCTGCGCCATGCCAAAGTTACTGCCTGTAATATATGTGAGTCCCCCGTACAGCAGGCCTTGTAGCCATAAGGCAGGGTGCATTACATTACTGGTGAGGGCATATCTGCAAGAGCAGATATGCCTCTGTGCTGTCTAGTTCAATTATTAGATGGTACACGTGAACAGGGAAACCATCTTAAGTACATGTACTGGGCATTACGAGTTACCCAGCTACATGATGGCTTCACTGAAGTGTGTTTGGTATCAAAAACCTTGTCTTAATAAATCTGTGCTGCTGTCAGTACAAGATTTATTATGACATGTCCCCAGAGCGCACCTTGAAGGTGCACCCCTGAAAAACCGACCACTATCTAGTGTGCTGGCTGACTGGTCTCATTCAGCCTGCCACCACAGACATGTTTCTGATCCCCTGCAGGTGAAAGCCCACGCTCTCTGAGGCCAGCAACCATGCCTGCTCTAGAGGAAGGTGTTCATACCTCCTTCAGCAGGATGGTAGTGATTTAGCATATCATGGCCTGGGGCTTCAAAACCCCTGCTGCCTTTGATATGCAACCTTGGATGCCACCCCCTGCCCTGAGGCCCATTTGGCATCAGGAGAGGAAGAAATCAGCTATGCTAGCAGTCGTTTTGCACCCCCAGGCTAGTCATACCCCTAAAGTGGGCTATCTGATGCGCTCCATGAAAGAGGGGTTCCACCATTTTGTTTAGGTGGAATTAGGGACTCTACCCTTCACGCACCTTAACGCCCCTAAATTCAGTATTTAGGTGGCCCTGACACCAGGAATTCAGATTCATCTGACTAAAGAAGAAGGAGGACAAAGAAGAGCCGAAGAACGCAAGAACTGAAGACTAGCTGTGGACTTGGCGCAAAACCCTGCCTGACTGCTCCTGTCTTGGCTAATGCAAAGACCCAACTCGTCCTGTAGCTGTGCACCCTCCAAAAGCCTCGGAAGGCTACCAGCACTTTGCAAACCAGCCAGTATCTCCCTTGAAGGGGGGAGCCACTTGCCTGCAGGCACCAACCACAATGTCTGGTTCACCAATCTTTTTGCCACCGGGTCCACCGACACAGCAGCTGCCCAGGAGATGTCACCGTGCTCCAGAAGGACAGATCCGACTCCCCACCAAGTTTGAACACGCAGGGACCCCCAGTGACAAAGCAGTTGTTAAGAGTTAGCTCTGCCAGCATCAGCAACAAATGAAACATCAATGAAGTGACAAAGTGGTTGTATATCATTTTATGGAAAAAAGTAATTCACAGACTACCAGTCCAAGGACCACTGCACCTAAACCGTTTAGTCAAATCTTTACTAGAAACCAATTTCTTTCCACGATTGTCTCCGTACCACCTTCTTTCTGCTTTCATACATAAAGATAATCTCGTTTCCTTATTAAAACAGGTTATGCAGAGAAGTAGAAAATGCGTGTTTTACCCATTATGGTTTTTTTTTTTTTATTACTAAGTCCAACTAATCTGTAATTCTGTTAATTGTTTTTCCACTAAATTGAATTTTGATTTGTATTCCCAGCATGGGTTTTTATTATTTTGTTGTTCTATGATAGTGCGTAGCAAAAGATAAATTATACTATGCCAAAACTAATGAGACAACACAATGCCCCTCCCAGCATAAGGCTTACCAATGATCGTCAGATATCAGGACTCCAGACAGTTGTATGTCATGGTTTGAACTTGGATTGTATTTTCCAACTGTAGTTTGTCCTTCCTTTATCATGTACAGTAGCATCTCAGACAGCTGCGGGTCTTCGTTGAGATTCACCAGGTTCGGCAAACGATTGTCCATTTTGAAGGTAATTCCTGCTTTCTTAAGAGACAAATACAGTGACAACTATTTATTTACTTATCTAAAGTACCAACTGATCGAGTATGACCGAATGCATGAGACAACTGTGACATTATTCTAAAACACAACCATAACATAGTAGTTTACCATTTAAGATAAATTACAGTAGTGTTATGTTTCATAGGGTACCCCAATATAGGCTTGAGTAGTCCCTTAACCTTTCACCTACATTTAACATACCATTACACTACATAACGGGTTTTGGTATTGACCTTTTACCTAGATAAGCACTGCATAAAATGTTGTGTGGTTTTCCCCGAAAACTAGCCTCATTAATTATGAATGAAGATTCTCAGAATCACAGCAGGATTACCATCTTCTGCATAATAACTATGTAGAAGGGTCATCCCTTCCGTCATCCTCGGCCGACATGACACAGCAAGGTAGAATCCCCTGAGGGTACCTTTTGGGTATATATACACCATATCTTTGCCACGGCAGGCAGAGAAGAAAGACTTCCATGCTGACACACTGACGCGAGACGCTGAGGTTCCTGCACGCAGACACGCCAGCTTGCAGTGGTCTGACATCCCTCGTGGGGTGTCCATCTCGAGACCAAGATGGGGTCCCACAGTCTCTCACTTCAGGTAACGGGGTTGGCTTCAGCCTAGGGGGATTCTTGGCTCTACACCTACATACATGCTAGGTACACTTTGGTACTTCTAGTTCGGGTTGCATCGTAGGAGTACGCATTATTATTGTCATGTATTTATATGCTTGCATATATTCATTGTTTTTAGCACTATGGTAGGAATCTACTATCCATTTACTCTGTTGGTGCTTATAATCATTTATATCCGTTTCTGTCTTATGGTTGTTTCAGCACACCTATTTAACACTAGAATGAGGCTGGTTCAATAAATGCTTTTTGAAAACGTCCCCACTGTTTATTCTGTTGATCTCTCTGAGACAAAGTGAGCACGAGTGAGTGAGCGAAAAGTACTGTTTCCACGATCCCTGATGGGACAGAGTTGTCATGTCCGATAGTTGCCAAGAACTATTCTCTCCTTGGTAAGAGGAGTTTACAGTGGCACTGTGAGCTAGCTAGGTATACAGGCGAACATACCCGGTGGGGGTGTCTGGAATCAGTCTGGACACCAATCCCACAGTCTATGTTGTCTAAACGCGCAGATCCTATATAGGTTTATAGGAACTACACGACAGTAGTCAATTAAATATATTGGGATTGGTCCTGGTTTAATATTTGCCAATGACACTATTAACAAAATATAAATCCCACCAGTAAATTGGTACTCCAACTGGGCAATCCAAGAAAGATAATTTCTGCTTTACTGTAAATAAACATAACAAAGCAGATGCATTTGCAATAAATGCGTAAAGAAGTTATGAAAACATTTTGCGTAGTAGAATTTCCCAGCTTACATACCTTTTGTAGCCACACAGGATTGGGAGGTGAAGCTTAAACATCAACTTCAGTAACACAAATATACAAACATGCTGATAAAACAAAAGATAAGTACTGCCCAACCTTCCCTTGCCTACCTCTTCCAGTTGAAAAATACAATAGAACCAGCTACTCTGTAGTCTTCCCGACAAGGTACAAGCGGGAGCGAGACTGTTTCCCCATGCAGTTTAAAACTAATATACTTAAAAATTGACTTTCAGACTTCAGAGAAACGGTTGATCAACGGCACATGAAATCTCAGTCTCGGCTCAAGCCTGTTTATTATATATGCATTGCACAGAGTGGAGTTGGGATGGCCACCTTCCTCAGAGAAGACAGTACACTCAGACTTGGGAGAGGCTTCAGACTGCTGTTTCACCTACAGCTAACTTCTTTTGAACAGACATCCCACAAACAGTTTAAAAATTACTTTTGTTGTGGGCTCAACACCTGGGGACCACTGCCAATGTGAGTGAGAAAAGGCACATATGATGGGAAATAACCATTAGAAAGACCACAGGTATTTGTAGAGATGTTCTATACTCCAGTAGAATACAGCTCAAATGTAATGGAAAACATTGATCCACAAAACTAATTTGAATTCTATGTCCGGCGGCGAGGATTAGGCATTATCTTTTCTTCGTTTATTTAGATTGCAGCTCTGTTAGAACCAAACATTATAACAAATTATTAATTTCCCATAATACCTAGGGAACATGAAGGTGAAAAGTTCAAACAATGGGGATCCAGAATGTGCCTTTATCCATTTTAGTCCCCCCTTTCTTTCCCTCGGTCTTCACTGTTCGCAGTCGTTGTGAAAGCTATGTATCAGGACTCTGGGCCCTCAGCCTTTGTTTGGTTTGATTTATGCCGATTTGACAGTTCTCGTTTCTACTGACAGCTGGGGCAGCCTTCTGCCTTGTATCAGCAGCCACGGGAACACTTTGCTGCTCCTTTCGCGTCCACTTTCTCAACACTCACATTGCGGCGTGGCTTTCCTCACAGCGGGGACGAATAGGGTGACCAATTGGCATGGGTGCAAATTCAAGACGGTACGTGTAAAAATTCAGGACAGAGGGTCATAATTCGGGACAAAAGGTCAAAATTCAGGACAAAACTTTGGGACAAAAGGTAAGTTTTACAGTCACATCAGAGGAAGTTGCGCGATAGTATAAAAGTAAGTAAATAGACAACCACTTAAGTACAAGTCAAAATAAGTTTTATATTCGGTTGAGACGATCGTCACGGTTTTTCGGTATGCGTGCAGCTTTGAGCAACTATGCAGGTCTTTTTGTGGTATTTCATATGATAATAATCTATTTATATGGTTACTTCACTGGGTTGTCCAGTCTGATATTTTGTTTACAACTCATGGTCCTGAGCAGGCATGTTTGGTGAGAGAAGTGGTCAGGAAGCTCTTCTCGGTTAGACTTTGTTACTAGCATCTCATATCTCAGTGTCATTGTGAGATGCAAAGCGGCATGCATAGGTGAACTAAAGGGAGGATTGCTGTGATGAACCCACTATAGGGAACGCATTATGGGTGTTTCGGCAAGTGGAACTTAAAATATGGAATCTGACTTTGCTTATGTGGGCTTCGCAGAGAGTTGCTCAAGCTGACGAAAGTCACAAAGGTGCTTTTCCCTGCAGCTTTCTTAAAGAATCCACTGTCGATACACTATTACACAGTTTATTTTTGACACCTTGCCTATTGCTACAAACACAATATACATCTAAAGCACAGCTCATGGCACTATGAGGCTCTCCCTAAAACCTTACACCTAAAACAAAACATGCAAACATTTACAATTACTAGTGTAACTTTCAAGTAGCAGTTGGGTGTCACTCAAAATGTCATATGCATGATTTATAGATCCCACACATAAGCACACAGCAAATACAGTAACACATAGGCAAGGGAGTAGCCAGAAAATTTAAATACCTCCCTCTTTGAACTAAAGCTTTTATGGCACCAAGAAAGCCAAGTAAGTCATCACAACCCTCCCCAGAAGAGCTATCTTGTCCAAGAAACGAGCCATTCATCCTTCCATCAAACCCCTGATATCCACCATTTCAAATTTACATTCTGTCATCTATTAATTCTTTCATCCATCATTCAGTCGTTCACCATTCATTCTCTCCTACCATCTGTGTACCCATTCATATCCGAACCTTTTCAACCAATTGCAAACCTAAACATCATCTATCCTTCCATCCATCATTTCACTCATCCATCATTTCACTCATCCATCCCTTCATCCACCCCTTCATCCACCCTTTCACTCATCCATTCATCATCCATCCATCCTTTCACCCAATCCATTCCTTTCACTCATCCATCCACTCTTCCACCCATCAATCCATTCATTCACTCATCCATCCAACCATTTACCCTTTCACCCAAGCCATCCTTTCACTCATCCATCCACTCTTCCACCCATCAATCCATTCACTTATCCATCCACCCAACCATTTACCCTTTCACCCATCCAGCCATCCTTTCACTTACTCATCCATCCACCCAGTCACTCATCAGTCCACCCATTCACTCATCCATCCTTTCTTCCAGCTCTCCACCCTCCCCTTTTCACTTATGTATGCATTCTTTCACTCATCCATCTTTACATTCTTCTTTTCATTCATCCATGCACCCATTTGCCCATCCATTCTGTCAATCATTCATCCATGCTTTCACCCATCCATCCATCCTCCCTTTCTCTCTCCATTCCCCTTTCACTTAGCCACTCATCCTTCCATCCACCCTTCACCCATCCACCCACCCACCCAGTTGCAGACAAAGAGGCCCATCAAGACCTTCAACCTCACGGTAGTTCCTAAAGCAAGGGGTGGGGTGGGGGAGGGTTCACTATGCCCCTGCACATAGGCAATCTAAAAACATGGAAGTCATGACTCCTGCATGATGCACAGTGCCAGGACGTGAGGTGACTGTGACATGGAGTTGTTTCCAGGGCTTTAAGTGGGATGAAAAAACTGGGGGTCTCTCCAAGTGGCGTGTCAGGTGTAATTAAGGTTGTGGCTTAAAACACCTCAGCTGAAAATATGTGCTGAGCATAATGTGCCGACCGACTGGGATTTTGTTGTTTCTATCATTGCATCCAGTAACATTAGACCTATAACAACAAGCCATGACTATTGGCTTTGTCAATGGATGCTAGTTGCATAAAATAAATTAAAAAAAGCAGAAATAAGGCTTCGTTTTATATAATAATAAAAATGCTTCAGCTCTGAAATGATGAGACTGTGTAAGAACTATAACCTCTTCTTTTTAACTTTGTACATTTGTTTTGTACATTTCTTCCATCTAACCCTAACAGAATGCCCTGCCCTAGACCGTGGCAGGAGGAGGCCACCACATGCTGTAACACCCCAAACTGGCCCATTGTCATTCTGTATGCGGCAATCAGCCTGCATAAAGAATGACAATGTGCGGGGTGGAGCTGCTCTTGTGCTCTGAGGATGAGTGCGAGGCGGCCCCATCAGGGAGCTGAGGCCTCCCACAGGGGAACAGCTCTGCTCCCTGCAAGGCCCAAAATTACGTCAAAAGGCATCCGTAAAAGGGATCCTCAGGGGCAATGGACGTGAGGTCCAAATTACGGACGGTCCCTGAAATTTACGAACGGTTGGTCACCCTACCTTTCCGGCCCCCGCGGAATGGAGGCGCATCGGAATGTCCTGCTCCTTGCTCCCGATAGGCCTCCGGCCGCGGCATCGCTAGTGATAGTTATTGACAGCCCCCCACCTCCCTGGAGTCCGAAGCCTCTATGGGTCGGTAATTAAGTTCGCCGTGATTAACTCCCGCTTCCCTGACTGTGTCTGCTCAGGCCTACGACCCCGGTGTGCTCCCACAGCTGCTGGCCTTGACTGTAGCGCTTCACTACCCTCATTCTTCTGGGTCCTCCCAGCACACATTAGCCCTCTTACATGTACAGGTTAACCATCTGTGCCTCCCTCCTGCGCAGTATACCACAATACTTACCTAGCATGGAGGAGTGCAATGAGTGCTACACCGGGGCCGAGGAAATGTTGTACTTCCGGGTCACAGATGAATTCTGTGAAACGGTAGACGCCACAATTCTTAAGTCAGTCTCGGACGCGGTGGTGCCCTTGGAGAAGAAGCTTATAGCAATGGCGCAGCAGTGTCTCCAATCCCTCCCACAGAGGGAAGACCTTCCCAGGCCTTCGGCTCCCTAACTCTAAGGTTGCCCACTGCCCCACCCACCAAGAACCTGCGCATACACCATCAGAACCAAGGGGTGAACCTGGATGTGTATTCCAGGCTCAAAACAACGTTTTTGGGTGAGGCACCTACACGATCTACTTCAGACACCCCGGACAACCTGACGACTCCTAAGAATGTCACATCCCCACCCCCGGCTTTGGACGTCTCACATACTGGCTGCGAAGGGGATTTGGATCATAAACGGCCTTGGAGGCCAGCGACCAACCCTTCCAAAGAGCTGGGCCCCTCCACAGAGGGAACCGGTGGGTCGCAGTCTGATATGTTGGACCACAAGGCGCTGATGCACCCTCCCTCCTCTGAATGGTTCCCGGGGGACAGAGTAGCCACATACGTGGCTGGGAGGCTACATAAGCCCCTTGACAAGGAAATCAGAAAGCGCCTTCAGGTGGAATGTCCCCGGACCTCCCTGGACAGCAAAGTAGCTGTCACTCTAGAGTTTGAGCCAGAATCCGAAAAAAGGTATTGACTCTTCGTGGCAGGATAAACTCCTAGACGTGTCCAGTCCCTTAACGAAAATTTGGGATATGGCAGAAGACGCCAAATCATCAGGGACATTGATTGCTCCAAAGGCTCTGTCCGGTTGGGCCAAGCGTTCCATAATATTTTTTAGGCAACACCAACAGCGCCATCTCTACAGAGAGGAGCAGATCTCTTCTCATTAAAATTGACCCCCAAGCTGGGGGTTCTGCCGACCTCAGAGGCCAGACAGGTGCACAGGGCGGGCTCTTTCGTGATCCCTTCGTCAAGGAGCTTTGAAAGTTTGTGTCCACATTCAATTTGCTGAACAAAGCCCAGTCCTCAATTAAAAGGATCTTCAACCCTCGGGTTTTCATCAGTACCAACGGCGGCAGGGGGCGCGCGAACGGCCGTGGCAAATCCTTTGTCTCCGGTAGAGGCCAGCTGTGGGCAAGTGCCCCTTTTTGTCATGGTTATCCCTACTTTTTGCATGGTACATTAAGTAATTTCGACAGAGTGCACTGGGTTCCTGCTAAACAGGTTCCCAGTACCAGAGCTCTTTCCCAAAACTATACAATTTTTCCCCCAATTAGCCAAACCTTTAGCACCCTCTGTAAATTCCTAGTAAATGGTACCCTGGCACCTAGGGCCTGAGGTACTCAAGAGGGTCGCTTAGAGCAGCAGCCCTAATTGTGCCTCCTAAGGGATCCCTCACCAAGCACATACAAGGCTACCATTGCAGGCTGCGTATCTTGGTGCAGACAAAAGTGAAAACACAACATGTCACCCATCCCTGTGTCAATCAATCAATCATGTCACTTCTAAAGCGCACTACATACCCGCGAGGGTCTCAAGGCGCTGGGGGAAGAGGGGGGTGGTGCTGCTACTGATCGAAGAGCCAGGTCTTGAGGAGTCTTCTGAAGGCCAGTAGGTCTTGGGTCTGTCGGAGGTTGGTGGGGAGGGTGTTCCAGGTCTTGGCGGCGAGGTGGGAGAAGGATCTGCCGCCGGCGGTCGTTTTCCGGATGCGGGGGACTGTGGCGAGGGCGAGGCTGGTCGAGCGGAGCTGGCGGGTGGGGGTGTAGAAGCTGAGTCGTCTGTTGAGGTAGGCTGGTCCGGAGTTGTGGAGTGCTTTGTGTGCGTGGGTGAGGAGCTTGAAGGTTATCCTCTTGTTGACAGGGAGCCAGTGCAGGTCTCTCAGGTGGGGTGTGATGTGGCTGCGTCGGGGGATGTCGAGGATAAGACGTGCAGAGGCGTTCTGGATGCGTTGCAGCCGTCTCAGGAGCTTAGCCGTCGTTCCTGCGTAGAGGGCGTTTCCGTAGTCCAGCCTGCTGGTGACGAGGGCCTGGGTGACTGTTTTTCTTGTTTCGGTGGGGATCTACTTGAAGATCCTGCGGAGCATTCGGAGGATGTTGAAGCAGGATGAGGAAACGGCGTTGACCTGCTTAGTCATGGAGAGGGTGGGGTCGAGGATGACCCCTAGGTTGCGTACGTGGTCGGTGGGTGGCGGGGCTGTTCCCAGTGATGTTGGCCACCAGGAGTCGTCCCAGGCTGAAGGGTTGGAACCAAGGATGAGGACCTCCGTCTTGTCCGAGTTCAGCTTCAGGCGGCTGGTCCTCATCCATTCGGCGACGGCCTTGATTCCTTCGTGGAGGTGGGCTTTGGCGGTGTGAGGGTCTTTGGTGAGGGAGAGGATCAGCTGGGTGTCGTCGGCGTAGGAGATGATGTTGAGGTTGTGCTGTCGGGCGACGTGGGCGAGGGTGCCATGTAGATGTTGAACAGCGTTGGGCTGAGGGAGGAGCCTTGGGGTACGCCGCAGATGATCTTGGTGGCCTTGGATCGGAAGGGGCGAGGCGGACGCTTTGTGTTCTGCCGGAAAGGAAGGATGTGGTCTAGTCCAGGGCCTTCTCTTGGATCCCGGCGTCGTGAAGGCGTGTTCGTAGTGTGTGGTGGCAGACCGTGTCGAAGGCGGCTGATAGGTCCAGGAGGATGAGGGCTGCTGTTTCTCCGTTGTCTAGCAGGGTCCTGATGTCATCGGTGGCGGCGATGAGGGCGGTTTCGGTGCTGTGGTTGCTGCGGAAGCCGGACTGGGAAGGGTCCAGGATGTTGTTCTCCTCGAGGTAGCGGGTCAGTTGTTTGTTGACGATTTTCTCGGTGACCTTCGCGGGGAACGGGAGCAGAGAGATGGGTCGGAAGTTCTTGAGGTCCTTGGGGTCTGCCTTGGGTTTCTTGAGTAAGGCGGTGATCTCGGCGTGCTTCCAGCTTTCCGGGAAGGTTGCTGTCTCGAAGGAGATGTTGATTATTTTCCGGAGATGGGGCGCGATGGCTGTACTGGCTTTGTTGAAGATGTGGTGAGGGCACGGGTCTAGCGGTGAACCGGAGTGGATGGTGTTCATGATCTCGCTGGTGTCCTCGTCGTTGATGTTGGTCCAGGAGAGCAGGCGGTTGGTGGTTGTGGGGGCAGTGGTCTCGGTGGTTGCCGGGGCGGTCGTGGTGTTGAAGCTGTCGTTGATGTCGGCGATTTTGCGGTGGAAGGAGGTGGCCAGTGAGTCGCACAGGTCTTGCGACGGCTGGATGTCGTTGGTGTTGGAGCTGGGGTTGGAGAGTTCCTTCACGATGTTGAAGAGCTCTTTGCTGTTGTGTGCGTTGTTGTCTAGGCGGTCTTTGAGTGAGGCCCTTTTGGCGGATCTGTTGAGGTGATGGTGATTGCGGGTGGCGCTCGTGGGCGGCGTAGCTGTCCGCTGTCCGTTCGTGGAGCCAGATCTTCTCCAGTTTTCGGCATGTTCGTTTGGAGGCCTTCGGTGAACCAGGTGGCTTTCTTGCTGGTGTGGCTGTTGGGCGGATTCTTGAGCGGGGCGAGGGTGTTGGCGCAGTCGTCGATCCACTTTCTGAGGTTGCGGGCGGCGGTGTCGGGGTCGGAGGGTTCGGCGGGTGGGCTAAGGGCGAGGGTTGTGGTTAGCTGGTCTTCCGTGACTCTGCTCCAGCAGCGGCGAGGCATTTGTTCGGTGCGGTGGTGCGTGGTGGGCTTCCTGTAGGTGAAGTGGATGCAGTGGTGGTCAGTCCAGTGGGGTTCGGAGGTGTGGTTGAAGGAGACGTGTGGGCTTGCGGAAAAGATGGAGTCTAGCGTGTGGCCGGCGGCGTGGGTGGGTGTAGTCACGAGCTGTCTGAGTCCGAGGGTGGCGAGGTTGTCGATCAGGGTGGTGGAGTTGGTGTCCTTGTTGTTCTCGAGGTGGAAGTTCAGGTCCCAGAGGAGGATGTAGTCCGTGGAGGCGATGGCGTGTGTGCTGACGAAGTCAGCGATGGAATCGCTGAACTGTGGTCGGGGTCCGGGGGTCTGTAGATGAGGGTTCCTCTGAGGGTGGTGTTGGGATCGGTGTGGATCTGGAAGTGCATGTGTTCGGCGGTGCTGAGGGTGTCGTCGGTGTTGGTTGAGACTCTGAGGGTGTTCCTGTGGACGATGGCGATGCCTCCTCCGACTCCGTTGGTGCGGTCCCTGCGGGTGATCTTGTATCCGTCCGGGATGGCAATGGCGATGTCGGGGGCTGAAGCGGGATTCAGCCAGGTCTCCGTCAGGAATGCGACGTCTGGGGAGGTTAAGTCGAGAAGGTCCCAGAGTTCGATGGCGTGTTTGCGGCGGAGCGGGTGTTGAGGAGGATGCATCTGAGGTAGTTGGGTTCTTTCCTGGGCGGTGGTTTGGCGGGGCGGGTGCTGGCGAAGCTGCAGTTCCGGCAGGTGAAGGGCCCTTGGGTGCGCTTCGGGGTGGCCTGGTAGCAGGCGTGATCTTTTCCGGGGTTGAGTGCGTGGAGGGTGCTGGCGTCGTATCGGCGTCTGTTGATGTGGCGGACGCGGGGGATGCCCGGACCAGGGGGTCTGGCGCTGGGCGCGGCCACGGCGCGGACGCAGACGGGCTTGCCTTAGGCGCGCCAGCGGCCGCCATAAATGGGGAGGTGGGAGGGAGGAGCAGGGAATGGGGCAGCGAGGGGGCGGGGCCGCAGGGGCGCAGCGGCGGAAAACAGGCACAGAAAGGAAAAAACGAGCACAATCAGGGGCAGCAAGGGGGCACAGAAAGGAAAAACGAGCACAATCAGGGGCAGCAAGGGGGCACAGAAAGGAAAAAACGAGCACAATCAGGGGCAGCAAGGGGGCACAGAAAGGAAAAAACGATCACAATCAGGGGCAGCAAGGGGGCACAGAAAGGAAAAACGATCACAATCAGGGGCAGCAAGGGGGCACAGAAAGGAAAAACGAGCACAATCAGGGGCAGCAAGGGGGCACAGAAAGGAAAAAACGAGCACAATCAGGGGCAGCAAGGGGGCACAGAAAGGAAAAAACGAGCACAATCAGGGCCAGCAAGGGGGCACAGAAAGGAAAAAACGAGCACAATCAGGGGCAGCAAGGGGGCACAGAAAGGAAAAACGAGCACAATCAGGGGCAGCAAGGGGGCACAGAAAGGAAAAACGAGCACAATCAGGGGCAGCAAGGGGGCACAGAAAGGAAAAAACGAGCACAATCAGGGGCAGCAAGGGGGCACAGAAAGGAAAAAACGATCACAATCAGGGGCAGTGTGCCATGTCTCCTACCACTGCATAGGATATTTGTAAGTCAGCCCTACGCAGGCCTGACAGCCTTAAGGCAGGGTGCTTAATATTACATTTGAGGGCATACCTGCATGAGCAGATATACCCCTGTGCTGCTCAGTCCTATTACTGCCAGTGCAAGTGACCAGGGAAGCCATTTTAAACCATGTACTGGGCACTGGTTAAAAAGAGTTCCCCAGCTACATGATGGTTTCACTGAAAATAGGGATGTTTGGTACTAAACATCTCGTCTTCATAAGCCCACACTGATGCCAGTGTTGGATTTATCAATACATGCACTCAGAGGGCACCTCAGAGGTTCCCCTTGAAAACCTACCAGCCTCTGGTGTGCTTGCCGACTGGATTCTGCCAGCCTGCAACCTGAGACACTGTTCTGACCTCCTATGGTGAGAGCCTTTTGCTCTGAGGAGTTCAGGAACAAAAGCCTGCCCAGGAAGAGGGTGCAACACCCCCGTCCACAGGATGACCTGCTGATTAACCTTCTTTGGCTGGTGAGCTTCAAAGGAGCCGCCACCTTTGGAATGCGAATCTTGCTCCCCTCACATCAGAGGAAGTCACTCCCCCTCCTGTCCACAGTCCACTTGGCACCATGACAGGTGGGAAAATTAGTCAGGTAGGCGTGCCACCCCCAGCTAGCACCACACATAAGGTAGGCTAACTGCGAGGTCGACACAAATTTTCAGAGGTAGCCATCTTTATGATGGCATACATAGAAATTCTGGGACAAGGTTATGCCCACTTCCCACAGGAAGTGGTCATATAGGGGGCGTAATGACCCGAAGGGTCAGTAGCTCATTGGCTACTAGCCTACACTCCCCTAATGCCCCTAAATTACTTATTTAATTGAGTCCCTGACACCAGAGAAGCAGATCCTGCTGACTGAAGAAGAAGGACACCGAAGAGTCACAAAGAGTAAGGAGAAGTGGACGAATGGCTGACTTGGTGCCGATAACCTTGCCGGCCTGCCTATTGTCTCCAACTTCTGCACCAAAGACGTCTCGTCCTGCAGCTCTACACCAGAAACCCGGGAGGCCTGCCTGCGACAAAGAACCAGGAACTCCCTTAGATTGGTGGAACCAGTCCCCTGCATGTCGCAGGCCAAGTCCGAAGCAGCAACAAAGTGCTCGCCGCCTGGTCCGTCAAGGTGGTGACCCACAGAGAAGTGGCAAGAGCACTCCAAGAGTGGCAGCTGTCTCTCACCGACGTTCCAAGCCCATACCTCACTCCCAAAGCCCTTCAGCCTGTGAGGTCCCTTTCAACTTCATTTGTCACAGCCAAGGTTTGTTGGTAGCCAGCCTGGCCACCGACCCCGTCAGTCTTCACTCCAGCAAGAGGGCACTCCACAGCTCCTGCAACAGACGTCAGAAACGACCCTGCTCCTGTGATTTTGCATCTCCTGCTTGGTGGGGTCGACTGTGTGGCAGAAACCGCCTTGGCACAACCGCCTTTCGTTGATGGACCGACCAAGGCGCATCTTTGGCTCACCTGCCCCCAGTGACGGACATTTCCACTTATCCCTGCATCCAGAGCCCCAGGGCAAGGTAATTGAGAACTGCCTCTTCCACTCGAGTCCTGGGACCCCAAAGACCTCTACTCTGTAAGAGTAGAAACCAAATCCGACCCAAAGTGGCCATTGACACAAAACGTGCAAAACCTTGTGTGCTTTTACCACCGACCACAATGGTTTTGACGGTCCTGCCCGCCACCCAATTTCCCCCATTGCTTGCAATACTAAATTGTTTGAGGTGACAGAGGTTACCACAGTGTATTTTACATTGACCTCCACAGTAAATACTGGACGGTGTTTGAGCATTTTTTTCTGCAACTGTTTTCTACTGTATTTCCGAAACGCACTTCCCTGATCATATTGATTTTGGTGGCAAAACCTATTTAAAGATACTTGATATTTTTTTATAAATTGGTGTGGATCTCCATCTTGAGTTGTGTTGTCATTTATTAATCATTGTGTGTATTTGCAAATGTCTTACACCCCTCTGTGTTAAGACTAGGGCTGCTCGACCATGGTACCCCCTAATAGAGCCCTTTGTGATTGCATAGCAAGCCCTATGTACTAGTAAGGGAACCCCTGGACTCTTTACGCGGTATATCAAATTATTGGTATATCACAAAGAGCCAGCTTTCTACACCAGCCCTTGCAGAGAGGCCAATGACAAGACTCCTCCAGCTTTGGGAACTTCAACCCAACCAGAGGATACCAACGACGGTGCCCGGGGTGGAGGCGCTTCCACCAACTCACACGGTGAGTCTAACTCTCTTTTCTCAAAAAAGTTTGGGGGGACGTTTGGCGCAAATCATAAGACAGATGGAGGGATCTTACGTCGGATGCCTGGGTTCTCTAAACAGTCCAGGGTTTTCACATCGAATTCTATGGATCCCTTTTCCAACCGACCCCTCCATGCCCTCTCTGTTTTTGGAGCAGGTGGTAGCCATTCCTTTGACCGCTCCTCACCCTTCTGGTTTCCTGCGCAACCTCTTCCTGGTAGAGAAGAGGGATGGGGCCAACGCCCGGTGATCAATCTCCAGGAATTCAACGAATGGTTGGTTTTCAGTCACTTCAAAACGGAGGGCATCTATCTCCTTTGCGACCTCCTACGACCCAACGACTGGCTGTTAAGATTGGTCCTCAAGGATGCTTACCTGACGGTTCCAATCTTCCCGCCACATCGTCTGTTCCTACAATTCCAGTGGCCGGGCCAGAACTTTGAATTCAGCTCCCTTTCATTCGGCCTTTCTTCAGCTTCCTGGTGCTTCATCAAGGTCCTCAAGCCGGTGGGGAAACACCTATGGGCATTTGGGATTTGCATGACAGTGTATCTGAACGATATGCTCCTTATGGACCAATGCCGGCATGCACTGTTCACACATCTGGGGAAGTCAGTGGAGCTCCTCCAATCCCTGGGGTTAATAATCAATGCCAAAAAGTTTGCCCTGGTTCCCTCTCAGTTTCTCAATATCCTAGGCTTCGTGATCAACTTGACGGAAACCATGTAGAATTTACCATCCAGGAAGATGGCCAAAATTTGCCACGAAGTGCACAGAACTCTTTCCAGGACGACAACCTCCCTCCGGCAAATCACCAGAGTGGTCGGCCTACTTTCATCTTCCATCCAGGCCATATTCCTGGGCCCTCTTCATTTTCTTGCCCTTACACTTATGCAGCGGCCTCATTTACTTTCAGCATGCCCCTCTTTCAGAGAAGGCCAGAGACTAACTATGTTGGTGGCTCACACACATCAAGGTCTGAAACGGGCGTGCTATTTTCAACTCTCAACCGGATCTGGTGATCGAATAAGACGCCAGCGGCAACGGTTGGGGACTTGCTGCGGGGAGTTTACCAGAGGCGGCAGATGATCCAACGACGAATAATCCCTTCATATCAATTGCTTGGAGTAGATGGCAGGCCGGGCAGTGTTGCATTCCTCAAAAATGGGACAATGCAGCAGCGATTCATTAAATCATTCATCTGGGGGGTACTCGTTCCAAAGTCCTTTCAGATCTGGCCAAGGACTTTTGAGAATACTGCCTAGGGGAGCGGATCCCGGTCATCGCAGAACATCTCCGAGGTCGGCCAACCAAGTTGAGGATGCAATCATGCCATCTATGGGACACGAATCTATGGAAGCTGCTTCAGTCCCTGTTCCTAGCTCTCTCGGAGCAGTGGAGTCCATTCAAGATTGACCTCTTTGCATCCCGACTCGGCCACCAACTTCCACGGTACTTCAGTTGGAGACCGGACCCCAGTGAGGTGGCAACCAATGCGTTCCTCCAGGACTGGTAAGTGGAGAAAGGCTATGCCTTCCCACCCTTTGCCATGATACGAGACTCGCAGCGCAAGCACACAGACAGGTGGGGGATTTGGTGGTTGTGACCCCAACGTGGAAGTCGCAAGGTTGGTTTTTAGTTCTGATGGAACTTTCTTGGGATTTTCCAATCCGTCTACCCCAGGATCTGACTCTCCTCAGTGATCCATTTGGGAATCCCCATCATCTGGTGACTATTGGCACCCTCCAACTTATGGCATAGAGGATTACATGTCTCATAGGCAAATCCTGGAAATTTCAAAAAGTGCTACGGACCTCCTCTCTCGGGCCCAGGTGGATGGCACAGTCAAGAGCTACCGATCGGCTTGGTCTCAATGGTTGGGCTGGTGCCAGCAACGGGATCTGGATCCTGTGGGGGCAGATGTTGTCCACATCCTAAACTTTCTGGCTTCTCTAGCCGCGGAAGGGATGGTTACGGATCGGTCAATACCATTTGGTAAGCAATTTCGGAAGGACATGCTGCGGTGGCAGGCCTCCCTGTAGGGCAGCGAAAGTTGCTCAGAGGCATCCGCTTGTTCACTTCCTCCTGAGCCTAGATACTCAGTGCTCTGGGACGTCAATGGGGTTGTGAACCTTTTCCCCTCCTGGTCTAGCAATAAGTACATCTCACGGAAACATCTGTTAGCAAAGTTGCCCATTCTTTTATGCCTCATCTCATGTTGGAGGGTCTCTGATG
Organism: Calotriton arnoldi; assembly: GCA_963921515.1. Lineage (NCBI taxonomy): Eukaryota > Metazoa > Chordata > Amphibia > Caudata > Salamandridae > Calotriton > Calotriton arnoldi. The sequence continues at coordinate 501,449 of CAWUFW010004703.1, forward strand.
TTCGAGCCCAAGATATCACGAGACAGACTGTTAACCCAGATGGGGTTACCTTTCACGTTTCCAGATGAACAAAGTGTAACTCACGTCCGATTTCTTATCCGGCATTTCCGGATTCCCCAAGACCATGTGTGGTGCACCGTATCAAGGAGTATGAACTTCTGAGAGAAGATCTTCACCCCCACGGAAAGCGACAACTACTCGTTGCCCTTTGAAAACCGTGCATGGCGGTCTTTTCTCCGACCATTGCACGATGGGTCTGATGGAACGTGAAGAAGCAGGCATCGACACGAAGATATTCGGTGCGCATTCTAACAGAGGGGCTATGGTTTTAAAAGGCTTCGCTCCAGGATCCTGTTTGGAGGACATTTTGAACTTGACAGACTGGTCTTCGGATTCAACCTTTAAAAAGGTTTTACTTCAAGACAGTTTCCTCAATTGCAATTCTGGTGGAAGATAAGCTTTAAACTAGTCAAATACTCACCTCCGGGTCCTGACATAGAATGGAAATTTTCCTAGCTATCGTAAAGGAAAGTTTTAATTCTATTAAGGACTCCGAGGTGAGGATTAGCCCACCCAATGTTACTTCATTGCCCTCCCCAATATAGTGGTGGATCTGTTTAAGGGATATAAGTAAACTGTTTACAATCGGTGGCATACGCAATTTTCTGCATTGTCTATTTCGTCTTCTGGTTGAGGGTACGAAACCCTCTGTTCTTTGATAGATGGCACTGCTTTGACATTTGTCTTTCGCCTTGGTGTGTCCAGATGAATTATATTTTTAGCCTGTTTTTTTATCGCAGGATCAGAGGCTTCCAAACAGGAGTAAAATCTTCCAAGTCCGGCTTTTGTCTCAGGAAGAAAGAGGGAAAGGAAGAGGGGACTAACAGGGACAAAGGCACATTCTGGAATCCAGTTGGATGAACTTTTCACCTTCACGTTCCCTAGGTTTTATGGGAAATGAAGTTTTGTTTGTTATAATGTTTGGATCTAACATGGCTGCTATCTAAATAAACGAAGAAAGATAAAGCCTAATCCTCGCTTCCGTGTCCTTAATAGAACTGACAGTTTCCTTTATGATAGCTAGTAAATTTTTCATTGCTGACTAAATTTTGGTTAGCAGTGAAGGACAGAAATTTCTTGTACATGTAGGCAATATACTACTTCTCCCCCATAAGTATTTTGCTTAACTTGCAATATGTGGTGAAGTATTCATAGAATCATAATCTAAAGCATTAGAAAACACTTTACCAAAGTTGCATGTTTGTCAAATGGGTCCTCTTCAGATCAAATTTGATATGTTGCCTGAAGTAACATTGCACCCAGAAAAGGAAAGTGTCGTCAATGCCATGAGCAAAAGCTGGTCTTGGACATATTGAGGTCCTCTCTTGATCTACAATTTTCATGAAGTACTCTACACAAGCACCGCCATTCAACTTTTGAAATATGATTTTAACGCTGATGCATTGTGCCATGTTACTGACAATTACATAAGCTTCTTTAAGGTCTTCAATCAACTAAATGTCCAACAATCAATCGAAAGCAGAGCCTTCCCTTGAATTTGTGCACCTCTTAATCTAGATTCAAATTAATTAGCAAATTCATGACTTGGCCTGTTGCTACTGTCTTTAGAAAGCAACTGCCTCACAATCCTGCCATTCCCCATTTGATTTTAATGTTGTTGCACTCAGCAAAATAATTCTGATCCTCCAATCTAGAACCTACAAAAGCTTCAGTAAGTCCCCATCCACCCGTAGGCAAGGCCATCAATTCTAAATAAATAAATAGCAGGTTCTCACAGTAACCCTATTAATCATATCTTTTTACGCAGAAATTAGATGTATGCAGGGAAACTACAAATCTTAATCTCATAAAGAGCAGTACCTCTTTAACTTTTCTCTAAGCCCCTAGGTGGACACGAATACATTCCTGCAATTCATTTTCCTTTAAAAAGGACCATGTGACCCTTTTTAACAGTCCTTTCTCTTATGATAGTTGAGAAAATTCAGATAAAAGATATGAATCAATAACACATTTTAGACAGTCAAAAGCGACGTGTATTAGTTTAAAAATCGTAAAATGGGAGTCTAATGATGCACCAGAACAGTGCTCAGACAGAAAAGTAAAACAAAAGTAGTGGTATTAGTAGGAAAGTTCCTCTTTTACTATGATCAACCCACTCGCTTTAAGATTTTGGAGTGATGTCGCTGGTTTTTCGACTCCGTAGTGAATTGGGCCCCGCTGTTCCCACTCTAATGCATGTACTCTGACCCCTCAATGTTATGTTAATTGGCTAATATCTGATTGGCTTACTTATAAGCATCTTCAGCATCCTTAGCATACTGTACCCCCAGCATCAGGATCACTTCTCTACTGGACTGTGGTAAAAGAGAAAAGTTCACTGAGGACCTTGAGAATGCTGGCCTCAACAGGCAACTATCTCCCTGGATCTAAGTGGTCCCTGGGGCTGGCTCCCAACCCGTTCTGGCTAGGGTGACCAACCGTCCGTAAATTTCACGGACCGTCCGTGATTTGGACCTCATGTCCGTTGTCTGTGATGATCCCTTTTACGGACGCCTTTTGTCCGTAATTTTGGGCATTGAAGGGAGCAGCGCTATTCCCCTGCAAGAAGCCTCAGCTCCCCGATGGGGCCGCCTCGAGCTCATCCTCTCAGCACAAGAGCAGCCCCACCCTGCCCATTGTCATTCTGTATGCCGGGTTATTGTCACATACAGAATGACAATGGGCCAGTCTGGGATGTTACTGCATGTGGTGGGCCTCCTCCTGCCTCGCGAGGTCTATGGCAGGGCATTCCGTTTTTATCCAGGAAAATATTTTTCTCACAGTACAGAAAGAAAAATGTTGCACTTCACCAGATGGAAGAAATGTAGAAAATCCAGTTTATGAAAAGAAGCCAGCGAAAGAAGTCAAAAAGAAGGTGTTCTAGTTCTTTCACAGTCTCATCATTATAGAACTGAAGCATTTTCAATATTACACACAACGAAGCCATAGTTGCTGCTTTTTTTATTTTATGCAACCAACAACCATTGACAAAGCCAATAGTCCTGGCTTGTTGTAGGTGTAATGTATTATATATTAAGCCTGGGCGGTGAACTCTGCTCCGCTCGTGGAGTCTGCGGAGATTTCCGCACTCCGGATTACGCGGAGCTCCGAAAAACTCCGAGAGCGAGCAAGGAAAATCTACCTCCTGGCGAGATTTCTCAACGCGGGAGAAACCGTCCATTCGCGTAAAAAATCTACTCGAGTGACAGAAAGGAAGCAGCGACCGCTTGCGCTGTGCATGGTGCCGTTCGCGATGAATGCACAGTGTGGACAAACACCCGGCGCTGAAAATCACCACGAACGGCATTTATCTAACGCACTCCGCCGTTTACGGAGCTCTGCGCGGCGGATTTTTTTTTTGCACTTTCCACGAACTTCGCCCAGGCTTATATATCTGGATGCAATAACAAAAGTAGCAGAATACCAGTTGGGCAACACAAAATGCTAAGCACAGATTTTTAGCTTATGTGTTTTAAGCCATGCTCTGAACTACATCGGACATGCCCTTTGGAGAGAACCCCAAGTTTTTTCATTCCACTTCAAGCTCTTGAAACAACACCATATCACATTCACCTCACGTCCTGGCACTATGCATCATGCATGACTCATGGCTTCCAAGTTTTCAGATTGCCTATGTGTAGGGGAATAGTGAACTGTCCCCCACCCCACCCCTTGCTTTAGCAACTACAGCAAGGGTGAAGTTCTTGATAGGCCTCTTCTGTCTGCAACTCTGCAGACAAAGGCTCAGCTCATAATTAATGTGAAAAGGTGGGTGAGTAAGTAAGTGAAGGAATGAGTGAATGGCTGGAAGGATCAGTGAAAGGGTGAATGGATGGATAATGAGAGAAAGGATGGATGGATGAGTGAGTGAGTGAGTGAGTGGAAGGATGGATGAGAGAACGGGTAAATAAATAGATGTATGGGTGGAATGGTAGATGTATGGGTGGAATGGTGGATGTATGGGTAAAAGGGTGTAGGGTAAACGGTGGATGGATGGGTAAAAGAGTGGATGGATGGGTAAAAGGGGGATATATGAGTGAAAGGATGGATAGGTGAGTGAAAGGATGGATAGGTGACTGAAAGGATGGATAGGTGACTGAAAGGATGGATAGGTGACTGAAAGGGTGGATGATGGAGAAGTGAATGGATGGACGGATGAGTGAAAGGGTGGATGTAAGGATGGATGAGTGAGTGAAAAGAAGGGTAGATGGGCAAAAGGATGGAAGGATGAGTGAAAGGGTGGATGGATAAGAGAAAGGATGGATGGATGAGTGAATGGATGGATGAGTGAAAGGATAGATGAGTGATGGGGTCAATGGATGGATTCATGAGTGGATGCGTGGGTGGATGGATGGGTGAACGGATGGGTCAGTGAAAGGGGGATGGAGAGAGAGAGAGAAAGGGAGGATGGATGAGTGAAAGTATGGATGGATGATTGACCGGATGGATGGGAGGGTGGGTGTATGGATGAGTGAAAAGAAGGATGTAAGGATGGAGGAGTGAAAGAATGCAAAGATGAGTGGAAGGGAGGGTGAAGAGCTGCAAGAAAGGATGGATGGATGAGTGAAATGGTGAATGGATAGTCGAATGGACGGATGAGTGACTGGATGGATTGATGAGTAAGTGAAAGAATGGCTGGATGGGAGAAAGGGTAAATGGTTAGATGGATGAGTGAATGGATGGATGGGTGAAAGTGTAGATGGATGAGTGAAAGGATGGATGTGGTGAAAGGATGGATGGAAGGATAGATGATGGATAGATTTGGAAATGGTTGAATAGGTTTGGATATCGATGGGCACACAGATGGAAGGACAGAATGTATGGTGAAAGGTTGAATGATGGATTAAAGAATGAACGGATGCCACAACCCCGGTTGACTCAACTCGCCATCCTAAACCGACACATGACGTCAGGTAGCAAGCGCGGAACTCGGTCTTGAAATGCTCCTCCTGCTTGCCAAAAAACAGAAACTAATTCTTTGTACAGCGCTGTGGTACCACAAGAGATGGTCTGCTGTTGTGCCGCTGGGCGGCGCTGCTCCCATGCCACCGGGAAGCAGCGCAAGCAGCTCTCCACCTTCCCCAAAGCCATGAGAGATGCATGAGGGCATGGCTCCATGCAGACCTTCTGCTGGGAAAGGCGGGCAAGACAACAAAACCTGCACTTGCAGACAACAGCACTGACGTGACTCGAGTCCCTTCCACCACAAATATCTTTTCTTTTAAAATTTTGCACCCCTAAGAATATTGCGCCCGGGGCAACCGCCCCTGTGGCCCCGCCCACGCTACGCCACTGCCTACCAATATGGATGACATCTGACTCTTACACCTTGTAGCCCTCATTGTCTTAAGTAACATTTCCTATACATTGACTTTCACATTTATGAGTCGTTGTCTCTATATAATGTGTGTTATGTAACGCGCTCTCACACCCTGCATACATACTTCGGATGAGTAGCACTAAGAAAGAAATTAAATACACATGAGAGAGGGACTACGTGAAGATGAGGGGCACCATTGGAGGGTGGTAGCAGGGCCGGACTGGCCGTACCAGTCATCTGGCTTTTCCCTGGGAGGCTGGAAGGGGGGGGGGGCAGTTTTGTTACTGGGGGCTGGCACTGCAAAGTTCCTTGTATATCCAGCAGTTTTCAGGCAACAATAAAAGTGTCACGATAACTCTGGTGACTAATGTACCTGCTGGAGGTAGCATAGAGGGTTGATATGCCTGCTGCAAAGAATGTGTACCATGCATATCAAATAACAGTATTTTATGTGCAGAGCTCAGTGGGTTACTACTTTTGTCACCGAGATTCTTTTGTTACTGTGCAGTTCATAAGTTACATACTTAATATAGCACAGTGAACTATGAACTGCCATCAAAGAGCTGCATGCAAGCTGCATGGTACAGTTTACAAAGTTATGTTTTCGACCCAGTTTTTCATTATCCTGATGTTGCTAAAAAAAGGTTTGTTTGGGTAGTAATAAATTCCTATCAATAAAGTCCGCCCTAACTAATGTGTTATGTTCTGAATCCTGAGTTTGAGCTTCTTCAGACCAAGCACTCTTACAAAATGCCTACCAGTATGGGTGTCATGCATCCTACACCTTGTAGCCCCCATTGCCTTATGTAACATTTTCTATACACTGCTTTACACACGTATGATTCAATGTCTCTGTATGTGTGTGTGATGTAAAGTGCTCTGGCACCCTACACTGGTATGAGAGGTGCTATAAAAGAAATTAAATACATGTGAGAGAGAGGCACTGTTGGTGATAAAGAGGGAATCATTGAAGAACCCCATCAAAGATTGTCATATCCTGGTGCACAGTAAAGTCCTCATTTACTATGCTTTAGAAGCTAATACAATTGATATATAATGACAAATGTGTTGTAGAATGCACCATGTTTTTCCAAATTTTCTTGGGGGTCCGAAAACAAAGGCTGTAAGCTGTCAGTTTGTTTGTAACACAAAACTCTTAAATATCTGCAAATGAACTGTGCAAATGTTTCAAAACATAGCAGTTAGGAAACCACAAATAGACCACTTGTTTGTATTTCAGAAGTGTGCTGGAAACAGAGTTTTAATAGGATCAAAACAATCAAGATACTTTACATGGTGATTTTCAAATGATACATGTTGGAACCGGGGTCACAGATTCCGACACGGTAGCTTGGCGCGAGGCAGGAAGGCACCCGAAGGCAATGTGTTAAGCAGTTGTGCAGCACACACTCAACTGACTCAGTAATGTGCACACAATGAAGAGACACCACACCAGGCTGAGATGTAAAACAAGACTCTTTATCTAAGTCAGGTTAGAGCAGTAGATAGGGCAGATAATCTCAGGATGACATTCAATTAATTGCATTGTAGAACTTGAGGAATTCATTCAAGTGTATAAAAACATTAAACCCTCACATAAGTGAAGAGCCATTGGCAACATGCATCTGAAACAGGAAACGCTGTAGATAATGCAGGGCAGTAATAAGCATAAACAACAGCCTAGTCAGGCACATTCAATTAACCAGGAATTAAGGTACGGATAAGCCTATAACACTATAGGCGATGAGGAACCGGTGTCAAACTAGGCCCAACCACATTCAGTACAGTGGGCGTCTTAATGCAGGTAAACATTCAACATGTAACCATTTGAATCAGGGCAGTGACTTTAACTGTAGTGGAAAGCAGGCTTCAGCATATAACCATTGCTAAATATGCATCACATCAAGGTACATTTCAATGCACAGACGACCTTACAGCAGGCCGGTATCAGCAGAGACGAATAACAGCTCCTGCGGGCCCAGCTATCCCCACACCCGTGTATTATGGCTCAATGGGGCAGGGGGAAGCAAGGGGTGAGCAGGCCAGACCTAATTTGGAAGCGAGGGCCCGGCTTCATGCATAAAGAGGGCGGTCAATGCGGCAGCACGGGGGCTCCTGCCCCTCTCAGAACACTCGGGGCGATGTGCGGGGGTTGCGCCGCCCAAAGGAGGCCTCCGTCAGTGCTTAGGATTCCCTCCCCAGGCCTCCCGGGCTCACCTTTCAGTCCCGGTGCTCTGGTGGGCCTGGATGTGGTCGGACGCCTCCTCTCCGGTCAGCCCGCTCCTGACTGCTCGTTGGGGCTTCGACCGGGGGAGGCGGCCAGTCCGTTGAGGTGCTCAACACTCCCTGGGGCATCACAGATGATCCTGGGGCTCCCACGCACAGCGGAGCCCCTCCGCTGTTGTTGCCGACCGGCTCTGGGCCTCCGTCGACCTGGAGGTCCTCGGAGCCAATCCCAGCGCGGCTACCAGGGGGCGCGGCCGATGACGCGGCAGCGCCCTCGTTGCTGGGTAACGCTTCGTCTCCCGCGCTACAGGCCTGGCGCGGCCTTGGCAGGGCCGCGGCGGTGATCCTGGGCGGAAGGCCCTCCGCTACTCTTCCTCACAGCGCGGGGCCGCCGCGGGGGCTTCAGACACCGCAGCGCTTCTTCGGCCACAGCGCAGGGGTCGCGGTGGTGAGTTGTGCACAGCGTTTCTTCCGGTTGCCGCACCGGGGTCGCGGCGGTGATTCGGGCTCAGCGCTCTGGGGCACAGCGCGTCTTCTGAGCACAGCGCTGCTTCAAGGCACACGGCAGATGCACATGGAGCGCAGGGGCCGCGGCGGTTATTGGGGCACAGCGCGTCTTCTGAGCACAGCGCTTTACAGTCACAGCGCCTCAAGGACACAGCGCTTCACTCTGAGGGCATAGGCAGGGGTGGTAGCGCTCCACTGACAAAGCGCTCGCAGGGGGGCAGGCAGTTTGGCACACAGCGCTTCTTCAGGGCACAGCATACAGCGCTTTACCTGGTGATCCCCAGCAGTAGCATATATAAGTTGAATTGGCTTGGTTGCCGTTTCTTGGTCGTTTCAGCAGTTGGCTTGTGGTTGCTTGGGTGCAGAGGTTTAAGTTGTAGTTACTTGAGGGGAAAGGGGGTTGAGTTGGCAGGCACAAGAGGCAGGTAGGTGCCCTGCAGGCACACTGGAGGTGGTTCCCTGGGTCCCCTCACGCTGGGCAAGGTCAGCAGGTGGAAGGTGTTCCTCATCTATCTTAGCACAGCAGTACCTAAGCCCAGTCAGTACCAGTAGTGTAGGTCTCCCCCCTAGGCCCAACAGCATGTACTCCGGCAGAGGTTCCCCAGGTCCAGTGGTGCCCCAACTGACTAACTAGGTTTCCCTCCAAACCTCTTATACCCCTAGGTCAGGTGACCCTCCTGAAAGGCGGCAAAACATAACTCCTCCCTGGTCTGGAAGGTTCTAGAAGCTTCCGTCATGTCTGTCTATGAGGCCCAGAGGCGGGACGGCATGGATACAGTATCATTATGTCCCAGCCTGATCCTGACTACTGGTGCGTGCATGTACAAAGGCCACTCCGCAGTAGCAGGGGCCTGTGGCAGCCATATTGTTAGGAGAGAGCACCTGCACCTCAGCACTGTTTGGCAGTGGTAAGGCGCCCAGAGACCTAGGTCCAACAAAAAGATGGTGGCAAAAATGAGGCGCAAAGAGAAAAAAAACAGGGTAAGACCACCCTAGGGCTGACAGGTCTAACACGCGTCCCCCCCAGCCGAAAGTGGGGAGAGCTGCCCAACCTCTAGGGAGTTCTTATCGCTAAGGCGGAAAAACCGGGAGAGACCGTCAGCGTTGGCGTGGTCTACTCCGGGTCGATGTTCCACCCGAAAGTCCATCCCCTGGAGGGAAATGGACCACCTCAACAATTTGGGGTTTTCGCCTCTCATCTGCATGAGCCAGCGAAGGGGTCGGTGGTCGGTTTGAATAAGGAAGTGAGAGCCAAAGAGGTATGGCCTCAGCTTCTTCAAAGCCCAAACCACGGCGAAGGCTTCACGTTCTATAGTACTCCACCGCTGTTCCCGGGGGAGTAGCCTTCGAGAAATAAAGGCCACGGGCTGGTCTTGGCCGTCATCATTAAGTGGGGAGAGCACAGCTCCAATGCCATGCTCAGAAGCGTCTGTCTGCACGATGAATTCCTTCCCAAAGTCCGGAGTCCTGAGCACCGGAGCGGTGCACATCGCGTGCTTAAGGGTGTCAAAAGCTTCTTGACAGGCAGCCGTCCAGATGACTTTGCGTGGGTGCTTCTTTGATGTCAGTTCAGTCAGGGGGGCCACGATGGTCCCATAGCCCTTGACAAACTGGCGGTAGTAACCCGTGAGGCCAAGGAAAGCCCGGACCTCCGTTTGGGTTTTGGGGAGCTCCCAGGCCAAGATGGTCTCGATTTTGGCCTGGAGGGGTTGCACCTTACCCCCGCACACCAGGTGCCCCAGGTAGACAGATCCCTGTCCAATCTGGCACTTGCTGGCCTTGATGGTTAGGCCAGCCCGCTGTAGGGCCTGCAGCACCTCCTGGAGATGCTCCAGATGGTCTTCCCAACTGCTGCTGAAGGCAGCTATGTCGTCCAGGTAGGCAGCAGAGAAGGCCTCTAGGCCAGACAGTACCTGGTTAACCAACCGCTGGAAAGTGGCCGGAGCATTTTTCAGCCCGAAGGGCATCACCCGAAATTGAAAGTGGCCCTCGGGGGTGGAGAACACAGTCTTCTCCTTCGCTCCGTCCGTCATGGCAATCTGCCAATATCCTGACATCAGGTCAATTGTGCTTAAGTACCGAGCTGCTCCCAGTCGGTCAATGAGCTCATCCGCCCGAGGGATCGGGTGAGCATCAGTCTTGGTCACGGAATTCAGACCACGGTAGTCCACACAGAACCAAAGTTCTGGTGTGGTGCCCGGTGGGGCCGCTTTCGGCACCAACACCACCGGACTAGCCCAAGGGCTGCTGGAAGGCTCAAACACCCCCAGCTCCAGCATTTTGGCCACCTCATCCTGGATACTGGTCTTGACTTTGTCGGACAGCCGGTAAGACTTGGTTTTTACTGGCGGGCTGTCCCCTGTGTCCACATCATGGGTACACAGGTGCGTGATCCCAGGCGTGAGGGAGAACAATGAGGCGTACTGCTCCAATACCTGGCGGCAGTCCCTCTGTTGCTCCGGGGTCAAGGATGGGGAGAGGACCACTCCCTCCACCGATCCATCCTTCTCGTGGGCCGCCAGAAGGTCCGGAAGAGGCTCGCTCTCCTCCTCTTCGCTCCCATCCGTCACCATCAGGAGGGTAAGTTCTGACCGCTCCTGGTGTGGCTTAAGGCGGTTGATGTGGAACACCCTGTGGGGTTGTCGGGGGGTCTTGAGGTCTACTACATAAGTGGTCTAGCCTCTTCTCTCCAAAATTTCATACGGTCCAGTCCACCGGTCCTGTAGGGCGCTAAGCTCTCCGGGCTCCATGACCCACACCTTCTGTCCAGCATCCAACTCCACCGTCCGAGCATTCCGGTCGTACCACTCCTTCATGACGGCTTGACTAGCCTCCAGATTGTCTGAGGCTTCCTTCCACAGCTTGGCCATCTGGCTGCGGAATGCCAGCATGTAGCTGACCACATCACGGGGAAGCTTCCGGGAAGACTTCTCCCACCCCTCCTTCACAAGACTGAGGGGCCCTCTAACGGGGTGTCCATAGAGCAGCTCAAAGGGGCTGAAACCTACCCCCTTCTTCGGCACCTCTCGGTAGGAGAAGAGCAGACAGGGTAAAAGGACGTCCCACTTTCTTCTCAAGTCCTCGGGTAGGCTCCGAATCATCCCCTTCAGGGTCTTATTGAAGCGCTCCACGAGCCCGTTAGTCTGGGGGTGGTAAGGAGTGGAGAACCTGTAGGTCACTCCGCACTCCTTCCACATGGCCTGCATGTAGGCCGACATGAAATTCGTGCCCCTATCTGACACCACGACCTTGGGGAATCCCACACGGGTAAAAATCCCCATCAAGGCCCGCGCCACCACAGGTGCTGTGATGGTCCTCAGAGGGATTGCCTCCGGGTACCGGGTGGCGTGGTCCACCAACACCAAGATGAACCTGTGTCCCGAAGAAGTCGGCGGGTCCATTGGCCCGACAATATCAATTCCTACCCGCTCAAAAGGGGTACCGACAACCGGGAGTGGTTCCAGAGGGACCTTCAACTTAGTCCCAGTCTTGCCACTCGCTTGACAAGTTGTACAGGTCTTACAAAAGGTGTTGGAGGCAACTCGCATCCTGGGCCAGTAAAAGTGTGGTACCAATCGAGCAAATGTCTTATCCTGCCCCAGGTGTCCTGCCAGTGGTATCTCATGCGCCAATTCCAGCAGGAAGGCTCGGTAGCATTGGGGGACCACTAAGGCCCTTGATGACCCATGCACCGGAGCCTTAGGCTCACTGTAGAGGAGACCATCCTCCCAGTAGACATGGTAGTTACCGGTCTCTGTACCAGTTGCTTGGGCTTCGGCCTGCTGCCGCATGCCTTCAAGCGTTGGGCACTCTCTTTGCGCCCGACAGAATTCCTCCCGGGTAGGCCCTCCTTCCACCTCCCACTCTGCAGGGGTCGGCAAGTCCCCCACGGGAACAACATCCACCTCAGCGGACTCCGGGGTCACCTCCACGGGCTCCCCATCCATCTCGCCGGGTGCATCCTCAGAGATGTCCTCTTGTCCAGCAGTGGGCTGGGCCATTGTTTCAGGCTCCAACCCGGGTTGAGTTCCTTGCCGGGTAGCCATGGACCGCGTGACCACGCAAGTCCACCCTGGTAATCCCAGCATCTCAGCGTGGGCGTTGAACTCCACCTCCTTCCAGGCAGTATGTTCCAAATCGTTTCCGAGGAGACAGTCAACTGGCATGGCAGGGCTCACCGCAACTCTCAACAGGCCTGAGACTCCTCCCCACTCAAAGGGAACTTGGGCCACGGGGTAATGACCCAGGCTATTATCAGCCATGACAACCGGGTGGAATACTTCAGGAATCACCTGCTCTGGGGACACCAGCTGACGTCTTACCATCGTCATGCTGGCACCCGTGTCCCTCAGAGCCTCCACCTCCTCCCCGTTCACCAGGACCCTCTGCCGGTACTTGGCAGTGTTCGAGGGTACCTGAACCCGTGGGACCATCTCTCTATCCCCCAGGGAAACTAAGGTCAAGCCTGTCCACTCACCCCCCCTACCTAGGGACAACTCCTCCCCAAGCGCTACACTGGCCACCCCGGGGCTCTTACCTCCTGTGGGGGCTGGGGTCCTCTTGCGACACTGGGGATCCCCCTTGTAGTGTCCAACCTCCCCGCACTCGTAGCACCGGACAGTTCTGGGCTGCTGACTCTTGTCAGGGTAAGTGGGTTTCTGGAATCCAGAGTGGGGTGGGGAACCTACCCCCTTCCCCTGCGGTCTATTTTGGGGGCCTTTAAAGAACTCCTTTTTATCTCCCCCCTCTCTCTTCTGGGGAAAACCCTGTCCACCTTTCGGGGGGTCTCCCCCGGATCCCTTGTGGGACACCCGAGTGCTAACCCAGGTATCCGCCTCCTCCGCAAGTTCCCGAGGATCGGTCAGCTTGCGGTCCACCAGGTGTTGGCGCAGCTCTGGAAAACATTTATCAAGAAGGTGCTCCCTTAAAAACAGATTGTACAGCCCTTCATAGTCACTCACTTCGCTGCCACGCACCCAACCTTCCAATGCCTTACGGGCATAATCAAAAAAATCCACCCAGTTCTGTGTGGGAAGCTTGTGGCTGTTGCGGAATTTCTGGTGATACTTTTCTGGAGTGAGGCCAAACTTTTTAAGCAGGGCCTCCTTCATCACACGGTAGTTCGTCTGATCCCCTTTGTCCAAGGTCAAGAGTGTGTCCCTCGCCACGGGAGGTATGTACCTATACAGGCCTCCCCCCCCCCCAGTAACTCTCAGGCACCCCATGGGCCACCAAAGACACCTCATACGCCGCCAACCACTTATCAATGTCATCCCCTACACTGAAACTGGCCATCACCTCCTTAGGTAGTTAAAACTTAGGCTCTCGAGGAGTCCCAGCGGGTACGCTGGCACCATTCAAGTTGCCCTGCGCCCCTATCTGCAATGCTCGGAGCTCGAATTCTTTCAGGATAAGCTCATGCGCAAGCTTCCTCTCTTCCATGGCTAGCCTCGTCTCTTCTCGCTCCTTCTCCATCTTAGCAAGCTCTAGCCTCAATTGCCTCTCCTCCCTCCTGTCCTCGTACTCCTCCACAGACACACTGCTCGCTGACACACTACTGCCTGCCCTGGAACGTCTCCCTGGCAACACATTCTCACTGATGTCTATTTGCAGTAGGTCTAGCTCTCTTGGAGCGTCCGGCTCCCCTGTTCCTCGACCACTCTCCCTCCCGGGTGGGCCAATACCCATGCCCTCAAGGCTTTCTGAAGCTCCTCTCTCTTGGCGCCTCGCTTGACGGACACCCCCATCCCCCGACAGAACTCCCTCAGCTGCGCCACCGTATACATTTCAAGGTTGGCCAGCTCGAACTCCATCCTGACAGGTGGGGCCCCAGAGACTTAAGGGAAAAGACTCTAAGACGTAGGCAACAGGTTAACACAGGAGCATGTACAGTCAGGCAATGAAGGGCGAATTGCTAGGCTTGCGTCTCACTAGGTGTCCAATTGCGGCGCACACTGAATCCCTGTAGGGTGCTGCACAAGCACAAGTCCTTATCCCACCGCTGAACACCAATGTTGGAACCGGGGTCACCGATTCCGACACAGTATCTTGGCGCGAGGCAGGAAGGCACCCGAAGGCAATGTGTTAAGCAGTTGTGCAGCACACACTCAACTGACTCAGTAATGTGCACACAATGAAGAGACACCACACCAGGCTGAGATGTAAAACAAGACTCTTTATCTAAGTCAGGTTAGAGCAGTAGATAGGGCAGATAATCTCAGGATGACATTCAATTAATTGCATTGTAGAACTTGAGGAATTCATTCAAGTGTATAAAAACATTAAACCCTCACATAAGTGAAGAACCATTGGCAACATGCATCTGAAACAGGAAACGCTGTAGATAATGCAGGGCAGTAATAAGCATAAACAACAGCCTAGTCAGGCACATTCAATTAACCAGGAATTAAGGTACGGATACGCCTATAACACTATAGGCGATGAGGAACCTGTGTCAAACTAGGCCCAACCACATTCAGTACAGTGGGCGTCTTAATGCAGGTAAACATTCAACATGTAACCATTTGAATCAGGGCAGTGACTTTAACTGTAGTGGAAAGCAGGCTTCAGCATATAACCATTGCTAAATATGCATCACATCAAGGTACATTTCAATGCACAGACGACCTTACAGCAGGCCGGTATCAGCAGAGACGAATAACAGCTCCTGCGGGCCCAGCTATCCCCACACCCGTGTATTATGGCTCAATGGGGCAGGGGGAAGCAAGGGGTGAGCAGGCCAGACCTAATTTGGAAGCGAGGGCCCGGCTTCATGCATAAAGAGGGCGGTCAATGCGGCAGCACGGGGGCTCCTGCCCCTCTCAGTACACTCGGGGCGATGTGCGGGGGTTGCGCCGCCCAAAGGAGGCCTCAGTCAGTGCTTAGGATTCCCTCCCCAGGTCTCCCGGGCTCACCTTTCAGTCCCGGTGCTCTGGTGGGCCTGGATGTGGTCGGACGCCTCCTCTCCGGTCAGCCCGCTCCTGACTGCTCGTTGGGGCTTCGACCGGGGGAGGCGGCCAGTCCGTTGAGGTGCTCGACACTCCCTGGGGCCTCACAGATGATCCTGGGGCTCCCACGCACAGCGGAGCCCCTCCGCTGTTGTTGCCGACCGGCTCTGGGCCTCCGTCGACCTGGAGGTCCTCGGAGCCAATCCCAGCGCGGCTACCAGGGGGCGCGGCCGATGACGCGGCGGCGCCCTCGTTGCTGGGTAATGCTTAGTTTCCCGCGCTACAGGCCTGGCGCGGCCTTGGCAGGGCCGCGGCGGTGATCCTGGGCGGAAGGCCCTCCGCTACTCTTCCTCACATTGCGGGGCCGCCGCGGGGCTTCAGACACCGCAGCGCTTCTTCGGCCACAGCTCAGGGGTCGCGGTGGTGAGTTGTGCACGGCGTTTCTTCCGGTTGCCGCACCGGGGTCGCGGCGGTGATTCGGGCTCAGCGCTCTGGGGCACAGCGCGTCTTCTGAGCACAGCGCTGCTTCAAGACACACGGCAGGTGCACATGGAGCGCAAGGGGCCGCGGCGGTGATTGGGGCACAGCGCGTCTTCTGAGCACAGCGCTTTACAGTCACAGCGCCTCAAGGACACAGCGCTTCACTCTGAGGGCATAGGCAGGGGTGGTAGCGCTCCACTGACAAATCGCTCGCAGGGGGGCAGGCAGTTTGGCACACAGCGCTTCTTCAGGGCACAGCATACAGCGCTTTACCTGGTGATCCCCAGCAGTAGCATATATAAGTTGAATTGGCTTGGTTGCCGTTTCTTGGTCGTTTCAGCAGTTGGCTTGTGGTTGCTTGGGTGCAGAGGTTTAAGTTGTAGTTACTTGAGGGGAAAGGGGGTTGAGTTGGCAGGCACAAGAGGCAGGTAGGTGCCCTGCAGGCACACTGGAGGTGGTTCCCTGGGTCCCCTCACGCTGGGCAAGGTCAGCAGGTGGAAGGTGTTCCTCATCTATCTTAGCACAGCAGTACGTAAGCCCAGTCAGTACCAGTAGTGTAGGTCTCCCCCCTAAGCCCAACAGCCTGTACTCCGGCAGAGGTTCCCCCAGGTCCAGTGGTGCCCCAACTGACTAACTAGGTTTCCCTCCAAACCTCTTATACCCCTAGGTCAGGTGACCCTCCTGAAAGGCGGCAAAACATAACTCCTCCCTGGTCTGGAAGGTTCTAGAAGCTTCCGTCATGTCTGTCTATGAGGCCCAGAGGCGGGACGGCATGGATACAGTATCATTATGTCCCAGCCTGATCCTGACTACTGGTGCGTGCATGTACAAAGGCCACTCCGCAGTAGCAGGGGCCTGTGGCAGCCATATTGTTAGGAGAGAGCACCTGCACCTCAGCACTGTATGGCAGTGGTAAGGCGCCCAGAGACCTAGGTCCAACAAAAAGATGGTGGCAAAAATGAGGCGCAAAGAGAAAAAAAACGGGGTAAGACCACCCTAGGGCTGACAGGTCTAACAATACATATTTGCAGAAACCACATTTCCACTTATTAGCATTTGTGTGCTATATAGTTTTATCAGTAAAACTGCATGCTGGCATTTTGCTTCCATTCAGTAGAAAATATTCTGTATGTAAAAGACAGTGCCTCCTTCTGCCCTAAAATTATGCCTTAACAGTGTATACAGTTTCTAGTCTGTAGCACACTTCTCTGCATCAATGGGAATCTGCAGTTTACAGCTCACAGAAATGAAACAGCCCAAGCAGTACACTATTTCCAATGTACAGGTAAAATAAGGAGGGCTGATATATGGCTAGCCACTAGCCAGGTCATTATATAGTAATGTCAACTCCTATCCAACCACTCTGACCCACAATAACACCATAACGTTCAGCAGTGTGCAGCCAATTATAGCTCATGCAGGCTGATTAATAACTCCCTTTTCCTGCTTAATGCTCTTACCCTCACACCAGACCTGTCCGCTATGGGTCTTATCCATTACTCAGTACTGTACCAGCCCCTATGCAAGTAATAACCAGCTGAAAAGAAATGGAATGCTTAAAGCGATCTGACACAAAGCTTGCCACTCGGAGGACTGCACTCTAGTACAGCACTGCAGGTCCCAATTAGCTACATCCTGTGCGTGCTCCTTTACATCTCACAATGGCACTGATGTGTCTGTAAAACGTACCTTTAGTCTCGAAGTTTTGTCCTGAATTTTGACCTTCTGTCCTGAATTTTGACCCTTTGTCCTGAATTTCTGCACTCACCGTCCTGAATTTGCACCCATCCCAGTTGGTCACCCTAGTTCTGGCCCGTCCACAAGAAGATTGGTAGCCGTTCTGGCCCATTGGCTCAGAACCCGCTAAACAGATTACAATAATTTATAGTACTTAAAAGACTTTACTTACCTTTAAAAAATCATAGCTCCCGTTTCCTTCAATAGACTTTTGTTATTTTGGTGTCCATTTAAACATAAAAATAGAACCTTTTAACTGGTGTCTGATTTTTACTGAGTTGCGTTTCTTAGTTACTAACTGATTTGGTATTTCTAAATGCTTTACACTTGTTCATTTTATTATGCCTAACTGCTCTGTACCACAGCTACTCAGAACTGAGCTACGGTTTTATTAAAGAAACCTAACTGACCTGATCAAGATTGTGACATTAATACATGGTGAGGTCTTACAACAATACCATATAATAATCCACTTTCCTACAGTAGTCCAACTTGCCTCTGACAAATCTTCCATTGTCCTGGTGTCTAAAATCCATTCATTAACGCTTAGAAAGAGTACACGGTGTGGTGGGCCTACACACAAATCATTTTACATTTTTAAACCAAAAGATGAAGCAGAAAAGTAGAAAATCAAACTGCAGATTGTCCACCAAGGTACAGTTTTGTCTTTAACATCGAAATCAATAAATACCTATTTTGGGCCCCTGACTGGATTTAAAGAGAAAAATTGTAATATCTTCAACTATATAGTTTGTAAGCGTTTCCAATAAATGTGAAGATAAAACGCTAAAGAAAGCAGATATGCTAACGGTAACATGTTGAGTTCTGAGTAACTACTGCAATCTTGCATTCTGACAACTGAAAAGTGGGAATCCTCTCAAAAGCAAAGGCAAACTCAGATTGAAAACGTAGCTTTACAGACATGCAAGTACCTGCAACTCTTTAGTTTCCTCCATTTTTCTTCTTTCTGCTTGTTCTAGTTTTTCCTTCCAGGCTCTGTTAGTAAAACAAAATAAATCCAATGCAAATCATGTTCTGAAAGTTGGGCACAATGGTGCTGCTTTTTACTGTTTCCAGACATGTTACAATGAGCAAGAAATTAGAAACTTCTGTTGATTACCGTTGCATATCAGACATTTCCAACATCTGCTGATTCAGTTTCACCCTTAGCGATGCAATTTCTTGTTTGCAATGCCTGTATTCATCAGGGTTAATATTTGGCGTACTCAACTGAGCCGATTTTAGTTTCTCTATTTCAGCTTTGAGTTCTAAGGAGAAAAAGAACAAATGCATGAGCACCAAAGAGCAACGCAATTCAGGTCCTTATTATTTTGGGATCTAGAGTGATCATCAATAGCGGACATTCAACACAAGAATATATAAAACCTTCTGGCTAGGTAGGGAACAGTTTCTAAGTTTCCGATGTCCATTCGACACTGCATCCTGCAGTCTATGTTTTACTTCGTATGCTGGGTTTTGTAGTCGTGTTGATCACTTTTTTAAAGCATGACTAAAAGTTACAGAATACGAGGAACAACCTGGACTGTATGAACTATTCACTCGTGGACTTGGTAACCTCAGAGATCTGTTCCATTAATTCAGCACATTCGAGTGGTTGTGTCATAACGCAAAGCACTGATAATATCGACGATAATTAACTGGGAGTTATCAGTAACGTGATTTTCTCTCTGAATAATGCCACGTTTCAACCTGCTGAGGGAGAAGGAATAGGATTGCACCCCATACATTAATGGGTGGATGTATGCTTTCCAATGTCAAACCACATCCATAGGCAACCTGGTCGTTCTTTCTGATTTGTCACAACAACAACAAAAAAAAGAAAACCTAACTAGACACGCTTTTAGTGCATTCTTAAGAGACGTCTGTGGTGGTTCCCACCAAAAGACGTTTTTCCAAAAAGAAAAAAAATTGAAAAACAGTAACAGTCAGCTCCTATATTACAACTGTGCCTGTACGATTGTGAAAGAGTGATAAAATAACATCACATCAATGTGGAAATTCTAACATGTTGCACAAAAAGCTTGCATACCCTTTGCATGACCGTCGTAATGTCGGCATTAATTTCGCACCAAATATTAACAACAAATTTTCCCTAAAGCAGCATAACATGCCCCCAGTAAAACCGGCACATGTTCTCACCTAAGGATACCCTGTTCCTATAACAAACATGCCAAACCATCCATCAGGTTTTTTTTTAGGAATTCCACTACAGATGTGTGTCTTCTCTGAGCTCTTCTCCCATTTGCTTGTGTGTCTAATGGCGACTCAAAACAGGAAAGAGGAGGGCAGAGATGCCAACCAGAACAACTCATTTTGGGTCCACTTGAAAGAGGCAGTCGACTGACCAATTAATCCTATGTTTGTGTACAACAGTATCTCTTTTTGTATGTACCCCCCCCCCCAAACATTTAGACTGATGTTACTAGTTTTTCAACTCTGAAGTGCACTGGGCCTGTGGACCAGCCTCCAGTGCATGTGTTCTGATCCCTCAAGCTAATACCTCATTGGACTATTTAACTTACCTATAAGTCTTTAGTATATGATACAAAGTGTACCCAGGGCTAGTAAGTTAAATGTCACTAATGGACTGCAACACTTCTGCTTCCACCACTGCAGTGACAAACTGAAAACATGACTCTACGTCTGCCACTGCAGCCTAGTCAGGCAGCTTAAACTGCCAACACGACATGGCAAAATAAATCCTTTCGCCAAGTCAAAGCCTTCCTTTTTAATATTTATAAGCCACCCCTGTGGAAGACCTTAGTAGCCCATAAGGCAGGGTGCTAAATATTAAAAAGAAGGATTTGTCCCTTTTATGTTTGACATGTCCGGTCAGTGAAAACTCGAAATAGTCGTATTCACTGTAGAAAAGCTGGGACCAGCAAATATAGTACTCCGACGCATCAAAATAATATTTACATTAAACCAGACGTATTCCTGAAGTCAGATTTAAAGTAACTTTTAATGCAAAAGTGACTTTAGAAAGTCACCACTTTCTTGCCCCAAAGTTTAAGTAGCCTTTTCTGATTAACTACAGCAGCTGTCACCTGAGACAGCTTGCTGTTCTCCTTCTAGGATGTGTGGAGCACTCCCAAGAACGGGGAACTAAAGGATTATTTGTGCGAGTAGGTGTGACCTCCTCCAGCAGGACGGCCATAGGGCTTTGGCCACATATGGCCCAGCTCCAAAGAGGCAACTATCGCCTCGGAGAGTAAAATGTAAGTCAGACCTTAGCTTGCTCGCTCCTTTATGTAGGTAGACAGGCTGGCATTTCCTCTAGAGGGGGAAAAACGCGTTGCATAACCAGTTTTCCAGGAGCAGTGGCTCATTATACTGGACACACCTCCAGAGTGTGGCCATAGCTGTGACACAGGGAAGAAGGGTTCCAACATTTTGGATTTGGGCAGAGATGCACTGTGGGATTGTGTAGTGCCAATCCCACAGAAAATTATGTTAGGGGAGGAAGTGTTTGCCAGTGGGAATTGTAGCCTCATTGGCTTGGGCGTCCTTCTGACCCACAAATTCTGAATGGACATAAAAGTGGCAACCCTGGCTTTCAGCATCACAACACTGCTGGACTCGGAAAGGACTGCACTTGCTGAACCTGTGGACTTCAGTTTGACCAGTGGCAAAAGGTCATGGTGAGCCGGGGTGTAGGAAAGTGGATTAGTATGTGGTGTGGTGTGGTTGTGGCACCTCATCATGTAATAAAGTCACAATCTCTATCAGGTCCAGTTAGGCTTCTTTAACAAAATCTTGAACTCAGTCCTGTGCAGCTGTGGCAGAGGAGTCAGGCTTCATCAAAGTAATAAGTGTAAAGCAATAAGAAGTACCAAAACAGCAGGTAAGTAAGAAACACACCACAATAAAAATCCAACACCAATTTTTAAAAGTAGAGTGTTTTGATCTTAAACTAGGTACCAAATGACAAAAATCTATAAAGGGGAACTGGAGACGATTTTAGAAGGTAAGTTAATTCTTCAATGTTCCAATAAATTATTGTACTCAGCATTGTGGTTTCTGGGCCAACTGACGAGCACGACTACCAATGCTTTCTTGGATTGGCCACAACAGGCTGGGAGCCAGTCACTGGGACCACTTTGGTTGAGGGAGACAGTTACCTGTCGGGTCCAGGAGCCTCAGAGTCCCCACAGCAGATTTCACCGGGATCGTGGTACCAATCAGGAAGTGGTCCTTATGCTGGGGATGCAGGATGCCGAGAAGATGCCAAGAGTGCTGAAGATGCTGGAGCTGTAGAAGAGATGCGGTAAGTGTTCCTTGGAAAACCCTGAGATCCACAAACATCAGGGGGTCGTCTCCGGCCTCGGGACTCTATCTCCCACAATGCCCCTGTGAAGTCCAGTGCAGGTCCAGTTGCCACTGGTCTGCTGATGTCCAATTACAGTGGCCTTCAGCAGTTGTCCACAGGTGAGTCTTTTTCTTGCAGGTGGACCAGGGTCCACTTCGATGACAGCCAAGAGTCTCAGGGACTTGGGAACACCTCATGAAGGTCCGGACTCTGTCTCCGAGTAGGCACTATGGCGAGCAGCTGCGCTCTCACAAGAGCAGGCTTCCTTCAGCTTTTGTGTCCCTGGTGCTGAGAAAGGCCTATCCACCTAGATCTTGGAGTCACAACTTCTGGCCTGGCACAAGTGGATCCTTTTTCCACAAAGTCCCATTGCAGGGACAATCCTTTTGGTGAGTCACTCTGGTTCAGCAGGTGCAGTCCAGTCTTTTTTGCAGGCTCTCTTTGCTGGGTCCAGGGAGCAGCAGGGCAGTCTTCCTTCAGCTCTTGGTACCAGTGGAGTTCTTCCTCTATTTATATATTATTTATGTATCGTTGGCACAGCAGGCACAGTCCTCTTGCCAGTCCCTTGAGTTAAGTAGGTATAATCCTTCCTGGGTCCAGGGAGCAGCAGTGCAGTCCTTCTCCTGTCTTTTTACCAGTTCAGCAGTGATCTGAAGACTGTGGTTCTGGGGTGCCACTTTTATACCATCATCTTGTGTGTGGGAGGGGAGGACTTGCTAGTCAATGGGACAATGATTCTCAAGAGGCTACTGATCCCACTTCACATCACTTCCTGGGGATTTGGCCCTTAAACAATCCCAGGGTATCCCTCTCTACCCTAAACCAAGATGGTGCAAGCCTTCTTTCTCGGTGTACCCAGCATTATATGCTACTGCTTCTGGAAAAACAGTTCTGAAACAGGTTTTCCCCTCTGGAAGAGGTGCCAGCTTGTCTGTCTACACAAAGGGACAGGAAGGTGAAGGTGTGATCGCCATTTCATTTGTGCAGTAGCCTCTTTGAAGCTGCGCCATCTGTGGCCCAGCCCAACAGTCATCCTACTGAAAGAGGTCACATCTCCTCCCTTTAGCAATACTCTTTGTTTCCTGTTCCTGGGAGAGCGTCACACAACCTAGCAGGAGGGCAGCCTGGTGTCTTGGGTAATCACTACTGCAGATAAACAGGAAATGCTGCTGAAGGTTTGGGCAACAAACTGGTGTGTATTAAAACCACCTTGCTAGTAAACATTACCATAAATACGATCTCAGCAATTTTTTTAATTTTTTTTTTTTTTTGACAATGAGTCAGGTTTAATGTAATGATTAATTTGATACCTTGGAGTAATACCTTTAGTGGTCCCAAATGAAGTTCACACTAAACGCTAGTGAAACTCCATGTTGTTCAATGGGACTACAAGCCTTGCTACAGTTAAAACGACAATTTGGATCCCCCAACTTTTTCTTAACCAG
Source organism: Calotriton arnoldi (assembly GCA_963921515.1). Lineage (NCBI taxonomy): Eukaryota > Metazoa > Chordata > Amphibia > Caudata > Salamandridae > Calotriton > Calotriton arnoldi. The sequence continues at coordinate 524,501 of CAWUFW010004703.1, forward strand.
AATCCTCGGCAAAACGCAAGCAACACCTTCCTGGACTCCCCCGGGCGTCTAGTTTTCAGAACTGCATGGGTTTGGTAGGTTTTCCAAGATAGCCGCCGAGCCCGGGACCAAAAACGCAGGTGTCACCCTTGCAAAACCAGGTCGTTTGGTGATCTATAATTTTGATGCCTCCACAATACATTTTGGGCCCCCCTGTCGCAGGCACTTGGCCCACCCACACAAGTGAGGTAGCATTTTTATCGGGAGACCTGGGGGAATGCTGGGTGGTAGGAAATTTGTGCCGGCCCGGTGATCCCACAGCCTTCCTACACAGAAATGTGAGGAAAATGTGATTTTTATAGCCATATTTGAGGTTTGCAGGGGATTCTGGGTAAGAAAATGCTGGGGAATTCACACAAGCCACACCGTCAGCCAAGCGGCAGTCCACACACACACTGCCAGCGAAGTGCCAGTCCACGCCCACCGCCAGCCAAGTGCCAGTCCACGCCCACCGCCAGCCAAGTGCTAGTCCACGCACACCACCAGCCAAGTGCCAGTCCACGCACACCACCAGCCAAGTGCCAGTCCACGCACACCACCAGCCAAGTGCCAGTCCACCACACCGCCAGCCAAGTGCCAGTCCACGCACACCACCAGCCAAGTGCCAGTCCACGCACACCACCAGCCAAGTGCCAGTCCACGCACACCACCAGTCAAGCGCAAGTCCACGCACACCACCAGCCAAGCGCCAGTCCACCACACCGCCAGCCAAGTGCAAGTCCACGCACACCGCCAGCCAAATGCAAGTCCACGCACACCGCCAGCCAAGTGCCAGTCCACGCACACCACCAGCCAAGAGCCAGTCCACGCACACCGCCACCAAGCGAAGTCCATACACACACCAAACGTCAGTAGATGCAGACCATCAGCTGAACTCCAGTTCTCTCACACAAACACTTTCCTTGGTATATAGTGTTTTTCTGCCCCCCTTGGGGACAGACGAGCCTAAAAATATCGCTGATCTGACCCCCAAGGAGACAGAAACATGTGTCTAAAAAAAGCCTCGACTATGGGGCCGCTCCCCGACATGCCCATAAACATATCCCTGATGCCTAGTGGGCTTTCTGCCCCCACCCGGGGAAGGGGGCAGATCAGGTGTAATAACCACCATCTTCCCCCCGGGGGCAAGGGAGGGGGGGGGGGTGCCCATTTTTTGGGTTGTGTGGGGGCATCGGCATGCCCATTCTGGGCAGCTCCCACCCCTACACAAAGTAAAAATCATCCATGGTGTCTAGTGGGCTTTCCGCCCCCCCACCCCCCCCAGGCGGGCAAATCGAGGCGTTTGCCCATATCTGCCCTCATGGGGGAAGAAAGACTGACCATTTTTGCGCGGGGTTGGCGGTGGGGGTATCGGCATGCCCCTTCAGGACAGTCCCCATCACTGCACAAAGAAAAAAAAAGTTCCTAGAGCTAAATCGCCTTTCTGCCCCCCGGGGGCATTTTGGAATCCCCGGGGGGGAGAGCGGGGGCTATTGCCCAATATACACCCGGGGGCAGAAAGACTGTGCTCATTTTTTTTGGGGGGGGGGGGCATTGGTATGCCCATTTTGGGCAGCCCCCACCCCTAAACTAAAAAAAAATAATCTATGGTGCCTAGTAGGCTTTCTGCCCCCCCCCCGGGGTGGCAGATCGGGGGCTATTGCCTCATTTGCACCCTAGGGGAGGCAGAAAGATTCGGTCCCCATTTATGTGGGGTGGGGGTATAGCCATGCCCATTGTGGGTAGCCCCATCCCTCTTTTATTAAAAAAAAGAAAACACTAGACATGTTGTCTAGTGGGCTTTCTGCCCCCGGGAGCAGATCGAGGGTAACACCACCACCCATCTGTCACCCGGTGGGGCAGAAATACTGTCCCATTTGTGTTTGGCGGGTGTGGGGGCATTCGCATGCCCATTTTGGGCAGCCCCCAACCCTACACATTAAACAAAAATAATCTGTGGTGCCTAGTGGGCTTTTTGCCCTCGTGTGGGGCAGATAGGGGGCTAGTTCCCCCCATCTGTCCACCAGGGGGGCGCTGAAAGACTTCTGTTTTAATTTATTCTGGGTGAGAGCATGGTCTTGCCGCCCCCCCCCATTGTGGGCAGCCCCCACCCTTCTTTTATTTAAAAAATATCCCTGTTGTCTAGTGGGCTTTCTGCCCTCCCCCCTCCAGGGGCAGATCGGGGGTAATAACCCCCCCATCCGCCCTCCATAGAAAGACTGCGCATTTTTTGTTTGGAGGTGGGGGCATTGGCATGCCCTTTTGAGCAGTTCCCACCCCTCCATATTCAAACAAAATAAATCCTGGTGCCTAGTGGGCTTTCTGCCCCTCCGGGGGGTAGTGCCCCCATCTTGCCCCCGGGGAGGCGGAAAGACTTTTGTTTTAATTTATTTTGGGTGGGGGCATGGTCTTGCCCATTGTGGGCAGCGCCCACCCCTCTTTAATAAAAAAAAAAAATCCCTGGTGTCTAGTGGGCATTCTCCCCCCACCACCACCCCCGGGGAACAGATCGTTCCCTCCTCAGCACGGAATGGTTTAAGATGTCCGACTAGGCTGCAGTGGCAGGCCTAGAATCACATTTTCACCTGTCACAGTAGTGGTGGCACAATTAAGTGCTGTAGGCCATGTGTGACATTTAACTTAATAGCCATGGGTACCTCTTGTACCATATACTTGGGACTTGTAAGTAAGTTCATTAAGCCAATTGGGTATTAGCTAATGGTACATGTACTTTGGGGATCAGAGCACATGCACTAGTGCTTGGACATCAAGGCACACTGCACTACAGAGTCAAACAAACAGCATCATCAATTAGTCCAAAGCTTTGGGGGTGATTATACAAAAAGAGGTCCTTTCCTACACGTGGGATTTAAGAATTGTGTGCTGGTCTATTTAAAAGAGGCAGAGCACTTTTACAATTACATAATGTACTTATAGTGTGAGATATTTTAAACCCTTATGAAAATGGTCGTAATTTAATCATATGTTAATTTCACGATAAATATCCTCTTATACTTATTAAAAAAGAGAGAGAGAACACTAACTAACAGCACTTTCATGGGACAGACTGCAAAGGGAGAGGCAGTTTTGTGTCAACCCAGTGCAGTTGTGATGAGGAAAAGTTAGATATTTAGTTAAGCGGGGGAGGGGGCACTAAAAACAGACCACTGTAGCCCTTGGTCCGAAGGGAAAGAGCAACAATGGAAGAAATTTACAAAGTGAAAGAAAACTGCAGACTTTAATTCTGTACATTATGGCACACACCCATCACACTGAATGCATCTCAAACGGTGAACGTAGGCTTGGTGCTGTACTGTTGTACAGAAGGCCAGTCCTCTGTGGAGAAACTGCATAGGCTGCCTTCCAGAGAACATCCCACAGACTGACACAGACATGGAGAATGACTGGCCTCTGTCTAGCTCCAAACTTGCCAGTTTAATTCCCTGTGTCCTTTCCAATTGCCCTGGGGCCATCAGAGCAGACACGCCTCCAGTATCCACCTTATAGGTCAGAAAAGATAAAAACTTAACTCTACGCCCAGCTGGACAGAATCATCCCACTGAGAGGTGCTCATTTTGGAAACCTATCATGGGAACTCTACATAGAGGCCCGTTTACGTTAAAGCTGCTGTTTCTTCGCCCTTCATGACAGCTATCGCTGACTTTCCCACTTCTGAACCGTTGCCTACTCACCTCCACTGCCAACAGCCACAGTCCATCGATGACTACAGGATCCAACAACACCGGTCACTGCTTCACCCACAAGCTGGACCAGATCGACACTGTAGATTTTAGAATGATCTGACATCACAGTGTGGGAACTTGTGATGTCACAGCGTGGGAATTTGTGATGTCACAGCAGTCATGAATGAAACTACAGAATGCAATTTTGCTAATGGGAAACACATTCAGCCTAGCGAAAGACACCCCAGACCTCCCTAAAGTAAATAAGTGCGTTAAGTCGATGTCTGCCTTAATAAGCCCGAATACTCAAAGTTTTGAGGCACCACAAGCTGAACAAAAGGCATAAAGTACTATGAAACACAACAGTGCAGAATCTGCCAGAGGGAAGAATTACTTGCCAGCTGTGATGAAGTAGAGTAGTATTTATTTTTCACATTGGAATACCCACACTATAGCACAACTGTCAGTCAAATATGATTCAATTTTATTGGGCAAATGCAGTCCATAACTAGCCACAGCTCTCAATTATCAAATAACAAAACGAGTTGCACATGGTACCCCTTATGAAGTGGTTAGGAACTTTACAAAATCTGTAAGAGAACTACCACCAGGCTCAGATTTTATCATGCTCAAATGCATGAAAAACGTAGGTGACGTTAGACTGCACACAGATATTCCGCATTAAGATGCTTTTGTCCACTGGACTATCTTACAAACTTGTTCCACAAGGAATGATGCTGTCAATCACAACATGCAACACGAAGTAACAAACTCTGAATATAACCTGAAAGTAGCTATACTGGACCACTTAAAGAAGCTTCGGTATAGACAGCCAGGTTCAAATATCAATAGGTAACCTCCTTGCTAAGTACTTTTAGGTCTGGGTACGGGGGAAGAAACACTAAAGGAAAAAAGGATTGTGTACCCACTAGACCGGTTTCTTCGACTTGGCTACTTTGAGCTGTTGGTTCGGTTCCAATTATACTGAAATATTTACATATGTAAAGGTTTTCATAAGATCATATTTATTATATTCTTTTCATGTCTTATTCAAAATCTCATATTTCATAATTCATTTACAAACAGCATAATTATTAACACAGTCTACAAATACATTTCAACAATCTCTTCTATGTATTGTGACATCGCTGTTGTATCAAAGATCATACAATTGTTTTAAAAAAACTGAATATCACCATTACAGAAAAAAAGAAAAAATTATTATTTCGGAAAAAATCCAGCTTCCCTTATAACTCATCCTCTCATTCTATCATACACTCTGACTCAGACACTAGCATACTAAACACTCACACTAACAACCCAACGTACTATACATGCATGAAAGTAACCACAACAGAGGTGCACAGTAAATTATTGTCCGCTGTGGTGTTGTGGGCTGGGATATTTTTTCCAGAGAAAAGGTAGACGTACTTTTCGATGTGGGCATGGAACGCCACCCATCACCTTCTTCAGGACCACACAACTATAATTAAGTCACTTCCAGGGTGGGTATGAAAGGAAGAATCTATTGGGAACAGATAATACAAGGAATCGGAACCAACAAAAATACTCCAGGAAACTGGAGAAAATCTTAACGATTATAGTGGGTTCCCATGCGTATTGTCATATCACCGCATGAGAATGGATCATAGATGTGTCCAAAAAGAATACTTCCTCTCCCAGGAATTCAGTAGGCTAGTGGCACAAGTTACTAACTTGTGTAACGATATATCTGTAAGAGACAGTAGTTAGTGACAGATTCCTTACCTTAGAATATCCCCAGGCGTCAGGCTGGATCCGGAAAGTTTTGTGTAGCAGTACCCCTGCGCGTCGGTAGGCGGCGTCGTGCGGCTCCGCGTCCGTCGTCGGCGTCGTGATCGCCGGGATGACGTCGCGGCCAGTACTTAGACGCCGCCCATGCGCGCTGGCGTCAGTTCTGTACACGACTTTCCGCGCCAGAAACGCAGAGCCATGCAAGAAACTGACACTGGTGTCTGAAAACTAGGGCCCTGAAAGGGATGACCTTAACCCTAGAAATCAGTTCGCAGAACGGGGAGGATGGGTGGGGCGGTAAGGAATCTGTCACTAACTACTGTCTCTTACAGATATATCGTTACACAAGTTAGTAACTTGTGCATCTGAAAGAGACACGTTAGTGACAGATTCCTTACCTTAGAATAGATACCCCAGCAATACCAACCCCGGTGGTGGGTATAACGTCCACACAATAACACAAGAATCCTTCTTATTTAAGGTGGAGGTTTATTCTTAATCACCTCATCCATCAGCCACGCAGGAGCAACTGACATCACTGACATCACATCATTCCAAGTTCTATGTTCTATAGAACTTGGACATTGGAATACTGTAGAAGGAGAACACCACACATCTCCCTTCCAATAATGAATTAAACATAAGATGACAAAGAAATACAGGTGATGTTTTAACAGGAAAATCATGAATCTACCAACTCTACTTAACATAGTCTTTCATATAAGAAGGCAGCGATGTCTTCCGACCACTACGTCTCAAGCATGACTTGGATGACTCGTCCGAGACATTAGGCAAATTAATGCAAGACTTATACATTTCAGAATTGGATTTGACAATTACAATTCGACTCAAATTCCATATTTTCCCATTTTCCAATTTGACAGCATTTCTAAAACATTTCATAACTCGCATGGGAGCTGTAAACTTCGACCAAGCCAATGCTCCTACAGGAGCCTTCACACGTACTAAATCTCCCACATTTACAAGAACTTGTTTTACTTTTTTCCTTTCATCAAAATTAATTTTGTTTTTGCGCTGTAGATTTTCTTCTCTTTTTCTCCAATCACCAATACTATTGTCTTTCACACCTTTACCCCAAGTCATCCAACCTGGACACAGACTCGTGTTAGGAGCTCTGCCTTTAAATAACTCAAAAGGCGACTTCCGAGTAGAGGTGTGAGGAGTGAAACGATGAGCCAGAATACACTTTTGTAACTCATCTTTCCAATTTAAAGAATTAATCCTGGATAGTTGAATATTTTCTTTTATGACCCTATTAAATCTTTCTACTGCTCCATTGCTTTCCGGATGATAGACCGAACATTTTTTATGAATAATACCACATGATTGGAGAAAATCATTCATTTGTCCAGAGCAGAACTGAGGGCCATTGTCAGATAGGAGAGTTTTTGGGAATCCTTCTCTCATGAAAACATCTTGTAAGAAAGAGATAACGCAATAAGAGGTCACATCTGATACACACGAAATCTCAACCCATCTTGAATAAAGATCAATCAAGACAATTAAATAAGGTGTACGATGCTCACCATTGAGGGGACCAACAATGTCAATGGCAATATCTTCCCATGGACTACTTGGAAGTCTACGACAAACCATGGGTACAGTGCGAGGGGTAAGAACCTTATCACTGATTTTACATTGCAAGCACTCTCTAACTTCTCGCTCAATTTCTATATCCATGGCCGGCCACCAGAAACAAGCTCTCAATCTTTCCTTTGTTTTCACAATCCCTACGTGACCCTGATGTGCCTCCTCCATTAATTTTTTCCTTAGAGAGGAAGGGGGAACCAATTTTGTCCCTCTCAACAAAATTTCCTTGTCAACAGATAACTCATCTACCACTGTTCGCCAAATTTTAGGTAAGGAATCATCATGTGCAACTTCCATTTTAATCATGTTCATAACTTTCACCAACTCACTATCTTTTTGAACTTCAACTTTCCACTCATCCTCTTTTATAACACCCGAGGTTATTTCGCAAACACTGACTTCCTCTTCCCAGAACTCATCTACCAACTGTTCTTCTCCTACATCACAAACCAGATGAGATAGACAATCAGCTGAAACATTCTCAACACCAGGGAGATGTTCTACACTAAAGTTAAAATCCTGCAGACCAACAACCCATCGTCTTATGCGTAAAGAAATGAAATCTAGTCCCTTTTTCGTAAAAATTTCTTTTAACGGTTTGTGATCTGAACAGACCTTAAAATACGTTCCCCAAACAAAGTTTCGAAACTTATTGAGCGCCCAGAAGATAGCCAACGCCTCCTTTTCAATTACTGAGTAATTTAATTCTGGCCCACGTAAACTTCTTGATGCACATGCTATTAAATGTTCCTTTCCATCTCTAGTTTGTTTTAATAAGGCACCTAACCCTTTCGAGCTTGCATCAGTCACCACAGTGGTTTCTCCACCAGGAATAAATGCTTGTAAACTTGGTGCATTTTTTAAATCTTCTTTTAGTTCCACAAATTCTTTCTGACAATCCATAGACCAACTAAACTCTTTGTTCTTTCCAAGCAACTGCCTCATGTTACTTGATTTACTCGCTAAATTATTTACAAACTTCCCATAATACTCAATCATTCCCAGGAAAGAGACAACTTCTTCTTTTGATTTAGGAATTGCTAAGTTGAGAATGGTATCAACCAATTCCTTCTTTGGAACAATACCTGAGGCTGTGATGCAATGACCCAAATAGTTAACCTGTTGTACACCAAACTTACATTTCTCAAATTTTAATGTGAGACCAGCTTTTTCAAGCTTCCCAAGAACCTGTCTCACAATCATGTCATGTTCCTGTTGAGTCAATCCAAATATTAATAAGTCATCTTGATAACACTTTACATTTTTCACACCTTTTAAAATAGAGTACATGACCCTTTGAAAAACTGACGCAGCAGACACAAGACTAAACGGCATTCTTTTATATTTGAAAGCACCGATATGCTTCATGTAGTTTTTTCTAAGATGCCATGCGACAGAGAAGGGAACTCCTCGCATGATGATCACTGCTTGATGTTGAGGTGTTGTTGTTCCGCAATCCCACCCTCGTCGCCAATATAACGTCCACACAATAACACAAGAATCCTTCTTATTTAAGGTGGAGGTTTATTCTTAATCACCTCATCCATCAGCCACGCAGGAGCAACTGACATCACTGACATCACATCATTCCAAGTTCTATGTTCTATAGAACTTGGACATTGGAATACTGTAGAAGGAGAACACCACAGTGGGTCTGCGAACAAAGATCAGACGAGGAAGTCTCGGAGAACAGAACGGCCAAAGAAGCCGTCTCTCCGGACTTGGCTGTCAAGGCAGTAATGCTTGGTAAACGTGTGCAGCGAGGCCCACGTAGCTGCCTGACAAATGTCCTGCAATGGGACACCACGTCCCAAAGCCATGGCGGCGGCTGTCGCCCTGGTGGAATGGGCACGTAGCCCAACAGGGGGCTCCTTCTTAGCCAAAGAATAGCAGGCTTTGATACACAAGACAACCCAGCGGGAGATGGTCCGCTTGTGTACCGCCCAACCTTTTTTGGCGCCCACGTACCCAACAAAGAGCTGGTCGTCCACCCGGAACTGTTGTGTGCGGTTCAGATAGAAAGAAATCGCACGTTTTGGGTCAGACGGTGGAGCCTCTCTTCCTCTCTGGAAGGATGCGGAGGCGGAAAGAAGGTGGGCAAAGTGATGGTCTGCCCAATGTGGAAGGCAGTAACCACCTTTGGCAAGAAGGACGGACGCGTCCTAAGAACAACCTTGTCTGGATGGACAGACAGAAAGGGGGGCTTGCAAGAAAGAGCCTGGAGCTCACTCACCCGCCGAGCGGAGGTGATAGCCACCAGAAAGGCGGTCTTCAGAGTGACAAGACGAAAAGGACAGTTATGGAGAGGCTCAAAGGGAGCGCACATTAAAAAGGTAAGTACCAAGTTCAAGTCCCACTGAGGCATCACAAACGGAACAGGAGGGAAAAGGTGTGTAATGCCTTTAAGAAACCTGTTAACAGGGGACTTGAAAAGGGAGGGCTGATCAGGAAGCCTGAGGAAGGCCGAGATTGCACAAAGGTAGCCCTTGATGGTACCCAGGGCAGAACCCTGTTGGGCCAGAGAAAGAAGGAACAGTAGAACCTCAGAAAGAGGGGCAGAAAGGGGATTCACAGCCTTTGCTGTGCACCATGCCACAAACTTGTTCCACCTGCAGGCGTATACCACCTTAGTGGAGGGACGCCTGGCTGCCAGAATCACATCACAAACTTCGGGAGGCAAGTCGAAAGGAATCTCCATGCAAGGAGGTGGAGACTGGACAGGTTCGGGTGGAGGACCGTCCCCTGCTGCTGCGACAGAAGATCCTCCCGAAGAGGCAGACGGATCGGGGGATCGATGCTCATACTGAGTAGCTCGGGATACCAAACTCTTCGAGCCCAGTCCGGAGCCACAAGAATGACTTGGGCCCGGTCGCGCCGAATCTTCTTCAACAATCTGGGTAGAAGTGGTATAGGCGGAAAGGCGTACAACAGACCGCAACTCCACTCGCGACAAAAAGCGTCGCCGAGCGAGTGCCGCCTTGGAAATTCCAACGCGCAGAATTGCTGACATTGCGCGTTCTCTTCGGTGGCGAATAGATCTAACCAAGGCTCTCCCCACTGTAGAAAGAGTCCTTGCGCCACCTCCGAGTGAAGACGCCATTCGTGATCCATCATGCACCTGCGGCTGAGTTCGTCCGCCCTGGCGTTCAGGGAACCTGCCAGGTGTTGAACCATCAGAAATATGCCCTGATGTTCCAGCCATGTCCAGAGACGCAGAGCCTCCTGACAAAGGGTCCACGACCCCACCCCACCTTGTTTGTTGCAGTACCACATGGCGGTGGTGTTGTCTGTGAACACCTGCACTACTTTCCCCTTGACAGAGGGAAGGAATGCCTTCAGTGCAAGTCGGATCGCCCGGAGCTCCAGAAGGTTGATATGGAGCCGGGACTCCGCCGGAGACCAGAGGCCTCTGATCTCCGCCTCTCCCATGTGACCGCCCCATCCCAGAAGGGACGCATCCGTCACAACTGTGTACTCTGGCTGGGGAAGGGAGAGGGATCTGCCCGTGACCCATTGCCGGTTCGAGAGCCACCACTGCAACTGTTGTGCAGTTCCCTCCGAGATCTGGACGTAATCCGACAGGTTCCCCTGATGCTGCGCCCACTGGAACTTCAGGTCCCACTGCAGAGCCCGCATACGCCATCTGGCATGATCGACCAGCAGGATGCAGGAGGCCATGAGGCCCAGCAGCCTCAGGGTCTTCCGTACCGAAACCCAGGATAGAGGCTGAAAGATCGGAATCATAGCCTGAATATCCTGGACTCGCCGTTCGGGAGGATAGGCCCGAAACTGCGTTGTGTCCAGAACCGCTCCGATGAAAAGGAGCTGTGGAGAAGGAACCAGGTGCGACTTCGGCACATTGATGGAGAACCCCAGCGAGTGCAGGAGTCCGGCCGTAGTCTGGAGGTGGGAGACGACTGCCTGGGACGAGCCCGCCTTCAGCAACCAGTCGTCGAGGTAGGGGAAGACTGGAACCCCTGACCGGCACAGATGAGCTGCGACCACCGCCATCACCTTCGTGAACACCCGAGGGGCGCTGGTAAGGCCAAAGGGAAGCACGGTGAACTGAAAGTGCTCGAGGCCTACCGTGAACCGCAGGTAACGCCGGTGGGCCGGCAGGACGGGGATGTGAAAATATGCGTTCTGCAAGTCCAACGCTACCATCCAGTCTCCAGGGTCGAGGGCAGTCAAGACCTGAGCTAGGGTGAGCATCTTGAACTTCTCCTTCCGGAGGAAGCGATTGGCGTTCCGGAGGTCCAAGATAGGACGCATGTCCTCCTTGTCCTTTTGGGCACCAGAAAGTAGTGGGAATAACAACCACGCCCTACTTCTGGGGTCGGAACGCGCTCGATGGCCCCCTTGGCCAAGAGGGCCGCAACTTCCTGTCGAAGAAGTGCCAAATGGTCCCCCGACATGCGGTGGTGCTGAGGTGGCATGGCTGGAGGGGCAGTCTCGAAGGGGAGGGAGTAGCCCCTTCGGACAATGTCTAAAACCCACCTGTCCGATGTGATGGTGCGCCAGTGGGGAAGGTGATGGCGAACCCTGCCCCCCACTGGCGTGCTGTGGACTGGAAAGGACGGACTAGGAGGGTTTTGAGGCCGCGGACGGGGCGGAGGTGGTGGCCTGACCCGCTCGCTGGTTACCCGACCCGCCTCGGCGGGAGCCACGTCCTCGGCCGCGCGAAGGCGTCTGCTGCGTGGGCCGGTGGCTGGGCAGTGGACGTGACTGGGCGCCCCTTCTGTGGCCACGAAAGGGGCGAAAAGCAGACTGCTGCGGAGGGCGCGAGGCGGAGAGGCCCAAGGACTTGGCCGTAGCCCGCGAGTCTGCCTTATTGCCAAAAAGGCGGATACCATCAAAGGGCATGTCCATAAGGGTGTTTTGGACATCGCCCGAGAAACCAGTGGTCCTCAGCCAGGCGTGACGGCGCAGCGCCACTGTCGTAGCAAGCGATCTGCCTAGCGAGTCAGCGGTGCGAAGGCCACATCTGATAGTGAACTTCGCTGCGTCTCTCCCTTCCGCAATAGCACAGGGGAGAAGTGCTTGGACCTCCTCAGGACACAGGGGCAGCACTTGCGCCACTGAATCCCACAGAGAGTGGGAGTAACAGCCCGAAAGGCAAGCAGTGTTCACGGACCGCAAGCCAGCACTGGAGGAAGAAAAAACCTTCTTCCCAAATTGGTCCCGTTTTTTGGATTCCCTATCCGGCGGAGCCATAGGGAAGGCGCTCTGAGAGGCAGAGGCTTGGACAACCAAGCTCTCGGGGGTGGGGTGTTGGGAGAGGAACAGAGGGTCGCCCGGGGCCGGGCGATGGCGTCGGGCTACGTTCCTGTCCACAGGAGCCCCTGTGGTGGGCCTGGACCAGGTGCCCAAAGAACGTCCGAAAGTGCGTCGTTGAACGGCAGCAGTGGCTCCGAAGAGGTAGCCGCCGGCTGAAGCACTTCCGTCAGGAGGTTAGTCCTGACAGCCACCGTAGGGAGCTCGAGGCGCAAGGCCGCAGCCGCCCTACGCAACACCGTTGCATAATTTGCTCCCTCCTCCGTAGCCACAGAAGGAGGAGACAGCATGCGAAGGTCAGGAGAGGTGTCCAGACCACTGGCATCCCCCAGTTCCTCAGCCCAGTCCTGATAAGGCTCACATTGAGCTGTGAGAGGGTCTTCCGACCCCTCCCAGTCCTCCTCGTCCTCCAAAACAGGTGAAAAGTAAGGAGGAGGGACATGAGGGAAAAAGGGTCCCATCGGCGTCGGAATCGGCGTCGAGCGACATCGATCCGGCTCCGTGTCTGGTGCCGGGGAGAACCTGGGGACGGCGCCGTCCGGGGCCTCGGACGGCGCCGTGAACGGTACCGGTGAGGTCGGCGCCGGTGGAGGTGTCGTTAGGTCAACCGGCGTCGACCGGGATCCAGGCCTGGATCCGAGGGGGTCCTGCGGCGCCGGGGCCGGAGCCGCCGGAGACACCGGGGCCGGAGCCGCCGGTGGTGCCGAGGGAGGACTCCCACTGGGGCCCGCGGGGCCCGAAGGTGCACCGGGGTAACCCTTAGGCCTGAAGATGCGGGCCATGGCCGACAGGAACTCCTGTATATCGGCCGGAGTCGACGTCGGACCCGGAACAGGCGTGTAGGCCGGCGTCGGCTGCGCGGGCTCCCCCGGAGCCGCGGGGGAGGCACAGTCTGGACCCTCGGCCGGGTCGCTAGACCGGCGAGGGGAGGTCTTAGAGCGACGCTTCTTAGACCTCTTGTGCTTCGCCTTACCTGAGGACGAAGACTTCGACCCCGACGAATGACGACGGCTCCGCGACCGGCCCCTCGACCTCGAGCGGCGCGGAGCCGAGTGCCGGGCCTCGAGGAGCTTTCGAGACCGCTCTCGCAAAGCCTTCGGGGCGAGGGACCGACACTCGGGGCACGACTGGGGGTCGTGGCCGCGCCCCAGGCAGAAGAGACACTCACGGTGCGGATCCGTAATCGACATCATGCGACTACAGACTCCGCATGGCTTGAAGCCAGGCATCCCAACTGACACCTTTGGAGTCGAAACGACTCGAAAAACTTGGACAAAAAGTCACAAAAATATTCAGTCAAAAAATGACTGGGGCACTGCTCAATCCGGATCTGCGCTTACATGCGCGGAAAAAGAAAGAACTGACGCCAGCGCGCATGGGCGGCGTCTAAGTACTGGCCGCGACGTCATCCCGGCGATCACGACGCCGACGACGGATGCGGAGTCGCACGACGCCGCCTACCGATGCGCAGGGGTACTGCTACGCAAAACTTTCCGGATCCAGCCTGACGCCTGGGGATATTATAAGGTAAGGAATCTGTCACTAACGTGTCTCTTTCAGATGTAAATATTTCAGTATAATTGGCACAGAACCAACAGCTCAAAGTGGCCAAGTCGAAGAAATACAGGTCTATGGGTACACATTTGTTTTTTCTTTTTTTCTTTCTTTTTTTCTTTCTTTTTTTCTTTCTTTTTTTCTTATAAACAGTCAGGTTTACATAGTGCACAGTTGATGGTCAATAGCAGTGATTGTGCAAATCCTCAACAAAAATAGAAATATTTTCATTTTGTACTTCTAAATTTAACGGTACTATGGTTGAAGAACAAAATTAGGTTTTCCTGTTGAGATGTTGGCATGCTATATAGCACATGGTTCTGGAGGAAACTGTGAATTAGTCAGTATGGAACAGAAAAAAGTTCACATACTTGTAGAAAAGAAATCACCATAAAGATATCTTTATCCTACTCAAAAGCCTGGGATCTCTAGTGACTTTACCCTGGGAATCCAGATCAAGTCAGAAGACTTTAGGTAAGAACATGGAACGATCATTGTTTCTTGGCTTCGACATCAGCAGTGTTTCCTCTGCCAAGTCCCTCCCCAAAATGACTATAAACTTCTATACCTTTTGGAAATGTATAGACAGAGTTGGCAAACACAGCTGCTCGTGCTGGCATTGGCGATTATCAGTGAGAGACTAGCAGTTTGGCATATTTTCTTCATGTTTTAGCATCTTCTTTTTTTCAAGAGATTGAAGCATTGCCCTCCAAGGAAGCTGCCATCACCATAACAGTCTGGGTGGGAGGTTTCTCAAAGACAAAGGTGTAATCGCCCCTTGTGGACTTGTACTTCGCATTCAGAGTCTTAAAGTCTGCTGACTTAAAGGAAGACGTTTTCCTACGACTCTTAGGCCTGCTCGAGGAACTGCGGCTCCATCTGAAGGAAGGTTTTGACAGAACAATCAAGACAGACAGAAATACATTGATAAACTGATCCTTCAGTAGCACAGCTAGTGCCTCAATGGGCAGTATCTTCACCAGGACCAAAATGTATCTCCCTGCACAATTAAGGTCATCAGGACGAATATGCCTCTTTTTCCCGCATTCCATTACCCCGCATGTTGTTACAACGCGGTCGTTACAACGACCGCGTTGTAACAACGCATACCATTACCCCGCAAGTCGTAACAACGACTTGCGGAGGGGGGGCGCTGGATGTTGGAATAGTAAAATGTACTATTCCAAATCCAGTGTGTGCGGACTGTAGGGAAGGTGTTGGATTTTCAAAACAACACCTTCTCCCCCCTCCGACCGCATTGTAACAGCATGCGGGGTTACGGATGCGGGGTGACGGTTGTTTACCCATCAGGACTGTGATCGTTGGCGCCAAGCCCAGTATCCGGATCAGATCATTTCTTGCAAGGAGCCGAAGAACAACTGGGCCACATTCATTGCAAGAACAGAAATGCTCAGTGCCAGATTATCAGGAACCAACCCACACCAATCAGCAGAAAAAGAGAAATGCTTAGGGCACACTTTAGTATATGGGTAACGAGTGGCACATATGCGCCTCAATGATTTTGCAATATCAGTGATGCAAATCTGCGCATTACACAGTTTTCCAGGGCCAATAGTTAGCAGCATATTCCCAAGAGATACTGGAGTCGAGACCAACAGCATATGGGTATTAGGATTTTGCATAAGTAAAATGTAAACTAAACCATTGTACCTAGAGGAACCATGCTGCAAACAGAGGTGTGCCAAAGAAATGGATGTATTTTAAGTTCAACACTTAATATAAAAGGGCACCTCACCTATTGTCCTGAGGGGTGTGTGTGCGCATAGGTATCATGATAACCTCGCGCAAGACTCTAGTCTTATGAATGTCATCTTCCTTGCGGGTGTATACCATCCAGACATTGTGCTTGATTTTGCTGCCATTGTATATTTGTGTTTTGTTTTAAAAATCAATAAACTTGATTATCAAAAAAATATAAAAGGGCAGCTCAAGCAAAATGTATATGTAAACGCTACTAGTTTCACCTTAAGAAAGGTGAGTAATGTCAAACCAGTTTATTTTCAGTGTACTTGAACTTGATAAAAGTTCTGCAGGACCCACAGAGCGCCCCCAGGGGTCGCACCAGGGAAACAGCACAGTGTTCCAATCTGTGCTGTGGCAGACACTTAAGGCTGTGAGCTGGGCGCAGAGCTGGACAGTGTGCTGTATCACATCAAAAGCACTGTTTCCAGTGCAGATTGGTGAAGGATGGATTGGCTGAAGCAGTCTGTTTGTCTTTCACTATGCAGGTAGAAACTGGCCTGTGCTTCAAAGGATCCCAGGGGGGACAGGTTGGCGATATTGAATGCCCAGGGGAGGATCCCTGGATTCTTCCTCCCTCATTTCAAGGGGCACTCTGGCAGTGCCCAACAATCATGTTGCAGAGGCAGTGTGCCTCCTTGTGGGCTCTTTGCCTCTGCGCATGCCTCTGTAATATGGAATGGATGCAAAGGCCTCTCTCATTTAAATGGGGCCATGCCTGAAGCAAATGAGGGAATACCACCTTGTGATCTATCACCAGTGCCATGTGCATTACAGGAAGTGTCACACAAGCCTATGTGGCCTCTTCTGTAATACCATAAGATCAAAAAGTAGTGTAACCGCCAGTTATACCCCTGGGACACTTTCTATAATAAGCCTCCGGATAGGTTAATGGGTTTATACTGCCATACTGCACTTACCTCTAATTAGTTTAGCATTCACATCTTCATTAACTTTGGCAACGTTGATGATCATGCGAGCTTGCTTCGCGTACCGAAGAGTGCTGAGGGATTCTTCGATGTTACTGGCAGCAGGACTGATTGTAGCAATCATAGTAGTCTTCGAATTTCCACCAAGACTTTCTTTTAATAACCTTTTCCAACAAGAGAAAAGTGGCAATGAATTAAAAAAAAGGCTCATTGTTGCAGCCCTACTCAACCTTTAGTTGCTGGTCTATAAATCTAAGGACAGTGGACCTTTCTTGACAGTAACTGATTAGGATTCAAAAGTCTACTGAGAAATACATTGCTTACAGACTCCACACAAAGAGCAGGGGATTGCCCAAAAGCATATCAATGTATTCAAGACACCTACACTGGAGGATGGAGTGATTTAAATTCCTGACAATTGTATTTAGGGGATTGATGCAGAGGATGTGAGTAAGCACAAGTCATTAAATCGCCAGCATACATTTTCAACAAATTTCTTGTTTGACATTTTTATTCCATGTTGTAATATTGTCTCTCCACTGGTGAGAAATTTAGATTGAGTAGATTATATCCCTCTCACAACACATATGACTCATGTAATGAATGTGAGAGAAGGATTAAGACAATCATTTGAAGACCAATTCAATTCCATAATGGGGAAAGCTGGGTGGATTTACTGGCATTGGTGCATGTAATTTGTGGTGTAGAAAACGTATTTTCACTAAGCAGAGAAATAAAAATGCTGTCACAAACTTTTCACTATTCTAAAAATAATAGTGGATGTACGGACATGGATCATTGAAATTACTGACAAAAGGTATATTCTGTTGTTCTTACGATCAATAAGAGTCATCACACTCCCCAAAAAACAGGAACCTGGCAGGTATGACCTGGAGGAAATGTGTAATCGTTTTACTATTCTTAGGTTGTATGATTATTTTTATTCTGATGCTGCGAGAGAAACTGCAGGCTCTTAGCTGCTTTTCGCTCTTACCTGCGCGGTATTCTAAACATTGAATTGTTCATCTCCTTTGGCAGTTGGCAGCCGGTGGACTCACTGTATGGTCACCGCAACACTGCTGGGGGCTATTTATTACAATGAATCATCTTTCTTGTCAAGCTGTGTTTTCCTTTCCGCACCACATAAAGACAGACATATAAGGCACACTTTTAGATTTCAGGTATGCAGATATTGTTTCGCATGTAGATAGAGAAATAACAGGACCAACTCCCAATGTTTTATGGAGACCTGGCATGCCTGTCGGTGCCAGTTCTTGGTCACAATCTGGAAAGAGCTTCAGAAACCTAGCACTAGTGTGAACTTGCTATGAACCAGAGTGCACATATATGAAATCAACTTTGTTTCCACTGCCCTCTCCCCAAAGGAAAACTTAGGTTATCTTGCTGTTCAAATTGTCAAGTACTGTGCTATATTCCTGTTAGACCTGCCATCCTTGGAGTGGTTTCCCCCTAACTTTTTGCCTTCAGATCTCTTGTTTTTGCTGACTTCATTTTTTCTGGACTTAGGACTCTGCACACATTACCTCTGCTAACCAGCTCTAGAGTGCTTGTGCTTGTTACCTAAAACATGGTAACATTGGCTCATATCCAATTGGCATATTTACTTTACTTATAAGTCCTTAGTAAAGTGCACTACATGTGCCCAGGGCCTGTAAATTAAATGCTGCCAGTTGGCCTGCAGCACTGATTGTACCACCCACTTAAGTAGCCTTTAAACATGTTTCAGGCCTGCCACTGCAGACCCTGGGTGTGCAGTTTCAACCTGCCAAGTCGACCTGGCAAAATAAACCTTTTGCCAGGCTCAAACCTTCCTTTTTTAATCCATATAAGTCACCCCTAGAGTAGGCCTTAGACAGGCCCATGGTCAGGGTGCAGTGTATTTAAAAAGTTGGACCTGTACTTTTAAGTTTTACATGTTCTGGTAGTGAAAAACTATTAAATTCGTTTTTCACTACTGCAAGGCCTATCTCTCCCGTAGGATAACACTGGAGTTGCCTTATTATATTTTATGTGTCATTTCCAAATGGGAAGAGATAACTGGTTCATGTTTGGTGTCTCTGGAATCCTAATTTTAAATCCTAACTTATGAAGTCAGATTTTAAATTACAATTCTGAAAATGAAATTTTTAGAAAGCTGGCATTTTCTTGAGTTTGCCATTTGGAGCCTGCAGCCTGTCACATGGCTGGGTGTAGTTGGGCTTTGTGCATTCCTCCTAGACAGCCACACACAATGAGAGGTTAGGTGTGGCTAGATGGGCCATCGCAGACAGAATGGGAGAGAGTAGGTGGGCCCAGCCTCACTTACACCTGAATAGGATGTCTCCACACAAAGGGCTGCATACCACCTGTGGTTAGTTTCAAGCCAGGGCAGAGAAGGAAGGAAATCGGCGCATTTCAAAGGCATGCCTCGAGAAGCTTCTCCCTACTTCAAAGGCACAACTGTGCATAAAATAAGGACCTCAGATACAACCACTTCAGTACACTTCTGAACTTGGGGATACTCTGCCAGGAAGAAGGCATGCTGTGCTGCTGAAAGGACTGTCACTCTGCTGGACTGCCACTCTGAAGGAGCTGCTGCTCTGTTGTGCTGACTTGCTTCCCTCTTGCAAGGAGAGGAAGAACTGGACCTACAATGCATCTTCAACCCAGATCACTAGAGTGACTCAAAGGGCCAGTATGCTGGCCTCCTTATCTAAGCCTCAGGGACATAAAAGGCTCCCCAACAGCTCCTGAACCACTTTGCAGCAAATTCCTGACCCCAAGTGGTGCCCCTCAGGTCCTGGACCCTTGGTGTGACTCAGCGGGCTCTTAAATCAAGCTTTTGGGCTCTTTGCGACCGAAAACGGGCCCGTTCGCACCGGAACTGCAATGCTTGCACCAAAACCAAAGTGAGCCGCTGCCAGCCCATCTCGTCGCACTGCAAGCATAGATCGCCGCAGAGGACTGCCAACGCAAGGCTCCAGCCCAGTAATCAGCAACACCTGGCTTGCTCCCCGTGCCACACTGACCACCACCAGCAACACTCTCCTTGCTCCCTGTGGCCCTCTCCAATGCAAACGGAATTCTTGGCATAAAACTTGAGAAGGTAAACCTTCAGCAGGACTGATCTGGGACTGTATCAGACCCACACAACATCATGGTCAGCCAGAACTTTTGAACCTGACCCAGTCCTGAGTGATCAAATAGCCGCGGTTGGCGCTTATTGCTTTTAGGCACTGTATTAAAATGTATTCTTTAAAAAATCATAACTCCGGTTCTACTGATTGGATTTTTGTCATTTTGGTCTTATTAAATAAGTTCTATTCGTCTAACCTGGAATGGGATCTATATTTGTGGTATTTTAACTGTTTCAATCTTTAAAGTGTTGCACAAATACTTTATACATTGCCTCCAAGTTATGCCTGACTGCTCTGTGCCAAGCTACCAGGGGGTGAGAACAGGTTCATTTGGGCTTTGCTTGTGCCTTTCCTTGACTACGTTTGTTGTTGCTGCTTGACCAGGGCTCTCATCTCAGTCAACCAGCAACCCAATGTCTAACAGTTGCACTTCCACAACAAGTTCACTAATATAGTTTTTCTGCAGGTCTAAGGTGACACTGATGCAAGCATCAAATCCAACTTGAATATCAAAGTTGCAAACCATAATGCAATTATTCCATCAAGCTCCTAACAGTTATAATGCTAACAAAGGATTGACATACAAACTTT
Source organism: Calotriton arnoldi (assembly GCA_963921515.1). Lineage (NCBI taxonomy): Eukaryota > Metazoa > Chordata > Amphibia > Caudata > Salamandridae > Calotriton > Calotriton arnoldi. The sequence continues at coordinate 544,832 of CAWUFW010004703.1, forward strand.
GAGGACCTACACTGTAAAGCTATACTGCTAGAATAAGTTATACAAGTGGACACATACCAGTCGTGAAATACAACAGTTGGCATCAGACAGGTGCAAGTAATTATACAAACTTTACAAAAAAGGGTTAATGGATTAAATGCAGACAGCAACAAAACAACCAGATTAATTTGGTTGTTATGACCTGAAAATTAAAAAATGGGCCATGGAGACACAGAAAAGAGTGGACATCAGAAATTGCTTTCAAGAGTCTGAATTAATTAGTTTTCGATGCAAGACCAGCTGCATCATCAACTAAGCCATCACGACCAGCACCCCCGCCTAACTGGCTGAAAAGTTTAGCATCTCTGGAGGCTCTCGGCAGGCTCACAGGCAGGACACTAACAGAATGAAAAAATTAAAAATTAAAAATGAGGCAAGAGGGCTTCCCCATTTATGCACCCAGGATCTATCATATTAAATAGCAATAAGATAAATATCCACCTCTCTAAAGAACACCACATTGTGACAGTAATTGTTTCACATCCCCTCTCAGGACACAGCTCCCTAACTTAAATTCACAAATAAAAGTTTAGAAGTACGGGAGAAGTTCTACATCTCTGCCTAAATGTACTTTTACACTCTTTCTAATCCACAAATCAGGTGTAATAGTACACCTTGAAAGCCATGCTAGGCACAGGTGTTTCGGTGTACTATTGGAACCATCAGGTAACCTATTAATAGGTTGTGTATTCCACTGTGTGGAGATGTACGTAGTGCACAGTTCGGAACACTGGGAATAGTAGTTGAAAGTGCAAAAACACCTTGTTCTTTGTCCAAGGGGAAAAAAAGTCCCTGTGGAGAAATTCCTTGCCCCACAACCGCACCAAATCTGGGGTTGATCCGTTCCCATTCCAATCAATGACGGGGACATACTCCAGTCCTTAGCTGGAGTAAGTGTCTGACCATTTCCTTGGTGGGAAGAAGTCGGACATCAGTTTAAAAAGGCCCCTCAACATATGTTTGGGGGTATTCACAAACCTAGAAAGCAAGGCACACCTCGATCCTCCCTTCTCCTACCCCTTGCATCCGCTTTACTACTGCAGATGTATTCACACTCATGCCTGTCAGAACAAGCTTGTGTATTTGTGACAGGTGTAAATGAAGGCATTTGCGGTTGTAAAGATAGGTTTGCAGCCAAAAACACAACTGTTATTTGGGCCCTATGATTAAAGTTCTGTCTTTGACCCCATCAGAGCTCTGATGTCTTTTAGCTAGGTTCACGACCTACACATACATAAATACACAAATATGTTCACATCCACATACCTCACAAGGAAACCTCTACACTGGGTTGTTCTGCATTATATACCCAAGTAGTTTGCCAGTTAGATAGCATCACAAAACGCCCTCCTTAAATCGTGGGATATCATTTAAAAAATAATTGTCATCTGGGAATGCCCTGCAGTACAACGCTACTGGACCCGAGTCATTCGAGTGATGTCTGAAGCCCTCGATACACAAATACCCCTCGATGCTCGTTGGCACCTGCTTGGCATCACTGGTGAAATCCGCTGGCCGTCGCAAGTTAAAACCTGGCTAGCTCTAGCCTCTGGTGTAGCAAAACGAAACATCCCGAGACAGTGGGGTGCAAAGGAGATAGGAACACTTAAAGCCTGGAAGCGAGACTTAGATTGGTGTTGCCTGACTGAAAAGACTGTCTACCAGAGCAGGGGATGCCCTAAAAAGTGGGAGAAGATATGGAATGCATGGGATAGGTACAGATCCTTGACACTAATGGACGCAACAGGGGGGATTAATCATACTGGCTAAGTAGACAATTGAGAATGGACAGACCCTTCCCCTGTGCATATGGTATGTAATTTTGTAACGACGGCCGATGCCTCAGATGATGTACAATGTGTCGATTATGTGTAATGATGGGATGTTTACATGTTTGTTTAATCAATCAAAATAATTTTTTTTTAAAATAATAATAATTGTCAGGAGTTTTAAGTTCAATTAGTGCAACTGAAGAAAGTCAAGATTGCGAATGCCCAAATCTGTTCAATGAAAGGCCAGTACTCGGAGAGTGTAGAGAAACATAAGAGACACACATGGCTGCACGTATTAATCTGCTACTTATTATTATTAAGCCACTCCACCGTATGAACTTACCAGGTAAGGACAGAGTCACGGTAAGGGATGAAAGCCCTCTTCTTCAAATGTGTGCTTTCCGACAATGCAGAAATAACCTTCCCCAGCGTGAAAAGGGATTTATTGATGCTCATACCTTCCTATACAAAAAAGCATAAGAAAGAATATCCACAAATAAATGCATCCTTTGTGGAAGTAATCCAGCAACATTTGCAAACATACTCAAGTTCCCTGTATCGAACAAAAATAGAAAGCACCTACATCTCAGTGGCACATGACAACCAGCTAAAGATTTCAACAGCAAAAGAGCACATAAAAACTTTCAGTTTGCTTTTAAAGCGCTCACCATAGTTAGTCAATGTGCACCCAATATAGCACAAGGAGATTTACCGTTCTTGCACACGCAACAACTACTTATAATGGCCAAATTACACATGCTATCAGTCTGGGGTTGGGTTCTTAACAGTAATCCCGACAGGATGGTGAAGAGATCTTTCCTCCGCTTCCCAACACACATACATTGAGAGCATCAACTGCACTAGAAGACTATCTCCAGCATTGGCGCCGAAGGATACCTGGTGTGTGGCACACCTAGTGCTCACAGAGTACACACACAATTCACACTTAAACAAGTTGAACTGAAGGTTAGATTTGCTGCTGTATTCTGAACAACTGCAGGGTACCTTCAGGCAAGTAGAACACTTAGCCAGAACTGTCTCTGGTCACTCGCTGGTGATTGCAGAGGTCAGATGGGGGACAAACCCAAAATCCTGAGCTAGAAATGAAGGGTGTACGAGTCAGAATTACGGGTAAAGTTAATAGTATCGACCCGCATACACCAACAATTTGAAGTGAATGAAGCCTCGACAGAAGACTCCCACAATGAATGGGAGTCCGACTGCCTGTCGAGCATTTCTGATAAGTAGAGAAGCAGAGAGCAGGTATATCAAAGCACCAAGGACCCCAGAGGGACATATAGTAAACACTAAATAACAAATAAGAGAGGCAAAGTCCAAATGTATGCGATTAGAGAGCTTTCGTCGAATATGTTCAGAAGGTAAGGCTTAAATAACGGACTCCAATGCAAGCCAGAGACCTTTGGTCCCCGTTAGGCACTGATGAAATTGAGCTGCCATCAAGGATTTGGACTCAGGTAAAACACCAGGTGGGGATGGACTTCCTGTGGAGCTCTATTCCACATAAAGTGAACTTTAGTCCACGTAAAGTGTGGCATTGGTGCCTAAATTAAAGGAATTTTATGAGGTAACATATAATGAGAGGAGTGCTCTTGCCGTCCGCCCGAGAGACACCCACTGCCACAAGCCTAAACTAGGAAAGGATCTTTGGTGGTTAAAGCATACTGCGCCCTTTCAAAGCTCATGCACTACAAGATGTCGGCATAGATCCTAATCAACAGGATAAGACCCTTGCTGGTCTATCTGGTTTATCCTAACCAAAATGGCTTTATTCCTAACAGATGTACGACCATGAACATTAGATGCTTTTGCTACGTCATGGAAAAATGTCCCAAGACACAACAAATACCCACAGTAGTGAAGGCCTTTAACACCCTGTGTTAGGATAATTTTTTCTGATTCTTGGAGGAGATGGTGATTGGGACGCAATCATTAAGTGGATCCGACTCAAACACTCCCATATAATGGCCTGTATTAAGACAGGAAGCACCATCTCAGAAGAGTAGCCAAACGAACGAGGGAGGTGACAGGAGTGCCTGCTTTCTCCACAACTGTACGCCTAAGGAGAGGTTACATAGGAGTGAGACTCAGACATAGGGCATAAGGATTGGCCTGAACATGCATATTATTTCACTATATGCGGATGATGCCCTATGAATATATAGAAGTACTAAATAATCTTAGTGTTTGAAGTTCTATTAGGCTTAAAGGTAAATTCCACAAAGTCCTCCATATGTGCCGCACAACATCTTGATCAGACCCAATCTGATAGGCTGGTGGGATCCCATTTATAATAGGAGGAGGCACCTTCAAATATTTAAGTATTCAAATATACGATGAGGACGACGGTCTCACTGTCCTCACTTTCAAGAATTAGGGTCAATTGTGTTGTGGAAGAAACACACTCTTTCTTGGTGAAAAGAAGAATTATAGTGGCTAAAAATGATACTCCTCCGAAGACTACTTTATGTCTTCGCTACTATGCCAGTGAGACTGCCCACAAGTATATCTGGAGGCATAAACAGTATAAAAATGTATTTGATATGGGAAGGCCGCAGACAAATGTTTGCTGAATAAACTGCAGCTGTCTGTAACAGAGGAGGGACTTTGGACACCGGACCTAGAGCTACACTATTCAGGCTGTGCAACTTTAGTGGGTAGCTAGATGGACGTCAGATGATGCTGCGGCAAACATATTATCGGATAGGCCATGTGAGAGAAAGAAGATACACTTTTTTGTCTACTAGAGACCTTTGACAAACATGTTAAACATTCTAGACTGATGACAGTTGCATGATATTGTTTAACCACAATGTTGGCCCACACAAAATCTAAAGTCTCCTTTTTCTCAGATATGCCCATTTGATCTCTCCTGATTATGTGCAGCTTGGCTAAGGGAATAAACATGTGAGCCTGGGAGGCTAGAGAAGTAGCCACATTGGCGGACCAACTTGAGAATAGTAACTTCCACATGATCCAGAGCCTGAAACAGAAGTATCTAATAATTGTGGGACAGTTTCTCTCCTTCAATGCACTGCTCCAATTGATACAAAAACATGGAGTACAAACATAGAGGCCCTGGCAACGCACACAGTTCTATACACATTATTAGTTATGGGTAACTCATGCAAAACAGCAACAATAATCTACAAAAGCCTGGTTGACATGACTAAATTGATAAGGATGACAGAGAAAATTGGGGGGATAACTTTGGCAAAGATATAAATAATAATGAATGCCGTAGGCTTCTATCACACCTCCAAACTGTAACTAGAAAATCAAGGTTTAAGCTTGTGCAATTTAATGTACTGCGTTGCAGGTATTTAATGCCCAATAAACTACATAGCATGTTCCTGTGACTTCTGATAGGAGCCTTAGATGCCAGACATGTAACAATGACTTACTTATGCACATGTTTTGGGCCTGTCCAATACTGACAACCTACTGGTGAAACATGTTTGACTGTGCAAGGAAAGTAACAGACCTTCAGCTGGAATTGAGCCCTAAAGAATCCCTCCTTGGCTTCTTCCCCAGGGCGAAGCAGTGTAAAATGGCATGTAAAATTGCAGAACATGCGTTGTTGTTGGCTAAAAAGCAGACAGCAGTGTTATGAAAAAGCGATCATGCACCACCGCCAGTTCAGTGGGAAAAAGAACTTTACCAAAGTGTGGAAGCAAAGGTCATGGTATTAACCACTATGCTGAGTAGAGGTAACTCGCAACCGATAATCCATGAGTAGGATACACACCTAACTGAATAGCCATTATAGACTATAACCATACCCGTATGAAGGTCTCATGATATCCCACACAATAGAAGGATAAAACACGTGTAATCGCAGTCATTTACGGTAGCCGGGAAAGGTTTTAGCACAGTAGATGGGGCCTAGCACTGTATGATGGCACATTGTATTTGGCTGACCTGGCTGTTAATAATGTGAATAATATTCTCTTTTTGTTGTAGGCAACTAATTAATTGCTGGCCAAATGCAGAGACACATAATGCTGAGTACTGTGCCTGAAAACTATATTTGAAATATAAATGCTGAAATGGCCCTTCCACAAACATCTAAGAAATACTGTAATGTATGACATGCCCTAATTTGAATGTTCGTTAATGGAAGATTTCATAAAATGTATTAAAAAAAATTGCCACTGATTATGTTTTTCTCAGCTGACCAATTTCAGGGCAGGGGTTAATCATGTTACTTTAAGGGAAATTCTATGTGTTTTTCTTAAGATATTATATTTTTCTTATGAGCAAAGGACACCAATAACTTACCATAAACGTTTTTACAGTGTATATAATAATAAACCACTTGTAAAACTCACAGGCATTCCACTATGTCACACAAGAGGCAAATATTAGTCATAAATTAGTGCTAGTTTCTACCCTGCTCCCTCCCCATGTAATATGACCCCCCTTTGATTACAGTTTGTTAGAATTTTCTGCCTCATACCCATGAATCCTGATGAAAAGAATATAATTACCTTCAATCTGTCGCCAGTGGTTTGTGCTGAAGAACAGCGTTCACTGCCAGCCAAGTCCACTAAATTAATCCGGCTTGTAATTCTGTGATCGTGCTCCTCTTCTTCCACAAACTCAGTCTAAAGCAGAAATATTAGATAAACTGTGATGTAAAATTAGACAAGTGTAGAACAATGATTGACTTCAGGCTAAAAAAAACAAAAAACTAACCTTATCTGTGACGGAAAGTCCCAGTGGGAAAACCAGTAAAGATCCATGGAAAACTTCTACCACTACACTACACCCCTGAATGTCAATGGCTTAAACCGCAATGCAGAAAACCGTCAAGTAGAGACAATGACTACTTTTCATGAGAAACTTGTCACACTGCCTCCTTCCCCTAAAACAGGCGTCAAATGACGTCAATGACTGGCACAGCCAAATAATGTTGAAAAAAAACCTTTTCAACATCTAATTCCACTGATAAAACATAGGGAAAGCAGTACCTTTGTTTGTGTCATCACAATTGTACAAACGGAATGGGATCGAGAGCTCTTGTCGTTCATACCAGTGGCAGCCGTTGCTCTCTGCTCATTTCCCAATTCCAGCCAACTCTTTAAAAAAAAAAAAAAAGCAAATAGAGTGATCAACTACAGTTTACATTTTCCTACAACCACATTTAAAAAGCAGTTCTTAAAGAATTCATTAGATTGGAAATTTGAAGAAATATGTTCACATATTTAAATATGGAATTGCAACTTACATTGTTTAAATGACAGATTCTCTAATAAACAGAAATGTACTGAAGATGAAAATGTTAATCACTTCTATAGACGTTTCAAGGTTACTTAGAGACTTATTAAGATGTCAGACGGACCGTCATCGATCCGTCCCACATCCAAGGCATCGGTCCGACCGCCAGATTACCATGCCACTGTCTGGTCCCACTGAGGGCTGCCATATTGGAGGTATACATGAGCAGCAGCCTTGCTGCATCCGGCAGTGAGAGACGGGGGCTGCAGAACTGGAAAGGAGAAACGGTGGAGCCGCACATGTCAAGAGGACTTGGCCAAAGGTTGCGGACTGTGGCAGGATCATACTAAGCAGGTGAGCTCAATATAGAACTCAGCCAGTCTGCTGAACCTGGATCGAATGTGGAGGTGTGCCACTCCGACCAGATGGACCAGGAGAAGCAGGAGGCAGGGGGCGCAGAGGGTAAGGCTAACCAGCAATTAAAAACATTTTATAATAGTCAATGGTCATGGTTGAATAGGACTGAGGCCCAAACTAACGCTGACCACAATGGTCAGATGTACTAACCAGGTTTGTCCTGGTCAAAAATTCTACCTTGTGACTTCAGTCCTTTAACTCCCAATCCACCACTGAAGTACACTTCTAAAGCTCCCCAAGGACCTCAGTGGAGGCAGTTAGCCACTACCTTCCGCCCTTTGAGTCTCAAAAGGGAGGGTCCATTCGAGGTCCAGCTGACACTGGCCAGCTGGGCAGATGCAGGAAAAGGCCTCTTGCGTCTCTTTAGGTTTAACAGAAGGTCGGCTTTATGGCTCTTGGAGTCCACTTCTTTGTCTTGGGTACAAGAGGGAGAGCAGTCCAGTCTACTCAGGTCTCAGACGGCAAGTTCAGTCCTCTTCTGATTTTGAACAGGTCCAGGAGTGTGCTGAAGTGGGTGCCTGGAAGTGCCACATTTATGCCTGGCAGGTGATAGTGGGTGGGAATGACCACTGGGAACCAGCTAACCAATGGGGTAAATTTTTCCTTGGTCTAACCCTACCCATTTTAGACATTTACAAGATGGTCAAAGTCTTCAGCCACACTAAAGTTAGGCTCTGGGGACTTGCATAGGGAGTGTTCTGTGGTGATCCTAGTGTCCTCCCACATCTAAGACCAAGATCTAGTGTGTGTACCCACAACAACCTCAGAGAAAGAAGTATGGTAGAACAGAGTTTTCAGCAACCAGACATAGGATACACAAGAAATGCTTTAGCGTCCTGCCTTCGTCCTTTGAAGTGCACCCCAAAGATATGTATACCCAACTGACCTGTCAAACAGGCTGCGACACTGAAATGTCAAAAAGAGGCCAACTGTGGTTGGGGGGGTCTGTGAAGCTGATGGGACAAAAGAATGGCCCTATCCAAGTGCAGGCTAACTTTTGCATGCCACAGGGGAGGCCTCTTTATAGTGTACCCCAAGTGTCATACGAAAAACCCCAACGGACCGGTCAGGCATGATGTGACATTCAAGCAGGACTTGGCACTTTAATTTCAAAATGGATCCTCCCAGCCCCCCTACATATTCTGTCAGGTTCAGATGGTTCATCTCTGCACACTCAGATCAGCCTACTTTTGCTCCTGAGATCAAGTTCACACCCATTCATATGCTAATTACTGACTGCCCGAAGTGGGAGAGCAAAATTCAGATTTAGCTTTCAGGGACTTCAGGCAGGACAAAGGTAACTTTTCAAAAGTTACTTTTCCGTAATATACAGAAATAAATCTTACCTCTCCATTGAATTGCATTTTTAATAACAAAATAATTGGTTAATTATTTCTCCAGATACAGTATTAGTAATTCATATTGCATCCCAGTGCTTTCCTATGAAATAGCCAACCCTACTACACTGAAAATAGTTTGAAGGGCTAGTCACTGTAAAGACATGAGTAGCATAAAACCTTTACATGTCCTACTTTTAAATACCACGCACCATGCCTTATGGGCAATAAGGCCTGCTTAAGTGTGACTTAGAAATATTTAAAAGGAAAGATATTTAAAAGGAAAGTTTAGGCCTGTCAAAGGGGCTTATTTTGACAGGACAAATTTGCAGTTAAAACCTGCACAGCCAGGCTACTGGTGGCCTCCAGGCATCTTTACATTGTCACTGTCGTGGGTGGCACAATGGGTGCTACAGTCCACATGCAACATTTAACTTACAGGCCTTGGGTACACCATGGTACCATATACTAGGGACTTGTAGATCAGTCAAACATGCCAATCAGGTGTATACCAAAAGGAGAAGCACAAGCACTTTACTGCGGATTAACTGGGTAAAGTGCACAGAGTTCTACAGCCAGCAAAAAGAGGGTGCAGCAAAAAGGCAAAAAAGAATTGTAGTGATCCTGCAAAAAAAAAAATCAAAATTTCCATCAGGTGGGTTATTCTCAGGATTGCACGCTTGAAGAGCAAATGTCAAATTCTGCATTAGTGCCCACTGTATTTTGCATCTGCCTATCAGGGCCTAGCAGCCTCATATGTTGTTTCCCATTCATGACAGTCGCATTTTTTCCTATGTTTTCTATTAATATAATATGACATTGTGCTTTATCTGTGTGATACGTTTTTGATAATGTGCATTAATCTCTATATTCATATATTTGTACCTCGCTTATCTCTGGGACATCTATTTCAGAACAGTTCTGATAATTACTATAAAAGACATTTTCAATTCTCTCAAGGAGAGAGGAAATGTAGGAGGGTGGCTTTTTGCAGGTTCACCTCCACTTTTGGTGACTTTAGGCACTGGTGTAATGACTAAGCACACTGGGGCACGGACATCCAGCACCCAATGTATGTGCTCTGACTCCTAAAGGTTTGCATCAGTGGATACAAATTGGCTAATCTCTGATTGGCAAGGCTAACTTACAAGTAAATCCCTAGTTAAAGGTACTTCGAGTACCTAGGGCCTGTAGGTTAAGGTGCCTTTAGTGGACTGCAGCACTATTTGTGCCACCACTAAAATGGCAAGTAAAGATTTGGTAACAGAGCTCTTCTGCAGCCTAGATGGCAAGTAAAAAGATATGTCGTTTGGAAAGTTTAACTTACCTTTAAGTCCCTGGTACATGGTACTCAGGGTCTGTATGTTAAAGTTCCACTAGTGGAAGCTAGTGCACTTAAGTGTGCACCACTGCAGTGGCAAATAAAAACAGGACCGTTGAAGCACTGTCAAATTCGACCTGTGAAATGAACCCTTTTGACAGGTCCAAAACTCCCTATTTATTACCTATAAGTCTCCCCTAAAGTCTACCCTATGTGCCCAGAGGAAAGTGTGCATGGTTTTAAATATAAGGCCATTTATAAATTTTGTTCTACATGTGGAAAATCTCCAGAGGTGAATTTCCCTCTTGGAACTAGACCAAAGGGGGTTTCAAAGTGTCAAATTATTAGTTATTTCGAATCCAATTTATTGTCAAAGTCGGATTTAACATAACTATTTTAGAAAAGCAGTTTTAGAAGCTTTACTTTTTTTAAGGTGCCTAAAAGGCCACAGGTAGCATTCTCTGATTTGCCCAGCAGCTTATAGCTGCCAGGACTACCCTGTAATTAGGTGTCAAGTGTTCTCAGGAACTGAGAACAAAGGAGCCATCTGCTGGGAGTCATTTTCCTCTCCTGTAGCAGGATGGTTGGGGAGGGGGCCTAGTGGGCTAATTACACTTCAAAGGCAAGTTGCCCCTGCTGTAACAGATGTCACTGAGCGCATGCCTGCCTCATTTCCTTTGTTGGCCAGTCAGCCTGGCTGCACTTTAATTGGTACAAGTTATCCTGAAGGGGGCAGTGTAGTCCCCAGGTAGCCACACCTCGGGGGGCTAGAGAGCTCCAGATAGGGAAAGAAGGGTCTGGCCATGTTGGTAGTGGGAGACTGGGTAGAATAGTGCATTCTGGCATAGTTTAATGCCGCACTTCCCAGGAAATAGCCACAAGGTGGGCGGTATATCCCAGGAGAGTGGTAGCCCTATTGGCTAGTGAGTCCACAAGCTTCTGCAAAGGATAAAACTGGCAACCATGCCAAGAGAATTAAAGAAAACTGCTGGGCCTGTGGAAAACAGAGGGAATGTGCTTGCTGCACTCTTGGACCGCACAAAGAGAGGCTGTACCAGGGAGGACTGCACCTGTTGCACCAAGGATTGCACCAAGGAACACTTTTCTGATATTTGACCTGTCAGGAGCAACCCCAAAGGCTGGACCTGTCCTAGTTGTACCCAGGATGGAAGTGTGGTCTCCAAAGACTAGTTGGCTAGTCTTCTGTACAGCGACAGGGTCATCACATAAAGCTACAAGACGTTACCTGCAACCCAAAGAAAAGGAAATTTCAGTTTGCCAATTTCTACTGGTTTTGCTCTGGACCCGGTTAATGCATCCTGTGACAGCGAGTCCTGGCTGCCAAGTAGTGTACATAAGGTCCTGGGGCCCTTAGAAGATAGAGTATATTCATACTGCCTAACCCTAAATGTTGAGACTTAAAGACTTTTTTCAAGGATTTTTGCCATGAGACCTGAGAGTAGACCAGCAACAACCTGAAAGCCTATCCACAGAAGTTGGATCGCTGGTTGGATTAAATTTGCGGTTGACCCAGCTGAGAGCAGCTTGACTCCTTAAAAAAGTCCCCTTTTGCAGGATTTCAGCAGGGCCAATTCCGAGGAGCAAGCTGTCTATGTCGAGCCCCTCGACGAATCCCACATGTAAAACTCACATTTGACAAAGAAAATCCTCCAAGAAAATGACTAAGAGCATGGTTTTAGATTTCAGTGGACGGGTTACTCAGTCACAACTGTGACGGATATCCCATCTGCCGAAATATAAATCCCATAGGATATTCGGGGGATTTATATTTCAGCAGATGGCATATCCATCACGGTTGTGACAAAGTAACCTGTATGACAAAATCTAAATCAGGCCCTAAGTTTGAAGGTAAAGATTTGATTGGTACAAACCTAGTCCCTGTATCCAGCCTGCACGCCGGAGCAATCAGCCTTAACTTTTGACTTTGACCTGGTATAGTGCAACCAGATACCCGGGGATGACGCTTTGAGTTTTTTGGCCCTAGATTCAATTTAAAAAAGCTAATTTCATCTAAAAAATCATATTTTCTGTTCCCTACAATAGATTTTTATCGTTTTGGTATAATTTTAAAAATTAACATTCATACTATTGTTATAAATTGGCGTGGGATTTTTATGGTGTCGTCTTTCTTACTTGTTAACTATTTTGGTGTAGTTAAATGCTTTACACGTTTTCTTTCAAGTTAAGCATAACTGCTCTGTGCCAAGCTGCCAAGGGTAGAGATAAGGTTAAATTTATTGAGACTGAATTGTATCTTAAAGTAAATTGTGGCAAGATTACTTGATGAGGTCGTATAACCCCATCAACTAATAACCCAGTTTCCTACAGGAACATTTCTAGCTTTTACGAAAATTGGCATTTTATAGCAAGGCTGCAGACTGAGAAAGCAGTGGCTTCTCAAAAGTATAAATTGACCTTGCAGGATGCTTTGGAGCATTTGACTTTCCCTACCAGGTCTGCCACAAATGCTATTCACTTCTCACGATGGTAAACCTTTCAGTGAAAGATTAATTAGGAAGGTAAATTAAAGAAACATAGCAAGGTGTCTGTTTTTATATTATTTACTTGCTATACTTTTAAAATCGCCAAATTTCTTTTGATATCTACTGTAATAATTAGACCTATACTTTGCTTCAAATAAAGCCTTCTAAAATGTTTAGTATTTCTTCTGTGTGTTCTCTTGGGAGTAACGGTGAAGGGAACCCATTGAAAATCCTGTGAATGACTGGTACTATTGGTGTTTTCCAAATGCAATGCTTTTTGTGGAATTCAATAGAGATTCATGGGACGCCACCAGTCAGTTTCCCCCCTGAGTCCACTCTTAATGGTAAGCAGGTATACCTGTGCTTGCCTTAAGATCCACGGAAACATAACAGGTGTGGTCAGGATTGACCCAACACTCAACTTTTCCTTACTCTTACTTCACCTGTCTTTATTTGGGAAGATTTTAAAGCATGAAACAGGGGGACTCAAAGATTTCAGAAACAGTCTGATCAAAGACAGCACTAGAACTGAAATTTGTCTATAATGAGCAGCTAACGTGCGCATGACATAATTTGTGATATAGCTCTGACAAGCAACAGAAGACGTCATACTTGAGATTGAGAGGATATGATGAAAACCCAATAGATAAGCCCCTTGGCTGGAGTAGTATTATGAAGTACACCAAGAGTTTATAACAAAGCCTTGCATGTCAAGAGCATTTCCTCTTTATGAAACACTTATGCTGAGATTCTTTGTATGGATAATGTAAAATGTTATATACCTTCTGATTTCCCAAAAATGGAAGGTCTCTTCTCCAAACACGTATAAGGTGTAGGGAAGAAGGTGTGCGATTCATAAAGCTCGTAAGAAAAAAGAAGTGTGCAGTCATATAATCACAATATCATTAAAACTATCTTTATTTTGAAAACCAGCTTCCATCTCACTCACTAAAGCTAGCAGGAGAGGTGAGGCGAGCAAACAGGAGTGCTGTAAATGAGCAGGGAGGCAAAGTGAGTAGGGTTGGAAACGTAAGTGGCAATGGTGGGCAGGGGAAAAAGCAAACAGGCAGATGAAAAGGTCGAGAGATGCAGGGAATACATTTTTGTAGTTGGATGAAGAGTATCGATAAAATTTGAGTCTGTTTGAATAAGTGTGTAAGTTTCATGATATGATGGTGCACATGTTGGTGCATGCGTTGGCTTGATGGTGCACTTGTGTGTTGGTAATATAGTGCAATAGGGTACAATAGTGTAATGATGCAAATATCGATGGTAACTGTGTGTGTGATATAGTGTGTGTTTGATATGGCTTGTGTGTGCGCGGGTTTGTATGCATGCAATGATATGTATATGATTGTGAGCGCTAGGACCAATTATGTGTCAGCACACTGTATTATGACATGGGTTTAGGTCAAAGAGCATTGATATTTCCAAATTTTGCGATTTCGCAGATTTGCAAGTTTTCTCATGGGAGCTAAAAGACTACGGAGATTGCCTTTTATCATGGGCATGTAGACATACCCATGAGAGCCACAAATGCTTCTGGGACATCTGTAGTCTAGCGAGACCTTTTGGAACCATATTGGGTGTTGGCATTGGTATAAATGCTCCCAACCGAACCGCTCTGTGCCATTCAGCGTGACTTGCATCATTACGAAGTAATGAGCATCTCAATACAGAAGCGTATCCATAGCCACCATCTTAGCCTCCATGTCAAGGACCAAGTTGTGATGTTTGTGTGTGTTGTTTTAAATCTCTGCCAACGTTCACCACATACCAGAAGATGTACCTCATGACCTTGAGTCAAGTAGTAATCTTGCTCAGGCTGTAGTGTAGGACCCTAAGGCGTGCAATAATTCCTGTTCCAAAATGACAGTGCATTCATTTGCATCGTATAAATTTCTATGGCATGTTTTCAGTGCAAGTCACTAGGCAGTGTTACACAGTAATGGAAGCATGCTTTTACATAAAGACTTGACGTGGTGGATGCAATGACTCAGCTTCTCAGGCATATACCACATTCTCGCTCTTCTTAAGAAGCATTCCTTTGCCTTATTTTATCACCACACCAACAAAAAAAAAAAGTACAACTGAGTTGTGATGCACCTGCAAAAGACCAACCTACTTCCCCTTACAGACTTTTAAGCCAAAGCTTGTGAAAAAGTCACTGCATACAAGGCTGGCTGATTATCTGAAAGAGAGAGGCATAAAGGCTGCCTACTAGGGACATTTGGCAACAGTGAGGTTTGGGAGAGACTGCGAAACTTAAGGTCAAATAAGGTGTGGGTGAACATTGCTTGCTCAGCTTTGTACTATTCTTTATCAGTGATGCAGATGTTACAATAGGGTATTAAATAATATGCTCCAAAAATAGGATATCAGAATTAAGAACAAGGTGTCCACTCTTTACAACAAAAGACTATATACAATTGTTTATGGAGACATATCCGTGAAACATGGTGCATTTTAAAAAGTATCAGTTTTTTTAAATTTATTGTTTTATGAATTTCTTGAAATTCAAAATGAACAGCATTTCCATCTGACAATATCAGATTTAATTTAGTTTCCTTCATTATATATTTATAACGCATTTGTAAGCAAATATATATCACTTAATCTCTGAATTACATACTAACACCTTTTCACTATGTCTAGCCTGCTGTGCTCATTAAAATAACCTTTTCTGCTCAATCACTTTCAATAAATGTAAATGTAGCAGACTCATGCCAAGCCTGAGAATCCCTGTACTTTTTAAAGCAAGTAATTGAATACTGTGCTTGAAATTGTTCCAAATATATAATTTATAAAGATTACAAGGGAATCCCAGCCACGACTTGTAACATTTACAAGCAAGGAAAAAACTGGAGTTTGAGTGCTTAATATATCAAAAATTGGAAAAGGCTGGGGATGGGCAAGTTCCTGCGAAGGGCTTTGGGCTCTTGCTTTAAAAAAAGCCAGACTTAAAATGTAAAACCATCATCATCATCATAATGTGCTTCTTTAATAAACAAGGTAAGGTTGAATCACATTTACATTAATGCATCATTATTTTGAAGATATTAACATTTACACTGTTTTTCACATCCACCTCAACATACTTAGATGTGTTTGCAAGTGTGCTTACGAAATTTTTGGAATCCACCTCTAATGACTAATCAAAACAGTTATCAGGTTATCTTGATGCTACAAACAATATGTACCTTTCAGGTATTCTTTTGTTGAAAAAAAGAAGTGCCCGGTTTCCTGGAATTCATAAGACCCACCATCAAATGTAATAAAGTGTAACTGTCTGTTAAAGATTGTCTTACAGATGTTCAAACAAAGGAACTTAAGGGACAAAAAAACAGAAGACTTTGGCAACAATATAACACAATAAATAAATGTGCCCTTCAAAAAAAATATTTTAAACAAAATCACAAAATCTTTCCATCCAGAAGTAACATATTTTAGTTGGAAAAAGTTAATGGTTTACCTGAATATCTGAATATGACGTAACCACATTACTGTAAAAAAAAAAGAGAAATAAATCATGGTTTGAGTCCAATTTTCCGTAAAACAAATATCAAACACTTCCTTAGTCAAGTTATCAAGCGTTGCCCAGAAAGGCGAGAAACAAGACCGCTGCATGCAGCTATGGTGCTCTTTCTGCAAAAAACAAGGAATAAAACCAGAGCAGAGACTGTTCATTACCATTCTACTGTACCAAGAAGAAGATCTCTGTGGGTTCACCAGACATGCTTCATGCCCATGGCAAATGTGTCCCTTCAATTGGTTATCCGTAGTGGTATCAGGCAACTTTAAACCTGATACAAACTATGTGGGGCACCCTGCACACCCACTAAAGTCACTTAGATGTGGTTTACGTGGCAAAAGCGAAAATTAACTTTTTTGTGCAACTACTTTTGAGTGAATTGCATCTGTGCCTTAACGATGCTGATTCTCTGCACCAGGGGCTGTCGACTCTAGGCATTTTCTATAGCAGGGAAAGGGTACAAAGGGGGGTGTAGTGCCTCACCGAAAATCGCAAACAGGATTATAACCCATTAGCTGAGATCCTAAATTGGCGGTGTAGTATCTAATTTCGCTGTGAAATTAAAGTTTTTTTCTTTTAACAAAACGATGAGCACTATGCTGTACAATATGCAGGGCCACTGGAATTATGCAGGAGTGCCAAATTATGTGGCAGGGTTGCCTAAATTATGCAGCAAGAAAAGGCAAATGATGTGGCATAATTTCTAATAGGATTAGTTCATTATTTTGACATTTTTACACTTGTTTACACTGTCTAGGCAAAGGATGCACCTCATTAGTACCATTTTAACACAAAACCATATCAATAAGCAACAGAAAGGTGGCCAGTCAACCTTTGAAAAAGGTCTTGCACTGTGGGGCAAAAAGTGTCATTGCATTTTAGTAACTTTTGAATCATTTTAGCTAGAAACACATTTTTGGGGGTTAAAATCTGCAGATTATGCAGATGACTGATTATGTGGCAAAAGAACCGAATCCATAATTAGGAGAAAAACGCCACGGCGGCACAACTGTATAATTCCAGTGTCCCTGACAATATGTTATGGTATGTGTTGGTTAGTTGTTGAGTTGGAGCTCTTCTACCCCACATCACCTCTCGGAAAAGCGTTTGACACTTCACCGTCGATAAGCTGAGAGCCAAGAGTGGAAAGGGTGTACTCTGCACAGCTTCCAATGCAGGAATAGAAGAATAGATACCAGGACATCAGTGGTAAAAACTTGAACTAACACATCTGGGGCACAGCAGACTCTCTCTGCCTCCCCCACTATCACACCCCCTTAGGTGACGCGTTAGAGTAAACAGTTACCTATAAAAAGGTATTGTCAAGAATCCAGACCACGTCTTTGTGAAAGTTAATAGACATTCAGAGATGCATACGTTCTCAGGTTTATTGTCTTTGTCTCTCAAATACTCCCCCCAAGTTTAATTTTCCCATGTAATAGGACAACCCACCCCATCAATAGGCAGTCATGTGAGCATTTTAAGAATGAACATCTAAATAGGGCAGGCTTTTCCTCAAGGACTCATAAACTAAGATTCCCTGGTGCTTAATTACAAACCACTTTAATACATTAATGTTATATTATTTTATCTTGGTTGCTTTTAGAGTGCTTAACGCAACCCCAAGGTTGCCTCAAAGCATAAGAGAGGCAAAAGAAAAGGAGGTATCAGGAGCAGGCAAGGAGGGAGGTCGTTTGCATACCAATATCAAGTTTTAGACATATCCTCGAGGATGGGAAATCCCATGGGTCCAGCCTGGGACATATAGCAACAAGCAGTGGCAAAGCCAAAAGGTCTCGCCTAGATTGCAGTGAAGTAAATTGGGGTAGTTTGGAGTGGGGTAGATTGGAGAAGGGCAGATTGGAGAAGGGTAGACTGGTGATGGGTAGAGTGGGTGGATTGTAGTGGTATGGGGTAGATTGGGGTGGGGTAGATTGGAGTAGAGTGGAATGGGGTAGATTGGGGTAGTTAGGACTGGGGCAGATTGGAGTAAGGTGGAGTAGAGTGGGGTAGCTTGGGGTAGACTGAGGTGAGGTAGATTGGTGTAGAGTGGGGTAGGTTGGAGTGGGATAGAGGGGTAGATAGGGGTTGATCGGAGTGGGGTAGATTGGGGATAGATTAGATTGGAGTGGAGTGGGGTAGACTGAAGTGGGACAGATTAGAGTGCAGTGTATTGGGTTAGACTGGATTGGGGGAGACTGGAGTAGAGTGGAGTTGTGTTGATTGGGGTAGAGCGGAGAAATTTGGGGTGGAGTTGAGTGGGGTAGATTGGAGTGGAGAGGGATAGAGTGGGGTGGATTGTAGTGGGGTAGAGTTTGGTAGATTGGAGTGGGGTGGAGTGGGGCAGACTGGAGTTGAGTGGGGTAGATTAGAGTAGGTTAGAGTGGAGTAGAGTGGGGTGGAGTGGGGTAGATTGGGGTGGGGTAGCTGCTTCAAGAGTCTGTGGCACACATTGAGTCGCACAGACTATTTTAATAGTCCGTGCCATTTATTTGTTCCTGTATAAGGACGCGCCAAAGTGCAAAAGAAATGAAGCAATCTGAAGGTGTTGGTAAAAGGAAGCGCCGAACAAAAAAAGACAGTCACACAGAACAAAGTCAAAGACAGAACAAAAATGCCGGACAGAACAAATTGTGAAAAAAAGTACCCTGAATCACAGTGCGAGCAGCGGAAGGACATACATGAAACTAAATCAATTGGTACTTGGTCCATGCTCCGAGAAATATAAGAAAGAGCCATGAGGCACATGGTGGCCAATTAGGAGGTATCTAAAAAGATTGATAATAAAGCCAGCAAATGGTAAGTAATTGGCAGGCTCCAAGCCACTTACTGTGTACAATACCCCTTGCAGCAACAGCACATGCTCGCTGTTAGACGAGAAAAACAATTTTGTGATTGCCGAGGGCAAAACTTGTATGTATAAACAAATGGAAACTGCAATGTAGGGGGTAACCACAAGTAAGATTATAGAGGTTGAACATCTTTTTCACAAAGGTTGCATATTTATACACAAAGATGGACTAATGAGTACTCAGATGGAAGAATATACTTCAAAAAGGGAGGAATTTCTTTTTTACACCAAATTAATAGAAAGGTGCGCTTCTGATGAGAAATGTTTTGGACATTTGAGATTATCTCATGTGAAAGCAATATAAATATTAGACTGTAGCAGCCAACTGAGTCACCTACATCCTGGCACTGGTAACTGACGTACTCTACTACCCAACAGAACACTGCTGTGCCCTTGAAGGTGTCCATAAAGCAAGGGGAGTCTTTGATATTTACCCATACATCACATATGTATATACACTATCTAGATAGAAATTCTATACTCACAGCGAATTCTAATATTAGGGTCTTAAGGATGTAATGACCCTCGAGCTATGGACCTCCTTTTCCAAGCAGGTGCTATCCAATCATAGTGAATGGATCGTTCTTACCCACACACCTCTCTCTGCCCCAAGGGGCAGCTGTCACCTAGGTGATTGGAATGTCTCCCAAAAACAAATATTTCTCTATAACCGACTCTTCCTCCACCATTTTCATGTAAGTTTGCTGGCTGCACCGTCTCCAGCCTGAATCCAAACAAACAAGATACACCTGCTACACAGTAGGACGTATCAGATGGGGCACCTGGGCTGAATGGTTTGCCACAGGCATTACATAAACAAGACATTCCATTCTGAGCTGAGCAGTTTACCACTCTTTTCGACTACTGTCAAAGGGCCTCGCAGATAGACTCATGGCGAGGTGCCATAATAAATCCGATTTATAAAGGAGGCACAAGATCAGACCCAAAAAACGAGAGGTTGATAGTCCTACATGACAATGATGCCAAATACCACGCCGGCCTGCTACTGGAAGATCTATTGCTATGGGTGGAACAAAATCGGTTAATTCTCTTCAAATAAACAGGGATCGTGGCTAAATCAGGGGCACTTACCAACCTTATGCCAATATCTGTTCTGACAGATAAAGCAACAGCCTCAAAATCTTTCATACATTGTTGATTTGTTTATTCAGGGCGGCGTTTGATCGAGTTCCTAGAGGGTCCCTGTGGGCTAAGTTACAGAATTGGGGAATACCTCAGAACCTCTTGGAGGCCATAATCGAGCAACACTCTGACACATGGATACATATTAAATTGTGTGACGGAGCCCAAATTTCCAGAAAAATAATGACATTGCGAACAGTAAAGCAGGGGTGCGTGCTAGCTGCAGTCACCCGGATCAGTAATC
The DNA here is from genome assembly GCA_963921515.1 of Calotriton arnoldi. Classification (NCBI taxonomy): domain Eukaryota; kingdom Metazoa; phylum Chordata; class Amphibia; order Caudata; family Salamandridae; genus Calotriton; species Calotriton arnoldi. The sequence goes on from CAWUFW010004703.1 coordinate 565,230, forward strand.
TGCTGTACGCTGATGATCTTGCCCTGTTCAGTCATACAAGGGTAGGTCTTCCACGGTTGCTTGATCAGCTGTACATCTATACAACTGTCAACAAATTAGAGGTGAATATGACTAAAACCAAGGTCATAACATATGGGCTGGAAAAAACATCAAGGGGAAGGTTGGTCCTACAGCGGCAACCGAATCGCGACTGAATATTCCTACAAGTACCTAGGGGTGAACATTTACACCCGATGCTGTTCCGTGAAACAAAGAGTAGAAGTAGAAGCAAAAGCCCTGACTCTCCAGGTGACGCTATTGAAACTAGCGAAACAGTTACTGGGCCCAGGTCTGTCTCCACCAATAGCAGTTATGAGGTCCAAAATCTCCCCCTCTTTAACCTATAGGTAGAGACAACAGCCTGCTGAATAAACTTGTTGTCAAGATCTACAAGCAAATCCTTTGACAACCGAAATCTTCATCTACCGCCCAGCCAGGCTTGAACTTGGCTTGCCTGATCAATGGCCGGCAGGTGCCGGTGACTATCTCAACCTGTGCCACAAGTTAAGAAGGGCTTGGTTTGAATGCCTGGAGGCACTGCTATGGTCTGAAATCAGCCAAAGTCGGCCAATTCAAGCACATAGTCAGTTTCTAGAAGACTGCCTGCAGCTCCTGAATGCTAGAGACCTCTGAGCTAGTAACCCAATCCAACATTACTTCAAAATGAGTACACAAACGTGCATTCGTTATTTCATTCAGACAGGGCATAACTTGCCAAAGCGGGCATTCTGGCCAGTTATTAGCAGGTATCAGTCAGCCACTCCAGCATACCTTTCCTGCATGTACGCCGTCCATTGGAAGATAAGATTTATGGCCCTTAGATCAAGTGGCATTTCCTTAAACATCTAGCCAGCTGGCATCGTCTAAGTGAGAATACAACCTGTAGAGGCTGTGGCAGCTGCAAAGGATCATTCGAACACTTCGTATGCCTTTGCCCAGCGCTGCTGAATGAACGCAGGTTAGACTACGAAAAGAGTGGAACAATCTGGAAGTTCGCACCAGTCGGCAGGCAAACATCGCCTCATTAAACCCCGACAACACAGCCTTGAACATCTTGTTGACTAGGTTTGTTACCACCGCTTCCAACTTGTTTAGTCGGCGGGGTGTCCACAAAGCATGCCCACGTATACCCCCCTGACCTAATGCTTATGAGTAAACAGCTGCATCTAACTACAATTAACCAGTCCCTTGAAAGTTGCAAACTCGAGGGTGCTAGCCCTGGGGACTGCCATGCCACTCTTAAAGGCTGTTTTATTTTTGTATTTCAATTTTAAAAGAACTTTGCTCCATTGGTAATGAGGAACATCACATTGCTATTCTGGCACAAGCTAACCAGATGGGACATATCCAAGGTATTGGAACTGTACTTAATTCTTGTGTTTATTCAAATGAATGACATTTAGCAGATGTTCTCAGCTAGCTAAATTACTTGTTGAACCTGATCCGCCACATTTTTCTGCAAAAATGCCTGTCTCAATGCACCTACACTTTATTGAAATTTGGTGCTGCTTTAACTGAGGAATATCCTTCTGCTTTTTTATGTAGCCGACCAATGAGGTAACCTCGGCCTGCTGTTTTAATGCACCTGCACCTTATCTAAACATTTTTTTTTGCTACTTTAAAAGTGGAATAACTACTTGACATCCCTATGTAGCTGACCAATGTAGTAATTTTAGCATGCCTCCTTTTTATAGCTGAACACACTGTTGTATATGCATGAACTCGATTTTTGTTCAACTCATTTGACCCTGTGATGCTTTAAATGAGGAATAACCTGTATATTTCTCCAGACAAGACAAATACCTAATCATGTGTGTTGTGATGAACAGTAACTTCATGGACAGCATAATCTTCCTCCCGCCAGAATTCAGATGATATGTTTTAAGAAGGAAAAAAATATCCCTTACATTTATAATACCAATCCCCTGGGTACAAAGATTGCACAGAGGTTTTCCCAACGCCATGTCTAACACAGGAGGGTAGGTTCTGTTTCTTGTTTTCATAAATGTTATAACCAGTTTATTAAAGAATAAGACTTACGCAGACAGGTCTTCGACATATGGCCCCAAAATCGGATTCTCCCTCACTCTAAGCTGTTGATAATAAAATATTGATGAGACGCAAAAAGCAGAGGTCAGGTTATACAACATTGAAGTAAAACACAACTGTTCACTTTCATAGACAAAAACCGTACTTGCTATAAGCATGTAGCAAATTTGACCTTCAAAAGCAAACAGACGTCATTGAGGTCACTCTACTGTATACGGTTCTGTGTGCAGTCCTCTTTGTTACAGGCGGAAAATATCAAAAAGCATGAGACAAATCAATTATTAAGAAATGATGTTGACAGAAGATATATGTGGACTATATTAAATGAGACATACGCTACTTAAAAAGAATAAAATATGCTTTCCCCTCAATATTATTTTTCCAAGCATTTTCTTACAAAGGCTGTCATCTACTCCTTGCAATATGTTTAAGCCCTGACATAGGAAGTGACCTCTGAGCATGCCATAAAGTGGTGTTCAGTTCTACCAAAGCTCGAAGACACAAATTAAAAATGTTACATTTTCCTACTTTCAACTGGAAAGGAATGTAACCTCTTACTTTTAACCTTTGCTTCTGCAGTGGATCTACAAACTGCACTTGCTGTCCTGCTCCAATATTAACTGCTCTTTCTGAGTTTGATGACATTTCACAAAATGGGGGACAGTCAAGGTTACAAAGATGCTTCGCAAAATATTTGACTGGGAAAGCTAAATTCAAAGCTTTATTAGTAAAGAACACTTTTTTCCCTATGAAAAAGCTGTCCTCTTTAACAAATATGTATTACGGCAGCTGGGAGTGTTCTACAAATAATAACTGCAAATAACACATTGGTATGCATTTTAAACTACAAGAGAAATGTTTTAGAGACGATAAGAAGGCCTGTGTATCTTAAAACAACAAGAAGGCAAATCGAAAAAGTTACTTACCTCCAGTAACCATCTTTCTCGTGTATACTGAGTCTACCTGCAGGTTCCTCGCCTTTTGAATATCCCAGGAAGCAGACTGGATGAGGAAACTTCTGAAACAGCTCTCCTGTGCCAGGAAGGGGCATTGCCTCCATCTTAGCATGGTGCCTCAATCCATGGTGAAGTCACTGGGCCTATGTAATGTCCACGTAGGCGTCCTGACGTCACTTCCCTGTTTTTTGTTTATGACTTAGAGGCAGAGACAATGGAATGCCATCACCTGAGGCAGTGCAAAAGTTCTAATAGAGACCTTATTATTGGAACCAAAGACCATGCTTCAGAACGGGGAGGTGGGTGGCATCAGCAAGGCATACAGGTAGACAGAGTATTCACCAGAAGGATTATGTTGCTTACCCTGTAAGCATCTGTTCTTGGCATGTAGTGCTGTAGATTCACATGCTTTGCTACTCCTGCCATCTAGTGTTGGGTCCGGATGTTTGCAAGTTGGTTTTCTTCGAAGAAGTCTTTTCCAGTCACGAGGTAAGGTGACTCCTCCTTTTGGTGATAGAGCGCATGGGCATCGACTCCATTGTTAGACTGTTTTCCCGCAAGAGGGTGAGAATGGAGTAGGTGTTGTATAGAAATGTCCATGCGTGTATAATGTGAATAATAACTGCAACGACCATAGATGTCCGGGGAGGAGAGACGGTGCATGTCAATTTACAGCTCTACATGCCAAGAACAGATGCTTACAGGGTAACATAATCCATTCGAGGAATGTGTGCTGTAGATACACATGCTTTGCATAGACTGTATAAGCAGTACTTTCCCAAAGTGGTGGCTAAACAGTGGGTGCTGCAGTTGTTTAAAAAAGTGTTTTTAGCACTGCTTGTCCTACATTAGCTTGTTGACGTGCTAATACGTCCACACAATAGTGTTTGGTAAATGTGTATGGTGTAGACCATGTAGCTGTTTTACAAATGTCAGCTATAGGTATGTTGCCTAAAAAGGCCATAGATGCTCCTATTTTACGAGTAGAATGTGCTCTAGGAGGTATGAATAAAGTTCTTTTGGCTTTAATATAACATGTTTGGATACATTTAATAATCCATCTAGAAATATCAATTTAGAGATAGGTTTTCCTTTGTGAGGGGGAGCGAAGGCAACAAAAAGTTGTTTTGCGAAAATCTTTTGTTCTATCAATACAATAATGTTCTTTTGACATCTAATGTATGTAGCGCTCTTTCTGCTACCGAATCAGGTTGAGGGAAGAAAACAGGCAACTCAATTGATTGGTTAATATGAAAAGCAAAAACTACTTTTGGAAGGAATTTTGGGTTAGTCGGAAGTTGAAAGAATGGTTCTTCTAAAGTTAGTACCTGAAGCTCACTGACACGTCTTAGTGAAGTGATAGTAACTAAGAAATCAACCCTCAAGAAAGGAATTGCAGTGGGCCATTGTGCAATGGTTCAAAAGGTGGACCCATAAGTCTTGTTAGAATAATATTAAGGTTACATGCAGGTGCAGGTGGAACTTTTGGTGGTACCACTCTTTTAAGGCCTTCCAGAAAGGCTTTAGTGACTGGTACTATGAATAGAGATAAGTGTTGCCTGTTTTGAAGATATGCATCTACCGCTGCAAGGTGTCGGCGTATAGATGTGCAGGCAAGGCCTGCATGTTGTAGATGCAATAGATAATAAATGATTTGTTGCATAGAAGCATCTAATGAGTTAATAGTTTGGTTATTACAGTATATTACAAATCTTTTCCACTTTGCTACATAGCATGCTCTAGTGGTAGGCTTTTTTGCTTTTTTAAGAATTGTCATGCAATCTGGTGGTAAATTTAGGTATCCAAACTCTATGACTTCAGGAGCCAAATTGCAAGGTTGAGCTCCTTGGGGTTGGGATGTCTGATTTCTCCATGGTTCCAACTAAGAAGGTTTGAAGTGAGGTGAAGCATCTCTTCTACTGAGAGTTCTAGAAGTGTGGTGAACCATTGTTGATGAGCCCTTGTGAGAGCCACCAGAATAAGGGTGAGGGATGTTTGCCTGAGCCACTGAACCAGAAATGGAAGAGGCGGAAAAGCGTAAGCAAATATCCCTGACCAATTCATCCATAGGGCATTGCCTCTGGATAGAAGGTGTAGGAACATGGAGGCGAAGTTTGGGCATTTTGATTTCCCACTCGTGGACTTGTTGCCACATCCTGCTGAGGTCGGCAAATTCGGTGCCTGTCCCTGGAAGGTGGATTTTGTGATGCACTGACGCCAATGGTCTGAGAGAGGCGTGATAACTGTAGAGAGTGTGCCCCCCGCTGTTTTTGTACATACTACATAGAGGTCATATTGTCCGTCCGGACTAAGATAACTTTCCCTATCAGGTGAGGTAGAAATGCTTTCAGCGCTAGGTGAACAGCTAGAAGCTCTAGGTAGTTGATGTGGAGACTCTTGTGTTTGGTGTTCCAGAGATCCTGAACTGTTAGATCTTGTAGATGGGCACCCCACCCTGTAATGGATGCATCCGCTGTGAGTGCTATCTGTGGAACTGGGTCTATAAAGGGCCGCGCTTTTGATACGTTTTGGGTGTTCCACCACTGCAGAGAGCGATGGGTGCGGCTGTCTACCAACACAAGATGTTTTAGTTGACCCTGTGATTGATTCCACTGATGTGCTAAGCAATCTTGCAGAGGACACATGTTTAATCTTGCATGAGGTACTATTGCAATGCATGATGCCATCATTCCTAAAAGTTGTATGAAAGTTCTCACTGTTCGGTATTGGTGGCTTTGGAATTGTAGTAGCAATGTTAGAAAATTGCGAATTCTGCCTGCATTGGGATAGGCTAAACCTGTTTGAGTGTTTAGGATAACCCCGAGATAGAGATGCAGTTGTGTGGGCTGAAAATGCAATTTCTGCACATTGATTGTGAATCCCAGTTGATGAAGATTTATTGTAATTTGAGTGTGTTGTAAACACTTAAGATGTGTGTTGGCTTTGATGAGCCAATTGTCTAGATATGGGAAGACATGCATTTGTTGTCTTCTTAGATGAGATGCTACTACTGCTAGACATTTGGTGAATACTCTGATTGCAGTAGTTACTCCAAATGGCAGCACTTTGAATTGATAGTGTTTTCCTGCTACCAGAAATCTGAGGTTTCTGCGATGTGCTGGGTGAATAGAGATGTGAAAGTAGGCGTCTTTTAAGTCTAGTGTTGACATAAAGTCGCTTTGCTGTAAGAGGGGAAGCACTTGTTGAAATGTGACCATATGGAAGTGTTCTGACAGTATGTACAAATTTAGAGGCCTGCGATCTAATATTGGTCGTAGAGAACCGTCCTTTTTTGGGATTAGGAAGTAAAGTGAGTAAACCCCTGATCCTTGGTCGTGTATTGGAACTGGTTCTATAGCTCCTTTGGTTAGAAGAGCTTGTACTTCTTGTTTGAGAAGTTGTTGGTGCTCTACAGAGAGTTTGTGAATGCGAGGTGGAATACTGGGAGGATTGTTGGTGAGCTCCAGGCAATAACCATGTTGGACAATGTCCAACGCCCATTTGTCTGATGTTATTGATTGCCAAATGTGAAGAAATTGATGCAGTCTTCCTCCGACAGGTATATGATGATCGGGGGGAATTGTTATCAAGTCACTGCTTGTTGGGAGATGAAGAGGTACGTGTTTGCGTACCTCTACCTCCGCCTTTAAAATTGTTCCCTCTGTAACCAACTCTTGTAAAATCCTCTAGAGGGTGGGGAGGATTGATTTTGTGGTTTATAGGAAGATGTGTTGGCATCTGTGGAGGTACTTTTTGAGCCTCCTCTATAAAATGAGCGGCGAAAGAAGCCTCTGTTAGTGGGTCACTGTAGTGCTCCCACAGATTTTGCCACTTCTGTGTCCTTTTTCATTTTTTCAAGTGATTCATACACTTGAGGACCAAAAACATGTTCCTTGTCAAAAGGGGTATTTAGTACTGTCTGTTGTACCTCTGGTTTAAACCAGAGATTCGTAACCATGCGTGTCTTCTGAGGAGAATACTGGTGTTGACTCCTCTGGCTGCTGTATCAGCAGCATCTAACGCACACCTTATGGAGGAATTAGATATTAGTTTTCCTTTCTGTACTAAATCCTGCCCTCTTTTCCTGTGCTCCTCTGGGAGATATTGAAGTAAGTCTTCCATTTCGTCCCAGTGGGCTCTATCGCAACTAGCCAGAAGACCTTGTGTGTTGGATATACGCCAATGTTTGGCTGATTGTGTAGCTAGTCTTTTACCTGAGGCATCTATTAACTTGAACTCTTTGTCTGGAGGTGGTGCATCCCCTGTAGTTTGTGAATTGGCTCTTTTACGAGCATTAGATACAACTAAGAAATCTAAGGGAAGCGGGCCCTTAATACAAATTGGGTCAGATGGTGGGGATTTACATTTTTTTTTATCCACCCTAGGTGTTCTTATACGTGCCCTCACTGGATCTTTAAAAATGTCCTCAGCGTGTCTCATCATGCCTTTTAACGTAGGTAATGATTGTGTTGTCCTATGTGTGGTTCCTAATGGTTCAAATAAGAAATCGTCTTCCAAAGATTCTTTGTGTAAAGTAACTCCATGGTATGTGGCTGCTCTGGCAATTAACTCCTGATATGAGGTGTTGTCATCCGGAGGGGAAGGTTTGGCAGGGTATAGATCTGGGTCTGTATCTGTAGGAGGATCTATATTAAAGTCATCCCATGGATCTGGTGGTAGTTGCCCATAAGTGTCATCCCCATCCAGAGGATCTGTCACTGGAGAGCCCTGTGGTGTGATGTCTTCAGGGTCTGATGGTGGGATAATAGGTACTGGTGAGAAGGGTGGAGGGGTTTGAGGAATGGGGTGAAGAGGGTTAGTAGCCATGTCCTTTTTCTTTTTAAGAGGGATTCTATAGCCAGTGTCTAATTTTCTTTTGGAGGATGGTATCACGGGTTTTGCTGTAATATGTCCAGTGTCTGGATTTGTATACAGTTTTTTCTGTTTTGGATCCAGCCTATGTTGCATGGTTTCCAGAATCGGTTCTGGAGGTAGTTCAGGAGCGTCTCTGTTTCAGGAGTTGGATTTGTCCCTTTTGTCTTTCGGACCGAACCTTTAGGTGCCGAAGCTATATTATCTCGACTCGAGCCCGAAGGCTTAACATTCGCTATCGGTGAGGACCCAGAGGGCGGGGCGTTCGGAGCAGAGTCGCAGTGCCTACCATGGCCGGATGGCAGTGGTGGCCCGGAAGCGTTTTGTTTGGTGGAAGTGGGATTTGTGGATAAAGGGGCTTTGGTACTCACTGCACCTTGACCGGCTAGAACAACCTGGGACTCAAGTTCTATCTCCAGCTCGGAATCTGATTCTTAGGCGGAGAAGATCTCCGCCTTCTCCTCCGCTGACGCTTCCATTTCTTTTTGTTCGACATCTACGAAGATATCTGGGGTTTCTTCGATGTTTTGTTGCTGCATTTCTTTCCGTCGAGCCCGGTGGTCTCGGAGGGTCTTTTTCGAGTGAAATGAGCGACATGCGTCGCAGTCTTCTTCCGTGTGCTCCGGAGACAGGCACAAGTTACAGACTTTGTGAAGGTCGGTGCGCGGATATTTGGAGTGGCACCGAGGACAAAATTGGAACGGAGTCCATTCCATCGGCAGATTACTCTATGTTGGTCTATCGAGTGAAAGTGAAAGAAATGGGCTAGGCCCGAAGGCCGCAGCTGGAGTTTTATCGATCCAACTATGAAAGTCCGATTTTTCAAAACGCGGAGGATGGGAAAACGCGTCCGAAACCGTACCGAGGGTACAGTGGGTTGTGAACAGAAGGGATCCCGACGAACGGTCTCAAACTGGAGCACAGCAAATCACATCTGCACCAGATGACGGAAAGAAAACAATCTAACAATAGAGTCAATGTCCATGCACACTATCACTGAAAGGAGGAGTCACCTTACCTCATGACTGGAAAAGACTTACTCGAAGAAAAACAACTTGCAAACATCCGGACTCAACACTAAATGGCAGGAGTATGCAAAGCATGTGTATCTACATCACACATGCCTCGAACAGATGGTTACCAAAGGTAGCCTTTTCTTCTGATGGATACTTTTCCCTGCAGATTCCTCACTTTTTAAACAGGTTCCCAAGCAGTACCCTCTCAAGGTAGTGGATCTAAAGGATGGTACAACAAGGAAATCCTGGAGGACCGAGCATGAAAAACAGCCATCCCTTTTCAATTCTAGGTCCAAGCAATAATGCTTAGCAAAGGTTTGAAAGGAACTCCATGTCGCCACCCTGCAAATCTTAGCCACTGGAAAACCTTTGGCCAAAGCAGAGTTGGAAAACTTTGCTCTAATGGAATGGGCCCAGATTCCCTCTGGTGATTTCTTCTTTGCAAGACCACAGTACATTTTGATTCACAAAATTATCTAGCAGGACAAAGTCCTTTTCTGAACCACCTTGCCCTTCTTGCTGCCTATGTATCCAATAATGAGCTGGTCATCACAGACCTGATCTCTTTTGTTCGATCTATGTAGTAGCTGACCACCGACCTGAGGTCCAGCCGGTTTACTTGATCCTTCTCTTTGGTTGGATGAGACAGAGTAAAAATTGGGAAGTGTAATGGATTGCCCCAGATCGAAAGGGGTTACCACATCTGGGAGGAAATCAGTTTTAGTTCCAAGGATACGTTTATCTGGGAATAAGCATGTAAACAATGGGCAGACAGTGCATGAAACTCACTGACATGCCTCACCAAGGTAACTGCAACAAGAAATACATTCTTGACAGTCAACAATCGTAACTGAAAACTGTGAAGGGGTTCAAAAGGAGCACCCACCAAAAAGGTCAAAATCAGATTTAGGTCCCATTGGGGCATGATTAAGGAAGTTAGAGGAAACCTGTATGTCAATCCTTTCAGCAACCTCATCACTACAAGGGATTAAAAGAGGGGCGGCTAATCCAGGAGGCAGAAAAAAGCAGACAAGACTGATCGGTATCCCTTGACGGTACTCACTGTGCAGCCCTGTGAGAGTGCAAATTGGAGAACCTCAAATAAGCAAGTCTTCAAGGGATCCACTTGTTGTCCGCTCAGAACAGATAGACTTTCTGGAGGGTCAATGAGCAGATGGGGTCAGGTTGACCACCTCCAGTGGCATATGGAAGCAGCTCAGAAGTCCGTGCTCAATCTCCTCACATGCAGATGTAGACTCAGGAGATTGGGGTGCAAAATCCGCACCCAAGACTTCCTGTAAAAGATACTGGTGGGTGAAGAACTGTATGTAATGGGCAATGCTATGAGTGACAAAGAGCCCCACCTGAGAGGTGCCCCACTGGGCTAAGATATCCTGAACTACGTAACACAATGGGAGAGGTGGAGGTATGCAAAGGCACACCCTCCGCTGTCAGCAAAGTAAACACATTAAAGTACAATGGGCAATTGTGAAAAGCTAATTTTGGCCCCTAACAAGTTATTTAAGAAAAAGATCTTAGAAGAAAGCCCTGTTTGGGATTATAAGCTAATATATATCCTGATTCTAGAGAACCAATTAGATTGGATGTGGACGCCTCTCCCACTAGTTGTGGAATGCTTCATCGGCAACCGCATCCCAACCTGGTGATATGAAACAACAAGGGCGGACTCAACCTCAATGAGAGGAAGTGATTAATAAAAGCTAACTGGACAAGACGCTTTGCTTACAGTAACCGCAGATGCAACCACCTCAACTATACTTGATGAAAGAACCATGTCTCCAGTCTTTTCTTAAACAGGTCGAAGGACATTACTGAACATAGCTCCAAAGGAAGTTTATATGATATATCGTATAAAGATCCAGCTTCCTACAGTGGCCCTCCGTCAGCCTGCCGTGAGTTGAGTGCATGGAGGGAGGGGTAGTCAAGAAGGGAAGGAAGTAGCCCCTTCAGACAATCTGCAAAGCCCACGTGTCCAATGTTAGGGACTGGCAGCGGGGCAGGTGATGGCGAATCCTGCCGCACACTGGGTGCCCATGATTGTAAACAGGCAGACTAGGAGGGTTTGGACTTTGGAGGCTTCAGACTTTGGAGGCTTTGGCTGCGGAACTGGGTGGGGGGCAGACTAACTTGATTGCTAGCTATCTGACCCATCGGATCGGTCGGAACCACATCTATGGCCACGCAGAGGCTGGAAAGCTTGTGCACCGTGGAGGCTTTGTGGGTAAGGACATGGCTGTACGCCCCTTCCGTGGCCGCAAAAAGCGGATTGAGGTCGACGAGGGGCCATAGAAAGGAGCTAGCTGTAGCCCTGCTGTCTTTAAAGCGCTCCAGCGCTGAATCCGCCTCGTCTCAGATAACACGAGAGCCATCAAAGGGCATGTTCATGAGTGATGTCGGGACATCACCAGAAAAGCCAGTAGTCCTCAACCAGGCGTGGCGTCACAGGACCAATGTTGACGAAATCGCTCTGCCTAGTGCGTCGGTGGTGTCTAGTCTACATCTAATGGCGAACTTAGCTGCATCCCTCCCATCGGCAACATCCTGGGAGAGTATGGTCTGAGCCTCCTTCGGGACCGTTGGCAGAACCTGCACAACCGTATCCCACATGGCATGGGAATAGCGGCCCAAAAGGCATGCAGAGGTCACCGACTAATTCCAGGCTGGAGGAAGAAAACATTTTCTTGTCTAAATTGTTCATCCTCTTGATTCCTGATCCAGCGGGGCTGTTGGGAATGTCCCAGGATTTACATGAGAAGTGGGGGCTTGGACCACCAATCTCTCTGGGGTAGGGTGTTCCGTACGGAATTTGGGGCCCCGGGATCGGGACGGTGGTGGGGGGAAATAGTCCTGTTCACAGGAGCCCCTGTGGTGGACTTGGACCAGGTCCCAAGTAGGGCATCCGTACGTGCTTCATTAAATGGGAGAAGCGGTTCAGAAAGGGATACTGTATTTGGGCATGGGTCACTCCGGCTGCCGGAAATGCAGGGAGGTGTCGAGTTGGCCCAGGCGTTTGCTCAACCTTGGAGCCAGGCCTCGAGGGATGCTCCCTCATCGGCTGACGAACGAGGTGAAGTTAAAGCCCACTTCAACTTCTTTTTCTTCTTGTAGAACCAAGACTTACCCGCCCGGCTCGATAACTTGCAGTGGGACAACGACCGCGAACACTCCCAGGATCTTCCTCTTGACCAGCGTTGCGGCGGCGAGCCACCAGAGCTTGAGGGATCGCTCCCTCAAAGCCTTCGGATGCATGGCGCAGCAGTCGGGACAGGCCTTCGGGTCATGGTCTCATTCGAGGCACCATAGGCAAACAAGTTGCGGTACTGACACGGACATCTGTTGGTGACAGGCGCCACAGGACTTAAAGCCAGTCTTCTTGGATGACATCCCTGCCACACCAGGAAGTAACACTTCAAAAAAGACTTCAACAAAACGCTGAAGAAAGCTTAGTCAAAAAGCGACTATGGGGTAGGTCTTCCCGGATCTGCTCTAGCTGGCACGAAAAGAAAAGAACGGAACGGATGTCAGTGCGCATAGGTGGCATCACTTCCGGCGCGGAAGACGCCAATGACTGCACGTGGAGTCGAACACCACTACCTACTGGCATGCAGGGGTACTGCTCACGAAAAATTTCCAGATCCAGTCTGACACCTGGGGATAATTCTAAAGAAAGGAATCTGCGGCTAGAAGTCTCTATCAGATCAAGTTCATAAGCAAAAGCACTTCCAAGAGTCTTTCGATTCAATTCCAAATCTTTGTTGTTCTTATTGGTCCAGGAGACACAAGTGAAATTATCCATTCAAGCAAATTTTGACATCTACAGCCCACTGATGTGAGCTGTGACTTTGATTCTCTTTAAGTCTTTTGTCAACAACTATTCGTTGAGTATCTCTCCTGAAACACTGAAAGAGTGCTTACATCTTAGCCAATAGTTCAGAAGGAGAATCCAATGGCACCAGCGCCAGAGTCGGTGCCACAGGTGAAGAAATCAGTCTTGATAGCACTGGAGGAGGGTCAACCCGCAAAGATCTCAGTACCCAGGAAACTTCCTAATGATGCCAGTGACAGACAAAGTGGACCGGGGGACAAAGGACAAATGGCACGATGAGTAGAGTCGCCATTGGATACCAGGCAGAGACCCCAAAGGTTTCCACAGGACATGCGAGCACTCCACCCTGCATGCAGCAGGGCGGATTGGCTCCTGGAGCCAGACACTCCAGGTAGGCTTGAGATGGCATCGGAGGGGGAGCCGCAAACTGAGGAACTGTTAACAGCTGGCAGAGGCTGCTCTGGTGGAGTTACCTCTACCAGTATTGGCTCTAAAGAGGACTCCAGTGGAGGCAGCACTTACTTTATTTGGGGACAGTCTGTTAGATGAGGAGTCCCAATGCCTTTTCTTCTATTGGTGCTTATGTCCTTTTTCCCTCAACAACTTCAATGAAGGTGATCCGGAAGACGACCTGGTCCTTGAATACAAGTGGTGCTGGAAAAAGCGCTCCACACGGGCCATAAATAGTTTGGCCTCATGCTCCTAAACTGAGTTTGGTGCATGAGGCCGCACTTCCTGCACAACCTCGTGCCGCGGCATCAAATATCAAAGACACACATCAGGAAGGTCTAAATTGGACATCTGTCCATTACAATTCCTACAATGTTTAAAACCTGACTTTCAAGGGGAAACATTAAGGTACTGCACTGCGTTTGGTAAATCTAGACAGTATCTGTAAGAAAACCCACTGCAAAAATCAGAACAGAGAGCTCCGGACCAATCTTATTTGAGCACCACAACTGCTGATCTGGTTCCACAGATACTAATGTTTGTAATCAACATAATCTACCATTCTAATCACCTTTGCAACAAACGTAGCAGACAACAAAACTGTTCTGACAAACCCGGTGCTGTGCCTAGAGATAATCATTTGTTTAGTCAATGCCTATTTCGACAGCTCTAAAATGTAGTTTCCACCATTATTTTTTGCTTTTATAACACCTCTCAATCCATTTTTTAGGATCTTGTATATGATTTACACATGGTGTACAAAGAAGTTTTGAGTCGTTTTCATTTGGATATGCCACATACTGAGGCATTGTCTTCTGGTAAAAGATGCATCAGAGAATAACTGAATTCCTGAAGGCCTGAAAGGTCAATAAAACAGGGCATAATCCAAAAGCAGGAGTCAATTATTGTCCGTAAAAAAATAATATTCTCAGATGTTGGGAACCAACAATAAAAATGTACAGATAATCAGGTGAAAGTTGTTGTATGCCACAAGTTCCAAAAGTCATATTTGATTAAAATAGCTAAGGCAATATTAAACCCCAGTATCAATGGGTCTCCCTACAACTGGCATGGCAGAGCATAAAATGAGGGTTTTACAGCTTCTCCCAATTTACGCTGACAATGACTTGTCCTCTTCTGAAATAACACATCTGAGCTAAAAATGATGGAAAGGGGAGTGGTATCCAGAGACAGCCTTGACCCAAGCAATTCCATTGATCGACTTTACCATGGAATATCGAGCATAAGAATATTGTGATGTGATATAATTTTGAACACAAAGTATTGAAGGACAAAATATCGAAAGGTTAGTGCATATAGAGGAAATATAGATTTACTATTCTTAAATCTACATCAACGTATCTTGAACATATAGATATCATCAGGCACAAATATGCGGAAATAGGTATAGAAAATCTATACATACCTTTCGATATTTTGTCCCTCAATATTCTATCTAACATATTTAGGTCCCATGCCATTCCCTACTTGATATTTAGGAAGCACACCCCATTAATGTCGTTCTTGCAGACAAACAAGATTAGAGCATGATGTTGATAACATCTTTACTATTGTTTACAAACTTAGGCGTGCAGTTTAAAACCTTACCGGTTGCTTTTTCTGTCCATTTTCTGTGGTAAGAACAAGCAGATCGTGGATTCTTTCATTGTAGATTTCAAAATAGCTCATTTCAAGGTGATGTGAAATCTAAAAACAAAATAAACCTTTATGTTTTAAATGCTACTGCTTACCAACACGAGTGCCATTTTTGAATGCGCGTATTCAAAGTCATTCGTTTTTTGTCTATTACGGACATTACAAGACACATTTTAGGGCTTTTTGGCAGAAAATGCTGTCTCAAAAAGAATACTAACGTTTAGCAATCTTCTAAGGAGGCGAGGTTAAAAAAAACACCACTTACCCAACTATGGAAAAAAGATATGCTTTCTCAAGCTTCTGGAATAGATGATTTAAATGTATTCTGCCAATGCTAATAAGAAAAACTCTATTCTACAATAGATCAGCAAACATGAGGGAATCAAACTAATGTGGACATGAGATAGGCAAGCATGGGAGCCCCAAAATGAGACTTATAGTGGAGCATTTTTGGAGGTTTTGTGTTTGTCTCTTCAAATTGGTCATTCTTTTCTTTTCCCCACTCCTCCTTCTTTTGAATAACATGGATTAATGAGATTAAATTAACAAATTGGTGTGGCACAAGATACTTCCAGGGTTAGGGGAATGGCCATGTGCTTTAGCTAGTCCCTAAATACAACCATTAACTCGAAGATACTAGCATTAAAATGGTGTATAAACAAAGCGTTTCATTCATAAGTGTCAGAGAGCTTTTTCCCAACATTTAGCCATACATTTTCTCACAGTGTTACTACGAAGCACAGAACTGATAATTTTGCAACAACATTTTTTGAGTACAGCTACAAGGATATGTGATCAATCTTTATTCATCTAATTCAATATCACATAAAAACTGAACAAAGCACTAAGAAAGAATAATCATAGATCCAACCTGAGGGCAAAATCGACTCGCATATAATCACACAAATTCTACCATCTCCAATCATAACATTAAATACATGTAATCAGAAAACTAATATCCAGGGCTTCATCAGCAAGGCAATAACCTTAACATAAGGTAATGTCTCCACTGAGTTAATAGTTTTCATTGTTTAGGCTTAAACAGCCATTCATAAGGCCTTAACCAGGATAAAGAATGTGTCATAGTCAACAAATCATCATTATCTTTCAAGGCCAAGTCTGGTTTTGTCTATATCAGTTTCGAAACCTAAAGAGTCTCCTGTGCTCCAAAAACAAACAAAATCAACTTGGTACACAAGGCTGGTGGAGATGAACTTGAAATGTGGGAGGATGTTTTCCAGAGGTGTTGAATTTATATTGCTCAATGCCTAGCATATGAGAATTGCCATCAGGGACAAGACAGTGAAGTGTTTATTTAGTCCCTTGGCAAGAAGACATTCTCTTTTGCCCCTTGCTCATAGTACAGATCAAAGTAGATTATTTCAAAGTGAAATCAATATTAAATGCACTTTGTCAACTGTAATGCGGTATTCACAATAACAGAATACCAGAACAGCAGGCACCCTGGTGTTCACAGCCAATCGCAGAGGACACAAAGTATCGCAGGAGTGGTGTGAAATACATGATGGCCTGTGTTGGGCTCACAGAACTCTTAACAAAAAAGAAAATCTAGTACTCTAGGTCAGGACCAGGAGAAGGAATCTCTCTTGTTCATTGGTAGTGGTGCCTGGAAACTATAACTGTGGCACATTGTACATATACTGAAAAACACTGGATGACAAACAATGATAAATTGGGGGCCAAGAGGGTGTAGAGGTTTGGGTCCAGTCAAGGCCCACTGCTGGGTGATCAAAGTGGCAAAGGAGATGAGACAACCGAGGAAATAACCGGGAAGCCATAAAATGACGAATCTGAACTCGCAAACTGAAACTTGTGAGACACTCCCCTTAATCATTTTTTTTCTCGTAAGAAAACAGCCATTTTCCAAGTCTCTAGGCCAACACCACAACAGTCCTGGGTTGAGTGATTCACTGTCCATCCACTTGGCTGTGAAAATTATTTTTTCCTTTAGTGTAAAAGTCTGGATCGAAGTCTGACTTGCAATTTTCAAAAAAATTAAAAGGCCCATTACCAAAATTGAGAAAAACTTCAAATGTGATTGAGATGATTCAAGTTCTCTGACTCTGGACTTTAAAAAGCAAACAATATACAAAAGTGTTAAACCTTTCAAGTCCACCTACCACCTTTTATTTATGTTTATATAGCAAAAACGAATGAACCGATTTACACCACACCAATAAAAGCATTCTGTCAGAATAAAGTTCTACTTT
Source organism: Calotriton arnoldi (assembly GCA_963921515.1). Taxonomy (NCBI): domain Eukaryota; kingdom Metazoa; phylum Chordata; class Amphibia; order Caudata; family Salamandridae; genus Calotriton; species Calotriton arnoldi. Next base: position 582,346 of record CAWUFW010004703.1, read on the forward strand.
AATGTCAAGCTTGGTGTAAATCTGTTCAGTAGCTTGGGCTGAAGCAGCATAAAAAAATTCTAATTGAAGCTGGAATGGAAAAACACAACTTTTTTGACCCCCACCTTAACCTTTCTGAAAGTATACAGATCTGCATGAAGTCTGACATGCCGAACCTTGGATGACTTCATCAAATGACTGCCAAATTTGATGCAAATCTGTACAAGGGGTCTGAATTCATAGGCAAATCAAAAAAAATGCATTTCCGCTGAATCATAATTAATCTGATCCGATTCCCAGTGTCATAACTGACCATAATTTGCACTTTGTGCTTCACTATCAGCCTACCCTACTTTGGAATTCTGATCCCTGGCTGCACCTGAGCCAACCTGCTGATGCACGTCAGGCTCCTACAGTTGCCTGTCTGCTACATCACGCTTTCTGAGACTCATCTCTGCTCTTACTGCTCCCACTCCTTAATACATGCTGTGCCAGACCCCTGCATCCTCAATCAACCCATCAGTGAAGTCATTTGAAAGCCCTGCGAGTTCCTCCGGCTGTTCTTGTTCTGTTAGATCTACCACTCTAATTCGGTCTGCTTGTCCTCACTTTGCCAGTACACATCAGGAACATCTCTTCTCTCTTTCTATATCGTGGTCCTTTTCGGTGCCAGCTACATGTCCTTGGCCTTCTCTTGACAGAAGCAGTGAGGGCGTCATTGTGTCTTTGACTTCATTGGTGTGTCACTGAGTGAATAATAGTGTGCATATCCAGGACCCAGTGTGCCCTGTGAAGTGTGACTATGTCCTCCATGACCAGTCCTAGAGTTCAGTTGTACAACTGACTGATCAACTCTGCTGCGTTCCTCTACCTGGTGTACCCTTCCACCTTGTACACCCCATCCCCACTGTGCTACTGATAACTTCCTTATTCCCGTTCTTTTCCATTGCTGACATATGCTCTCCAGTCATGATGATTTGACCCTTCCTGTCCCAGCTTTATTCTATTTGCATTCACTTTACACCAAGAACAGAAGTGTGTTCTTCATTGAAACACAAACTTTTTGCCTGTCACCATCACTGTACCATTCGCTTAATGACCTAATGACTAGGCAGGGCTCGAAAAATCCACTCGACCGCTCGCATATGCGAGCTAAATTTAACGAGGGCGAGCTGTTTTTAGGTCCTACTCGCCCTTTCTGGCGAGTAGGAAGACAAACTAACTTTTGTCCTCCTGTCTCTGAAAACGGAGCAAATGTGACAAGATAAGATTTAAAGGTATTTTTATTGCTCACAAAGATAATGAGCAATAAAGATGCCTTTAAATCTTGTTATCTTGTCACATTTGCTCCGCTTTCAGAGACGGAGGTCAAGTAGGTTGCAGTTAGGTCAAGGAGATTTTTCAAGGTACTAGACCTGCAGGACTAGTACAATTTTTTTGATTTTTCGAGCCCTGCTAGGTCTTTATATGTTACTGCCTGGACCAACACAGCTTACAGCACGCCTCCAGGACTGCGAGTATGGGTGGAAGAAGTTTGCATAGTTGCTGGATGCAGGGAAGCAAAGGAGACCAGAGAAAAGAATTGTGCCGATTACCGCCATTCTGTTAGCCAAGTACCAATAAAATTGGCTAAACAAGTGTAGGCAGCTGGTGGTGAAAGAGGGAAGTGCAAGGGAGCTGGAGCAAAGGACAAAAGAGGGAGGAAGGGAGTGGGGCCTGTGGTAGGAGTGGAGAAGAGTGCAAGGAACCTATGGTGAGAGATAGAGACGGGACAAGAATGGAACGTGTACTGGGAAAATAGACAAGAAGGCATAGGGCATTTTGAGTGACAGTGGATAAAAGAATATGGAACTTGTGGTAAGAGGGTTGCTGGATAAACCTTATGCTGAGAAAATAGAAAGGAAGAAAGGTAGACGCCTGAGGGGCCAGTGGAAGGACTGTTGAAAGTGGGAAGAAATGAAATTATTTTAGTGCCTACGGTGAGAGAACAGTGTGGAAGGTAATTGGTTGCGGTAAGAGTCTGCACAGATGCTCATTACTGAAGAGCAGGGAGCGAACAGGCCTACGGGGTCATGTTTTCTTGGAAGTCTGAAGCAAACTAGTAATGCATGTGTGCCAGCCTACCTAACTGATTAGGAAGTAAGTGGGCCAAGCAGCTTTCTTTAGAGAACTAGTAGACTTCTGTGGCAGTTTATCTCTTGGACAAGCACATGTTATCACACCTGCTAACACAACTATTTTTAACAAACTGAATATAGTACTTGACAGTGTGTACAAGCAGACAAGAATACCGATTCTGTGAAAGGCACAATGCTTGATTTCAAAATTACATCTGTTTGTGGCAATGAGCAGGAATGTAAGAACCTCATCATGTAGGAGTATGCGAAAATTATCTTTGGTAATAAGATGTTTTATAAGAGGGGTTTTCCATGCAATGTTCAAGAAGAAACTTTAAAGCTTTTTCGTATTCACAAATTAATACAGAAGGAAAACAATATGCTTCAGTGCCTATACTTATTATAAAAGTAGAAAAATGCAGAAAATTCTAACTGTCTCTCCATGATGTTAATCTTGACCTACGGCCGATAGTTGTGCAAATTCACAGCATACAGCATCAAGATTTCGTAATGAAGCTCACAATGCTACAAAAGTCAATAAGTATATGTGCTAGTAATATAATGCTATTAATTTAGAAATCTGAGTCTACATCTGTAAGTTCAATATGTGGATACATACTCGTTGTAACTTCGTTTTCCAAGACCAAAATATATATGTATAAATACCAATAAGGTGAAATGAAATATAGATAATTGAGGTGGCAATGTAAAAAATAAATACGATAAAGAGCCCTAATGATTGATTACTTATCTGTAAATGTACTCAGAAATACAAGTTTGTAACAAATTAACACCTACAGTGGCCTAAATCAAGGATATGTGCTTGCACCATGTTTATTCAATCTTTTCACGGCCGACCTACATCAACATCTGGATAATGTTAATGCACACTCTCCTAAATTTGCAAACTGTAATCTAAAATATCTACAATATGCTGACAAAAAATATTATTCAGCAATACACTCATAGACTTACAGCGGTTAATTAAGTTCTTCGATGAATATGTAACAGCTAATTAATTGTCTGGAGCTGAATATTAAGAAAACTAAAATGATGTTGATAGGGCAGTCCGCTCTTAGACCCAGAGTCTAGCAAGTAAAGGGGATGTCCATTGAGTCAGTCAGAAGCTATAAATATCTAGGTATTTTATTTGAAGACAGAGTTTCATTTTAAAGGACATTTTTATCCTTTAAGAGCCAAACTGTTTCCTCCATCTTTGCTTTTAAGATATTGCGAAGCAAATTAATGTGCCCTACCTATGATCATTTAGTAAATCATGAAGGCAAAATTTGTTCCTGCGCTAGCCTATGGCTCAGTCATCTTTGAGGTCTGAATGCTAAATTATTGGACCTGCTTCAAAGTAAGGCTCATTAATCTGGCTTCGAGTTTCCAAAGTACATTGGTCATGCAGAAAGTCATTTGGAATTTGGTCTACCAAGTCAAGACCTAGTGAGACAGGCTGTTTTTTTGGTCTCGCCTAGGCAGCGCTTGCGCTGTCTCTTCGAGACATGCTGTATTCAGGATACGTGCATAAAGCTCTGCCTACTTCCCGTTCATCTTTTTAATTGGCTCCTGTCCCTGTCCTTTGTAAATGGTGGCTTTTCATTGGTCATTAGGCTTTGTAGTCCCACCTTATTACCACCCTGTCTCTTTTTGTAACCTCCCATGAGGACACCCCCTATTACATGTGTTGTTACGCCCTAGGTTTCAATTACAGCCTCAAGGCACTATTTTCTTAAAGGCCTTCAGACAGGACACTCACTTGGTCCTACACAAGGTTGGCAATGGTTACATTACTCGCTAGCACATCTCACATTTATATTAGACCTTCTATAAATTTCCCTTCATCAGCTCCACATAGAGTACAACCTAATCGGAATAAATATAATAATTGTTTGTCACATTTCAAACCTATTATTTGTATATATGGACATAGCTATTTGAATGTACTTGTGGTACTGTCTTGCATGCAATGCATTATGGGTAGGGTGGATTTACCATATCTTCAAAGTTTATGATGCTCACTAGGGACCTCTAGGCGCAGCTTGCGGTACTGCACCTACACGTGGTACTGTCTTGCATGCAATGCATTATGGGAGTACCATATGTGACCAAAAGCTTGATGCTCACTAGGGACCTATAGGCGCAGCTTGCGGTACTGCACCTACACATCTCACATTTACATTAGACCTTCTATACATTTCCCTTCATCAGCTCCACATAGAGTACAACCTAATCGGAATTAATATAATAATTGTTTTGTCACATTTCAAACCTATTAATTGTATATATGGACATAGCTATTTGAATGTACTCGTGCTACTGTCTTGCATGCAATGCATTAGGGTAGTACCATATGTGACCAAAAGTTTGATGCTCACTAGGGACCTCTAGGCGCAGCTTGCGGTACTGCACCAACACATCTATATTAGACCTTCTATAAATTTCCCTTCTTCAGCTCCACATAGAGTACAACCTAATCCGGAATTAATATAATAATTCTTTTGTCACATTTCAAAGCTACTAATTGTATATATTGAATGTACTGTGGCACTGTCTTGCATGCAATGCATTATGGGTAGGGTGGATTTACCATATCTTAAAAGTTTATGATGCTCACTAGGGACCTCTAGGCGCAGCTTGCGGTATTGCACTTACACGTGGTACTGTCTTGCATGCAATGCATTATGGGAGTACCATATGTGACAAAAAGTTTGATGCTCACTAGGGACCTCTATGCGCAGCTTGCGGTACTGCACCTACACATCTCACATTTATATTAGAACCTTCTATAAATGTCCCTTCATCAGCTCCACATAGAGTACAACCTAATCTGAATTAATATAATAATTTTTTGTCACATTTCAAAGCTATTAATTGTATATATGGACATAGCTATTTGAATGTACTCGTGGTACTGTCTTGCATGCAATGCATTATGGGTAGTGTGGATTTACCATATCTTCAAAGTTTATGATGCTCACTAGGGACCTCTAGGAGCAGCTTGCGGTGCTGCACTTAGACAAGCAGTGCTGGTGCCTTGCTCACTAGGGACCTCTAGGAACAGCTTGCGGAACTGCACCTAGACATGCAGTGCTGGTGCCTTGCTCACTAGGGAGCTCTAGGAGCTGCTTGCGGTACTGCACTGAGACATACAATGATGGTTCCTGGCTCACTATGCAATCATTTGCAATGCACTAGGTCTCGCATTACTGAAAGTATGAGCTATTGGCATTGCATTATTAATTGCAACGCCAATACCTCAAGCTATCAGTAATGCGAGACCTATTGCACTGCAAATGCTTATTTTAAAAAGCCTACGCGCCTTGTTTTTATCTGCGCCTGGCTCTAGCTAATCTGATATTTATTTGCGTGCTTCAACACTTTCGACTACTAGCCATCCGGACTTTTAGAGAGGAATAAAGTTTCCTTTAAGAACCTATTAAATCGAGCAACAAAGCTTCTCTCCTTTATAGCAGATGAAGATGCTTTAGCAACCAAAAAGCGCACTTTAATCAACTCCTTTGAAGAAACTGAGGTCCAGCCTTACCTGCGGTCACACTTTCCACCTTATATGAGGGACGCATTTCTCATGTTGAGATTTGGCAGGTATCCAACTAAGGACGTAACATTAAGGACGGTACCCCAAGGTGTTCCAACAATGGCCAACAACCAGTTGTAGACTTTGTGGTTCCACAAAAGAATCCTCATTGCACATAGTTTGTGTCTGTCCGCACCTGCTACAAACTCGACGAACTCTTAAAACAACTGTTCTTAGAAGCAGGTGTGAGAACTTGCCACCAGGCTGTTATACATTGTTTATCGGGCAAGTCAATTTCTTGAATTTGTAGACGTATAAAGTTTCTGACCAGGCGGACAGTATGTTGATATCCGTATTCCAAATGACCAGCTGTTATTTTTATTTTATCTGTTGAATTAAAAAAACTTTTGACCTTAAAAAATAGTGATAGGAAGATAAGAGTGTTTGCGTTTTTTATGTACATATTTTTATACTGTTAATATGCAGTGGTTTATTGGCTCTATCTTTATGAAAGTAATAGTTACCGAATTCGTTTAGCATTAGGTGTAGGAATTAGTAAAAAAGAAAATTTAAATGAATCGATTTAATGTCGCAAATAAATATTTTATCATCTTACAATGCTAGGAATTAATTGATAAACTCCAAGCACTTTAGCATTTCCTTGCACTGACTGTAGATTATGGTCGCTATTGTTTTTACGAGCCAACTTTTGTCTTATTTAATATTGCACTGTAAACCTAAGCACCTCAATGCTAACTTACACTTACTCCTAAATTGTCTGCCTATAATGAATTGAAATTCCTAAGCAATGAATTGAAAATCCTGAATTATCTGCTTATAATGCGACTAACGAATTGAAAATCCTAAGCACATTTCGCTGATGGTAGATCATGATTGGTATTGTTTTTAGGACCTACTTTTATCTTGTTTTTAATGTCTAGAATGTACTGTAAAAATTTAAGCACCTTAGAGTTTCTTTGCACTAAATTTTAAATATTGATTGATACTATTTTTAGAAGCCAATCTCTATAGAATTGGTTAATTTTATTCTCATTCATGGATGAAAGGTTTGTTGACACGCACTTCAGTTTTTATCATGGCTAAATTTTGATTGTGACTGATGTATAGTTGTGAAAATGCAATTTGATCACATTGAAATGATTTTTATTAATCAGACAATAAAAGTTTTATATACTTATATACTAAATTGATTAATTACATGTTAATCGCCGATTTGTGTGGAAAGCCAGTGCTTACTTTTGGGGGAAGATTCTCCTAGACACTTATGAATGATTACAATGACCCTATAGATCCTGTAACAAGGCTAGGTTCTTCCTATTTGGATACATGTGCGTCTGAAACGTTATCTGGCTTCTGCAGTATGGCGGCCTTGGACTGTGCGAAGCGCATAAACCCATAAACTGTAAGGCAAACAGAACCCATGGGTCATAAAAAAACAGTGTCTTTACACCTTGAAAACTGTAACAGCAGCATTTATCAGTGTGCTCAAGGTGAGTGATCATCAGGGTCAAGTAGATGCTGAGGGGGTTAGTGGCATAATTAGATCAAATGTAAAATTAAAGAAAATGTGTTGTCTCAAACCTGCTTTGCTTCCGTTTTTGCAATCCGGGAGAATAAAGCTTCACAAAATCTTGGAATTATACCTTGTTCTTCACCAAATCCCATCATCCTATAGAAAAGCAAATTATAGCTACACTTAGAATAAAAAAAACACTGCAGCCTTTCCAATTCTTAGTACTGAAACACAAAGTAAAGTATGAGGTTAAAGACAGTTGAAATTGTAAAGAAAATCTCGTGATATTAATAATGTCATATCATTTTCATCCATAAATCACACTGTTAAAAGTAATATATTCATTATAATTTGAACGGCTGGCCAGATGACGTCATTTTGTGCTTCCCATTGCTAAATTCGCACACAAAGGCAAATATATTGTCCTCTGACAAAAAGTCCACAAAATGTTTACACCCTTGAAGTTAGGTATTAAAAATGTATAGGTTTGGTATTTCAACATGGTTTCCATACAGTCAATCCAGGTCACGGTTTGGCAGAGCCTCAGTTTGCCTTCAAGTTATTGAGATTTATATTGGTCTATCACCAATACCAACTTCACAACAAACAATTTTGAACACTTATATGGGCACAGGACATTGAACATGTACCCATATGAGCATTTCTGCATGTTATGTGCTTGAATGCGAAACAAGCATTTACACGGTTCAGCTAATATTCAGTTGCATATGGGTCCACCTGTGTCAGCTAAACTTTGATTAAAATTTGTTAAGTCAGGCTTCAATATGGAGGCATTTGTATGAATCACATTCTGCCACACTATAGGCAATCCAGTGACTTCCCAACTAGTTCTGAAGTTACAAGTGCAGGGTAGATAAAGTCTGATTCCACCTGTGATATGTTACAGGCATTGTGCTATGATCCTACTCTCGGTTACGTGACTTTGCCTTGTTCATCACTCTGCTGGTGTACGATTTTGGTGCTTAAGGGCTTGTGGGGTGCAGATGATCAAAATGCAGGTGACTATACTTTGTAATGATGGGTACTGACTTCACCACACCATCAAACAGACTATGCTTGTTAAGGCAATCCAGCCCATAGAACTGTAAGGCCCACATTGACATATAATGTGCAACCCACATTGGACTGAAGCCAAATCTTTGTACTAGCTGGTCATATAAAAAGAATACTTATTCTAGAAGAAGGCTGCTGCACTATGCCGCTTTATATTTTCTGCTTTTTTTTTACAACTGATATGAGAAAAATGAGCTTCTGGACATTTTCAACAATTGTAACAGTGGGCATATCTCAAGTCACTGTACCACTTGCATCCACAATTTGAACATACTGATTGAGGAGAGGGAACACTCAGATTTATGGAGGGTTCAGTAAAAGCATGTGGTAAAAGGTATATATTCCACCCCAGTGCCTGCACCTTCATTGCAAGTGTTTGAGAACATGAAGACCATACTCCGAAGCTGGATTATCCACCAGAAGGTTCTCCTACACTAAACATGAACAGAGAAGCATGTACCATTATACGTAACCACATCACCTCTCTCTTAGATTTCAAACATCCAACGACAACCATTAAGCAACTTGCTAGAAAAAGCGTAAGACACAGGAAGCCAACACACTATTTGAAAAGGATTATCTTGTTCTCTGGCAACACTTGTACAAATGAAACAGTTGTCAGCTTTGAATTATTAGTTATTATTACTAAAATGTATGGAGCACAGCTGATATCTATACAGGTGTCTTGGAGCCAAATACAGTACTTGCCGCAGCAAGTGAGAGGGTGTAAAGGCAGGTTTTTAAGCCCTTTCTGAATGCCAACAGTTCACTTAAAGAGTAAAGAGGCTGAGGTAGGCTATTCCAGAGATGTGCATCTAGCAGAGAACACTCTGCCTCCAGCTTGTTCTCATCTGAACTTGAGAACAATTATCCAATTTGCATCAGCGCAACGCAGAAGAGGACTTGGTCAATATCATTCGAACGTGTGTTGATGAAACTGGCCCTACATTGCGGATAGCTTTATGAACAATACAGAGAAATTTAAACATCACCCACTTAGTGCTAGTCAATCAAGGGCAAAAGATGAAGACTAGTAGTGTGGGCGTAATACTGCTAGTCTGGCAGTAGCAATTTGGATCTGATAGAGTTTCTTCAGTATATATTCTGGTTCACCCAGAAATAACGACTTACAATATTATAACCTGCTTAGAATAGTTGACAGTACTATCAGAGGACACATAAGCGGGAAGAAGTCAACAGAAAACACACATCAAGGAGAAGCAGGAAGATGTCAAATTGTTTACATGACTAAACAATGACAATAAGTCAGCTACTCTTCACTGAGCGCCTTCTTAATTATGCATTTGTGGTTAATTAACCATTCTTTCTAGAAGTTCGTAGCTTTGTGCTATTAATTGTGTTATGCTCCACAGAAAATGTAATAGTGTTCTTATATTAGGGAATACAACTGTAGTTAACAAGTGGCTTCTAGTACCTCCATACTTGTAATAGAAATGCACAAAAATAATGTACCATTGCTTTCTTTTCCATGTTTATCATAAGGTTCTCTTACCATCTTTCCATTGCTGGAAATGGAGAAGTACTCGGGCAGGCCTACCGAAATAAGCCATAGCTGCCAAGTCCTGCACCGCAAGACCATGCTTTCTTTTGCGTTGTCCTTCGTTAGGAAATTCCTGGTCCTTTCCCAGCAGTCGAGGTTTTTCTCCTTGCACATTTTTGTCACCTACAGCACCAAAGCTTTCTCAAGAAGCTTGTTGGGAAATCTCATTAACACAAAGTTTGAGGGAAATTGTCTTAAAGTGGGCAATAGGAATACTTTTCTTCGAGGGTACATTCCCATTATTGTGCGAGTATCCTTTAGACACTGTCGTCCATGGAGAGCAATGTAAAAACCCCTTCAACGACCCTCAGAAATAAGCATTGACAATGCCAATAGGTCTTGCATTTGCAAGAGTTAGAGCTATTGGCGTCGTAAGTGACATTGTCTTTTACCCATGTGTTTTGGTATGGAGTGGATGTATATGGTTTGGAGTAGAGTTGTGTGGGTTGGATTGGAATTGTTAGTTGTGGTATTGTGTGGGGTGGAATTGTGTGGAGTGGAGTGGAATTGTGGAGTGGAATTATGTGGCATGGTGGATAGATAGGGGTTGGGGCTAAAAAAGATTAATTAAGAAGACAAATGTGGGAGCTGCAGCAGCAACAGGGAGTTAGGGCAACAACAGAGGAGCTGTCTGGCTCAAACTAAACATTGGCAATGTCTTGTGCTCGTGTTATGGAGTGGATGTATGTGGTGCGGAGTGGAATTATGTGGGTTAGATTGGAATTGCTAGTGGCATGGTGTGCAGTGGAATGATGTGGATAGTAATTATGTGGTACTGAGTATAGAGTGTAATTATGTGGATTGTTTTTTTTGTGTTGTGGAGTGGTAGGTAGTTTAATTATGTGGTGTGCTGTTGAATTTTGTGGAATACTGTGGTGTGGTTTGGATGTATGTGGTGTGTAGTGTAATTGTATTGTTGAGTTGAAATATGTGGTTTGTTGTTGAATTATGTGGTGTGCAAGAGAATTGTGTGGAGTTGAATTGTGTGGCAAGGAACTGCGGCGCAGAGTGAAATTATGCTGATTGGAATTATGTGGCAAGGTGTACACTGTATTTTTGTGGATTGTTGCTATGTGGCAGAGTGGTTTTATGTGGGGTATATTTATCTGGTATTGCGGTGAGTGTAATTATGTGGAGTTGAATCATGTGTTGTGTGTTATTATGTGGAGTGCAACTATAATGGGTAGTGTTGAATTGTGTGGCGGTGAATTATGTGGTGTTGCATGTCATGTTTATAGGAATACTGTTTGAAGACCCAGAAATGCCTCAAGACCAAAGTACTGACCCCGTCAAATTTCAGCCATTTACATGCAGGAGAGGTCTGGTGTTCTATGAAAACCAACATGTGAAGCCTACACTTTTAACTATGGCCGGGTGAAGAGTACTCGAAAAGCAAAAATCAAGTCACCGCAGAGTCTACTCATGGGAGGTCTATGCAATTGATTTGTTCAATAATTTGCTTATCATTTTATCATGCTACTATGAACTATGCACCTTTTACTTTACATCCCAAAGCTGATTTAAGACAGAAATGCACGTAATGAAAATGTAGTTTCACTAAGTGTCTACTAAGAAACTGCAGAGGAGTGTGATTTTTAAGCTATCAATCTGTATTTCATTTTTAAAATGCTAGACGTTCCCCAAAAACGTGCTGGGCAAAAACATGGGTAAAACTCAGCACCAGAGTGTTTAAAAATATACTGAAAAGTGGAGAGAAACATCGCCAGCGCAAATCATTCCATTGCACCAGAAATGCTTCAACAACTGCTCCATGGCAACACAAACAAGTAAAATGAATTAGATAAGAGCAAGCAAACGTGCTATAATAGAAACAATGATCTACATGAGAGACCTTGGCCAGCTGGGGGTTCATATCAGAGTTCTCTGATTCTGTCAGGACCGGAGGCGGGGATTATGCTCAAGCTTCTCTTCCTTTATTCATTCCAGGAGTTCAGCCAATCACAATAAAGGTCAAGTCCATATCATCGACTGCGTCCTGGTCAACCTCCTCCTTCTTCTTTCCTGCTTTCAGCAGAGCTAAGTGCTTTTTCATTTTACTACCGTGAATGGTGCTTTGTTTGCATTTAACATAATTTGCTTTGTTTACATTTGGTTTCATTTAGATTCCTACCGGAGCGCGTGTCAGAGCACCATTCGCGGCATGTTTTTCTGGTAAATTATGGGACCGCATGAGTGCGGTGAGGCATTTAGCCCGTCAGAGGGCGTGTGGTAATTTCAAGGACGTGCCGCGTCTCGTTGCTCTGCGGTGTTCACGCTCAGTCAGATGAGACGAAACTGATGAGCCGCCCGCCCAGCCCTCTGCCTGCCCTTACCGTGCTGGAAAAACGTGACGTCACAGCAGGGGTCTGTATTTTAGCTTGCGTGAGCAATTTAAGGAGCGGTTGATGCCCGGCTGATCCAGGTCTGTATTTTGCATAGCAGACAAGTCTCAGTCGGCATTTATTTTCCCATGTTAACCTTGAGGGAGCATTAGACCTGGGGCGTAGACCAGACGCAGTGTGCTGGTAAACAATAAAAAACTCAAACTGGTGTTGTCCAGTGCCACAATTAAGCCCTCGTGATTGCCCTACACAGATCCTGCATTATTTAAGCGCCCTGCGCTATTACGCTTATTGGTCATACATTAGCCCTACCCTTGCTATTCATCATGCAGGAGTACCAAGAGGAAGAGTCCATTTTGGTTCTTCCCTTGGACGACGAATTCAGTGAGGCAGTAAATGACTCTATACACCAGGCAGTGGCAGCTGCCATGGGGCCCTTTGAAAATCGCTTGATGCAGCTGGCTCATTCTTACGCAAGCCCTATAGATCTCTCTGTACGAAGACCATTTCCTCAGGCGCCCTAACAGACCTGCAACAAGCCGCTCTACGTTCCCGCAAGCACAAAGGGGACCCATAAATGGACCTGAGCGCATTTGACAGGCTGAAAAAGGCCTTCCTGGCACGCACAGACCACCTGAAGAGGACGCGGAGGACGCCCTTGGTGCCCCTCTTCAACTGCCCTTTTCCCACACAGTGTTGCCACATTTTGAGGCCCGTCCCAAGCCGCTTAAGTATAAGCCCAAATTCAGCCCAACGCAGACCAATGTCAGCCCAAAGTCGAAACTCTCACATTTTGCAAAAGTAGTCTTCAGAAAACATTTTAAGGATGAATCTAAATTCTATTCAATATACAGATAGTGGGAGGAGGTTAACTGGGCACCTGTGTTAATAACTACTCATTTTCAAGACCAGTCCCCACTTTGACAATTCATTTTGTAGTTCTGTCACCACAGAACCAAACCCGAACCTGGCAATCATTAAGTACCTCTACAAAATCAGATTATCAACCACTTTATGTCTATGAATAGGAATTACAACACTATTTCAACAATGTGTCTCCAAAAAAGAATACTGAAAAGGTTATACGGAATTAAAAACACACAAAGATCTACATATTATTAAACACCCCCTTGTATTAAAGTAATTGTAACAACTTTTTTGGCATGGCTTAACATTCCATGTACTTGTCTGAAGATATTCAACAACAACAAAATCTCCTTTACAATGACAGTATGGGACAACAGCAAAAACAAACATCACAGCAGACAAATCTGAAACACAGTTTTCCTGCAAAACACGTGTATGTAAATTTGAAGCAACAGTGTGAAAACTGAGGGTTGCTACAGTAAAACGAGAGTGCCACACTTTTTCAGTTAAAATCTAAGGAGAGGCCAGAAAAGAGACACAGACAGTCACCTACTCTGACAGATTCCCTGCCCTCCGTTCCAAAGTCCTTCATTGTGACCACTTACTCTGGCACTAAAAAGCATAGAGGACATTGTTTTTTCCATTGTGTTGCAGCAAGTGCTCGACTAAAGCTCCTAGTCTTGGCAAACAGCAGATGGGTACTGATGAAAACAGGCTGTTGGAGCAGAAAGGAAAATGACCCAATTTCCCAGAACTTTTGGCGACACCCTCAACACCGATACTCCATCAACTCTACTGATGCTGTCATACTGTTCGTGTTCCATCCCACTCCATTCCCCTTCATCATTAGCGCTGTCTCACTCCTATACCACCATTGGCCTGGGCCCTCTCATGAGGCTCCTTTTCTCCTATCGCCTAGCCAGGGCTTTAATTATTCATGCTCTTAACTTTAAATTCTCAGCAATGACTGTAAACACCCTGAGGTAATCCATGCGAACAAAGCAGTCCATGTTTACATTTCATGTGTTTTACTTCATGCAGTTTTCACCAGGAGTATTTCCTTTATCCAGATGTGTTTCTCTAGTTTTATTTTCATAAAATGTACTGATATAGTACAAATTGTGAAATGAGTCGCCTTCAGGTCTGGGTGAGTTCAGATTGTAAGTAGACATTTATGATGGACACGATTGAGAGTCCCGAGGCTGAAGGCAGTACTGGTTTCTCACAGTGCCTGCCACTGGGTCAATAAGGTGTTCAGACTAAATGCACATCCAATCCTTGGCCTCTTAGGAGAGCGCATAAAGTGATGCTTATATAAATGCCAATTGTAAATTAAAGCACTACTATGCATGTGCACAATGAGGGCTACAATGTGTAGGAGTCATATCATGCACACTGGTAGGCATTATGTATTAAGAGCACTTGGTCTGCAGAAACACACGGTCAGGATTGAAATGCTGTGCAGTTGTTGAGTGTGCCAATAAGTCTTTACTGGTCTTTGTTCCGCCACAACACCCATTGATTTTGACGCTGCCCCCTATTTACAAGGGTAGTGAAAATAGGAGGCAGTGCCAAAATTAATACTAGGGATATTCTGGCCTTAACATGGTGAAACGAGGAGAAATGCTTAATTTCTCCTCGTTTTTGCTGTTTCTATGTGTGCTGCATTTTGCCAGCCCTGCCAAGTGCCATGCATCTTATGTTAAATTAACGCTTTTTAGGTTCACTCTCCGCATCACAACAAGGACGGAGATGGTCACGCAAATCAGCAGAGTAGAGAAGCTGAGCATGTTATCTCTCTCCGTGCTGCACAGAGCAGTTTGACTTTTTTTCCCCTCCAGTTGGCAATGGCCAATTGGCTCATTGCACCTTTTAAAGGATCTTGTAAATTAATAATGCAATTGCTTTAGCCCTGTCCACAATGAGGTAGCATCCTGGAACTGTTGTCAGCACAGATATAATGCTGTTGCACGCTACGTTGTCCACCCATCACAGGACTTAAACCTCTAGAATAAGTAAGTGCGTAAGCAATGCACAGATCGGCCTTGTTTGCCATTGATCCCGCTAGTGCACAGAACTTGGTATCAGAGTTGGTGGTGTGTTGACATTGCCAGAACCAAACACGCAGGGACTCTTCAACGCCCTATGGCGAGTGAAGAAGAGCATCATACCTTGAGTCTAAGAAACAGATTGCAGAAACAGCTTTAGGCCAGTTTTACGTGAAATAACGGAAACATGCATTCCTACTCAGACAGTATAGTTGCTAATACGCGAGTGTTTAAAAAGCACTTGAAATCTTGTTAGAAAATGAGGCATGGGCTACTATGCAGCTATGGCATAGGGTTGTTTCTGAAAGGTGTTTAGCAGGTGGTGCAATCCACTCAAATGTTTCTTGGCCTTAAAGGTTAGTACTACATACTAAACAGGGCATAGCTGCCAAGGTTTGAGATTGCTTATGTGTGACGTTTTCATAGTTTCAGTATAACTATGAGTGACATTCAACGGCCAAATGTGTGACACTTAAGAGTGACACTTTCTTGCGAGTAAAATCAAGTAATGAAGTCCACGGAGAAAGCTAAATATCAGAAGTTACACCCATATGAGCAACAAGAAACTGTAAGGTCTTGAAAGTACTGCAAAGCATCTGAAATGGAAGGGCACTAACTTCTCTCTTTCATGTGTTTCATTTGTTTTTATAGAGCTCCTCATACCAGTGTAGGGTGTCAGAGCACTTTACATCATACATACAATATGCAGAGACAACGAATCGCATGTGTGTAAATCAGTCTATAGGAAATGTTACATGTGACAGTGAGGATTACAAGTTGTAGGAATCCCATGCCATCCATACTAGTAGGCAGTATATTTTTAAAGTGTTTGATCCGGAGAAGCACAAACTCAGGATTTAAAACGTTCCACAGTGGTTGGCTGTACTATGAAAAGAATGTATTTCTACCCAAACAAACCCCTTTAACAACATTAGGATAATTAAAGACTGGAGGGAAAAATAATGTTGTAACATATAAAATGCAGTTTGAATGCACCTCCTTGATGGGAGTTCGTATGTAATTGTGCTATTAGGATTGTAACTTATGAACTGCAAGTAACCAAAGGAGCTCTGTGACAAAATGCAGTAACTCACTGAGATAGCCACATAAAAATGCAGTTTAGTGAACAGCATGGTACACGTTCTTTGCGGCAGGCACATGAACCCTCTGCGCTACTTCATGATCAGTGAGATCTGCCACTAGACAAAATGCTGATCTCCCTCCAGCAGGAACATTATTTACTTGTGTTAGCTTGACATTTTAACTGTCTCCTGAAAACATCTGTGTTGAGTTTTAACGGGGTAGCCCACAAAAACTACCCGACCTGGGTCAGTATTACAGTACAATAGAATGGCGGTCGCGGTAGCAACTTATTTAAAACAATCAAAGAAAATGCATTCACCACTCTTGCTATTCAGAGATGCTTAAATCCGATTTAATTCCAAAATCAAAAGCATCTAATGCAATTCAAAGTCAAAGCTTTTCTTAGTGGCAACACAGTTGCTCCAACATATAACAGTGCGGTAAATATTTACAGTGCTCTTGGTGTAGAGGGAGAAAAAGAAAAGGTTGGGTAGATGGTGGTGAACGTGTGAGTGAAGGACAGGGAAAAGGTATTGTGACATATATACATCATTTGTACATAGTATAGGACCTTTCCGGCCTAACACAGGTCAATTGTTCCTGAATGGATACATAACTAATGAACATATTTATTATAAAGGTCTGTCCTTAGAGCTTGTAGAGTTGGGGTTGTGTGTTGTCAACGTTTCGACCCCTAGGGTTGAGGGTAAATTCAGTCCTCACGTTGGGGTCTTCATCAGGACAAGGCTGAGAAGAGCACCTGTGAATAATCGGAGAAATGTGTAAAAAAAGGGGGGTATTTATAAAAGAGGGGTGAGTGCTAGGATATATCTGGTAGCCAATACCTACTTGTGGCAACAGCAAGGTAGCTTCGCTGTGCGTTCAAGAAAAGGGTAGAGCTCATACGTAGCTCCTACAGTCAGAGAGAAAGAAAAAAATAAAATAAAGATCAGTAGTCTAAAGTCCAGAAACAGGGTCTCACTAAACGGTCTAACAGAATTAAAGGACTTACTACGTCAAGAATGACTTCTGCCGAGGTAATAAATTCACTCGCAGGGGGGAACAGATCCAACCTCTATCTGATACAAGGAGAAGGAATGAAAAACCGGGTATGAGGACAAATGATCAAGATTGTCGTGCTGAATAATGAAGTCAGCATATTGTCTTGGACTACCTGAAAAGTGAACAAAATTGGTGTCACGGCTAGTGAGGCGTTGCCCACCGCGTGTGCCAAGTGTGAAAAGGTATTAATGGGCACCGTGGTCCAGTGAAATCGGCATGTGGCTCTGATGGAGGGTCTAGAAAAGCTGCAATAGTGCATGCACCCTAAGATTCTCATCATAGTTGGAGCTGTCTCTAATAGCTAGAAGTGCGGTAGCGAAACCCGTGTGACAACGTGGCCTTGTATATTTAGAGTGACTTGCTACGCGGATGGTATTGGCTGGGCCGGTGTCTTGATCGTGGAGGGACTATGTGCTACCACAAAATTACCAACAGTGAAACCTCGATGATCTGGTGCAAATCTACTACCCGCCAGGAGATGGCGGTAAGGGTCTAAACTGTACCTAGACAGCGCATTGCAATTATTAGCATAAACTCATTTACAGCCATGTTGTCTTGTTGTAACATGCGGATCGCATAGTTGACCGCGAGAGGGGAATGGAAAAAACTGAAATGTTCCTAAGCAGCGCATTGCAATTAATGGCAAATACTGTTTCAGAACCTGTCTTATTAAAACATGCGAATCCCATTCGGTGCCGAGCATCGTAGTGATGTGAAGGGGGAATGGAAAAATAAAGGGCTGGGAAGCGCTTACCTCGTCCACGGCCCCTCATGACCACATTGGTCCAGAAGTCACTCTGGGGGCGGACCAGCAGGACCAAGCAGGGCCGTCACGCTACCAATGATTGACGGCCCTGTCAAACTTACTGCTTAAGCCATCCAGCGAGTTTTGACCTAATTCGCCCGCCAATCACCGCTGACTATTGCCTGTGTGCCACTGAGTGATGATCGTCGGCGCCGCACCAGCCATAAATTTGCGCACAATGGGCAAATATCAGCCCACAAAATAGCCACCCGCCAAGTATAGGTTTTTCCCGCACAAATGGGAAAAATGTTGCCCATTTGTGCAGGAAATAGCCCAATCTGGCAACACTGCTCCCACACAGTACTAGCAGGAGATGACGACTACCATAGGGATTCGAATCATGAGGCAGGTCCCTCCAGACCCTGGCGCCCCTTTCCTGATCCTTCCCAGGAGACCTCCACCGCTTAAAAGGAAGATATGTCTGACATGCTTGATCCTGATGATCTAATACACCCTCGCTCAGCAGAGTGGTTTCTATCAGCCAAGATTGGCAATTACGTGGCAGGTCGTCTTACAAAGCCACTAGAGAGGAAGCGTGCGCGCCTTAAAGCGGAATGTCCACGCCTCACCATTGCCGGGAAGGTGGCCCCATCACCAGAGGTTGATTCTAGAATGGCCACCATCCTTAAGAAATATATTCGGGAATCCAAGAAAGGGATCGACAGATCATGGAGGTCCTGTTAGGACAAATTACTGGATGTCATCGGGCTCCTTACAAAAATCTTGGAGATGGCTGAGGAGGCCAAATCTTGCCATTCTGCAATTTCCCGGAAGTCCCTACCCGGCTGGGCACAGCGTGGAATAATTTTCCTCGGAAATGCTAACTGTGCCCCATCAGCTGAGAGGCGCCACTCCTTGCTAATAAAGGTGGACTCCAAATTAGGAGATTTGGCCATGACAGAGACAGGGGCTGTGGTGCAGGAAGCGTTTTTTGGAGAGCCTGTCATAAAAGATCTAGACATATTCATCAACACCTTTACCTCCCTTCATAAGGTGCAAGCCTCCATTAAGAAGATTTTACACCCTCTAACTTTTGTGGGGCCGGCCGTGGCAGAGGGCGCTCAGCAGGCCGCTTCTATACACACGGCCCTACCCGAGCTCAAAGCTTCCACCAGGGTCAGGACCAGACCCGCTCCGGAGAATTCTTTCCCACCAGGAGAGATTACAGAGGCCGTAACCACAGAGGCACCTCCAGTGTACAATTCGAGTCGTCCCAAGCAGGTGAGTGTTCTTCGTTCCTCAGAGATATTGGTGGGAGGTTGTTTGGCTCCATTCTTGCACAACTGGGAGGCTCTTACCTCCAAAACCTGGGTTCTGCAAACCATACAAGGCTTCCAACTAGAGTGTTACAGGTCCCCTGTTCAGGTCTCTCATCCACGTCTATTGGTTTTCCCCAGAATCCCAAACAGCCTTGATGGACATGGAAGTGGCGGACCTGCTCCGGAAAGTGGCGATTTCCCCTACTTTTCTTCACCCGCGGGGGTTCCTCAGCAATCTTATTTTTAGTGGAGAAACATAATAGGGGCCAGAGGCCTGTGATCAACCTCAGGGAGTTCAATGGATCATTAGCGTATTGCCACTTCAAGATTGAAGGCACACACCTTATGCACGATCTCTTGAGACCAGACAACTGGATGGTGCGTTTAGATCTCAAGGACACGTACTCAACAGTCCCCATTTTTTCCCCGCACCGCAGATTTCTCCAGTTCAGATGGAGAGATCAAGTTTACGAGTTCAGGACTCTACCGTTTAGACTCTACTTGGCCCTTTGGTGTTTTACCAAGATATTGAAACCAGTCATAGAGAATCTTAGGGCTCAATGTTACCATTTGATTATCTATCTGGACGATTTCCTTTTGATGGACTAGTGTCCAGTTACCATGTCGCAACAACTGCAGACAACAATTCATCTGTTGGAGAACTTGGGGTTTGTCATCAATGAGGGGAAGTCGCTGCTGACCCCCTCCAAGCAGACCACACTTTTGGGTTTTGTGGTCAACTCCGAGAAGAGGTCTCAGTCTCCCATCTCGGAAGATTACCAAAATCCGACAGGAGCTGTGGAAGACTTTGTCCAGGCTGGTAACTTCCTTACGGCAGATCGCAAGGGTGATAGGTCTCCTATCTTCCTCGATTCAAGCACTCTTTCCGGGCCCGCTAAATTACAGGGCCCTGCAGCGACTCAAAGGCTCGCACCTCCGCAGGGGCCTCTCCAGTATTCGGAACAAGTCCCGTTGATGGAGGAGGTCAAGGACAAAATAAGGTGGCGACTGGTGCATATGGAAGCCTGGAACAGGCGGGACATCTTTGGGTCGAATTCGAACCCGATTATCGAGTCAGACCTCTGCAGGTCCAGATGGTACACTTGCTGCAGGGATTCGTATGCAGGCGGAATATGGTCTGCTGAAGAGCGGTCACTACATAAATTGTCTGGAGCTCATGGCAGGCTCCTTTGCAGTCCAATGTTGGACCAAGGACAAAATCTCCTGCTGTGTCCTACTGAAGATGGACAATCGGTCGGCGGTCGGCTTAATCAATCATCTGGGGGGCTTCAACTCAAAACTCCTGGCAGACCTAGCCAAAGAGATCTGGGCCTTTTGCCTGGCCCACAATGTGTCAGTGACGGCGGATTGGTGCTTGAGAGAATGGTCAGACTCGAGTCTGTGGCAGTTAGACCCGAGGGTCTTTAAGAAGTTGGAAGAACGCTGGGGCCCATTCACGGTGCACCTGTTTGTGTCCCGGCAGGACCACCAGGAAGCCAGATACTTCCGCTGGAAGCCAGACCCGCTAGCGGCAGTGACAGACGCCTTCCTTCCGGACTGGTCAGCGGAGCAGGGGTATGCGTTTCCCCCCCTTCGCGATGATCATGCGCCTCTCAACGCAACATCAACGGGCGTCCATGGTTTTGATCACGCCGTATTGGAGATCTCAAGTATGGTATCCAGTACTTCTGGAACTTTCTTGGGATTCTCCAATCCTTCTACCCCACGTTCCGGATCTCCTCCGGGATCCCTTGGGCAATTGTTACCCGCTCATTCGACAACAGAGAATGCCTTATGGCGTGGCGGATTACAGGGAACGTTGGCGAGTCCCAGCCCTTTCACAAGAAGCTGAGACTATGTTGGCCACCTCATGGCTGAGGGCACCACTAAGAGATACAAATCAGCATGGTCCACATGGGTTTGTTGGTGTCTTCAACTCGTTGAGGATCTCTTGGGGTGCGATGTTATCTCAGTAATGAACTTCTTGGCCTCTTTGGGATCTCAGGGCCTGACATACCGCACGATCAACTCGTATCGGTCAGCTATTTCATCGGGCCGCATACCAATCCAAAGTGTGACTGTAGAAGAACACCCTTTGGTGTGCAAGTTGATGAGGGGGATTCGTCTGGCCCTTCCCCCAGAGCTGCAATACTCAACACGTCAACATTTTGCGATATACAAAGTCCAACTCGTGAATGATATCTTACCGGCAGTTGATAAATCCACCAAGCTGTGTGTGGTTCGATGTTTAAAGGCTTATGAGCGTATGACGGAGGAAATCCATCCCTGTGGGGAACGACAACTGTTACTAGCATTGAAGAAACCTTTCAAAGCAGTCTCTTCTCCCACTATTGCCCAATGGATCCGTTGGGTCATGCAGGAGGTGGGCACTAATGTGTTGCATTTTGGAGCTCACTCCTTAAGAGGAGCAATGGCCTCCAAAGCATTTACTCCAGGGGCTAGACTAGAGAATATTCTCAGTGCTGCTGACTGGTTTTCGGATTCGATTTTCAAACGGTTTTACTTTAAACCGGTGATTGATATGGCATTTCTGATGGTGGACAAGCCTTGAACGAGCATAATCCTCGCCTCCGGTCCTGACATAGAATGAAAAATTTCCTAGCAATCGTAGCGGAAAGTTTCAATTTTATTTTGGACACGGGGGAGGATTATTCCCGCCCAGGTTTCCTCAAACTTCCAACTTGCTGGCTTATTTCCCAAAGAGAATGGTCGATAATCATGGTCTACGGTCTGAGTGGTCGTAAGGTTTAAGTAGGATACTTTGCTTCAGGATTAGAAGTTTGAGGATGTATATGTTATCTGTATGAATTGTCCAAATGTAAGGTTGAAGGCCATTATGAGGTTTTTCATATCCAGGATATACAAGTCTCCAAGTTCTGAATCATCTAAAGGAGAGTAAATTGCGGTAGTGGAGCATCTTTGGTCGTACTCAAGAAAGAGGGGATTGACCAGGAAGCAGTCGAAGATATGAACTTGACCTTTATTGTGATTGGCTGAACTTTGTTTTGTAGTCCCTTACCGGAGTTTGATGGGAAAGGTAGTCAAAATTAACATTGCTGGAATGAATAAAGTTTTGAGCATAATCCTCGCCTCTGTATCATTAATAGAATTGAAACTTTCCAATACGATTGCTAGGAAATTTTTCATTCTCTAGTAGGTTTTAAGATTGCTGCTCTTAAGTGCTTGTTTGGTTTATGTGGCTTTGAAACAACGCCATATGTGAAGGCAGAATTGCGACTGCATTACCTGTGACATGTATCATTTTGAGGGCCTCTGGGGTATCTTAAGATTGTGTGCCGTGGCATATTCTTTCTGGAAGGGGCAATAAACCCCAGCATAAATAAAAGTATTTGGTATCCACAAATAACGGTGCACTTTTTTCTATGTGCTAAATTAGATGTTGGTGTATTTCGGAGCAGAGGTCCTCTAATTTTTCAAACATTAGAAATTATGATACAAGTTTAAAAACATTAAACAATTTGCACATGTACACTGTGAAGAGTGTTTCTGTAGAGGGCAATGACCGCCCACGCCACACACACAAAAACTGAAATTTCTTCTATTCCAGAAATATTTTATGAACCCTTGATGCGTCGACGAGGGTGAGTAACGTTAACATTTTAAATATGCTGCTAGTGGCTATGGTTCTTGGGGTGCCGAAAACCAATTCAATTTAAAGGTCTCGGCTACTGCAATAGAGACACGAATTCCTGCAGCCCCTGACTCTGGACGTTCTACGGCTACAAACATTTATTGCTCACCTTATCACTAAGAGCTACAGGTGGCTGCCAATAAATGACACAGCAAAACTGCACAGTTTCACTTCGGATTCCCACAGCATTCCTTCTAAGGCTGTAATCCGGGATTCGCTGAATAAGGGGAAAGCGTGGCCGTAAAACTTACAAAAAATTGGTATTATTTTATTTTCCGTGTGTTCCATACAAAGTAAAAACACTTATCAAATGCATGCTGCAGTCGGGCATGTTTTCGTGTGCACTCCGAGCACACAAGGCAGGTGATGACAAGCATACCTGCTTGGCCACTAGACAAGTAATTCCAGATGGTGGGGGCGCTGAAGGAGGCGAAGAGGAGGGCGGGCCGCGGGATTTACCAATGCAGAAGGACTAAGGCGGAGGGGAAATGCTGACGCTCCAACGTTCCGCTAAAAATGCTGCTTACCTTTGACTAAGGGCACAAGTTCTTTGGTTTATAATCGCTGTATAATTAAAATCCACCAAGAGGCATGAGAACCGTAGGTTGGTTTGCAGTACAGGCGTAGAAATGATTCACTCGGACCACACACCAGGGACAGGACAGCTACTAAGACTCACCTCATGAGAAAAGCACCCCAGGGAGCGAAGCTCTCCACAGTACCGGCAGAAGTAGAGCTGGGAAAGCGGTGCAAGCAGATGCTTCTCGCCTTCGACTCTATAGAGTACCTGATCCGAGTGGTAGGTGGGAGAGGACAGAAGGAATGCGGGCAATTGCGACTAAAAACACACCCAATAGCACGACAGGCGGGAGGTGGTGGGGCGACGGCACCGCACAGGGAGATTAACTGAATTGGGACGGACGCCAAAACAGCAGAGTCAAAAGAAAAAGTAATGCACCGAAACTTTCTAAATGATCAGAAGTGAACTGACCCATGCAACCGGGTCAGTCTTTAGGGCAGTAACAAAACAGTCAAAAGGTGTGACAAATGCAAAGCATTTACCAATGAAAACAAAGGATTTTTTAAAAGCAAGCCAAGGAAGGAATGAAAGTGATGGGCATGTGATGGCGTGGTGAAAGCACACATGAGTAGATACAGCATGTTGAGAGACAGAACATGCCCGCTGCTTAGGCCAGACTCAAAAAGCCTCAAGCTGCCTCAAAATCATGGGTTCCTCAGGCAGCTTTACATTTTGACAGCACTGGACACTGAACCACACTTCAACTGATGACTAATGATAGTGGTGCCATTTAACAAGGGCATTACCCCTGTCAACGCTAGAGCTCATTTTATCAAGCTTAGTAATAATCAACAGATTTGCTCAATCAAAGGGGAGTATTCATTTCCCTTCACTGCATGATTTCTGCTAAAAAGGAGTGAGGGGTGGCTCACAGACAACCCTCTCTCTATAAAGCAATGATCTTCAGACCTTGGGCTTTGCCACTTGGGAGGGAAAGCCCACTTCTGACACCTAGTTAACCAAGTTGTGGTCAAGTAGTTCTCAGAAGTGACACATCTGGCGGTTACTTGACAAACAACCAGCTAAATGGAGACATTAAACTGAGTGTAATGCCACAAGAAGACAGTTTTTCGCATGTCCTTGCTTTATTACAGGCAAGAAAAGGCTTGCATATTCAATCATATATACCCTATCAGCCTAATGTGTAATCTCTACACAGCACAAAAACAAATTAAACTGCTTTGGTCTTTCATAATATCCTATTCTACTCAATGTGTCCTCATGTAACGCAACTGGTGCTCGTGTAAAGCGCTCTGATACCCGATGCCTTCGGGTCAAGTTTGCGCTATATATAACTGTAAAAAAAATTACACACATTTTCTCAGTATCCTATGAGTTAAATTTCATTCGGATGTGAAGTGATTCAAACATATGCCAAGCAGCTCATAGGCAGAGATTTACATCAGAATCACAATCTACTTCAAACAATTCCTAGACCAAATATGTACCTTACAAGATATACAATGCCCCCTGTAACAAACGCATGAACATACTGCACTGTTTTCCAAAAAAAGAATAATTTGGTACCTCCATGTTTGCAAGTAGTGCTATGCAGAAAAAAGTATTAGCAACATTGCTACTAAACTACAAGACTGTGATAGCATGTTGTGTGCTACAAAAGTGTGAATGTAAAGTGTGAATGTGTGCTTATGCGCACACATATATACATGCACACACCGTGTGTATTGACATCTGTACCTTTTATTATTTTATTTTTTTACACACTCTGTTAGAACAGTCTTGCGAGTGATAATATTTCTTCGGCACAGCCCTCGAAAAAGTAGCTGTCACTTTCCCGAGGACAGGGCTTAAAATCCAAGTTTTGTTTGATACAAAGGTGGCCAAAGGATTGGAATGTAAGCTTCATAATACACTTTACATTTTATTTTCACAGAACAGAGGTGGGTGGCATGTACCACAAAAAATCACGTTTGTTCTGCTATCTTGCCGTTATGTCACTTGGGGACTAGAATGGGGTGAGAGAGCATAGGCATTTTTTCCCCCAAAAATCAGATGGACACGGCATAATAGAGTTTAAAGACCACTACTCCAACGCCAAAGTAAAATTCAAGGAATTATTAAATCCCTGCATGGATAAGTCTTGTTCTAGGAATTTCAATTATAGGATTGTGAGAAAAGCCCCCAAACGTAAGTGTACGTCTTAAATTCACAGCGTTTAAGTTTTTGAAATATTTGAGTCTAATAGAAAGAATGTTCAGCCACATTTAAATACAATGGAACAGCTGACATTAGTGAACATTAACAAAATTCTAATCTTCACAAAGAATGCAAAGAATCTGTCAATGTTGCAATTAAAACCTGCACTGCCCACCTCAACTAATAACCCAATTTCTAACAATCATTTGGTGTATCAGGATAAAAGCAAATATCATAGATAAAGAACACAAATTAAGACAATGTATTTGTCATCAATTAGATTCAAAACTCTCCCAATGGCTGCTTTTATCCCAAAATACTAAAGCCTACTTCTACCTAGACTCTTCTAGTTATGTGTTAGTAATATTATTAAACCAAGGCAAGAATATTGAGACACACACAGTCCATCATTGTTCCGGTATTTAAAAAAAGGAGATGGCTCAGATCCTGCAAACTATCGGCCAATCGCATTAATCGATAGCACGGCAAAGGTAATGGGCCGAATATTATTAAACAGATTGGAAAATTGGGCTTGGGAGAACGGGATCCTGGCGGAGGTACAATACGGCTATAGGAAATGCAGAGGGACCGTGGATCAATGCCTGAACTTGGCACTCCTAGTAGGAAAGTACACTCAGGCCAAGCAAGAAAATCTTTATATGGCATTCATGGATCTCTCTGCCGCATTCGATTGTGTTAACCATAATACGTTGTGGCAAGTCATGGAGCAAATGGGGGTGGAGGCGGCAATAATCTGCTTTATAAGACAATCGTATGCAGGCCCTACAGCGAAGGTTTGCTACCGTAGGTTGGGTGAATGCACCAGATCCATTAACATTACAAATGGTGTAAGGCAGGGCTGCGTACTCGCGCCCTTCCTGTTTTCACTGTATACTAATAAACTACATGACTACCTAGTAGAAAAGTGAATAGACACTCTGAGTGCAAGTAATACGAGAGTCCCCATTCTGCTGTACGCAGACGACGCGGGCCTGCTAGCACGAACCCCTCTAGCCCTACAAAATTGTATTTCTAACTATGTAGCTTTTATGGAAAACCTTGACCTACATGTGAACAAAGCAAAATCTTTTATTATGTGCATCGGAAAAAGTCAAAATAAAGGAAATTATGATATCGCAGAGAGGAGAGTTGACATAGCAGCTAATTTTTCATATCTAGGCATCATCTTTGATAATAACTTAGACTGGAAAATGATGGTGTCCTCGAGGTCGACACAGATGAATAAAAGCATAGCCGCAATCTTTAGGTTTGCATCGACTTTGGGTAACAAACCAATTCCAGAGATGGTCAAAATATATCTGGCAAAAACTGTATCAGTGGCAACATACGGGGCAGCAATATGGGGTATATCCAACGTGGATACCCTCCAAAAAATAGAGGACGGGTTCACTAAAAGGTTACTGTCTGTTCCCAAGGCATGCAATAATGTAATCACACACAAAGAATTAGGCTTACCCTATATTTCAGATACTATCAAATTGGCCCCTCTGTTACTTTGGCTATCAATCTGGAAACGGGAGACGGTACAGATAAATCAATGCATTATAAATGACGTGATGAAACTGGCGTATGGGCACAAAATAACGTGGCTAAATTAAATAAGGTGGAATCTTTGGGGTTGGGGGCCCTGTATGATCACCCAAGGCAATGCAAAACTTTTTCAAAGGCAAAACTAATAAATCTTTTCCTAGAGAAACGCACACAAGAAAGAGAGCGCAGAAATAAAGACAAAGCCATGGTAACTGCCTATAATAAGAGACCTTCTTTAGTTCATGGACTATCTTCATATCTTGGCTGTGACTAATAATCGCCACCGTTTCCTTTTAATAAGGTTCAGGCTGGGATATGTAACGTTAATGCTGGGACATCCAGCGAACATGTTTTCCGAGACCCAACAAGGACGATGTCCATGTGACGCCCGATCCAAACATTCAATTGTACACATACTGTATTTCTGCCATTTTTATGAAACAGAGAGGAAAAGATTTATTGCGCCACTTCTGAAGAAATTTTGTCTGCATAATTATACCTCCGCACTGTGTGTTATGCTACAACTAGAGACCCCGTATCTTTGTTTGGCGGTGGCTTAGTTCCTCTGTGCAGCATTTAAAACTCGTAGATTAGTAAACATCTGACTAAATGTTTAATCACTCACAATATGCACAGTACGAAAAATTTTAAATATATTAAGATACAGATGAATTAGGATGATATATATATTTGGTTTTTTAAGGGCGTGTGAATAATTTTCTTTTAAGACACAAGCTTTTTAAGATAATTTATAATTTATTGATATGTCTGTATATTTTTATTGGAACTTTTTATGCATTTGTTTCTAAATGCGAAATAAAGTATTAATTGAATTGAAGACACACACATAGCAATGCATCCCTTAATAATTGTGGTGAAAACGTTTGTCCCACAGAGGCCTCTTATTCCCATCCCGTAAAAGAGTCAGTATCACTTTCCGAGATGTGCTGATAAGTGTCTGGTCAAGGACTCAGCATTCAGGCAGAATGAAAGATGCAACCTCAAGCTGAAGGCTTCTGTGAGTTCATCTGTCTTTTGTCCAACTGAGCATCTTCATTTGGCTAAATCGCTCACCTCAGCTTCTAAAAGTAAGGGATTTTGTAGGAGACATGTTCCACTCCAACCTCCACAGATTTCATTGGTTCAGAGCAAATTACAAATGGTCTCATTTTCAGAGCTGAACAAATCTGATCATAGTTTAATTTATACCGGATATTTACACGTTTCAATATCTCTTTAAGCCCTTTATGTGACATAATTAAGGGTATAACCTGATCTTACCGCTGTCCAAGTGTCTTGACTTAAACCAGTACCTGGGTGATATCGTTACTTGGAACATAACTCAGAATCATAAGATATTCTTCTTATCAAAGGATGCTTCTAGCTGGCCCTGAACATGGGCATCAAATACCTACAATGGCAGCCAAAGTTAATCCTTTATAGGATATAAAAAGCATTGGCAAAGCCAATAGGTCATGCTTATGGTAGAGCTATTGGCTTTGTCAATTTCTTTCAGCCATGTTCTACAGCCGCAAGGCTGCTGTGCAGCATGGTTGAAAGTTAGAAAAAGCATTATGACGCTGCCAGTGAAGACCGCGAAGGGCAGTGATCTTTTTTCTCAGATTGAGATTATCTGCCTTCACAAAAAAAACATTTTTAATTATATTACGTCCAAGGTCAAGTTCACTATGCTGGCCTCACATGAAGACAGCACTAAAAAGGCCATGCAGAGCAGGGACTGCAGCAGGGTCTGCATTTTTGTAGCATCTTGAAACCTGTTAGCACGGCTTTGGAATGCTTTTTTCCCAGCGGAATGGACTGGGGCAAGCTGCAAAACAGGAGAGGGGAGAGGAAGGGGGTGCGAGTAAAAGCAAAAAAAAAGTACCTATTGTAGGGAACAGGGCTTTTGTTGCAGTCGCTCCCTCCACTTTTTGCCCCCTTTTTATCTACTGGATGCTGATTTTCAACTCTGACAGCGCACTAAGCCCTGCTATCCAGACATCAGTGTCTGTGCTCCTTCCCTAAAACAAGTCTAATTGTTTTACAACTAGCTAAGGACTTTAGCACCCCTGTAAGTCCCTAGTAAATGGTACCCCAGGTACCTAGGGCCTGGGTATTAAAGAGGGTCCCGAAGGGCTGCCGCATATCTTATGCCACCCTAAGGGACCCACATCCAAATTCCACACAGACTGCCATTGCAGGCTGCATGACATGGTGCAAGCCTTGAGTGAAAACATGACATGACACTCTCCTGTGTGCCAAGCCATAGTCACTACATCTAATATATGTAAGTCACCCCTACAGCAGGACCTTTTAGTGCTGCCTTGGACCGTGCCCCATACTCACCTTAAGTCTAGAAGATTGGTCCTGTAAGTAGTTAAGTGCCCGAATGCAGTACATGTTTTTACCCGATAGGATAACATTACCGCTCCCAGAAATTGCACAGTCATCTTTTGAAAACTGTAAAGATTCATAACTTGGAAAATACTTACCTGATTCCAATGATCTTAGTATCTGAACTCATATAAAAGAAGTGCTATTGTTATGAATTGGTGCCAGATTTTTTCATTGAGTGTGTCTCACTGCCTTTGTGTGTGCAATAAATGCTTTGCAATACCCTCTGATATGCCTAACTGCTCGCCCACACTTCCTGAAAGGAGAGAATTTGGGGTGTCATTTGTGCCCCTCTAAACCAACTGGGGTTTGCCTAGACTCTTTACACAGTGTACCTCTTTTTAGTCCACTATATAAGGAGCCAGCTACCTACATAGGGGGTACAGCGGTGGGATATAAGACACTGCATTTACTGTACCACTCTGTCAGTATTGTGATTCACAGAGGAATACATAATTGACTTTAGTTGCCAAAAATATTTGGCGTTTTTTCCCCAAATTTCTAATCTGGTTTATTAGGGATTTGGTTAAGTTACTGAGCCCTTGTTGTTTAGAAATTTAAAAAGTATCCTAGATACTTAGGCCCTTTTAAAAGTATAGTCTGGGAGATTTTTTTAACCCCTTCCCTGCGGGGGGAATTCCCCCACGGTGCGGGGGGGGCGGGGGGTGAGCGCGGCACCGCAGTGCTCGTGACGAGACCAGCTCGTCATGAGTCACGGTGGAGCTGTGCTCATGACGAGCTGGTCTCGTCACGACCCCGCCCACTGATTCATTCGCCCGCACAGGCGGGGAATTAATCACGCGTGGGCGGAGCGGCGCCATTATGACGAGACCAGCTCGTCATGAGCACAGCTCCACCGTGACTCATAATGAGCTGGTCTCGTCACGAGCACTGAAGGGGTTAACATACTGAAAGGCCCCAACTGTTTTAAAACACCATGTCTGAGGCAGATGGTAGAACCCAGGCGCTCAACCTGGCTCCCTACAAGAAACTAAAGTTGGTGCAACTAAAGGGCCTCTGCATAGCATGGAACATTGCCATGGGGCCTAAACCTAGAAAGGCTCCCCTGCAGAACCTGCTTGCTGAGCATTATAGGACCATGG
Organism: Calotriton arnoldi; assembly: GCA_963921515.1. NCBI lineage: Eukaryota > Metazoa > Chordata > Amphibia > Caudata > Salamandridae > Calotriton > Calotriton arnoldi. The sequence continues at coordinate 613,076 of CAWUFW010004703.1, forward strand.
CCATGGAAGAAAATACAAGTGAAACACTAGAGGGAGATGCCAGTGAGTCATGAGGAAGTCTCCAATTCACCTACCGACAGTACCTCTCATGGGAGTACTACTAGAAATAACCCAGAGGAAACTGAGGAGAAGGATCCTGAACTTCAGAAACTATCCAGGAGGAAGCTTCAGAAGCTAAACTCTTAGCTATAGAAAAAGAAAGAATTGAGATGGGCCTAGCACCCATCTCTCGTGGCAGCAAAATTTTAAATAGGGAGAGAGAGGAAACTTTTGACCCTAAAAGCCCCAAAGGAATTGATCACCAAATATGCTAAGGGTGACAATATAACCAAGTGTTTCACAGCCTTTGAGAGGGCTTGTAGAATGAGGAGGTTACACTAGAAACACTGAAGCTCTCTACTCTGGGAGCTTTTCTCAGGTACGTTCAGGGATAGACTCCTGACACTCAGTGAGACAGAGGCCGAGTCCTATGATCTCATGAAGGATACCCTATTTAGGGCTTTGGACTCACCACTGAGTACAGGAATAGGTTCAGGGAGATTAAAAAAACTCGAGTCAGACCTGGGTAGATTTTGTAGACTTCTCAGCCAAAACACTGGATGGCTGGCTAAAAGGTAACAAGGTGCAGGACTATGAAGGGCTCTATAATTTGATTATGAAGGAGCACATATTAGCAAACTGTACATCAGAAAAGTTACATCAGCATCTAATACACACATCACTTTCTAGTCCCAGTGAGCTAGCAAAGAAAGCTGATGAATGGGTTAGGTCTAGGATTCCCAAAAAGCATCATGGAGGAGATCCCAGGAAAAGGGGGTCAGGCCCACAGAAGGGAAAAGAAGGAGGTAGTAAGTCCTTCAAGGAAGTTCCTTCAGAGACTCAGGCCCATAAAAAGATGGATTGTACATCCCATTTCACCTCTAGTGGAAATACAGTAGTGGTGACCCTAAGTCCCAGAGCTTTGCCGTGCCATCAACTGCTTCATCAAAACCACCACCTTCTCAGATGACTATAAACACGCCGACATCAACTCCTTGCTGAAGAAGCCATCAGCCGACCCGACAGACCTCAAGAACTTCAGACCCATCTCCCTCCTCCCCTTCCCAGCCAAGGTCATCGAGAAGGCCATCAGCACCTAGCTCTCGAAGTTCATCGAAGAGGACCACGCCCTGGACATCCCTCAATCTGGCTTCCGAAACAAACGCAGGACAGAGACCGCACTCCTCACCACCACAGACAACATCCGCTCCGTCCTCAACTAGAGCAAAACCGCAGCCCTCATCCTACTGGACCTCTCAGCGGCCTTCGTTACTGTCTCCCACCGCACCCTAATCACGAGACTCCCAGACACTGGCATTCGCAATAAGGCTCTGGACTGGATCCACTCCTTCCTTACCGGACGAACACAGCGAGTCAGACTACCTCCATTCTCTCAGAACCTACAGAGATCAGCTGCGGAGTGCCCCAGGGATCCTCCCTGAGCCGCAACCTCTTCAAAATCTACATGCCCCCCCCCTTCCACGGCCATCGTCAGAAACCACGACTCAACATCATCTCCTACGCCGAGACCCACCTGATTCTCTCCCTCACCAACGAATGCACAGCCGCCAGAACCAACTTCCACAGCGGGATGAAGGCCGTGGCCACTTGAATGAAAGATAGCTGCCTCAAGCTCAACTCAATAAGACCGAAGTACTCATCCTGGGACCCACCCCCTCAGCCTGGGACAACTCCTGGTGATCCGCCACTCTGGGAACCCCTTCCACCCCCACGGACCACGCATGCAACCTTGGCATCATACTGGACTCCTCGCTCACAATGAACCGCCAGATCAATGCCGTATCCTCATCCTGTTTCCACACGCTGCGCCTGCTCCAAAAGACATTCAGATGGATCCCCACAGAATGCAGAAAGACGGTCACCCACGCACTCATCACCAGCAGACTCGACTACGGCAACGCACTCTACACCGGCATCACCCAGAAACAGCTCAGGAAACTACAGAACGTCCAAAACGGCGCAGCCAGACTGATCCTCGACATACCCTGCTGCAGTCACATCACTCAACACCTCCGACAACTCCACTAGCTCCCAGTCAACAAGAGAATCACCTTCAAGCTCCTCACACACACCTACAAAGCTCTCCACGACGCCGGACCAGTATATCTAAACCACCTCCTCTCATTCCACGTACCCGCCCTACAACTCTGCTCCGCCCAACTTGCCCTCGCCACCGTCCCACGGATTCACAAGACCAGAACCGGAGGAAGATCCTTCTCCTACCTCGCCGCTTAGACCTGAAACACCCTACCCCTCCACCTCAGGCAATCCTCGTCACTGACCCAATTCAGGAAGGATCTCAAGACCTGGTGCTTCGACTGAACCTTCACGCCCAGACGGATCAGCAGCCCCTCCCCCCCCCCCTCAGCGCCTTGAGACCCTCACCGGTGAGTAGCCGTGCTTTACAAACCCCTGATTGATTGAAGATTAAATAAAATCATAGACTGTAGGCCCTGCTTTGATTGTCAGCAGGTGGGGCACTACAGAGGGGATTAAACTTGTCCCAAGAAAAAGGTAGGCACAGGGGTTGCAGTGTTGCCTTTGAGGATTGCTCCTCGGATGAAGAAAACCTTGTAGCTTTTAACTGTGAAACTGGGCAAGAAGATGAGTTAGTGAATCCAGAGGGAAACAGTCATTTCCATCCCATCAATGTAGATGAAATCCCAATCACTGCCCTGAGGGATACTTTTGCCAGTCTGGTGTCCTCAGATCAGTATTTGTCAGGAGAAACTAGAAAAGTAAGGGCTGTCTCAGGGGAGGTTACTGTTAGGCCTATGGCTTTCGTGCCCCTAAGGATAGCTGGGCCCCTTAGTTGGCAGAGGGTGGTAGTCAGTTCAGACCTCCCCCTTGATTGTCTCCATGGAAATTAACTCCCAGAGGTTGGTCTGAGCCCAAAAGAGGTAGTGGTCCAGTGCCAGCCCTTGCCCAAGGATTCTTGAGGTGCTGAACCTACCGTTAGTAAAAGTAGGCTCCAGAGGAAAGGCAAGAGAAAGAAGTGTAGGGAAAGTGGGCAACTTTTAGAAAAAGTTCCGTCCAGTGTGCCAAGGAGATTCTGTTCCAGTAAGGAAGAACTCCAAAGTTGGCCCTGGTGAAGCTTTACCTGCCCCACATAAAGTCCTGACTAGTCAAGCGACTGTTCAGCAGGAGGATGTGGCCCCTCAGCTGACAGAAGAGTGAGTAGAAGGAGGGTGTTTTCTACATGATGCGGTAATCCCACACTCCAAAACAGCAGTAGGACCCCCTGAACCCAAGGAAGCCAAGGTGTTAGCCAACCCACCTGTCTGTGGAGAGCTACAGGTGTCTTTCTGGGTGCTGACAGTTGTCCTCTGTTGGGTGTTAGCCTTTATAGCTGCACTGTCCTTGGCATTGCGATCTAACCCCCATGTCAAATAGCAAGTTAGACCCCCTGACCCTGTTGGTCATGGCGGGGTTACTCCAGCTGTGGATAACCTCTTTGGGTAAGCTGGGGGTTGCCCTGGCAAAGATAGTTAGCAAAGGTATCTAGCTTCAACCCCAAGGAAAGGAGAAAAGGTCAAACAGATCTAGTGCATTTTAAAATGGGTCCTGTTACTGTTGGGATAGGTCAGCTGCACAGGAAGTGACCTGAACAGGAGGATGTGAGGCAGAGTAGGCCATGCAATCATGCAGCCTGTTTTCTTACTCTCTTCCTCGCCTGACAGACTAGAAAGACTCCCAGGTTGTGGTGGAGTCTTCTGGACTGTTGGCTGAGGCACGGGGGGTTGTGTATGAAACTGGGCTTTTGTTGCAGTTTTGCTCCCTTTTTTAGCTACTGGATGCTGATATTAGACTGACAGTGCACTGAGGCCTGCTAACCAGACCTCAATGCTCCTTCCCTAAAACAAGGTGAAGTCTAATTGTTTTACAATTGGCTATGGACATAAGCACTCCTGTAAGTCCCTAGTAAATGGTACACCAAGTACCTACGGCAGGAGTACAAAAGAGGGTCCCCTAAGGGCTGCAGCATATCTTAAGCCACCCTAAAGGACCAACATACAAATTCCACGCAGACTGCTATAGCAGGCTAAACGACTTGGTGCAAACCATGAGTGAAAACATGACATGACACACTTCTGTGTGCCATGCCAAAGTCACTGCATCTAATATATGTAAGTCACCCCTACAGCAGGCCTTTGAGTCCTAAGGCAGGGTGCATTATATTTTATGTGAGGACCTATCTGCATAAGCAGATGTGTCCCTGTGATGTCTAGTTCTATTACTAGATATTGTAAGTGAGCAGGGAAGCCATCTTAAGGTATGTACTGGGCACTGGTCAAAACGAGTTCCCCTGCTACATAGTGGCTTTACTGAAACCTATGGTATTTTGCATCAAACACCTCGTAATAATAAACCCACACTGATTCCAGTTATGGATGTATTAATACATGCACCTAGAGGGTACTTTAGAGGTACTCCCTGAACGCTACTAGCTTTCTATTGTGCTGGCTGACAGGTCCAGTCTAGCCTGCCACCACAGACTAGTTTCTGACCCCCTAGTAGGTGAGAGCCATCTCTCAGGGGACAAAAACAATGCCTGCTCTGGAGAGAGGTGTTTGCACATTCTCCTCCAGGAAGGCTGGTACATCAGCATATCAAGGTAGGAGGCTTCAAAGGCCTCTGCCGCCTTTGACAGGTTGCCCAAGGCTTCCCTAGACAGGAGAGATGCCACCCCCTGCCCTGGGCCCATTTGGCACCAAGACAGGTGGGAAAATTAGCTATGCAGGAGGCGTGTTGCACTGCCAAGCTGGACACGCCTCTAGGGTGACCAGCCTGAAGTGAACACGAAGTTAGGAATTCCACAATCTTGTGTGTGGTGGAATTAGGAATTCTGGGACGGGGTGATGCCCACTCCTCAAAGAAAGCAGTAATCATGGGGGGGGTAGTGACCACAGGGGTAGGAAATCCATTGGCTACTACCCCTCACTACCCTTAATGCACCTTAATTGACTATTTAGGGGACACCCCTGATACCAGGACTACAGATCTCGACAGACAAAGAGAAGGAGTGCACAAAGAAGAGTGCTACCCCGAGAACAGAGGAGCAACGACTGACTTAGCACCAACCCTGCCAGCCTGCCCACTGTCCCTAACAATCATGGAAGGAACAGACTCGTCCTGTCAATGTGCAGACTCTAAAAACCCGGAGGACTGCCAGTGCTTCGCCAATCGCCAGAAAATCTCCCTGGAGTAGAGGAGCTACTCCACTGCAGCTGCAGGTACCAAAGAAGGAAGGTCTGGTTCACCGTCCTGCTGCTTACCAGGACTACCGAAGCTGCAGCCGCCCAGGAAGAGGTTGCCTTGTTCCTACAGGACAGATCCATCCTCCCCCCCATGTGTAGGTACCCCAGGACCGACCGGAGCCTCACAGCACCAATACCTCAAGTACCAGACCCCTTGCAGCAAACAAGACTTGGTGTGTCCACTCCGGACATCAATGCCAAGGAAGACCAACCTGCAAGTCGAGGGATTCCAGGGACAGTGAGACCCACAGCGAGAGTGGCCCAGCTGTCCTGTTTGTCCCTCTTCTGCTTAATCAAAGCCATAGAGTGAGTCGCCGACTGCCACCCTGACACCTCAGAGCACCTCTCCACCCGCGCCCCACAGCCCAAGTCCAAGGGAGGTGACAGTGTCCACGGGGTCCTGAGACCACAAGAGCTGAGCCTACCCTTGGGTTTGGCCAGACTGGACATTTAGTCGCCGCCTGCAGCCTTTCTGCAGGCCCCCTCCAACCGCAGGTGCCTCCAGCAATGCGACCCAATGCCAAAAGACACCACTGCACTCAAGCCCCACAGCCCAAGGAGAAGTGGATTGGACCACCGGTGTCCCCAAGTGCCTGAGCATCTCAAGGTTCGAGCACCCTACTGGATTCACCCTGACTAGCAACTAGTCCCTGATTGCGGACCCCTTTCTGACTGAAACGATCTCCATTAAAGTAAATGGGACACCCAACGCTGTGCAGCACCTCTGCACCCGGCCGCCACAGTGCCGCCTGAAATGACATTTTGATGTTGCCTTGGACCTTGCCCTATACTCACCTTAAGTCTAGAAGATTGGTCCTGTAAGTCGCTGTTAAGCGCCCAAATGCAGTACATGTTTTCCTCAATAGGATAACATTACGCGCTCCTAAAACTTTTGAAAACTGTAAAAATTCATAACTCAAAGAGTACTTACCTGATTCCAATGATCTTGGTATCTAAATTTGTATAAAAGTATTTATTTTTATAAATTGGTGTTGGATTTCTTCATTGAGTGTGTGTCTCATGTACTGTCTTTGTGTGCAATAAATGCTTAGCACTACCCTCTAATATGCCTAACTGCTCACCCACACTACCACAAAAGAGAGCATTTGGGGTGTTATTTGTGACTCTGGGGTTTGCCTAGCTCTTTATATAGTGGACCAAAAAGAGGTACACTGTGTAAAGTGCCAGTTTCCTACACCTATGAAAGCAGCGAACAGTGAAAGGACATGAGCAACTAGGGTAGGGACAAGCACACAAAGAGGTAGTGAAGTCGGCACTCGCTGACCAAAGAAGCAAGGAAATGAGAGTGACAATGAAGACAACCAATGTTTAACAATGGGTGGGCTCTAAGCCCTGTGTAAGTAAACCAAATGTCTCACAAGCAAAAGTGCATGTGCTGTCTCAAGCAAAACTAAAATTATAGGATGTGTGGAGGTTGAGGGGATGGGAAAGGGCAAACTGTCAAACAGGTGAAGGTGCCCACCAACCATACTGAAGGGCATAAAACAACCGACAGTGCTGCCTGCCATTGCACTCTGACCTACTGCATTATACCATTTCATCCCCTGGGCTGCTGCCAGAATAAGGAGCTATGGACCGTCCTTTCTTTACCCTGCCCTTGCCGTGCCTAGGGGCTTGAATGACTCATCCATGTTGTCCTCTGCGGTGCCCGATGACCACCTAACTCACCAACTACAGCCCCTCTCCTAGGCTCAAAGGACGCTTTCTACCACCACGGGATCAACTGCTCGTCCTGCCACGGAGATGTGGCAAGCGGGCCGAATCTCCACCGCGAGGGTGCTGTGCAACTCCACTGCCCCAGCGTCATGGGTAAAAACAAATCCGCCCAGCAACCTCACAGGATACACCACCAGATCCACGAATGAAAAATCCCCTCATCGCATGGGGATCTTGCCACGATTCTTCAGGCCATTCAAACCTCACAAGCAGCTGTGGAGACCAAAATTGGGGAAAGTGCGAATGGACTTGGCATTGCCTCACCAGGTCCTCCGAAATGCCACAGCCCGGATCACCGAAGCAGAGTCTTGATTCTCCATAGGGGAGGACGAAGTCTCAACTCTTAAATCCCAAGTCTCTAGCCTTCTCACGCGAACAACAGAACTCCATCAGAGCGCCGAAGATGCTGAAAATTGCTCCTGGCGCAACAATGTGCATCCCTGAAGCCACTGGACCTCAACAAGTCGCAGGCTTTCTAAAGCTTTGGAAGAAATCCTGGATGCCTACGGACCAACTGTCCTCCTGGTTTGCATTAGAATAGGCATCGGGCTCTGACCCCAAAATCTCCCCCAGGTGCTTCACAGAGGCCAGTGATCGCTCGCGTCCTTAACTTCAGAAAGAGATGCTATCCTCAGAAAGGTCCGGTCCCGGCTGGAGCTCTGCTGTGGTGATGCCAAGGTTCTCCTTTTCCCCTACTTCACCTGGGAGGTTCAACAACAACGCTGCTCTTAGAGGTCAAGCAGAAACTCGCGGCAATGGCCCTCCAATGCCGCCTACTGTTTCCAACCAGGCTCCAAGTAATCGATGCCAACAAATCCTACTTCTTCGATACTGCAGGGTCTGCCTGGCTGTGGCTTACGGAGGAGCAGCCACTTCAGACCCATGCAGAGACCTCATCATGAGGATCCGGATCCACTGGACCAGCTGGGACTACACTGACACCCAAACCGTGAAGGTATCGAGCTCGCTCCCAGAGGAAGTGCCACATCAATCGCTCCGTCTTCATCAAGGTCTCCTCAAGCATGAGGACAATCACCTTCCTTGTTGCAACCCCTCCAGGCCTCCAGTGAAGGGGCGTAGAGATCAGATCGAGAATCCCTTCTGGATGTAGCATCTTCGCTACCAACTGGAAATCACGCAGACACGGACCTCTCTCAAAGTCCTGCACGATAACTCTCATGCTACAGGTGGTCTATCTGAACGTAGTTAAACCTATTCCTATTCATTTATCCCTGACTACGGAGGGGACTGCTCCTTTATTCCTCTTTTGTACATAATGTTTTCCTTTCTAGTTTTCCTTTTCAGGGTGACAGATGCTTCTGGGGTGAAAGTATGGGGAGGGGAGGGTGTTGGTGGTGGGGATTCAGTACAATGTCAATGTTACTTCAATTGTTAGTACTGCATTGTTTGAATGCTTGCTTTTTATTTTTACTTGCACTTAGACACACATCTACACTGTATCCACTGCAGCGCGAAATAAGGTACGGCTCCCTATCATACACTGCAGATGCAGACTCCGGTCCCCAGGTGAGAAAGGGCATTTCCCTTACCTTCATCTTTATCGCAGGTGAACCTTTCTACCCCCGCAATGACGTCCTTTCATGTTTTGTCTGGAATGTTAACGGCCTCCTAGACCATGTGAAACGTACCGCAGTCCTCACCTTTGCCCACCAACACCTACCCGAGGTCCTCCTACTCCAAAGGCTCATCTTATGGGTAATTGTTGCCCCTTTCTGGCCGACAAAGGCTATGACGTTATCTTTCATGCCTGTGACTTGTGCGTCCCGAGGAGTGGCCATCTTGCTGCGGCGCTCCTTCCCCCCATCAGTCTCCTGCGAGGTTCAAGACCCACAGGGCCACTTCCTTGCACTCACTGGAACGTTTGAAGGCCAGACCTAGCGAGTGTTTATGCTCCGCCTGCGCCCCGTAACACTTGTCTCCGTGATATGTCCAAGATCCTTCATGGATCTCCCACAGCGGTTGACATTGATTGGAGGAGACTTCAATGCGGTCCCCGTTCCGGAGGATGATGTCACTGGGTCCCCCTTTGTATCTAGGCACTCAGGGGCCCGTCACCTCTCTCTCATTGGGCCACCACCCTTGACCTCTGTGACACCTGGAGGATTTGGAACCCGCGTCAATTCACACACACTTCAGCAGCACATCACACCCATTCTTGTATAGACCTTGTCTTTATGCCCGCCCCAGATTGTCGCGCCATCTCCCAAGCCCAGATTCTCACTCAAGGCAAATCTGATCATGCTCCTCTCCTCCTCCATCTTGGCTTCCCCAGCAATGGTCTACGCCCCATGTGGCGCATTAACACCTAGCATCTCCAGGACAAAACATATGTCAGACCCTTAGCGATGAACTCCAAGCATACTTCCACAATAATGAGGGCTCTGTTGCAGCTGTTGGAACAGTCTGGCCCGCCAGCAAATCAACCTTACGAGGGTTTGCCAGACGGCGCATCAGGGTGCAGAAACGTCCCCACTTTCTCCACATTACTCAGCTGAAGGCGCATGCCCTGAAGGGAAGTCTTGCGACGGATCCCCATGGCGATACCCCCCCAGCACTTGAGTCGCCTATATGAAGAAATACGTCTCCAATCCCTGGAAGCCGCCAAACATCTCTGGCCAGAATTTAAGGGTGGGGGGACAAAAACAGGAAGCTGCTATACTGGCTGGCCCCCCGGCAGCAAGCAACCAGGATTGTGCCTGCAACCAGGATTGTGCCTGAAACCATCGATGAGAAACGGTAACTCTTTCCATACCCTTTCTGAGATTACACAGGTCTTTGCCCGCTACTACCACCACTTATACACAGCTCCCCCTAGAAGGGAGACGGACTCCTCCGCTCAGTTCCTCAATGATGCTCTCTTACCCGTCCCCGACCGAAGTCCGTATGTTGGACAAGCCCTTCGCAGCCGAGGAAATGGATGCGGCCTGGTCAGCGATGGCTCCTGGGGAAACTCCAAGCCCTAATGGCTTTCCCGCAGAATATTACAGTACATTCCGCAATATCCTGACCCCTCAACTACTAGCCCTATATTAGGAAGTGAGTGAGATAGGCACCTTTTCCCCAGAGACAGACACTGCCACAATCGCGTGGATTCTCAAAATGCAACCTCCTTCCTCAGCATATGCAGATTACCGTCCAATATGCCTCATTAACCGGGAAGTTAAGATCTTTGCCACATTGCTGACCACCAGTCTTAAACGTGTCCTGCACACACCAATATATCTGGACCAAGGAGGCTTTATGCCAGCCCGTAGCACGGGACATTGCCTCTTACGCCTTTACGTGGCCCTGGCCCACCATCATCTTCTGCCTCCTGACTTAGCCTTACTTTTTATTGAATTTGAAAAGGCGTTCAATAAGGTGGACTGGGGCTACCTCCAGCTGGTGCTGATAGGGGCCGGGGTCAGGCCCCAGTTCTGTGGAATGGTCTGTGCCCCCTGTCCACACTCCTTTTTGCGCTTGTGATTGAACCACTAGTGCAACTCATTCGTACCGATGCTCAACTGCATTGGGCGGGAATGGAGTGCCAGCCACGAAGATCGCATAGCCTTATATACGAACAACGTCCTTCTCCATTTGGTGGATCCGGCAACGAGTGCCCCTCGTTGTCTCCATCTCCTGCATTGCTTTGGAGAGGCCTTGGGTCTCAAGGCGAACCCTTCAGATCAGTTTTGGTGCCACAGGCCCCATCCAGGGATTGCTTTGACTGGCAAGATACTATTCCTATCGGCTGTCTCAGTTTAAAATATCTGGGGATCTGGGTCGCACTACACCCTGAACTCACCTGGTCCCTTAATCTCGAGCCCCTGACACGAAAAGCTAAAGCTGACCTCACTAAATGGCAGTCTCTCGCGCTGAACTTAATGGGTCGTATAGCTCTGTATAAAATGAGGATCCTGCCGCGGTTTCTCTACGTCTTTCAGAACCTGCCACTCCTCATACCACAGGCATGGTTTCGAGCCCTGGACAGGATCGCAGTCTCCTTCCTGTGGCGCGGGTCTAGTCCCCGCTTTGCCTATGCTCATTGCCAACGTGCCCCATATGACAGTGGCCTGGGTATGACCATCTCTAGCTCTGTTATCTAGCCTCTCACCTCCTACCAATTCATGACTGGTTTAATAGGGGCTGATCCGATCCCGCCTACCAGTAGGAACTATCCCTTCTAGGGTTCCCTCAAATACTGGCCATGCTCTATGGTTCCCCAATCCCCAACTCCACATCTCTAGTGACCAAAACGGCTCTTCTAGCTTGGAGGGTAACCTTAAGCCACACCCACTGGGACACTAAACTCACAACAAACACCTCTCTGGCATTGCACATAGTTGAGGGAGGTGGCGATGTTGCAGGCCTTTGGAAGATTGGACCTTATTGGTATTTCGCAACTAGGCAACGTCTGGTCGGAGACACACGTGTAGTCTTTTTAGGAATTCCAAACCACTTATGCTCTTACTAATATGCGATTCTATAAATACCTTTGATTGAGACACGCTCTCCAGTCTCACGCCCCGCAGATTGACTCTATCCCCGAGTTCAGCCCGCTGGAGGCTAAACTCCTTATGGGTGATCTGGGCAAGAGGAGGATCTCCAAAATTTACAGTGCTTTGATCATTAATGCCCCAGGCATGTTAGACCATCTCAGAACCCGATGGAAGAAATGGATAGGTTCCCTTGAGGGTGATGACTGGAGAGACGCACTGATGGCGCCCAGTGTTATCACAATTTCTTCCAGTTTGCGGTTGATCCAAACTAACTACCTCTATAGTGGTTCTCTCTCCCCGGCTAGATTACACCGAGCAGGCCTCCTTTCTGAACCCACTTGCCCACTCAGTGGTGACACTCCTGCTGATTTCTATCACATAGTCTGGTTATGCCCCAAGATTCAAGAGTTCTGGTCTGCGGTGGTGGGAGAGTTGACTGAGGTGCTGCAATGGGAGGTCCTCCTCTCCCCTGTGGTGCTTCTGCTAGGAATCCTTGATGGTTTTGGGGGCACAAGGGCTGATCGGTCCTTCATAGGTACAGCACGTATGGTCGCCAAGCGTGACAATGCCACTCGCTGTAAGTCTTCCATCCCTCCAACCCTTTCGCAGTGGCGCCAGGGGGTGGACTGGTGCCCACAACAAGAAAATCCGATCCATGAGGTATGGGGTTGTCCACTTAAACATGGTCAAGTTTGGGAGAAATGGCTGGGCAAGTTAGCCTAAGGCCCCAACTCGAGACAGGGGTGCTGCTGATGTTTTGTACTACTGTATTGCATCATTTGATTGCCAATGCCTTGATCAAACGCTGTATAACTTTCTCCAACAAGCGACTTGTGTGTCATGTTGTTTATTTCTCTATGAAAAATCAATAAAATCTGTTTATCAAAAAAAAAGTTCTTTTAGGATTAGGGATGGGTAGAGGTAAAGGTACAGGAGGGTGGCTTGAGAGTCAGGGGTGGGTAGAGATAAGGGTGACTTGAGGGCCCTATGTTGGGTAGAGGTTCTGATAGGTGAGAGTGACTTGAGGTTACAGGAGAAGGCAGGAGCAAAGGGAAGTGATGGTAACTTGAGGGGTCAGGAGTGGGTAAAGGGTGATTGATAGGGTTATGGGATGGCTAGAAGTAAATGAAGGTACTAGCCATTTTAAGGGTTGAGGGTGGGTAGAGGTAAGGGTGAAGAATTAATCTTTTGAAATCACTGTTTGATGATGTATAAAACGTCCTCTAAATTCTGAAAATGTAACTAAAAAATAAGTGAATGTGACACTGAGGCAAACATTAATGCAGAAAAACACATACTGTAGGGCAACAATCTTAAAGGGAGTTTGTTTACACCTTCATCATCAATAAAAATGAGAGGCGGACGAAATGTATGTTTCGTAAACTAGTCATTTGCCACAAAGTTTCCCTATTACTAGTTGTTTCCATTAAGCTCTTTGAAATATGGGGATGCTTGGGCTTCAACTTTGATGGTTTCAAGTTGCCTTGAAAAGTACAACAATCCGGAGTTCAAGCAGCACGGAAGAACACAATTCAAGAAATCCAACCAGTACTTGGTTCATGATCCAGGGAAGAAAAACACAGATGTGAAGCACAAGTTAAGCCGACATGTGCTCACCAGCGAAAAGAAAGAAAATAAGAGTGGCAATAAAGCAAACCAATGGCGAGATCCTTTTAGACTCCCTCATAGTGAGCGCAGTCACTTCCCATTGTGTTGTCTTTAGGAGCTGCATAAAAGGACAATGAAGCAGCATTTGCATGTCCTCCATCTGTCTTGGTAATTTAGTTCATATCACGCTTAATTCTGTGAACAACTGATACCTCAGTCTTGCATAAGCTTCTGCAGTATGTGACCGCATTGCAAATTTTGGTCCTATTGCAGAAGCTTGGAGCCCATCTTGTAATAAAACTTCAGACTCCCAAGAGCTAAACTATGACATTATGAAATTAACTTGTCAGTATATCATTTGCTTTACTGTGCAAGGAATGCAGAGCGTAGTTAAACTGGGTTAACCAATAATAGACTACAATGCACAATTGACATCCCAAGCCAATGATAAACTGGTTGATTTAGAAAAATGAACACACCCACTGAAAACCAGGCAATCAAACTTTCCGATAACTGGAACAACAACATATAATTAGCACTCAACCTTAAGGCTACCAAGTTACTCCATGATGACACACCACCATGTGTGCATTTTTCGACTATAGCTTTACAAATCAGTGCATCAAATCTATATAGTTGAGTCAACCAAAGTAACAAAGCCCAGAAGTCCCAGAACACATTAATTTGTTAAATAAAAAGCCAGAACTGGATATTTGTGTTCTTCTGACGTGGACTGAAATGGCAGCCATTCTCAACCCGCAAAGTTGTGATTGATTCAGTTACTAGATGATTCCTCATGAAAAGGATTCAGCTTTTCCAGCTGGGAAAGGTCATTTAATAAATCAGTTTATTAAAAGAGCTGTAAACATGTTTCCGTTCAGTTGAACCAACTGGACCTATAAACAATAAAACTATAATTTATCAAATCTGTCAAAGCAAAGCACTGGACAGGAAAAGCTGTGTTTGATGACAAAGAGTCATTTGGTAAAAACAGTAATAAGAGGTAATTCGATGGCTGGTACTTTTCAAACTTTATATCAAAATAAAATGGGCTGAGTGACCATGCTTTCAAAAAACAAAGGCAAAACGTGGTGTCTAAAATCTAATTCAAACTATTTTCATGAGAAAACAAATTGTGTGGACTCCATAGATAATGATTCTATTGCACTGTATCTTGTTAAGAAAGTTTGAACTTCACTTCCCCCAAGCTGCTGTAGAATCACTATGGACCTAACATATATTGTGTTTAGAAAATTGGCTTCATACAATACTGTTAGATCCAGTGGCTAATTGAAGTTCCAAGATGGATAGCTCTGGCAACATTTTTTGTTATTGTTCAAGGGCTGAAGTGTCACTTTTCCAAGCAGAGCTTAAAAGACTGCTTTCGTTCACTCAACAGGAATCTGATGTGGGTCACATACCACCTGATTCTTTTTTTTTTTTTTATATATAGTACTTGATCCATCAAAATTTTGTAAAATCAAAATAAAACCAGACAAAATACACGGCATTGGTAAAAGCACTACCCACAGCACTTACGTATACGATTTCCCAGAGCCGGTCTGCCCATAGGCGAATAAACAGGTGTTGTAACCCGAGAAGGCTCTATCCAACAGTGGCACTGCCAGCTTCTCATACACATATTCCTGGCTGGTGAAGTAAGGGTGGGACTCATCGAAAGACCAGAAGGAGAAGTCATACAGAAATTTATGGGCTTGTTTGGTTTCAGGGTGTTGCACAACTGTCTCTTGTCCATTCATGAAGACCACCTGGTAGGTATTTTCGCTTTTCTCTCTAGCAAAAAAAAAAAAAAAACACAAATTGCGATGTAAAAAACAAAACCATTTATTCACGGTTGTCAGTGTTACACATACAACTGTTAACTTTTTAAGTAATTAGCAACCTCTTATCGAGTTTGTGAAGCTAAAGTATTGGCGGCGGGATAGTATTTTGAGTAAATGATAATTAGGAGGTGGCACTCAAATTGCAAAGTGGAGTTAGTGGATTTCTTAAGTGAATAAAATGGAGCAGAGCATGAGGTCTCTCCCGCACTTTTACAAGAATAATTATCACATGGGGATTCACCTACCACCACCCAGACATTGGTGGGCATCCGGGGGACCCAGAGGGATCACTCAATGATGGCAATTTACCACTCTCATTGCATTTAGAAAACAAGGCTTTAAGGTTGAAAATACCCATATGCATTCCACAGGAAAATAATCTAAAGGAACAGCTGTGACACCATGAGATCAAAGTTACCTCTCCAAAACCCACAATATGCCTAACTTTGCGCACAATATATACAGCCTTGCAGGAACAATGACATCCATAGACCAATAAAGAGAAGCTACATACCTTGCATTACTAATATTTCTGGCAGACTCTAATGCTCTGCTGACCATGGCCTTTGAAAGGGCAAGCATAAAGATCTACCCACAGGAGGAGGGGCCACTGGCTCACAATTCCAAGGTTAAAAAGTGGATAGATCAGGGAGCTGCAATCCAAGACATGATTCACAGTCTCCCTGACAGAAAGCGGTCTATAACAAGTGGGATGCATTCAATACTACCATGGCTGGAATAGACTGTTTCAGAGACAAGATGGGTAGTGAACTGAGACCCCATGACTGTACACTATACTGAGAAGAAAAGCCAAATTGTTTTCAACCTAGCTTTTGGATTATAGGAGATGAAAAGATGCTCACAAGGCTCTATTTACCTTCCAAGTGTACCAGCGCTCACGGCGTTTGACCAGAGAGAGTGACCTACACAAGGGAAGGGGATACGTTGCCTCACTATACTCATTGACAGAAGACAAGCTCGATACTGATCCAAGGTTAAATGACTTTGTGCCCATCTCAGATATTCTCAACCTAAAAATAAAATATTTGTTGCAGGGGTGATTCGCCATTACTGTGCATGCACGACAGTCCAATTTTGAGAGGCCTCATATTGACAGTCCAATATAGAGTGCACAGGGACCATATTGTCTGTCGTGAGTGTTTTAAGGGATTGTTGCCAGAGGTTACCACACACAGATTGAGTGAAGCCACCTTTTGAAAGGGTGAGAGAATTGGCAGATGTAACTGTAACATCTCCCAATCCTCAGCCTATTGTGCACAGAACAGTTTCATAGTCTGTGTCTGTCATAAATGTTCACAATTGTCGCCAAGCAACCGATAAGCACAAAGTAGAAGTGACATTTGAGCACTTCTGGGCAACAGAAAGAAATGGCTGTGTTTAGGAAAGTGGGATAAATGTGCATGTTGATAATTACTTCTAGAAGCTCCTCAGACAAGCATAAATATAGTTGGCACACATGCTAAGTTTCTATTTGACTAGAGAATAGTACATCTTCACTCTGGTATTTTTAGGGAGGGTTTATTAAGTTTATACCCGGCCATTTTAATCAAAAACTGCAACAACATATCAGGTCAAGTTATCTTCTACCTTCTGTTGCCTTGATAAAAAGAAAGCAAGGTCACAGGTATGCACAACTGGTCCAGTACCCTCTGAGAATAGAAACAAACATTGGCCATTTATTTGTTTGGTGGACACCTATACTTTTCTATGCATGATATGCTGACACACATAAAACTGAAGCCATGGCATCAATGCTACACTACCAAACTTATTAAATATAAAGGTGCATATCTAGACTTCTGCATTCCACAAAATCTTTGAGCAAATCAGCATGCTCCATTCATATCAGTCGCCAATAAACTACCTACATGTTTTATGAAATGGTCATGCGTAAAATGTTATCTCACTCAGTCATTCAGGACATTGAAATGCTAGAATAAAACTGAAAAAGTAGTCCTCTGCTTACCGGTTATTAAATGGGCGAACTCGCACAGCTACTGTCACTGTGCTGTTTTCCACTTGTAGGACATCTTCCTCTGTGTGCATCATCTGAGCTGCTATCCCCCCTTTCAATGGACGAGGACATGCTGCAGTGGTATGGTCTTGGGTTCCTTTGGGTCTGCTACCTAAGAAAGTATTAAATGGGCTCATTCTCTTTGCTGGTGCAGCTTGCAAAAAGTCAAGTCGGCTTCTAGGTGTCGTAGATGACGACGAGTTCCTATTATGTAGAGTTGTGACACATTTTGGAATAGAACCAACTCCCTCTATTGGCTTGGGAGTTCTTGTTATATCCAAACTTCCGTATTTGCGATCTGGTGTTTTAGCAGCTACCTTTGACATCTTAGGAAATTGATCACATTCACTTCTTTTTAATCCAGATGGCCTTTTATCAATTTTTCCCATATTGGAAGGTTCAGACTTAAGGACTGTAGATTGGATTGCTGTATTAGCACCGCCCAAAGTACACTTCAAAGAAGTAGATCCGACACTTCCATTAGAACCACTGAAATGAGAGAACGCTTCTTTGTGCTTTGGATCAGTTTTCAATTCAGGAACCTTGGGCACTCCCACCGACTGAAGATTAGACTGAGCAGGTAACAGAGATTGATCCGGTAGGTTTGTTGGGAAAGACCTTGCGCTTGATTGGAGATGATCTGTAGAACCTCCACTTGTAACGCCAACTGTGTCACTAGCTGTGTTTGCATGAACCTTTTCTAGGGAACCAGCATTTATTCGTCGTTGTAGTGTCAGTCGCACTTCTGTTTTTATAGAGCCTTGCTCCACATTCTCATCTGGCTCCTTGCGATTTCCAGGAGTTCCTTTGCTGGTAGTCTTTCTTCTCTGAAGAGTTAACCGAGCCTCTTTTTTTGGTGTGGTGGGGGCCTCTCCAACCCCTGGCATGGTAGAAATCACATACGTCCTATTAATTTCTTTGCTTTTATTCAAAGCCAACACTAGTTTGGCTTCTCTGGCCTCCTCTCGCCCATCTGGATTAGGGTGTCTTGCAAACCGGCTATTACCGTGGCTATTGTATGGGCTGGTCGCACGGAAAGAAGAAATACTGTGCATGCTTGAGCAGTTTCTAGCAGCCGTAAGCTTACACAGCAACCAAGTAAAATGCAGGGAAATGGAAAAAAGCACTCATTGACACGTGCAAACTGGACGTTTGATCATGGCTTCATTATAACCTACTGACTGAACACGGTAGGAAATCAGCTGCTTGTGAAATGTCCTGCAGAAAAAGAAAAGTATTGTTACAATAAGTGCAAAATGAGCACTGAAGTCCAAAAATGAGGTCAGAAATGTTTACTTTGCATTTGATGAACACAAACCTATACTAAAAACTAAAGTTCTGTCCTACATCATTAAAACCAGTTCATTGTAAAACCTAAACAACAAGCAGTCTGCCTTACAATGGCAGCTCTAACCCGGTTTGAAGGTAAAGTAATATTTTACCGAATGAGGGGCCTCATTATGGGTGCCCTGAACTTTGGCTGGTAGTTCCAACCCCAGAAT
Source organism: Calotriton arnoldi (assembly GCA_963921515.1). Taxonomy (NCBI): domain Eukaryota; kingdom Metazoa; phylum Chordata; class Amphibia; order Caudata; family Salamandridae; genus Calotriton; species Calotriton arnoldi. Next base: position 631,619 of record CAWUFW010004703.1, read on the forward strand.
AACTGATAGAAGGGCTTTTGTGATTGCAGAGTTGGACGAATTACCAGAAATTACAAGGTGTATCCCAAGGTTACCATCGGAAATTAGGAATTACAGAAGTGATAATCAGTAAAATAAAGCTAATAATTTAACAACACTTCTTTAGGACCAAATACTGCAAATGACAGAGAGGTTTCCCCCAATGTGCCAGGAAGCTCGTCCTACATTGTGAGCCTAAAAGAATTTCGAATGGAACTCCTCTTGTGTCTCCATAGCTAGATTATTAGTGGATGGTGTAGGCGCTTGAGTGAGAGTCGACCCCACATGAACTTAGGACCATGTTGCCTGGGTATTGCAGAAGCTCTCAGACTTTCACCCAACCCCTCGAAAGGAGGCACTGCCTCCAGTCTTCTGCCTTTCATGGCATCTAGTGAATCCAGTATTCAGCGGCATGGTTCCTCATGCTGGTTTAGAATTCTCTCTGACACAGCATTTTCCTGGAGTGGGTGAGTCTAGGAATGTAGTATGCAGTGTGGCAACCCCCTGAACACTGCCCCGAAAGCCCTTCTTTCTGACCAATCAACCCAAAAGTATTTGCATTCCTCTGGTTAACACCCTGTCCACACCAAACAACAACAAAATTAAGGAAATTAGCTGTTTGAGATTTGTCTGGGAGACAGGTGTAGAGGAGAACAAAAGGACTTCCTTTCCCATCCAATACGGCCAAAATGTAGAATGCGCTTCACACCACACCTCAGGGAACTCCACTGCTTCCAGATACACAAACGTGCACAGTTCAAAATCCTCACCCAGACTTTCAAGGGACTACATAACACAGGCCCCAACTACCTGAACAGGCGCATTTTCCTTCTACCAACCCACCAGACACTTCCGCTCTGACCGACTCCAACTCATACATATGCCATGCATACACAGAAACCGATCCAGAGACTGGGCCTTCTCTTACATCGCAATCAAAGAGTGGAACGATCTCCCACTACACAGCAGAGCCTCTTCCTCACTTCTTAAATTACACAAGAAGCTGAAGACCTGGCTCTTTGAGTAACCTCCCTCTGCCTTGGTGAGGCTAGGTACACATCTGCTCAGCACCAGGATACCCTCCCGGGTTATAGTGCGCTTTACAAATACATATCACATAACATTACTGTAGGAAAATGCCTCTTTTTCTAGGATTACCCTTATGTTTGTTGAACTTATGCTGCATGTTTTTGACTGTGCGCACTGTGACTCTGCTAAGCAGGCCCCAGTGCATGTGCTCTGACCTGCAAAACATGTCAAAATTGGCTATACTCTTAATTTGCGTATTTATCATACTTACAAGTCCCTAGTATATGGTATAAAGTGTACCCACGGTCTGTTAAGTTAAATGTCACTAGGCATTGTCATATCTCGATCTGCCTGTGCTGTTTGTTCCCCACTTTTGTTATTTTTTTCTACTGGGCAGATACCATATACTTTGCTGTGCACTTTTTTTTAGGCATGCTATGTACTTTAGTTTGTTTCTTTTTTTTTTTGATAACCACTTTTATTGATTTTTGTAAGAGGCATTCGCAAAAAGACAAAAAAGACCAACAGCAGATGCAGATCTCAGCGCATATGAGAAACATAGGGGCACATGCATCAAGGTAGGCTTTTGCGATTCCTTAATTGCGATTATTAAGGAATCGCAATTAAGGAATCGCAAAAGCCTATGCATGTAGGAATCGCTATAAAAATAGCGATTCCTAAACATTCCTTAATTGCGACTCGCTAATTGCGAGTCGCAATTAAGGAATACCTCCCATTAATTCCTATGGGCCTAGAGGCCCATAGGAATGAATGGGAAGACATTCTCAATTAGCGATTCGCAATTAGAGAATCGCAAATTGAGAATGCAATTTCAAGGGTGCCAGGGTGTCAAAATGACACCCTGTTGCACCCTGAAATTGTGATGTGCACCCATGTTGCGCACACACATGCCCCATGGGCATGTGTGTGTGTAACCTAAAACTTAAAAAATGCATTTTAGAGCATTTTTCGAAGGTTTTGCAAATTACAGACAAGTTTGATTTGTCTGTAATTTGCGGTCCCAAATAGCGAAATCGCTATTTGAAAGTGCTTCTAGCATTGCATTTAAGGAATCGCAAATTGCGATTCCTTAAATGCAATCGCAATTTAGGAATTCGCAATTAATTGCGAATTCTTAAATTGCGCATAGGAAACACTTTCATGCATCTCCAAAGGCCAATTTGCGATCGCAAACGGCCGATTTTTGCGATTCGCACCGTTTGCGATCGCAAAAACCTTTGATGCATGTGCCCCATAGTGCCCTTACGGCATTATACCCGACTTTGATGAGCAACAAGAAGCAGCGTAATACCCACCACGTCTCGCAAGTGATCAGAGAGAGCATTAGTCCTCAATCACCCCCACCCATTTACCCCACACCTTGCGATACTTCTTCGGGCATCCTCTGGCCTCGTACAGGGGTCACTCCTGTGCCGCGCACCAGTCCACCCCCCTGCGCCACCTTGACATGGCAGGGGCAGTGACGTTCAGCCAGTTCACCGCAATGTCTCTCTTGGCCACCGTCATGGCTGTATTCAGAAAAAGTTTGTCGGCTCTAGAGCCGTCCAGACCCTCAGTGATTCCCAGGAGTACATTTGTTGGGTTCAGAGGCACTTCCCAACCTAGGACTTCATTAAGTTCCCCTATCACTAATTCCCAGAAGTGTGTGATCACAGGACAAAGCCATACCATATGGAAGAAATCGGCCTGTGGGTGGTTACAGCGTGGACAGGATGCCCCGGGGCGGAGCCCAGCGCGGTGGAGGCGCAGCGGTGTAAGATAAGCGGCGTGTAAGTAGTATATTTGGACCAGGCGAAGCTGCGCTGAGGCCGTGACTGTTCTGGGGGCCATTAGCGCATCTCTCCAATCGTCATCATCTAAAGACCCAAGCCATCCCTCCCATCTGTCCCTGAGCCGTGACAGCGTATTGGGGGTATTGTCCGTGAGGGAGCGGTAGATACGAGAAATCCCTCCTTTCCCCAGATTGCCAGTCATAACCTGGGCTTCAGGCGGGCTGTATTCGGGTATAGACGTACCCACTGGGACGTGTGAGTGGAGAGCGTGGCGCAGCTGCAGATAGCAATACAACTGTGAGGTATGGAGGGAATAAAGGTGCTGAAGGTCCTGAAAGGTTCGCATGTTGTCCTTCTTCCAGACATCCCCCAGCTGAGAGATCCCAATTAGGTCCCACGATCTGAAGCCAGAGAGGCCGGCGACCTCCCAGAGCTGGACACCCTGCCAAAGTGGGGTGTATTGAGTCAATTTGCATGACCAGTGGGTGTGGCGCAGAGAGGCCCGCCAGGCCAGGAGTACCCCAGTGACCTCGGGTAGGGTTTGGGGACAGTGTTCCCGTATAGCATCCCCTGAATGGCGGGCAGACCTAGGGTGTGCAGCTCCAGTCTATATGCCGGGTCCGACCAGCCCCCGTTGAACCAGTCATGCAGGGTAAGGAGCCGAGTGGCTAAATAATAGAGGTACAGGTTTGTCATCCCCAGACCGCCGTCAAAGGGCAGGATCCGGCATTGAGTGAGGGCCAGACGGGGTCTCCGACCCCCCCATAGGAACTTGATGGCCAGGCTGTCCAGTTCCCGAAACCATGCACGCGAGAAGGGAAGAGGTGTGTTCTGAAGCACGTAGAGGAACCTTGGTCAAATCATCATTTTGAAGAGGGCTATTCTGCCGATTGGGTTCAGCGGCAGTGCTTGCCATCGGAGGAGATCAGCCCGAGCTTTCTTCACTAGGGGAGTGACGTTGAGCGCCCAGGCGAGGTCTGGGAGGAGGGCTATCCAGATCCCAAGATACTTAAAGGACTGTCGTCGAAGGGGTATCGTGGACTGCCATTCAAAACACCCTCGAGAGAGATGAAGGGGTACCAGGGCGGACTTAGTAGAGTTCAAGCGAAGACCGGAGGTCTGTTCGAAGAGGCCCAGCGCCCGGAGGCACCGGGGTCCCGACTGCGCGGGATCCGCCAGGTATAAGAGGACGTCGTCTGCATAGACAGCGATTTTGTCCTCCCCTAGTCCAGGCCATTTCCACCCCAGAATCCGCTCATCTGAGCGTATGAAACACGCCAAGGGTTCCATTGCCAAAGCAAAGAGGAGGGGCGAGAGAGGGCATCCCTGCCTCGTACCCCTTCTGATGGGGAAGGACTGCGACAGCGCTCCATTGACCAATACTCGGGCCTTCGGCCGGCAATACAGTGTCTTCACTAATTTGCAGAAGTTGGTTCCAAATCCCATTTCCGCCAACACTGCCTCCAGATACCGCCAGTCCACTGAATCAAAAGCCTTCTCGAAGTCAACGAGAAGAAGGGATAAATATGGAGTCAAGGGCTGGCGGTTCGCTAGGGCAAGGTGGAGACGCCTGAGGCAGTGCCTGGTGCCCCGCGATGGCATGAAGCTGCATTGGTCAGGATGAACTAGTTTGGTCAGGCACGGCCGAATACGATTGGCCAAGATGGAGTCAAACACCTTAAGCTCCGAGTTGATGAGCGAAACAGGACGGTAGTCGGAGCAGTGCTTCGATGGAGGTTGAGACTTGGGAATCACCACGATGGTGGCCATGTCGGTTTCGGTGCGGAACGAGCCGTTCTCAGTCGCCCCCGCGTACAACTCAAGGAGGTGGGGGACCAGCGTGTCCCGATAGGTTGCGTAAAACTCCTGTGGGAGTCCATCTGGCCCCGGGGTCTTACCGGAAGCCATGCGAGAAATTGCCTCGTGGACCTCCTCCGGAGTAATCGGGAGGTCCAGCGCCTCTGCCTCAGTTTCACTAAGTCGCGATAGAAGGATCCGTTCTCGATGGAGCAGGTCTGAGAGTAAGAGAGTGGGGGGTTGCTCAGCGTAGAGGGCGGCATAATATGCAGCGAAGCACTGGGCCACCGCCACCGGGCATCGCTGGACATCGCCATCTGGAGACATCACTTCAGGAATGATGCGGTTGGCCATCGGGTACGTGGCCAGCCTATGGAGGAGTTTCCCATTCTTGTCCCCCCACCCGTAAACTCGTGCCACCGAGGACCTCCAGAGCAGTCTGGCAGCCTCCAGGGAGGTCTGCCGGATCTCATCATGCAGGAATGCCAGTTTCCTGTCCAGGGCCTCGGTCCTCTCTTCAGGCGGCTGACTTTCGATTAGGGTGGCTTGAGCTTCTAGGAGGGTAAGCCGGGAGTCTTGCGCGGTTCGTTTAAGTTTGAGCTGGCCCTTGGCGAAACCGCGAATAGTGGCCTTACCGGCCTCCCATAGAGTACCTTGGGAGGGAACGGAGCCTTGGTTGGCAGTGAAGTAGTGACGGAGCTCGCTGCCCACTGAGTCACGAAATTCTTGGTCCTGGAGGAACCAGGCGTTCAGCCTCTAAATCGGGCGCAAGTACTCTGGGAGATCACCCACCCACATCGTCACCGGGGAATGGTCGGATATACCTCTGGGGAGTATGGTCACTTCTGTGATCAGTCTACAGTCCAGGGCTGGCATAAAAATGTAGTCGAGTCGTGCATGAGTGTGGTGAGCTGCCGAGGTGTGGGTGTAGTGTTGGGCCATGGGGTGCCACAGTCTCCAGGCATCACAGACCCCTAGTGCGGTCGCCCAGTTCGATAAATGCTTGGCCTGGGAGATCCTAGAGGTCGAGGGGTCTCCAGCAGCGTCAAGGGCAGGATCCATGACTGCATTGAAGTCTCCCCCTATAATGGTCATACCTGGAGGCAGGGCGGCTATCAGCCCCGCAAGTCGTTTGAGTGTGGGAGCCAGCAGCGACGGTGGAGAATATATGGACAGCAGGTTCAGGACTCGGTCCCCCACGGACCCCTCCAAGGCAACGTAGGTACCCTGGGGATCCATCATGACCTTACAGAGAGCGAATGGGAGGGCGCGGCGCACAAGAATGGCGACACCTCTCGACCCCCTAGTAAAGCCAGCATGCCAAACCCTATCGTAGCCGTAACGTGCCAGGAAGGGGCAGTTATTGCCTACCAAATGGGTTTCTTGGAGTAGCAGTACATCAATAGTGTGGCGCTGTGCATATCGCAGGACCGCTGTTCGCTTGACCCTATCTAGCAGCCCGTTAACATTCCAGGACATTACGTGAAGTGACCCCTTATCTGTGTGGGTGCCGGTCATGGTGGATGTGCGCGCGGGAGGAGACATCTTGAGCGGGAAATAGACGCGGGCGAAGTATGTGGCCCAAGTGAGGCACTAGGAGAATCCCTGCAGGTCTGACGGTGGGCGCGCTCTCTATGCTGGTGATTAAGGATGCAAGTGTGGTGTACTACATGTGGCAACGAAGAGCCGGGACAACGGCTTCTACTGTGCGTGCGGTCATCGTGCTGCTGATCAAAGATGCTAGTGTAGCGAACAGTATGTGACAAAGAACAACCGGGACAACGGTCCCCCCTCCCAACCCTACCCCCTCCCCCACCCTATACTTCAAGAACGGAAGCATCTGTCGCCCAAACAAGGAAGAACTAAGAGAGAACCAAACTAGAACGCTTGGGAATGGGGAATCATGGAGGACCCCTCCTCATATCAGAATGTTCTGTGACAATGTCCATCGGGAGATAGAAGTGATAATGAGCTGAAGTGTAGCACCAGGGCCGCGAAACTGGTTACGGCCAGAAAGTTATGGTGGACTCAGGAGGGCCCCGTGGGAAGGGTCAGGCTTCGGGAGAGGTCCGTGTCTGCTAGGTCCAGCAACGACGGGTGGGGTGAAGCGCCCCCGGGGTCCGAATGGTTTGAGGAGCCAGTCCGCCGCACGGAGAGAAGATCACTTGGGGGCGCTCCAGATGCTGAATGGCGAGAGGGACCCAATGGTGAATCCGAACGGGCCCGCCTCGGACCCCTCCTCCTGCATGAGCGGGTGCGCTGCGGCCGTGGGCCAGGCAGGTCCCGGCTGGTACCTCCAGTGCTGTCTTTGGGAGATGGACTCCGGGTGTTGAGCCTTAAGGGGCGCTCCTCTGTCACCCACGCCCAGGTCTCCTCAGGAGAGTCGAAGAAAAGGGTTCTGTTTTAGAACACCACCCGGAGGCGGGCCGGGAAGAGGAGCCTGTATTGGATGTTGAGGGCACGCATCTTTTGTTTAACTTCTCCAAACGAGCGACGCTGGCCCTGGACCTCGTGGGAGTAGTCGGGAAAGATCATAATTGTCTGGCTTTGATACTTGAGGTGTTGCTGCTTACGGGCTTCAGCCAGGATGGAGTCCCGGTCTCTAAAGTTAAGAATCCGCAGTATTATTGGTCTATGGGGCGCACCCGGCAGTGGTTTAGGTGCAAGAGATCGGTGCGCCCGCTCAATTGCGAACCATGGGGAGAGGGAGCTCTCGGGCATCCGCGAGCGCAGTCAGCGCTCCATGAAGTCGGCAGTCCCGCCTTGTTCTGCACCCTCCGGAAACCCCACCAGCTGGAGGTTGTTGTGCCGTGGCCTGTTTTCCGCATCTTCAGCCCGTCTGTGTTGCTCCTGGGTACGGGATTGGAGGCGAGCGACCTGGTCCTTAAGGTGTTGGACATCATCCTCCACTGAGGATATATGGGACTCCGTTTCCTTAATCCGGGCCGTAGCGTTGCGGAGGTCTTGCCGGATAAGAGTCATGTCAACCCGGACTTCCGCGATTTTGCCCTCCACCGAGGATTGTGAGGTATGGATGGCTTGAAGGATAGTGGACAGGTTTGTAGCGGAGGGGGCGCCTTTGTCAGCCATCCCACCCGTCGCCCCAGAGTCTGTGGTCGTAAACTGGTCCATTTTAGTCTGCGTGGCGGGGGTTTTCCGTGCCCGGTCTCTGCCCATGGCTGTCGCTCAGCAAGGCTGGAGGTCAGTGGAGTCCTCTGGCGACCAGGTGGGGGGAATGGAGAGAGGAGGAAGAAGAGGGTGAAGGGGGAGCCCAGGCCCCCTGACTCCCCGCCGCCCGACCGACGGCCGATGCTCGCCCCCAGCAGACCCCCTCCGTGCCCCCAGGCGAGGACTCGGGCATGCAGGTCCCACGGCCGTGCCCGGATCTCCCAGGTGGCCGCAGCAGGTCCCGTGTAGAGGGTGTAGGCCGGGAGGGGACCAGTCAGTCAACACCCAGGTCCCACTGTGGCTCCCACCTCCAAGCCAGAGGGCGCCCAAGGATCAGGAGAGCGTCCGGTGCAGACCAACGGCCAGGTGTGCTGCGCAGGTATCCGTCGCCAGAAACGGATGGAAGGAAGGGCTGCCCTCAACCAATAGGACCGGTGATCTCTCGAAGTGGTCGCCGTCAGCCCAAGTGGACAACCGCGGCCCCCGCGGGCAGTCTGGGAGGTCCGGCAGGAGTGCTTTTGCCGGGCAGGCGGTCAGCCCCAGCGGCCAGTGGACGGGGGGTGCCCCCCCCCCCGACACGAGGACTCCCTGCTGCCCGAACGACAGCCGATCCGCTCCGACGCGGCCGAGCCCCACCGGAGCAGATACACAACTGCAGCGCTGCGGGTTATGCTCCTTGCGCTAGTGCGAGGCCCGTTGGGCAGATGCAGCAAGTCTGCGGGCAGCGCCGAGGCGCGAGTCCAGGTCAGCTCCCAGAGCGTCGTGTGGAGTGGCTGAAAGAATGACTGGGAGAGGGCCCCAGGCCCAGATGCGTCGCCTCCCCACCACCCAGGGTGGCCGACGGCCCCCTCACCTCTCCACCACCTCCGCCAGTCTGCAGGCAAGGCGGGCGTCCATTGGACCGAAGGCTGGACAGGAAGGAAGGCCCCCCGAGCCCTAGGAGTGGCTCCGCGCTCCGGTAGTATGGAAGACGGGGGGGAGAGAAAGAGAGCAGGTCCACAGGCCCCCGCTGACCGATGTGTCAGCCGGACCCCCACCCCCCGCGCCTCCACTCACAGCGCCAGGACGAGCCGGGTTACAGGTAGGGCAAGGGCCCAGAGCGCGAGGGAAGGCCCCAGAGAGCGAGGCCACCCCCAAGCCAGTTCCGAGGGCACAGGTCCGGGGCCCCCGAAACCGATGAGATATGCCGGCGGCAAGGGAGGGGGCGAAGGGAGCATGACACGATGAAAGAGCCCCAGCCCGCCGCGGCGCAGGATATCCACCAGGTCCGGAGGGAGCCGGATGGAGCGCGGTTCGGGTCGCAGTCACTCCCAAGCGTGGATCTCAGCGGTCTCCCAGGCGAAGGCTGCAGCTCCCTCAGGCGGGGCAAGGCCCAGATCACAGGGGGGGGAGGGAGGGGAACTCAGTCTCCTTGCCGCCCGATATGACGGCCGGACTCCCTCGCAACTCACACGCCCCCAGCGCCGCCCGCAGCCGAGCACAACCGCCGGGTCCGGCACGGCGCCCCCAGCGCCTCTCACCTGCGCACCGAAGGAAGACACGGGTAAGTCGCAGCCTCCGGTCCGGGTCCGAAGCACCCCAGAGCGCTCCGCCGGCAATCGTGGTCTCGCGGCCGGCGGAGCCACACGGGGCTCACAACCCCGCCGGTTGGAGCCTGATGTCGCCTCTCACAGGGCCGCCATCTTGGAGCCTGGTCAGCCCGGAGGATCTCGGTAGGCAAGGTTCGGGGCTCCAACGAGGCTGGAATCTGCACCCCGGCGCCGGTCTTGAGTTACCACCACACAGGCAGCAGGATTACAGGGCGCTCGGTCTCCGATGGCGGCGGATGCAGGAGCGGATGACGGAGGGGTCCAGAGCACTTCTAAAGTGCGACCGCCATCTTGATGCTCCCGGCCATGCCCCCTTTAGTTTGTTTCAAGGTCTGTTTAAAGAAGTGCAAATGCTTGGAATTTCTGCTTGAACAAACATTTGGTGATGATTTAAGAGCCTCTCTGTCCTGCTGACTTCAAGGTTGCCTGATAAGCAAGCTTGTTATTTACTTGTTCAGCAGCTCTTCCATCTAATTAAAGGCCTCCATTTCTTGCCCAGTCTCCTGCCAGCCTTTTAATTGACAGTAAATACTCAGTAATCTTCAGAAAGGCTCCAGTGCCTAATGTGTGTTTACTCAACCTTCTATTTCTTGCCCAAGACATCCTACTATATAGCAGGAAATGCTTAGTAATCTTCAAATAGGTTTCAGATTAACACCTGCATGACAGGCTATAAATACTGCATTCAAGCTCAGTCCCCTGCTTGGCATCATCGACCCGTCTCAAGAGAGAGCTGTGCCTCCCATCAGAGCCGTCCTTGGGTTCCAAGCTGCACCGCACCGCACCGCGCCGCCTGTGGCAGGAATAGCCTGGAAGCTGGGGACTGGTAACCACTCTTCAAACTTCATCCATTCAAGAAAGCTTCCAACAGTCTTGAACCCTGGAACCTGGACGATCAGCCGATGACGCCATGCCTGGACTAAGACCATCTTTCTGCCATTTAAGACTCCAGTTTTTCTAGCCCATTACACGAACCTTAAGTTATTGTTAGACACCCTAGCAATCCGAGTTCTGAATAAGAAAGCCTTGGCTAAAGGAAAAGGAATAGTCGTGTGAAGTAACAACATCAAGGACAGATAAAGATTTTGGAATCATCTGAGCAGGGACTAAAGGATACGAGCTCAGGAGTCAGTGCAGGGCTCAGGGCCCTTCACATGGACTCAAATATCTTATAGTCATTTTTGTTTGGCATGTTTTAGTAATGACTTGCACCTCAAGCGGATTGTAAAGCATTCATGTATGGTTGTCGGAAGTTATTGTAATCTTGTTGCAGCGTTACCTCTCCTGGCAGAAGGAGTGGACCTTGCCACTAGAAATTGAGAGGTTCCTGCTCAGAAGAATTAACATCCACCCACCATCCTTTTCATGGGAGCTCCAGGTGCACCAGAACCATCGCTCTATCTCCAACCTCCCTTCCCTCCACCGTTATCAGTAACCTCTTCTGATACTAAGGATTAACCTCAAGGAGTAGTGGGGGAAAATCTTTGCTTCTGTAAGAGTCCTGAGAATTCCTGTGAGCGGACCTTCATGTGACATGCAGCACACACTGTGCCACCACTACAATGAGAATGCAAAAATTGACTGCAGGCCTACCACTGTAGTCTGTCAGTGTAGTTTTAAAACTGCAAATTTGACCTGCCAAAACAACCCACTTTTTAAATATTAATAAATTACCCCAAAGTAGACCTTATGCAGAGTGCATGGCATTTAAAATTTGGACATGTAAATGTTTAATGTTAAAAGTGTCCTTACGGAGGGGCGTGGCCAAGACCTCGATGGAGTAGGACATGCGCTGTCAGAGCTCCGTCCTCCAGAGGCCGACGGCTATTTTGAGCTTTCAGAGGCGCGGGGGTGCAGTCGGTGCCCCCCCTCCAGCGAGCTTTAGCCCCCTGCGTACCCTGGTTGGTGCACCGGGGTTCCTGCCGGCGCCGATAACCCCAGAGAGAAGGGGAAGGCCCACCGCGATGCTCCCGCCCGCCATCTTGCCGGGGGCCGCAGGAGAGGCCTACGTCCTGCTGTTGGCCCGGGACTTGCAACAGATCTGGTGGCCGGGGTACGGGGTGCTGCTGGGGTGCTCCTTATGCCCTGACGCCCCTGCGCCTGACTGCGCGCCTCATTGGGAGCCCTAGACCAGTGCCAGCTTGAAGACGGACCTGTGTGGAGGGCCGCGTGGCGCCCTGCGCCGAGAACCTGCCGGCGAGACGCGGAGCTCCCTGACCGCTCGTCGGCCCCCGTGGGGGGCCCAGAGGTGAGGTGGACTGCGTGAGGGAACCGGCGGCGAGGAGCGACTGCGGGACCCGGGGGTGGAGGCACAGCCCCCGGGGGGGTAGAGCGACACGGACCTATTGCTGCATCCTACACCAGCGCACCCCAGGGCCCAGAAACACACAGACACCGGGAATACTACGTCGTTTCTCTCCCCCCCCCCCGGACTGTGCGGATTGAGGGGGGGGCGGGAGATTGGATACCTGCGCCACAGCGGCCATATCGACGCCGGGGCTCTGCGTGGCCTGTGCCCCCTGCCTGAGCCCGGCAGTGCTCTCCTTTGGGCCGAAGGTGAGGGACACCCCCTTTACCATCCTGACTCGAAGCACAGATTCTGGGGAACAAGTACTTTGCCCACGTTGTTCAGCGGCCCTCCAGCGCGCCCCTGGGGCCTGCACCACGCAGCAACCGGGAGGCCCAACTTTAGAAACCACACCTCACAGACTAGCAACGCTCTGCGTGGCCCTGAGCATTATCGTCGCTGGGCGCTGGAAACTGCCTCTTTCATTCTCCCCCCTGGTTTAAGTGTGCTGACCGGGGGGCAGACGAGATGACTGCGCACAAGGAACCCCACCTCAGCTGAAGGATTTTGATTGATCTCGGCGCTTCTGCCTGGGCCTGGAGTGACGAAGGGCCCGGGCCCATGTACTGACTGACCCCCTGCAGCCACGCTGAGTATCGCCAAGCGCGCCGTCACTTGCCTTGATACCGCAGCTCCCTCCTTCTCGGCCCCTTCCTAAGGGCTTTGCCTGACCGCCCGGGAGAGGGCGCGGTCAGACATCTTGCATGACTAGAGCTGTGCTACACCTGGGGGCCTCCAGACAATCCCGCCTGAGCCCGGAGTATTGAAGGGCTTAGGCCTCCACACTTCCCGGCAACCACACTGGCTACAGCGCGCCCCTGGGGCCTGAACCACGCAGCAACCGGGAGGCCCAGCTTCAGAAGCTTCACCTCGCAGACTAACAGCGCTCCACTGGGCCCTGGGCATTATTGTGGCTGGGCGCTTTAAACTGCCTCTCTCCTTCTCCCCCCTGGATTGAGTGTGCCAGTCGGGGGGCAGATGAGGTGTCTGCGCGCAGGAAAACCCGCTGCAGTTGGGGGGTTTTGATTGCTTTCGGTGCTTCTGCCTGGGCCTGGAGTGACGAAGGGCCCGGGCCCCTGTACTGACTGACCCCTCGCAGTCCCGCTGAACATCACCAAGCGAGCCGTCGCCTGCCTGGACGCCACGGCTCCCTCCTGATCTGCTCCCTCCTAAGGGCTTTGCCGGACCGCCTGGGAGAAGACGTGATCAGCCATCTTGCACGATCAGAGTTGTGCTGATACTGGGCCCCTCCAAGCACCCCCGCCTGAGCCCGGAGTATTGAAGGGCTACGGCCTTCACGCCAGCAGCTTCCCGGTCTGCACACCCGCCTGAGCCCAGAGTATCGAGGGGCTCGGGCCTGACATCGGGCCACCCTTTGGGAATCACTTTGGATCTTGCGGCGGGGGGCGCCCCCCCGCCCCCCCACGTTCTGGGCCGCTCCCTCTTGATCTTCCTCCCGAGGGCCCCCTGACAGCAAAGTACCCCGTCGGTGGCAGTGGAGTCTTGTGCTGGACGCTAGCGAGAACTCCTGCGGGCTAGGCGCCCCCTGCCCACGACATGCCCCGAAACAAATTGGGGAAAGCCGCGGTACAGCCTGCACCCAAGGACACGTCAGTGGCAGATATGTGGGACAAAACTACTCCGGCGACTACACAGGATTCCACGATGGCTGCCAAGCCAGAGACCGCTGAAACCAGCCCCATCACCCAGGCCTTCAAGTCCAATTTCCTCCAGGAGATAAAATCCGAAATCAGCTCTCTCAAACTGGAGGTCAAAACCTGCCTTACGGACATTCGGCGTGATGTTACCGAAATCGGCACACGAATGGACGACCTCGAACGCACCCTCGACTCACGAACGGAGGACCAGGAGGAGCTCTGGTGCCGCGTGACGGCGCTTGAGGAACAACATATCAAACTCCAAATTAAGCAGGAGGACTTAGAAAACAGAAGCCGCCGGAATAACCTCCGCATACGGGGAGTTCCACGCGGAGCAGAGGGTCAGGACATCATGACCTATGTTGCAGACCTCCTCCAGAAGGTCCGCGGGGACGACGCCGCCTCTCCTCCAGCGCTGGACCGGGCGGAACGAGTTGCACCCCCGTGTGGGAAAGCCAACCTGATTCCTGACATACTGACCCAGGTCCACTTCTTCACGGAGAAAGAGGCGATCCTCCGGGCATGTCGGACTGTTGAAGAGTTGATGTATGATAGTCACCGAATCCAAATTTTTCTCCACGCTCACCATGCGCCGCCACAGGGACTTCAAACCTGTGACCGACAAACTGAAGGAGTCCAACATTAAATACCAATGGGACCATCCCTTTGCTCTGATCTTCCAATGGGAGGGAAAGAGCAGGTCTCTGAGATCCCTTAAGGAGGCCTCCCAACTGCTTCGCATCTCGCCTGATCCTCGGCCCTCCACCCCTACCTCTGCTGACTCTGAGTCCCGGACTCCTCTGCGTCCAGAGTGGTCAACGGTACAGCCTCCTCGCACTAGAGCCTCTAAAGCCAGCGAGATGGCACTCCAAGCCAAACAAGACATTATCCACCATCTGAAATCAATAGAGGCCTCACAATCTTCGGAGGGAGGGGGCTCAAAGTCGAGGCCTCTGTAATAAAAGAGGCGCTCTTGTGATTTGGCACCCTATGATGACCCTCGACTACCACCATTTTAACTGACTTCAGTGTGTTATTTTACCCTAGCCTTAATGTGGGATGGTCCTACATATGCCTGCTTCCCTTCTGTTCTGTAATCTTACTGTCTTTTAGTGGGAGTTGTCATGGAGTAGAACAGTACATTTATATTATAAGTTCTTACTATTGGCTTTGACATGGCCTCATGTCATCTTGTTTTCTGACTTTGCCTTGCTTCTGCGTGCACAGCAGTGCTTGCAAGTTGTTTTGGGTTATGAGAATTATAGGTGCTTACTATTGGCTTTGACATGGCCTCATGTCTGACTTTGCCTTATTTCTGCGTGCACAGCAGTGCTTGCGATTCATATTCAAGGTCTTTCTGCTCTTCACTTCTTTTTCACTCCTCACTGACCAGAGTGAACTGGATATTATCTGTGGAATGTACAAATTCTGTCTCAGAGTCAAAATACAGAGGCTTGGCCAGCTGCTGTCTTGGCCTTGACGCAGACTGGTACAGCCTGCTTGGTTTTTTCCAATGAGAATGGGGCAGGGTTTCTAAAACTTCGCCTCACGTTGAATAATGAGATTTAAGCTGGAAGCTTTCGCAGGCCAAGTGGAAGTTCACCACAGAATAGACATATTGCTGTGGCTTGGTGATGGAATTGGAGTCCTGACTGATACTCCTACCTGGGCTGTGAAAGGGCTTCCCCAGCTAGAAAACGGGCAAGGATGTTGCAGAATCAGTCGGTGAGGTGTTCCTAACCACTCTCT
Source organism: Calotriton arnoldi (assembly GCA_963921515.1). Lineage (NCBI taxonomy): Eukaryota > Metazoa > Chordata > Amphibia > Caudata > Salamandridae > Calotriton > Calotriton arnoldi. Next base: position 646,767 of record CAWUFW010004703.1, read on the forward strand.
TTCTATCACTCTTTCTCTCTCTCTTATATATATATATATATATATTTTCTACTCTCTGCTACCTGTATATATTGCATTTTATTCTAATTGTTTATTGTAGGTAATTGGCATTTGAGAATCTGCATTTACTGATATATTTGGCTTACCGTTTTGAACATTGCATTAATAAACTTTATATTCCATACATTTGGATTGGCTTATTTACCTCACCTTAAGTGAGTGTTGTGTCTTACCTCTGTCTTAAGGGAGTGTTGTGGTTTGGGCGTGGCTTGATGGTGAGCAGCCACATTCATTACATCTGTGTGTTATATTCCATACATTTGGATTGGTTTATTTACCTCGCCTTAAGTGAGTGTTGTGTCTTACCTCTGTCTTAAGGGAGTGTTGGGGTTTTGGGTGTGGCTTGATGGTGAGCAGCCACATTCACTACATCTTGGCGTCATTCTCACAGGATTCGAAAGTTAAAAGGGGAAACAATATGTTTTTTAGAAATTGAAGGCAGATTCACAGATACCAATTGATATATTTGAGTGGGAGGTAGTCCCATATGGTGCGCTAGCCCAAGAGTGGGCTAATTGTGCTGGATTAAGTGAGAATTGGAGTGTATGTTTAGCTACATTAGGCAGAAAGGGGCTGGATCCCCTTAAGTGTTTATTTAGAAATGCATACAAAATATGTTCAGCTGCAAAGTGAATGTGAGACATTAGAGAAAGTTTGTTGAAGCCAAAAATACCTCTATGATGTTAACCTGTCAGAATAAATTATTGCAAAGATAAGTTGGAAACCTACCAGACTGTGGCAGAGAAGGCTACAGTTGGTATCACGTAAAACAAGTATAGAAAAAGCAGAGGAAGGGTTAATAAGAGAACAGTGCGTTTAGCAGAAATACTGAAAAGTATATTTGTTTTGACATAGGAAAAGTGCAAAATTAGGAAAATGTAAAGAGAAATGCATATTTAAATTGAGACAGTGCTGTGTATCTTTGTGCTCAAAAAAGACACATACTTTAAAAGTGCATGCAGGAATGTGCTCTCCCCTTCTATGAGGAAAGGGGGGGTGGCAGGAGTCTTGGACAGAGAGAAGTAAGACGTGAACTGCTGAGTGGGGGTGTTTCAGTTGAATTTTGTGTATTCCATTTGAGAAAAGCGTTTCAAAGCTCCGAGCTGTTAATGTTTAGCTGAAGAGAGGTTTTTCAAAGTTGAAAAATACAGTTTGTGGGTTAAGCTGTGGCTGGCTTGCCATGACCTTGGTATGATAAGACGGCATTCCACAGCGTCTGCGGAGGACTGAAAGCAGCAGAGAGAAGGCTTTTGTGAAGGGAGGGCAGCGCTTGTGGGGGCTGACACAGAGAGATGAACAGGCACGAGCACATAGAGAACAGCTCTGCCATACATACAGAATAAGGGTTTCAATTTAAGGTTGCTGTGCAAGGGCCAGATGAGGAGACAATAAAATAAAGTTTGCATGAATGCACCATCATTTTAACAGTACAGGAGCTAAAGGAATTGGTAGTTGGTCATTGGATTAATGTTCTCTGGTTAGATCGGTGTGCTTGTACAGCAAAATATTGGGTTGTTTACAATGAAAGTAGATGGTATTATGAAAGAATGAATACAGAAAGAGGATAAAGAGAAAGTGAGTTAAAGGGTGTTGTTTCACAAGCAGAACAAGTTGGAAGGAAAGGTGTTTTGGTTCGTGCAAATTCAGGTATGGATGTTGCATTGCTGGAAAAAGTGTCCTTTTGCCATCCTTGTAACAGATTTGAGCATTAGAAGAAGAGATGTATTTTTAAAGCAATTTGAAAACAAGTTTTTGAAAAGAGAATTAAAACATGTACCAAGCTCTGAAGCCATTTGTTTTGACCAGCTAGGATGAGTCAGATGTGAAAAATGTGAGCTTAGAGAAGTGCCAGTTAATTTGCCCTCCTCACAGAAGGTCTCAATTATTTCTTTTGAGGATGTTGCTCAGCCAGGAAGGAATGTGCAGGAAAATGAACAGACCAGTTTGTTAGATTTAACGATCGTTGGTCCTAGGTATAAATTAGACATGTCGGTGAATAATGAATCTTGCTTTACATGGAGGAACGCTATTTTAGAAAATAAAATGCAGCAATGTGTTTTTTGACTCTGCACAAGCAGACTGTGCAGAATGTTTTTAAAAGCATGGTCAATTCAGAAATGTGACAGTGTATTTTGTGCGCCAGTTCAGGAGCAGTGTAATATTTTTAGTTATAGTGAAGAACAAAAAAGAGGATACTTTTAAATTCAGATGCTGGACAAATACAGATGTTTTTGTGTTATTGCGCATTGAAAGATACTGGGCAGAGGGCAATAGAATACAATGTGATTTTTCAGGTCCTAATAAAAAGTTCATGGGTGGAGATTGAGATATAGGATTCCCCAGATTGTACTGCAAAGCGCAGCTACTGTTCATGTCAGAACATTTAATTTCCTTACAGATGAAAAGGCTATAATCTTGGAGACAGAGGTGGTGACACACGATTCAAATTTGGTGTGTGTGATTAAATTCGAGCATCTAGGAGATAAAGACCATACAAACAGGTGGGCAGACAATGAAGGGATGAATATCCCCCTAGATTTAATCAGAACCGTGATTCTTATGTGTCAGAATGCACAAGCCAGATCAGTCTCACAAAAGGTGAAGGGTGTGTTGAGGAAGGAAAATTACCAGAGCAGATGGAGTGCCTTGGGCTTCTGCCAATTGATAAAGGGAGCACGTATCCAGCAGTGAGTGGAGAAATAGTCAGGAAGGAGACTGCCCCAGCCCTTCTTACTGTGCAGGGAAAAAGAGTTTCACTCTCATACCAAGAATTCAGAGGCTAAAGTGTGGGTAGAATTCTCAGACAATTCCCCAGAACCAGCAATGAGCCGTGCAGTCAGGAATGATATTATTGTACTTTCAGAAATGCAAAACAGGGACAGACAACGTGCGCTTTTGAAAAATGTTCTCTGCAAGAAGAGTGATGCTTGTTTCTTTTTCAGGTCCTCATACTGCGACATGTTGGTGTGCTTGGTGCCCCTGTCCCCATATGCGTGGGACCCTTCCCCCCCTCTCCCCCCTCAAGCCTGGAGTGATCACCGGACGGTGGAAGCTGACGTCCTGTGGCTGAACGGACCGGATGGGAATTTACTTTGCCAAAACCGGACAGACCAATGAACTGTTTAGTGGAGATGAAGTTAAATATGAGAAGGCTGTGTGTCTTTCACACAGAAGGACTGTGTTTTTAACCCGTTGCGTGCGCCCGTCGGCCAACGGCCGTCGCTAGCAGTACCTCTGTAGTGCTGCGAACGTCCGTTGGCCGACGCGGCCCCGCCCACTCCGCTAAACCACCGCAAGGCGGCGGAATTGATGCCGCGGTTAAGCGGTTAAAGAGAAAACAGAACAACAAAAATGTGCCGCAGTAAAACTGTTTTATAAACATGGAGTTCAGACAAAATGTGAGAGGGCTGTGTGTCTTTCACACAGAAGGACTATTTGTTTTAAAGAAGGAGAACAATAGAGACGTTGTGCTGCAATTAGAGCAGATGTTTTCTGAGCTAGAGACTAAAAAAAAAAACTGTTGCTGTTGCCTTTATTTTTTAGCTCAAAATATATACATTTGGCTGCTTCAGCAGTAGAAGTTCCAGTATTAACCATTAGAGACATTAGGAGCATTACTGAGTTAATTTGCTTGTATCATTTATTTTGTGTATCCATCAAACATGTATCCAGATATGCATGAGCTATTTCTGTGCTTTCAGTTCAGCACATGAGTTGCTGCTTCAACATATATTTAGGTAATGTAGTTCTTTACTCATACTTGTGTTTTTCTGTGAAGTGATTATCACATGCTTTTTTGATTTCATAGTTTTATATTTGTGTCTTTCAGTTATGAAATGAGGTTTTTCATTTGTAGTTGTGTTTTCAATTAAGAAATGCAGTTTTTGTGCTTTCAGTTAAGAATTGCAATTTTTCACTAGTGGTGGTGTCTTTAGTTGAGAGATTCTGTTTTTGATATATGTGAATGGTGATAGTCAAGGGTCATGGGGTGGAATGTAATAAAAGAGGCGCTCTTGTGATTTGGCACCCTATGATGACCCACGACTACCACCATTTTAACTGACTTCAGTGTGTTATTTTACCCTATCCTTAATGTGGGATGGTCCTACATATGCCTGCTTCCCTTCTGTTCTGTAATCTTACTGTCTTTTAGTGGGAGTTGTCATGGAGTAGAACAGTACATTTATATTATAAGTTCTTACTATTGGCTTTGACATGGCCTCATGTCATCTTGTTTTCCGACTTTGCCTTGCTTCTGCGTGCACAGCAGTGCTTGCAAGTTGTTTTGGGTTATGAGAATTATAGGTGCTTACTATTGGCTTTGACATGGCCTCATGTCTGACTTTGCCTTATTTCTGCGTGCACAGCAGTGCTTGCGATTCATATTCAAGGTCTTTCTGCTCTTCACTTGTTTTTCGCTCCTCACTGACCAGAGTGAACTGGATGTTATCTGTGGAATGTACAAATTCTGTCTCAGAGTCAAAATACAGAGGCTTGGCCAGCCGCTGTCTTGGCCTTGACGCAGACTGGTACAGCCTGCTCTGTTTTTTCCAATGAGAAAGGGGCAGGGTTTTCTAGAAACTTCGCCTCACGTTGAATAATGATATTTAAGCTGGAAGCTTTCGCAGGCCAAGTGGAAGTTCACCACAGAATAGACGTATTGCTGTGGCTTGGTGATGGAATTTGAGTCCTGACTGATACTCCTACCTGGGCTGTGAAAGGGCTTCCCCAGCTAGAAAACGGGCAAGGATGTTGCAGAATCAGTCGGTGAGGTGTTCCGAACCACTCTCTTTCTATCACTCTCTCTCTCTTATATATATATATATATATATTTTGCACTCTCTGCTACCTGTATATATTGCATTTTATTCTAATTGTTTATTGTAGGTAATTGGCATTTGAGAATCTGCATTTACAGATATATTTGGCTTACCGTTTTGAACATTGCATTAATAAACTTATGTGTGTTATATTCCATACATTTGGATTGGTTTATTTACCTCGCCTTAAGTGAGTGTTGTGTCTTACCTCTGTCTTAAGGGAGTGTTGGGGGTTTTGGGTGTGGCTTGATGGTGAGCAGCCACATTCATTACAGCCTCCCTCCCCCTCTGGCTCAGGCGCTGGGGTGGTGGTCCCTTGATGGGATGTGCTTTCTTTGAAGTCGGAGGGAACTACCTCTTCCTCCTGCCGACCCAGCCTCCTGCCTCCTACGTGAATGTTTGACTTTGCTGGGGATGCCCTGGCACTCTGGCCATCTCCGATGTCTTGTCGCCTGGGGGCTCTCCACGGACCGACCCCTGCGACATGATCCACAGCCGGCTGCCACCCTCTTGAGCGTCCATAACTGTTGAGACTCTTTCTGAGGCATGCGGGCTTCTGCTCTTTCGACCTCTGTTGTGCAGCACAGACATGGTCCTGTGCTACGCTAAGGGGCTTTGAGTCCACTCCTGGGGAGGACCCCGTGCCTCTCCGATGTTAGTGTAGCGGGCCGGCCAATGGGGGGCAGACAGCGGCTGCTCTCTCAAATCTAATGGCCCACCCCGCCATTTCCTTAGTCCCTATGGGGAGTGACTTCCTCAGAGCCGCCCTGGTTCACACCACTGGGCCGCTCCTGGACTGGAATGGTCTTCTTTGGCCCAGTTGGCCTCTCCACTGTTTGACATGTTGTCTTCTTCCTACCCCTATCTCTCTCACTTTTTCCTCTTTCTGTTTCTTCCTTATCTGGACTCTTGGGGAGTGAATACACACACGTCAGGGCACTCTATCTCCTTGGCTGGGGCTTCTGGGGACATGGGAGGGGGCCTACCCTGTCTCCCGCTGGGGCGCAATTTACCATCCCCCCCTATCTCACCACGGCCACCGCTTGCTCTGTGGGAACTGGGCTCAGGGAGAGAGAGGAGTGATGACCTGCATACCTGCCAGCGCTTCACATCACCTGTAATGGTCCATGGCACATCTTAAATGTCTTTCCCTTAATGTAAAAGGCCTTAATGCTCCTAATAAGAGGAGGCAAATATGGCACTACCTTCTACTGCAGGACCCAGACGTTATTTTCCTCCAAGAAACTGATCTCTTACACGCTGACACCATGCGCATGTTCCACCCCGGATTCCCCACACAGTTCTGGGCCTCCGCACAGACCAAAACAGCAGGGGTAGCTATTCTTTTTAAAGCAGGCACTTCCATGCAGGTTACTCGAACCGTGCACGATAAGGAGGGACGTTTCCTAAAACTTACACTTCTTATGCAGGGTAAGCCTCTCACGATGCTTAATGTTTATGCTCCCAATCACGCACAAGACGCATACCTTCGGGACTTGCTTCGGACCTCACTCTCCCGGGAACCTGACCCACCGAGTGGGCTACCTCGGAACAAGCCAAACAGCAGGAATTTAGTGTGTTTTTTTCTACTCTCTATGGCTGGGGCGATACCTGTGTGGACCAGATAGACCCTTTCCTGGCCTCCTGCCCTTGGATGCCACTCGACCCCTTTTTCACGCAACAACTGGAAGAACCCATCACGGCTGAGCAGCTCCAAAAAGCGTTAAAAAGCTTTCCTATTCGGAAATCTCCAGGCCCTGATGGCCTTACATTACCCTTTTACCGTCTCTTTCTTCCGGAGCTTCAGGCCCCGTTGTTGCGTCTTTTTAATTCCTTTGCAGACACAATGTCTGTCACACCGACGATAGCCGGAGCCGAGGTAACGCTCATCCCCAAGCCGGGGAAGGATCCAACTTCATGCGCATCATACCGCCCTATTTCATTGTTAAATGTAGACGTTAAATTATATACCAAAATCCTGGCCCAACGTCTAGCCCCCCATCTCCCTGGCCTAATTGAGCCCGACCAGGTGGGCTTCATCCAGGAGCGTCAAGGAGCGGACAATCTTCGTCGTGTGGCCCACTTAGTGGCAAAAGTCCAACGCCGTAATAAACCGGCTTTCCTTCTCTCTCTTGACGCTGAGAAGGCTTTCGACCGGGTCAACTGCTCCTTCCTCAGGGCAGGTCTGCAGCAGATAGGTCTGGGCCCGGTCATGATTGCGCAAATTATGGCTCCATATGCGGCACCATCGGCGCGAATTCGAGTCAACGGTCTCCTCACCCCACCCCTCTCCATTCACCGGGCCACGCGCCAGGGGTGTCCATTATCACCTCTACTTTTTGCTCTTGCTGTGGAGCCCCTGGCGATAGCCATCCGCCAATCGGCGAAAATTCGGGGCCTTCGGCTCGGGGGGGGGGTTGAACATAAGATCGCCCTCTTCGCTGATGATCTCCTCTTGACACTTCCAGACCCTGCAAGCTCTCTCCCCGCACTACTTGATGTGCTCTCCCACTTTGAGTTGATCTCGGGACTCAAAATTAATCTTGACAAGTCACAGGCGCTTAACCTTACCCTTCCCCCCCGGCAGCTAGAGGACCTGGGGGATGATATCCCCTTCCAATGCGCCCCACTCTCCACCCGCTATCTAGGTATCATTGTTACGGCTACTCTAGACTCGTGGACACAGGCGAATTGGCCGGCTTGTAGAAACTCCATACGGGATGAACTCCGCCGTTGGAAATCGCTCCCCGTTTCCTGGTTGGGCCGCCTCAATGCGGTTAAGATGTCAATCCTTCCTAAGGTGCTCTACCTTTTTCAGGCGCTCCCAACACCCATCCCCCAAAGGGACATCCTGAGCCTTCAGCGGGAGGTTACTGCCTTCATCTGGGGGGGGGGGGGCGCGTTTTTCTACAAAGGTCTTAATGCGGTCGCGAGACCGGGGAGGGTTGGCTTGTCCCGACTTTCTTGTCTACTACTGGGCATCGCACTTGCGCTATATTTCGGAATGGGTAGTTCGCGAAAGCGAAAAGCACTGGTTCCACATGGACAGGGCCGTGGCCTGTCGCCCGCTGTGGGATTTAGCCTGGCTGCCGAGAGGTGCCAGACATCGTAGCTCTTACATTGCCACCCCGACAAGGACTGTTTTGGAGATCTGGGACAGAATAGCGGTGACCCGAGGCCTTACCTTCTTCCGCTCTCCTAATACACCCCTGGCGCTTAATCCGGAGTTTATGCTGGCTCTGCATCCCGCCTCCTTTCCTGCGTGGGCAGCTGGTGAGTGCCGTATCATAGCACAACTATTCGAAGGGGGAATTTTTAAACCCTTTGAGCAATGCAGGAAGGATTTTAATCTCCCTCAAACAGCGTGCTTAGAATACTTTCAAATTCGCCACTGGCTCCACACCCCTTCCTACACAGAGGGCGCCACACGCCAGCTCACTCCTTTTGAGACCTTAGTCCCATCTTTTGATGGAACCCGAGGGCTGATTTCCAAGACATACAAGGTACTTCAACATTCCCATGCAGTGCCGCCACACACCTACCAACACCACTGACAGTTGGACCTCGAGGACAATATTCTCCTTGACCAGTGGGAGCAGTTATGGAGGAATACTCCGCGCATTTTTAAAAGTATTGCACAGCAGGAGACGGCGTATGAAATCATGACTCGTTGGTACTACACCCCCCTTAGACTCCAAAAGATGTTCCCCGGCTTTGCTCCTCTCTGCTGGCACTGTCAGGCTGCCCAGGGCTCCTTCATGCACATATGGTGGTCCTGCCCACTCATCAAAATCTTTTGGAAAGAGGTTCTGAGTCACATTAGGGAGGCGGTGGGGTTTCCTATACCGAGTGACCCGGGAATAGCAATTTTAGGGCTCCGTCCGAGATCCCTCAAAGCCATGACACACTCGGACTGGCGCTTGATCTTCCACATGCTTACTGCTGCAAAACAGGTTATAGCGCTCCACTGGAAGAAGACCTTTACCCCCCCCCCCCCATCCTCAGTGTGGCTCACTCGACTATGGCATGTCATGGCGATGGAGCTCCTCTCTCATAGACTTACCCACACTGATGCTAAATTTGAGCGCACTTGGAGGCCTCTAGTCTCACACCTCTCTAAACTGGAACATGCCCGATCTGTTCCTCCTCGCTTGAGAGCCCTCCAACTCTTCGCCGACCCCTTACTTCCAAGGGGAGAACCCTGTGAGGACGAGACAGGGTAATTGGGGGAGGAGACCCGAACCCCTCCTGCGATAAGATCGGACATGGTCCTAGGCCCAGGGCGTTTGCCCACCCTTCCCCGGAGCTTCCCTGCACCAAGGAGACACCGCATCATTCTCTCTCCCCTCCTCTTTTTCTCTCTCTTCTCCTTTCTCATTTCTCCCCCTCTACGTCTTTGACTGGTGGGGCTCTGCCCTCTATTCTCCTCCCCCCTTTTGTTTTGCAGTCCAGCAGATCTGGGGGTCTCCCCCCGACCATTAGTTACGGGCACTATTTGATACCTGTATACGCTGGTGACCCTTGGTATGACGTACACAGCCGGTCTGTGCCGCACCTGGGCAAACCTTAACGAGGGGCTACATTATATTAGGGCTTACAGTGTTAGCCGCAGACTGCACTATCTTTACTGAGGTACCGATTGGTGTTCTTTGGGGACTTTTACAAGGTTAGTTTACTCGCTCCCTTGGGGCTCCCACTGTTTAGTGATTGTTAATACTCTGCATTCTCTACCCCATGTGGCACTCCTGGAGATGCGACTGTGCTAGTCCAGTTAGTTTAGCTACAGGTATTCATGTGACCCCGTCTGCTTGATCCATACTGTTGCTACAGAGCTGGGTGGGGATCACTAGCCTAACTTTTGTAATGTCATCTGCACCCGGCCTTTGGCCCTGTACCCTACGGTATGTACTGTGCACCGTCCCTCATAGCCCCATTACTCTAAATCACCGATGTATACATTGTAATTTGCCTGCTATGTGCTGCCTCTTATTGCTTACTGCCAGGTGATTGTTGATGTTCGTTCTCTTTGTTGTGTATAAATTCAATAAAAGAGATTTAAACAAAAGTGTCCTTACAATGACAAGGCCCTAAAAGCTATTGTCACTGTAATAGGGTTAGCTATTCGATAGGAAAGCACTGGGATACAATATTAAAATTAATATTATCCCCGCTTAGAAACACCTACAAAGTTGATAATTGGATAAGTCACCTTTTAACTGTCTAAAGCCTCTAGAAGTCTGTTTTACTGAGCTTCCAACTGTCGCCCAGGAGTTGAATAGCACCTTTCATTAGGTATGAACTAGCACCCAGAGCTGAGACAAGGACCTTGAGTGTGGGAAGGTATGCTGTTCCTTGGACAGGATGACCATCTGGGCTGTGCCAAGGAACTTAATTAACTTCAAAGAGGTCTACCCTGTCACAGGCAGATGTAGCTAACCCTTTAGTGGACTTGCTCCTTTCACAGCACAGCTCCATCTGGTAGCTGCTACTGTCCCTGCTGCTGCTGACTCAGAGGTCAGGAGTTCGAGGCCCTCCTCCACCGGTAGACTCCTGCCTGCACCTCATCCCTGGTGGTCTAGTGGTAGAGTGTCACTGCTCTGCTACTTGACTGCCCTTCTGTCTCTCTCTCTCTGGTTCTCGGATCGTCCACCACTACAACACCAGCACCCTTCTCGCCCTTAACCCTGGACGCCACGCCGCCTGCCACCTAGCGTCACTGAAGACCCATGGACCCTTCGCCTACTGGAACTGCAACGACGCCTTCACCCACGCCAATACACCAGCTCCTCTCACCGCTCAGCCGACCAATAGCGCATCCGACCAAATTAACTGCATATTCCTCAACGTGCGATCCATCCACCAAGACCAAGCATTGCCCTCGCCATCCCAAACGGCTACGAAATCACCTGCAAAGACCGCCCATCCGTCCAGGAGAGGCATCGCCCACAAGAACACCCTCCGACCAACCACGCACTCTAACGACCCAACTACAACCATGGAACACCTCCACTTCCAGATACAGAATAACCCCAGCACTACCCTCGCGGGTCCCTCGTCTACAGGCCCCCCGAGCCACGACCACCCTTCACCAACGCCATCGTAGACTTCATCGCTTCCCAAGCTCTTGCATCCACCGAATACATCCTACTCGGGGACCTCAGCTTCCACATAAACAACCCCAGTGACCAGACCACAGCGTCCATGCTGGAGAACCTCGCCAACTTTGGTCTCAAGCAGCTGGTCACCGCACCGACTCACACAGCCGGACATACGCTCGACCCAGTTTTCTCCGCCAGCGGGAATATCAGCTACAGCCACACCATCGAACTTTTCTGGACCGACCACCACTGCATGCATCGCGCCTTCGCCACATCGATTGTACACCACCGTCCTCATCGCCCCCACTGTCGCAGCTGGGGCAAGACCACTGAAGAACTTCTCATTGACTCCCTCAGCACAACCACTCCACCAACGCCAACTGACGCCAACACCTCGGCACGCAACCTCCACTGATGGATCTCCGACTGCGCCAACACTGGCACCCTCAAGAAGAGACCAGGCAAACTATGAATTAGCGGACACTGAGTGGTTCCGATATCTACAGGTACGGCATGCTCTGCAAACAGTGATTCCGAAAGGAGAGACCCCTCCCGAGGCCTCTCCTCTAGAGGATAGGCTTTTGGACGGATACATGCCCAAGAAGGCAATCTCCCTGACATATTTAAAACTGGTAAATCACTCACCTGATCCTCTTCCACAACTCCATGCCAAATGGGAAGCCGACTTAGCAGAATTAGAAGAGGAGGAATGGATGGAAGCGCTAGCATCCCCAAGGGAGGGGGCAATATCCTCTAAACTAAAATTGGTACAGCTGAAAATACTGCACAGAATCTATGTTACAGGGCCAACATTGGTCAAGATGGGATATAGAGACGAGTCTAGCTGTAGACGGCTATGTGGCCAAGAGGGCACATTTTTTCATATAATATGGGAATGCCCATATATTGGTAGATACTGGAGTGATGTCACCTCATGTATGGGGGAAGTCATGGGAGAGACAATAACAACTGAAGCCAAGCGGTGTTTATTAAATATATGGGAACCAACGGACTTGGGTAGCAAAGAGAAAACATGGGCGACGCGAGGAACATTGCAAGAAAATGAGGAGTGCAGACGATCCCGACATTGAGGGAGTGGGAGGGTGATATGGATTGGTGCATGTTTAGAGATAAAACAGTGTACATATCAAGGGGATGCCCTAGAAAATGGATGCAAATATGGGGGAAATGGAACGAATATAGGGGAAATATATGTGTGCCACCTAAGTTACCGTCACAGTTATCCCCAGAAGAATTAGAACCCTTGTGGAAAACGTGTAATATTTTACTTAGCATAAGCAACAGCCATTTTGGCTATGGTGTCTATTTAAGTTTCCTTCGTAATTCTTTCGTCTTTTCACTCTGCTTGTGTTATCTATTTTTGTTGGCTTCCTGACTCAGCTAAAGCAATGTACGTGCTGAGGGTTTATAGTGGTCAGTGCACCTGGTCTCAGATGTTAACTGTCGACCATTTACTGCTGCCATAAGCATTCCTGCTCCCCCTCCCACTTTGCTGACCACATGGTTATTCATCTGCCCTTGTTTGCTGATAGCTATTCCTAAAACTTGTTCTTCCTATTTCTGTTCACATGCTTGCATTGCAGAAAACCTGTATAAAAGACCTGTGTTCTGTGACTTCAGTGTACTACCTCCTGCAACACTTGAGTGTTGTATGGACGTGGTCCCGCTCATGAGTGATTAATAAACTTGTTATTTATTCCAACTCCAGTGCTGATCTCTATTTTGTTGGTCTTTGAACACGTGGACAAGAGGGTGACCCTGCACCAGTGTACCCCTAAAAGGTACATTTCCACACCCTAGCACACTAGCGATCTCTGACCAGAAATGATTTTACATAACAATACTGAACCGTATGCACCGCGCCACTGACTACTATGTTATTTTGATTGTAATACCTGGAAATTTGTGATGTTTTTTGTTAACAATAAAAAGAGTTTAAAAAAAAAAAAAAAAAAAGAAGAAGGAGACCAGGCAAGCAACACACCAAGAAAGCCAGCTGGTTCACTCCCTCCCTCCACAAGTCCAGACGTACCTGCCGACGACTCGAGAAGAGATGGAGGAACAACAAAACCCAGGAAACCTTCAAATCCACCATCAACGCACACCACCTCCTCCTCAAAACCACAACGAAATGGCCTTCTAAGACAGAATCGACACTAACGCACACAACAGCATAGAACTCTTCGCCAACGTCAAGGAGTTCGCCTGGTCCAACAGCGAGACCACAGACATCCCACCCTCCCAAGACCCCTGCAACAAACTCAGCACCTTCTTCCACCACAAGATCAGGCAGCTCTACAACAGCTTCGACGCCCTAAACCCGGACACCACGCCTGCCAACACCACACGCAACCACGCCGCACCCCAACAGACCATGCTCAGTTGGAGCCCGCTCACAACAGAGGACACGCTCAAGACCATGAAGAGCATCCACTCAGGAGCCCTGTCAGATCCTTGCCTGTAGCACATCTTCCACAGAGCAGCCGCCGCCATCGCTCCCCAGCTTCGCCGCACCATCCACTGCTCCATCGAAACCTTCCCCGACGACTGGAAACACGCCGATATCAACCCCCTGCTGAAGAAGCCGTCCTCAAGAATTTCAGACCCATCTCCCTCCTCCCCTTCCCAGCCAAAGTCATCGAGAAGGCCATCAACGCCCAACTCTATGAGTTCATCAAAGTAAACCATGTCCTGGGCTCCTCCCAATCCGACTTCCAAAGCAACCACAGCACAGAGACCGCACTCCTCGCCGCCACCGACGACATCCACTCCCTCCTCGACCGAGGCGAGACCGCAGCCCTCATCCTACTGGACCTCTGAGTCACTTTCGACACAGTCTCCCACTGCACCCAAATCACAAGACTCCACGACGCCGGCATCCGCGACAAGGCACTGGACTGGATCCACTCCTTCCTCACCGGCCGGACACAGTGAGTCAGACAACCCCCGTTCCTCTCAGAATCTACAGAGATCACCTGGGGAGTGTCCCATGGTTCCTCCCTAAGCCACACCCTCTTCAACGTCTGCATGGCCCCCCTCGCAGACATCGTCAGAAGTCACGGACTCAACATAGTCTCCTATGCCGACAACACCCAGCTGATCCTCTCACTCACCAACGAACCCACAACCGCCACAACCAACTTGCACAGGGGAATGAAGGCCGTCACCACCTGGATGAAAGACAGCTGCCTCAAGCTCAACTCGGACAAGACCGAAGTGCTCATCCTGGGTCCCACCCCTTCAGCCTTGGATGACTCCTGGTGGCCAGCCGATCTGGGACCCTCTCCCACCCATACGGACCACGGCATCATACTGGACTCATCGCTCCCAATGAACCGCCAAATCAACTCAGTTTCCTCAGCCTGCATGTACACACTCCGCCTGCTTCTAAAGACTTTCAGATGGATCCATACAGAATACAGAAAGACTGTCACCCACGCACTCATTACCAGCAGACTCGACAATGCACTCTACACCAGAGTCACCCCGAAACAACTCAAGAAACTACAGCACTTTAAAAAAATGCCACCACAAGACTGGTCCTCGACATCCCCAGCCGCAGCCACATCACCCAACACCTCAACAACTCCACTGACTCCCGGTCAACAAGATATTCACCTTCAAGCTCCTCACACATGCCTACAAAGCTCTTCATAACATAGGACCAGCATACCTGAACCATCGCCTCGCATTCCATGTACCAGCCAGATAACTCCGTTCCGCCCATCACGCCCTAGCCTCCGTTCCCAGGATCCACAAGATCAGAACTGGAGGAAGTTCCTTCTCCCACCTTCCTGCCAAGACCTGGAACACCCTGCCCCTCCACCTCAGGAAATCTGCTTCGCTGACCCAATTCAAGAAGGACCTCAAGACCTGGCTCTTCGAATGATCCTCCACAACCAGAAGGACCAGCAATCCCCCCCAGCGCCTTGAGACCCTCACGGGTGAGTAGTTGCGCTTTACAAACCCCCGATTGATTGGTTATTTGGGCATGAGCTCTCCTTTGTCCCTATAGTCAGCCGGGCACCAATCCCATTGAGGAGCTGCCCCCAGACCTGGTTTTAAGTGACCACAGAGGAAGGTTGCTTGTTTCCTGGCCACAGATCTAGGGTGGGTACAGGAGCTCTGCACCAGGGAAGAAAGGTCCCGTCATCTTGGTTTTGGGTAGAGGGGGGGCACTGTGGGAATTTTTTAGTAGGATACACAGGAAATGCTGTAAACGTGGGAAGGGTTACCTCTAGGAACTTTTCCCTATTGAGACCTGAAAGGCTGGACCTGCTCCCACTTGTACACATGACAAAGAAATAGACTCCGTGGTCTACTTCATCAGTTGGATGACCTCCTGTTAAGCTACAGGGACAAGCTGCAATAAGCCATTTTTTTTATGATTCCAGCTGACCAGTTGCAACTTACCTGTCCTTGACCCTGTAGTAATCCTGAAAAACTGGGGACTTATTGGCTCCAAAGACCACCAGAGGACAGAAACAAACCTGCCACATCTATCAGACGAAGGTACCAAAGATTCAGATTGCTCTCACTCAGAGGTTTCCCGCAGCAGAAAATCTGTTTCAGAAATGACATCGTGGAGAAGGTAGCTGTCCTCGAGGAGCCCTGTTCAGCTACAGCTTTCAGCCTTGCCCCACTGGAGAAATCCTAGCTCCAAAAAAAGTGACTAAATCCAAAAGGTAGAAATCTTCACCGAACGAAGGCGCCAAATGTATCCAGCCGGCAAGGGACCTCCCTTGGGCGCGAATTTTGGATTTCTCCCGCTCAGAGCTTTTCCTCCAAATGTCAACAACTTCACTAGGACTTCGTCCGATGGCTATCTGGCCTCGTGGAGCCCATCTCGGCCACAGCCTTGCCCTGCTGAGGATTTCTGATTTCCATTTCAGAGACTAAGTCAGAAGGTAAAGCATTTGACAGGACAAACCTGGTTTCTGTATCCGACCAGCGCTCCATCGCAGCTAGCCCTAAATTGCACCTAGGTTCTGGTCAAGTGCAACCAGACAACCGCAGTTGGCACTTAACACTTTTTGGCACCATTTTTAAATTTAAACTTTAAAAAAATAATATGTCCGTTTCCTCTTCTTGATTTATTGTCGTTTTGGTGTCATTTCGTTCATTAAATTATTCACTATTTTTATAAATTGGAGTGGGCTTTTATTGAGTTGTGTTTTCAGCTTTTTAGCTGTTTTGGTACTTCTAAATGTTTTACACATTTTCTTTAGTTAAGCCTGTCTGCTCTGTGACATAGCTACCAGGGGTTGAGCTCAGATTTAAATTACTGAAACCTTTACTGAATACTCAATTATCTGGAAGATCTGGGGAGAGATATTATAGTAAGTATTTTGCAGGACATAGAGCAATTTGAGAGGAGAAAGCATCTTAAACATGGCTGCCCTCCCCATCAGTGTGAGGGGCAGCCTGCTCCATCTTTTCCCTCCATAATTGTATCACCCTCCCAAGGTTGCGTGCAAAACAGGTTTCTCTATCTAATGTCACGAATATACCCAAGTATTTGAAGCCCTAGGTGGTGTATGTCAAACATCGGGCAATCTCCAGTCCACTCTGTGGGAGGAAAAGCACTGAATTATCCCAGTTAATACAGTAGCCGGAGTGGCTCCGATATTCCTCAAGTAATTGAAAGGATGCTGGGAGAGACAAGGAGGGGTCAGTCAAGTATAGAAGAACATCATTCCCATAAAGTAAGATTTTCTCTTCTGCATCCGCTTCACCCATAAGCAGGAAACAACAGATTCCGGGATAGGCTCGGACTGCACAGGCAAGGGACTCTATTGTCAGGGCAAAGAGGAGGGGGGACAAGGGGCAGCCCTGTCTCATAACTCGAGCAATGGGAAGCTCATTGGACACTACGCCATTGATCCGGACCACTGCCACTGGAGCCTGGTATAATAACAGAACTCATCTCCTATAACGGGGAACAAACCCAAATTTAACCAGAGTACTAAGAAGAGCCAATGTACTCCATCAAACACCTTTTCAACATCCATTGGAAGAAGAACGTGGGGAGTCGAGCGCTTCCAAATTTCATTCAGCCAGTTATAGGCTCTACAGAGATTATAACGGGTGGATCTCCCGGGCATAAATCCCGACTAATCTCAGTGAATCAAGGGCGTTATGACTTGCAAGTCTAGAACCCAGGATTGTAGCCAAGATTTTAACTTCTATATTAAGTAGAGAGATCGGCTGATATGAACTACAGCACTCTTTGGGCCTGCCGTCCTTAGGGATAACCACCGGCCTCAAATAAGGAGGGAGAGTACCCTGTGTGTTTGCCTCGAGAAACATATTAAGGGGATGGGGTCCCAGTAGGCAAGAGAACGGTTTGTAGAATTCAGCAGGAATCCCGTTTGGTCCCAGGGTCTTATTGGTTTTAAGTTCAGTTGTAGCAGCTTGGACGTCTACCAAGGTAATCTCAGCGTTGAGCCCCTCTCTCGCCTCTGCATCGAATACTGGCACAGTTATCGACTCCAGGTAATAATAAATGTAGGTCTGGGTCTGTAGCGGCCTAGCCCTATAAAAGTCTTTGTAATAGTGAGCGAAGGATTCCGGTATAGCCTTGTCCAACTCCGCACAATCCCCCCCTCAGTGACTCTGATCTGGGGTACCCATTGCGCCTCTGCTTCTCTCCTACCCAACCAAGCAAGTTTACCTGCTTGGTCTTTAACTTTTTAGAGGCGGTGTAGGGAAGGCAGCATTTGGTTTTTAGCGCCCTCTTGTGCTAAGGCCATATATTCCTGCTACAGGAGGGATAGCTGTCTAAGAGTAGAGGGGTTGGGATCAGGGCCAAGGTTTTCCTTAATAACCATCAGCCTGCATTCTATCTCCTCCAAGGATCCATTAGTCTTTTTCTTGAGTGCTTTCAGGCTGTTGATTATTCTTATCGCTACAGAAAGTGAGTTTGGAGGGCTTAGGCATCTGGTAGGAAAAAGTGCCACCATCAGTACACAACTTAATGGCCAAGAGTGTTTCAACTTAGATATATAGTGCTAATTTGGAGGTAGGTATGGAATTCATGTTGAAGGGTGGTCCAGTGCTGTGAATGGCTCGGTGTTTGATGCACACTGCTTTGATAGTGTTATAACTAGCCACAGGGAACCAATGTAAAGATCTGAGCATGCTTCAGATGTACTTTGGTTCAATGATTCAGAAATGCAATGTGTCAGTGGATGGAATCACAAGTAGTATCTTCTAGGCTAATTCCAGGATCAAAAGTGTCAAACAACAACAAACTAGCTCTTTTGCCCAAACTCACAGCAGGGCCGGAAAAATAATTCGACCAATACATTCCTTGTCACCTTGCAAAAATCAACTATGAAAGGGGCGTCCAACGTAGGTCTGGATCTTTGCCAGATATTTAGGATATCCACATAATGCACTTTACACAGAATTCATCCCATTTACAGCATCAGGAATTTTGAAAATATAGTAGGGCTCTGACCCTCCTCACACCACACTAAACAAAAAAGTTATGCCCCTCCGGCCCTCTTCATCGGATACCCTTAACCGCCTTGGACATCTTATAATTAGACTCTCTGTGACGAATAATATAAACTAGAAAAAATATATATTACTGTATTTTTACTTGCTGTCAAGATCTTTGGAGGAAGAGTTTGCAAAAAATAAAATAGAGATGTGCTTACAAACCATATGATGTCATTGTGTCCAACCCACATAGCTTCTCCTACCGCACCCCAGCCCTAATTTGCGGGGTTCCACAGGAAATATTTTCATTTCCAGAAGCACGCATCCCTCAATGCTTGCAGGGCTGCAAGACTGCTGTTTACTTTCCAGGCTATTTTACCTCTACACTCTGACTAGCACCAATAGCAACTGGAAGACTCTAGTGCCACAATCGGCTCCCACCCTCACTGTATAGGCAGGTACATTTTGCGATTCTCAGCAAAATTCAGCCTCACCACAATGTTCAAAAACATAGAATAAAAAACACAAGTGTACCATACAAATGTCATTACCATCATCACCTGCCTGTCTCTGGCTTTATAAATAGCTGTCAAGTGTCCCTGTATGCTGTGTGATATCTTCCCTGTATTATAAAAGAATCAACGACAGCAATCTGAACTGTATGGTTTCACTTTTTCCAACACGTGACTGAAACGGTCTCAATACAAAGTGATGTCTGCTTAAAAGCCAGGTGCCTTGTGGGCCTTAAGTGGTCACCAAGATACATTTCATATAGACACTATAGTCAGGGCCCCTGAAATTATGCGATTCTACGACATTTTCCATATAATTATAGATTCGACACATTTGCCTAATCCATCATCCATGGCATAATCGGCAGATGTTGATAAAAAAATTATTTCTAGCTCAAAAGGATCAAAGGTTATTAAAAATGAACAATTGATCACACAAAGTGGAAGACCCTTCACAATGGTTGACTAGTCATCTTTCAGATACTTTTAAGATCTGCTCCATCATCTACAGACCTCCGCATCTCTTCCAGAGTTCAGAAAGTCACTGCAGACCTGGCTATTCAACTGGACCCTGCCAGCACCTGGATACATTCACGGGTAACAGAGCTCTACAAATCTACTGATTGATTAATTGGTTGATTATTGCTCTATTTGGTTGTTAAACTGGTACTAATGAGGTGAAATCTTTGCCCAGAACGTGTTACCATGTGAAAAATATTGCAAAATAATTAAGTACGAAAGTGCCAAATAATTTGACTTTTCTTGCAGCACAATTTAGTCTTCCCGGGTGCATAATTTGGACTTCTCCTCCCGCCTAATTCCAATAGTACTAACTATATTTCCAGGTATTAGCTTTCATGTAAAGTAAACATGAGATTTGGAAAGAGGCAACCCACACCGGGCAAAGATGTTTGGGAAGCAGATGTCTTATGAGGTGCAGGGCTTGCATGAATGTTATCAGTGTGGATCACACAATTGTGTTCCGAACCCTTTCACCGCGACTATGTGTGACAGAGTTGTTACGAAAGCTCACACGGTCAGGACCGGGGTGTAGAGTCCTATACACGCACCGCTTTTAAGGAGCCCCACTCTTCCAGTAACCCAAGTTCGGACTCACCTCCATTCAGTAACAAGCCGCTTCTCGTTTTCGAATCAGGGCGCGTCAGCTCATTCGCTGGAAGCAGCACTGACGAAAATCCCGGAAGCCAAATCTTTGTTGACTCGACAGGCCAACTGGAGTTTGCGCTCCAAGCCTCGAGGTGAAGCCACACCACGCCTACTTTCCTGTGAAGTTTTCAGTTTTCCTCCTCCCTTGACTCCCAGCCAGAGACATAGAATAGGGGCGAAAATATATGGCGTTCTGTTGTATTTAGCTGATGTAAATAGTCGCTTGTTTCATTGTAGTGCTTGTTTTTCTCTTACTTTCCTTAGGGAAAACTCGCTATTTTTTCTAAATGTTCACAAGTTTATTTATTTTAGTTGTAATCGAACACATTATAATAAATATTTATCGTGCTAACCAATACCCATTAAAATTACTTTAATTTTCGTAGAAGTAGCTGTAGAGTGTTGTAGACAGTGCCATTAGGGGTTCCGCATGTAATGTAGTGGGCACTAGGCCCACATGCTGGCAAATGAATCAGAGAGACACACTGCTTGGTACTGGAACTGGCCACGAGCACGTGCACCCGGGCCCTTTTATTAGCGGGGCCACGTCACTCGTGACACCCGTGATGGATGGGTGTGGGGTTGCAAGTGTGTCCGGCCCTCGAGGGAGTGGCTGGGAGTACAACTTCCTGCCGAACACTAGAACGTGTCCGGCAGGACATTACATTCCTCCCCAACTTTATGGAAGAACAAGTAAAACTTTAGTCCAAACCTGTGGGGACAAAACAAACGGTTAACAGAAATGCCACAGGGTCCATCAGTCTTCTGAGTCAGGTGGCGGGAAGACATCAGACAGGGGCCGGGGACTCGGCCTGCAGCAGGACCATCTCGGCGGGCACTCGTAGTTTAACCTGAGGGGCTCAGGACACGACCGCTGGCTTGGAGACGTCCGCTGCGTACCGTCAGTTCACCGATGATGACATGTCATACGGTCTTGCATGGCTCCCACCTTGCTGAAATCTTTGACGTGACGTGACGGGATGGCCGCGCGCTAGTGCAGCTCCGCTGGTCCGGAACGAAAATCCGGCAATTAAGACCGCAGCCGGCACCGGCAATTATGCCATTTTTATGGAAAAAGGCATCGGAACATCGGCGCTATCGACCGACACCAAAATGAACTAAGTGATGAGCCTGTAAATGTTTAAAACCGACTTTGCAGCCAATGAGATCTGAGCTCACCCCGCAAACCAAGATGGTGTCTACCACAGCGCTCTGAACGAGCGACGAACTCTATCAACGCTGATCGGCCATCGGCTCCCCTACTGTGCGTGCTCGATGAGCGGGTGAGTGCAGCACTCTTCAGGGCCTACGGACATCCAGCAACCTGGTCCTGCCTCTTTTTATGACCCGCATTGGTTACACACGGCGCCAAGTATACCGCGAAAGAAAATGGCGACGCATATAACTTTATTGAGACACCGTGCTGAGCCACAATATCGGCGATCGCTACAGCGTTGAGGTGTGTGCTGCAGGAAACACAACCGGAGACACAATACACTGCATGTCTGATCCGCAGTGAGTACAATAGAGTGGAGCACTCTGCTCGCCAGGAGCGCCCAGCCCCTCAAAGGCGATTTCGGCAGTGGGCGTGGGGGCGAACTGCACAGATCATCTCGGGCAGGTCAGTCTCTTCCTCATTGTTGGTCCTGCTCACGGAGGGAAGTTGTCCTTCAGGCTGGATGCCTGACTCCAAGATGGCGGCGGTACATAGGGATCTGCAGAAGTGAATCTCGTTTCTGTGCCTTGGCCAAGGGGGAGATTACAACCCAGGAGATGACACCCCCCATGGAAGGAGTGGTCCTTTCTGTGCAGGATCATCTGGGGGTTGTTGCACCCACGCTGGCATTCGCCTCCCTCTGCCTGACCCTAACATGGCGGCCTGATCCCATCTCAGACTGTTACTCTCAAGATCACGAGTAGATGTGCTGCAGCCCCTCTGCCTCCGTTGGTTGCGGTGCTGTGCCTGCAGAGGCAAGTGAGGCCCCAAAGGCACGGTGAGTGCCAGGCCCTATTACTTCACAGCTGCCCAGCAAGTAGTGGGTAGCTGCACCGTTTAGGCTATTGTTTAGTTGGGGGACATACCTTGGCAGTTAGGAGTGAGATGCCCTCCCTCAGCCTGACCTCCACAGCTGCGCAGCACTTAGTGACAGCTGCAACGTTTAGACCTGCGCAGATTGCGCACCCTTGACTTCCGCTGCTTAGGCAGCGCTCCCGGAACTTTTGGGACATAGGGCATTTGAGCCCCTCTTTGAGATGGCCATTTGGCCGGGGGGACTGTTAGGCGTGTAGGGCGCCAGGCCCTAATGCCGGCCTAATCTACCCACGCGTTCCGCCCTGCTGCCCTGGTTGTAACGCCGGCCTCCGCACCAGGATCTGCGGCCCGTGTCTCTTCTGCCATCTCAGGGGTGTTGTAGTGAGCCTCAGCAAGGCCTACCAGTGCTTAGGGGTTCTCCCTTCTCTGCACAGAGTCCTCAGACACTTAGGAAGAAGTTGGCACAGAAACTGGAAATAGAAAAGACAGAGTTTATTAAACCTCATGAGGTGGAGCTACATTCACACACATCACCCTTCAGTAATGCATGAAGTAGCACACTGAATGGAAGGATCCTGGTCCTTTTATACCCACACAGGGGCTCAAATGAAGGCGGTACTAACACAAATGCTGGTTTTAGGTACATATAAGGTCATACAGAGAATGCACAGTCGACAAGTGGGTGGAGCTAACAGTTTCTACTTTTAGTAGACACATCCTGACATTTATAAACTCGGAACAGCTGCAAGCTCAACAGAGCATGTGCAAAGCAAGAGGAACTAAATATAACTTGTCTCTAGGCAGATTTCAAGAGCAGTTGACAGGAAGGTAGGACAGAGCACATGGCGAGCACATGGTAGCACATGGCAGCCAAAATGGCTGACAGAAATACAAAATGGATTCCACAAAGCGGACAATTTAGCCTCTAAATACAGGCTGTCTTCAGCTAATGCTTAACTTAAATGCTGCCAAATTACAACAGACGACCCTTTCAGCATTGGCTGAAGACATTCGTTTATCTGGGGTAATCTAGATATTCATCCCGTATATCTATTAACATTATTTCGGCCACCTCTTTATTCAACATTTGTTGGGCCTTTGTTTCAGCAATGTTCCCTCTGGCAGGTATACAAGCAGAAATGCAAATGGAGCAAAGCATTGGACCACATTGGATACATACACAGCATGTAAAAAATATTACAATTATTACACACAGGATAGTCAGTAGCTTCCAGCCCCAAGCAGAAACAAGAGTCCAAAACCATCCAGCAAAAGTCCAAGTTCCAGTCTCTGGATGAATTTCTGCAGCAATCTTATGCAATTTTGATATTGCGTCATATACTGAAGGTGAGTGATCTGGTATGAATACACAACAGCTGCTACCGATGATGCGACATGCACCACCTCGATCAGCCAAAATTACGTCTAGCACCATCCTATTCTGGAGTGCTACAATCCTTGCAATCTGTAGTTCCTCTGTAATGTTCCCAAGTGCCATAGCTGTCTGATTGGTAACAGCTTCCACAACACGAGTTAGTCGTCGGATTTTCCTGCTGTTTAATGCAGCACCCACAAAGAAAAATAAGCCCAAGTTGAAATCAACATATTGTTGTAGGGTAGTGTCGGTTTGGTCAACTTCATCCATACTTATTGTCCTCTTATTTCTGTTTTTGGAAATGTCATTGTACAGTTTAAAATCACGGTGATACAATGCAGGTGCCAGAAACACAGGGGGCAACAGAAAAGATACATAGCAGATTCCTGACCACCCAACAGGTAATTGATAATATCCGTTATTTCCACACACAAAATACGTGTTATGCGAGGCTGTGAAAGTGCTCTTATTGGCACCTTCAATGGTCAGGATTACAGTACACTCGCTCCTCCCCACTGGAATTCTTCCAACACTACAAATACACAAATCTGCTTTAGCTTTTGTCACAGAAATCACAAAAGGTCCAATGTTCTTTATTATTCTCACATTTGTGAAAACATATGGTGTTGAAATATTGTCCGGTTGATACTCTTCCCATTCCCATTTAGTCCCTTTGGCTTGTGGATAACCTTCTTTATTTTGATAACATACTTTATTAAGTTGAAAAATAATCCCACCTACTGAAGGCTTTCCATATGCAAACAAAAGCGCATACCAAGCTTGACAAGAACCATTGTGAGAAAATGGAAGAGGAATAAAAGGTGTTCCTCCTTTCTTTTGATGTGCAGGTATCATCCCACACACCCAACAGTTGGTAGTATTTGTAGCATTGTGAGTATGGTGCAACATCTGGATAAAAGTATTGTTCAGGTAAGATTGTCGATGCTTTTGCTCATGGTAAGGAAGAGTAAAGTAGTGGTGTTCCACGGGTACTGGCGTAGTGGCAACAAAAAGCTGTCGAACAGGAGCCACCTTCTCGATGTACCACGTAATTGCTGCCATAGCCACCATAGCAACAACAAACCCTACAGCACAAATGATTTGTTTTTTCATTTTAGCAGCAGTAATGATTGATCTTTCTGAAAACTTGTTGAAAACAGTCGTTGGAGCTCTTCTCCCTGGGCAGCCGCTGATTTCTTCACCATGGGCCAAAGCGGGTGTCACTACACTAATACAGGGCTGATCCCCCTCCCCTTGCCACAATGGCTCTCCGTTTCACTAACCCAGGGCGGTAGCTCAACCAGTCTTTTTCAAAACTGCAGATCCTTTCCTCGGTCTCAATTGATATCTGGATACTCCAGTGATCGTGTGGTCCGGGAAGACTTCCGCAGATTCGTCAGGTGAGATAGCTTGGCCTTTCTCCGTCTCCAGAATCTCTCGATGGTCGGTCAACACAGCAGGTTCCACCAAGGCAGGCGACACGCGTTTGCAGTGTGTGCTGTGGATCCAATTCTTTCTGTTTGTCACTCGAACTGCTGTCCTTGTCGCAAGGAGCACCTGCTCTGGTCCTCGCCACCTTGGCTCCAAGCTGTTCGATCTGTCGAAGACCTTGACCATTACATGGTCACCAGGACGGAGTTCGTGGGCCTCACCTGTAGATCTGTCAGGAAGAGCTTCTCGAACCTGTTGATGAATAGAAATCAAACTGTCAGTTAACTGTGCCAAATAATCATTCATCAGAACACAAGGAACATCATGTATGGGGCGTGGCTTAGGAATTCCCCAAATGTTCATTGGTCTTCCAAACACCACCTCATAGGGGGTAAGACCTGATCGTGAATGTGGCACCGATCTTATGGACAACAATGCCAAAGGTAGGGCATCTGGCCACTTTAGAGACGTGGAAGCCAGTATTTTCGCCAACTTTGATTTTAGAGTAGCGTTATACCTTTCCACCAATCCTGCTGATTGCGGGTGGAAAACTGTATGGAATTTCTGTTTGATCCCTAATCCTTTCAGGACATGCTCAACAACTTGCCCAATAAAATGAGGTCCATTGTCACTCCACAAAAGTTTACAAACACCGTATCTAGGGAAAAACTCCTTTAGAAGCACCTTTGCTGTGGTGAGAGCAGTATTATCCTTCGTAGGGTATGCCTCTATCCATTTGCTAAAGGCACATACCACCACTAGGACATATTTCAGATTATTGCAGCGTTCGAGTTGGATGTAATCCATCTGCAAAACTTCAAAAGGTGCGGTTGGTGTAGCAAACCCTCCTGTAGGAGTTCGTGTCCCTTTTCCAGGATTATACTGCCAACAGATCAAACAGGACTGTACTACCCTTTTGGCTGTGCTAGCAATTTCAGGATGCTCCCAAACTTGTGTAAGCAATGTAGTTATTGCTAGAGCTCCAACATGTGCCAGCCCATGTGCCATTTGAACCATAGGTTGTAAATAGGCCGCAGGCATTTTCCACTTATTCATTTCTTTGTTACGCCAACAACCCTCATCATCTAATATTCCTTCTTTAGACCATTGCTCAAGCTCTTCCACAGAAGCAGATCTCTGTATATCCAATACTTCCTCTCTAGCATCATGCCAACGCTCAGCTTGTGATTTCACTACGTACATGGGTGTAGTGCTTCGCTGCATCGCAGTCTCACGGGCTACGCGGTCTGCAAAGGCATTGCCTTGTCCTATTTTGTCAGTCACTTTCTTGTGTGCGCTACACTTCATAATAGCAACTTTCTTTGGGTATGTAAGTGCAGTCAAGAGATTATGCACTAACTCTCCGTGCATTATCTGCATCCCATGGGATGTAAGAAAGCCTCTTTCCTTCCAGAGTAGGCCAAAATCATGAACCACTCCAAAAGCATAGCGGCTATCCGTGTAAATGTTCACACACAAGTCAGTGCTAAGCTCACATGCTCGTGTCAAAGCTATTAGTTCAGCTGCTTGAGCCGACTTCTGAGGTATGCGAGCTGTTTCCACTACTGTCTCAAGCGTGGTAATTGCATAAGCAGCTGAAGTCGTGCCATCTGGTAACTTCAAACAGGACCCATCAACCCACAGTTCCCCATCTACATCTGGAAGGGGCGTATCTTGCAAATCGATGCGACCCTTTGTCTGTTCCTCAGTAAGGAATATACAATCGTGAGGCTCCTTTGACTGAGACTGAGTCGCAGGATATGGCAACAAAGTGGCGGGGTTCAGTGTCGCACATCTCTTCAAGGTAATATGAGGTGCTAGCAGTGTCAATTCGTATCCTGTCAAACGAGCACTAGTTAAGTGCTGAGTCTTAGTCTGATTCAAAAGGGCATCTACTGCATGGGGTACTAGCACCAACAGTTTGTGTGACAAAACTATCCCTTCACTCTGACGTATGGACACAGCCGTCGCTGCAACTGAACGGAAGCACCCAGGTAATGCACGAGCAACAGGGTCAAGAACTGCAGAAAGGTATGCGCAAGGACGCTGTTTGTCCCCGTGTGTCTGTACTAAAACTGACAATGCACATCCTTCTTTCTCATGTACATAGAGTGTAAAAGCCTTCGTGTAATCTGGTGTGCCTAACACTGGTGCAGAGCAAAGAGCTTGTCTCAACTGACAAAAAGCATTTTGACATTCATCTGTCCATGGAAGGGGGATCGGAGTGTTTTTAGTCAAAAGTGCTAGCAAGGGCTTAACAATGTGTGAAAAACCCAATATCCATTGCCTGCAAAACGAAGTCAGACCAATGAATGCACGGACATCTTTCTGCGTGGAAGGTACTGGGGTGTCTAAAATTGCTTGAATGCGATCTGGTGTCAGTGCACGGCCCTCCTTAGACAGAAGGTGTCCTAAATAGGTCACCTTCGGTCTACAATATTGCAATTTCTTTCGTGATACTTTATGGTGGTGTGTAGCAAGAAAAGAAAGCAAAGACAAAGTGCATTTCTCACACTGCTCAGGTGTATCGGCTGCCAACAAGATGTCATCGACATATTGTATGAGAGCCACTCCTTTAGACAAGGTAAAGGAATCAAGCTGTCTCTTCAATGCTTGACTGTAAATACTAGGACTCTCAGTATAGCCTTGAGGAACTCTACAAAATCTGTATGATCTATTATTCAAAGTGAAACCGAACAAATATCGGCTATCAGGATGAATAGGAATCGAGAAGAAAGCGTTCTTCAGATCAATTACAGAAAATGTAGTTGCTGTTGGAGGGACCAGGGTAAGCAATGTCGTTATGTCAGAGACTACAGGGTACTGTGGTACTACAATCTTGTTGACTTCTCTCAAATCGATAATAAATCTATAAATCCTAGTGTCAGTATCTTTTTTCAAAATGGGAAGAATCGGACTATTGCAAATATTGTAAGGAACTTCTTCCACAACCCCCACCTTAATTAAATCATGTACAATACGTGTGAGTGCTTCTTCTCCTTCTCGAGAAATTTTATACTGAGGCAGTCTTGGCAATAAAGCGCCCTCCTTGACACTAATATGTACTGGTGGAATAACCATTTGCCCTACATCAGTGTCCGAAGTAGCCCACAAAGTACTAGGGAGTGAGGCTAGTGCAATGTCCTCTTTAACAATACAAGATCTCTCAATCATAGGGTAGTTGTCATTCAAAATAACCCGTACTCCTTCCGGAGAACACCGTATCGTAGCCCTAAAATATTTAAGCATATCAAGACCCACAATATTGTCTGGTGTGTTTGGAGAAAGCAAAAACGGACATGGAGCAGTAAACTTATCAATATCAAATGCAAGTGGTTGTGACAATGGGCTAAGGGAAGGTGTTCCATCGAAACCTATCGATGTAATGGTTAAGCCAGACAGGGGAGCCCTTGGAACCAATTGTTTAGACAAGGCGCTACGAGTAGCTCCTGTATCAACCAGAAACTGATCAGTAGAACCCAAAACATGTGCTGTAACATAGGGACCCCTCTGATCTACTGGAACTTCAACTGATTCCTTACCCCATCCTAGGCAATCCTATGCATAAGCAGAATCTTGAAAATCAGAGGGCACATAGTCAGACATTTGATATTGGTTCCTTCTATCAAAAGTGTTAAACCCATTCTGCCCACGTGTATTAGCATCAAACCGAGCACGATCATTCGCGCTTCCTCTAGGCCCTTGATATCCTGAACGATTTCTCATTTGTCCCCGACCACGTAGATTCTGCTGAGCACGCAGCACTGGACAATCAGAAAGCCAATGTCCAAATTTTTTGCAGTACGCACACTGATCAACAGACAAATTCAAACGGGCAGAGGAAGGAAAGGACGAACCATAAGATCCACGTCCACCTCTATCATTATCTCTAGAAGGCGGACCATAAGCTCGAGCCAACATAACCTTTGTTTTCAACTCTTTAGACTTTTTGTCCTCATTACCTTTGGCTTCTAATTCTTGCCGCTCATAATACTGGGCCATAGTTAAAAGAGAAACCGGAGAAGATGTAGTCCATGAACTCTCACTGGCCTTTAAGCGACTAGCTATTCCTGGCAAAAGGTTTGCGACATATTTATCGACAAACAGATGCCTACCTGTGTCATCTGTCAATGACTGGCCACTAAAATCGTGAAATGCTTCTTCAAAACGTGTGAAGAAGTCGGAAACTGATTCATCTACCTTTTGCTTGCAAGACGCTAGCACTGTCCAATCTATCTTCTTAGGGGGAATGATCGTCTTTAACTTAACTAATATAGCTGCCGGAAGATTTAAAATTAACTGACACGGTTTCTGTGCAGGTTCTCTATCTTCATCTAACCGCTCTAAATCTTTCCACAATGCTCCAAATGTCGCATTATCATCTATTCTACGCACAGTTCTCCACATATCAGGCGGTAATATTAATCCAAAAAACAAATCAATATCAGACAGAGTCATAGTACAAGAGCTGATTGCACCCTCAACTTCCTCATAAAAGGCTGCTGGATTCTTTCGCGGGTCAGGCAATGCATTTTTAAGGGCCATAACATCTGCTCTATTCCAAGGAGTGTAAACCCAATTATAAATAAAGTACCCTTTCGCATTAAGAGAAGTCTTATCAACCTCTGTACCCGTTCCTTTAGGAGGAACATATAAAGGCGCGGCTTCCCGCATGGGTTTCACATGAATTACAACATTCTTATCTGTTTCAGGAGTAGGAGTTCGTGCCATGCTGATCTGAGATGCTAGTGCAGCTGTTTCTGCTGCCT
This sequence comes from Calotriton arnoldi, assembly GCA_963921515.1. Taxonomy (NCBI): domain Eukaryota; kingdom Metazoa; phylum Chordata; class Amphibia; order Caudata; family Salamandridae; genus Calotriton; species Calotriton arnoldi. Next base: position 676,498 of record CAWUFW010004703.1, read on the forward strand.
TTTTCTCCTCTCGCAAACGGGCTGCTTCAACACGCAGTTTAACCAAGCGTCTGATCGTGTCAGCCACCTGGGAGAAGACAAAAAGACCGTCACGTAATTGTTTACAATCAGTTGCTACATCATCGGGCTCCATTTCTACCGAATACTTCCTAAATTGTTCAATAACCTCTGCAGCAAATGTATCGGTAAAATATATTTGCTCCCTTTCCTGCCATCCTTTTATACTATCTAAAAGTTCAGAGGCAGTGGTAGTACTACGAACGGCTTTACGCGCAGTAGATCTAATGTCAGATGCACGCTCAGCAGATAGCATGGAGCGAGTTTCTCGAGCTTTGTCCTGGTCTGAAAAAGAGTCCTCATCTGACTCATGAGGAGCGGAAGAAAAAATATACGGAGGTGGAGAACGATCTAATAACAAGAAATCATCTTGTGGTTTATTAAGGATAGGATAAAGGGGCTGCCTAACAGCGTATTGGCCAGTTACCTGTAAATGGCGTTCCCTATCTTCCCTCTCTTTAATTTCTTTCATCTCCTTGTTTTTTAACTCTAATGCTTTCGCATAAATGGTCTTTCGCTGTTCTTTGTCAATCAAGGCTTGCTCACGCTTCATTCGCTCACGCACTTCTTTCTCCCACATTCGCACACAATCAAACATATCTTGCCTAGTCTTGTGTTTAAACATACATTGTTCCACATACTGAATCTTTCGCAAATCAAATGACCCATATATAGGCCAACGCAACTCAGGGTCTTTACTAGTATATTTATTCCATAACGTGCAGTACATTATAGAAGAAATACCATACTTAATATACATATCCCTATTAGGCGTCCCCTCCGGGGGGCTGGTTGTGCTTCGTCAAGTCTCAAATTGGTACCACTACAAAAGCAACACATCCTACGAAGTGTGCTGAAAACAGGCATGCCAAAAAATAGTGCAAAATATGCAGTATTATAATCAAAGTAGCGCTTAAGGTACTCTTCGTACGTTGCGCTGTTCAAACAATTTTAAATAGAGAAAATTCTCCTCATTACCTGCCTATATGTATTGCAATACATATATAATTACAAAACAGATTCCAAAATTGGCCAATCATACAAACAAAGCCACAGTAAGTGTTACTAAAACTACCTTACCAATCAAAGGCATCAAACCAACAGCAAGTGCCGCAAAACGGCTCTTACCAATCAAATGGTGTCCAGGTTCCAACTGCCAAGTTCTCAAATCGACCAAATGGTCACTGCACGGCGAATCAACAGAAGAGATCTCAGTCAAGGACCGGCGCCGCCGGGATGGTCAGATCAGAAAGAAAGGAAAAACGCCGTGGGTGCCAAGACTCAGGTCTCCTCAGGCAGCGATCGCGTCCAAAAGCGAGATTCCAATCCTTCGTCGCGACCAGTCCTTCGGGCATCCGAGTCGCTGATGAGCCCCACGTTGGGCGCCAATTTGTTGTAGTGAGCCTCAGCAAGGCCTACCAGTGCTTAGGGGTTCTCCCTTCTCTGCACAGAGTCCTCAGACACTTAGGAAGAAGTTGGCACAGAAACTGGAAATAGAAAAGACAGAGTTTATTAAACCTCATGAGGTGGAGCTACATTCACACACATCACCCTTCAGTAATGCATGAAGTAGCACACTGAATGGAAGGATCCTGGTCCTTTTATACCCACACAGGGGCTCAAATGAAGGCGGTACTAACACAAATGCTGGTTTTAGGTACATATAAGGTCATACAGAGAATGCACAGTCGACAAGTGGGTGGAGCTAACAGTTTCTACTTTTAGTAGACACATCCTGACATTTATAAACTCGGAACAGCTGCAAGCTCAACAGAGCATGTGCAAAGCAAGAGGAACTAAATATAACTTGTCTCTAGGCAGATTTCAAGAGCAGTTGACAGGAAGGTAGGACAGAGCACATGGCGAGCACATGGTAGCACATGGCAGCCAAAATGGCTGACAGAAATACAAAATGGATTCCACAAAGCGGACAATTTAGCCTCTAAATACAGGCTGTCTTCAGCTAATGCTTAACTTAAATGCTGCCAAATTACAACAGGGGGTGCCCCCGGAAAGATCACTACGGTGGAAAGTCCGGAGCGACGCACGACTCTCGATGCTCCTGGGCCCTGTTAGACCAGCGTCTCTACCTCACTGCGGGTGTCGGGTGCTGTTTGCTGATGAGACATGGTGGAGCCGCCGAGCATAGTGTAGGATGGTTGATTGGAGTTGTTTGATCAGCTGGCTGGTTGGTTTCGTTAACCACCGGAGTGTGCACTGCGATTCTGAGTGGTGCTTTTTGGTCCGAGGAGCTATCGGGTTCCTAGTAGTCCGGCTGCGGTGAAACTATCCTGTGCTCATTAGGTTCCCAGAGCGTCCTGTGAACCAGACGTGGCGCTGGATAAGTCTGAGGGTAATGCGTTCATCGGACCGAGCTCCTACGGTCCCGTTTGATCCCCCCTGTCTATCCCTTCGTTTTGCAAGTAACTAGCACGGGAACACTGTCACTTTGGTTTAATGACTCTCGCATTTTACTGACATGTTTTAACTGGTGTCCTAGACGGGGTGTGTTGTTTCCTATTGGGCTGTCCTGGTTCGTTCGGTGGCCCATGGGATGAGTGATTCACATAATTGGCACCCATTTTGCTCTCCTCTAATTGTGCTCTTGGTTGAGGTTTGGTGTCCATTTGGGCCTCCTCCCTGGGGAGCCGAAGAATGTCCTTCCCCATCACTGCGATCCTATAGGTGACTCCCATTTCCATGCGGGTTTCCACACTGGGAGGTCCCAATCCCGGGTGGTAGGGTTTGCCCCGGTATGATCACACACCCTCTCCACTGCTGGAGGCAAGCCAGCCTTCTATCCCACCGGTATGATGTTTTATTGGGAGTTAGACCAGAGTCCCTGGCCCTGCATTTCTAGTCGTCTCCTGACCTCTATCTCATTGGATTATCCTCACTCGTCTTCCGGCTTATGTGCCCTCCTCTTCTTATTATTCTGCTTGGCTCTATCGCTACCCTAGTGGCCCCTCTTCTCCCTATCATGGCTTCCATTCGAATTAAGTCGGGAGTTAACTGCTTCAAAGTCATCTATCCCCCTAATCTGTCCAAAGCAGCAGCAAAACGGTTCAAGCACAACACCATTGAATACTTCCCCGATTCCCTCTTTGTGGATCAATTCCATAATGGGCACCTAGGGAAGCTAAAAAATGACTTAATTTTTTTCACCCATGACATCCCTTCCTGGTCCACCAGCTTCCTCAATTTCTTCAACGTCTCCTCCTCCTCGTCTATCCCGCATGGACAGCGGCTAAAAATTTCCCCCTCCACGAGCTTTAAGGGCTCTCTTACCATAACACTCTACAATAATGGCACCGTCATGATTCAAGCGACAGACTCCTGTCTCTCCCTCTTTGACCATCTCTTCCAATCCCTTCGTCCAACCCACACAACTATGATTTCCCTCGACTCGTCTTTGAACTCCTCTCCTTTCTCCCTTTCTCCCCCCCTGACCCCCCGATACTCCAGCAGACCGCTATCCCGGGAGGCACAGGCCTACCCTTTGTTCCCCCCTGCCTCTGCTCCCTCATCTCCCTCTCTCCCCCCTTCCCAAAATGCCCCTCCCCCTATCGTGTCTTTCCGGCCTCTGGCCTCCACCCCCCCTCCACACCCTGCACCTGCTCGATTCTCCAACATTTTTGCCGCCCCCCCCAATCCCACTAAACCTCCCACCGCCCCCCTCTTAACCCACCTCTCTTACAACCTGGTCTACCGATCAACTTTCCTTACCTTCCCCCTTCCCTCCCCCTTTCGCCTCATCCCTTTCTGCTCTTCCCCGTCCCCCGTACCCTAAATTCTTCTCTTCCACCTCCCATCTATCCTCAACCCCACCTTCCTCCTCCCTTGCTTCCCAACCTTGTCTCCCTCCCTGACAATTCCTTCCTCGTCTCTCCCTCTGACCTTGCAGTCCCTTACTCCTCACTCAGTTTCCCTTTAGTTAATTCCCCCCACTCCAACTGCTACCTGTCCCCCTACATTCACCTTTCATAGCCTACAGTACCTGTCTTGCACCATCCTCTCCTTTCCCCCATTCCTCTGGCCTTCCTCGGAACCCCCGCCCTCCCCCCCCTTTACAGCCCCCTTTCCTCTAGTTTCCACGCACATTCGGACTTCATCTGTCCCCCCGCCCACCCCGCCCGGGTCAGTCTTGTCTCCCCTCTTCTCCCCTTACCTCCGGCCTGCATTTGCCCCCCTCCTACTCCTCAACTTTCTCCTCATACGTATGCCCCCTTCTCTTCCCCTCTGCTCAACTCCAGTAAAAATATTTCTCTTCCCACCACTGTTTCACCATCCACTCCTTCTGTCCACCATCTTTCCCCACCTTCTACCCTTGCGCCCCAACTCCCCACCCATTCCCCTACCCCTCCCCTCCCTCCCTCACCCTCTGCACTCCCTCCCTTATCCCGTTCCACCACCCCGCCCCGTCCTCCCTCACTCTCTGCACTCCCTCCCGTATCCTGCTCCTCCAGCCCGCCCTGTCCTCCCTTACCTTCCGCTCCACCGCCCTCAATTCGTTCCCCCACCCCTCCCCGTCCTCCCTCACTCTCTGCACTCCCTCCTTTATCCATCGAGCCACCAAACACGCCGTGCTCAGCTCTCCTCTCTCTGGAAAATAAACTTGATTCTCTCATCTATTCCATTTCCCAGCTTGTAGCGTCCATCTCACGTTTAAGCGCCAAGTTGTCCCCTGTTCCTAACAACCTCCCGAGGAGTTCCTTGCTCCCGCGCCCCAATAAAACCAACCACAGTCTGACCTCTGCAGACATCACCAACTTACTGGCCAGCTTCAAGACCACCAACGTCACTCCCCTCCGCCTTCCTCTCCTAATAATTCTACGCAGTTTCCTATTCAGATCATCTCCTCTGTCAGACCTCACCAACCTCCCTCTTACCGGGCTCCCTCATTCAAGAATCTTATTCCTATCTCCCTGAACAACCCTAACACCCCCATCACCAAAACATCTGCGTCAGAGCTGCGCTGTTTGCTCCACAACTGCAGATCTGCAATCAAACACAAAGTGGAAATCTCTGATACTATCATACACCAAAACCTTGACATGTTCTTCCTCACTGAGACCTGGTTTAATGACTCCTCTCATACTTTGTTTGACCTTCTGGTACCCACTGACTACTCTATCCTCAGAAATGACAGGGCAGACAAAATTGGGGGAGGTGTCGCTATCATCTTCAGAAACTCCCTTCAAATTAAAGCGTTCCCTACCACCCTCTTCCGTACATTCGAATGCCTTTCCCTAGAACTTCAAATACATCACGGCTCACCCTTTAGATTCCATGTCATCTACCACCCGCCTGGTTACTGCTCTTCATTTGTGGAGGAACTGAATGACTTCATCAGTGACCAATTCTCTCAAAGTGACAGACAGATCTTCCTGGGTGACTTTAATCTCCACTGGGGCTCTTTGGAAGACTCGGCTGCCAACAAGCTTGCCTCCTTTCTCTCAGCCAATGATCTCCTCCAACATTGCTCGGAAACCACACATTCCAAGGGCTCAATTCTGGACCTTGTCATATCCAAAGCAGACCTGCTGACTACTGCTCCTCCCATCCATGTAGACTGGTCTGACCACCTCCTCATTCCCTTACGTTTTCACCTATCGCACGTTATAACTCTCGGCCAACCTAAAAGAGCTACTACCTGGTTCCGCAACACTAAGAACATTGATCTTGACACCTTTTGTGATTCCGCAATGCGGGCACTTCTTAGACTAGACCCTAGCGTGGATGTCAACGTTCTCACTTCTCAGTTCCTCTCAGTACTAACAGTTGAAATCGACATTGTCGCTCCTCTCCAAAGCAAAAGGAAAAGACCCACCCCCTCAGCACCTTGGTTCAATAAAGCGCTCTACGATGAAAGGAAAAACCTTAGATTCCTGGAGAAACATTGGAGAAAATCTCCTTCCACCTCCAATCTCTCTTTTTACGCTCAGCAAGATCCAAATATCACAACCACATCTTCCTTGAAAAAGCATCACATTTCAGATCCCTCCTTGACTCAGCCAAAAACAGACCCAAAAAACTTTTCGACCTCATCAAAAACCCAAACTGTTCTCCCCTAACCATTAAGCCTGAGGATTCCTCAAAGAAAGCAGCAGATTTCGCTATATTCTTCGATGAAAAGGTCAAAGCACTGGTGGATCAGGTCGTCCACCCCCCCCATTGAGGAGCGGAAATCCTTAGTTACCTGGCAGAACTTTGACGTCATCTCGGAAGATGACCTCCTCAAATGCATCCTCGAAACTAAACCCTCCAACCATTCTTCTGACCCCATCCCTAGCGACATCGCCATCGATTTCTACACCTATACTCTCTCTTACTGGACCAGGCTAGTCAATCTCTTCCTCAGTCATGGCTCCCTCCCGGTTGCCCTCAAATCAGGTCAAGTCACCCCTCTTCTAAAAAAAAACCTCCGCCGATGCGAACGACCTCAACAACTTCCGCCCTATCACCAACCTCCCTTTTCTTTCGAAAATCACCGAAAAATGTGTTGCGAAACAACTTTCCTCACATATTATGGACAATAACCTCCTCGACGTCTTCCAGTCGGGCTTCATCCAAAATTGCAGCACTGAAACAGCCCTGCTGCAAGTGATTGACGATGCGCTGCATATACTCGACTCTGGGGAATCATGTCTTCTGATTCTTCTAGACCTCTCTGCAGCCTTTGACACGGTTAATCATAGCACCCTCCTCAACACTCTTCAACAGAGAATGGGACTGGACGGCACAGTGCTCAAATGGTTTGCCTCTTTCCTCTCGGACAGATCCCAAATGATCAAGATAGGGAACAGTCTTTCATCTCCTGTGGCCGTAGGTCAAGGCGTCCCTCAAGGTTCTATCCTGGCACCCACCTTGTTTAATCTCTACCTAGAACCTTTAGGGAACCTCCTAAGCAACTCTGGGATCCTTTACCATCTGTATGCGGACGACACGCAAATCTACCTTAAGGTGTCTTCCGCACACGATCTCTCCCTACTCAATTCTACTCTCAACTCTATTCACAACTGGATGTCAGCTCACCAACTCATTCTGAATCCCGCCAAAACTGAATTCCTCCTCCTCTCTACCTCTCTCTCACCTCCTCCTGTTCAATCTTGGATGGATCAGCTGAACCTACTCAACAACAAACCCATCATTGTCGACAGCGCTAAATCCCTAGGTGTCATTCTTGACAAAAGACTCAACCTAATCTCCCACATCAACTCTATTGCTAAGAACGCACGGTACCAGCTGCGCCTTCTTTGGGGGATCCGTCGGTTCTTCCCGGAGAAAGACTTAAAAACCTTGGTACAATCTCTGGTTCTCTCAAGACTGGATTATTGCAATTCTCTTCTGACGGGCCTACCCAAATCCCACCTCTCCCCTCTCAAATCCATCCTCCATTCAGCAGCTCGCTTCATTTCAGGGTCTAAACGAAGCGACCACGTCACTCCTATCCTGTCCTCTCTTAGATGGCTTCCGATCGAGGCAAGATCTATTTACAAAACTGCCTGCATCACACACAAAGCCTTACACACGTCCTCCCCTCGTTACCTGGCGAATAAATTGAAATTGTCCGGTGGCTCTCGCCCTTCTCGCAATGCGGAAAAGCTTCTACTTGAGCCCCCGTCTTCAAAAGGGAAAGATCGATGGCTCAATCCTTCTCGGGCAATGCGGTGAGAATCTGGAACTCGCTTCCCCCACTGCTCCGTGCCACCTCCTCTACCCGGATCTTCAAAGCTGACCTCAAGTCTCTTCTCTTCCAAAGACACTTCCAGAACTAATACTTTTGTTCTCAGGCCCCTCTAGGAAGTTCGCTCGTCAGTGTAAATTTGTACTTTTTCCTGTTCATTCCTCACCTTTGCGTGTTGTGTTGGATTTTATGTGCGTGTTCCCTTCATTTCAAGTCCCCTGTTGAATTCACGCCCTCTCTACTACCTCAAGGAAGTTCTTCCACTATAGGAAATTCTGTACTCCAAGCCTATAGAAGTGCCTTCCCAGTGTGTTACGAGTGACTGCCACTTACTGCAGTATTATACCTCTATTTGTATTTTGCACCCCATGTATCATGTATTTTGTACCCCTTGTACCCCCTGTTGAATTCACGCCCTCTCTACTACCTCAAGGAAGTTCTTCCACTATAGGAAACTCTGTACGCCAAGCCTATAGAAGTGCCTTCCCAGTGTGTTATGAATGACTGCCACTTCTGCAGTATTATACCTCTATGTGTATTTTGTACCCCATGTATCATGCACACCTGTCACTTTTTCCTCTTGGAACGTATACCTCTTTTTGTATCTGGTTTGTTTGTTATCTGCACAATTGTCACTTTTTCTCATGCAATGTAACGCTTGCTTTTGTGTTATGCTCACTGGTATCCTTCTCCTCATGTAATGTTACTGTTCCTATTGTGAAGCGCTCTGACACCCTCGGGTAAAGTCCGTGCTATATAAAAACGCATAAATAAACATCGGTGATGGTCTGTGGTAAGCTCTAACAGTTCTTTACAGTGGGTTGCGTCGTGAGCATGGATGGAGTCCACGGTGAGGATTCACAGAGGTGTTGCTGGACCGACTGTCCCTGTTGAACTGCTTGGCTGTTACCGGTAACCTGTCGGTGGGGCAACGTCTCTTCTCGCTCTCCCGCCTGGGGAGGCCCTTCGTCGGGGTTGCTGCGGGACTGTAGGAGGGCTGCGCTGGGGGCCGCTTGTGTGCCGTCTGGGGGCAGCTGCAGGACCGCTGAGGAGCCGTTACTTAGTCACACGCACAACCCTCACGGGTGGATGAGTCTTGGCTAGGACTTGCACTCGCTGCCGCGGTTCCGGTGTAGGCCAGGTTCACAGGTGGCTTCTGATTTCTTTTAGTCGGCTGGTGTGGCAACGGTGTCGGACTCCAGTCCATCGGTACTCGGGGAGTGGTGTTTGACGCATGTGCTGATGGCTGGCGTGATGGCGGTTGCCAGCCATGTGGTGAGTCGGAATGATAGGTGGTGGTGACTTGCTGGGAGAGGTTGGATGTCAGGAGGGACTTAGCAGCCAGGTGTCTCCGCTTTGTTGAGGTTGATTTACGATGGCGGTTTGACACGTAGAGTGTACGGATCCTCTCTTGCCTGTTTTGGGGCCACAGCCGACTCCATCTTGAGGCGGTGTGAGGGCGGGCACTCAGTGCTGATCTTCACCCGTGGCATCTGCGGACAGGAGCAGGGATGCCGATTGACTTAGACTGTCGACGCTCGGGGATGGACGGTCGCCTGGGGAAGCGTTGGGATGAGACGCAGTCTGCGCTTGCTGCGGCTTACGTTCGGTTCATCCGTGAGGCTGTGCCCTGGGACGTCGGTCCGCCTTGGTGGCTGTGTGGTGTGTCAGGTTGTGCTCTTGGCTTGCTGTGAGTCCTCGGTCTTCTCCCTTTGTTGGTCTATTCAGCCCACCAATGTTCCTCCGATTTTCTGGGTGACAGGGCTGTCACTCTTTTCTTTCTTCGAGGGCGTTGCGCTTGGACCTCGAGGTGGCGCTGTCATGGCGCCGGCTTCTGCCTTCGCTCCGGCGCGCTCCTTGCTTGCTGGGCGACGTCTGGTCGCGTGTCGCTGGTTGTTGGAGCGCATGTAGCTGTGGCGGCTCGCCACGTGGGGTGTGCAACTCCTCTCTTGCCTGTCGTGGGTCACCGCCGACTCCGTCTTGAGGCAGTGTGAGGGAGGACACAGTGTGTGGTCTTCGGCCCACTGCGGGGCTTCGTTGGTGCAGTAGAGACGTAGTTGCTCTCTGTGCTGTGTTCAGCAATGCTTCTTTGTGGAGATGTCTCTATCTCCCGGGCGCCTGCCCGTGCTTTCAGGTTCGCTGGCGCAGCCTTCTGCGCACCTCTGACCTAGTGCGCTCCGTCTTCTTCTCGGGCGCTCTCTTCTGGCACTTGGTGTGCCTGTGGTGTAGCTTGTGGTCGTGTCTGTACACCAGTAGGAGCGAGTGGTGCGATATCTCTGGCGGTGGCGTTGGGCAGCCACGTGTGGTGCACGCTCTGCACCAGTCTCTCTTGTGCTGTTGGTGGGGACAGCGACCTTGAGACATTGCTGTCTGGCTGGTAGTCCACTCTTGCTGGTGGGGGTTGTCTTTGGTGTTGCTGCTTGTGTTTAGTCAGCGCTTGCCTGGGCTGGAGAAGTTTCGGGCTCCTTGGGGCTCTTGGTGACGTGCAACCGTTTTTCTCCTTTGAAAGTATAGGCAGCCCGTTGGGGCATGTGGTGCACTCGTCAACTGTCTTGGCTGTGTCAGTTCTGCTACTAATGCGTGTCGCAGCAGTGTTGGGTCCACAGTGGTGCTGCTGCAGCGGTGAGTGCCGCCGTCTGACTCGAACGGCCAGTCTGTGTCCTGGGGCGTCTTGGACTTCTTGAGGTCTTTGTGGGTGCATGGAAGCATTTGCACTGCCGCTGGCTACTTCTCCTGTGTCGCTGTGGCTCCTCTGGCTGTGCAGGGCATTCCGCTGATCCTTGGTAAGTTTCCTCTTGCTGCGAGCATTGTGCACGCTGTGTGGAGGTGCTGTGTCGTGCACTGTGCTAGGGGCACTGTGGCTTCTTGAGGGGCTCTTTGCTGCTGATTTTGGCCACTGCGGTGCTGCGGTTTTGCAGTAAATCAGTGGGCACTCTTTGTACTGGTGCGTCTCTCCACCCTCTTACTTGTGGCGAACGGTGCTCCCTCAGTGCAGTGGAGGTGTTGTGGGAGGTAGAGGGCTTTTCTCCTGCTGTGGTGGTGGTGCAGCAGTGGCCTACTGCCACTAAGGGGCTCATGGTGCATTCAGCCCTAGTCCTGGATGAGCCTTTTACAGCCGATTGGCGCGCAGTTTGACACTTTGGCCACTAGGTGGCGCTGTCCTTACTCATTGCAGGCTGCAGTTGCCTCGATTTTTGCAGCGGACTGGCGGTATTAGGAAGGCCGACGGTGCTGGAGAGGCCTCTGGCTGTGCTCTACTACTCTGCTGGCAGGGTCGCTGCCGGTGGATGCCGGCCATATGGACTGTTCCCAATAGTGCTTCTCGCCAAGCAGCCCTGTGCCTCCTCTTCACCGCGAGGCAGAGGGTGTAGGAGATGCGAGTTTTATTGGTGGCAGGAGTGCGGGCTGACAAGTGTGGGGAATACAGCCTGTGGTGCACCCCATCATGGTTCCATGTCGCTATGCCTCTTTCTTTCTTTACCGCGCTAACCTCCTCGCAGCATGCAGAGGGTGCCGGTGTGGTGAAGCGTGCAGCTAGGTGGCGCTGTTTACGGCAGTCCTTGTGGGCCGTGTAGTCTGTCCTTTGATTGCAGGTCTTGACGATCACTGAGGATCCCCATGCGGCCTGGGCAGCGCTGGAGCCGCAGCAGCTTTCTCTGAATTGCGGGCAGTGTTGTGCGGCGCTTGTGCCGGCAAGTAGGTTAGTCTCATCTGGGGCTCTTCTCGCAAGCTGCTTGTGATGCCTCCGGGTCGGAATGTGGTGCCGCGAACAACTGCTCGGTGGCGTTACGGCTCACAGGCAGCTGTTCCTGTGAAAGCACTGCATCGTTCGGCCCCCTCTCGCGCTGGCATGCCTTCCCTTCTGCCAAGTGCTATGCGGGGGGCTGAAGGCGCCTGCTCTCAGGCCTGCCACCCTCCAATTCGGCCCCAGTCCTCTCCTCACCGATCTCAGTGCTGCAGCCACTCAACGAGGCGCCGGGGGTCTCTCCTCACGACGTGGGCCCCGCGAGGGCTGGAGACAGACGCAGGCGTCGGAGGCGAGGTAGGCTGTCCCTTTTCTTTTCTGCTGGTATTATGATGTGGGCCGTTGTGGGGAGCTTGCTGGCGCGTTGCGGACAGGGAGGGGGGGTACGGTGGAGGGCAGCCGCCCTGCCGTCTCTTACACCTGCTATGCTGGCGGCCCACTATCCCGCTGCGGGCCGTGTCTAGTTTAAGGGATCACTTCTGATCGCTGCAGAGGGGCTTTACATTCACCCTAGGTGCGGCCGCGGACCGATCCACTCTTTTCTCCCCTGCGGGCACTCCGTCCACCACACCGCTGGGTCTCTCGCTCTGCCACCATGGGCACTTCCGGAGTGGGGATGCTTCTCACCTCTTATAGGAGTGTTGGTGAAATGGAGGCAGCCTCAGCACAGCGCAAGCTTACTTCCTCCTTTTCTCCTGTGGACCTCATGCGGCTATCACGGTCAGCAGTAGGGTCGTAATGGCCTCGCTGGTGCCGGCTCTGGATGGCCAACGTCTCGCCCTGCCGCGTCCAGCTGGTAGTCAGTGCGGGGGTGGGCCTTCGACTCTGGCCACATTTCCCCCACGATGACCCGAAGTAGCTGCAAGCCTACACGCGGGGCAGTACCCGCTCGTCGCCAATGTAATGTAGTGGGCACTAGTCCCACATGCTGGCAAATGAATCAGAGAGACACACTGCTTGGGTACTGGAACTGGCCACGAGCACGTGCACCCGGGCCCTTTTATTAGCGGGCCACGTCACTCGTGACACCCGTGATGGATGGGTGTGGGGGTGCAAGTGTGTCCAGCCCTCGAGGGAGTGGCTGGGAGTACAACTTCCTGCCGAACACTAGAACGTGTCCGGCAGGACATTACACCGCAGACGAACGTCCATGGCCGTATACTGACCTTCCAAATTGATGTTCGGGTGAAGTCAGCAGCTTTAGAGACTGATCCCATTAACGTCAATAGATAAGGACACTTTTAGAGAATAATGTAGCTCCACACACAGGGTGACCCTATCTAAGTCCAGCGAAGTATTTAGCTTTTAGCCAGGGTGAATGCAATTGAAGCAAGGGTGAGTTAACAGGTGGAGGACCTTACAGGCGGTGCTCAGATTCCATGCCTGGTTAGGTCTCGCCTGGTGTTAGTAGCGCGCAGCGCTGCTCTCGCCATGCAAGGGCTTTTTGTAATCGATTCAGATTCGAAAGCTAGATGTGCACGCGTACGGAGGGACAAAAAAATGCACGCACACGGACAGACAGATGTGCACACGCGCTCGCCTGGACAGCCCGACGCCATCTTGTTTACTTTAATTAGCTTGCGCGCTCTCGCTTCTGACAACGCAGCTTTTATTGCTTTGACAGCTTTGTTTATTATACCACATCTTTCTTTTAAACTGTCGTTCTCTCCCCAAACACTCAGTTGAACTAGCACTCCTTATAGATGATCTTAAACCTGATGCTTTATTCCTGACAGAGACATGGTTACAGGATGAAGCTGATCCAACTATCACCCAGACCCTGCCACCGGGGTATTTAATACACAGAGCAGACCGCAAGACTGGAAGAGGTGGAGGTCTAGCTATAATTTTTAAAGATAATTTCTGCTGCCGGTCCTCCGTTGAGGGGCTACCTGGCTGCGAAAGTATGAACTTTTCTTTAGAATTTTCACCTACTACTACTCTCTCTGGTTTGCTACTCTACCGCCCCCCGGGACCCATAGGTCAATTCCTTAGTATACTTCCGACCTTTGTGGCTAATTTAGCATTAACCCCAGCTAATTTTACAGTACTAGGGGATCTTAATATCCACCTGGATGACCCCTCTGACCACCTGGCCAAAGAGCTTCTAACAAGCCTCTCAGCACTTCAATTTAAGCAGAAAGGCTTTGCCCCTACGCATGTCAAGGGTCATCTCCTTGATCCAGTGTTTAGTAATGACCAGAATCTTTCGGTAGGGTTTCCCATCCCCCTCCCCTGGACTGATCATTTGCTAATTCCTCTGGTCTGGGAGACCGTAGTGTCCTCTCCCCTTCAGAGCGTAACTCTGATGCTGGAAAGGAAATGGTCAAATCTCTCTGTCAGCCAGTGGTCCTTAGCTCTGGATGCCACCACACCCCTTCCTGTTCTTGATCCTGAGAGAGCTAATAACAACTTTAACCTCTGGATCCAAAATTCTTTGGACACTCTTCTTCCAATGAAGCCTTCCTACAAGAGATCCATACATAAACCGGTACCATGGTTCTCCCCTAAATTAAGGGAACTTAAACAAATCTGTAGGAAACTGGAAAGGAGATGGAGACAGAACTTAACAGAAGAGAGGAAAAATGTCTATAGAGAGGCAATTAGAAATTATGAGGCAGAAATCAAAATCGCCCAATCCTCATTGTATGAGGAGAGGATTAGCGCAGCTGCTAACTCTCCCAAAGAGATTTTCCGTATTGCTAAATCTCTCATTACCATACCGCATAAATCCCCTAACACAGAGGATGCATTAGCTCGCTGTAACAACTTAGCGGAATATTTTCACCAAAAAATTCATCTGATATGCCAATCCTTCCCTTCCCACCAAAGTGAGCCTACAGCGTTCAGTACTGAAAGTTCCCTTCCCGAATCACAGTGTTCTTTAGCGGAGTTCCCCTTGATAGACGAGGTCTCCTTGAATACACTTATTTCTACGGTAACCTCGGGCTCTCCTATGGACCCCGCTCCTCCGCAGCATCTCACTCTAGCTGCTGATGTTATTCGCCCAGTAATTTTGAACATTCTAAATGCCTCCATCACTTCGAGCACGGTACCCCCTGACTGGAAATGTGCTCAGGTTAGAGCCCTTTTGAAGAAACCAAACTTAGACATCGCCAACATGGCCAACTACCGACCTATTTCTCTCCTTCCCTGGCTGAGCAAGCTGACTGAGAGACATATAAACTCTACTCTAGTTCACTATCTGGAGTCTAACAACTTGCTCCACGATTCCCAGACAGGATTTCGTCCCAGGCTTGGGACAGAGACGGCCCTTCTGGCCGTAACAGAGGAAGCAGGGAGACTTTTGGATCAGGGCGGCTCAGCAGCAATTATTTTGCTAGACCTCAGTGCCGCCTTCGACACTGTTGATCATAACAGCCTGCTGGAGCGATTAAAAAATCTTGGAGTAACACACCGGGCTCTCACATGGATCCAGTCCTTCTTAAAGGACCGATTCTTTCAGGTCTTTGAGGGTACTTTTACATCAAACCGATGGCCTCTTAGTTGTGGGGTTCCCCAGGGTTCCTCCCTGAGCCCCACGCTTTTTAACACCTATATTGGGACTTTGGCAGAGATAGTACGTCCATCCGGCATAAAAATTATCACCTACGCAGATGATACCCAACTGGTTGTGGCATTAAACCACCCGGAGGGTTCATCTTGCGCTCTGGGCAATTGCCTAGAGGCGGTAGCCGAATGGATGGATCTATCTCACCTTAAGTTAAATGGGGACAAAACTGAATTGATGTTCCTGGGCAAAGCTCCATCACCCTCCTCGGCATTCTCATGGCCTATTTGTCTTGGCACTATGCCTGCCCCAAAGCACCAGATTAAGAGCCTAGGCATGTGGCTTGATAGCTCCTTAAGTTTCAACCATCAAGCCACCAAGCTCTCAGCTACATGTTTTGGCCTGATGAGGATGTTAAGGAAAATTCTTCCTTTACTCCCCTTCCAGGCGCGAAGGATTATGGTGCAAGCCCTCATCTTGTCCCGCCTGGATTACGGGAACGCCTTGTATTTGGGCGCCCTCAGGCCACTACTCAAAAACTACAAGTGATCCAGAATTGCGCGGCTCGTCTACTCCTCCAGATTCCTCGGAGACAATCAGCAAAACCCGCAATGAGAACACTTCACTGGCTCCCAATCAAGTCCCGAATACGATTTAAGGCCATGTGCCTGGCCCACAGAGCCATCTGGAAAACTGGCCCTGCCATTATCCATCCCCTGGTCACTCCCTACCAACCTCCAAGGAGTCTTCGTTCCAGCTCCGCTTTCCTTGCTACCACAAGGAAAGTACGCAGATCCAGATGGGGCGGACGTTCCTTTTCTCTGAATGCTGCTAATCTCTGGAATTCTCTTCCTTCTACTCTTCGCATGGAATCTAACTTACAGTCCTTCCGTAAACTCCTTAAAACTTATCTTTTTAGTACTACACACTAACCTGCCATGATTCTGTCTGTCCTGTCCTAAGCGCTACGAGGCCTCAGGGTAGTAACGCGCTATAGAAATTTAATTTCATTCATTCATTCACATCCCCTCCCGGCCCTGCACCAGAGACATGGAAAGGCTTGCTGCATGCCGTGAGGTTACTAGCTCCTGATTTCCAATGCTTGTTTTTTATGGAGCCTACGCCGAGGCTCGAGCCGTTGCCCCGAGGACCGAGGTCGACAGCTTTGTTTATTATACCACAGCCCCTTCCGCCCCTGCGCCAGAGACATGGAAAGGCTTGCTGCATGCCTTGAGGTCGCGCTGTTTATTTCATCCTTGTTTAAGAAAGCTGCTGAGCTGGTCGTCCCTTCCGGCCCCACCTCAGAGCCATGGCATCCCATGCCAGCCAACCCCTGCTTTGTAAGAGCAGTGGTGACACGAGGGGCCACTTGCCATTACACAAGGTCACATTCATTTCTTTTTAGTCACGGAGAGATTACGCGATTTGCCCAGCAGCCTCACAGTATACTAGTTCACGCCGATACTCTATCCTGCTTCCCCATTCTGTGGCAAATCAATCCAGCCACCTCATTTCCACTCCCTCCTCCATTCATTGTCGTACCAATAACCAGCTTTATTTCTCCCTATTTTCTTCCTTCTAATTTTAAACTTAATTGACAATTTTATTTTTATCGTGCTTTGTCATTATGCACTTTATCATCAGCCATTAGCCGTGTCAATTCCATACATGGCCTCTAGATGTCGCTGTGCTACACCCGGTATGTAATATCCTGAAAGTCCATGCTCTGGTGCGGCAGACGAACTGCACACAGTAGACCAGCTGTCAAACACACAATTAGAAATTTTACATAGAATTAGCCGTTTGGGGGTTACTGCTCATGCTGTCTTCATATGTCTCATAATGCAACGAGGAGCTGTCACCCCACCTCAATATTTTGTGCATAATCACAATAAATGACGAGAATTCTTCCTATTGCAATAATTTTTACTTTCGTATTCCTCTCTGCTGTAAGAGGAGGGAGGAGTTGTCTTAAATGTAACTTTGAAATACGTTTCTATCTGAACCTAAGGTACATGTGCGGGCATGAACAACCAATTTTTCCAGTTACAGCCGAAAGCACTAACCAATTACACCACAGAGCCTGTCTAACCCCGTTCTCAGATCGTATTATAGAAGTAAGGACTGTCAGTCAGTGGCATAGTATCATATAGTGTGTGTGAATTGAAGTAGCGCAGTCAGTCCTGACTTGATTATATTATCTACACCCCAAATGCTATACGGTGCAATGTACATGACCTAGTCTTCAAAATGAGCACTGGGGTTCTTCAGCAAAGAGGCTGTAAAGGTGTTTTTCAGTAAATGCTGGAGAGCATTTTTCGGCTTTAAGTGAGTTATTGTTAAACTACATTACTTGGCAGTAAAGCAGCAGGTTTGGCACAGGTTGGTGGCTTTGTCATTGCAGATTTCAATTCGAGGGGTAATTGGACTTCAATGAATTTTATTAAGGTGCCTCAGCCTTTCAGAGGTGAGTTCTCAGGCCCAAGCCTGTCTCTTTTGTCTCAGAGAAAGCATGCAGTCGGTTCACAATCACTAGAAATGGCCACAATGGGTGAGCCGGAGGTGAAGGGTGTTGTTGTTGGTAGTCCCTTAAATAGTCCTTGCATGCAGAAGTCTGACTATTAAGGAAAGAATGGAATAGGATTCTGTGCTAATCCTAAATCGAGCATGTTGTGAGGTCAATGGGGAGGTCTGATTTCCTTAAGCACCTTTCCACGGCTCTTCAACATTTCAGGACAAGTTTATTTGTGTAGGATTTATTGTTCGACATCCTAAATTTGTGTATAGCGAGATGGGCTTTCTGATGGGGGTAGGGGTGATGCACTGCCAGTACAATATCTGAAGGTATACAGACCTGCACAGGTATGCCATAGCATAGATGGCAGCACTAATCTTGGACAGGTTTCTGACCCACATAACTAACTAGTTTCCAAGCTAGCAGTGGCGGCTGGTGACATTTGAAAGTGGTGAGGCGTAAAATTAGTGGTGGAGCACACCGTGCGAGCGAGCGTAGCGAGCGAGCCCGAACAACCTAAGGAGGGTTCGGGGGGGTTCTCCCCCCGAGAAAATTTTGAAAAATGAGTAGGCAAATGGTGCATTTTCAAGACTTTTGGAAGCCACTGTGCTAAACAGAAACAGGCCACTGCCTCCCCTCAAACTATCATTAGTTCCAAGGCCTCATGAATAAACCATTCTAAATTGCAATAAACCACAATTAATTTTAATAATGTTGCATAAATAGGTTGGATCTGTCTACTGAGCCAGTGCCTACGTGAGATAAAGTGGTTCAAGATGGCCCAACAGAGTAAAATGCCTACTTTTTCCACATAGAATTGAATAGCATATTGGTTAGTGTTCATTTTTGGAAACTCAATATCATGCATAAAGGCAACTTGCATAAACTAAAAACACATAAGCATACAGAGATAAAATATATACATGCAACACATAAAATGTTTTCCCTACCTGTGCTTGTCTGTTTCCTTTATGAATCATTTGTTCAAAAGCAAGTACACAGGAGGTGAATAAAATCTTCATATGATATAATTGGCTACAGATAGAAATATTCATTCGAAGAAAAAAATAATTCAATCTTATAGACTGTCAACCAAACTTTTAGCCGGATAGCTTTACAGTTGAAAAACGAAACGTAAATATCCATCACCCCAAAGCCAATTGTTCAAACAGTAATGTAGAATGCTTTAAATAGATTTAATTTTAAACAATCAAGTATGGTAAAATCCTTTCAAAAATTATTACTTAGAGCAGGAAGATGACCAAAATCTTTGTGTAGAGAAGGTTTAATAGTACAAGAAGTATGTTTTATATACTTTAAATTTAAATACTTTGTACATCACTGATAAAGTGTCTGGTTAACCAGTACTTTAGAAAACTTGTATAAATAATTACATTAACTATGTATTGGTGCATAGAAGAAACATAACTTTCTCAAAGTTGTATGGGTTTACACATTTATATTATCTAACACCCATGAGGCCATCAACAAAATATTACTAGTAGATAATTCTATATGTTCCAACAAGCAAACAAACATTGTTATATCATTTATCAAACTGAAATGAGCCAACATTCAGACCCCTTGCATGAAAATATAAGTGCACCCTTATAGATGTTGCATCACTGCAGATGGCAATTTGCATCAGATTCTGCTAAAGTAATGGACTTGATCAACATGAAGTGCTGCCGCCTTAATATAATTGTTTGAACTTTTTTATGATGTGTTGAGTATTAAGTTTGAGGTAATGAGTCATGTGTAGATCTAAAGATATGCAATGGTGTCAAATCTAGTATGCTCTTCTTCAGTTCAGAAATGAATCCCATCATTATAAATGAAGTAATATTATTAACAAATCCACTCAGTATCAGTCCATATGATGGTCAGTGATAGATATCGTTAAAAAAAATTAAGTCCAGGATTCTACAGGCCTCTACCACACAGCAAACACTACAGTGTATCAGTTTGCAATTAGGAAAAGAGCAAACAAACTACAGCTTCATCAAACAGATAGCCAGAAGAAAATAGTTTCTCCTAAAGGACACTGCTGTACAGCAAAAGTTTGTAAAACAATACTGTAATCAGGACTGACTATAATACCTGGATCAGGACTGACTAAAGATGAGACCAATAAACAATATCCTGTAATCCTTACAAGACTGACTGTAGCCCAGTATGCACCATCTTTAAGTATGTCATGGAAGGTACATGGTCTCAGTCTGTCAGGCTATAGTTTGTAAGTTAGTCCAAAGCTTGCCAGAGTGTAGGATATTCACAAAACTGGGTCATATTTGCTGGGGAACTTTGAAAAAAAGGTTGAGAGAGAGGTGCATTAACTAATACCCTGAAACAACACCAAGCTTATGTGGCTTTATAATGATAAGTCTGAATTCCTCTCAAGTCATGCAAGATACTGAAACATACATTTAATACATGGTGCATTTACTTTCATAGGTTCCTGCAGTATACTTGAATGTTACTTGCAATACAAAGTAAACAACAACTATATTTGTTAGCACCAATGATTCACAGCACCACGTGCATTTCCATGGTTTCTATTTATACAGAAAGTTTGCACGCCGTTCTTTAATGTGAGCAAACATTTCAATAGTTCTCTTGTTGAAATCTGGAATCTGATTTATTAGTTCCTTTTCCATTGACAGCATGGCCAATGCATTTAGTCGAGCTTGGGTCATTGTGTTCCTTAAAAATGTTTTTATCCTCTTCAGTGTGGAAAAGCATCTTTCAGCCTCAGATGTTGTCATAGGTGTCGTAATGACAATTCTCAATAATTTAAGAGTCTCACAAAAGAAGTCTGCAAGTTGTTTTGACATAAAAATATATATAAAGCCATGGCACCACCTGTAGCCTGCTGAAAGTCCTGTCTTCCATACAGGATTGATAGTTCAGTGCGCAATCTTGACTTGTTTAGCATTGGATATGCTTCCACTGTTTCACTGAGAGCTGCAGTAGGAAAACATTTGCTATGTTTTTCAAACAGGCCACTATGCAGTAGTGTTGCACTGACTAGATGCCTTGTAAATGCAAAGCGCTCCTTGGCATGCACCACAATAATGTCACATACTTCTTTTCCTTCCTGAATCAAGGTATTTATCTGCAGTTTGCGATTTGTAAATCGAGAATCATCTGGCAATTCAGAGTCCAAATTATCAATGGATTCTCGTACTTTGTTGATGCTGATCATAAAGGCTGAAGTGTCCTTTTGTACAGATACAGTATCAATGTCTCGTTTTTGTAATTGATCGTACAAAATATTGACGTGCGGCATTATGCCGTGGAACAAATAAAGAAAAAAAAGAAACTCCCTGTCTTCCAGAGTCCTGGTAAAGCCCTTTGCTTCACACACAGAAATGGAATCAAATGTACTGTCTTCTGTAATAGATTTCATGCATTCTACAAGGTCATCCCTGTGTTCGTGAATTATATTGACAGCTCGGATGTTGAAGTTCCAGCGAGTTGCAGACCCTCTTGGTATTCTTTTTGCCACTATCTGTCCAAGCACTTCAGTCCGTTTTGGCGAACGGGAAAAAAAAGCAGTAATACCACCCAACTCTTTAAAGAAAATTCTGACTCTGGATATTTTTGAAGCAGCCTGTTCCATGATTAGATTTAGTTGGTGGGCATAGCAATGGACATAGTGTGCATTTGGATAGATGTCTCTGATTTTTTTTTTAACCCCACCGGAGGCACCACGCATGACACTGGCACCATCATAGCTCTGAGCAATTAACTTCTCTTTACCACTGTGCTCTGGGAAAATATGTTCAAGTTCATTAAGAATAGATGCTGAAATTGTATCTGCAGTTGAGTCTTTAAGATTCGAAAAGCAATAAAATCTTTCCACTACCTTGGAATTGCCATCAATGTAGCGGAAAACAAGTACTGACTGCGTCTTGGTAGAGACATCAGTTGTATCATCGGCCTGGATAGCTAGGTAATCAGTGCTTCTTATTTGCTGTACTATAGTTTCTTTTGTTACCTCCAGCATACAGTCAAGCAACTCATTCTGGATTGTCTTAGAAGTGCCTTTAAATACAGTTGCACTTATCAAGTGTGCTTCCATTGCACTGTCTATACTGGACACAAAATCAACCAGCCCTCTGAAGACTCCGGGATTTCGGGAATCTTCAGTTTCATCGTGGCCGCGCAATGCCAATTCAAAAGCTCCACAAAATTTTACACAGTCAATCAATTTGGATAATATATAACGGTTCTTATCAACCTCCTCATTGTGTTTGATTACCCCCTTGCGGTAGGCTTCATTTAACTGCAGTGCAATATTTGATTTTCCAAACAAAGACAACTTTAATACATTGGTCAAGTGGGCTTCACTGGAATCATGCCTCTTTATTTTTTCTGCCAGATGTTTAAGGTCAGTAACTCCTGTTTTAGTCCAGCTAACTTCACCCCCAAAGAGCAAGCAGGGGAAACAGAACAAGGCATTCTTAGAAGAGCTGGCACTTAACCACTCGATTTTATCAAACCAGGTTCGTGTAAACCTACGTGTGTAACCCTTGCCCCGGTCTTTTGTAGACTGTTCAATGTTTATTTCAGGTTTATCAGGTCCTAGTCCTTTCACCCGAAGTTTATCTTCGTGTGTCATTCCCAAAAATGGTTTTGTGAGTAAACTGTCAACTGTGTTCATTTTGCCAAACAATAAAATGAACAGTACAAAGAAAGCCTAAACTAGATTATAGATGTATCACCTAACAGAGGTCACCCACGTATATTATGTAAAATACCATAGATGTACTAACAAGAAATCTCAACAAGTACACAAGTAGCAGTAGTTAGTTGTGATTTGTATATCACTTGTGATACGGATTTGCAACTGTACTTCAAGTTCCTTTTTAGTGATTGGTGGATGAACTTTCAGCTGATTTAGTAACTGGTGCCTCCTGGTAAACTATCTGCTGAGTTGATCTGTAACCTGGAGAAAACCTTCCTGCTGAGTTCCTCTCTTGTCCCTGTTGATAAACTATCTGTTGATTTCTTCCCTGGTGCTTATCAAACTATCTCTTGATTTCCTTTGGTGCCTGTAGAATACCTTTCTGCCGGTTTCCTCTCTGCTGCCTGTCGTTCCTGTTGATAAACTATCTGTTGATTTCCTCCCTGGTGCTTCTCAAACTATCTGTTGATTTCCTCTGGTACCTGTAGAAAAGCTTTCTGCTGGTTTCCTCTCCGCTGCCTGTCGTTAAACTATCTGCTGATTTCCTCCCTGGTGCCTGTGAAAATTTAAAAAGGACGTAAGCTTTGAGAATAGTGTCCATTGGATACACAGCAGAAACCACTGAACACATAGCAGGTAATCTGACCTCCAGTTAAGTAATCATATTTGTAATTGCATTTATATAGCGCTTACTACCCCTGACAAGGCGTCTAAGCGCTTTTTCGGCGAGTAGCACGCTACTCTGGAACCCATAAAGGATTAGTGTTGAGTTAGTATAGTGAAATATGAAAGTAATTTGAGTGGTGGATAGGTTAGTCAGTTATTTGGATTCAGAAGGATAGCGGAGGGATAGAAGAGGGAAAAAGGTTTGCCTTTATATAGCGCTTGTTACCCCTGATGGGGTGTTGAAGCACTTTCTTGAGGAGTAGCAAGGTACTCTGGAACCCATAAAGGATTAATGTTCAATTAGTATAGTGAAATATGAAAGTAATTTGAGTAGTGGATATTAATCAGTTATTTGGGTTGATAAGGATAGCGGAGGGATAGAAGAGGGACAAAGGTTTGCATATATATATATAGCGCTTGTTACCCCAGTAAAGGCATTGGCGCCGTTTTAACAACATGACGTGAGGTCCCACAATGCATTTTCGGGTGTCACTTAAGCATGTTCTTTTGTATGCAAACTAGTAGTGGCAGACAAATATCAACACTTTTCAGTGTTATTCCCTGCTTTTAAAGCTATACTATAAGGGCGTAATGTGCCAAATGCTTTTACCCCTTCCGTGTCTTGGGGGAAATGGGTCGATTGGCTGCCTGCAGTGGTCTGCCTACCCCCTACTTGTCCATTCTGTCCAATTTGGAGTGGTGATGAATGTAATCTTGTGTTGTGACTTGAACCACGCTTATAGCACTGACTACATTTAGTTTCAAGCCAGAAAAGGAGAGGTTACTGTGTGGGGAGGAGCTGAAGCGATCACTAACCCTGCCTGGTGTCAGATTTAAACTGAGTCCCTGGACACCAGCAGTGCCCTCTCCGCCACTTCACTTTTGTATGCCCTACTTAACTTCATGTGCATATGAGGAGTGTTTTACTGGATCGTGTGTAGTGAACTGAAATAATTTTGCAGCACTAACTGCACAGTACAAGCTCAAAAAGAGGTCTACTCTGCAGCCTGTGGAGGGAGTAGATAGCTTAAGTGCTCACTTACTTGACTTTAGATTCAAACCGAGTTCCTGCTGCATGAATCATGTGCAAGGTGCGTGCCCGCCGGGCCAAAACGAAGACTAGACAACTGCCAACCATACATGTTCAAAAGTTAGACCCATAGTTCATTTAATTAATAAGGAATCTCTACTTAAATGTCTATCGAAAATACCTCATATGTCTGTTATTCTCGTGATTAAATAAACTGAAGGGGGCTCAGACTCAGAGTTCCCAATGTGGCTGTGTTCGTGATTTCAAAACTACCACATTATGAGGGGCAGATGGAATAACAGACTGCGCCAGTGCCAGTGGCCAATCGCAAAATGACAACCCACCACAGGCCCCGCACAAGGCAAACAAACCCTGCACAGCACTTCACGAGAGCTAAAGTGCAATAACATTGAAATGACAATATAACATTTCATAGCAGTTAATCTGACCTCAAGTTAAGTATTCATAATTGTAATTGCATTTATATAGCGCTTTCTACCGCTAAATGTCTCACAGGAAGAATGACTAAGATTGCTTTCAAGTACATAAAAACACTAATGAAAACCCTTTCTTATGCAGAAGATGCATCTTTAACTCTGGCTAAATATCTGCTCAATACCTCATTGATAATTTTTAAAATAAACAACTTAAAGGCAAGCCAAGAAAGGCGATTTCTCACAGGTTAACACTCCCACCCTGACATCCATCCATGCCATTACAAGGCCCTAACTTTGGCTGTGGCAAGTCTTCACACATTCATGTCAGTCAGGGATTTTATCATTTTAACAAGCTGCAGATACACACCCGTCCAAACTGATCTTAAATCGCTAGAACTGGCAATGCTCTCTCCTAGACTGCAGGCAGGCTATAATTACTTATATCCAGTGGTAGAAATGCATTAAAATACTACTGGATCTGCCCAACCAGAGAACTCCACAGAATAAAATCTATCTTTACAGAGTGAATATCTTTGAAGCAAAACGTTATGAGTCATCGACACCAAGGACCAAATATTTAAAAGTGGACTATGGCCCAACGTTTTACTAGCAAATCTTGTAAGCGCCTCAGCATGAATTAGCTGAGTGCACAGAGGCCCAACCTGCAGGAGCAAACATTGCAGGGACCCTACTGGGAGAACACTGAGGGTAACTAACATTTGAGGAGTTTCTTGCATCATGGCCAAAGTACACATTTTTAGGAGCAAATGGGAGAGAGGTCGAGGATAACATATTTCCAATTCAAATTGCGCCAGTGCCCACCTTTCAGGAATCAACAGTGCAGGGGCCCAACTTTTTTGCGAGCAGACAGAACCAGTGTCATAGTACCTGGCAATAAACTTGCACTTATTTACTTTTGCCTTCCTCCACACCCATCAGTCACTGGTCAGTCTTCTATTTTGTTCCTGTGTATTTTCCATTTTTTGCCCGTAACCTCAGTATGCTTCTAGAAATCCATCTTATGTACGTTTAGACAGAGACCGTCCAACTCTTTCAACAGGAACCGCAATGAGGCACAAGCACAACACCTTAAATAACGTCATCAAACTCATCTATCTAATCTTTTAATACACCCAGCTCAGGCCCTGCCGCTTGTATTTTGGAGATTAATAGGCCTTTCTGAGCGCAGTTTATTTGGAAGAAGGGATGCTGCTGTAATTGACAGACAATCACAGCATCTGGGATACAGTTAAACCTACAGCAATATACTCAGCCACATTAATTACAACCCATACTGCGCCAGCATGGCCCCAGGAGAGGCCTGGGCTGTCAGATGCATTAACGCTTACACGTGCCCAGTACCTCATGAACCAGATCCGAAGCAGGTTATTCGAAAGCTTTTAAAACGTGTCAGAGAATTATTCAGCAGCAGCCGAGGTGGTGGTTTTTCAGGCACCTCATTAAAAACGCTTTCATTTTATAAATCGGTGTATAAAATCAAGTATGTATTGTATTCCTCATGTTTCCCTACGTTTCTACAAATAAGAAAAATAATAATTAAGAAAAAAGTGGCGCTAAATACAGGGCAAACACTTATTAGCTGAAAATTTACAGGCACAATAATTTCTTCTTTTCAGTTAAGCACTGTTATGGAAATATACATTATCCCTGTTTTCAGAGATGATGTCAGTATAATTATTGAAGGCTACATGGTGGAAATCTCTACTAAAATGCTCTCGAGTGCCATGCATATTAAATTTAAAATAAATAGTAGCACAAAATGTAGTCAGTCTAATGCTAACGTTTCCAAAGAAAGTAAAACATATGCGCGAGGCAAATTGGATAAGGGCGAAACAAGGAAGGAAAACAAAGAAAGATAGAAAAGAGATGGGAAGAAAGGAACAAGGAATGAAGGGTACTCTGTTAAAAAAAAAAATCCCACGGACCTTTCTAGAAAGGGTGCAGATCGCACAAGGAACGCGCAAAGTGGAGTTTTAATTTAGACAGCCTAGGGAAAGTCACTCATGTTGCAATTTAGGAGAAACCCAGAATAAAAAACACGTGAGCTTATACTAAATGCGATTCTGTGACAGTACCAGAAAATAAAGGGTCCGGGCATTTAAAAACACATCTAGTGCAGAGCCAGCTGCCGTCCGCACCCCATACAGCCAGGCCACATAAACACACGGTTTTCTTCTCAACTGTCTGCTGAAAGACTATTGTGCGAGAAGTGTCCATGTTACTAAGACAATACTATTGTCTTAGTAACATGGACACGTCTTGCTTCACTGACTTGAACTGTAGATCACAGCAGATGCCAGGAGCCCGTACAACTTGCTGAGCTATTTTCCCGGTGTGGCTCCTTTACTACGGGAAGGGAGTCAGTTCAGCAGACACACTCCACGCAAAATCAAGGGAAAGAGGTAGACCAAACACGAAACACTGCAGATTTAACATGTGGAGCAATACATTCAGCTCCGTTCCTGGGTTTTAGATGATCATGAAGCTTGCATCTAAAGCCCAGGCCAGGCCCCATGGCGCCGTGTCTCGGTCACGGGGATGATGATTACTAGCTACCCATGCATGCACAAAAGAATACGGCTTTGGGTGGACCCCAAAAACACCCAACATTCTTCTGACCCTGCTAGTGAGCAACACGCCATCTTGTAACCCACTGGTTACTACGACACTTGGGATTCATTCAGGACTTCTAGACTACACCACACAGACACTCTATGCATGGATGCTTGCTTGCACGCACCACTTGACTGTAATGTGCAGTGGGCTGTGTTGGATGTTTTCTGGGTATCGCAACACACCGTGACCTTAGTCATAAATAGTGCAATGTCGTCAGGACATGCTGATTATGACGTCGGTGTCTCAGGATGTCACGTAGCGCGAAGGCATTTTGGCACGCTAACTTAGCACAGTGTGAATAATTGCACAAATGATGACTTTCCTTTAGAAACTCTGAAAGTCACTCCCGCCCTTGGAAATAAAATTAAAGGCTCACATAAAAAGAAAGCCCGCTATAGAAAATGGGCCGCATTCCCAAAAGAACTAATGAACTATCGGCATAGATTGTCTTTGCCATGGCCGCCTGTGTATCACAGAGACTAACGCTATTGTCAGTCAGATAATAAAGATTTCATAATAAGCCAAACTATCTCCCCTTATTCCTCCGCTCCACCATCAGAGAGAATAACACTAACACACGCGGGCCTATAAGTTAAAAACTCTTACCTCGTGAACTGCCCGAGTTCACAAGTCTACTCCGGACAGCAACCTGGTAGCCTGCAACCACATGGACTAGTAGCTGCTGCTGCTGCAGGGCACGACCGGTCCGCTTCCTTCAGGACAGACTGAGGCTCCTCGACCTCGGCTCTCCGCTCAGCTCTAATGCAGTGGTCTGTGAACGTCCGTCTCGATAAAATGGCTGCCACTCCTCCAACTGCCGACTCACGCGAGCGGGAAGCAGTCTGAGCCTGCGCAAACGGTCACTCGACTCCTTGGCTGCCCGCCTGCCACACCCTTTCCCAACTCGTCACAGGGTGGGTCCCATCACGCCCTGTGACGAGTTGGGAAGGGGTGGGGTGACACCATGGCAAGCTCTCCTCCACTCTCTGATTGACGTGGAGAGTTAGCGATCCCGGGCTTGTATTAATAACGCCCGGGGCTAACTTAACCTCCACGCCATCAGGGGGTGGAGACTGGGCCTTGCAGCTAGGTCTTTGCCGTGCTGATGACATCACAGCCTTCAGGGCTGTGAGGTTGTCGGCCCGGCAAACACATAGGACATAGCAGGCTTCTTTGGGCCCGGGAGCAGCAAAGCAATCAGTCACCACGTGATGTGACGTAACGTGAACAGCAGAGCTGGTGCGGCAGTATTGGTGAGTGGGGCAGACTACTGCAGACTCAGAGACAGTGCCCCGTGTTCTTTGGGATTTTTTTTTATTAAATAAATGTGATCTCTATTCTTCTCTTGCAAATGTAAAAATGTACCTGGGGCGGAGCCCCGACGCCCTCAAAGAGAAACCGCCACTGCAAGCTAGTGGATTCAATTCTAGGAGTGTGTGAAATTTGTGTTTTTCCTTTTACAAAAATAATGCAAAATTTAGGAAAAATTATGCAAAACTATGGGCAATAAAAAGCTGACATTTGTAGCAATATTTAAGTACAAAATGCATCCTCACGTCCTTTTAAACGCAACAAAGCATTTCCCGCAAAAAAGACTCATAACCTATTTCCCATTTTCTGGTTGTTCAGTGCGGCGCCGTCATACGAATGGCAATAGCGCTATGCAAATATCATCACTCCACTACATACTTAAAAACAAAAGTAAAACACATTGTCATTTTCAAAGCCAAGAGCTCAAACTTTCACAAATGCGAGACCGATTGCATTGAAAATGCAATAGGTCTCGCCTTTGATTAAGTTAAAGCCATTTGCTTTGCTAATGGTATTGTGTAGCAACGCAAATGGCTTTAACTTAATAAAAGGCGAGACCTATTGCATTTTTAATGCTTGTTTATATATGCTGGGACATTTTATGAGACAACAGAGGACCACATTTTGTGGCTGGCTTTTAACATGAAGGAATGGGACCAGAATTAGATGCTCATGCCGGGGGACCCTCAAGTGCCTGTCTGATGCCAGGCTCTCCTCCCAGTAACATACTGTAGTGTCTCTGGGCCAGTACAAACGACACAGACACTATTCTTGGTAGTGGGAACTTTATTCTCGTGCATCCACTACGTTTCTGTTCCCGCTCTATCCTGCCTATCCCTCGCTCCTCCTCTTCCGCCAACAAGCTCTCCTCCCACCTCTCAATCTCATGAGCTGGTCCTAGCGCCCAGCACATATCACAACATTACATCTTCCCCCTTCTTAAACAATTTTAACTATCTTAGATGTGTCCGTGCATGCCAGATTAAATATTAATAGAAAACAACATAGTTACAGTTCTTCAATCAGGCGAACTGGTCTTCGATGAGTTCGTTGCGGCCGGAGATGGGCCTCTTGAGCCGCCCGTTCCCTTTCGTCAGGAGACGTGGAAGGTCAATGATCACTTACTGACTCAGGTGCATCTCCTTTTGCCACACTGTGGGGTGCAGTCAACGCTTCTCGGACACTGGGCGTGCATTTCTGAAAATGCGTCACATTCCTTGTGATCCTCTTGTCTTCCGACGCAGCTGTAATCATAGTCCCTTTTTGTTTTGTCACCAGCAGTGGGCATGCATGATATCGACAGTCTGCTTTTCTCTGTTGTTCTTGTCGCACCAATACCCAGTCTCCCTCATGGATGGATGGCTGTGTAGCTTTTCTCAGTCGGTCTGCATTTTCCTTCATCTGCTCCTTTTTCAGTTTGTCTCTGGCTGCTAATTCTTTGTGCTCAGAGTCTTGAGACAAACCACTAGCTGCATCTTCCCAAGCTGGTATTCTGGTGCGCACAGTGCGACCCAACATTAATGTTGCCGGACATCTGCCTGTGGTAGTATGGGGTGTGGTTCGATATGCGCGTAATACTTCATTTAGAGCCACTTGCACATCACACTTTGAAAGTTCTGCCTGCTGGATGGTCTTCTTTAGAGTGGCCATAAATCTTTCCACCATTCCATTGGCCTGGGGCCACAAAGGAGTAATCTTCCGGTGTCTGAAGTTGAGGTGCTTGGCAAATGCAGCGAATTCTTGCCCATTGAATGGTGGGCCATTATCTGTTTTCACTACCTTCGGTATGCCCCATGCTGCGAAAACCTCATCGAGTACAGGTATAGTGGTGGCAGCTTTGGTTGACGTTATGAGGTGCGCAATTGGGAAGCGTGAGTATTCGTCCATTATGACCAGGATATACTTGCCAGATTGTAGTGGTCCAAAGAAGTCCACTGCGACATGATGCCAAACGCCATCCGGCAGTTCAGACATTTGAAGAGGCGCAGGTGGAACCCCTCGACTTACTAGCTGACACTGTGGGCAGTCTTTCAGCGTAATTTCCACCATCTGATCAAGCATAGGGAACCAGACCCGTTCCCGCAGCGCTGTCTTCGTGGCTACAATACCTCTGTGCCCTTCATGCGCTAGGTTGATGACTCCTTGGCGCAACTGTTTCGGAATGATGATCCGTTTGACCCTTAGTACAAGACCATCTGAGGTGATGGACAGTTCATCCTTCACATGTCTGAAAGAGGACAGTTCCTGACTGTCAATCTGTTCACTCTGTCCGGATTCCTCCAAATGCCTCCAACTGTTCGTCTGAATGCGATGTTTTACATTTTGTAGCGTGGCATCTTCATTAGTAGCGTCAAGGATGGCCTCCAGAGGGACTGCGGGTGGTTTGGCTTGAGCCACTACAAAATGGATGTATTCCTCAGCTAATGATGGATTGGATTTGGACGTTGCCTTGGGATGTCGGGACATATAGTCGGCTGGATTTGCAGCTTTTCCCGGCATATGGATGATAGTATAAGTATACTCTTGAAGGCGGATGCCCCAGCGCTCTATTCTGGGTGGCATTTTGGCTCGGGGATTTCCGAAGATGGTTATCAGGGCCTGGTGATCCGTGATAAGTGTGAAGTGTTTTCCGTAGATGAAGATGTGAAAATGTTCGCAGGCCCAGACTACCGCCAGGCTTTCCTTTTCAGGCTGGGAATATGCTCTCTCTGTGCCCGTGAGACTCCGACTGGCATATGCTACAATATACCGCTGATCACTCTCTCTGTCATATTGAGCCAATATCGCTCCCAGTCCTACGGGACTTGCATCCACGGTGATTTCAGTTTTTCTTCTAGGATTGAAATATGCAAGATTGTTGGCAGATTCAACTGCAGCTTTGATTTCATGAAAGGCTTGATCACACCCCGTGGTCCATTGAAATGGGTGTCCTTGTTTGGTCAGCTTTCTCAGAGGGTAACTGATAGTGGCATAGTCCTTGATATAGCGTGCACAGTAGCTCGCCATGCCTAAGAAGGAACGTACATCCCCCGCGTCTCGCGGCCTGGGGGTGTCAATCAGAGCGGCAATCTTTTCTGGATCAGGTTTCATTCCGGCGCCTGAGAAGATGTGTCCGAAGAATTTTAACGTAGATTTGTGGAATTCGCATTTGTCTTTATTTAAAGTGAGATTGGCATCCAACAGAGCATGACAGACTCGGTCCAGCGCTGTGTCGTGTTCTTGCATTGTTGCTCCATAGACCAGGATGTCGTCACTGTAGTTCAAAGTGTTGGGAATGTGATGAATTACCTTCCTGATGGCCTCCTGAAAAATCTCAGCGGCAGAAGAGACCCCAAAGCTGAGTCTTTTGTATCTGAACAGACCTTGATGAGTCGAGAATGTGGTGATATATCTCGATTTTTCGTGAAGTTCCAGCTGGTGATAGCCCTTGTTAAGGTCTAGTTTGGAGAATATTTGCGCACCATTGAGTGACGCAATCATGTCGCTAATATGAGGCCCCGGGTGTCTTTCTCTTTCAATGGCGGTGTTGGGTGCCCTCATATCTACACAGAGGCGCACTTTGCCAGGTGCGCCCTTTTTAGGCACAACGACCACTGGAGAGACCCAGGGAGTGGGTCCTGACGTTCTCTCAATAATGTCAGCCTGGAGAAGATCCTGCAGTTCCTCCTCTACAGACTGTTGAAGGTGAAATGGAATTTTCCTGTGATGTTGTGCTATGGGAGTCACACGTTCATTTATGTACAATCGAACTTGGCAATGAGCCATCTTTCCAAGTCCGGTGAATAACTTCGGAAACTTGTGAACTATGTCCGGTTCATCATCAACTTTGTACAAAATTTCTACTAGTCGAAGTCGTTCCGCCGTGGGCAAGCTAAGAAGACAAT
Organism: Calotriton arnoldi; assembly: GCA_963921515.1. Lineage (NCBI taxonomy): Eukaryota > Metazoa > Chordata > Amphibia > Caudata > Salamandridae > Calotriton > Calotriton arnoldi. The sequence continues at coordinate 708,668 of CAWUFW010004703.1, forward strand.
CTGCTTCAGGACCATCAATGACGTGAATGCGGGCCGGAATAGTTCTGTCCTTGTACGTGAGATTAGTCGGGAATTGTCCTAAGCAAGGAAGAGGTTCCTTTGACATCCAAGTGTACACCCGCACAGGGGCTTTATGCAAGTGTGGTGGTGGACTCATTTTCTTGTATTCTGCAACTGAAATATAGTTGAGAGATGCTCCACTATCCAGAACAAATTTGGCCAAGTGTGTGTCCATTTTCAGATCTAGTCGCAGGTATTTCTTCAACCGGTCCGGATCCGCAACCATGCAGACGTACTCATCACTGTCTTGCGATATTGGTGACAGCGACCTCGACTCACGAGATTGTGATCGACGGGATCGATATGTCCCATGAGACTGACGGCTGGACTGTGAAGAGCCAGTGGAAGAATCTCTGCGGTCCCACACTGCTTTGGCATGATGGCGAGTGTTAGACCGTCTGAATTGTCTGTACTTGTCTCTGTGGGTGTCTTTGCGAGGAGCACCGCAGACGTTCTCAAAGTGGTTGTCCCGGCCACACTTCCTGCATTTTTGGCCTAATGCAGGGCAGGTCTCCGTGTGAGGGAAGTCATATCCACAGCGATAGCATTTAAGTTGGCGCTCCTGTCGTTTATCAGTCCGGCTAGTACTGCGATGCCGACGACTTGTATAATGGGACTGAACTTTGGATCTGGATGATCGTTGCTTTGCGGTGGAAGACCTGTTGGTGTTACGGGATTGGAGCCGAAATGCTTGTTCACATTTTCCGCCTCTTCCAGCTTCCATTCTCTTGGCCTGTTCTTCTGCCTGATCATGTACTCGCGTCATTTCTTCGATCTCATCCAGAGAGTAACTTTTCTTTAGTAGACGTCTGCGCAACGACTCAGACTGGCATCCTTCTATGATTCGCAGGCAAAGGGCGTCTTCTGTCGAGAAAGAGTCAAATTCACAGTAGCGGGCCAAGCGTCGAAGTCGCGTAATGAAGGTACTCATGGGCTCGTCTTTTTCTTGAGAAGTCAGATTGAATGTATATCTTTCATAATCAACGTTCCGTTTGTGAAGAAATTTTCTGTTTAGTGCGTCACGCACATTGGCATAGGACGAAGCAGCGTCAGCCGGAAGCTCCTTTATAATCTGACCAACATCTTTCCCGATTAAATTGCGTAATGCAATCAGTTGCTGCTCCTCCTTGGTCACATGAGACCCTTTCATGAGGTCTTCAAAGTCTTCTAGCCATTCCTGCTAGCGAAGGCCCATACCTCCCCCTGATATGAGGACCAAGGGTTCCGGCGGGCGTAGAAAAGGGACTCCGAGCAAGCCAACTCTGTGTCCACCCATTTGCGCTGTGGACGTAGGTGACTCCTGCCTGGTGCTGGTGCTAGCAGAGGCATGACTCTGTCTTGACGTTGGCGATCCAGACATCGCGTAGGAATATGGTGGGGCAAATGCTTTGTGGTGAATAGCCGACCCACAGGAACCCTCACAGCGCCTGCCACTCGGTTCGAAATGCCACCGTTAGCGCCAATCTTCAATTACGTTAGTGTAGGGTCAATAGCAGGGCGCCTATGAAAAAGAAGAGCAGACCACCAGCTACTTGATGTGTAGGGACTAGCACTCCCATCAAGGAATATCAAGGGCAGGCGACAGGACGAGCTTGCAGTCCCATAAGTCCATTGATATGGCCTTTTAATGTATGATGAGGCACCTGACAGATCCTCTGACAGTCATTTACCAATGCTTGTTGAGATTTTCAGCAGACGCCTGACCTCAAAATGGCCGCCGGGCATTCCTCGCAGGGGATTGGTTGAGGCGCCTGACTTAAAGATGGCCGCCGGTGAAATCTCACTCCTCGCGAGATTATCAGGCTTAATTCACTCAGTGGGAGCAGCAGCACGGGAAGAGACAGACTCCGGTACCTCGGAGGTGACAACTTCAGTCACCGGGCACAGCATCGGACCCCACACTCCTCCACAGACCGCACACGGCCACTTGCAGCCCAGAGCACGCGACCGGGGTGGGCTCCCGGGTCGCGATCCGCAGACTGCGCCGTCTCCTCTACACACGCGACCGGGGTGGGCTCCCGGGTCGCGGCAACGCCGAATCCCCTCCAAGGACACACGCGACTGGGGTGGACTCCCAGGGCGCGGCGGCGGCGGACTTCACAGCTCCGAGGCAGACAGCAAACACAGCGGGGCACAACGCGACCGGGGTGGGCACCCGGTCTGCGACTCAGCACAGCTCCAAGGCAGCGGAGCGCACGCCAGGATACAGGTAGGCAGGCAAAGTTTACAACCACCTTCGTCGCCAGTTGTAGTGTCTCTGGGCCAGTACAAACGACACAGACACTATTCTTGGTAGTGGGAACTTTATTCTCGTGCATCCACTACGTTCCTGTTCCCGCTCTATCCTGCCTATCCCTCGCTCCTCCTCTTCGGCCACCCAGCTCTCCTCCCACCTCTCAATCTCATGTGCTGGTCCTAGCGCCCAGCACATATCACAACATTACACATACCATGGTGCTATTCAAGCCCAGCTCAAAAATACAGTAACCTGGTACTGTCCAGGCTTCCTGAGGAGTTATTTACCAGCACTAGACAGTAAAAATTATGGGATTTACCACCTGTGCAAGGACACTTTCCATGTGGCTCCTGTGGGGTGTGCGAATTGACTGAATGTACCACGCATGTAGATATCAGCACCAATACACCGTGGAGCTCAGATAACACACTAATTGTAATAGTGAAAAGTTGATCTATCTTGCTACTTGCCCATGCAGCCTGAGGTATGTCGGTATGACTACGCGTAAAGTTAGAACATGCGTCACTGAGCATCGGAGCACCGTAAGATACAAGAAACTCTCCGTGAAATTGACCAATCATTTTTATCAAACAAGGACACACAATCAATGACTTACTCTGGACAGTGTTAGACAAATCCAGACCACTGGCCACAGTCCAAGATCTCTTAGTTTCTTTTTGTTAAAGAACACCGCTGGATTTTTAGTTTTCGGAGCCATGTGAACGGTCTCAACGATGAGATACTGTGGATGTCTATACCCCAATACTTCTCCAGCACTGTTGTGACACAAACATTCATACAACTTGCGGGTTGGCCGTGTATCTGGGGGTTACCCACTTGACAACATCTGGCGTTTGGAACCTTCAAGAATCCCTGAGACTTGTCAACTACGTGAGCCTGACTGCCTTACTCTCCCCTGACTTCCTAGATACAGGACCTCACAAGCTATATAACTAGTTCTACCTCCTGATAAGATGTTAAGCACCATTTTACCGCACATGAGACGGTATTGTTTGTTTGCATTCTGCAATAACACACATGCTGCATATTTGCTTATTGCTTTATTTTAAATGGTTCATGGAGTCCCCTGCCCTGAACTACATTCCCCAGCATACCATTATTAACTCTTACCATACCTACTCGGACTACATTTCCCAGCATAACTTACTGGTTATGTCCTCTGCAATACAGCACTACTCATTTACATTTTACAGCATCAAATATTCTGCTTATCACTACGTACCTTTAATAATCATTTTGGTAGTGGTTTTACTTCATTTGCCTTTATTTTTCTTTTGATGTAATCCACTGAGCACTCCACCCTGGACTGCACTTCCCATCCTTCCGTGGTCGCGGCCTTTGCACCTGTCACACAGCACTCAATTCTGACATTAAATAACCCTTTTGTGGCCAGCATCTTCGAACCTGGCGGGAGTCAGGCGTTTCAGGGACACAACATTAAGGTAAGCAGCTCACATGAACCTTTAAACACTCGCCCTTTTAATTGCACCACTCAGAACACGTCTCCTTCAGCCCGAGCCATGCTGCACTCACTAAGCTAGAGTCTCAGAGCAGTATGTCTGCTACGCGTCCCGAGCCCTGCGATCAGCATTTTTTTCCCAGGAACATTTACTCGGCACACGACTCCTTTCGCCCAAACGGCGCTGCCCCCACTAAGCTCTAGTTACGGAGCAGCACGTTTGCTCTGCGTCCCTGAGCTTCACTGCCTGCATTGCCTCACTGGGGAACGAACACTTGCTCAATAGCTCTGATTATGCATTCACCCACCGCGGCTCACTTTGGGTCTTTGTAATAATTGCTTGCGGCTTATGCAGTGTATTTGCTGCATTTTTAAATTTGCACCTCTCGTTTGAGCAACGAACTTGTCAAACAGTATTCGCATAATTTGTGTGGTGCAGATGGTTATACCACTAACAGACTGCTAAAGTCGAGACTAATTTGAAAACACACACTATCATTGAGTACTTAGAGACAATATGCCCTTACCTTATGCTCTCCTTGGCAATAAGGGCATGACTTACTATACATAGCTAGTTTTTGAGGGATTGTACCACTATCCATGGGCATACTAGGCTAGTATAGTCAGTGAGCTTTCTTAGCCAGCATTACTACACTTGGGCTAGTCTAACTCTGGCACCTCTGTTTTTTTAGCTAGACGTTCAATCCTAGATGTAACCCCCACATCATATTTTTAATCCTTCATAGGTGTATGACCGAGTCTTCATACAGCACTTGCATCATTTTTTTAAACTTTTGTTCCTCACATGATATGCCACAGTCAGGCTGTTTTTTGTAGCTATTTGACAGGACTGTTGGCTGAGTGTGCCAGTACCAAGGGCCCTTGCCTTTTTACCAATGTAATATTTACCTACATCACTCCTTACTGGACAGAATGCACCCTGAGCCTCACACCAGGGTCCCTTGAGTTGAGGCACGACACCCGACGATTGCGGGTAAGCGTGTGTGCTTTGTATGAATGGCACTACTGTATCTATGTTAGACACACACTTTTGTGGTGGATATATCATACCAGTATTTGGGTAGCTGGTGGCACTATATTAGTAAGTGTTACTAACACTGCTGCAATAACCTAGCTGTCATATCATTCTACAGGTCGTAACAAAGTGGATCCGCTGTTGAGACTTTTTGTGGACCACTAAATTTGTTTTTGTATTTTTCCATTATATTCCCGTTATTTGAGTGGAAGCGATACTTCAGGGTCCTGATGAATACCAATACACCTCTCATGAGGGTCTAGTTGGCAGAAACATGTTGACCAATGACACACGGAATTAGGGTTAGTTGACCGCTGCAGTGTCTCTCCACTCTATTAATCCTGACCCAGGCACGCAAGACTAAAGTTGTACACCTGCTCTGGAGTCAGTTTTAATCACCACTATCACATTTTTGTTCATGCATTGCACGTTCTGCTAGCCTCACCACCCTTTAGATCTCCATAGGGATTCTACCATACTTCAATACATCAGAAGAGCTCCTCCTTTTTGGAGAGGGAGTTGTAGCTCACACCGTGATCTGCTGTCAAGGTGTGAAGAGAATCCTAATAATAAAGCATACCACCTCTGGTGGGGGAGGGATTTCGTCCTAAAAAAGGACTACTTTTGTTCAGCCAGGTTTCCAATTTTCTCTTAGACCAGGGAGTTTCTTTGTGTGAAAGACGTACTGATATCATCATAATCCTATAACCACAAAATCTCAGACACCAGATGGTGAAGGGATCAGATAGGAGACCCCCCTTGGGCTGCACCTAACTGGCTCTCCCTTCACATCCCACTATTTGTAATTTGCCAAAGGTATACTAAAAAATAAAATAAGAAGGATTTACCCACAAGCCATTTTGAAGTTCAGATCCCTCCTTGTGAATAAACAACAAAGAGCTCCCTCAAAAAGCAGGGTTGAGCCCGCCCGGTAATATTAGATGTACCAGGCTTAGGACTTAATGATGGAGCATGCCACATGTTAGTGTGGGCGAGAATTCTGTCTAAAAAAAATGATTTTTCTTGGGAATAGGTTACAAATTTTGTTTAAAAAAAACTCTTAGAAGAAGGCCTCCTCTAAGTGATTTGAAGAGGGTTTTGAAATTAGGCAGCAAGAAACGGCAACTTATCAGGATTTATGCCAAGCATTCTATAGCAGTATTATCTCTGTATTTTGACATTTTAATACACATTGGTACAAAAGAGATTGCAATGCATACTTGCCAATATTTGGGAACAAATAAGAGAATGATTTAAATTTAAAAAAAGTATCCAATTAGAAGTTGAGGACGTTTTAAGCATGCTAAAGCCAAACTAGCAGTTTTTAGTTGAAAAGAATATAGTGAATTTCCCACCTAAATCGAGTGTTAGCATGTACGCCCGGGCTATGAAAAAGCCAAAATTCCATATGCAAAAATAGAATATGGATTCCCCAGCTATTCTTGAAAACGTTATTCACAAAAAATTATTTTGTTGTGGATCGCTTCCAGACGAAGTCATTATCACTAATACAGGTTTTCAAAAGTCTGTTATTTCCTGCTCTGACCTCTGGCCAGTAAAAAAATATAGTTTCTTCAGCAGTGAAACAAAGCCTGTGCTGTGACTGACAGTGAAGCATCACCAACCATACTCTCTCAAGAGACTCAAAGTAGGCCACATGCCTACAAACCCAAAACAGATGGAGACTTCTGATTTTTAAAACCAAAAATGTTTTAACTTTATCCCTCCTAAAATTGCCTCCACTTCATTTCTAGTGCCCAATTATTTTTTCAAAATTTCTAATTTGTTTTACAAATTTTGTCCCACATGGGCGGCGGCAGAACAAACTGCCATCTTCGTTGTCAGTATGGGTCTCTGCAGACATGTTCTGGCAGGGAAAAGCAGCAGCTGTCAGCGCGACGGCTCTGCCTCTCATTGTGAGAGTGAAGAGCGTGGCTTCAGGTCAGAAGGGGGAGGAAATGGCAGGATTTCGTGGGGGATGGGTAGAAGGCTAGGTATGTTATCTGTATTTGTATAGGGCATGACTAACCCCAAGTGGCGGGGGGAGGTCCTCGCGCTGAAGCAGGAACTGTATGGTCTCAGGCAGGACATGGGAGGTGAAGTTTACTGTGGAATTCAGTAATCGAGGATGGGGCTCTGATGTGTAGGGGCAAGTAGTTCCAGGCTTTAGGAGCAAGGTAGAAAAAGGCACGACTGCCAGATCTGGTTCTGCATATGGGGTTTGGGAGTAGAAGTCCGGCTCAGCGGAGGTGTCTGGTAAGTTTCTGGAGGTTTATGGGTTTGTTGAGGTATGTGGGGCTAATGTTGTGTAAGGCTTTATATGGGTGCTCAAGGAGTTAGAAGTGTGCTTGTTCGTGAGTTGGGAGCCAGTGGAACTCTTTGAGGTGCAGAGTGCGAGGATGAGGGCAAGCCTGGCCACTGAGGTTTGTATGGTCTGGAGTATTTTGGTCAGTTGAGCATTGATTCAGGCATAGAGTTCATTGGTGTAATCAAGCTTTCTGGAGATGAGTGCTTGGGTGACAGTCCTGCGAATGTTGGGGCTACTTCGAGGTGCTGGAGGGCCTGTAAATTCACCGTTTTAGCGGCCCACAGGAGGTGATTGGAGTGGCTTGAGTGCTTCTCTGAGACATTTCACACATCTGATTGATAGCTGCACATCACTGTTCAGTGAAATTCCATAGAACTTTACGAAAATCCGTTTCAAATTTGCCCCCCTCCTCCTCTAAAATTCTCATCCAAAATGTCAGCACCGATTTGCCAGGAAATCCTAACTCTATTACACAAACAAGCAATCCAACACTCTTACCCTCATCCTTCAGGTTTCTTAAGCTCGCTTTTCTAAGTTAAAAAAAATAACAAAAAGATGAGACCGGTCATGTACCTCAAACACTTTAATCAGTTTGTTGTTTATAGCCATTTCAAACTGGAAACCATCTTACATCTCCGAGATGCCTTAATTCAAGTCGATTGGATGGTATGTTTGGATCTTCAGGATGCATACATCACCATCCCCATCCACCACCATCACAGGAAATTTTTCAATTCCAATGGCAGACAAAACTTATCAGTTTTCATCTTTTCTTTTTGGACTTTCCTCCGAACGATGGTGCTTTACCAAACTAATGAAACCTGTTGTTTCCGTCCTCAGGTTCCAGGGTATCAGATTAATTATCTACCTAGACTACATTCTTCTAATGTGTCAAACCCTGCAAATTCTTCAATCCCAAATTCACATAGCCTGTTCTCTCCACTCAGATCTGGGGTTCCTCATAAACAAGGAAAAGTCGGTCTTAATTCCTGCTCAACAGATTGAGTTTCTCGGCTTTCTCATAAATTCAACAGACACAACTCTCCACTTACCCCAATCTAAAGAACAAGCAAAATAAAAACTGAAATTATCCACAGCCTAAAAACTTTCTACCATCTCTCTCCGATCTCTTGCAAGGATTGTCGGTCTGCTTTCCTCATCGACTCGAGCCATATTCCCGGGTCCACTTCATTACAAACTCTCCAGAGTTAAGAGACTAAAAATTCACCATCTCCGCAAAGGTCTTGCTTATTCGCACTCCAACTTTTTTAGACCACAAATCCAAACTAGAACTCCAATGGTGGTTAGACAATTTAGATGCCTGGAACGGAAAAATTATTTTTGCTTGGCCCCAGATCTTGTATTAGAATCTGATGCAAGCCTGACCAGTTGGGACACCCGATGTGGTCAAATCTCGACTGGAGGTACATGGTCTCCACAGGAGTTCTCATTGCACATCAACTGTTCAGAGATGCTTGCTGGCTCCTTTACGATCCCAAGTTTCACAAAAAACAAGAACCAGTGTTCCACCCCTCTCCGGATGGACACTATTTCGGCAGTGTGATACATAAACCATGTACGCGGTACCAAATCAAAACCCTTTGCAGAACTGGCAAAAAGCTTCTGGGAATTTTGCCTGCTTGCTGTTCATGCAGGATATTTACCAGCCAATCTTGATTCCGTAGCAGACTGGCATTCTTGCTATCTTCACGATTACAGTGATTGGAGACTCCATCCTTCAGTCTTCGATACGCGGTTTCACAAATGGTGACCTTTTCAAATAGATCTCTTTGCATCCCAACTGAACTCTCACCTTTCCCAGGTTTTCAGCTGGCGTCCAGATCCTTTAGCATTGGCCACGGACGCTTTTCTTAAGGATTGTGTTATGATCCAAGCCAGTACATGAACACTGCTTTCTTCACCACGTAGATTTATTCATCAGAGGTAAACCCCACACCACAGTCATGCCAGGTACAGCTGGTCCACCAACTGTCAGAACAACCCATAGAACACCCTGACATCATCATGGAATGCATATATATCATAAAGAGCTGCAGCCCTAGCCTAGCTGGAACTGCCTAAGTACATTATAACATCTCCCATTCTTACCCAACACACAAAGATGGCACCGAGTACACAAAATAACGTATCCCAATGTAAGGGCTAAGACAACCACAATAATTTCTCATCCACAAACAAGTCCCCCCAAACAAAACACAACTGACAATACTAACTACATCCAGTAGCTACTACCAAGCTGACTAAAAGGAGAGGAAAACAAAGAAAAGGTTAACAAACAATCACCCAAATACGCCAGCGGTCTTCTCTCCCTTGCCTCCCTCCTGACATGTGACTTACACATGGACTCATCTCCCCCTCTTAACAACAACTCCTCACCACTCTGCCTAAGATCTTCAGCTCCTTGCAAACCTCCTTCCTTTTGTGCACCTGAGAAATCCCCATCATTCATCATCAACATTGATGAACAAGAATTTTGTAAACCACACCTCTCCATTGACTTCTCATGAACACTCCCCTGCCTCTAGTACAGGGCAACACGCCTTAGATTCCATGTCTGGCCACTTTCCAACTTGACCCAATTGCCTCCAACAGCCTTAACTCTGAAAGGCCCCCTGAAATTACTCAAAAATCTTCCACAACCACCAGGCTTCACCTTGACCCAATCTCACTCATTGATAAAACATCTACGCCTTTCCACCTGGCACTTGAACACCTACCATTTACCGATGAATGTGACACCTCTAGCATCCATGATGGTACCAATGCTGTCCCTGGTGATCTCCCTGGCATCATCTCAAAAGGAGTTCTCCCCGAATTGCAACTGGTAGTGGTGCAATACACCCACAACATATCACTGACAGCATTTTGTACGATCAAACCTGCACTGTACGCCAACTGCATAGTGCCCTTCACCATTCTGTTAACCCTCTCAACCAAGCCATTGCCTTGTGGGTTGTACAAAGAGGAACACATGTGCTTCACGCCCAGTGAATGCAAGAAACTCTTCATCTCTTGTGAGGTCAATTGAGTGCCATTGTCAGCCAGTAGCACGGATGGAACACCTTCCCTCCTAAATATTTCACTCAAAACTCAAATGGTGGAAGATGTGGCGACTACCTTCATAAAAACAACCTCCACCCACTTTAACTCGGCATCAACCAAAACCGCTGAACAAGTTACTTACCTTCGGTAATGCTTTTTCTGGTGGATACAGTATCTGCCTGTGGATTCCTCACCTTATGAATATCCCCTGCGCCAGCATTCCGCGGAAATTTTTCCTAGCTCTCCACGCCGACGAGGTCGTCACGAAGCCATGGCTCCGCACGCGGCTCCGCATGACGTCACTGGAGCCATAAGAGGACCACGTCGGCGTGATGACGTCAGTTCCACCCATTTTTTCCGTGCCACCAAGGCAAACGGGCGGACCGACCAAGAGACAATGCATACATAGTACACAGTATTCACACAAATAAACACAGTGTAAAGTGAAAAAAGGAAAGCAAAAGAAAGCAAGCATTTCCTATAAGCCTACACAAAGGCAAATAGAGGCAATACATAATGACAATATGAAATAACATATTAACGAATACCTCTTTTAAGGTATAAAAGGGTGGACAACGGGGAGGCGGGTGGGTCAGTGAGGAATCCACAGGCAGATACTGTATCCACCAGAAAAAGCGTTACCGAAGGTAAGTAACTTGTTCTTCTGATAGATACATCTGCCTGTGGATTCCTCACCTTATGAATAGAATCCCACAGCAGTCCCTCTCCCGGAGGAGGGTGTCCACCCTTGTATACCAAAAAGTCCTGCAAAACAGAGCGCGCAAAATGGCCATCCCTCCTCACTTCGGAGTCCAAGCAGTAATGCTTCGTGAAAGTGTGGAGGGAGGCCCAAGTTGCCACCTTACAGATGTCCAACACAGGAACACCCCTGGACAAAGCAGACGTAGACGATTTAGCCCTGGTAGAGTGAGCTCTAATGCCTACAGGAGGCTCCTTACCAGCCAGAGCGTAGCAGATCTTGATGCACAAGATGATCCACCTGGATAAAGTGCGCTTGTGCACCGCCTTGCCCTTCATACGTCCAACATAGCCCACAAAGAGCTGATCATCCTGACGGAAAGTCCTTTGTTCTATCAAGATAGAAACTAATCGCCCTCTTAGGGTCCAAACGGTGCAGCCTTTCCTCCTCCTTGGAAGGGTGAGGGGGAGGATAGAAAGTAGGAAGGGTAATGGACTGCCCTAGATGTAAGGAAGTTACAACTTTAGGCAGAAAAGCAGCCCTGGACCGGAGTACCATCCGTTCAGCATGTATGGTCAAAAACGGAGGCTTTGAACTCAAAGCTTGAAGCTCACTCACCCTCCTAACCGAAGTGATAGCCACAAGAAAGACCGTTTTGAAAGTCAGCAGTCTTAAAGGACAGCTATGCATAGGTTCAAACGTGGAACCCATTAAAAAAGTTAACACTAAATTCAAATCCCACTGGGGCATAATAAAAGGAGTGGGCGGGAACATGTTAGTAAGCCCCTTAATGAACCTTAAAACTATTGGAGACTTAAAAGAGACGGCTGATCAGGCAGACAGAGAAATGCCGATAAAGCCGACAAGTATCCTTTAACAGTGGCTACAGCAGAACCCTGCTGGGCCAAATGAAGCAAAAACAAAGAACATCAGAAAGATGAGCTTTCAAGGGATCAATAGACTTCTCTCCGCACCATTTAACAAATTTTGACCACCTGTAGGAGTAGATAGACTTGGTGGAGTGTCGCCTGGCCGATAATATAACATCCACCACGTCAGGCGGGAGAGAAAATGAATTCAGGTTGCCCCGTTCAATCTCCAGGCATGAAGGTGCAGGCTCTGGAGGTGGGGGTGAAGAACCTGCCCCTCCGACTGCGAGAGGAGGTCTACCCTGAGAGGGAGACGGAGCGGAGGGTGCGACGAGAAGTGAAGAAGGTCTGTGTACCACACCCTTCTTGGCCAATCCGGGGCAATCAATATAACTTGGGCCCGGTCTTGGCGAATCTTCCTCAGAACCCGAGGAATCAAGGGTATGGGAGGAAACGCATAAAGGAGTTGTGAGCTCCAACTCAACTGAAACGCGTCCCCCAACGCCCCCTGCATCGGAAACTGGAGACTGCAGAATGACGGGCAGTGCGCGTTCTCGAGAGTAGCAAACATGTCCACCCTAGGAGTCCCCCACGTCCGGAAGATGTGTCGAACTACCTCCGGATGAAGCCTCCACTCGTGGTCGGCGGAGAACTGCCGACTGAGACTGTCCGCACGCACAGCACCCCGGCCAGATGATTTGCCATCACGCAAATCCGATGGTCCTGAGCCCAGGACCAAAGCCGCAACGCCTCTCTGCAGAGACAGTACGACCCCACTCCTCCCTGCTTGTTGACATACCACATCGCGGCAGTGTTGTCCGTCAGGACTTGAACCGACTGACCGCGAAGGGAAGGGAGAAAGGCCTTGAGCGCCCGCAATTCCAGAAGATTGATATGAGACAATCTTTCCTCTGGAGACCAAAGACCCTTGATCTCCAGATCCCCCAGATGAGCACCCCCACCCTAGTGTAGAGGCATCCGTTATCACTGTGGCCACCGATGGAAGAAGATGAAAGGGCTTTCCTTGAGACAGATTGCCCTCCACGCTACACCAAGACAGATCCGCAGCAGCTTTTCTGGAGATTCTGACTGACTCCATGAGATCTCCGTTGTGCTGATACCACTGCCTGCGGAGACACCACTGGAGCGCCCTCATGTGCCAATGTGCATGGTTGACCAACAGAATGCAGGAGGCGAACAGACCGAGCAGGCGAAGGACCTTCAGAACTGGAACAACCGCTCCATTGTGGAATAAAGGGATCATCTCCTGAATGTCGAGAATTCTTTGTGGAGGAGGAAATGCTCGACACACAGTAGTGTCCAGTACCGCCCTTACGAACAGGTTGCGCCGAGAGGGCACCAGGTGAGATTTGGGCACATTGATTGAAAAACCCAAGTTGAACAACAGTTGAGATGTTACCCGCAGATGATGAAGCACCATCTCCGGCGACTCCGCTTTGAGCAGCCAGTCGTCCAGATAGGGGAAAACAGGAATCCCCGACCTTCTGAGATGAGCTGCCACTACTGCCATCACCTTTGTGAAGACTTGAGGTGCAGTAGTAAGACTAAACGGGAGGACCGCAAACTGGTAGTGCTGCGACCCAACCGTAAAACGGAGATACTTCCTGTGCGACTTCAGAATGGAGATGTGAAAATACGCATCCTGTAAGTCGATCGACACCATCCAGTCCTCTTGCTGGCAGCACCAGAAGAACCTGAGCAAGGGTCAGCATCTTGAATTTCTCCTGCCTCAGGTAAAAATTCAAGACCCTGAGGTCCAGGATCGGACGTAACCTGCCGTCCTTTTTGGGGATCAGGAAATACCGGGAGTAGCATCCCTGACCCCTTTCCTGCTCTGGAACCACCTCTATCGCACCTTTTTGTAACAGGGCAATAACCTCCTTTTGAAGGAGAAGTAAATGATCCTCCGTGCAAAACCCCTGGCAAGGAGGGTAAGGAGGAGGGAATTCCCTGAAGGGAAGGGCGTACCCATTTTCTACCAGATCTAGAACCCAAAGGTCCGAAGTGATCAATTTCCAATCTCGTAGAAAATGGGTAAGCCGACCCCCCACAGGACCTACATGATCTGGGATGGCGGATCTAGGGCTGCTTTCCCGCATTCCCAGGAGGGGCTGGGGAGGTGGAGGTAGAGGAGGAGGAGGAGGAGGAAGGATGACGTCCGGCTCCACGTTGGCGCCCTCTGCCTTTACCCCTATAGGACCTATACAAGGGGTTTTGTTGTTGTTGCTGCTGCTGCTGAGGCTGTCTGAAACTTCGAAAGGAAGACCTCCCGAAGCCTCTGTATCTTTTATAACCATAGCCTCTCGATTGTGATTGCAGACCCAAAGATTTAGCCGTGGCCTTACTGTCCTTAAATCTTTGCAAGGCAGAATCCGCCTTTTCTCCGAAAAGTCTAGACCCATCAAAAGGCAGATCAAGAAGGGCAGCCTGCACATCGGGAGAGAATCCAGAAGACCTCAACCACGCATGTCTTCTTGTTGCAATGGACGAACCCATCACTCTGGCAACAGAATCCGCCGTGTCCAAGCCAGACTGGATGACCTGGCGAGCAGCAGCCTGAGAGTCCGCTAACACCTCGCTCAGATTTCCCCTATCTTCCTCCGACAACTTAGGAAGAAGCTGTTTGGCAGAGTCCATTAAGGCATGAATATATCTACCCAAGAGACAAGTTGCGTTGGTAGATTTCAATGCCATGCTAGCTGAGGAAAAGATCTTTTTCGCAGACTGTTCCAGCTTCTTGGAATCCCTGTCGGCCGGAGCTTGCGGAAAAGCCCCTGTAGACTGCTTCGAACAAGAAGCCTGTACCACCAAGCTCTCAGGAGAGGGGTGAGATGAAAGGAACACTGGATCTCCAGGAGCAGGCCTATACCTTCTGGACACTGACCTTGAAACTGAAGGAGCAGAAAGAGGGTTGCGCCAAACATCAAGTATTGGCTCAGTCAGAGCATCATTAAAGGGTAAGAGTGGTTCAACCACCGAGGACGGAGAATGGAGCACCTCCGTAAGAAGATTAGGCTCATACTCAGCCATAGGAAGCTGCAAATCCAAAAGTTCCCCAGCCTTCCTGATCACAGAATGGTACGGAGCAACCTCCTTCGAGGGGGAAGCCTTCTGAGAAACAAAGTCCCACTCAGGAGAAACGTCAAGCCCACTTGCCTCACACAAGTCCTCAAACACATCCTCAGTGTCATACACTTCTCCTTCCTCCCTCTCATCCACCTGGTACTGCTCCTCTTCCAACAACCTCTGCGCCTCTCTCCTCGAGCGCATCTTCGGCTGCGGCATCGACGGCGCCACACGCGGCGTCGACGACTCCGGGACCTGCGTCAAAGAAGGATCCATAGCAGTAACCGGCGCCGATCGAATACGAGAAGCTTCTCGGGATGGAGCCGGGGATTGCCCATACGGCGTCGACATCCTCGGAGCCGGTAAGTGCCAGGACGGCGTCGCTGGCATGAAGGGCACAAAGGGGGCCTGTGGATACTGCTGAGGCACATCCAAATTGAATGCCATAGGACCCATGGGATCCGAAGGTGCACCAGAGGGGTATGAGGCCCTGGCGAACACGCCATACATTGCATTGAGAAAATGCGACGGATCTGAACCTGGGGCCAGAAACTGAGGAAGTTGAGCCGGCTCGAGATCCAAACGAGGCACCTCTGGAAACGGAGCCACTGGAGCCGCAGGCGGAGCCGCAGGAGCCAAAGGAACCTCAGCATCAGCCGGATTCGACACCCCCTCTGAAGCCGGTGAGAATCTCGGCGTCGGTGAACGCTCCGGAGTCCCTTTGTATGACGGGGAATGGACCGGAGTCGCCTGAGGAGACACTGAAGGAGAAGGAGAGATAACGTCCTTAGCTCGACGTCGAGGTGTTGGAGAAGGCGACCTCGACTCCACAGCCTTCGACGATCGGCGCCGAGAAGCATGTCTCTTCTTCTTCTTATGCCTTCTCTTGGAGTCATGCAAAGTCGAAGACTTGGACTTCGACCTTTTTCGACCCCTTTTTTAGGTCGAGCCTCGAGTAGCGCGCAAGCGCTGCTCTGGCGAGACTTTAAGTTAGGGGGTTTCGAAAGCTGACCAGACGCTCGTGCGTCATGGCCTTTTCCCTGCGGTTACGCGCACGGCAGACATCTGTTTCCAATTATCGTGCCCAGACGCGGGCGCGATAATTGGAAACACATGCCGGCCGTGCGGGCAAAAGGCCATGACGCACGAGCGTCTGGTCAGCTTTCAAAAGCCCAGGCTGCCGCGCTCGCTCGCCCCCGCTGTCGACGTCTCTGCTGTCCAGCGCTTCACTTGTTATTGCTAGTGGTTGTGAAAGCAGTCCTCATTGAAGTATTTAATCACTGTGTTTTGTCATTTCTGATCTTGAAGTGACTACCTGGCTGTTTCTGTTAAAAAAGAGGAACAGTATTTTCGGGTGAGGGGGTGGCGCTTCTTCCGCCTTTCACTGTCTCTTACTCTGCCCCCCCGCCTCCCCTCTTTCTGAACACTGCCTCTCGCGCCGACATAGTTCGCTCGGATGTGAAGTCTTTTAGAAAGAAGCGAGAGCAGAACAACCTGTCAAACACCAGAATGCAAGGATAATTATTAAATGTATGATCCGAGAGGTACCAATCAATAACTTCGGCAGAGGAGCCAAGTTAATAAAAACAATAGGTATCTTTAATCTGATTGAAGGCGTGAATGAAAGTTGTAACGAACTAACGAGAGAAGGGGGAAAAAAAACAGCTGCAAACAGTGCCGCGCTCTCTTTCACCCTCTCTCTTTCTTACTCACTCTCTTTCTCCCTTAATACCTCTCTCTCTTTCTTGCATTCCCTATTTCTCTCTCTCTCTTTCGATCTTTCTCTTTCTGTCTCTCTCTGATTTATGTGTGCACTAACCAGCTACAGTTCCGCGAAATGAAATGCACCAAACAGTCTGGTTGGGGTAGTGGAGGAGTGGGGGTGTTGTTGGTTACAGCCCCCTCTTCTTAGCAGTCACTGAACACTCATAGCCATGCCGGGGCTTTCATTCTGGGTTATTGTGGGGCGCGAGATCTGCTTTGGGGTGAGGCTGTTTTGAGTTCGCTGTTCTGACATGCTTTCATCTGCAACAGTCCTGGTGTTTGCCCTTTGACCTCTATATCTCCCCATCACCCTTTCCGCTGGTGTAGATGGTGAAGTTGACTGCACTCGATAGTTGGATAGCCCGTGACTGGCTGAAACGACCCCGCCCCAGCCGCCCCCCCCTAAAAGAAGAAGTTGTCTCTCCCATCTTTAACTCACACCCACACTCACAGTTCAACGTCACCACTCCAATCCTGAGGCGCACATATGTTGTGCGGTAGAAAAGCACGTGTGGTGATCTGTAGTGCACAACCATATCTAATGTGCAGTAGTAAGGTGCACTGTGTCGAGAGTGCACACCCTGTTGTGCATCATAACACGGACACACCAATATGCAACACACGCACACCGAGGTGCACCGTGTCAAAGTGTGCACTGTGCTGTGCATTAGGACACACAGTCACCAATGTCAAGAGTGCACACTTTGTTGTGCATCAGAACACGGACACACCAATGTGCAACACGCACACAGCGAAGTGCAATAGGAAGGTGCACCATATCAAATTGCACACTGTGTTGTGCATTAGGGCACGCACTCATCAGTGTGCAACATGCACACACAGAAGTGCAGTAGGAAGGTGCACTTGAGATGGCGCCCCTGCTCTGGACCTGAGCCCCCCAGCGGGCGAGAGCGCGCGCCTGGTGGCAGGGCAGTTGGCGGAGCCACCATTGATTCAACAGGTAAGACATGCATGTCAGAGTCTCCTCTGCTTGTGTGGGGAACAGGGGCACGCGCCTAGTACACATGGAGGCACGAGCCGGCAGGTAAACGGTGGAGGCCTGATGTGGTGGTGGTGAAGGATACCCCAAAGTACTGCCCTCTGCTTCACCCCACCGACACCTAAACCCGGAGTGTTGCATTCTGTCTTGTTTGTTGGGCTCTGTGCATGAACAAATGGCCTGTTACTGGTGAATACATATTAGAGAAACTGCATAATCTTAAACATTTAAAGTCACCAAATCGGGTGAAATACGGGTTTTTTCTTTTTGAAGGGTGAACCCTTTAATATCAATTATCGAGATTAACACTTTTGTGTTGGGTGATTAATTTAAGAGGGTTGTCGGAGATAATGTCACCGGGTGAAGGAGGGAGAACATGAAGTTGTAGTCTCATGGCAAATTGCTATTAAACCAGAGTCTTAATCTGAGCACGGATCCCGGCTTTCCCCGTCAACTAAATTGTGTGATCCTGGTCACACGACTGCATCGCGCTGTATTTGCATGTCTGTCGTGTTTGAGAACTCTAAGAAATCAGCATTTACACCCCAAATAAGCAGCGCCACTGAAATGATGGCTCTGTGCATGAACAAATGGCCTGTTACTGGTGAATACATATTCGAGAAACTGCATAATCTTAAACATTTAAAGTCACCAAATCGGGTGAAATACGGTTTTTTTCTTTTTGAAGGGTGAACCCTTTAATATCAATTATCGAGATTAACACTTTTGTGTTGGGTGATTAATTTAAGAGGGTTGTCGGAGATAATGTCACCGGGTAAAGGAGGGAGAACATGAAGTTGTAGTCTCATGGCAAATTGCTATTAAACCAGAGTCTTAATCTGAGCACGGATCCCGGCTTTCCCTGTCAACTAAATTGTGTGATCCTGGTCACACGACTGCATCGCGCTGTATTTGCGTGTCTGTCGTGTTTGAGAACTCTAAGAAATCAGCATTTACACCCCAAATAAGCAGGGCCGCTGAAATGATGTGATCGTACATTTATTTACGCATTCCTACAGAGTACACTCAACTCAAAAGGCATCAGCGTGCTGTGCAATAGACAACACAAAGCATAGCGTTGTTATACATCATCAACGTAAGGAGCAATGTAACTGGAATCGATTATGTGCATCTAAGACTAAGCATTAAAACCACAGCTCGACACACGAGGAGGGAGGGGGATACAAGACACAAGAAATCAGGAGGTGGGAAATAAACTGTATTAGGCAGTAAAAAATTACACACGAGAGTATGATTAGCCTAACGATAGTGAAGAGGAGAGCAAAAAGAGAATACCTATTGCTAGAGAGAACAACCACTACTCCGGATATAGTTTGAACAAGAACTTTTTTTCAGTTTTTTTTTAACCAAAATTGAGTTAGTGTTCTGAAGGCCTCGCATCAACTGGGAGACCGCTCCAGAGTGTAGGTGCTACACCTGAAAATAATTTCTTTGCTGATTTTTACGATTGTGATGTCACAGCATTTACCACACAATTATGTATTTACCACATTTGCCACATATTCTAGCTTCTGCAGAGTTTGCATATTTTAACACAAAAGAATCTCTAGCTCAAACGTATCGAAAGTTACTGAAAACGTAGCAACTTCTGTTGCCCTGCGGTGGCTGGCCCTTAGCTTCACAGCGGTAGGTCACCTTTCAGTTACAGATTGCTGCATTTAAGTGTTAACTTGAGGTCAACCATTGCCTAGACATTATTAACATCTAAAAAAAATGCAACACAGTGAAATAATACTGCCTTCAAGCCTGACCCATGATGGTAAGATTATAGTTTTATGAAGCACATTTTCTTCAGTTTTTCTAAAATGAAAAAAATCTCATATTAGTCACCCGGCCATGCCATAATTTACAATTGACTCAGTCGCAGAGTGAGCTTTTGAAAATGGTTCAACCACCTGTCTGCCTTAGTACATATAAGGCTTTAGAACATAATCTGCTGTGAGCCAAGGTGTACTCTACAGGCTGTCTATAATGTAATTTTCTTTATTAAATATCACTACCAGATATTATAGGTGTCTACAGGCTCAAGCCGTACTTTAATTAGGGCCCAATTAAATGAAATTCTTTTGCCCCCAATCTGTAAGATTTGTGTTTTTGTTGTACTGATTATGAGAATGTTATGTTTGTATTAAATAAGTTTCAAGAGATCAGTGCCTCTGAAGGGCAGTAATAGTCCTGTCTAAAATTAGCAAATCATCTGCATGAAGTAAAAAATTGACTAGAAAAGGGGTATTACCCAGATCAGTGAGAGTTGGCGCTTTGGATCAAAAAATAAGATGCAGAATGTTTGCTGGACATGGGTCACGAGGAGAACCAGATTTAATAGTGGAAGCAATCAACAGAGGCATCAGTTAAAATGAAACCGCAAATAGCACAGATTTTATCATGGAAAAATAAAAAAGGTAATTACGTAGGTCTTGAATGGTACAATCAAATTGGAATAGCAAATGGGCGGGAGGAAGGAATTGGCAGTTTTAAAGATCGCTTTGGCCGAGCTGTGGGAGGTATATTATAAGTATCTGGAAGTTCTGATAGTTTTTTAAATATTTTGTAAGTTTTGTATGAAAGTTTTTACTTGTAGCTTGATAATCATGCCTCCAGAGTTGTTCAAGAGCCTGACAATGTCTAACAAGCATTGGCATAGCCAATAGGTCTCGCCTTTGGGACCTTATAAGTGTTTAGCCATGCAACGGTTGATGTTGTTGCACCAAGGATATTGTGCTGCATAACTAAATACTTATAAGGTCCCAAAAGCGAGACCTATTGGCTATGCCAATGCTTGTTCTTTCCTTGCCTTGGCCATATACAGCTTGGCCTCCCGCTCCTTCAGAGCCTTCGGGTTCATCTTCCTGCAGGAAGGACAGCCCTCGAC
The DNA here is from genome assembly GCA_963921515.1 of Calotriton arnoldi. Classification (NCBI taxonomy): domain Eukaryota; kingdom Metazoa; phylum Chordata; class Amphibia; order Caudata; family Salamandridae; genus Calotriton; species Calotriton arnoldi. The sequence continues at coordinate 729,164 of CAWUFW010004703.1, forward strand.
GTCGTGGTCAGACGACAAACACCAAAGACAGTCTTCATGCGGGTCCGTAATAGACATATGTCCTCCGCATTCCTTACAGGGCTTAAAGCCAGACTTCTTCGGGGCAGACATGCCAAAGAGAGAAAGATACAATCCAAATAACAAAGTATCCAGTCGAAAGTATGGAGAGTCCCAGAAAAAACCGTTAGCGTCGACAGCGCGGAAAAAGGGAACTGACGTCATCACGCCGACATGGTCTTCTTATGGCTCCAGTGACGTCATGCGGAGCCGCGTGCGGAGCCATGGCTTCGTGACGACCTCGTCGGCGTGGAGAGCTAGGAAAAATTTCCGCGGAATGCTGACGCAGGGGATATTCATAAGGTGAGGAATCCACAGGCAGATGTATCCATCAGAAGCAAGTTTCTCTTGTTCAGGAAGGAAATCCAAGCTTACCTTCTCCCAGACATCTTTTGCCTCTAATACATGTTGTTCCTCCTGTGCAGTCCCTAGAACTACTCTAAGACGTTTTTCAGAGTCTTTACATCCTTCACATCTCTCTACCCATTCCCTAACTTGGCTGTCCATGAGAGGCCACCAATAACTCTCCCTCAACCTTTTTATGGTTAATGTGTGACCCAAATGTCCTTCATGTGCCAAACTAATCAATATCACACGTATTTCAGCAGGTGGCAAACATCTCTCCTTTCTCATAATATGACCATCAGCATTTACAGATAACTTGTCCACTATTTTAAAAAATGGCCTCACTCCCTTCGGTAGATTATTCTCTCTCCTCACACCACCCCTGCCTAAGTGCCCAACCTCCTTTAAAGTGATATCATGTTCCATCCCCTTGACCCAATCCTTCCTTGGAATCGAACAACCAAAATCCTCCGTGGCATCTTCCAAGTTCGCCACCACCTCCTCAGTGGCCAATTCACTGACCTCAGCCGCTTTGTCCCGCAACCTTGACAGACAATCAGCTACTTGGTTTCTCAAACCCAGAACATACTCTACTCTGCATTCAAACTCCTGCAACCTGACAGCAAGTCTCACCAACATCCCTGAACAGTTCTTTGTACCTCCTGGCCCCAATACTTTAAGTCGTGGTTTATGGTCAGTTCGTAGAAGAAACACACTACCCCACAAAAACACTCTGAAATGACTTGTGGCCCAAGCAGCTGCCAATGCCTTACGCTCAATCATGGAGTAGTTACGCTCCGCTTGCGTCAAAGAATGCGAAGCAAAAGCTACAGTCTTCTCCTTGCCATGCATTTGCACCAGGACCGCACCTATTCCTACAGCACTTGTAACAACAGTAACAACTGTTCTCGCAGCACTTCGGAATGGTGCCAACACATTTGCATGTGCAATGTCACTCTTAACCACCGAAAAAGCTGTTTGTTGCTGCTCACCCCACTTGAACCTTTTTCCTTTACTCAATAACTCTCTCAATGGTTCAGTCTTGTGTACGAACTTAGAGTAATACTCTACAAGGCTCATGCAGGATCTTAGTTTCTACCTATCATGCGGCACCTGAGCATTTATTATGGCACTAACCAAATTCACCCTTGGCTTCACCCCTTCCCTCGTCACCAGATGTCCCAAGTACTCTACCTCTTGCATGAGAAATTCACACTTCTCCTTACGCAGAGTTAAACCCACTTTACTAATGAAAGTTAAAACCTCACCCAACACCTGATTGTTCTCCTCCACATTCTCTCCAAACACCAAGATGTCATCCTAGAACACAACAGCCTTGTCCAGCCCTGAAAGTACATTAGACATTAATCGCTGGAACACACTCGCACCAGAGCACAAACCAAAGGGAAGTCGACAGAATTGAAAAGTGCCCTCATTTGTACTGAAAGACGTGAGATGTTTGGAGTGTTCACGGAGTCTCACGTGAAGGTATGCACTCATCAAGTCTAGTTTTGAAAAGAATTTAGCTCCAGACAACATGCGAATCAGTTCATTGATATTTGGCAATGGAAAGTTGTCCATTATGACATTCTCATTCAGACTGCACAAGTCAACACAGAACCTGAGTGATCCATCAGCCTTCTTCGTAATAATGACCGGAGACAACCACTCAGCTGCTTCAACCGGTTCTATCACTTTGTCCTCCAAAAGTTGTTGAATTATCTCTTTCACCTTCCGTCTTGCTGCCATGGGCACTCTTCTGGCAACGTGTTTACCGGTACAGAGTTCCTCTTGAGTTTGATGACATGCTCATAGTTCACAGCCTCCCCATATCTTTTCTCAAAGACTCCTTTATGCAACTCTAAGCATTCATTCACCCCCAATGCATCAACAACCATCACTTGATCCATAGCCCGTGGATTCACCACAATGTTCAAGTCATATTGATCAATCCAACTGAGAATGGGTAGACCTTCCCTAGCAACATATATCTTTCCCATTGTCTGCCTTCCTGCAAACGTGTTTTGCCCCGACATGAACCCTACAACACTTATATCAGCTCCCTGGTACCCTTTTAAAACAACATTCAATGCGACCAACTTCTCTCCTGGCCACGTTGCGTCAAACAATTCCTGTGGGACAATCGTATACAGTGAACCTGTGTCCACCATCAAGGGTACTAAGCATCCATTGATGTTAAAGTCAGCCTTTGGGCGTGTCCTCCTCCTTTCATCTTCTTCCACATCACCAACGGCACTCTCCTCCTGAACAACAAAAACTCTGTAACCTGCTTGTTCTTCCACCATAGCCACTTTCTTCTCCGATTGCTTACACATGCGTGCTAGATGCCCCTTCTTGCCACATTTCCGACAATCCTTGTCAACAGCGTAGCAGTGATTGGAATCTGCCATATGATAGCTACTCCCACATCTGAGGCAAATGCGAGATCTAAATTTCCCTTGTGTATTTCCATATCCCCTAGAATTGCTTTCTGTTGCTGCCACTTGTAGACGCTTGAGTTTTATTCCTAACTACATTGACACTTTCCAAATCATCCCCAAGCCTCGCAACCTCACTCTCCTTGTTGCCAAAACCTGTAATCTTTATCTCACGCATGCACTTTTCCGACTCCTCTACTACTTTTGCAATAGCTATTGCATCTTTGAGAGCTGGATTGCTTGAGGCCCACAACCTCTCTTGTATTTTTTTACTATTGCACTGCACAATTAACTGATCTCTGATCATCTCTTCAGTCATAGCACAGAATTGGCACTTTGCAGAGAGCTCCCTCATCCGTGCAACAAAGTCATCAATAGATTCATTTGAGCGTTGTGGCTGGGTATAAAATTTGTGACCGTGCATCACCACATTGACTTGCTTAGCAAATCTAGTCTGTAAGCGTAACACAGCTTCCTTGTAGACATCCACCATTGCGCCTCCTTGTGCATTTCCAACAGGTGGCAGGTATTTAAAAATATGTTGTCCCTCCATGCCCAATGACCCTAATAGTAATGCTTTTTTCCCTAGAGCTGGAAACCTAGCCCCATCCAATGCTAGGAGGTAATTTTCGAAACAGTGAATCCAATCCTCCCATTCAATAGGCGGTTCCACAGGTAGCATCAGAAAAGGAGGTGGAGTTACAATGGCTGTACAAAGATCCTTTTTCTATTTTTGCTTTGGAAATTAATTTTCTGCTGTGACCACAAGATGGCAGTGTTGTGCAAGAAATATCACCAAACGTAATTTCTCGTTGAAGTGGGAGGTGTTAAGCTCAATGAAGGCCAATAAGCAGCTCTAACAAAACAACAAAGGAGAAGTAAGGAAACCTCCGACAGACCAATGAGTGGGTGAGTGGCCTACAACCTGCCCCCTTCACTCCAACCGATAGCGACTACTGCAGTCAGTGCTTCAGGTACGGCAACATTTCCTAATATCTGGCAGGATGTGACGCGCTTGACCACACTAGGTTCGTACTCCTTTCCATAATTTTGAATCCTTTTGTATAACTTTGAGCTCGCTTGCCGGCTCATACGATATGCAGGCTCTTGCCCGCTGCGCTCGTGCTGCCACATGCACTCGCCTACCTCTTTCGCGAGTCGTTCATTGTGCGACGCAGCACTTTTCATCCGCTGCCGCCTGCCGCTCCCTTCTCAGGCTCACGAGTCGACCCCCACACTGCTGCCTCTCAGCTGATCGTGCTGCTGCAACCTCGCACGTACCTTCACCCTGGTGATGTCGCGCTCTGCCTCACACGCTGGTCTTGGACAGTTGCTCCAAGCATGGTCTTGCACATTGGTAGGCCTCCGCACCGCTGCCTCACAGCCAGTCACGCACCAAGCCTCCCTTTCCTTCCTCGCACTGGCTCACCTCCTAGTGTCCACAAAAGGGCCAAAAGCGATGTACTGTGCTAATTAAAGCATGCATGTGAACTTTCACTCTCAGCTCAGCCGATCTGGTGGTGACACTCCAAACACGCTTGAGTTCCTGGTGTGCTAACCGGTCCCTCTGGGACAGCACTGTGCCTGACCCAATCGTCGGCAAAATTGTTATGATCCATGCCAGTACACGAACACAGCTTTCTTCACCACATAGATTTATTCATCAGAGGTAAACCCCACACCACAGTCGGGCCAGGCACAGCTGGCCCACCAACTGTCAGAACAACCCATAGAACACCCTGACATCATCGAGGAATGCATTTACATCATAAAGAGAAGCAGCCCCAGCCTAGCTGGAACTGCCAAAATACATTATAACAGACTGGTCCCAAGCAATCAATTACACCTCCCCATGATCAACAGGGTTCTAGCCAGATCCGTCGTCATAGGCCACTCAAATAATAGTTGTCTCTTTTTGGCAATCAAAGGTATGGTATCCTCCCCTCTTGGAACTTGCGATAGATTTCCCCATTCTCCTATCCTCCTTTTAAGATCTCCTTCTGGACCCGTAGGGTCGCGCTCAGTATAATTCTGAACAACTCTCTTTCCTTAACAGCCTTCCCAACCTTACCTAGGCATTTCGGCAGAAGCTTCAGATTATATCAGCAATTCATTGGCCCCAGGCACTATCAAAGCCTACAAGTCATCCTGGTCTCTTTGGTTTAGCTGGTACCAGAGAAGAAATGTTAATACCCTAGTAAAACCTACTGCATAGTAAATCATTACTCTTCTGCAATTTCCATTACCATCCACATGTCAGTGGAGAACCAGTAAAAGAGCATCCCCTCATATGTCATCTACTAAAGAGAGTAAAACTTTCTAATCAACCTATTCAAAAGTACAGTGAATTATGGGTCGTTAACTTGGTTTTGCAATTGTTCATTTCTTGACCAGACAACGTTTCTCTTTCCCTCAAAATGCTTTCAGACAAATTCACTGTTACTGTGCTTAATTTCCATCAAACGTTCATCTGATTTAAAAGCTTTAGACATTTCATTTCACTCCCACAGGAATTCTCTTCAACATCAGAAGACTACACAAAACCAATTTGACTTCTGTGTTTTACCCCTATTTTCCCAACCAATCCAAATTATGTGTGGGAAATTGTCTTGAAGTTTATGAACAAAAAAACAATACATCTCAGAACGTTCTCTTACACCCAAACTCATTTCCTTCAGGAAACCCACAAAACCATACCTTCCCCCACCCTTGCCCGTTGGTTTAAATGGAATAGGTCCCTTTCTGGTACTGACACCTCCATTTTTGGAGCCCATTCCGCCCCGTGGAGCCATGGCTTCCAAGGACTTCTGTGCGGGTTCCCAGTTAGAGGACATTCTTAGATCGACCGTCTGGTCTAATGATGCTATTTCTCACACTTTTTTTGTACACCAGTTAATACGGCATCTTCTGTAGTAGTTAATATGCTTTAAACAAGCATAATATGAGCCCCGGTCTCGCCATAAAAGGTAGATTTTCCTAGTAATTTATAAAGGAAAGTCTTAATTTTATTAAAGATACGGAGGAGAGTATTAACCATCCACAACACTGTATTATTTATGGTTTTCCCCACTCTAACAGTTTAATCTACCCCACCATCCACTCCCTCATAAGACGCTTAGTCTCCAACGACTCTCCATCCACAGATCCTACAGAGAAACCAACTCCTGCCTGGTCCGGTCCTTCCACGGTTTCTTCTCTGTAATCTCGATCTATTTGGATAGACTCTGTTCAAGACATTTTTACTTTCATCTTAGCTATTTCTATTGTGTTTTGCATATAGCCTATGTTCAATACTTACTCATAACGTCTCGCACAAGAGGGCTGCTTGCAGCCAAGTTAAGTATAATAGACTATTCTTTAGTCCTGAGTGGTTGTTGTTCTTCAGGTCCACTGGCCTGTTGTTCCTTGGCCTCATGGGACAGGTAGTTTTCTAAGTTTCTCGACTGAGGCTATTCAATAAAGCAAGACAAGGGACAGCATAATATTCTCCTCCGTGTCTTTAATAAAATTAAGACTTTCCTTCATAAATTACTTGGAAAATCTACATTCTCCTTGACCTCACAGCAGTGTTTGATACTGTGGCTCTCCTCCTTGACAGCATACACTCCAGGATAGCCAGGAGTAGTCTCGTACTCAGCTGGTTCAGTTCATGCAAGGTGTTGTCAAAAAGTGAGCTTCTATTACTAGGGTGTTGTTGTAGACCAGCATTTGTGAACACTTAGCATAGCGCTCAGATGCCAGGATATCACCTAAGAGTAGTAGGGATAGCCAAGGAGGAGCAGAGGATTAGTTAGTTTCTTCAAATATGATTGGTGTAACTCCTTGTGAACATGGTATACTGAATAGTTAACTTTATTATTAAGAAATTGTAACACAATTCTACAGGGAAAGAAGGCGGATTTGCTCATAAAGCTGCTTGGTACCAGTACGAGATGGCACCTACGGAATTATACCGCTACCTACAAATTAGGCATGCACTTAAGTCCATCATCCCGCCAGACACTGTCCTTCCGGAGGCCTCCCCACTGGAGGATAGACTTCTAACGGAACGTATAGACAAAAAAGCCATATCCCTAACCTACCGGAAAAGTATTAATAATCTACCAGACCCAACACATAGTCTCCGTAAAAAATGGCAGGCCAGTATTGGAGAAGTAGATGAGACTGACTTTCAGGAAGCGCTAGAATCTCCACGGAAGGTAGCGATCTCCTCGAAACTACGCTTAATACAACTTAAAGTACTCCACAGAACTTACCTACCCAGGGTCATCTTGTCCAAAATAGGGAGGACTGATACTCATCTCTGCCTGCGGAACTGTGGTGCAGTGGGCATATTCTATCACACGATATGGGAATGCCCAATAATTTCAACTTACTGGGAGACAATCATGAGCACAGTGGCACAAGTTAGTGGGGCACCCGTGCCACCAGACCCCAAACGATGTCTCCTGAACATATGAGAGGCAATGGACCTCAATCGCAGGGCTCAAGACTGGGCAACACTTGGTATGACAATAGCCAAACGTAACATTGCCAAACATTGGGGAGCGCAAAAGGCGCCAACATATGGGGAGTGGTGCAATAACATGGACTGGGCTATGGTGGCTGAAAAGGAAGTATATATACACAGAGGTTGTCCCAAGAAATGGGAACGGGTGTGGGGAGGCTGGAATAAATTCAGAGGGAATATTTGTACGTTACCACCTGAAGACCCCTCATTAGAAGACAGTGATTGATATGTTGTGCCAAGTACTGCAGGACTTCACAATTTAATAACATTACAACTTTGAGTAGATACTTGTGGATTCAATGAAACTGCGAAAATGTAAAACTATGTATACCTATACTTCATTTCTATATGTACCATTGTTACAAGTCGTACATCTAATAAAAAGAGTTTTTTTAAAAAAAAGCTGCTTGGTAACACGACCTTACAAAACGTGGACACGATGTACCATTGGAGAAGCAGTACATGGGAAAGTATCCTAGGTCATGCTTATCTTACGTTGGTGATTCATAGATCACAAGCACACGTGTTTGTTTACATTCTGATCACCCTATTTTGGCTAGAAACAGTCCTGGGAACCAGCCCTTCCACCCTTTAAGAGAGAGCGAGAAGGTATGCATTGCACTAGGAGCAAAAACACCTCCATAGACGTGATATATGGAAAAGTACAGTGAGGGGCTAGAAAGTTCTCAAGTGAGAAGATTCTAGTAGGGACAATTGCCAGTTTTTACAGACATTAGACTATACAATACGCACCTAGTGGAGAAGTAGAAGGTTCTCAAGTGAGAAGATTCTAGCTTTTACAGACATAAGACTATATAATACGCACTTAGTGGAGACTCAACATTGAATTGGGTCACACGGTTTTGTCACATAGGAAGCTATTGTTCCATGGTGCGGCTCAAAATCTAGGCTTGAACTGAACATCAAGTGGGTCTCTGCACACCAGTGCAAAGACTGCAACAGGAAGTATCTGATGGATTGTCTCTTTGTTGCAACTGTCATTTTATTCCTCATGAGAAATATTAATTGCTTATTTTCATCATTAGCCTTTCTGTTATAATAAATGCATACAAAAACCTCTGCCCCAATGTTCGGTGTAATTCCTTATGTTGAGGGTTGCAAGATTCCACTTGTGTCTTAAGGCCTCTGTGCCTGTGCTTTGAGATTCAACTGTTACTGCCAAGTTTGGTTATTTTTTTAGAAACTGGCAAATGCTGGATGGACATTTGGTTTCCTGACATAAATAACCTTGGACCTAAAAGTACCATCCATCACGCGTCCCAATCAGGTGCCCCAAGGAGCTCTGCCCTTGCCCCTTTTATGTTCAACATATACATGTTCTGCTGATTGAGCTATGCATTTGTTACCATGAATAAGGTGATGACACAGCTGTGCAAACCTCTCAACCCATCAACAGATTCTGCACACTTGATTAAGTCACATCTCCATCTACCCGTGGATAATACAGTTGCATCAAATTGAATTCAGCCGAAGCAGCGTTTCTACTCCTCATCTACAACCCAGATAGAGTTCACTTGGTTGTGGCTCAGTTTCCTGGAAGCAAGGAATCCCTAAAACTGGCCACCACTGCCACGTCCTTCAGAGATTTCTGCTGAATAATCAGCTCTGTCTAGGCTCACACATTAAGAAAATTCCCAATTTACCCAAACCAGCAGAATCGTTTTTGTAGTATCAAGCTGTGTACCCCTGAAAAAATGTAAATACATTTATTTAAATAAATTTAAAAAAGACAGTACATATATCAGTCATTTTTTGCATCGACTACAGCAAAGCTGTCCTGACCAGCTTGTACAAAGTTATAGTCGTTGCCCTCAATAACACAGCATGCCTCATCCCAGGCTCTTTCAAATACGACCACATCAACTCAGAAGTGTAAAATCTTAAATAGTTCCCCAAGGATTCCTGGCCCAGAACAGCCTGCCTTATTTACAAGGATGTCCACTCGAGCACTTCCAAATAACTGCTGCTTATACTTAACGCTATGGATTCACTTTCTGGATTCCTGCACTACCATGCTCTCCTAACTTGTTCTTCTCACCAGTGTATCATCTCCTTCGAATTTTATCACATTGTGTTTTGCACCCTGTACAGACACTCATTGATGCAATTCAGTTTCTTTTATATTCTATACATTTTCACCTGCAATCTATTCTTAACATCCCTGAAGAATGATCCTACGTAGACTTTGGTGAGTATATGTAAGGATATTGGTAAGAATCTTGACAACAATTGTGTTTTGAGGAAGAATACGTAATCAAGTTATGCAAGTGGATTGGTTACTGGTTTTCCCCAGGCTATTCCTGTGATCACATTATTCTTCTGGGACCATTTGGGCTAACAGAAGTCTGCTGAGCTTGTGTTCTGGGAGATTAGGATGGAATAATCTGGATATTGGCCAAGGACAGATTTTTGGTCTTCACTGAATAGTGTCCCAGATCTCGTTCCCCTGCCTGGACATGAATTAAACTACCATGTTGTCGGCCTTAATCAGGATATTTTTATGCTAGTAATGTGAGAAACTACTCGAGGGCAAGATGCATTCCTCTCTGCTCTCGCATGCTGTTATGATAGTTTTTTCCCTTCCGGACCATATTCCTTGAACTGCAAATTGGCTAATATGGTCTCCTATCCCATAATGAATGCATCTGTGGATGGAACTAGCCTTTGAGAGGACTATCAGTAACAGGCTCTATTGATGATGATACAGCAAGCAGAAATAAGTGAATGTCATATTTTCTTCCTGTTTTTCTGATCTTGAACATAGCTGTCTAAGCCTTCCCAGAAAGGTCTTATGGGCATACATAAGAGGGACAATAGGCAGTGACAAAATGTTTATGACTATGGAATGGATCAGTTTGAGGGACAATGCTTTTTCTGATGCAGAGATTGTCTCTCCAGGCAGGGACATACATTTACAGCTCAGGTGTAGGAATTCATTTGCTGGCTTGCTTCCAGAAAAGTGGTTGGTCAGTCTTGTTCGACAGTCTTGATATACCCCCCCCACCACCACAATTTCCAATAATGCAAATAAACAGCACAGATGTGGCTGATTTCCAGACAGCTGTTCATTTTCCTCTGTCCCTTGCTGCTTCACAAACCACTAAGACTGGTAGCCAAGGGCTGTGAGCTCAAGGGGTTACTATAACCGTGCATACAGACAACATGTTCAATACTTACTCATAACTTCTCACACAAGCAAAGAGGGCTGCTTGCAGGCAAGTTAGGTATAATAGACTATTCCTTAGTCCTGATTGGTACATTGTACTACTGTTGTTCTTCGTTCCCATTGGCCTGTTGTTCCTTGGCCTCATGGGACAGGTCGTTTTTTAAGTTTCTTGACTGTTGCTATTCAACAAAGCAAGTATTTGTGTCCGAGATAGACAACACACTCAAATGTCGCATTCAGATGACCACATTTCTTTTCAGGACCAAGGTTTCCTCAACGACTTCAAAAGGAATAGACAACAGACAGTGCAGCTTTTAGTAGCTTGAAAGTATGCATATAACATTTCAGGCTTAAATGGTTGTGTGGGGGTTCCAGTTAGACAGATCTGTTTGCATGCAAACTAAATTCTACACAACACACTTTCAGTCAGTAACCGGGCACAGAAGCATTGATGACACATGGATTTCTGCAACACTGGTGTCTAGTAATAGATTATTATCCAAATGAGAGGAACCAGGTGCTTTTTAAGCAGGTCCTGCAAACGTACTCCCAACCGAGGACTAGATATAACTGAAGGGTATGCAGTTCCGAAGTGGGAGTGTTCAGGTCTGTGAAAAAGTGCCATCACACACCCCGAAGGATGTCATGCTTCATCATATGGGCTTGCTCCTCGTCGGGCCGGCGCTGCAATGCCCGAAGGGCACCCGCAAAGGGGCTCTTTGGCGGAGATCTTTTTGTTGAAGCCGTTTGGTGTGAGTGGGTATGTGGAATAAGTAGTGTAGTGAGTGCAGTGTGGTATTAAAACAGGTTTAGGGAGACCCAATTGCCTAAATTGTATTCCTATGGCTCACTAACTTTACTAAAAACAAAGACGCCCTAGCCAGGTACAATGATCCTAAAAAGCGTGCGTGGTGTGTAAGGCCAACCTGTTTCTTGCCTAAGGTAGCCCCTAACGGGTCTAGTGGCAATTCATCAGGACCAGTGGTTAAAGCGAGTTGTTACTCGGGAAGCAGAGGCGGGGTAGGAAGACGGCTAGTTGCGACGCCGCCTTGTGTCGTGAGTAACGACTCGCTCTGCTTAAACGCTCCCGTCAGCACTGACCTGCATTATTTGGGGTCTTTTAATATCCGGTAAATCGGACCTGGTATTCAATCGCAAAGCTGGTAACTATTGCATTCCTTGTACTCGGAGCACCAGCATTGCAGTAGTGTAAGACTCATTATAATTTCTTTTTAACCACTGGGCACTACACTACTTATCCGTTCCACATACCCACACGCACCAAACGGCTTCAACAAAAAGATCTCCGCCAAAGAGCCCTTTCGCAGGTGCCCGTCGGGCATTGCAGCACCGGCCAGACGAGGAGCAAGCCCATATGATGAAGCATGACATCCTTCGGGGTGTGTGATGGCACTTTTTCACAGACCTGAACGCTCCCACTTACACTTAGGAACTGCATACCCTTCAGTTATATCTAGTAATAAATTATGCCTTCTCTCCCCTTGTGATAATTCCCAAGGTTCTGACCCAGGTCTCCCTCCAAGACACAAGACCATGTGATCATGTCACTCTTTTAGTGCAAGCACTGTTTCTATCTATGGTGGAACGTGTTACAAATTATCAAAGAGGTACACTCCAATATTGGCAGGCACTCCCAGACTGTATGAAAGAAGCTGCCATCTGCTGATCTGCATATGAGGTATGTTGGGGACAATTCCTTGCCCTTTCACCTGAGCATGTCAGAGGTGTACAAGACCCTTTGTAGAAATTGGAGTTGTTGGAGGAGATATGGGGTAGAAATGACCACCTCCTTGGGCAACACAAGGGCATCCCACAAAACCTTATCTGTCAGGGGACAGACATCACCTTCCAAGCCTCTCATAATTTTAGTAACGTGAGAGAGACATTAATAATCATGGTTTAGTATGTCAGTTTTTTTGTATGCCAATGGGGGCCCATCGTTACTTTGGCCTCAAGGACATTGAAATCTTCCCCTTCGTCTAGGCTTTTGAGCTAGGAGCGAATGGCGTGCCTGAACTGAGATTTATGAATACTGAATTAAGTTTGGAAATCTAAAAACAATCACAAGAGTGATTGACTTGGTATGTCTTTGAGTCGAGTTATCTCAACCACCCATGGAAACACATGTAAGAGGAGATCATTTGTGGCCCAACCCTTTGCAACTGGTTTACACATAATGAGTCCTTCCAAAAGCTGATGACCCGTTTACCACAGGAAACTCCTGAATAACACCAGTAAAGGAGCATGGTTTGTTCCCAGTAAATAACTACTGTTGAAGAAAGAAGATGATTAGTCAATTAGTTTGTGTCAATACATTTACCCCAAATGCCAATGGTTTCAAGAAAATCATCAACTGGAACATTCTGGCTACACTGGTTTCCCTGAAAAGGAAAAGAAGCATAAAAGACAAACTGCTGAGAGCTCATTTACAAATACACAAATTCAGACTTGACCACTGCTACAAACATTTGGAACAAAAAGACCCTGTAGGATACCGTAGATATGGAAATGCTCCTGCTGTGACTCGACCATCACAAGTGATTTCTTAACTTACCAACAAAGGAAGATCAAGCCTACCGACTTCTCCAGCTGTAGTACTAAAAATGTCATATGTGGAATAATAATGTTTCAGAAAGATGTATATGTAGGGAAAATGAACCAAGAAAATATGGAAAGAAGAAGGCAATACAAGTCCAGCATCAAGTGTAAAGTAGAGAATACACTGATGGTTAACTAGTTCTTAAAAGAAAAACACAAGTTAAGTGACTTCAAATGGACAATTTTGAAGATCACCAAACAAGATTCTAGAGGGGGTGTGATCTAAAAAAGAAGAAGTGATTATTTTGCATCTAAAAAAAACCCATCAGGGCTGAATGAAGAGTCAGAGTTACATAAAAGGTACTCCAATCAACAATATGCAAATGCAAGAAAAGAGAACATCTCCTTAAGCATACTGGAAGCCTACATGCAAGCTCGCTATTTATCAAAGATCTACAGAATATTTGAATGCCATAGCCAAAAGAGGATGTAATGAACAGTGTAAATGGTCCTCACAGTGTCTGGACATTCATCAAGAGGCCAGCACCACCAAACATTTACAAGTACCTTCAAGACAAATCTTAAGTATAAATGAAAACTTTATCAAATTCATGAAAATTATTTGCACAATTGTGTTCAGTTCATATGTCAGCAAACCATGCCTTGCTTGTTCAAAGTTTTTAAAAATTGGCCAAACCACAAACCGGTCCAAAGCAACCAGACACTCTTATATAAACTGCCAGTGGCTTCACAGAAATAACACAACCATCACTCATGCTTCACATAATAAACACAGAAGCTGGGCTAGCACAATAACAGCTACTCCACAGAGGAGGAGGCCTTTTAAAATGGAAGGAGCAGTGGGCATTCGATTGAGTCCCTGTAGCAAAGTTCAATTTAAATCAGGCCCTCCTACTCTTCACACTTACAGAAAATCGAATGATAAATACCATGGCAGTAGGTTAGCAGACGTTCCCACTGCACGGGATCCCGTACAGAAACACAAATCCTGATGAGAGAACCACAAAAAGTGGAACCAAAGTCATCAGAGGTATGCTTCATAACTTTTCCATCTGATGAACCATATGTCCTCTGGGGAAACCCAAAAAACACAGGTTATTTCGCTTCACCCTGTCCTCAGCGTCCTCCGCACTGTCTTTCAATGTCTTGGATGTTGTAAAAGGATGAGCAAAATAGGTTTGTAGTTGCTCAACTGTATCCTCCAGGTAGCAGATTAAAGTGTCTGCCTCTGGGGCTATGTTGCCTGCAATGCAGAGGTCTTGACGCTAAGGTGACTTTTCAATGCTCACATCACCAACTTTTCCATCGAGCGCCTTATGGGATGATTGGTGTGCCTTAAGTAGAACTCTGGGCGATGAAAAGGAATTAATCTGTCCAGAGGAGAAAGCAGCTTGCTCAGAGTCAGTCTCAGTGGTTAATACAAGAGGGGGGCGGGGGTTAAATTCTGTGTATTTGTCTAGGTTTTGCTGGTGTGGAATGTGATTCACTATGTCTTTTGCTTCTCACACCACATAGTCACATTGTTGGGGAAAAGGTATTTAGGGTCTTGCAGGACCTGTGACTACAGGCGGTAAACACCAATGGGTGGGTCAGGAGGGGACCCTATGCTTCACAAAAATAAATGTGAGGTTCTAACATGTTTGTCCCAGCAATAATAAGGAAAAAAATGTAACCATCCAAAATCCACAGTAGGCACTCTTCCTCAGTAGGGTCTAAGTGTGCCCCACTGCAATCAAACCCATATGTATGGGTGTAGATAAGGGCCTGGCCACACTCAGATGACTGTGTTGGAGCGGAGTAGAGGTAGTCTTTTCCACTACTGAGTGTACCCCACCAAGAGAAAGGCAGGCCATATGGGACTACTGCGGAAGAATATTCTAAATCTGTCCCAGGAAGTGGGCCTCAGGTGAGGTATAGTCTTCTTCAGTTCCACCGTTTTGCCAGTGCCAGGATATAGACCAGAGCACCTAGGCTCACAACCCTTGGCTCAGCATCCAGGGGTCAAAGGACAAGGTGACCTCCAGAAGTGACAGGCAAGAGGGGGGTGGGGGGGAAGAGGGGGTGAATAAATGTGACCCTTGACTGCAACCGTTTGTGATCATGGCAACAGCTGATGAAAACATGGGCAGGGGGAGGAGTGTCTAAGACCCATGGATATACCCCTGTAGATCTGACAGTGCACTCCATACAAGACACCAAAAAGCAGGAGGGTGCTGGTGGTGGGGACCCTTCTCTGCCTCCAGCCACCGCTTGAAGAGCAGGCGAAAAGCACAAACAGTGGGTAGTGTGGTTCCTCTCATTAAGGAGATGCTGATGCATCCCACACACGCTGTTGCACAGCCACTTTGGGCTCACGGAGCATTTGGCAAGGTCTCTTTCAGAAGTATCATTTGGTGAGAGGTAGGGGGGAATGGGCAGCATGTAACAAGTTTCCAGACCACCCCCTATGGCTGTGGATGTAGCTAGTAATAACGAGGGAGTGGGTCTCCCCCTGTGCCTGTAGCTGCTCCCCTGCAGATTTGGCAGGACACTCCTTGGGAGGTTCCAAGAAGGAGAAGCACAAGCAGCCGGCAAGCAATGCAATTACTCGGGAGGGGGGCAATTGGTGCGTCTTCCACCAACTGCTGGCTGCCATTTTAAATCTCCATAGCCTGGTACCCAAAGCCCTGCAGGGCTTGTCTGGCCTGGGTCCCAGTAAGCACTTGGATCCCCACAGAGTCTGACTTCTCACACCAAGTGAGCAGGGCAAGCAGGGGAATTCTTTGTGTTGAGTGCATCAGCCTCAACAGGCAATCCTGCAAGTTAAATATCTTCTCCAACAGCAGTAGCTGCCGACATCGCTGGTTCCCCCCACTGACAGACTATTTGTCCTGTGTCCATAATTCCTGACCTGGCCGCCTAGACTCTGCTCTCTGGTGGCACCAGGCTTAAATCGCGTATTCCACACCAGCCCACCTTTCGTCTTGGCCTGGGCGTGGCAAGCAGGGGAAGTCTTTGCGTTGAGTGTGTCAGTATCAACAGGTAATCCTGCAAGTTAAATATCTTCACCCACAGCAGTAGCTGCCAACATCGCTTGTCTTTCTCCTCTCAGCATCTATCAAAAAAATATGACCCCAATCTTTTAGGTTCCTTAAAACTGGAGTGCTTCTCACACATTCCAATCCCCTCAGGCAAGTCCTTATGCTTCACTCTGCACTCAGTTCTTGCTAAAAAGATGGACACACCATAAACAAAATCTTTCATCTTATCCCCAAGATCACCCTAAAACAGCTGTCTAGTTACTAATCTTTAAGTCTGAATTTCAGAAAGGTCATACTAGCAGGGGCACACCAAACATTCATTAATATACTTGTCAACAAGGCTGGTCCATTCAGCAACCTACTTTGACCACATCATTGCCATACACTAGTCTATGACCTACATTTGCTTCCCATCACAGGCCAGTTTAACATCTGCTGCCCAGTTCACAAAGCCAACAATAAACGTATCTTGGTCTTAGTAGTGGATCTACTCACCATCTCTGGTAGCTGAAGGGAGCCAAGAAGTCATAAAACTCTTCTTGAAATTCCATATTTAGAATATAGAAGGTACGAAAGCAGCTCTTCCTTGTCATGGCAATCCCAGTCTGGAATTCTTTGCCCTCTGATCTCAGAACGCTCACCAACTTCAAGAAACAGCTCACACCCCACCTCATTAGACAATAACTGAACTAACTTTGCTAAGGTTTTCTGGCTCTACAATAAGTAAGAAGTTGTGCAAATGCCATGCAATGTCAGGATCCAATTTTTAAATTCCTGCCTCGTATCGATGCAAGTAGTGTTTTATCTAAAATGTTTTAATGTAAAGTGGCCTCAAACTGAGGTGTACTATGTAAATGGTAAAAACCACAACTTCGGATTGGTCCATTTCTCCTCTGTGGTGACATCCTAACGAGCTCACTTTCCTGATTTTCTCTGACAGAGGAAGTTTGGATCCCCACAATAAATGACGTACCCTTTGCAAGTTTGCATGTGATTCAACCACTTGTCCAAGTAAAACAGACCTCAATGAAGATGTAAGATCTTCCTCCGCTTAAGAGCTTGATAACGAGGGCCCGCTATATACTGCCTAAATAGATGTCAATAGTAGACATATAATATGAGCCCCTGTCCTCAAGGAAATCACCTGTACTCTGAAAACCCACTTATCTCTCAACTATGTCGCCACATCTTGATTGAAGGACAACAAAGAGCTGCAGATGATGTATCGAACAGAAACCCCAGAAGTTCCAATTTTTTCTTGGGTAAAGAAGAGTCATTTCACAGTTTACAACACACTCAAGACTAAAGATCTATGGTAATGTGAGAGCATCTGACATACTAGATAAAGCCCTTTTAATTTCTTTTGGACTATAAACAAATTGCTTAGACAGCAGAGCTAGGCTATAATATTGGGGTCCACTAACACTTGGCAATGACATCTGGTCAAAATGTTTGTGATTTGACTTCTCATGTCCAATAATTTAGTTCGACTTGTTTTAGAGACCTGACCAATCCTTTTTGGAATCTGTTCCTGATGTTGCCATTAATTACATTAACTGCCAATCTAAATCTAGACCTACTGTAGCCTTAGAAATAGAAAATTGATATAGACAATCTGCAGTAACTTATTTTTCTCATCTCATTACTAAAGATTTCCTAATCCAAATCCGAATGTTGGGCCTCGTCCTTGGGTGTGACGTGTCGGCTGGATCAAATATAGAAACACCATGGTCACCTCGAATTATATTCAGTCCCCTGGCTTAAAAGATATATTGGCAGAGCCATGCCTCTCACGTTTAGAGGCTGATGAATTAGAGTTAGTAATCCACTAACCACCTTTGTCTGAAAAAAAAGCAGGAGGAATCAGTAGCAAAATACAGCTTTATTACCGGAGAAGGTGAGGCACACCACCTACTTGCTTCCTTTTCAGTTTTGAAAGCTGGGACACGCAAATTACCATTTCAGCAGAATAAAGATTATTGACTTTCTCTTCATACATTTACACACACTTTCCTTTATTTTAGCCTTCAGTATACGATGGTATGTATAAGCACTGAGGCTTCTTTTTCACCAACTTTGTGGCAGGAGGTTCCTGCCTGCTTATTTCTGGTCTTGACAGAACACACCAACTTTCTTCTGTACAAGGGGGCTTGTGCTCCTTTTTTATGAAGGGACTTTATCTTCCAGGGGCTCGGTGCTGGTCAAGAGGCTCATGGGCACTGTCAGTGATTGTTTGGGTAGTGGTTTACTAGAAATGGTCAATTTTGAAAAGCTCCACATCTTGAGTGTGGCACGTGCTTAACATTCCCTTTAGAAGGTGACCCTGCTAGGTCACATTTCCAAATTACTCTATGAAAACTATTAATAATGTTAAATGGGGGCGGGAGCTCATTTTCTGACATACCAGCACACAATTTTCTCAAATGCATTTTGGTAAATGCAGCGAGTAGTAATACCTAATTTAGTTGAAATTCTTTGCATTCATCATAGTTGGTGCAGCCAGTGCTCTGCAACTCCAGATCTGTTTCAGATCAGTCCTTCTTCAGTACAGTAACAAGTTAAATTTGGCGTGCTAGCAATGCTGTGCACTGTCTTCTCAGGTTTCTGTACCAGTCCCAGAGCGCAGGTGATGCCCAAAGCTAGAGAGATCAACAACTCCCCAAGGAGCCAATCACAAAAGGGGGAAGTAGCAAACTGCCTGTCATACCAGCAAACAATTTGCCCAGATCCATTTTGGTAAATGCAGTGCATCATAACAGTCACTTTA
The DNA here is from genome assembly GCA_963921515.1 of Calotriton arnoldi. Taxonomy (NCBI): domain Eukaryota; kingdom Metazoa; phylum Chordata; class Amphibia; order Caudata; family Salamandridae; genus Calotriton; species Calotriton arnoldi. Next base: position 748,068 of record CAWUFW010004703.1, read on the forward strand.
GCTGAGTCTTTGTTATTCATATTTTATTAGTAATAATAACGTTATAATATGGTATTAACGTTACAGTGATAGGAACCTTGTAATTGTCAACCTGATTCCAGTCAGCTGAGCACTCATCTGAGAGAAGGAGCAACCCCTATATGTATGTTTTCACTATCAATGCTTGTGCTCAATGGCAGTGAGCAGTAGTGGCTGGGAAGAACACCTTTGGGCTGATCACATCATGCTGCCTAGCACAACAAAAAGCGAATGCTTGGGACTTGCATATAACAAACGTTTTCATCGTATTTGATTGACAAAATTATGCATAACCACATTCATATAGGTCCTATACCAAATATATGTAAAATAGAATTAATGGGGGGGGGGGGGGGAAGAAATGCGATGCATGCACTTATCTCGACTGAGCAGCAAATATGAATGGTGTAGTAAGTATTACACCTCTGGAAGGCAGGCGAGTGGTTGGTGCAGTAATGAAGAAATAACGGTAACACTCTGCCTACCTAGAATTATTTTGTTTGTTATATGGTATACGTTTTGCTGCTGACAGAGTGAAGAAAAGGAAATTATGCAAAACTGGAGCCTGTGTCTTGGTATAAAACTTTAAGCAAGCAGTAACTCTCCTTAAAAAGTGATTAGCTCCCATTAGGAGATGGACCATCGACACTGGCGCTTACAACATGCAACAAGTATGTCAGTTATGTCTAGGTGGTCAATGTCATGCACACCAAAACATAGATTTTCCTCATTCTGGATTATGCAAAAAGACAGAGAACCACTATGATAATCTCCCTTAATGGCAACATCGTCTGTGGACCTCAAGCAGTCCACAACGCCTTCTCAAGACATCCATGTCAGTTGAGATAATCTATTAATATATATATATATATATATATATATATATATATATATTCTCTGTAAATCTGTTGAAATTTGAGGCTAAAAATTAAGTTGTTATCCTTCGATGATTGATTCATGGGAGCAGTGCACTGACAACAAAAAGAATCTAGTACAGATGCTTGGAGCCCTCAACTGAAGTATCAATATGCTACAACAAAATGATAGCATGCATTAGGAGCAAATACAACAAAGTGATATGCTAGAGTCTAGCATTTAACTTCATCTTTTAGAAATAAAACCACATTTTGAAATCTCCAGCCTTACCATTAAAATTGAATTGTGCATATTCTTTCCTTTGTGAATTAAATACAATATTTCATAGTGGGAGCATTTGTTTGATGTATACTTGTTTCTGTATTTTTATGCCATGTTTTGAGGGTCAGTTCGTAGAAATGTCCTAACCTGGCTTCCAGTGGTGATTTGGGTGGGGGGGGGAAGGAGGGGGGCACAGAAGTCAAAAGGTTAAGAACCACGGTGCTAAATCAATAGGAGTTATAGATCCAAGAGAAGTCTGAAACCTAAGTGACGAAGGAGAAGAATGTCAAGAAGAACTGCCACAGATAAAGAGAGGGAGACATGAGCTCTCAAGCAGAAGATCAGCAAAAAGTGAAACTGGAAAGCACAAGATAAGATACGAATGTGATTTCATCCTCAATTACATTTATGTCATTAGCAGTGCACTTGTGAAACAAGGTAAGGTAGCTTAGCTAACCTTAACTTGCACATTGTTTTGGGTATGAAGTTGTATGTTGTTCTTTAACAATCTTTTAGTGATGTTTTGAATAAACCTGTAGGTTGTGTTAAATAGCAAAATAGCCATTTTGTTTCATTGTGTTAAGTCATTACAACCATTCACTATTGCATACACTTTCAGACGGATTTTCTGGAATTCAATAATTTTCAGAAACCATTTATATCTTCAATTTATATTTCGTAGACAACATTATGAAACTTTGTACAAATTCACATTTTATAGTATAAACTTAATTTGAACACAATATTAACTTTATCAAACTTTACAAATGTGTAATTTACAATATAAACAAGAAATGAACAAAGATACAAGTAATGTAAACTATCATTTTTTACTTTTATCATGCTGTCTGATCAGAGCCATTAGATTGTTGCCAGTCACAAGCTGGTTGTGAGACTGCTTTGCCTTCTGCTCTTTTTTTTGCTGGTCGTGAAGGTACGGTGAATATAGCAACTGTGGTGGGAGAATGGAACCAGTAGGTTTTACTCTCTTTACAACATCCCAGAAAAGGTTCTTGTTCTTTTTGTTGACAAAGGTAATTGCTGTTCCTTTGTGACCCAACCTCCCAGCTCTTCCAACCTGAAAATAAGGACAAAAAAAACTCCAAGTGAAAGCGTTATGGTTAGCACAGGACACTGTGCATCATATGTTTATTGCATCTTAATTGCTGTATTACATCTATGCATTTCAACTTAATGCAAACACTACCACAGTATGTTAGAGGAATTTGTGTAGTGTAAATTCAACGTTTGACATGGCACTCCAATGTGCTGTGCATAGGACAAATCCACAATGATTTAAAGCCTTATCGGAGGATGATTCACTTCAGCAGTAAAACTATCCTCAATCCAAGCAATGCTCAGCTGTGAACCACAGAGAAGCTAATTTGACCACATCATTTTTTTTCTTGTGGACAATATAAATGAATTTGAATAATGACACGTGTTGGCTGGACTTTTGTGAAATATTTCATTAAAGACGAAGAAAAATACTCAAAAGGACACCAATTGTCTCCATCCTTTAAACCAACAGAATGTGTTGAACTGTATTTTACTTGTATGCGTGTGCATAGGAACTGTCATTATTCACATTCGGATCCTAGGGTCCTAATCTGAGGGTTTAGGGGTTTTCCCTCACCTGTGGCACCGCGTTTATTTGTTCCGGTCTGTGTACATCACGTTATTTGACAAGCGCCATGTCTGTTATCCTGTGGTAATTAACACCCCCATTTTGTCTAATATAAATGAATTTGCACAGCCAGCTGCCTTTCCACAGCACATAATTATAGACTGTGTACAATTACACACTGGGGAAATTGCAACTTTAAAATAAATAAAATTAAAAAAACACCTACAGAAGAACACCTGCAAAGCTGCAACTGGAACAGCTGTTCAGGCATAATACTGCCGAATTCTGGCAAATCGTAAATCTGCACCCTTGTAAAATAGTACTTCTACAAGGGCAGATTTAAGATTCCATTTGTGAATTGGGTCCAGAGCAGATTGTGGTCTTTTTTAAAGTTTGAAACTGTAGACTACTTTGCCAAAATCAATATCCACAGTGTACATGAGCACAAGACTTTTCAATTGCATCCTACCCAGTCACATAAGCACATTCAGGTTTGAGATTGCAACCTACAGTCTTTTCTGACCAACTTGGACTGACACGTTGCTAAGGCTGCTGCACTAAATTATTTCTCTGATAGTTCGTCTCCTGTAAGCAGTTCTGCAGATATGAAGGTTTTCTGGCTACCTGTGCAATTAGATGAAACTGATAAACATAAAAATTAAACTGTGTTTCTAATAACCACCCCCTCCTTGTTTTCCTTTATTTAACACATGGTTGCAGGTCCTTGTTGCAACCAAATATAAAGTGCATGAATTTAAAATAGAGTGGCTGTTTCAGACAGGACAAACGTCAGCAAGTACGTGCAAATCAATGTAGCAATATGACAGAGGTTGTCAATATCCATGTGTACGTAAAACATTTCATTTTGTTATATGGGATAGTTAGATATAGGGTGGTAATTAAATTAAAAACATGAAGGAAAAAAACCTAAGAGGTACGCCACTATTGGGTAAACCCTTTGGGAAATTAATGAACCAGGTCTTGCAGAAAAAAACTCAGTTAAGTTCATACACAAATAAAGCTGGATTTGCCAAGTGTCAGTAAAATGTAAGTGAGGCACTTTGCACAGCCCAGAACTTGTTTTATTCACTTTAGCATCAATGAATCAGTGTGGGAAGTTAGACCATAAGTTTTAATGTTGATGTTGCATATTCTAGATCATGGGTCCACTTACAACAATAGCTGAGCTCTTGTTCTGTTAAGTGTTCTTTGGTTCTATTTTTGTGGTTTTGGAGTAATTTGTGATAACTAATTTGTTCTCACCCTCAACCACAACGCACATCCTTGATGTCTGTAATTAGGACCATGTTAAGCTTAGACTTCACAGAGTGCTCTGCTGATTTTGTGCAAGATTTACGATAGCTACACCATTTAGAATCTAGAGCTGCGCATTTCACCCTCCTTCTGCACTTGCATTTTACAAACCTCCTGGCTCACACTGCAAATGGGTTTTATAGTTTTATGGAGGGGCTAAACCTCAAGGTAAATAATGATAAATCCTACATTTTAACATGCGAACTAAAGACCACACGCACAAAGATGTTTTTAGTGGCCATACACCAATAAAAAACAATGGACTTTAGCTACCTGTGCATTCTATTTAGCACCAGTTTTAAATAGGATCGTTTGATTCTGCAAAAATCCTAGTCAATGGAGGTGGGTTGTAAATCTCTGTTTAGCTTTGCAAAAAAATGTAGGACACAAACCCCCCCCAAAGAACGTTCAATGCTATACAGAAGTAAATGCCTCTCAGTGGGTATATATTGTGCAGGAGTCGGAGGACTTACATCTGTAAAGACCATCCAGGCAGCAGAAAACAAGTTTTTTAACAAGCCTTTTAGGACTTCCCTGAGCCACATCAAGTTTTATCACTCATAATGAAATGGGCCTAGATTTCAGAGAAGATATGGTGGGCTTGACACTCAACTTACTGTGGGTTAAAATCTGGTCCACTCCGGAGTTAAGTTTTACTCAGGGAATAGTAGAGGATTGTCTAAAACAGACAAATAAGCTAGACATCTCATAGATCAAGTATATAAAAAACACTTTTCATGACCTAGGATTACCCAGTGTCTTTGAGAATACTAGCGAGATTGGCTTACGCACGAAGGCCTTGGTAAAGGACACATACCATTCCCATAGAGATAAGATGAGACTTGAGAAAGTTCTAGACATGGTAACTGTCCACTTGTATATCCCTTTGCCAACCTACAAAGGCATGGAGCCCTATCTATCATGGATAAAGGCACCAGAGCACAGATTTGATTTAACCCGCCTTCAGATGAATATGATTCACTTCCTGGTGGCTTTCCCCTTTACTGGAACGTGGTTTGCTTCACAACCCTGCTGCCCATGCGATACAGTGTCCATACAGTCCACTAAGCACTTTGTTATTCTGCACTTTATACTCTGCTTTTAGAACCTGTTTTTTATGCCCAATTTTTGCAGGGAAAGGTTTTAAAACACACGAAGAAGAATTATTGCTTTTACAACGCTGTGAGTCACTAACAATCTGTAACCCAGAGTTGATAATTATTACTCAGGCAAGGAGCTTAAGAAAAAAATATGCAGAATGACCCAGTTATGATGCCATGGAAGGGCAATGATGATGTACAATTCAGTAATTTACTTTTGTGATTTTAATGTGTGCGATCCATTTGTAAATTGCTTTTAACATGTGCATTTATGGTCTTTTTAGTCCGGATAAAGATTTGACTTGACAATAGGGGGTCGCCCTTAAAGTGGGGCTCTGACCTTGTTAACTACCATTGTCGTAGTGGCCCATTTTCCCCCACACTTGAGATCCCTTTGCAGTTTTTATTCTGGGCCTGGGGTAGAAGACGCTCCATGAAGGAAGCAACTCTATTTACTCTGTAGCCGTTTGAATACCTAGGCAGGAGTGACTGATCATTGGGGTAAAGCCTGGTGCCGTCACATAAAACTATTGTCTCCCCTCTCTTGCAGAATATGAAAAAGGCCTCGTGGGTATCCCATATTCCACAGACATTAATTTGCCTTGGGTAGAATGGGTCCCCTATGAAGAGTTTTGGGTCAACTGAACTGGCGCTGCAGGGGCCTGCTTCACTTAGCCTGGTAGCATGAGGGGCTTATTTACAAGCCCCTTGTGCCACAGGCACGTCACTTTTTTGTGACGCACCAGCGGCGCAACCTGCTGCCCCATTTTTACAAGGACAGGTAAAGCCACCCTGCATGGCTTTTCCTGTCCTTGTAATACGCCCCCTTTACACGCAGCACTTTGTGTGAAAGGGGCGTTCCATGGGTGTTGCTGTGCGTGTTCCCATGCAACACCCATGGAACCCGACACGTTCCCAGATTTACGAGAAATCGCAAACCTGGGAATGCGTCTGAATGCTACGCCTCCCCAGGGGAGGCGTAGCGAGGCGCAACGAGGAGAAATGAAAACATTTCTCCTCGATTTTTTTCCTCTTTCTATGCGAGCTGCATTCTGCAGCACACATAGGAAGAAGAAATCACCTCTTGTGATTATTTTTGTGCAGGAAAGTGTCCCTTCCTGGACAAAAACAATCATTGGAAAAAATGCCGTTTTTCAGCTTCTATGTGTGCTCCATTAAGCAGCACACATATAAGTTTAAAACGCCATTTCAAATTGTTTATGTGCAGGAAGGGACACCTTCCTGCACATACACACTCATTCCCCTCAACGCAGGCACCCTTGCACTATGGTGCAAGGGTGCCTGCGTCGGTGCATGGCAGCAAATTGTGGGGAGAGCAAAGGGATTCATCATATCATTGTAGATATGACGCATCCCTGTGCTTCGGAATTAACGCAGTGCGGCGCAGCCAAATGGTTTGCAGCACAGCGCTGCGTTAATTCCTTGTAAGGAGGCCCTAAGTGAACAGAGCCCTCAACTTCCACATCCACTTATGAAGAGTTTACTGACCCCTAATAAGCCCCCTCCACCTACCCCTTTATTGCAAGCAGAGATGGGGACAGACTATGGTAAAGCGGGTGTGTCCTGGAATAACGCATGATAACATTAAAGCAGGTGAGGTGTAGCGACCTAATCCGGCATAAACAGTGCAACTCTAAGTGGTAAAAAAGTTCTGTACACATCCTCCACTAAACTCAACTGTCCTTTGCCATCGGGGCCACTGGGTTTGTCCTTTCCTTGTTTTTTGGGGGAACTTTCCTCTCTAGGTTTGCTAAGCTAGGGCCGGTAGAGCTCCTCAAGGCAATGTCAAAAGCTCATCCTGGAGGAACGATTTAATAAGTTTTAGTATTTAAACAACCACAAAACAAATACTTTAATTATTTAAGGCACCGGATTTCGGCATACAGCGCGGTACCGTTCTCTGCACGCAGCTGCTACCGAAGAACAAACAGGTTTGAACCAAACTCTTTTTGTTTTGTCTTAGTAAAATAAGCCGAACATCACAGCTACTCCACAATAAGTTTTTTTTTTTAATAGCAGGTCATCATTACTCATTAGCCTTCCGCTCCATCTTCTTAAGAGTATATATAAAGGAGGTCCTAAACAGAATTATCACTTTCAGCTCACTCACTTCTCGACAACAATTGGGCATTGGTTACATTTCCAATTACCACTAGATGGTGCTAACGTACCGTTCACAATTTGTCAATTAAAATGTCGATCTCAAATAACCTTATTCTGGAATACCCACATTTTTTTTTAATCTTCGTAAAATACTATACAAAATATCAGTATCATGTATATTATAATTAAATTAATGAACACTGAATATCATCACTGAATCAGAGGATCGTTAAGGTACCTATTTCAACTCTGAAAATAAATAAATAAATAAATAATAACCATGCACAAAAGGTAATAATTATGTTGTGAGTAAATTAAATGCTCCAGCAGACGGCTGTGACACCGCCGAAATTACGTGCTTCTGTTTCGTCCCAGATTCCTCTCTCCCTTCCTTGTTTCTCTGCTGTTCGCTGTGTTGAACACTGCCTCAGGGCTTTAAGTGGGATGAAAAAACTAGAGGGTCTCACAAAGGGTCGTGGTGGGTGCAATTAAGGGCGTGGCTTAAAAGCACTTAAGCTAAAATCTGTGCTTAGCATTGTGTCCTGCTCGACTGGTACTTTGCTGCTTCTGTCATTGCATCCAGATATATAATACAAGTAACATTACACCTACAACAAGCCATTGACTGTTTGTTAATGGCTGTTAGTTGAATAAGATAAAAAAAAAAAAGCAACAACTATGACTTCCTTGTAAATAATATTGAAAATGCTTCAGTTCTAAAATGATTTGACTGTGAAAGAACTAGAACCATCTTTTGCCCTTACGCGCTCTAGTGTCCCGGCTAGTCCCAATAAATGAGGGACGCAGCATAGATACGTGGTTAGGTCTGCTAACATACAGGAAACTGACGCTTTGAAAATCTTGTACTGGGGGAATTGTGATGCTTTTAAAACATTATTTAAAACTTTTGCATGAAGGGTGAATTGCAACTTTAAAAAAATAAAAAAATCTGCATTGATTGTTTCTTTTTAATAGTTGTGTATCCTATACTATGTGCTGATTGCTGCTAGAAGCACTGCCGCTAGAATGAAAAAAAAAAATAGTGTTATGAGCTGCACGGTGAGGAAATTCTGCACGCGCACTTTACACGCTGTGTCTCTGCTTGTCCGCCATCTTTTGGCCAGACGCGCTCTAGTGTTCTGGCTGGTCCAAATAAAAGGACGCCGCGCGAACACGCGCCAAAGGCGCGCATTAGGCAAGCTCGTCTGCGCCCATCCGGGACCAGGTGTCGGAGACCCTGCTCCTCTTACTCAAACTAAGGTACAGTATACAGCCAGTCAATTGTATGGGCTCCAGTCCTCTGTAGCTGGTCCCAGTCTTCATTCAATGGACCCTAATCACTTTTCTGTAGTTTGTGCTAATTGCGGCCTGCTGCTCCAACCTGACATGACCCAGTCACTAAGGTCTCCCTCTTCCACAGTTTAGCATTTGCTTATGGTTAACTGCCAAACACAAACTCGATATTCGCTGCCTCTTATTGGAATCTGCGCCCAATGTACTTTTCGTTGCTGAGACTTGGCTCATACATGCCAACCCTCCCGATACAGACGGGAGACTACCAATTTCAAGGCTAGCCTCCCGCCTCCTGATTCCTGTATGCAAAGATCCAATTGCTCTGCAGGTTTTTGCGGACAGGGACTGGTCTTGTGTGGCTCAGAGTATACACTACCAGTAACCTGCTCCTGCAGGCCAGTGCAAAACACTTTTGTCACACTCTCTCTGCCTGCTATAGCGCTTTCTCTGTGCTGACCGGTAAGGAAAAATACGTATATTTACATTCAGTCCCATACATAACAATTAACCCGATTGAGGCCCTAATAGAAGTCAATGGGAAAAATATATTCTCCTGATTTTTAAAAAATAATGTCCCACTTTCCTCTTCTAAAATGTTGGCACCTATGTTGGCTGCATGATAGCTATGGCCCACATGTGGTCCAAGGCTATTCTATCACTAGGCATGACCGGTCAGGTAAAGGAGGGGGTGGGATTGACATTATCCATTGAGAAACCCTAAAAGGAATGTTTTCTCCCCTCCATATTGAGGACTGTAAAAGTCTCCTTTTTAACAGGACACTCATTCCTACTTTTAGCTTATCAGGGGTCCTACTGTATAGGCCACCAGGCCCTTCTGCTCAATACCTGCAGTCCCTTCCTTATGTAGTCGCAGGATTAGCTGTAAACAGGGCGAATTTCAGTGTACTTGGCGATAGTAACCTGGACGACCCCGACAATGCTGTCTCTAGGAACCTGTCACATGACTTTGCATCTCTGCAACTGTTACAATTGGTAAAGGGGCGAACCCATGAAAAGGGCCACACCATCGATTTAGTGTTCAGTAATGTCACTAATCTTCGGGCATTGAGCCCTATCCCTTTAATATGGTCTGATCACTTTTGGATCCCTCTAGCTTTATCTGTCCCTTCTATCGCTACGCCTCCGGTTAGGCGCTGGAACATCACTGGTCAAAGTTAAATTTGAATGATTGGTCAGCAGTCCTACAGACAACGACGAGACCCGACTTGACAGACAATGTCAGTTCCTCAGTAAGTAGACTCAATGACTGGATCATTAACTTACTGGACACAGATGGATGAAAGTTACTCAGCAGGAGAAAACATCCCATTGGTTTAATGCCAATCTACTCGCTCTGAAAAAAGACTGGAAAGATGCTGGAGACGGTCCTACGATGAAGCTAGTAAAGCCAAGTATGCCATTAGACGTTATCATACGGAGATTCAAGCATCTCAATCCGCCTACTATTTGACCAAATCTGAATAATCTGACAATTCCCCCAAGGACATCTTTTAGATCCTTAGGGATATTACGGAGCCCAAGCCTGTTGGGCCTGCGCTAGAAGCCTCTGCTGAGTGTAGTAACAATCTGGCTCTTTTATCAAAATGTTCATGATATATACTCTTCCTTTACCGATGGCCCAGTCACTGAGGTACCCTCAAGTTGTGAAGTTTCAATAGCACAAACCAAGGGGAGTCTATCAACTTTCCCAGACCTCAGTGTGAGCCTTCTTGCGGACCTTGAAAAGGAAGTAAAATCAGGGTCCTCTCTGGACCCTGTCCTCTTTCATATCCTGCAGCAAGGGTTTGACAGTATTGCTCCCACCTTGATGGATTTGCTTAACCTCTTCCTTATTGGTGGTCAGGTCCCCGTGCAATGGAAGCATGCAGTGGTTAGGCCCCTTCTAAAAAAGTTGCGGTTTGACCCCCTTTGTGTGAGCAACTTTAGGCCAATCTTTGTTGCCAGGCTTTTCGATGCTCCTGGAGAAGCATGTCAATAAGCATCTCTCCACCTTCCTCGAGTCCAATGACATCCTTTAACCCACCCAAATGGGGTTCAGGCCACAGAACAGCACTGAAACAACTTTGCTGGCTGTGGTCGAAGAACTTAGAGCTTTGTTGGACAGAGGAGGGTCGCCCACCCTTACCCTGTTGGACCAGAGCACGGCATTCAACATGGTAAATCATGCCACTCTTATTCAGAGGATGGCAAATGTGGGTGTTGTCAGCCATGCCTTGAAATGGCTCTCCTCCTTTGTGAGGAATAGATCGTACCAGGTGCTTGACCAATCTTGGTATTCTCACCATTTTCCTCTGAATTGTGGGGTGCCACAGGTGTCCTCTTTGCGCCCCACCCTCAATTGAATTTAAAAACCTTCCCATTAAAATTTAGATTTTTCAAACTAGTTCCTTTGTGTATTTGATTAATGCTTTTGTCTGTATTTATGTCTATTTTTCTGCTGTTTAAATCATGGGAATTGCTTAGATTGGGGTCCCAGTAATGACTCAGTGGGAGCCCTCGAATTCCAATAATGATTAGGCACAGATCTACAGAAGTTATAAAGGTTAAGAACCACTGTCCTAGACGGTATGCTTGGGTCACTTGAACACCAGACCATGGCTATTTGCTAATTGATTAATGATAGTGCTGCACCACTTTGTTCATTCCAGCCAAAATGGATTTGTGCCCAAATGTAGTACCACCCAAAATTGGAAGGCGTCTACACCCTATCAAAGCAGAGGCACAACCCTAAAGACTAGCTTGCCAAGAGGATTATAATGCAAAAATTCTTTGTAAAGGTTTCCTCTTTTAAGAAATAACTCTAACAAATCATTTTTATCTCCCCTCTGTTGCACAAAGGAGGAGGCCCTGGCCAGGGTAGCCCTAACAAATATCTGGGCATACAAATTTATTATTTCAACTATTTGCAGGAAACCTAGGTCAAACTGCAAGAGTTATCAGTAACTTTATATGGTTTTGAAGCTGCTGACCCCTTTCAGATGCGGAGACTCTCCCCTTCTAAAACTGTGATCCTGTCAAGGTTGTTATATTTCCCTGCTAATATGACAATGATTGCAGCACACACTTTTTCCCAAAAAATAAACATACTGAAGGAACTAGTGTAAATGAAGGAAGTTGCAGGGTCACATTCAGCAAACTGCAATTACTATTGTTACAGAGGGAACCTAGATTTCTAATTAGTTATATAGCAGTGCAGCTTGAAATTGTATCAATGTGGGGGACCAACATCACAAACATCGGAGAAACGGTATGAAAGAGCCATTAACACCACGGTGAGCACTGTTTAACAAGTATACCAATAGAAATAAGAGCTACTCTAAATTGATAAGGGTGGTCAGATATTGCTAGTGCCAATACCTTGACAAATTGGACATAACTTTGGTGTACTCCATGACACGTGCTTAGGGCGGTGATCCCAAGGGGGACAGACCTTCCAGAGTTCTCCCTGCTTAAGGATAGGCTACTGGACAAATTAATGCTCCGAAAGGCCATGTCACTGACAAAAAAAACAAAAACGTAACCACACATCCGATGTCTTACCACATTTAAGGAAACAGTGGGAGCGAGTGAGTGCTTGGGGGAATATAAGACAAAGAATGAGAAGAGACCCTTGCAGCGCAGCCCCCAGGGAGGTGGCCATACGCTCAGGGTTTAGGCTGATTCAGCTACGGACCCTTCATTGCTCTAATTACACCCGAACGGCAATGGTAAAGATGGGAAGGACGAGGAATGTTCATTGTTTGCATGGTTGTGGACAGACTGGTACCTTCTCTACATCCTCTAGGAGTACCGAATACTGCACAGGTTTTGGTCTACGGTGGTGGAATGCTTGGGTGAGGTGGGGGTGATGGCATAATTGTCTCTGTAAAGCAATGTATTCTGACTATCTGGGGAGAGACACCGGCAGGGCGCAACAGGCATGGAGGACATTGGGCCTAGTAGTGGCAAAAGAAATACAGCAAAGTCATGGGTAGCCAGGAAGGCCCCAGACTTGGGGGCATGGAAGTGTGACATGGATTGGTGCATGATGGCAGAACGGGTGGTGTATGAGAGTAGAGGTTGACCCAGAAATGGGGAAAAATCTGGAAGGGCTGGAATACCTATAGATACCATATTTGTGACCTTTCTGGTGAAGATGTGGCACACTCAAAGGACACCACGAGTGAAACAGACGAGTGCAGTGGGTCGGGGGGAGGGGGTGGGCAGGTTAGTGGGACGGGGAAGGGTGCTTGAAGATAATGCAGGATATACGACAAAGGCAAATTTGAAGATTGTTCTTGTATTCGAAATGTCAATAAAAAGATATGTTAAAAAAAAAACACTTTGGTGTACTTCCCTGACTGGTCACTAAGCGGTTTGAAATGTTCCATAGGATATGTGCCTGGCCAAGATGCAGGCTTTTGGAAAAATTATTCCTTCTATAAAAGTTAGAAATACGTACAACATAAACCTACTTCAGAAGTTTGAAAAGGTTGTGAGAGATTACAGCATGTCACCAGGCCAAATCCCGACATATGGTTCTCTTACGAAAGTGGTGAACGTTATTTGAGGGAACAGACACTTAACCCAACTACAAGCAACTTTTTACCCACCATCTTACTCTATCTACCACAACCAAACCATTAACTAATCTGAGATCCAAATAGGAGAGAAATCTGGGGAATGAATTGTGAGACAATGAGTGGGACTATTACAGCATATGTGGCCTGGCTATCTAAGAACAGATTCAAATTGATACAGCTTAATTATCTTCATCAGACATTCTCACATCAGTCAGGCTGAGTTATATTTAACACAGGAGAAGCTGTTGTCCCAGGTGCCACGCCATTACTGCAGTTAATATCTATATAGTAGGAGGTTGCCCCCTACTGACACTTTAATGTCAAATGGTGCAAGACAAACAGCATCAGGCAGAACCATGAACATAACTTAGAATAGGGGTCTCCAACCTTTTCTGTTTTGAGAGCTACTTTTGATCATTGAAAATCATTGTGAGCCACTCAAGGCTCAAAAACTCGTGCATTGTTACCAGACACCCCCTTGTCCAGCTTCATTGACTTTAAGCCTAATGTCCAACGAGCTAGGTACTATGGTTTGATCAAAATACTTTGACTTGGGGCACTATGATCGGGCTGTCATGTGTCTCAGTGGAAGTGCGGTCTTTGGAGATGCATGAACATGTGTGTGTATGAATGGGATATATTTGTATGGGTGACTGAGAGCCTGTGTCGTATGTACTTGCAGCACAGCACATACTTTCGCCATATGTGGCACCATGTATGTATAACACAAACATACATTTAAAAACTATTTTGGAGAAATTTAAAGTGCAGAAAAATGTTCTGCAAAAATGTCCATGATATGCATCATTTTTCAGGACTTTAAATTACTCATTTAAAAAAACGGGTGTATTTTTTAGTTATATTTATGGCACTGGGAGCAAGAGGCCTGCTGTTTGAAAATGCGACACTTTGAAATGGGAGAAAATTAGTCTGTTAGTGGTATAGGATCAATCACGGATACCCTCCCTTTGATTACGTTTCTCTCCCCTCTAACGTCTATTCACCATAATGTGGAGTTCACACTGGTATACAGGGATATGTAGTTTGAAAAATGGAGGGAAGGAAACTTTAGAACTTCTTGAGACATATGACAAGGGACAAATCTGAAATTTTAAAGACTGCAAAAGAGCCAGAGGGCCAAAACCTGAAAGATTTAGATAAACAACTCCGTTAATAGGCAACACCTTGAGGGCCAGTGAATTTATCTCGCTAGGTGTTTTAAAAACTGTATGAAATTGAAACTGCTTTTATGTATTTTTAAGTAAATACCAACAATTGCTTTTATGTATTTTTACGTAAATACCAATGTTACCGGCTAGGCTGCAAGTGCGAGCGGCGTCCTAGGCTCCCCAGGTGCTTCCTGGTTACTCCCATCAGGGACGACCAATCGCGGAGGGCGATGGGAGGAGTCTAGGCTGCTACCGGCAATTAATGCCGGTCGCAGGGCGGGAGTGCAGCGGACGCGCTGGCGGCGCGCAGCGGACGCGCCAAAGGCCAGCCCGTCTGCGCCCGTCCGGGGCCAGGAACTATGCCCAATCTCATATTTATTCCTCGCAGGAACTAAGACAGCTCCATTCGGCCAAACATCCACTCAATCCCGCCGTCGGCACCAGTCTGACCCAAAATGAGATTATGGTACAACGGGCGTCCTTTCCTGAAGCTGCACATCTCTCACACCACTCCACACAGTCACAGAGACAAGACAGACACAGGCACTCGGAGCCATCTATCTTTTATTTAAATACCCGTTCCTTAGTCAAACACAAGCTCGACATATTCCTCCTTCTGGTGTCAGAGAAACCAGACATCCTCCTATTAACCGAAACCTGGCTTTCACAAGTTTCCACCCCTGATATTCTGGCTGCATTGCCTAATGATTATTATATCCTCCAAATGAACCGCCCGCCAGGCAAAATAGGCGGAGGAGTGGCGGCCATCATTCGCCAGGATTTTAAATTCACAGCTCTTACCCCACTGCCTCCCTGCCGTAGACAATGTTGTAATTAAATTGGAGTCTGTTTCAACCCCCCTAATCTGTGTATTACTTTACAGGCCCCCTCAGTACATGCCCATGTTCCCCCACCGCTTGGGCGAACAAGTAGCCAATCTGGCAACTAGCCACACCAAAATCCTGCTGATAGGAGATTTTAACTACTGGTCAAACGATCGTCGCGGTGAGCCCCACTCCACCGAGCTAACCGATTTACTCAGCGACTTAAACTTCACTCAGCAGGTATCCTCAGCCACACACACTAAAGGGCACATACTGGATCAAGTATGGACTAACAACTTGGTTGTATCCGCACTCTCGATCCTACCTTGTATATGGTCGGACCACTATTTAATAAAGTTCACAATAAAGATTCTTAACACAGCCAAAATTCCTACTAGTGAAGGTAGGATGGTTAGGAAATGGAACAATATTGATAAAAAATCAATTCCACTGCACACTGGCTAATACAGCCCCAATCATTGAATCTGATATCAATGTCAGCGAGAAAACTCTCTCAGCCTGGCTATTAGCAGCCAGTAATAAACACGCCCCACTCAAAAAAATAAAACTGGCTCGTCGTTTTGATGCTCAGAGATGGTTCTTCGCTGATTTGAAAATACAAAAACTGGCCTTGCGCCAATTGGAAAGGCAGTGGAGACAGAACTACTCACCAGAAGGCAACATCTATTTGGAGGCTATGAGAGAATATAAAAAGGCCATTTTAACCGCTAAGGCCGCTCACTTCTCCTCCAGAATTGTAACTTCTAATAACAGATCTAAGGAGATCTTCTCAATTGTAAATGAACTGTCCAACTCAGACAGAGTTACCACTAAACTCATACCCACTCGAGCACTCTGCGATTCTTTGAAAAATTTCTTCATTGATAAGATTTCCACCATAAAATCAAGTATTCCTACACGCACCTCTCACGAGTTATCACTTTCCATGCCTGGAAACCCATGCTCTTTTGAACAATTCCCGGCTATAAGCACACAGGCACTCCTGGACCTAATGTCTAAAGTAAAATCCGGATCTCCCATGGACTGCTGTCCACCTCACGTCCTAAAAGATGCCTTCACCAGTCTTCTAGGGACTGTCCTCTCCCTCCTGAATGAATCGTTATCCCAGGGCCAGGTCCCCAAGGCTTTTAAAGAGGCAATTGTTGTTCCCCTTCTGAAGAAACCTGGGGCGGACCCTCAGACCTTGTCAAACTACCGTCCGATCTCTTTCCTCCCCTACCTGACTAAGGTACTGGAGGCCCATGTGGCTAAGTGCCTGTCCAATTTCATCGAACAAACTAACTTCCTCGACTCACACCAAGCAGGGTTCCGCCCTGCCCACTCAACCGAGACGGTAATATTGGCGGTATTAGACTCCCTGCGAGAGAAGGCAGACAGGGGCTCCCCTCAGGCCCTGGTGCTGTTAAATCTCTCTGCAGCCTTTGACACGGTCGACCATGGCATTTTGGTGGGCCGTGTCAGGGAGGCAGGAATCCAGGGCTCAGCCCTTCGCTGGATCAGTTCCTTTCTAGAGAACCGCTCCCAGTCGGTCCGCATAGCCCAGTTCACGGCACCAAAGCTGGCAACCACCTGCGGGGTCCCACAGGGTTCCTCGCTATCCCCCCTTCTGTTTAATCTCTATGTCCTCCCTCTGATCCGGTCCCTCAAAGAAAGGAAAGTTGCCACATTCAATTACGCTGATGATCTTCAATTAATGTTCACCATTGACAAATCTTCCCAATCAGCCCTTGAATTTCAGTCTACCATGCTGCACATCCGTCACTGGATGGACTGCAATCACTTAATGCTCAACCCAGGCAAGACCGAATTGGTCCTCACGGGTGGCAGCCATAACCTCTGGGGCCCACACTTCTGGCCAATGGAACTAGGCCCCTCCCCTACCCCTTCTCCCTCTGTAAAAAGTCTTGGCGTCACAATAAATAACCTGTCCCTAAAATCCCAGGTCAGCTCTGTGATCTCTACCGGTTTCTTCCAATTACGGAAGATTAGAAAGATCAGTAGACTGCTCACTCGGGAAGCACTGATACAGGTGGTGATAGCCACGATTATGTCCCATTTAGACTACACAAACTCAGTCTATTTTGGTATGCCACTGTTCTTAACCAAACGTCTACAGCTGGTGCAGAATCAAGCAGCCAGACTGATCCACCAGCAACCCAGGTGGCAACATGTTACTCCACTTTTGAGGAAGTTGCACTGGCTTCCTATCCCCCAGCGCTGCGCCTTTAAAGTAGGATGCCTGGTCTTTAAATCGTTACATGGCCTGTGCCCTAAATTCATCGATACCCTTATCCAAAGGTACTCTCCTTCACGTAACCTACGCTCGGCTCACCTCCATCTCCTGGCAACTCCCGCCTTCAAGCTGAAGCGACAAGGGGGCTGTAGGTTCGCAACTCTGGCACCCAAACTCTGGAATTCCTTTCCCCTGGAAACTAGATCATGTACTGATCTGCTGAGCTTCAGAAAATCCCTCAAGACATGGTTGTTCACACAAGCTTATGAATAAACTCCAACTATGTCCGATTAGTCCTAGACACAGCACCATGAAACCAACCGGTGTACGTGCACTCTATAAGAATTTTATAACATAACACACCCAAACATTAAACAGGCCGCCACTCTGGAACGGATTCCATTTGAAAATTAGATTACCACATTAGAAAGTTTTAAGGGAGCGATTTTTAACTCATACAAACGGCTAATATAAATAAAGCATCAGACAGGAACCACAAAGTAGTGGGACATTAAAGGTAATGGGGAGAGACAGAAAAAAAATGGGAGCGTTTAGAGATACACATCACATAACAAACGGACTCTTCTACATAGGAAGTCATCTGTAAAGTCAATGTTCTGGTACCCAACACTGGACAGGCTGAAAAGTGTGTACCTCTCCCGCTCGGGGAAGTGTTGGAGGCATTGTGAAGGAATAGGTGATGCACAATACATATGGCGGGAATGCCCCAAACTAAAGACCTACTGGTCAGATGTGCTCCATACTGTTAGATCCAAAATAGGTTGTTGCATCCCCTTGCACCTGAGTACAATTGACTCTGGCCTTAAACCAAATGGATGGGACTACCTTTGCAATCTTGAATGAAAGTTTGAATTCCAGAACTAGTAACTGCTAAACTGAATATTGCAAGGAACTGAAAGAAGGTAGCCACACCCACCTTTAGATGTGGCTCTGAAGAGCCTGTGACACCATGGCGGTCGATGGAATGTCAACTGCCTGGTAAAAAGCAGAGATAACTTTTAGCCCTTTGGCAAACAACTAATTGGAAAAATCTCGGTTTTTGTCCTTTATCAACGTTAAGCTCATTCAAGCAAATGTTATAGGGGCCGATCTGGCCTATGAAATTGGATGGACTAGTATTTCTGGTTCTTACAATGGAATGAACAGCAGAAGTGGTGTAGTTTTTATTTTTCAGACACAATGACTGCAATTTCACAACGGAACTGACAATTTATTGATGTCTGTATAACATTCAATAAGTGTTAGTCACCCTCTGTAACACTCTTTGGTGGATACTCGAACCATAGATTCAGCACATTTAAAATATACTCTGGCACCAGACTTGATCTGTAAGATTTAAACAGCATTGTTCCCACATGTCAGTCGGTGGCACAGTGCGGCTCCACACATTGACTTAATTCCACTCTAGAAGTGACAATGGAGCCACATACAAGTACCAGTCGTGTGCTTCAACATCAGTTTCCTACTTGAATCCGTCTGCATGCTCAGACGTGGAGCCTAACAATAAGGGGTACGAGTGTGCAGATCTCTAGCTGGGACTGTTTCAGATGGTGAGGAATCTGGTTACATACAGTATCCACCAGAAAGAGCTATCAAAGATAGTTAACTTGTTCTTCTGATGGATGCTTCTAACCGCAGATTCCCACCTTTTGAATTGATACCAAAGCAGTGATGGATCTTTAGGATAGGTCAAACCAAAAAGTCCAACAGGACCGCACAGTCATAATGCCCTTCCTGTCAAACCTGACTGTCAAGGGAGTAGTGCTTTGTGAACATGTACACTGATGCCCACATTGTGGTCAGACAGATGTCAAGGACGGGTACTCCGCATGCCACTGCAATGGTAGCAGCCTTGGCCCCGGTGGAGTGGGCACTCATTTCTTCAGAAAGCAGCTTCTTGGCCATTGCGGAGCTTAATGCGGAGGACTATACACCTTGACAGAGTTCTTTTCTGCACTGCCTTATCTTTCTGTGCCCCAGAGAACCCCACAAAAAGCAGGTCGTCCATCCAATGGTCTTTGGTGCAATCGATGTAAAAGCTCAAAACTCTTCCGGGGTTCAACCAATGAAGTCTTTCCTCTTTCGAAGGGTAAGAAGGAACTAAGAACAGTGGGAAAGTGATGGATTGCCCAAAGTGAAGAGGAGTCACAACTTTTGGCAAACATGCCCCTCTAATCCTCAATACCCCTTTATCTGGAAGAAAAGGTGGTGTAAGGTGGCTGCACCAAGAGAGCTTGGAGTTCACTCATGCGACAAGCCAAATTTACTGCGACTAGGAACACAGGAGTCAGGAGAGGCAGTGAACAGCTGTGCACTAGTTTGAAGTGAGTACATGAGGAATGTAAGGATCAAATTGAGATCCCACTGTGGCATCACACAGGGTTTGGGGAACCATATATGTCAAACCTTTGAGAAACCTTGTCACAATGGGTGATTCGAACAAGGATGGCTGGTCCGGCAAATGTAAAATGACTGACAGGGCCAATTAATCACCTTTAACAGCACCCACTGCAAGTCTATGCTGGGCGAGAGATAAAGCAAACAGGACATACAACAGTCTGATCTGTAACCACTGTTCCCTCCAAGGTGGGTGCAGGGGCAGCTGCACACATTGCATTTAACCTGGATGCAGGGGGCACACTGGAGCGTGCATTACAAAGGAGACACCTTTAAGTGCTAAGTAAAGTAATTGGACATTAAACAAAAAAGGTTGCAGCAATCTGAAAATCAATAATTTGCACCTGGGGATGGGGTGATCTCCATCAAATGCCACACGATTTATCTTTGTGTTCCAATTTATTGGCAGTTGAAGTATGGAAAGGGTGGTTCATAATTCTCACTGTATAAACAGAGAAGTCTGCCAAAATTTGCTGATGCCCTTCTACTTTATTGCACACTACAGTGAGATATCCATTCCCACATAGATTTTCTTTTTATCTGTGATGTGTCAATAAACCTGAATGTTTCATTATAATGAAAGCTACTATTCTTAATCTAACCACTTCAAAAATACAAAATAATATTAACTTTAGACACACAAATACATATATAATGAATGTACAAATCATACAACCTATAATTAATGTTTGTGTGGGATCTGGTAAGCAGCAGGTGTACAATTGCACCCAGTTCAGAGGTGTGCACATCTGCATTTTGCACTATCACCCAAAATTTATACAAGATTTTCCTTGGCACAAATTGGGAGTGCAACCCCATATCACAAGCAGTTTGCACCAGAGCTGTAATCCCAGTTGAGGTGCAAATGAACATTTGCACCTGAAACAGGATGTGCGGCTCAATGGTATTCAGGGCCAGAGTGAAGTAATGACAAAAAGATCATGGTAAGTGTGAATATGTAACAGCGTAAAAAAGCAAGCAAGACTTGGAATAAATAAGAAAGTGACTATATGCATGTTCAGGCTCGGAGAACACAGACAGATAATCAGAAGGGCGATAACTCTTGACAAATGTTTGTCTGCAGGGTCCACCCACCACCGAAGCCTTATGGAGCCATAAAGGGTTCACAGGTAGTATATACTTGGGGAAATCCCCTGTGTATGGTTTGTCCTTGTAAGCATGTTTTTAATGTGTGAGAACACCACAACTTCATAGTAGACTATAGAGTGGTAAATCATCACTTGCAATCCAGGGATTATAAGGAACTTGATCCTTAAGAAAGCCCATTGACCTTGTGTTGCATTTGATAGGGCTGAAACATGCCGACCTTTGATGTTTTGGGTCATCATACAGCCTAGCAATATCCTCCTATAAGTGTTTTTAACCTTGTCAAAGGTATCCTTAATAAATTAACTACCTACTTTAATCTGAGAAACCTACAGGCAACTTTAACCGCAGCTCTCGCCATAATAAGTCACATCTCGCCATAATAAGTGCTCCACCTTCCACAGCCAAACATCAAGGTAGGGGAATACTGGGATGAAGGTGAGCAGCGGCCACCGCCATCACTTTCGTGAAAACTCTACGGGCATTGATGAGACCAAAGGGAAGCACAGCGAACTAAATATGCTCCTGTCAAACTATGAACCACAGGCCGCACAGATGGGCCGGCAGGACAGGTATATGGAAGCAGGCATCCTGCAGAACCAACGCCACCATCCAGTCTCCAGGGTTTGGGGTAGACAAGACCTGGGCCAGGGTGAGCAGCTTGAATTTATCCTACCAGAGGAAGGCGTTGGAAAGGCCCAATTCTTAAAATATAACAAAGGCCTCCGTCCTCCTTTGGCACCAGAAAGTAGCAGGAATAGAAACCACGACCTATTTCTGGTGCAAGCACTCTCTGGATAGCCCCTTTGGCCAAAGGGCTTGCACTTCCTGTCGTAAGGTGTACAAGATGGTCCTTCATCCGTCATTCCTGGGACAGCGGAAGTTGCAGCGAAGTGGCTAGGAAGGTCAGAGTGCAACCCTTCTCACCAATCTGCAGGACCCACCAGTACAATATTTTGAGGCGCCATAGCACGGTTTGGCCCAGGTCCCTAGAAAGGTTTAAGTTCGTGCCTAATAAAAAGGAAGGAGTGTCACGTGGTTACATTAGGCCCGGGAAGAAACACCATTTTACTGGTTCGTGTTTTTAAGTTGCCTTCTTTTCTTAAACACAACATCTGTCACGCATTCATTTTCATGCAAGTGCAGGATAACACTCTTTGATCTCCGCTATCCTTACATTTCCACTTCATAGGCACACTATCAAATACCTTGAACATTCTGTACAAGGGCAAAGTTCATTATGCAAAATGTTGTTCTTTGTTATTGGTCGTTCGGCGACAGAGCTATCACAATAGAATAAACAATAGCGCCCTGACTGGGGCTTCGGGATGACAACATGGACGATGTTGATTATATATACACACACACAACATCAGTCCTTTGTTTAGCCAGAGGAGAATTCTGCTGCCACTAAGAGGTCATCCACATGCTGGAATTCCAGCCCAGCTGATTCTTGTTTACCTCTTGCGAGGGATGCTGCCTAGCTCTCCACCAAGACGGGGAGCCCGATGACACTTACCCACTGGTAACGGGGAGCTAGATCGCCCTACAGGGATTTGGCAGATTTACCCCCTCCCTAGGCACACTAGGTTAAGAAGCACTAGGTAGGAGTACAGTATATTACAGTACTTGTATGCAAGCATGTATTTTCTGTTATTAGAAAAATGGTTTTACTTTTTATCTTTTTCACCATTCTCGTAATGCTAATCACATTGTTCCGTTTCCTTCTGTTGATCATTGCAGCACAAGTATTTTACTCAAAAATCACAATGCTTCAATAAATACCGAAACGCTTTACTGTGCATTTCTTGTGTATCTCTTTGGGTATGCATAAGTAACTGAGCGAAAGGGTTCTAGATCTGTTACCACGATTTCCTTGGGGAGTCAGTGTTGTCATGTTCGGAGTTTGCAAATCCATTTGTTACCTTGTCAGGTTAGGGGGTACAGATGGTGCACCGTTAGCTAGCAGGACTTAGGCCAACATATCTGGATGGTGTGCGTGGAGTCAGTCTTGCGCAGTTCTGATTTTTATGTTGTCCAACAAATGCACAGTTTACTTGGGAAAGTGTAAACCGTACGGCAGGAGGACCTCAATACTGGCTTGCCCCAGCTGGAGTACTTCAGTCAGAAGGTTGGTTTTGACCTCTAAGGTAGGGAGCTGGAGGTCAAAAGCTTCGCCCGCTCTCCGCATGACCATCGCAAAAGAAGCAGTGTCCTCAGTTGCAGGGACTGGTAGGGATATCAAACCAGCATCATGAGAAGTGTCAAGTCTGCTGGCATCTTGACGATCATCATAACAGTTGTTTTCATGGTAGGGTTGACCAATTTCATCCCCTGCATCATAATCATGGTCGGAATTAATCCCAAACAATAAATGTAGTGTATGGGATCTGCCTTGCGTAGGTTTGACAGAAAGTGGGTCAAAGAGCAGAAGGGTGTAGTTTGGTGGAAACCGGTCTTGGCCCTGTTGGAGGTCGGAACGGCGCAAACTCCGAGTCGGAAAGCACAATGGATGCTGCATCCTCCGGCATTGCTGAAGTCAGCATTGCTGTCCCATATGGCCTTCGGGTTTATTGACATGTAGTCACTGGAGGCTTTAGAATCATCACTCCACGCCAGGCACCACAAACAAACCGGATGAGTGTTTAAAATCTGTTTTGGGAGGAGGCCTTTTGCTTGTAGACTGTGAAATTTGTGACTTAAAGGGTCTCGAAGAGAGGTACCTTGGGATCCGCGTCTGGTGGCGTGGAAAGAAATTAACAGACATCCACATGCTGGAGTGGCGCACACATAGGCTCAGCACGTCATTTCCAGTGCATAACAGTCACTGCGGAATCGCACAGCTCCACCTACCGCCGCGCAGAAGTAATGCTGAAAAAGTTTTCAGATCCAGTCTGACACCTGTAGAATATTCCAAAGGGGAGGAATCTGCAGTTAGAAGTCTCTATAAGAAGTTCCGGATACACTCTGCCTAATTCTGAGCCACGAGGATTGTGCCTGGGCGTTTCTGATCTTCAGAACTCCGGGTATGAGAGGTAGTGCCACAAAGAGAAACGGGAGTCTAGTGTCCCACTCCATACAGAAAGTGCCTCAGAGAGACATCCTTCCTGGGAAATACAATGCTCAAAAGGTTTGAGAATGCACATTTTCTGTGGTAGAGAAAAGGTCTAGCCAAGGTTCTCCCCATTGCTGGCAGATGCTATGTGCCACTTCGGAGTGAAGCCACTATTCGTGATCCTCTAGGCACCGCCAGCTGAGTGTGTGCCCTGGCATTCAAATATCCGGCCAGGTAGTTTACGGCCAAGGAAATACCGAGATGCTCCTGCCAGCACCACTGACCTTGCCATGCCATGTTTGTTGCAGATCACATGGCAAAGTGTCATCACTGAGAAACTGAACCAGCCCCCCTTTGACGGATGGTAGGAAGGCTTTCAGCATCAAACAAATGGCATGCAACTCCAACAAGTTGATGTGAAGACCGGTCTCTGCAAGAGTCCACAGTCCTGATCTCCACTTTTCTCAGAGGATGTCCCCATCCCAGCAGTGACGCATCCGTCACCACTGTCCGCTCTGGTTGGAGGCAGGGAGTCTGTAACCAGTCAAATTATGATTAAGCCACCGCTGCAGGTCCTGCGCAGTCTCCTCTGAAACTTGGATGGAACCTGACAGGTTCCCCTTGTGCTAGGCCCACTAAGACTTCAGGTTCCACTGCAGAGCCTGCATATGCCACCTGGTGACTATAAGAAAGCAGGAGGGCTTGAGGCCCAGAAGCTTCAAAGTCACTCTCACTGATACCCAGAACCAAGGATGAAACATCAGGATCATAGCCCAAAAGCCCAAATGTCCTGCACTGGTTCTGATCGAGGGAAGGTCCGAAACTGCACTGTATCTAAGATGGTTCCAATAAAAAGAAGCCTTGGTGAAGATGTCAGGTGTTACTTCGGCATGTTGATAGGGACCCGTAACAAAGTCCAGAGGTTCGGCATCAACTGGAGGTGGTCTACAACTGACTGTGGTGAGCATGCTTTCAACAACCAGTCATCAAGGTAGGAAACACGAATCCCCAACCTTTGAAGTGGACTGCAACCATCCCCATCATTATTGTGAACACTCGAAGGGCACTGGTGAGGCCTAAGGAAAGCATGGCAAATTGAAAATGCTCCTGGCCCACCTTAACCCACAAGTAGCATCTTTGGGACTGCAGGACAGGTACATGAAAGTACGCGCCCTGCAGGTGCAAACCCACCATCCAGTCACCTGGATCCAGGTCAGACAGAAGCTGGGCCAACGCAAGCATCTTTAGCTTGCCCTTACACAAGGAGGCGTTCAGAGTGCAAGTAAATAGTGGAATTACCAGCCAGTCCCTATTTCTGGGATGGGGACCCTCTCTACTGCTTCTCTGGCGAAAAGCATAGCCTCGTTAAGCAATCTGAAGGACCCACCTGTTGGAGGTTATATTTTATCAATCTTAGAAAAAATGTCTGATCCTGCCTCCCACAGGGTGGTCGTGTGCCACTAAGGACAAATTAGAGCAGTTTGAAGGCTGATGCCGCAGGGGTAGGGGAACTGGGAAGTAAGCTGCTCCTGGTGGCCTGGTCCCCAAAAGGATTGAGGTGCCAGTTGCGGGGGTGGTGGCGTTACTTGAACACCAGCCGTTTGGAGTGGTCTTGAAAGGGATAACATTGTTGAGGGTTCTGTCTTGTAAGGGTTAAAAGGCCTAAGGAGCGTGCCGTGACCCTGCTTTCCTTAAAGCGTTGCAATATGGAATTGGCCTTTTTGCCAAACAGGCGAAACCCATTGTATGGCATATCTATTATAGAGGTCAGCACCTCACCAGAAAAGCCTGTAGACCTCATCCAAGTGTGATGCCAAAGCACCACATTAGTGCTAATTGCTCTCCCCAAGCAGATGGTGGTGTCCATTCCTGAAATTATAATGTATCTGGTTGCCTCCAGACCATCCTGGATGGTTTATGCCAGGATGGCTCAAAATTACTCCGGCACTGCAGGCATGATCTCGCAAACCAAATCCCATAAAGCATGGGAATATCTCCACTCCAAACAGCTGGCCATCACTGAGTGGAGGGCTATGCTGGCAGACGAAATCAGTTTTCAGACTGTCTCCATTCGTTTTGAATGTCAGGAGGCATCATAGAGAATGAATTGGAGTTTACCCTGCTGGTGGAAGCCTGAACCTCCAAACTTTCTGATGTAGGTTGTTGTATCAAGAATTCACGTTTGCCTGGAGGTGGCCTGTGGCACTTGGCAACCTGCCTGTTAACCAGCAGGCATACCCAAGGCTTAGGCTATGTGCCCATTAGGGTGTCAATCAGGGCTTCATTGAATGGCAGCAAAGGTTGAGAGATTTCCTGTCCTAGTTGCAAAACGTCTGTCAATGCGTTAATTTTTACTTCCATACTTGGCAGCTGTAAATCTAATACCGCTGATGCACTCCTCCGTCAATGGCCCTTGGAGTAGAGCACAGCTAGAGTCCAGGGAAATGCCCAACCCACTGGCCTCCTGCAAGTTCATATGCACAATTTCATCATCATAGTGTGGGGGAAAAATAATCCCCATCGTCTCCATAATCATTTCGAACGGCTAGTTGACTTACATCAGAATCAGAACCGAAAGTGTTGGAGGGTCTGGGTGTGGCTTCGAGGCAGAGGCATGGTTCTGTCCGAGTTAGATTAGCCAGGGACTGAGTGCACCAGTACACAAACTCTGTAGGGGCAGCAATGAATTCAGCTCGGAGCCAGATAGGCCTATGGGGACAGGGGCTTCCTCTAGCACGTGGGGGCGAGCGTCTATGTAAAAGACTGGTTTGGGTTTCAGTTCTACATTGGAAGTCAGCTCCAGTGATATCGCGAAACCAGAGACTGATGCAGGAGGCACAGACAACGTGGAGGGCGGACTATTTCGCAATAACTCAACTGGAGGCCTCTGCAGATCATTACGTCCCAAAGGGACACCAGAGGGAACATGAAGAGAGCCGAATACAAACAGCATGGCATCTTTAAAGGCCTCAACCTGTTGCGACCTTGCCAATTGCCCTGGACACTCAAGGTGCATCAGGATCAGTTGCAGAATTGGTTCCTCGTGGCGGACTAATAGTGAGACATAGACACACGGACGTCCTCATGACGAACTGAGAATGGAACAAATTCCGCTTGGCCTTCTTGTGCTTCCACTTTGACTAACAGGAAGATTTGGACTGCAACAAGGATCTATCTTGGAAATGGGTAGGTTCCCTCTACTTTGAGCGGGGACTTCCCTACCTTCTTTTGTTGTTCGGTGATGCCTTCATGTTCCTGGATTACTTTCACAGATTCATAAGGGCACACTCCTCACAGGACGTCTAGTCGTACTCTAAACCCAAGCCCCAGAGGCACACATCATGAGGATCTATCACACTCATTTGTTTGCAACAGTCCTAAAAAGGCTTACACCGCAGCTTTAGAAGGAGCCTAGGTCCCTTGCATGTTGGAAAACAAAGTAGAGTTTTCAATAAAAAAAAAGAAAACTTGTCATCTGGCAAGGAAAATTTGGGAGTGAGCTTTGGACCTGCGTACGAAGGCGCCTCCAAGGTCACTTCCATTATGGAACGAAGTTAGGGCGGAGCCGAACAGCGCCACCTACCAGGTATGAGAGCAATGTTGTTTAAATCTTCTGGATACAGTCTGGCACCTTGGAATAGCGAGGAATCTGCAGTTAGAAGTATCCATACAAAAAAGGTGTTTATAAAAAAAAAAGTTAATCATGTACATTGACATAGAAGCAAAAATTCAATGCTCTAGAAAAAACACTGTGAAAACTTAGGTAAAGGACAGCGAGCCCTACGACTTAAAAGAGTCTTTTAATTTTGTTAATGGCCTAGTCCAATTTTGTATTATATAGGTAGACAGATAAAAGAAAACGTTTAAATAGACATTTTTTATTTTGCTTTTTAATATTAAATCTTTTAAATAAGTGTTTCCAGCATCTTGCGTAAAGGTGGGGATATTCAATGTTCATGAACTTTAATGATGATGCCATGATGGAGAAGGTGTTTTGCACCTAAAAGGAGGTGCTTGCACCTCTGCAGGTGCCAAGCAACTGAGGATGCAGCTTTGTGGACAGCCCCAAGAGGTCCAACTAACTACAATAATGCATTATACACTAGTCCTGCGTACACGTTCCCCATTTCCCGGCGCTTCAGGATGAATTCCATTATCTACTTCGAAACTGAAGATTCACCTTTTCCTACAGAACCACATCACTTGTTCGGTTGCCTAAACAGGTAAGACAAACCTTAAAAGATATCAGGTGTAAACTCTCTGCTGCAGAGCATAGTTACACTGAAGACTTAGAAAGCAAATCAGGAAGCACTCTGTTGGTAAAGTGCAACTATTAAGTCCATGTGTTTAAAAAAAAGGACTATCCAGATCCAAGGCAATAAGGCCCATCTAATGGTAGCCCTTCTTAATATAATCCAGCTGTATGGACCCCATAAATAGTTCAAATTTCAATGTCTTAGAGCAAAAAGATTTTTTGATTTGGTTATTAAAACCCGACCACTCGTGTGAACCGTGGCGTTATAATTTCCCTAAATCATAAGCCAAGCAACTGTGTGTGGCAAGCCACCATCTTGGTCTAGTTGGAAAATATCCCGATCTCAAACCATAAAGACCTGTCCGTAGCTTACAAATTTCAGTCTAATTCATCCACACAATTTCTAGACACATTGTTATGCAATATCTACACTTATGAACTCCATGTCTGATTCTAATCCCAATTAGGTATCGATTTCCGTCGACTTTAATAATGACTATACCGACTTGGATGTATTGTGACCAAAACTGTATAACAATCAGTGGGACCCGGAATTACTAGAAAGTGGCTTTTTCAAAACAATATTGCTCACCACACAAACATGGAGCGGATTACCTCATCACTAGGCTTTTTTAATGCATGGTTGCACAAGGTGCCGAAGGGATCTTTTAACTTAAATTATTTGGTTCTGTGCTCCATTTTTATAATTGTGCTTGTTGTATTCTTTTTGTCCCATCCAGATCAGATTTAGAATTCTAATATGTTAATTCTTTTTAATTTATACATAATTTGGAAATATTAATAGGTCTATTGTATGTTTTGATTTTATATGAATTTGGTGTTCTTAACCTCATCAATTGTGGGTTTGAATTAGGGTTCTTATTGAATGGGCTACATTTGTGGTCTTTTTAAATGGGTTTTTGGGGATTTGATAGATTGGGATTTGTTGTTACTGATTTTGTACATATTAAAATCATGTAGACATAGTCTAATGGTTTTATTATTATCTTCAGCCCTAAAGAGGTTTGCTTCAACAAAAACGTTTGCTATAAGGGCTCTTTTTGGAATGGAAATACAATGGATTGATCAACAACATTGAGACGACTCATCTCTGTTTTTCTCTGCTTTAACACATGGGCTTTAGTTGTACTTTCCCAACAGAGTGCTCCCCAATTTACTTTCTAGGTTTGTATTTCTGCTTTGGAAGCAGCACCAAAAGCAGGAGATACTGTTAAGGATTGCACCTATATAAGCTTAGGGACGGATTTGGATGTGCTGTACCGTTATTTGCCCTGCTGCTTTGAAAACTATTGACTTACTATGAAGACTTATTCAAGTTTAAAAAGCATAGGTAGAAATCCAAAAAAGCAGTTTAAAAAAAGGACACCAAAGAAGTATAGACCTAGCCTTGCATAGGAAAAAAATTAAATGTTCAGTAATAATTACTGTAGGACACAAATGCAAAGCCGGTTCTTGTCTATAATTCCAGGTTGAAAACTTAACAGTATGTGCCATTGCATTTATTTTGCTTTTTTTTTAATGAAGGAAGGATCGGAGCTCAGAGTGGATAAGCGTAAGAAGCTAACCTAGCGGGAACAAAATCAAGCAATGTTTGGTTAGAAATAAAGCTGGGATTAAGACACATGTGGCGGTTCCAAACTCATTACCTTATCCACAAGACCAACTTATATCTGTACCGAGATAGGCCACAACCACATCTGGGCACACATTTGATTTAGCAGGTATGCACAGCTTTGTTTTCACCAGCTTACAAAACTTTTCTAGCCCGGGGTCAGGTTCATGAAAGTTTGAAAAAGACAAGAGGAGTATTTAGAGGCAATCAGAAATACTGTGAAAAAACAGAACTTAAAGTATAAAATGTTTTTGCCTAGCATTCACAGATCTAATGGGGAGACTGTAAAAATAGTCACTGTGTGCAGGGACTTCTATTGGCTTGAGGGCAAAAGATTGAAAGCTCACTGGCGTTTCGACAGATATACTCTTTGGACCTAGGGGGAATGCAGGTAGATAGTTCACATTAAGTGCTTACCATTGGCTCTCCGACGGAGAATCTATGGCATAAAAAGACTATTTCAGTCTCACCACTTAAAACGCCCACACGATAATGGAATATAGTATTTTCTTTTCCACTAAATATAACAGATTTTGCAAAGTTTGAGAGGAAAGTCCTGAAAAGTGCTTTTTAATAGTAAAAGTTGGGATAGCACCAACTGTAGTTTTACATTGAAATGGATGAACAATGTTCCGCTGCGTATAATTTACATTTGTATTTTACAGATGCGACATAGCAACAGAGACATCCCACACTGTAGAAAGGTATTTGTCTTTTCAATCTTAATACAATTAATGTGTGGTGGGTAGGTTCAGACTGAGGATTATTAACAAACCAAAATGTTTATAAAAAAATCATCCATTATATAAATTGCATATTTGTAAAACCAAGACATTACCTGGTGAACGTACTCATCCATGCTAGAAGGCATATCAAAGTTTACTACTACTTTCACGTTGACCAAATCAAGGCCACGTCCAAGTACTCCTGTGCTCACTACAACTTCATATTCTCCTTGCAGCAGCCCCTGGATAAAATGAAATGCAGTTAAGATATGTGTTTTAGAAGTCGGACATTAGTCATGGACCTTTGTTTTTATGTTCACTAATGCAGTAGTTAACTGTTTCTTTCTCTAGTTTTGCAAAGTTCAGACCATCACTTACCTCAACGTACAATCATTTTTCTTTGCCCCCCTCCACCACCCACAAAAGAAACAACACGAAAATAAGGCGTACTAATTACTATTGAATGCTTCAAGCTCTGCTACATTGTGAGCAGATATTAGGTTTTAAAATTTGAGCTACTTGAATAAACATTTGTTCATGTTTAGCAAACAGCCAAATTCGGCTTAACAGGGACCTTTCGATTTAAAAACACAAAGTGCCAAACATGTAAAGGTAGATGTCTAAACCTACATTCCCACAGCACGTGATTCAGCCTAAATACGAGGGAGATTGAGCATGCCACAGGAGAGATCAAATAGCGGGTTTGGCACTCTTGCAACATAAAGCTCCAATTATGGCTGGCTCAATGTACACCCTGCAGCAACCTATTTGGTTGATCAAGCAAAGTTCACAAAACAGCTTATACGAGCTGCACACTAAAGTCTCCTTTTCATTCACACCTAGGGTCAAGCAGGCACAACATCTAGACCTATCGCACACAGTTGTTTACTAGCCACCGTACTTTCAAACAAGAGGCCTTGACAATCCCTTGGTTAATGGATCCTTCGGGTTACGCTGCGGACAAACATTTGGTCTCGATTCAGGTTGACATTAATGCAACAGCATACTAAATGTTTGATGGGGAGCACATGAAGGACATAATGCTGGCAAGTAATCTGAAATAACGGTTTATGACCTCAACAATAACTATCTGCTACAGATGGTTTATTGTTCTTATACAATCATTAATAAAGAGAATTTTTTTAAAAAAAAAGCTTGATTGGGGCATCAGCCACAATATTAGAGAGCTCTTAGATAATCAAGAAAACTATCATCAGAGGACATGTACGATAGTCCTCTGGGGATACAATATCCTGCACAAACCTAATTTCTCTTATTCTACAGATTAAAGTCACCCTTGAAAGCTGAAGCTACATGCGAAGTGTCAAAGGATTTGGAAAAGCAAAAATAAATGATTTAAAAAAACACACATTTTAAAACCCCTGAGAAAAGGGTGAATAAATAAATGTAAATGAAAGTAACATCAGGCAGAATACATCGCAAGCTGGAGAGGTCTTTCATACAGGACCCAAGTTGTTCTCTAATAGAGAATATGAAACGTCATAGCATACATGAAATGCTATCTCCATTCTAAAGTCCTTAGTGGAGTCTATCCCATTCTAGGCTTTTTCCTATATTATGTTATTCACCAGGGGTTCCAAATCCTGTGCAGGTTTGAAAACAAATATTTGCATACAGTGTTCAAGCGTGTGCTATTAAACCACACCACGTACTTCAACCAGAGAAAGTTACAGGTATGTGCTGGGTAAAGACTAGAAGAGAGCTTGTACTAGAAGTAATGTCAATTGAGGAACGTGGGGTATGTCCAGATGAGGGCTTTTGGCTCAGGTTTTAATCAAACTGTATTACCACAAACCCAGAATAAACCCACACAATGTCAACAATTTACTTAGATTAGGTTTTTGGCCAAAAACATCAGTAAACAAGCATTGGCATAGCCAATAGGTCTCGCTTTTGGGACCTTATAAGTGCTTAGCCATGCAACAGTTGATGTTGTTGTACCAAGGATATTGTGCTGCATAACTAAACACTTATAAGGTCCCAAAGGCAAGACCTATTGGCTATGCCAATGCTTTTTTTTTTGTTAAAGGACAAGCAGTGCTATCAGGCTCCGGCTGCCACTTAGTCCACCGCAGGGTAGAAGAGGGATAGAAGAGGGGTAGAGGGGTAGAAGAGGGGTAGAGGGATAGAAGAGGGGTAGAGGGGTAGAAGAGGGGTAGAGGGGTAGTAGAGGGGTAGAGTGGTAGAAGAGGGGTAGAGGGGTAGAGTGGTAGAAGAGGGGTAAAAGAGGGGTAAAAGAGGGGTAAAAGAGGGGTAAAAGAGGGGTAAAAGAGGGGTAAAAGAGGGGTAGAAGAGGGGTAGAAGAGGGGTAGAAGAGGGGTAGAGGGGTAGAAGGGTAGAAAAGGGGTAGAAGAGGGGTAGAAAAGGGGTAGAAGAGGGGTAGAAGAGGGGTAGAAGGGTAGAAGAGGGGTAGCAGGGTAGTGGGGTAGAAGAGAAGTAGAAGGGTAGAAGAGGGGTAGAAGGGTAGAAGAGGGGTAGAAGGGTAGAAGAGGGGTAGTAGAGGGGTGGTAGAGGGGTAGAAGAGTTTGTTTAAAAAAAGCGAGTGGTGATTATATATGGTTTGTGTGCAGGTGGGCGTGGAGTTGGGGAGAGATAATCAGTAGTTAACTGAAAGAAAAAAAAAACTGCATGTATTTTTACTGTGCTTAAAAATATTTAATTAAGGATCCAAAAGTACTTTAATTAAGGATCCAAAAGTACACGTTTACAAGCAACGAAAACAACAGCGCTTTTACGCTAAATTTATTATAATATACAAACAATTCCATGGAACAGAGCATTAACTTTAAAGTGCCTCACATTGTCCAAAAAACAGGATTAGCGCCGATGCCTTTTGAGACCGCACCGTTCGTGAGGTTTGTTGCCCAGTAAAAAAATAAACAGCATTCATGTTTAAATGGCACCAGCTCACATTGCCCTAAATAAATTTAAAAAACGGAATTGCCACTAAAGCGTTTTGAGACAGCATCGTTCACATGAGATTTGATGCTCAGTAAACAAGCGGTCTTCAAAAAGGAGACGGAGAGGGCGGAGCGAGTTGGCGCGTGGCGGCAAAAGTGAAAGCAGCTGCAGCGTCCACAGCTTTCTGTGTGCCCGCGAGCGATGCGCTGAGCGCATGACGAGAGAGGTAAGCCAAATGGCGCCTCTGCTCGTAACTGTGCGCGTAACCGCACGCTCGAGGCCACATAGAAAGCGTGTGGTCGGATTTTTGAATGCCCACTCACTAAAAGTCTCGCCAGAGCAGCGCATGCGCTGGCTCAGGCGAGACCTAAAAAGCATGCCTATCCTGCAAATCTGACACCAAACAATGCTTTGTGAAGGTGCGAAAAGTTCCACACTGCAGCTGTAGTCTGTATTTGAAGTAGTCTTTTACAGCGATAAGAGCCAGCATCGAGACACACAAGCCGCTATACCAAATGGTCATAAAAGCCAGACTACAGTTTCCAGCCAAAATGTGCATTTCTGGTTGTAACCATCACCAGCACAGCTGTCAAAGTATACAATGAGCTCCCCCAAACACCTTGCTTAAATAATGAAAAACAACACAGCTAGATACATGCTTTTGCCATGCTCTCCTAGGTAATTAAAAGTTGAATCTGTGCAGATACGACATACAAGTAAACATAAAGAGATACATCTGTTTTATTATGAACTGTGGTATACTGATGCAAAACATTTCATCTAATCATAAAAGAGTCAACAACTTGAAGAAAAAAAATAACCTGAAGAATACGTGTTCGTTCGCTTTGAGTTTTTTCTGAATGGATCGAGACGCACTGCAGCTCTGTGATTTTGTGAACAGCATCACTCAGAAGATCAGCTCCAAGCCTGCAGTCCACAAACACCAAAACAGGTGGCTGGAAGAGCTTTGCATCCTGAAAAACACAAGTTTATTGAGTGGCATTAAGAAAAACTGTGTGAGGAAGAAAATGGTGGGCAATGTCTTTGCTACGTTAGGGTTTTGACGATGGAAGGAAGAATAGTCAATTCCTAGGACACTAGAGATCCATACCAAATACAAATCTGCTGCACTTAAAACAGCAACAGTTCCCCTTCTCTTCAACCCACTCTGGCAATAATTAAAGGAGTGAGGGAACACACAAAAGCTTATTCATCTTGTTAAGAATAGCTACATAGTAATAATTCCAAAAGGCCCAAGCAACAACACTCCAACATACAATACAAATACCGGCCATACAAATGCCAATAGGCAACTGAAACAAGACTTCAAAAGGAAGCCTTCTCGAAGCTACAACTCAAAGCAGAGGCTGTTTTTGCTTACCCTCAAAAACAAAGTCCGGAACACTAATTACAAAAGAGCATTTTGCTTGGATCAATTTGAAAAAAAATGGCCACACCAAATTGCGTCAATACCACAGTGCACACAGAACCTCTAAGATGAAAAAATGATTTTATTCAAACACACTTCGCCCAAAAAGGATAGTTACCCTTGTGAGTAACACAAAGTCTCTCCCCCTGTTCACGCAAAGTGACATGAGAAAATTTGAACATGGGAGAATTTTGCTTTCAACTGCGAGTCCGGTAGTGAAATGAGTTCTCCTGTCCTGCACATCCAGTAGTCTGGATTTTAGGTTTTAGTGCTGTGTGTCTCAGCCCTTGCTAAATGTCATCTTAAGTCCTCAAAACATCACTTCAGCGATTTTAACAAGGCTTAGCTACCCCAACAGAGTGAGAATCCAGACATCTAGATCACTTTTAAGAATGTGATGAACCAGTAAAAAGACTCAAAAGCTAGCAACATTTCCCCCACTGGCCATGTTTTTCTTCAAATTAAAATCATTTTAAAACCAAACACTGATTATTAATTTGCAAAATTCCTATTCAGGATTATAAGTCACAAACCACTAAGTAAAAGAAGAACATTGAGTCTTCAGCAATACTTTGTGGGTTTTGGTAGCAGGAAGCATAGAAGACATTTTATAAATATTTAAACTTACATTTAAAATTTCAAACAATTTCTTCTTTTTGGAAGGTTCTTCGACCCACAGAATAATTTGCCGCACATTGGAACAAGGTAGATTCTTTTCCCCAACAGTTATTCTGAGAGGATTGTGCAAGAGCTGATTTGCAAACTGCTCTATGCTCGCCGGAATAGTAGCAGATACTAGTATTGTCTGATGATCTTTGGACGTGCTTTCCAAAACATCTAAGACTTGCTGCTGAAACCCCATCTTCAACATTGTGTCAGCCTGCAAGAAAACAGCATAAATAAAGAAATGAATTTCTCTTTCATTACCTTTAAAGCATCATATATTATATTACAAATGGTGCAACCGTCTAACTTTATCTTTTTGGTCCGATTCTTTTCATTAAGCATTAGATGTAAAATGTATTTTACTCATATATAAAAAAACATCTAGGGAGCGCAACCCACAAACAAGGGTGCTCTGTTCCTAAAAATCTAAATTATAAAAAGATGTTGAAAAATGCAGTGACCCATTTAAACTACTATATCTGAAATAAAAGAAGAAGAAAGAGAATTATAAACAGGGCCAGTGAAATGATGCGATTCTGCGGCCGTAGCATTTTCCACATAATTATGGATTTGTAACATTTGCCACATAAGCCATCATCTGCTGCATAATATGTAAATCTTAACATAAAAAATTGTGTCTAGCTCAAAAGGATAAAAAATTACTAAAATCGCAGTGACCTGTGTTGTCGTGCAGTGGAAGGCCCTACGCAAAGTTTGACAGGTCATCTTTCAGTTGTTTGTTACTGTATTTGGATGTTAAACTAGTACTAATAGAGGTGGAACCTTTTCCTAGACAGTGTTTACATGTGAAGCAAGCATTGCTATAGCCAATAGGTCTCGTCTATGGCTTTGCCAATATGTTTTAGTCATGTTGTTCTCAGCGGCTGTATATTTCCAGAATTCCAATGGCCCTGCTGATGGTGTAGAAAACGTTTAAGGGCACTGGTGAACTCCTGAGCCCCTTTATTTCCAGGTAATATTTATGTTGTAGACCTGACCACTTAATAACACAAGATTACACAGTGAGATTAATTGTAGCAAAGCTTACTTTCCAAAACAGATGCAGACTGTTAGTGATCGTGAGAGACACAGGAGGTGGGGAGCCCTGCATATAGGGCATAGAGTGCTACGGCACAGAGGCAATAGAAGCACGTCCATGGGGGTAGAGTAAAGTGGGCAGGCAATGGTGATTGCATGTGAATAGGACAAGGGCATGAGAGAGGGGTATGGGGGCAAAGAAGACTAGGAAGGAGGAGCAAATACAACAAATGCAGGGGCATTGATGTATGCAAAGCCCTAGTTGATTTATTTATTTTTAAATTTATTTTTTACACATTTGATTTGCATTTAAAACCACAGAAGGAGCACAGTTCAGATTCCCACCAAGTAAAATCTTTCTCTTAATACCGCTTAAAAACCAATAACAGCTGATCAGTTGTATCCTTTGGGAATACAGCACATGGGTTTTAGTAACTGTGCAAATTAGCAATAAATATTATACAGTACATTTTAGTGCAATATAGCAAAAATCACAAAAAGTGCGAATGCAACATACAGTACTTCCATAAATTAAGCATAGATATCCTCCATGATAGTGGCCCTATTTACAAGAGGGGGTTTGGTCTAAGAGATCAAGCATGCAGGGCCATAGGAGCCTCTCCAAAATATTTAACGGGCAGTGCAAATAACGCAACAAATAACAAAATGTATAAACCACGCCCAAACCACATTGTCTATGAGCGGGGGGACCACGATATGGACTTCAGGCCAAACCATCAATCCATTGAGTAACAGAACGCCATATCCTGACCCCCCTCCCACCCATTTCTGCGACTTTCGCCCTTTGCACTCATATAACAATCTCCATGTTATAGATAGCCAAGAACCTGGATCTCCATTCAGAAAATGTGGGGAGGGTTCAGAGTTTAGCCAACTTGTAGCGATACACATTCGTGCTACTGCTATGGCAATGAAAACCATATACCCCTCCTATTTGGCTACCCCATTATCCATGGAGTGCTCTACCACCCCTAATACCACCAATGTAGAATTGATTTTAATTTGATCTCCAGTAACCTGTTCTAAAAATTTACCAATCTCTTGAAAAAAAAGAGCCTAATACCGGACATAAATAAAACATATGTACTATTTCAGCACACACAGCCCCACATCGATGGCTGCAGTCATTATCTCTCCTACCCCATTTGAATAATTTCTCTGGGGTATGATACAGATCAAAAATAGTTTTGAAAAGTTGACTCTTTATCCAGCTGTCAATAATACTTTCCTACTTGTATCCAATGATTCTTGCAATATCAACCCCTCCTCTCCAAGCCTCCTCTCCCACTTAGCGTTTTGGGACTCCAATTAATTTGTTAATTTTTGTACCGGTAAGTCCTAAAGGGCACCGATCTTAGCCCTCTTATGGATTGCCTCTATAACGGGATTGGAGTCGCCAACCCTAGTCTTAAACAATTTATTAATAAAATCCCGAATCTGGAGGTATTTGAAAAGTAAGCCGATATTTCTCCTGAAGATCCCCAAATGGGCATTGATGTTCTCCATCAAAGAGATGCCCCATCTGTAAAATACCTCTCGGCCTCCAATTATTGGCAATCGGGTCTTGGAATATCAGTGGTAGAATCGGTGTCCCCCACAGAGGTGTATAATAGTTATATTTGGCTAGATTAACTTTCTTTTTAAAACTGCTGCCACAATCAGAATGCACCGTGCAAAACCTTAAATTTTGTTTTCCAGCAAATAGTCTTTAGCTTCCTCCCCCCATTACAAATTCATATATTGAAGGGGATTCGGCTGGTCTAAGCATGTGTATACTTCTGCGTACTTTATGTCACTGCCGCAGCATGAAGCGGGCCCAAACCGCCAGCATTCGGCTCCATACAAGCCGGCGTCAGGCGAGGAAGGGAGAGCAGCTGCACCGGCCACTCAGACAGTTGCTATCTTGCCCGCAAAGCCCCAGTTGAAATGTAATCTGTAAAGAGGATTTTCAAAGGGAACCAATACTTTACTCAAACCTGCGTCATAATTTGGGCCTTCCCTGCCGCATAATGGCCCGGTGTAAAGATAGCTGAAAACACGGAGTTGAACGCTTGTCCCATGAAGAAAAGGCAGTTACCTATTTGTTTCTTGGGGGCTAAACAGTAATGTGTTAAAAATAGTTTACGTTTAATTAAACACCATTACATTATATTCATTCCTTACTCGGCCCTCCTTGGCTGCACTCCCGGATCAGACTCCTCAGCCCAAACATTCTCCCTTATGGTGCAGAAGAGGTCAGCTCCGAGCTTCTCTCTGCCATTGGGGGCTGTATAATTCAAAACTAAAATCGGTGAAGTTAGTGTTTTTGTGCCGTGAGATAAGAGCACCGGAGTTAAGAACCTTACCCCATAAATGGAAGGGAGATAAAGTCTGTATTTGTGTATATGGGCTGAAAATCAGAACATCGAGGTTGGGAGTTTCATCACACGCATACAAAGGATGGTTGACTGTGTCTTTGGAGTACGAGGAAGCTGAAGTGTGATGGCAGATGAAAGGGATTGGTACAAACTGCACTAAGAGAAAGATAGAACAAAACACAACCAATATGCGAATGATGGAGGAAGAAACAATATGTTCCGACAGGAAGGACAGTAGGATGAAACCAAAAGGTTTGTGACCAAGGTTGACTTGTTTGCATGAACATGCTAAAGAATAAGTATTCGATATATATGTTTTAACTGGTTTTAATGGACTGAAAATGATGAAATCTAAATGAATGACGGCACAAATGAAATATAATTTTCTGTAAGTAATGAATTGGTCCTCCTGTATATACCATATTCACCAGCATGCTCAGTTAGGTGGAAAGGAATATAAGGAATGAAATAAAACACACACTGTGTAGCTGTAATCACTAAGATCACAGGGGATAATTTAGGTTAGGATACGCATAAAATTAATTGACTCACATAAAATGTAAAAGTCTAGTCTGAACATGTAAAGCTGGGCTAGTTCGAATTGAGTTTTCAGGAATGTGAATTAGACACAGGCCTGTGGTGTATATTTTTTATTTTATTTTTTTAAATGTAAAACCTTTTTTAGACAAAACAAATAAATGTGATGAGGTTTTTAATATATTTAATGCACCGATTATGTATATATGTAATTGTTTTAGGCCCTGATGAAGTCCCTATAAGGGATGAAACGTGTTGGCTGGGTCTGCCAAAAAATGATTGAGATCTGATTTGCAATAAAAAAACATTTTGAAAAAAAACACTAACAAAACAAACAAACAAAAGGAAAGACTTTACATATGAATATTTGGATCTAGAGTGATTACAGCTATATACAACAGAATCATGGACATATGAATGAAATAACAGATAGATTGTTGCCTTCCTACTAAAAAGTATTGTTGATTTATATTGAGTTTTATGGGCGGTCAAAACTCTAGGAGTAGGCACAATATACATACAAATTTTGGGATATTGACCGGTGCAGTCTAAAAGATCACTACTGCCATTGTTTTGAAATTCTACAACAATCCACTCCACTTCACTCTGAAACAATCTACTTTACGTCACTCTATTCTACTCTGCACCACTATACTCTAGGCCACTATGCTGCACTCTACACCAATGCACTCTACACCACTCTACTCAAAACCAATGCACCATACACCAATGCACTCTACCCACTGCACTACACTGTAGGCCTCTCTGCTACTCCACTCTACGCCACTACTCTCCACTGTATGCATTGACACTACACCTCAATTTACGAACTCCACTCCACTTTATGCAACTCCACAACACTTTACTCCACTCTATGCTATGCCCCTCCACTGTATGTCACTCCTCTCTACTCCACTATATTCTCCTCCATTCTAGTCCATTCTACGTCACTGTACGCTACAACACTCCACAACACTCTAGGCCACTCCACGACTCTCCACTTCACGACATGACACTCCATATCACTCTCTTCTATGCCACAAATGTTTAGCCAGACTGAACAGCAGCCACGCTGGTGCACAACATGGCTAAAACATATTGACAAAGCCAATAGCTCTTACATAGGCGTAACCTATTGGCTTTGCCATTGTTTAAGGCTGGTCAACACAAACCTCCAAGTTACAAAAAATAACTAGAGAACATAAGTAACATTTAAGCTAGTTAATGTTTAGGATGGATCTAAGCAAGCAAAAAATACTTGCCAGCTCAAAGCTTTCACATTTGCAATTTAACTGGTTGGATTTGTTCTCTTTTGAATGAGGTACACAAATAGAGTTAAATATCCACTTCTGTGCAAGTATACCAAAACCTGTGAATTAGAGGACTACAGCTACAATAAAATGGGCAACATGTTGCTTGTGGTCAACTATATTCACATTATTGGTTACAGTGGCACGTGTCCAAATAATCGATCAGAGAATGATTATCATGCAGTATTTACTGATGTCCCGATTTGGTTTTTTGCTTTATTGGTTCACAAAATAAATTTAATAATACACTGGAAACTGAACGTCGTCTTACATCTACAATTGTGTTTTGGTTTTTACACACAGATTATCTGCATCATCAACATGAGCGGGATTCTTTCACTGTGCACATGATGTTTAACAACTGAAGTTTTTTTTGCAAGCTTTTCTAAATATTTGATTTACCAAAGCAAAATACCATGTTTGAGAGCAATTAGGTTTTCATAAAAATTAAAATGTGGGCTTTAGCCTTTGTACATACTTACTTCATCAATAACAACAATTTGTATGGCTCCAAGTTCAACTGACTCTTGCTTCAGAATTTCAAGCAGCCTTCCTGGTGTTGCTATAATCACCTAAAACAGGGGTGACAAAAGAATCATTGTAATAGAATCACAATCTATGAACAATCTCAAGAAATACAATTCCTTGAAGGTCACACTATTCAATCTTTTTCAGGACACAATTCACTTCTGTACGGAAAATCCACATTACAACAAAATAGTGAGGCATCGTCAGCGCTGGGCAGAGAAACTTCATATAACAGTATGATATTGCGTACTTAGGATATGGGACTGCGGTGTGACCCACACAATGCAGTACCAGTCACAAGTTAAGTGTTCACTCAACAGTAGCTATACCTCCCATCCATCTATAGCATCAGGATCTAAACACACAGTTCCATGAATCTTTCTTCATGCCTTCAGGTTGGTTTCAAGTTTAGGGTCCGTTTGGTAAATAGACATTAGTATCTCTTCTGCTGGTGCCCATTCAGCCACATCACACCTCAAAGTCTTGGACCTTCCAGTCATTTCCAATGAATCACAAAGCGTCTTTTGACCAGAGAATCCTTAGTGAGTAGCAGAGGTCCCTAGGTTGAATGTAATTAATGGACTTGTTCAGTTTAATCTTCTTGCATCATATCCTTATCACACTGCTTATATTAGGAGGGCGAGCTTTGTCCGAGAAGAGGCACCCGTGCTAGCTTTAAAAATTTCAAAGAACTATATACTTTAGCCCTTCCCCTCGCAGAGCTTCCAAACACCAGCCTTTTCACTAAGAAGTCCTGTTTGCCTGTGTTTATGGATGGCATAGCTTGCTCTGCATGCTACATTGTATGTAGCCTTAATTAATTTCTTTTTTGGTTTTGTACAATACACCTTTTTGCTTTGTTTAGGGTGTGGTGTGGAAAGGCCTTGCTTATACAGTCCTCATGTTCACGTCCAGAAACTAAGCTCCTGTTTATTTATTCTTTATTAGGATGGATCCTGCCATACAAGCCAATATTCTAGAAGCCTGACAACCTGTAATGTTTACTGCAACACACAGAATCTAGTTCTCCAGAGTTGTGCTTGATCGATGTATACTGGTCCCGGATCTAGTCTTTTTACATTGGTTTCTTCGCTTTCACTGCAGTCTCATTCACAGAGATCAGCCCTCCCTTTGGATAAACAATGGGGATAATGAAATTTGAAATGAAATGAAATTTGTACTTGTAAAGCGCACCCATACCCCCAAAGGGGTGTCCAG
Organism: Calotriton arnoldi; assembly: GCA_963921515.1. NCBI lineage: Eukaryota > Metazoa > Chordata > Amphibia > Caudata > Salamandridae > Calotriton > Calotriton arnoldi. The sequence continues at coordinate 790,730 of CAWUFW010004703.1, forward strand.
GCGCTGTACGCATACCGCTGTGGAACCCTTCCTGGCTTTTCCCTGTGAAATGTCCACTCCTGGGCACCCCCAGGGTGAAGCCAGGCATCCCAGCGCTGTTGGGGCCGTTGTGGAGATTAAGCAAGCTATTGCCCAGAGTTGCAGAGTGGGACCCATGATTAGAATAGGCACCGAGGCGAGAATTATCAGGTCCGAGGAAATTGAGCCCAAGACCCGCCGAGGCGGGGTGAACCCTGGTCCCGGGCCAGATCTCTGCATCAGGGTCTGCCGCTCTAACCATTGAGCCACACTTCTCCACAGATAGGTCTGAAGAGAGATGTAGACCGAGCCACTTCTGCTGCGTACAATCCAGGAATTTACACATTTAAGGGTGGGTTGATTATACTGCTATAGCTATTACTTAATCTCACTGACCATCACAAAAATGCATCACTTAAGTGGGCGAGGAGATCCTCCTGAATCAAAATATCAAATTTCTCTATTTGTATCACTTTTAATACAGACGATCAAAAACAGAGTATTGTCGTTCGTGGCATGTGTTTCCTCTCATATGTTTGAGGATCTAACTGGTTTAAACCTGGCCTAGCTGTACAAGCATTATGGAAGCTTACCTTTGTGCCTTCATGCTGTGTACTTGCTTTACAAGACCACTGGGTATGAATAGTTTGTGCACAAGTGGGTGAGGGCTTTCTGCACAGGTTCTTTTGGGCCACCTGTCACAAACCTTATTCTGTTTTTATGAGCTAAGCATACTTTGCTCCGTTTCATGATAGATGCTCTGAAAAGGTTTCTGGCTCTTAATTCTGTTTTTGGTTGGTTTTCAGCAACACAAAGAGTTGCAACATGCCCAAGATAGCTAGGCTATATTACCGCTACTAAAGAGAATATGGAAAACTTTGCACTATGGTGTAGAAGGCATCAATGCGTCTGTCATAGATAAGTAGTCTCCACTTATTATTCCTATCCCCTACATACCAATGTTCTATGACCATTTATTTCCTCACTGCACAGTATTTATTTTAGGAGTTTATGCGAAGTGTTGGCCCACGTATTCCAGACCTCGTAATGGAAACTTCGGTCAGGAGCTTGAACTGTTGAACTTGTTCTCTTCATATCACCCTAATTCAAAACACAACCCCTTCTACCTCACCAAACTCTCCAAGTTCCTTCCTTGGGCGTACAGGTGGTAGGCGTGCTTCCTTTATGTAATAACCTCCTTGTTCTTTTTCTAAATCTTTCTTGAAGTTGATCGGTATTACATCTGCTGGGACATAAGTTTGCTGCCAGCAAAGGCCTGGCAATCTTTATTGCATGTTAGCGCCTTGGTTCTTCATCTGTATCGATTTGTTTGTCAACAGTTGACATCAGGACCTGGTTGTTTTGCATCTATAAACCAATCTTGATCCTCCTTCGCAGACAGGCACAAATGTGGCCTTATAACATCTGTTGTCAGTCTGCATGGTTAAGAACCTCTCACTTACGGAATCTTGGTCATTCATTTAAGACAGCACGTTGCTGGAAATTGGGAGTATTCTGTAGCCTGGTGCGGTTTCATCTCCAGGTTTCTGTTTTTAGTGCCTGCAATGTTGCCTGGAGGTTAGGATATTGTAGTTAATGTTCTGGTGGAAATAAATTAAAAGAACCGTAGCTGCTCACTCTAGTCTACATATTTTTTGGGTTGCTCATTGGAGTGTCTGCTATTTTGGGGGCAGTCCAGAAGGACAGAGTCTGCATCAAGCTCATCAGTTGGGGCGAAGATTTATGTTCTTCGCTTCATGCATGGATTCTTGTTTTTTACATTTTCCTGCAGTGACGCTGGCAATTGGTTACAAACTATCCTGGATTGCAGGTCTGATCCGTGTTCCTCTCCTCAGGTCTAAAGTACTGGAAATCGTACCCTGATAGAATCTGGATGTTGTGCACCTACCCTGTAGCAAGAGCAAGTGTGTGCTGAACTGTGTCAATGTCACAAAGATAGACTTCTGAAGGGTTTCTTCTTCTGGAGTGACCCTGTATCAATAAGTGACTCATTTATCATTTTCAGGCTTTATGACACACGTGATATATGTACGTGTGTTGGTCATTTGGAGGTATGCGTGTCTGGTCCACAGCCATAATTTATGCAAAACTCCTCGACAAAGCATGATTACACAATTTTGTGTCCTTGTCGTTGTTGGCCTGCTCTTCTGGTACTTTTATACCCATTAATGACAATGCCCTATTGCTTTTGGGGTACTTCATTTCCCAAAACGTGGGTTTGCTGTGGCATTCTTCTGAGGACAATTATATTAACCTCTGTAGGAGGTGTTTTGGAACCAGTAATCTCCCAAGCGCCTTCAGGTTTCTGGCAACTGCGTCAAAGAAAACCTATTTCAGTTGAACCTGTAAGGAATGTACTAAAGTTACAAACACAGAAAAATGGTGCAGGGAATCCCCTTGCATAGATGAGTTAAGCTTCCTAAAGAGGAACAGCAGACACATTTAAACCCAATTTCAGAAGGTTCTAGAATTGGTCATATGGCTACAAGTTTCTCTATTCAGATGAGCAGATACGGAGTGAGCTCATGAGAGAAAGAGAAACCAAGATCAGACGGCCTTCAAACGGATTAACATACAGACTAATTCTAAGTACAACAGCTTTTGAAAATCATGCTATCAGCTGACAAGAGAACTTCTTGCCTCAGTTGCAAGACGGGAACTTCTGTTTAAAAGTATTTAGTATTTCCAGGAATACATGGCCATTTACATTAATTACGCTTTACTATAATTAAGCTTCAAGATGAACAATTTGCATTTAACTTATCTTAAAAGTGTTGAAAGATATCCATTGAAGAATGGTAACTTCTTTGCATATCCTCATAATAGGTGGACCATGAAAAGGAACAAGGAAAAGGTGGGAACACTCAATTTACCTTCCAGTAATTGTTATTACACCAAGCCCTACTCCTCCTCATCACAGTCCTCATTTACCTCCCTCGCCCCTCTGTAGTCTCCCTTCAACCTGGCAATGCAGGATTTCCGAAAAATAGGCCAGACACTTATGACAAGGTGGATGGGGTAAACACAATGTTGGTAATTTGTTCCAAAACTGGACTTATCACTACAGAAGGGACTACCAATTGTAAATCAGATCATCATTAAAGTAAACTTATTTTCAGAAGCTGAACAACAAGACCACACGCTACATTTTCTGAAAATACACCAGGTAAATGTAAAAGGAATTCAAAAACAACAATTTCGAATGGCCTACAGACAATAGCAATTATGAAATTCGCCTGAGGCATTTATTGTAAAAAATTGGAACGTCACAGAAGGCTTTCAGTAATCCAGGACACAGTAATGCATTAACTTTCTGAAGTCATGTGGTTGGGCATGCACTGGGATTTTCTTTTTTTTAGGTCTGACTGCTCTTGCTAGCGATTTGTGTTTGGTTTCACATCTAGAGCTGGTAAAATGATTGAAAAAACCTAGATGACTGCGCTGTCCCCATGACAACCGCGTACTCGGGACGTTACAAGGCATACAGATCTAAACAAACTATAAACAACTGTTAGCACTAACCTGTCCCTAGGGCTGAATGTGCACTTTAGGAATACACCCGTTATGATAAATAAATTTACATTTCACAAATGCACTTTCTATAAGAGAGAATTCATTTCTTACAGATCTCCGCTTATCATTTGTAGTGCAGTGCAAGAACAGAGAAAAAGGTTAAGAGAGGCAACTCATTCATCTCAAAAATCTACAAAAAGCCCCATAATAATAGGCCCACTAGCACAAATTCCTAGTATGTCTTTTGAGGCTGCACTTTAGTTTGTGGGAGGTAATGTAGTGGGTTATTCTAGACAAGAGTTTAATTTGCAAACAATCAATGGACACTGCACCATGAAAGAGGACCCTAAATCATCTGAATCCATCCCCACAACATAATCTTAAAAGGAAACTCTGCCTCTTTGTAACAAGCTTTGCATTTTATCACTTAAGAAACAATTGTCAAGGATTGGACTCAACTGACTTTGTAGTGACATAGGGGAGAACGATTGATGTTCAAACAACTGAATTCTTAAGATTGATGCATTACCATTTTTCCTACAAATGCGCACAATATGAAACTGAACCCCTTTCAAGAATAGTTCTAAAAGACTGCCATGTTTGAATGAGCAAACTTTGTCAGCCAGTTCCCACAAGAGAATTACTACTTGGAGAAAGGATTGACCAAACCGACCCACAACAATGGTGATCTAAAACTTGAAATAGCAGCTTCCTTGGTATTAGTTTAGGATCACCAAACAGTAAATTTGGTGGCAACTCAGTATTGTTGGAGTATACTGCACTAATGAAAGAAAGACCGTAGCTCTAGCACTTTCATAAGATTCTTTTCTGGAGAAAGTAATGGGCTTGAAGATGGACTCATGGCGAGCTTAAGAGCAAGGATCAAGCTGCATATATATTTATGAAAGATACCAACAATGCAGAAGAAACATAATGCAATACATCTAACCGATTATGCCTTTTTTCCCTAAAAGTAGAAGCAAAAGCTTCAAAAAAGATAGCTTGTTCACTTCAAATACTGTGCCCATTAAATAGAATACCCAAGTGCAGTTTTATCATCAAATTTTTAAAGTACTATTTGCAAACAATATGCTGGTGTTGAGGGGATTGAAAAGAAAAGTACGGCAGAGCTATTGATTGGAGACATTCAAAAGATCTAAAAACTAAAAACTAAAACTCATGCCCTCGCCATGCACTGCTAATTACCTTCCATATTCCATCACTCATGACATTTTGTAAGATATCACTGGCACCATCACTGCAACATCTGAATACTGCTTGGTGGGGGCACGAGTTAGTTACTTTAGGGCACAAGTTAGAATTACCTGATGTGAGGAAACCAGCTTTTTGCATGTTTCTCCCCACTTTTGCCCACATTTGGAGTACTAGCTGCTGGTTTTTCGACTGAGTGCGCACAGAGGTCTGCTAACCAGACCTCAGTGCCTGTGTTCTGACCCATTACAAAAGTGTATATTGAAATGGCTATACCCAAATGGCAAGTACTGGCTTACTTATAAGTCCCTAGTATATGGTACCCAGGGCATGTAAGGCAGAGTGTCCACCCAGCGCTGCAGCACGGTTTGTGCCACCCTGAGTGCGACAAAGGACAAAATGGCTCCCAGCCTGCCATTGCAGATGGGAAGAGCAGCGTTCACACTGCTAGTTCAACTTTGCCATGTAAAACCAATGGCAAAGCCACCACTCCCTTAACCCTATATGCAAGTCTCCCCTAAGGAAGGCCTATGGAGCCCTATGGCAGGGAGCTACATACTGTTAAGTAAGACATAAACTTTCATATCTCTTAACAGAAACACTACGAAATTATTGTTTTGCTGGGGAATAGTTAGTAGCCCCATTGGCTAACAAAGTTACTGGCTGGCCCCCAGCCTGGCTAACATCTGAATGGGACAACCTAACTGGGTCCTATAAGGTATCAAATTAATCGTGGCAATGAACCTGACCTGAGGCCCAGGTCAAGATTGTCATAATTAAAGTTAAGCAACTTTTGGAAAGTTGCCACTGTGCCCAGCTACTCCAGTGGCCTCACAAAGGGGAGACATGTGAACGACTCCCAGGCAAAGGAACAAAAGCAGTACTGCAGAGTGAGGTGTTCCCTCCTTGCCCAGGTAGGCCACTCAGGTGGTTAGCCCAATAGGCGAGCTTCAAAGGGGAAGCTGCCTTTGAAGGGCCGCCTGTGACAACACTCCCGAGCAGGATGCCTTTTGTTCCTGCAGGTAAGTTGGACAGGGACAGACGGTAAACCAGTCCCCAAACCGGTTTTCGCATGGACGTGTAGCTAACAGGTAGTTAGTCACACCTCTAGGGTGAGGTGCCTAGCTCCTGACGACAGAGGAAGGGTCCAGACATTGAGAGTGGCTAGAATAGTGCACTCTGGGACAGCCATGCCACACATTGCAGGACACGTGTCACTAGAACTGAGGGGACCCAGTAGCCCATTGGCTACTGACTGTGTGGTCCCCTCAGGGCACTTTCGTGGGATAAATATGGCACCCCTGGCCCCCACTTGTCATATCATGTTGGATTCGAGAAAAGGACCGAAGGACTGCCCTACTGCCCTTGAAACTGCACGAAGAGAGGCTGCACCGTCGGAAGGACTGCACCTGCGGCACTTTGGGCTAGTAAAGTTTGGACTGTGCCTGCACCTCCTGACCCGGGAAAAAGTTGAATCCCGGCTCCAGATCAAAGCAGTTATTCCATGGATCAGGTGGTTGATCCCCTGGGACCAGCTCCAGGAATACAAGTTGGTAACCACCGCAGGCATTTTGTCACTACCTGCCACTGGGCATACAAAGTGTCCGATCCTCGAGGGCCAAAGGTGGCACCCAAGTCCGCTGGACACGGAGTGTCGTAAAGTTCTGATTCGTCAACCAAGACAACACCAACCCCCACCTAGAGATTTCACCCCAACCACGGAGCAAGGAGACCAGTAGCCCAGCATCGGCTGGCCAGCTACTGCAACACAAAGGATTTCGAGGGACCCCAATCTCTGTGGCCAAAGTCGCCTCACATCACCCATGGACCGAGGACTCACCACAGTGACACCCGTTGACTGCACCTCAACCGGAGCATCCTTGATCATCTTACCGTCTGTATCCTCAGTATATAGTCTATGGCGGTCGTCTTGTAAAGTTTGGAACGTGGCTCAAACACGCTCTGGAGGCCAGGTAACTGTCCCAAGTATCCTCTCTAGGCCCCCAAAGACCTCCATCCTGTCAGATTTGACTGCCCATGCCAGGCCGCAGTAGTCAAACTAACTCTTTCAAAAGTTTACTAACTTTATGGCCAATGCTTGTTTGCTGTTGCACTTAAAAGTATTTATAACTTCAAAAATGTGGAACCCTTCAGTGGATTTATATGAACAAGGTCTCTGAAAATTCATACTAATACACTCTATTTTTATAAATTGTTATTGTGTCTCTTTCTTGTTGTGTGAATTTCTTATTTCGTTGGTTGGTGCTGTTAAATGCTTTACACTAAGTTCCTTTGTCAAGCCCTGCTGCTCGAAGCCACAGATACCCAGGGTTGAGCAAAGGTGACACAAGTGAACCTGACTGGACCCAAGACAGTTTTTGCATGTGTATTCCACAATAAGACCCCACAGCCATATCGTATAATACACCCAAATCCTCACAATTGAGGTAAGTATAACTGGTGATTTTCAGTGGTTTTGTTAGTTTAAAAGGTAGGTTTTCCCTGACATTTTCACCCAACTATAACATATCTTTAACCTTTGCTTTTTCAGTGAGAACACACACACACACACACATATATATATATATATATATATATATATATATACATACATATACACACACATACCATATGTATTATTAAAAAAACAAAAAAGGTTAAAGTGACGTTAGAAATGTGAATAAAATGTGACGTTTTAAACTTATTAAAAAAATATTAGAAATTCACAAGTTCTAATTAAATCAACTAGCTATAGCTTGCACACTTGCCATGCACAGTGATGTCATTGATGATCTAATTTCAGATGTTAGTGAGGCTATCAATGATAATATAGATAACACAGAACATGTCATGAGTGATGAAATTTAGGAGGTCCTATACAAGGTCACAAGTAGTGTGTAGTATGGTTTGATTAGGCACTGAACTCTGCGTAAAGACCTCTATACAGGGCGAAGGCTGTGAGTGGTAGAGTTGGGGGTTTATTTTCCAGTCTGCTGGACCACACGGAGGCCACGTGGAGTTTCACAAGATTTTAAATCTTGGTCACTGGGGAATTCTTCTGGAACGCCCCCATTAGGGCTAGGGATTCAGGGTATGCCTACATTACCCGCTAACATTTATTTGTAATTACAGTCTCCATTTCGGCCAGCCAATTACATTGGTCGGTCCGGTGAGGTCAACCAACCAGATCATGTTTTTGCTTGTGTGGACCTGCGGGAGTACTGCATCGCTAGATAGCTATAATTTTTCAACTGTAATTTCTCAAACACTACAGAACAGATTTATATCAAATCCCAACAAACACATTCTCTGTTGAAAGATCAAGGTTACTTTCACATTTGGTGTGATTACGATTGGTCATTTTGGTTGTAGCAATGTCTAAAGTTCCTATGGCAAATAGCATGGAGAAAATGTTTGGCGCAACCCCTTTTCTCAGCCCCTACTTAACAGATCACCCTAAAACATTACGGGAAGGAACGAAGGTGGATGAACCTTTATTTTTTGGAAAGTTTTGTGAAGATTGGTCAAACAATGCCAAAAATATTAGCAAACCATAAAAAATCAAATTCCTAGAGAAACTTGGTCCTGACTAGAACTACACAGTGGCGACTGCTTGCAGAACTAATCAATATGAAATGTGGAGTACAGTCGATACCCGAACATTAACATCTGCTAAGGATCTACCGTTCTCTTTCCCCCAGCAGCACAAACTGATACTTGTGTCATGGAACTCCATGCCAGCTGGAGTTTGCATTTACCCTTCACCTATGTTGAGTTAGCAGAATCCCTGGTGAGACAGACTACTTGTGGCAGAGGCATGCTGGTTGGTGTACGTTTTTGTCAGGGACTATCAAGATACGCTAGTCGCTTTATGGTTAACCCTTTGAGTAACCACACATTTGTTCCATTTCCAAATGTTATTATAACACTCAATGGGAGATGCCAATGATGAGTTTCACCATCTACAGAGACGCATGTAGGTTTTAGAGGCACCAATCACCAGTGAAGCTGCCACCATCAGTGCTGCTAATGAGAAAAACGGTAGATGGGGTTTCCAGTCATACCACTGTGCTAGACTACATAACAAAGCCTAATTTAGGGACAAAGTCCAGACTGAAACTGACTATGCAACTCCCAGGTTTCCATAATAAACCTATGAACTGCTGCAGCAATAACACTCGGAATTTGGTAGAGCTGCCCCATAAATTCTATTGAAGCAGATAATAAACTGGTCAAAAGGTTTCTTCTAGAAGAAATGTAAAAAAAAAAAAAAAAGGGCTAAAGACCTACAACTCAATCCACAATGTAAGAAAGAAATCTGGCACTTACCCACATATGCTCAAATAAGGACACGTAACAAGCAAATGTGGCGCACATAAAACCCCTTTAGAAGATGAGATCTGGTTTACTAACCACTTAACCACTAGTGCAGCTAAAATGCTCAGCTCCAGTCATCCTAATCAATAGCTAGCCGAACAGTTCACAAACCCAACTGCTATGTATACAATACTGTGTTCATTCTTTGTTTATTTTTTTAAGTTTTAAATCTTTTTTTTTGTTATATTCATACAAAACTAACCATCACATCATATGAGGTACCTTGTACACACCTTCCACGAGTCCAATCAATTAAAAATCACAATTAGACAAAAACAGTCAGCGTAAGAGAAGTCTTTGCATTATTCCACATCAAAACTATGAGGAGAAAATAAAAAAAATAACTATATGTCAACACATTGCATTCACAGGCCCAATGACATGCTTTCATGCCAAGATATATAAAGTTTCCCCAACAAACAATACACGGTTCCCTTTGGGCAACCCGCATCACAACGGGTAAACTTCCTACACAAAAGTGTGATGAAACGGGCACCCACCGGTGACTAGGTCTTAACACACTGAGCGTTCACCTCCTGCATCCTACTTTAACGATCTTCTGCTATAAACGACTTCTGCGGTTTCATGATCATAAAAAATATAGTAATATCCCCTTTAAAAGATGTGCAGCTTTGCTGGTTGAAAAAAGCTCGCCTTCACAGCTTGGGCTGAAAGTCTCTTCTTGACTTAAGGTCTGGTCCTCTTTTTCAGTGTTTCTGGAACAAAGTAGGGGAACAGTAAGATTTGGGTCCTTCATACATGTAGTTTCCTTTGGCTCTGGCTAGTTTCAGAATAAGATTTTCCCCCTTAAGTAGGCTTTCCAGAATACCACTGCCGATTGCAGTCTTATCGCTCAGTCTGTGAGGTGATGCTTGTCTCAATACCATGACAATTACCCATGTACATGGGATCATTCTGCCGAGCTCCAATACCGATAATAATTAAAGGAGGTTAGCAGATACTCAAAAATTTCTTTTCAGGTATTCTTTGGTATTTATGCATTTTAAAACATTGGATGGATTCATAGAAAGCTAGCAAAAGTGAGTAATTTGATGGGACCACTATTTTTATGCCAAGATTTGTATCATCCCTTCCAGTGGTTTTGCAGGGTCAGAAATAAAAAATAAGTTGCTATAGAGAATTAATGGAAAAGGGAACTTTTGAACCTCCCCATCTTCTTCACCATTCTGTATTAAAGTTTTCAGATTCCAACTTAGATGCATGTAACACCTGTTAGGAAAGGTCCTTAAAGTGAAACTTATAAGAGATCATTTGCTATGGACTGGAGCGGGGTCAGTCACCTAAACTCTTTTTTTTTATTTTTTTTTTAGAGTGAATGGGAGGCAGAATAGCATACTCATGTTAAGCTGTGTCTCCATAATATACTGCATGCACTTCTATAACTTGCCAACAGACATTTCAGTTGCAGCAAATAGCAGTGTATGCGAGTGCCTTCACCAGCGAAGTGGCAGAGGTTGCAGGGTCATCCATGAGTGCTGTGGTAGAGGGAGAGACAGAAGCTACAGCATCTCAGAGCACTTGATCGTTGAAAGAGTGCAATAGGCTTAGTTTGACTAAATCAGTCTTGGAATTATAAGGTTTCACTATTTGCATAATTGAAATTCACATTAGTCTTGAAAATGCCATTAAGTTATCCGGACATCCAACGATAAACCCTAGATGTGGGTATGGGACATGTGTATTTTTCTGCAATCTTTGTTTTTTAACGTGGATTCATCACATCACAAGAGCTTTGACTAATTACAATGAGAAGATTCAATATTAGCGGCTTATATTAAAAAAAAATTTTTTAATTTTTTTTGTTTTTTCACCGACAATATTATTTATACTTTTCTTCAACAAGAATAAAGAGGTTTACTCTCCTCCATGGAGCCTACATTGCATTTAGTAGTGCAGGGATTTATTCACCAGTTTTGGTTGCATAAAGATCACATACATTGAACAAAATAAAAAAGCAGAGCACCCAGTTGCTGCCAGATTGCCATTTCAATGCCTAAAATAACTGACCTGTATACTCTGCTTTAATCGATGCAGCTGAAGCGGCAGAGGTATTCCCCCTACCAGCAGCGCAGTTCTCATATTGGGAAGTCCAGTCATCAGTTCCTTCGCCTGGTGCTCAATTTGAATGGCCAACTCTCTTGTAGGAGTCAAGATTAGAGCAACTGGCCTGCCACCCTATTAAAAAAATATAAACATACGTGTAATCTTAATATAAAATTCACTCTTGGAAGGCCGCTTTAACACAACCTCAAATAAAACGGTTAAAAATATAAAAAACGTGAGATGTTCAAGTGAGTCACTCAGATAGTAAACTGTGCCAGTTTTGTATTTGGGTTTATTTTGATAGTTTATACAAGCAAACTGGGGAAAAAAATCAAATATAATTGATGAAAAGGCATACTTATTATCTATCACTAATATTTCATATTCCATTTATATAAGCTTCTGATTCAGCATCACACATGCACCCCAAGTTACAGAACATATAAAAAAAGAAATACATAATCCTTCCATCATTAGTCAATGTTGAAGTCTAGTGATTTTTTTAAAACAAATTTTATTAATTTTTGCAGGTATATTTCCAATGGATCCAACATGGCTCATGAGAGCAAATAATGGCAAAGAAACATACATAGTGTAACCAATAAAAATTAGCGAAGACACAAGAAATGACACTGATCTGGCCCCACCAACACCACCTCTCCACCCCCACCCCAAAGACTCTTGATGACTGGAAATCGATAGCGCTGAAACCAAATAGAATATTGAGTATGATGGCCATGTAAAGTAGAGAAACACGGAGACATCCGATATGAATGTAAATGCCTCTCTAATCACGATATCCAGAACGGGCATTTAGTATCACGATACAGAGCCCAGGAGCAGACCACTGATCCCAACGTTCTCTCCTGCCTTTCTCCACATTTCAGCTCCCTCAACAATCTAGAAACATGGCCTGTCATCCACACAGTCACATAAACACAATACCAGACTGCACCACAGGTCCTCATGTGTTTTCCTCACCGCCCCGGAATGCCCTAACCTCCCCATCCAGAGAGTGTTTTACCGGGCAGATGGGCGCCAGATCTATCCCCTGTAGTCCGCCCACTCCTGCCAGATCTTAGGGTGCTTCTGAGGACAGCCCAGCGCAAGTCAAGTGATTTTTTAACATCTTTGTATTAACTACCTAAAGTGCGAGGTAGCAGTAACATTTAACTACACTAAAAACAGATTAATTCATAACCCTTTAAATGCCTTATTTCTTTTGCTCGCCCTGTAATATACCTCTGCAGTTTGCTAGCAACCAAGTCATGGTAATCCACTTTGATTTCTGTCTCCCTGCTACTTTAAATACCCAAATGCAAGTTCCCTCTTAACAGAATAACAGCAAAATACACAACCAGCGACAAAGCCAATAGTCCTGACTTATCAAGCTGGTGCGATGTTTATCTTTTTGCTGCTAGCATGTGTTACAAAAATAAAAAGGAGAAAAATGAAATCAAGCAGACGCCTGCACATGGTGGCCATATGCTTTACTTTATAGAACTGCAATATAACAGTACTGGTGCTTGCTGCACTGTTCTCAGGTACATTTACTTAGAACAAGTATACAAACCATTTTGAGTTTCATTGCACATTACAGGAAAATATGAAAATGTACTACTGGCATTAAAAAAAAAACGTACCCTCAAGACAAAAAATAAATAAGAACGGATAAAATGAAAAGAAAAAAAGCATTGTACAAGTAAAGTAGTAGCCCAAAAGTCTTGGCATTACAAATGCACTTAATTTTAGATGGATATGCCGAGTGATTAGGAAAAATGCGGTCACTCGCTGCAAGAGAGGCACTGGCAGAAGTGGGCTGATACATTGTTCTTTGCTGTATGTTGTGGTAGCAAAAGATGAGTGACAGATGAACAGACCTATGCATAAAGAGGGCTGACGTAAAGGACAAGTTACTTACCTCTAGTACAAGATCTCTAGGTCCAAGGACCGTGAAATTCAGGCAGTATATCAACAAAACTAACTCTGGTCCAGGTCAGATAATACAAAATGGTGTCAATGAAGAGAGGCACGCATTGTGCAACTATATGTAGATGAAAACAGAAGCACCCCCATTCCGTACAGAACTCAAGATCACATCACTATCATTATTTTATATACTGGTATGTTCCTACTTACTGATGTTCTCTACACTGCCTCGTTAAGACATGTTATGTTGGTATGATCCATGGAAGTTGTGTGTGCTATTGGTTCCACATGGAATGTGTACTTTTGAATGGGTAGTTTGTGGAGGGAAGAGGGATAAAAAGTCAGTGATTGCGATGCACCACTGACCCAACTGCCCAGGGAGAATAAAGGCAAGTTCTGGCTTTATCCCAATGTCAAGTCCTCATTAGACCAGTTCACTATGAAAAGATGGGACTACCCCCTTCTGGTAAATATCAATAAGGAGGACCTAAAACAATGTCCACCTGCCACAGTCTTTAAAATTTCTGAAACAAAATGAGAAATTGTTTGGCAACAGTACTGCATTCTCCATAGTGATTCATTAGACCGGATTGCAGTCAAGGAGCTGCTAGCCCAAAGTTGTCAGAGACCAAACGGAGTTGTCCAAAAACACCCCTTCTATTTGCGTATCAAATCTGTTTTTATTATCCTCATATTAAATGTTACACATTGCCTACAACCAATGGCAGGTGAGAACTATATATCCAATATCTGGAAAAGGTAACAGAAAAAAGAATAACATTCGCAACTTTCCCTGCGTCACTTTCCCCATTTCCACTGTCACACCAGCTCGGCAAAATATTCCCCTGCCCACTGTTGTAAATAGTAAGTTAATTATTTTAAAGTTATATCATCTTTCACTCACCTTCATACAGTAAGCTTTAACTGGATTGAGTATACTGTCGTTATGAACCAATTAGAACTTGCCTGTACTGTGATGTAATGTGTGTGGCATGTTTAATTTGTATTAATGTGATGTCGTAGAATGTTGGAGTCAGATAAGCATGTTCTTTTGTGAGAAGCAGTTTGCCTTGCCATCACCTGCGTGTAGGCCTCGTTTATCCTTATATGTTAAGACTTAATAGCATCATCTAGTTGTGATTGCTGTCATAACAATTTGGCGATGAGGATGGGATCAAAGAATTAGAAAACACCATAAGTCAACCTGTTGTATTTTTAAACAAACCAGGCAAACCACCAATGCAATGGAAGAACTGGCACAGATCTTTTGAAAATTATTTAGGAGCTATCAATGGAAAAGCATATTGTGCAGAAAGGAAAAAAGCTATAATGTTTGGATTGCTTGGTAACACTGGTCAAGACATTTTTGATGGTTTACTGGAGTATGAGAGTGCGCCCGGTCAATTCATACCTTTGGATGAGTATCAGGAAGCAGTTAAGCGCACGGAGAAACAATTCACAGAGGAACCTAATATAATGGTAGGAAGACAGAGTTTGCATCCATAAACAATTGGAACATGAAAATATAGAGGAGTATATCGCAGCACTCAGAGTACTTGCGTCCAGTTGCAAATTCAATTAAATGGTTGACATTTATATCAGAGATCAATTCGCTTTTCATTGCCATTCTAAGAAAATACAAGAAAAACTGTTGGCATGTAGAAATCCAACTTTACAAGAAGTGATTGACACTGCTAAAGGCATTGAACACTCTTTGATTTCATCCAAAGTATTAACCTCTGATAATATACAGTAACCTAATGTGTTTTCTTTTACAGGAAAAGAAGAAATATGAATATAGACCAAGTGATAAGTTTAAAAGTAATAGGAATAACAATAACAAAACTTCTATTTGTTACAGGTGTGGCTCAAAGAGTCAGATTTTCAAGAATGCCCGGCTGTCGGCAAAAGATGTATTAAATGTCTTAAGTTTAGTCATTTTGCTTTTGTTTGTAAAAATGTAAAAAGCGGCAATTTTACTATGGTGAAAGTAAGTGCCATAGATGAGTTTGATGAAGAAACCTGCTCTAACATAGTACTTACAGTGGAAGATTGTTCAGGTAAATTCAGAGCACCACTAGGAATTGTGAATATAGGAAAAATTGAGCTAAAAGTTATGGCAGAGTCTGGGTCACCAATAACCATCATATCCTATCAAACGTATTACAAGTATTGGCAACAGGTCAAATTAGAAGATACAGACGTTAATCCAAAGGCATTTTGAGAATTTGATATAGATATGTTGGGGTTTTTTGAGGACACGTTAAGAAATGACTATCAATACCAAAATTTAGGTTGCTGAAAGGGGCAGGCACATAGTAGTTTGGAAGGATTCAGGTTCACCTGAACCTATTGTTCTGGTTGAAAGACCAGTGTCTTACATAAATGAAGTAGCAGAACAACTTACCCTGGATTGTGTTTTGAGCAATAACAAAACGGTCTTTGCAGATCATATTGGATGTGTAAAAGGGTTTGAACATGCCTCTAAACTGAGAGAACAAGGCAATACCCATGAAACACAAAGTAAGACTAGTGCCTCTATCAGTAAGAAGTGAGTTAAAATTGTTACTAGATAAACTAAGTAATGAAGGGGTTATTGAACCCACTGACTCATCAGAATGGGTTTCCGCTATTGTAGTCACTAAAAAAACTGGAGAAATTAGGCTGTGTGCGGACTTGAAATCTCTTAATATTGCCATCTACTACCCAAAATTCAGGAAATGCTGGCTGCTACATGTGTTTCAAAGTTTTATTTATTAATAGATCTGAAGTCAGCATATCACCAAGTGAATTATCGGAAGAATCCAAGGATTATACAACATTTGTGACTCCTTTTGGAGCCTACATGTACGTGAGGTTGCCTTTTGGGATAGCACCTGCTGTCAGCGTTTTTCAGAAATTAATGGACATTATTTTTAGGTTTATAATTTCTTTATTACTTTATGAAAGGTACAGAAACGAAAGAAAACACAGAAGGAGAGAGAAAACCTTATGCAAATTAGCATCCAACTGTCATAGGGGAGGCATATAATATAGTCAATACAAACATCCCCCAACTCCCCCCTCAGCCCCCCAATTAGTCCCTCCCTGTCCCACCCTCTTCCCCCCCCCCCCCGTCCCACATCGGTAATCGTCTGATTGTTCCAAGTCAGCCTGAGCTATCGCTCAGGGAGCGGTCGGTATGGAATCTGTGGATCTCAAGAGTCGCAGGTATTTGGGGCATGTGAGTTCTTTAAATTCTGAGAAAAGCATAGTTAGGAACGGTTTCCAAATGTCAGGGAACGATGCGCTCTGGTTTGCAAGAGAGAGATTCTTTCCATACCCAGAATGTACCATATGCGGTGTAGCCAACCTGAATAGGTGGGGAGGCGGGCTGACCCCCCACTGTGCCAAGATGTTTTGAAGAGTGGCCCTAGTGCCAGGCCTATTTGGTGGCCCCTGCGCGGCTTGAGAGGGAATGTGAGGGCGTTGGGTAGGCCTAATAGAATGTACGCCGGGAAGCGGGGGAGCTCTGTACCAAGGTAGGTGTCTATGTCATTGAGCACCTGCGTCCAGTAGGCAGTTAATAGGGGGACACTCCCACAATATATGTGTCAGGGTGCCGGGAGACCCACAGCCACGCCAGCATACTGGATCTCTAGCAGGGTTCCCCTTATGGAGTCTAGTGGGTGTAAGATACCAGTAGGTAGCTATTATAGTGGCCGTCTCTATACTTGCAGTACTACGCGCTGTGTGCCTGGCTCTATAGTATATGTCTTCCCATTCTCGCTGTGTGAAAGTGCAGCCCAATTCTTGCTCCCACCTTCTTTGACTCAGAGACTTGTCGGGCCTTGGGGGAGGCCTTAGTAAGCAATATAACAGAGATGTGAAGTGAGTATCTGAGGTTTTGGATAGCAACCACTTCTCAAATGCTGTTTGATGACGATGTGCTTGGCGACATACTCCTGGGTGCATCACCCAGTGTCTAATTTGCTGGTACCATTCGGTTTCCGGGAGCCCCTGCTGTGAACGAAAATCCTCGAAGGTCAAGGGGCCAGCCTCATCATAGAAGTGCCCAATAGACCTACAACCCTCCCGGGTCCACTGAGTAAAGGTCTCTACATCCATTCCAGGGGCGAATTCTGGATTATCTACTATGGGGGTTGGTGGAGATTGGAATGTTGTCAGAGCTCTTTTCTCCGCTGCTTTGTCCCACGCCCCCAGAAGGGCCCGTGTAACGGGCGTGAGGTAGAGGCTCTTGGGGCGGGCTTGTTTAGGTAGGAAGGGGGATCTTCCATAGTGACCGCCCAGACACTGCCCTGTCCATGAAAAGCCAGTGCTTCTCTGATTCAGGCCGCGACCATACCACAAACGCCTTGATCTGAACCGCCCAATACTCCTCCTGTAAATTTGGGACCCCAAGACCTCCCTCTTTGGGGGGCTTGTAACTCAGCTCCCGTTGTAGTCGAAGTCTCTTGTCGGCCCAGTTTAAACATTCCACCTCTCGCAGTAAAGTGCGTAGAGTGCCAGGAGGGGGTTCTAGCGGAAAGGTCTGAAAAAGGAATAGTATTTTTGGTAGAATGGTCATTTTTACCGGCGCTATCCAGCCTAGCCAGGACAGTGTGTGTGGTCACCAACAGTGTAGGTCTGCACGTATATGGTGGAGTAATGCGGTATAATTCAAAGCTGTTGTGTGCTGTTTAGATGCAGTAAGTTGTATCCCTAGATATGGTATTGCTACAGGTGCCCACTGGATGGGGTAGGTGTTTTGAAATCCCGCTAGTGTGGGGGGCTTAAGAGCGAGACTAAGAGCTTGTGACTTGTGGATATTGATCTTAAAACGCGCTGCGAGGGAGAATTGCTCAAGTTCGCTCAGGAAGGCTGGAAGGGAGATCCAAGGATCCTCCAATGTTGCCACCACGTCGTCCTCGTACAAGCTAAGTGTATGTTCGTCCCCTTCAAAGCGCACTCCAGAAATGAGTGAGTTATCGCAAGTACTTTGGGCCATTGGCTCCATGTATAGGGCAAAAAGTAAAGGGGACAGCCCTGTCATGTGCCTCTCTGAATGGGGAAGGGGGATGATGTATATCCATTCACTCGACTGTTGCCACTGGTCTGGTATAGCCACTAAAGACCCAATCTATGAATCTATCGGGGAGCCCGAAATGCCGCAGGGTCGCATCTAGGTAAACCCAGTGTACTCTGTCAAACGCTTTTTCTGCGTCGATAGAGAGGAGCACACGTTCGGTGTTGAATCGGTGTGCTTGATCTATTATATGAAGCAGTCTCTGTGTGTTATCCGCGCATTGTCGATTGGGGACAAATCCTGCCTGGTCTGGATCTATCAGACTGGGAAGAAGGGGAGACAGTTGCGACACCAGGATCCCGGTGAACAGTTTTAAATCGACATTAAGAAGGGAAATGGGCCTATATGAGGCACATTGGCGTTAATTTTTTCCGGGCTTGGGTATTACGACTACTGAGGCTTCTAACATGGTTGGAGGGAGTGAGGAGGAGATACCAATGGCGTTGTATACTCTAGTAAGGACCGGAGCTAGAATGGGGCAGAAGGGTTTATAAAACAGGGCTGTTAACTCGTCTGGGTCTAGGGATTTGAGCGGTTTCTGCTTAGCGATAGCGGATATTACTTCCTTTATTTTAATAGGGGACGCGATAGCTCCTGCCTGACTTTGCGTTATCATGGAAGTGGCCGCACCTCGGAGAAAGTGGGCTGGGGCCTCTGGGGGAAGGTCTTGTGCTTCGTAAAGCCCTGCATAATATTGGCAGAATGTTTCGGCAATCTGCTGGTCAGTAACCCTTTCCTCTCCTGTCGGGGCAAGCACTGATGCGACCCCAGACGCCTGTCTCTGTTTCCTCAGTCTGTTGGCCAACTACCTCCCCGACCTGTCTCCCCCAGTGTAGAAGGTGTGGCGGAGTCTAAGCACTGAATACTCTGCCCTGTCCAGATCTAGTATGGATAGTTGGGTTTGTACAGCCTCTAGCTGTCTCCAGACCCTAGGGGCACCGGTCCTCTGGTGTATGCGCTCTAGTTCCTGCACTTGTTTCGTCAAGAGCTCTCTTTTTTCTCTGCGTAATTTGTTATCTGCGGATGCAATTGCTATGAATTCCCCTCTGATCACTGCTTTTAGGGCGTCCCAAAGGGTAGCTATAGGAGTCTCGGGTGTTGTTTATCTCCAGGTAGACTTGCAAGGCCTTCGAGATCTGCTTGATCACATCAGGGTGACGTAATAACGTATCCCGGAGGCGGCAGGTTTGTGGCGGGGGCGGGTGTATGGCAGAGAGAGAGCCAGCTTCACCTCTGAGTGATCTGAGAGCGTACATGGTAGTAGCTCTATTTGCTGGGTGTGAGACCGTAAACTTTGCGTACCCAAGAAGTAGTCAATCCTTGCGTAAGTCTTGTGAGAGTGAGAGTAAAATGTGTATTCTCGGGCCTTGGGGTGCATATCCCTCCACATATCAATTAGGCCTGCCCTTTTCAGTGTCTGGAATCCCTCATCCGAAAGTGCCCCGGATTGTCCCTGCCTCTGGGCTGATCTATCCAAGGCATTGTCGAAAGCCAGGTTCAAGTCTCCCCCCAGCGATAGCTTCCTATTGGAGGATGTGCTAACTTCCTGGACTACCTTTCGTAGATATCCCTCCTGACCCTCGTTTGGGACATAGACCGATCCGATTGTGAGAATATGGGAGCCTATGAGAAAGGAATAGGCTAACAATCTACCCTTGAGTTCCGCTTGTCTGGGACATAGCTTTCCAGGAAACTTTTTAGAAATGAGGATGGCTACTCCTGCTGTTTCTGTGGAAAGAGAGGAAAAGCTGCTGGGGAAATGCTCTAGAGCGGAGCCTGTGCGTGTCCCCTGGGAGGAGAAGAGTTTCCTGAAGAAGACAGATGTGTGCTCCTGAATGTTCAAGATAGGAGAGGATAGAGTGACGCTTAATGGGACTATTAAGCCCCTTGACATTCAAGGTAAGGATTTTAAGAGGCTGACATTGCGATGGTCGTAGTGTGATGCCAAGATAGCGCGCCGCTGTGGAGGTAAGTAAGTACTGTGAGCGTGTAGCAGAGGAGTGTTCAGCCTGAGCCACTGGCATAGCAGACAGGAGGACCCGAGAGACTTATCAACTGATCGTGAGGGGGGGAGGGGACCCAACAACAACCCCATGTAAACATAACAAGCAAACATAATTTCTCAGAATATTACTGTAAATGTCCTGGGTGGTTAGACCCACAGGTGAGGGTGGAAGTGTTCCGGACCATCATGCCGCCCGTCTCTCCCAGGCCTCCGTCCCTACTAAGTGGGCTAGTGAGGGACCATGTCCGTGTAGTACCATCGAACCAACAGCTGGGCGGAGAACCACTCACACCAGGCCGGCGGAGTCCTCTCCCAGGGACGCCAGGACTGCCCGGCGCTCCTTGGCTATAGTCTCTGGGTCAGGGCGCAGCCGAGTCAAGGTGCGCCCCACCGTTGCCCATTTACCGGTTTCTTGCCCTCTGCCCGAGCCGGCAGTCGGTGGTGGGCCTGCAGAGGGGTTGTCTAGAATGTTCAGCAATTGGCGAGCTTCCTTCACTGAGCGGACTTGCTGGATTTTTCCGTTGAGGCGAAAGATTAGGCAGAACGGATGCCCCCAAGAGTACAGGATTTTGATGTCACGAAGGTGTGACGTGATCGGACGGAATGCCCTCCTTTTCTGGAGCTTGGAGGCCGCAAGGTCCTGGAAGAGGAGAGGCTGATGCCCCTGGCATTAGACTAGATGACTGTCTCTGGCATTTTGGAGAATGCGCTCCTTTAGTTGAAAGTCATGGACACGTGAGAATATCAGCAGGAGGAGCTGTAGAGGGTCTTCTCGGGCCTACCCGGTGTGTGCGATTGAGTTTGACCTCCTGATCGGCGGGAGCCTCCAGGATTGATCTAAAAAGGCCGTCCACAAATGAGACGATATTCTGGCCCTCCGCTCTGTGTGGAATACCTCGAATGCATATATTGTTACGCCCTCAGCAGTTCTCCAAGTCCTTGGGGTGCGCTTGGAGGTCTGGATGCTGACCCTTGAGGCGGAGTACTTCTTGCTGCAGTTGCTCGAGCTCCTCGTCGACACCCATGCTCTGCGATTCCAATGTGTCAACCCTGTCTCCCAAGGCATCTACATCTTTTCTCACCTCCCTGATCTCCTGTGCGAGCTCAGTCTTCATTGTTTTCAAAGCTTCTCGTAGGGAGGCGAAAAGGGTTTTGATGAAAGAGCGAGTGAGCGGTGCCTCCGTGTCATTTGGATCAGTATGATCTGGCGTTTGACGTACCGGAGCCGGACGCCTTGAGCAAGCGATTCTTAATCAAACGGTCCTTTTTCGCTTTATTGGCTGCCATATTGAGAGAGCGTAGGAGATGAGCACCAGTGAGGCCTCCCCGTCTGACCTCTCAGATGTCTTCCTTTGCAACGAAACGGAAGGGCACCCGTCCCCGGGGGGCCTGTCAATAATAGGGTTGCTAACCTGGCGTAGGCTTATCTCCCTTCCAAAGCGATCTTCGAGTAATCAGGGGAACTGGAGCCCTCCAAAGTCTTGATGGGGGTGGAAGGTTGCGGCTGTGCAGGGGATTACAAGCGGGCGGAGGGAGGCCTGCGAGTCTGCCTGATGTCATCCCACCGATGCAAGCACGTCTCAGGCTCTCCGGGGGGGGGACGTGCATGCGGCAGGCATTCCTGGCGTGCAGAAGTGCCCCCCAGAGCAGGACCCGCGGAGTCGAAGGGGCAACCCCCCGCTCGTGCATGTGCCAGAGTCTTTGCGTGCCGTGTGGGGCACCGCAGGCCTAACCAACAACCTTGAGCCCCCAAGGTCGCAACGAGATCGCGGGGAGGATGGGGGTCAGCAGCTCACTCGCAAAGCACCCCCTCCAGTAGCGCACCAGCGCAGGCCACATTTCACGTCAGCTGAGGGGCCTTTGTTTGATGTGGTCCGGGTGTGGGCTACAGCCTCTTCAGCATTGGTTCTAGGCGCGTTGCCATGGTTCTTTATGCCAGCCTGTGCTCCTAGATGCGCGGTCCCTCGCCACGCCACACCTCCAGTGCAGTCTCAGTCTTTCCCCTCGGCCTTGGCTCACGTTCTTTGCTGCCAGTGATCGCCCCTAGTATGCGATGGGGTTCAGATGTCAGACACCGGAGGGCCCCAACGGGTCCCCAGCCCGCCCCGGGTGGAGATACAGTCCGGCGTCTAACTCCACCTGGGCCAGGGCCAGCGCCGGCTTAGCCCGCTAGGCCCGACCGGCCTCCGCCGCGGCCGGCCCGGATGCGCTCCCGCCCCTAGGAGCGCGTGGTCCGATCCTCCGTCTCCCTCTCAAGTCCCGGTTGCAGGTTGGCCTGGAGTCTCTACAGGGCCTCTGCTTCTTTCCCCACAGTCTCAGGCCAACCTCTGTGGGGCCGACTACCCTCCATCCCGCCAGCGTCGGAGGCCGCGTGTCGACCCACCAACACAGGAGGGACTCACCCTCTGGATTTCGTCGGCCCCGTTCTGGAGCCTCTCTCCCGGGCCGATGGGCGCTCCGGCCTGGTGCTGAGCCTCTGCCGGGCCTCGGAGGGGCCCGGGCCGTCTCCCACGCAATCTCCAGCGGCCCCCTTCCGGGCCGGCCCGGTTCTCAGAAGTCAGGGCCGTCGATTGTCACTCTTAGGCCACCGGAGTGGACTTCCTTATGTTTCGCCAGCCCCCCAGAAGTCAGGAGCGACTCTCATGTACCAGCTACCAAAGCTTGGGCATAAGGCCTGGTTGGTAGGACGGAGCGGCGAGCAGGCACGTCCGACTCGGTCGCCAGCTTGGCCACGCCCCCATGGACATTATTTTTAAGGATGTAAAAGGCGTAGACAAATTTCAGGATGATATCTTGGTACATGCAAGTACCATACAAGACCACAATGAAATTTTGAATACTGTGCTTTGAATTCTTAGCAAAAGAGGTAGAACTGTCTCAAAAACTAAACATAAGTTTTTACAGGATAAAAATCGAATATTTAGGGCATATGCTAACTGCAGATGGAATTAAACCCTAGGAAGATTTGGTCAAGGCAATAAGTGATGCACCAAAACCATGTGACAGAAGCACTCAAATGTTTTATGGGACTCCGTGAATATTATTCACGGTTTATAGTAGGATATGAAGACAAGGTAGAACCCATGCAAAAATTGTTGAGGAAAGGTGCTAAGTTTGAGTGGGGTAAAGATCAGGATGATGCCTTTTAAGATATTAAAAAAACAATTGTTGCTGCTCCAGCTCTGCATCCGTATGATTCCAATGGAAAAAACATTATTACAGTGGATGCAAGTGCTGTAGGCATTGGTGCTGTACTTACACAGGAAGGAGGGCAAGAGTACACTGTAGCATTCATATCTAGAAGATTAAAGAATGCTGAGTATTTCTACAGCACAATAGAAAGAGAAACACTAGCATGTGTTTGGGCTGTAGAAAAGCTAAAGATGTAACTGGGCAAAAGAATTCGAATTGGTAACTGATCATAAACCGCTTATTTACATGATGGACAGATGAGGCAGAGGTAGTGGAAAAGCATTTTCCAGATTAGACAGATTAATTGCAAAACTGCAGGAATTTAACTTCAAGATCAGACATATTCCTGGTGGTTTGAATAGTTTTGCTTTGTTCAGATTGCCTATAATTGATCAAGTAGATGAGTGTTTGAAAGACATGGAATGTGATGTGGCTCTAATAGATGGCATTACGATTAGTGAAGGGGCTATTTCAGAAAAGGAGTGGTTGGAGGCATTAAAAGAGGATAACATTTTGCAGAAAGTGATGGAGTTCTTAACTTGTAAATGGCCACCATTAAGGAACTTAGACAAGAATTTGAAAAATGTCTGTCTTGGGTTGGGCTGCTACTATTCAAGAAGAGGCAGTGATTATGTCTCTGGACACCAAGATGGCATTCGACATGATCGAATGGCCCTTTTTATTTGCTGCACCTGAAAGGTTTGGATTCGGGGAGAGATTTCGATCCTGGGTGCGACTCCTTTACTCGGAACCACTGGCCTGAATCACAGTCAATGGGGGGTGGTCAACAACATTCACAATGCAGAAGGGAACCAGGCAGGGCTGTCTCCTTTCCCCCTTAATTTTTGCTTTGGCACTGGAACCCTTGGCGATTTGGATCAGGGGCGACCCCCTTATTAGAGGCCTCAACTGGACGGCTGAATGGGTGGATAAAATCTCCCTTTATGCTGATGATATTTTGCTTTATTTGGCCAGACCCTATTTCTCTATTCATCGTGCCCTACAAATATTTACTCTGTTTCAAAAGTACTCTGGCTATACCATTAACTGGGACAAGTCACTGGTGTACGTTTTGTGCGGGGACTGCCCGTCCCTACCTAGGGGCTGCGGGGCTAAGACAGTCACTGATGGTTTCAGACTAACCCAACAGCATTTTATGAACATAATTTGGCTCCTCCCCTGCGTCGCTTCCAGGCCGACGTGCAACACTGGAAAACCCTGCCCCTTACCCTATTGGGCAGGGCCGCCTTATATAAAATGATGGCGCTTCCCCGTTTTGTCTATGCCCTACAGAACACATCCTATTTGGTTTCGACGCAGTATTTCAATGTGATTGAAACGGAAGTACGCACTCTACTCTGGAACAATGGTACTCCCCGTATAGCATTGGCTAAGCTCACGAAAAGCTGGTACAATGGAGGTATAGCCCTGCCATCAATTACGAGATATTACTGGGCCTCCCAACTTCTGGTCACTAATCACTGGGTACACCAGCCAGGAACGGACCCAGCCTACAGGATGGATAGACTCAATATGCTCCCCAGTAATTACTCCAGGGCAATTTATGGAGGGAAGAATGATGCACCACAATACACTCCAACTTCCACCACCATCGATATATGGCACACGGTGACGGCCGCCTTGGGGTGGAAAACTAGAATCACACAAGTTACCCCATTGCTAGACTCAGACAATCTGGCAGTGTTATTGAAATACCCAGGATTCGACAAGTGGGACTTGATTGATCTCTCGAGGGTTGGCGATATGTGGGCAGGGTGGTCCCTTCCAGTGATCTCCAACGGGATTACGAATTACATAGTAGAGAAACTGTCAGATACCTCCAAGCCCGTAATGCACTACAAAGTGCGATACCAAAAGGTACTGAGCTGCCGGTCTCCTCGCCCCTAGAGGATAGACTTCTAGACTATTATCTTCAGGAAAAGGCTATTTCACTGACGTACAGAAAAATAATAAACAATACACCTGATACACTGGGGAAAATTAGTGCTAAATGGGAGGAGGATATCGGGACATTAGTGATGAAGACTGACAGGAGGCTTTGGCGTCCCCCCCAGGAGGTTGCGATCCAATCCCGTTTTAAACTTATCCAACTCAAACTCCTGCACAGAGCGTACTACACCAGTTCGGTGCTTGTCAAAATGGGTGCCCTAGGCTCCCCTGCCTGCCCTAGGGGATGTGGTCAAGCTGGTCCTACCTGCACCAGTGGTGGGAATGCCAGCTTCTTCAGACATACTGGGGGAAGGTCACATGGGCACTGTTTTTAACCTGTCATAACATTTTGGAGGGCTCGCCCCACTGGTGCCTTCTTAATATATGGGATGCAACTGACCTATCGAGAACTGAGAGAGTGTGGGTCTCCCTTGGTTGTATGGTTGCGAAACGTAACATAGCAAGAACGTGGAAGGGGGTAACTAAGCCCAAATTCCGGGATTGGGAGTCTGATATGGATTGGTGCATGCAGGCGGAGAGGGTTATATATGGAAGTAGAGGATGGCCACAAAAATGGACTAAAATCTGGGGTGCGTGGAACGTGAGTAGAGGGTTGATATGCACACCGTTCAGCGATGTATCCCCACTGTTGGCTGACCACGAGGGAGAATAATGTTCAGATCACAAAGGATTTAATACGGCATGGGGCTAGTTGTTAGTCCTATGTAACATCATAGCGAGTACTGTACTGATGCACTGGAGATGTTGGAAATTAATGAGACTGCACTGCACCTTGTTGTGTTTTTGTTTCTTCTGTCTTCGTTCTTGTTTATTCAATAAAAAGATTTTTTTAAAAATTAAAAAAGAATTTGAAAAATTTCCAACAAGTTGCTGAAGAATGAACTATTGAGAATGTTATGTTGTTAAGGCATGATTTTTGTACCGCCTTGTCAACTTTGGAAGAAATTGATTGGTTTAGCACACAAAGGACAACCGGGTACCACCCCTACAAAAAAACTTTCGCAAAATTACTGGTGGCCTGGCATGGACGCAGATGTGAATTTAATTTGTTGATACATGTGTACAATGTTTAAGAGCTGACAAACACTGGAAAACATGTAAAAATGAAATGTATTTGGTTGGCATTCCTGAAGGACCTTGGTCCAAAGTTGCTAATGATTTTTCAGGTCTACTCAATATTTTGGAAGCCAATTGTATCTTGTGGTCCTCTCAGACTACTACACCAAATGGGTCCATTACGAATATTACTACAGAGGTAATTATTGCATTTATAAAAAAAAAATTGCAATGGAAGGTCAACCAAAACATATTGGTATCTGACAAAGGGACACAACTCGGGTCTACTAAAATGACCAATTTTAAGCATCTTCGAGTGAAACAGGGAAAAGAAAAAAAAAAAAACTTTATATAGTCCCTCTTACAATGGTCAAGTGGAACGGGTAAATAGATTTCTAAAGGAAGGTGTACAATTGACTGTGGCGTGTCATCTATATGCAAGTGAATTTATTCATGACAAAGTGTACAGTTATAATAACACAGCTCATGAAACAACTGGTTTTTCACCATTTTATTTGATGAGAGGTAGGAGAGGTAATAATGTACTCACCTAAATTTGGTAAAATGTTTAATTCAAAAAAACAATGTGAAAAAATTAATGATAGTGAATTAAAGGTTCAGCAAAAAATTGTAGAAAAACAGAAGTTAACAAAAATCACAATGCTGTTAATGGAACCAAAAACAATAATAACTGAAAAAGGTGACTGGGTCATTATCAAATACCTGTGAAAGTTCCAAAACGCGAATCAGTATTTACTTCATGTTTTGTTAAAGGATAAGAGATGGCGGAGCAAAAGCGATGTTTTAAAGTTGAAACCAGGCCAAGAAGAACTTTTAATGGGTAAAGAATCTAGCAATTTTAATAGAAGTGATTTCTTCTTCTGGGATGGTGTAGATTCTACACTGTAGAACATTTGTTCTGTTGAAAGTACCTCTACTTGTGAAATATTAAATGGGAGCAACACAAGTAGAGATAGGAGAAATGATAGGTTTAGTGATGCAAATAATAGTCACTCTGGAGTTTCTGGCAAATACAACCTCGACAAGGGTGTAGACCCATCTAAAGAAACGGTTCTTGTTTCACAAGAAAATATTAGATTTTGTGATGATCACAACTTGGACAGGAATGAAGTCATACCTAATGAATGTGTTGTTTCACATAATGTCAATGATGATAAAGTTCTGTCTTCTGGCAGGATGTTGAAACAACCAAAGATTTGATGATTTTGTTTTATATTAAGTTTTTTTTTTAATGTATTAGAGAAGGAAGATGTTGTACATAGTAAGTTAATTATTTTAAAGTTATATCATCTTTCACTCACCTTCATACAGTACGCTTTAACTGGGTTGAGTAAACCGTCGTTATGAACAAATTACAACCTGCCTGTTCTGTGATGTAATGTGTGTGGAATGTTAAATTGGTATTAATGTGATGTCATAGAATGTTGGGAGTCAGATAAGCCCGTTCTTTTGTGAGGAGCAGTTTGCCTTGCCATCACCTGCGTGTGGGCCTCATTTATACTTATATGTTAGTAAAGACTTATTGACATCATTGGGATTGCTGTCATAACACCCACCAAGCACTAAAGACAGTATTCTTCTACAGGTTGAAGCATCCTAAATTGAATGTGCGATGTAATGGCTCTTTTTAGCGTAATGCTAACTCACTTCAGCCATGTCTTCCTGCTCATGCGAAGAAATGCTTCAAATAAGTGCCTGCCTCTGACGTTTTGAGCCTCATTTTGGCATCAGAGGTGAGAAAGTGTGGAGGGGCTTGCTCAGCCAAAAAGGTTTACATTCATGTCACAACAGACAGTCGTCTTCCTTTCTCAAGAGCTCATTCTTCGGAAGCCTGTATAATCCCTATGTTAGGTTGCACTGTGGGATCCCCGGCAGAACGATATGAAGAACAATATAAAAGTGCATCTTCACTTTACTAATTGAGCAGGTTATGCTGCCAGCTTTCTAGATGAACCCCCCTTGCCAGCTTATACTCTGATTCCAAATCTATTCATTTCTTTTGTTAATAAATCCTTTCAGACTAAGACTGATGTGTGGTATTTCTTTGACACATTGGTATAATAATTTTCAATACTTCAAGGAATGTGGGGCTGTAGAGTTCTATAAATTTGGAAGAGATTTATCCCAAGGCAATGAGTCAGATTCAAAAGACTACAGTTTCTGTTCCAAGGACACTTTAAGCTTTCCCATGCCTACCAGATCCCATGGACACTATGGCCAATGCCCAGCTTCTGGAACGCTCACCTTCCTTCAGAGACGTTAAGGCTTGTTACATGGCACATAGTGCTAGGGACATTTGTATAACCCTCAGTGAACAAAGAGGGATTGCATGATTATTGGAAAGCACCAAAACAGGGCATCTCGGCATGGAGGTATGAAACACTGAATCTATGGCATCAAGCACTCACAGCAGTGAGACTGTATTCTTGAGCACTCCCACATATGTCTATGTCTCTCCACAATCCCTCCAATCGAGGTCTATCCCACGCATGTAGCTTGGCTGGTGTGTACTGTCAACTTGGTGAAACACCATCAATGTCATAGCCTCCATATCTGTGGAGCTTACAGCTAATATATTTGCTTGGGTATAGATATCTTATGCTCCCTCAGTGAACTGTCTCCCGATCTCTGTCTAACATCTTTTTCCCCCCCATCGAGCCTTTCCTACTTTAAACAGGCAGTTGAGGAACCTGTAGATATCAGAAACTCCTTTTATCTCCGTGCTTTGTAATCAGACCCTTCTCAAGTCTAGTCAAGTGCCTAGCCACGTGAGGGATTCATAAGGAATATAGTGCCTAGTGCTAGATTTGGCAATAATGAAGTCTTTTGGTCTCTGAGAGTCTGAAGTCTGAGTTTTTCAAATGGTTTAACACAAAATGCGTCAAACAAAGCTCCCAATCTTACACAGCCGCACCACGTCCATTTAACAGTCACTCACCCTCATGGTTGGGTTAAGAGTTGTTTACTATGGGGAAAAGTCATGAGGGAAATGTGTAAGCTCCTGTGCTACAGCTACTATATTCCACACTGCCAAAGTGTTTTTAGTGCTATAAAAAAGACAAGGAGACCCAAATGTGTTTGGTCAGGGACCTTGGGTAAATTAACTGTTTCTGAAGACAATGGTCCCTAGACAATGATCAGATACGAGTTAATGAATATAGACTCAGTCAGTACTGTATCTCTCTGTCCAGCCGGACAGGGATTTTATAAGCAATTAAAGTATTACAAGTAATACAAAGAAAACAATACAAGTGGGACACAAGCCTGCATCCAACTTAGCAAGAAAGGACATACAACATAAAGTAAAGGGTTCAGGCAAAAAGAGTTTGTTTGTTTTAGAGCATATTTCAAATGGAACAAACAGAATTTAGTTGAGACACCATTACATATTTGACATAACAATTTAAAAAACGTATATGGTGTCCCACTTGTATTGTTTTCTTTGTATTACTTGTAATACTTTAATTGCTTATTAAATCCCTGTCCGGCTGGACAGAGATATAGTACTGACTGAGTCTACATTCATTAACTCGTATCTGATCATTGTCTAGGGACCATTGTCTTCAGGAAAAGTGTTTTTAGTGACCAAGGACGAATAGAGGTCCAACTGCAGTCATTCCTTTTTAACAGTGGAATCTTTCATACATGTAATTCAGCAATACAATGGACTATGAAGCTCTTTGCGTTTCAGTTTCTCTCATTCGAAAATATAACACGTGTGTTGCCTGATTGTAGTTAACAATACTGGAGATACCCAGGCCATTTCGTCAGGAGGAGTGGAGAGTAAAGAATGTTACCAAAGGTAGGTAACTTGTTCTTCTGGTGGATACTTCGAACTGCAAATTCCTCACCTTGTGAATAAATGCCTTAGCAGTACCTCCCAATATGGTGGCTCATACCAAAAAGTCCTTCAGGACCAAGTGGACAAAATGGCCCTCTAGACGGACCAGACAGACGAGGCAGAAGTGCTCTGTGAATGTGTGAACCAAAGCCCACGTAGCAGCCTGAAAGATTTCCATAACAGGCACTCCACGTGCTACTGCAGTAGTACCAGCTCTGGCCCTAGTGGAATGAGCCCACAAGCCTTTTGGAGGCTGCTTTTTCACCAGTACAAAGCACATCTTTATACAGAGAACAATCAATAAGGAGATGGTCTGTTTTGTACTGCTTCACCCTTCTTTGCCCTGGAAAACCCTAAGAAGAGCTGTTCGTCCACTCAATGCTTTTTGGTACGATCAATATTGAAAATGAAAGCTCTTTTAGGATCCAAAAGATGAAGTCTCTCTCTCTCTATCTTTAGAGGGATGAGGTGGAGCAAAGAGCGTTAGAAGGGTGATACCCTGACTGACATGGAAAGGAGGGACTACTTTTGGTAGTAATGAGGCTCAGGTCTTTAGAACTAACTTGTCAGGAAAGAAGGTGGTGTAAGATGAATTGACAGAGAGCCTAAGGTTCGCTCACAAAAGCTGCACATCAAAAAGATGAGGACTGAATTCAAGACACACTGGGGCATCACAGGGGGTTTTGGTGGAAACAAATGTTGCAAACCTCATCACGAGGGGAGATTTGAATAATAAAGGCTGACCCAGCAACTGCAAGAAAGCTAAAATAGCTGGCAAGAAGCCCTTAACAGTGCCCAAGGCAAGTTTTTGTTGGGTCAGGGATAGAACAAATATTAAAACTTCAGACAAATTTGCCTGTAAAGGGTCAATTTGTCAAGTAACGCACCAATCCACAAATCTGTCCCAACGGCTGGTGTATACCGCTTTTCTGAAGGAAAGACTCGCCGCCAAGATGACATAAACGACCGATGCAGATTGGAGATCAACTGTTGCCGCTCAAACTCTAAATGTACATCCTGCCCTGCTGCTGGGACAGAAGACCCTCCCGAAGCGGCAGCTTGATCGAATGACAGATGCTCATGTCCAGGAGTTCCAGGTGCAACACTCTCCTGGCTCAATCCGGTTCAACTAAGACAGCTTTGCCCTGGTCGTTCTTGAACTTGAGGCAGAAAAGGCAGTGGTGGTAAGGCATACAGAACTCCTGAGCTTCACTTTAAAGTGAAGGAGTCTCTGTGGGAGAACTGCTGTGAATACTCCAATGCGCAGAACGGCTGACATTGCAGGCTGTTGGCGGTGGTCTAAAGATCTAGTCAGGGTTTTCCCCATTGCTAAATGTTTGCCTATGTCATTTATAATCCCCAGGTGCTTGCGGCTGAGTTTGCCAGCCCTGGTTTTTAAAGATCTTGCCAGGTGGTTCACCACCAGAGAAATCCCTTAGCAGGTCAGCCATTTCCAGAGATGCAAGGCCTCCTGGCACAGGGCACAAGGTCCAGGACTCCTCCCTGCTTGTTATGAACCACAGGATGGTGTTGCTGTCCATGAGCACCTACACCAGCCTTCCGTTGACAGTGGCCGGAGGGCCTCGAATGCCAAGCGAATGCTCCGCAACTCCAACAAGTTAATGTTGAGTTCAGCCTCTGCCGGAGACCAAAGGCCTCCGATATCCACCACTTCTAGATGGCCTCCCCAACGACGTAGTAGTGATGCATCTGTTGACCACCATCAGCTCTAGGTGGGTTAAGGAGAGTGGTCAGCTACTGACCCAATCACAGTCCAGCATCCACCACTGCAGATCTTTTGCAGTCTCTTTCGAAACTTGGATACGATCTGACAGAATTCCATGATACTATGGTGACTGGGATTTTAGGTCCCACTACATAGCAAGTATGTGCCATCTGGAATGCTTTACCAGCAGTAGACCAACAATCTCAGCAGCATCAGTCATCTACACTGAGATGCAGGACGGATTCTAAAACATCGGCCGAATGCCCTGGACTCTCCATTCCAGGAGAAAGGCAATGTACCCAGAACAGCTCTGATGAAAGGGAGCGTGTGCGAAGGAATCCGGTAGGACTTGGGCTGGTTGATAGTGAACCCCACTGATGTTACAGGGGTGTGGAATACCTATAGCCTGACACCCAGGACATATTGTTTGGGGTCAAGGGCAACATGTTTTCATGTTTATTTTGTCCTGGGGGACAAGGAGGCCCAACCCTCAGCAGCACAACCCCCCTGGCTGACTGTTTACAGTACCACATTATGGATCAGGGAAAGGCATTGTCTACAGTTAAGGTAATATTTGTGTCCATATGTTAATGCTGATCACTTGTATTAATGAAAAGCCTTTATTATTAGGGTGAGCACTCTAAGGAAATGCTGTCAGTTCGAACTGCACTATTGAGAGTGGTTCCAGTATAAAAATGTGTACACGATTGAAAAGTTTACCGATGCGAGGCTATGTATAATGCTCCCAGAATGCTCTCTGATTAGTTGCAAATATTCGCGGGACATTGAAAGCAAGATTGAGGATTCTTTGCTTTCAAAATAAAAATATTAACATAAAAAGCAACTAGGAAAAAAGACGTTTTTCTAAACGACTGTTAAATTTTAGGTACCATTTCTTTGAAGCATCATTTAGGAAAATGTGTTGATGCATGCAAGCATTTCCCAAAAATATTCAAGATGGAAAATCAGTGTATCCAGTTTCAACAAGATTATAGGAAACAAACAAAAAACAAGCAATGGCAAAGCCAATAGGTGGGACATTGGTGGTCAGCCTTTTGGTTTTGTCAATGCATGCCTTGTTTTCACATTGTTTTTGTAAAGCGTTATTGTTGTGGGGGCTGCCGGGCCATCACCATTATAACAAACATTGGCAAAAACAAAAATGTTTTTGGGTCTCAAAAGGCACACATTGCCACAGTAGTCCTTGGCACTGACAAAACTACTTTGTGTGCGGATATGCTCCTTGTGAAAGAGCAAAATGCTGTCGCTCACATTGAAGCTAGCCGATAGATGGAGAGAGATAGAATTTAATAAAAAAGAAAGGTCCTGGTTTATGCCGGACCTAATTACGGGCCAAAATCTTAAAGAAAGTCACAAAGGTGCACCCATGGTATATGTCCTTGCATTAGTGCAGACTTAGGACTTTCATGAATTCACAAGAATTTACAGAAGTAGGCCAGGTAATCGTACTCTTAGAAAATATTTGTGAACTGCATTTTAGCACTAGCATATGCATGTGTAGATGTCCTCATATGAGAATCTGTTGAGCATTTACAAGTTCACTTTCCCTCCAACCATATATATATATATATATATATATATATATATATATATATATATATATATATATATATATATATATATATATATATATATAAATAAATAATCGAACCCTAGAACAAGTTTTACTTCTACCCTTGTCAAGAAATAATTTCCATCCTCTCTCAGGATGGGAAACAATTAGAGAAGAGATGGTGAAAACCCCTTAAACATTCAAGTTAGTAGGTTTGCACAGACTCAAAAGGGCATCCCAACCCTGAAACTATTACATACTGCTACCTTCAGCCCCAGTATGAAGATCTGCGGAAAAGTGAGAAAAT
Source organism: Calotriton arnoldi (assembly GCA_963921515.1). NCBI lineage: Eukaryota > Metazoa > Chordata > Amphibia > Caudata > Salamandridae > Calotriton > Calotriton arnoldi. The sequence continues at coordinate 824,621 of CAWUFW010004703.1, forward strand.
AAGGGAATTGCTAGTATTCAAACTCTACTATTGTTTGAGCACTGGCATAATCTGAGGCTATTAGAGCGCTTATATAATGAGATTTCTGCCATAATTTGTCGCTGTGCTATGTGGCACCAAAGGGACAAGTGAATTTTTTTTACTGGGCCAATACATTTATGAAGCAACCTGTCTCATGGACAAGTAGATATTTTATTAAATTCCACAACCCTGTGTTAGGAGGTTCGCTGTTGTCTGGAGGTTGTTGATAGATGCCTGAAGCGAACCTACCTTCAACAGCCAGTCGTTGAGGTAGGGGAAGCCTGGAATCCATGACTGACGGTGCACTGCAACCACAGCCATCACTTTCGAGGAGCACTGGTGAGACCAAAAGGGAGTACTGAGAACTGAAAAAGCTCCTAGCCCACTGAACTGCTGATTGAACCAGTGAGCCTGTAAGGCAGGGATATGGGAATAGGCACCCTTCAGGTCCAATGCCACCAACCAATCTACGAGCACTAGGGCAGACCTGACCTAGGTTAGCATGAGCATTGTGAATTTGTCCTTCCACAGGAATGCGTTAGGGCGACGATCTAAAACAGGACGAAAGCATCCATCCTACTTTGGCACAAGGAAATAGGAGGAGTAACACCCATTTCCTACTTCAGAACCTACTTTCTGGCCCCTTTGACCAAAAGGACTTGCACTTCCTGTTTTAAGATGGGCAGATGTTTCTCTGTCAGGCTTCCTGAGGGTGGTGGAAGGTGCGGTGGATAGGAAATAAAACAGGAGGGCATAACGCAGCCATACAATTTGCAGTACCCACTTGTCTGAAGTGATTGCTTGCCACCTGTTCTTCTCCATCACTACTGGCTTCACCCACTTCAGCGCTGGCTTGTCACAGAAAGCTCTTTGCCTGGCCCTCACTCAGTGCTTTGGGCAAAAACAAATGCCGGTGCTCACCAAACTGAGTGGGGGTGGGACTTAAGGGGCAGTTAGGGGCGTGGATTGGTGCGTGTCTGCAAGGCAGGCATTTAACATCATCAGCATTTTCTTGGTGTCCACCTGTGGCTGGTATTCTTTGAACCAAGTAGCCTTGCAGATACATCTCGCTATGCCTTTCCCCGTCCAAGGGACTGAGAAAGTGATCAACAGGCACCTCTCCAACCATCTAAAACAGCACCACTTCCTGGAATCCACCCAGTCAGGGTTCCGCAGCAACCACAGCACAGAAACAGCCATCCTGGCAGCAACAGACGATATCCGGTCTATAATGGATAGAGGGGAAACAAACGCTCTCATCTTGCTCGACCTCACTGCGGCCTTCGGCACCATCTCCCATGGCACGCTCGTCACCAGTCTCCGGGACTCAGGACTTCAGGGACCCGCCCTCAGATGGATCGCATCTTTCCTCTCCAACAGAGGCATATATCACACTCACCCCTTACACACCCGAACACAAACTAGTCTGCGGAGTCCCCCAGGGCTCCTGCCTAAGCCCAACCCTGTTCAATATGTACATGGCACCCCTCGCCCACATCTTAAAAGCCCACAGCATCAACATTATCTCCTACGCCGATGACACTGCTCAGCCTCCCCCTCACCAACGCAAACACCACCAGGATGAACTTCACCTCATGCATGACCAATGAGGCAAACTGGATGAGAGAGAACTGCCTTACACTCAAAACAGAAAAAAAGGATATCCTGATCTTTGCAAACAAGAGCTCCCCTTGGGACTACTCCCAATAGCCCTCCACAATAGGCCCCATGCCCATCCCCACTGACCACGCCTGAAATCTCAGCATCATCCTTGAAGACAAACTCACAATGAACAAACAGATCAATGCTGTGACCACATCCTGCTGCCTCATTCTCAGAATGCTTCACAAGATCTTCAAGTGGCTCCCCACACACACAACACGCATAGCCACTCAGGCCCTCATAACCAGCAGACTACTACAGCAAAGCAGACTAATACGGCAACGCGCTCTACGTTGTCATCTCCAACCAGCTCACGCAAAGACTCCACACCATCCAAAACACCACCGCCAGACTCACTCTAGATGTCCCCAGAAGCGCTCGCATCACTCCCAATCTCACTGAACTACACTAGCTACCCATCATGAAACGCTGCCAATTCAAGCTACTGGTCCACACCTACAAAGCCCTACACAACACCAGACCAGCATACCACAACGACCAACTCTACCAGCATTCCAGACAAATATGCTCTACCGCTCATCCCCTGCACCCGCAGAAGCAAGTCAGGAGGGCATGATTTCTCGGTCATCGCACCAGAACTGGAATAAGCTTCCTCCACATATCAGGACAGTTCCTTCACTTCTCAACGTCTGCAAGAAATTGAAGACCTGGCTGTTCAGCTAAGCGCTCTGCCTGGCCTATGTTTATATAATAGACTTCAGGGTGGAAGGCAGCGAGCAGCTCAGCAGAGGCGCACTAGGCTTATAAAATTGAGCCAGAGGAAGTGACTGCTACGTTGTCCCCTCCAGCTCTAATACCACTTTGGGACTTATGGCAGTGGAGGTGGACACATGCATAAATGTCGGAACACTCAGATTGGTAATTGCAGCAGTATTCAGTACATTTTTGTTTTTTTAATATACCCGTGGCCGAAGTTCTACATGTGTCTGCTGTGCCTCAACTTACTGCCTCACGACTCAGCCAAGTCACAAAACACTCGCCTTCAGTCATGTACATTTGGATTTTGTGCATGTTATTAGACATGGCAGCTAGAAGCCCCTGTTAATTAGAGTGTAATGCTGCAGGAGCAGCTCTGTGCTAGGATGCATTGGTTACTGACTGTCACAGTGTTGCAAACACATGCTCCAATCTGAAAGCCTCATTCTCATCAGAACTTGCACTGACTCTAGTTATGGGCCGCAGTCCCAGACACTTCTGCAGAACTGATTTAGGACCAGCTGCAGATGGAAGTAGTACACATAAGCAGCATCTTGGAGAGTTCCCAATGGCTGAGCTAGATAACCCGAAAGATCTTAAATCTACCAAATGCATTAGGCAGTCACAGATTGCTGCTCTGCAGATCTTCTATGGACGGGCCATCAGCAGAGGGCTTGTGTACGTAATGAGAAGAAGGAGGTCCATTAATGCTGAGGTACTAGTATGTTTGAAACAAAAAGGGTCGTGACTTTGCATATGCACTGCAAAACTATGCCAGTTATTTTTAGGCAGTTTCCAGATCACTACATTTCACAAAATGGGTAGGTTCTGATATTTAACTTTTTATATGTCTATAATTCTTTTTCAACTAGTAATAAAGTATCATTCAAAGTGCAATGCATATGGCACTTTTATATCACACATAACCAAACTAAAAAAATTGGCAGATTTCCTGTAACTTCCAAATAGAACAGCACATATGACTTTGCTCACATTATAGAAGAACATCAACCATGACAAGTTGTTAGCCGGGCATTGTAATCGTCGGAAGCTTGCAAAATCAGCTTTGAAGTGCCTCAAGATTCATTGTTCAGCACCACCCTCTTTAAACTATACAGGATCCCTCTGGCCAACATCATCTGTGCGCATGACAACATCCTCTCTTACACAGACGACCCACAACTCATACTCTCCTTCTCAGATAAGACCCCAACACAAAAAAACAAGTTCACTGCATGCTTGTACAAAGTCGCTAACTGGATGAAAGCAAAGTGTCTCAAACTCAATACCCACAAGACAAAAGGAGATAGTCAGCAATAACACCTCACCATAGGCCTCCAGATGCTGACAGGCCGAACGCAGAACCACACCCAACCCTCACGCCAGGAACCTTGGAATTATCATCAACAACAAACTTGACATGATCGCACAAGTCAACACTGTGACTGCATCCTGCTTCCACACCCTTAAGATGCTTAGGAAGCTATTCAAATGGTTCCCACGCAACACTAGAAAACTGTCCCTCACACCCTAGTCACCAGCAAGTTAGACTACAGGCACAGCTGCCAAAGCAACTCACTAGAAGACTATAAACCACCCAGAACTCGGCAGCAAGACACATCCTCAACCTCCCGCTCAGAACTGACACCACACCTCGGAGAGCTGCACTAGCTCCTGATACACTAACTCATTCATTTCAGGCTCCTCACACACATTCAAGGAGCTACACAACTTAGGCCCCACCTATCTGAACAATTGCATCTCCTACTACCAGTGCTTTAAATGGGCCGGCACTGTCCGGTACGGAGTGCCGGCACTTTTTTATTTTGAGAGGGAGAGTACCGGCACTTCTCAAGAGAAATGCTATACTTTTGATTGGAGAGTACCGGCACTTCAAGAGAAATGCTATACTTTTGATTGGAGAGTACCGGCACTTCTCGGAAACAAGCAGGTACTCTGGTACAAAGTACTTGCACTTATATATTTCCATTTCAAGCACTGCCTACTACCAACCACCCAGCCACCTCCGCAAGATTCCTATGTGCACACATTCAATGCATCCACAGAACCAGATTAGGAGGAAGGGAGTTCTCTTACATTGCTCCTAAAGCATGGGACAGACTCACTCCACATCAGAGCCTCCTCCTCTCTTCTTCAATTCCACAAGAAGCTGGCGACCTGAATTTTCAATTAACCAACCTACCATAGGCAGGGCTAAGCACACACACACAGCGCCAGGATATCCTTGCGGGTGATAGTGCGCTTTTCAAACACACAACATGTGCGGTGCTTGTTTTCCGTTGCAAATTTGCCTGGGGCACAGCTGCTTCCTTGCATTTTCCGTGTACACTGCAATAAAAAGACGCATCATTTACCTGCCCCATGGCCCTTGAGATCACAGGCAGAAGAAAGGCAAGGCTCTTGCCAGACCCGGTGTCAGCGCTGGCGATCACGTCCCTGCCCGCCAGGGCGGCAGGCAACACTTGCATCTGCACAGGTGTGGGTGCTTCATAGCCGGCCCTGGCTAAGTTGCCGCAAAGTGCTTCTGGGAGGCCGCAGTGCTCGAACTCCACAATTGGCCGTGGTGGATCGAGACCCTGTACCAAAAGACCCAGCTGCTGCCTAAGCCGCTGCACCTGCTCTTCCTGCAGGCGGGAGATGAAAGGGTGCTCAGAGTACCGGTAGCGAGCATCGTCAAGCTCTGAATGTTCGGTAGGCTCCAAGGGAGCAGAAGGCGCTGCGGGCTCCGGCGGCCTGGGCCCTAGTCCCGCTTGCATTAGACCCAGCGCCTTGCACTCAAGACTGCACACATCCTTTTCAGTCTGCTCGCAGATATACTCCCCATAGCGGCCGCACAGCGCACACACTGGCTCCCCCGGCCGTGGCCATCGCTGACTCTTACTGAACGACTTCACGGGCTCTTCCTTTAAGGAGCCATCCGGGATGACAGCTGCCGTCGGAACATCTGGCAGCGGCGCTGCTATGTGCGAGTTATCGGGTAAAGGGGGGACGGAGACCCGTTCTGGAGTTGGCGGAGAGCGCTCGTCCAATTGAGGCGTGGTAGGGAATATACACTTGGGGGGAGAAACTGTGGCTAAGGAATGGCCCTCTCGGTCGTAGTCTTGTGAATGTGCCACTGGTTTGTCCCCAGACACCAACGGACTGAGGCTGCTCTTCTTGGCAGGGCAGTTCTCCTCGTCTACGGTTCTCTTCACTTTTAGAGAACGGGGCAAAAACATCGTCCCCGAACCGGGCTTTTCCCCTCTTGTGAACAACAAAACTATCAGCTACAGTTCTATCATTCAGTGATAGACTCAGAGCAGCGCCATGTAAAAAAAAAAAGACAGAGGACAGTCCCCTTAGAAAGCACAGCAAATTAAATTCTTTCCTGGTTACGATTGGCCAATGAGAGTTGCTCTAACTTTGACAGCGAGGCTTGGAATGCAAACAGTGCCGCTAGATTGACGTAACCGTCTTCCGGTTGAGAGGTGATTGGACGTTTGAGCTAGAGAGACTGGAAGCGGAAATGCGAGGTATTTCCCTCCCACACTCCAAGTGCCAGGGGCGGATTGACACTGCGGGCACTCGGGCATGGGCCGGTGTCTCAGTGCACTCTGTGGGCCGTTTTTCCCCCCCTTTCCCATTCCACAGAGAGCACTGACAGGGAGAGGAAAGCAGCTTCGCTGGGCGGCCGTCCAGCGATCATCAGCTGTGGCCTCTCCTTGACCCCCTGCCCTGCCTGATTGTGTGCCAGAATCGGCCTCCCTGGGGGCCAGGTGTTGCTCAGGCCTTTGAGCCGTTTTCACCTGGGGCCCACACAGCCCCGAAACAGTGTTTGCATTAACACCTGGCCCACAGCCCTTCTCATTCAGGGCATAGTGGGCGAGGAAGAATGGGTCTCGCTTTGGGGGTCAGGCGATGTTGGGAACTGGCACCATCTTCACCTTAGCCTCCCCCCACTCCCATGGATGGCCCAGCAGCTGTGGTTTTTGCTTTATCCCCTCTCCTGCCAGGCCATTGCCCTGAGGCAGTGGAGGGCTGAGTAATTTACAAATAGCTGGGGCCTCGCTGTTTTTCAGGTGCTCCTGCGCTGGAGGGCTGGGGAATAATATTTTAATAGAAAGGGGCATCGCTGTTTTCAGGTGCTCCTGCGCTGGAGGACTGGGAAATAATATTTTAATACAAAGGGGCCTCGCTGTTTTCAGGTGCTCCTGCGCTGAAGGGCTGGGGAATAATTTTGTAATAGAAAAGGGCCTCGCTGCTTTTCAGGTGCTCCTGCGCTGGAGGGCTGAGGAATAATTTTTTAATAGAAAGGGGCCTCGCTGTTTTCAGGTGCTCCTGCGCTGGAGGGCTGGGGAATAATTTTGTGATAGAAAGGGGCCTCGCTGTTTTTCAGGTGCTCCTGCGCTGGAGGGCTGAGGAATAATTTTTTAAGAGAAAGGGGCCTCGCTGTTTTTCAGGTGCTCCTGCGCTGGAGGGCTGGGGGAATAATTTTGTAAAAGAAAGGGGCCTCGCTGTTTTTCAGGTGCTCCTGCGCTGGAGGGCTGGGGAATAATTTTTTAAGAGAAAGGGGCCTCGCTGCTTTTCAGGTGCTCCTGCGCTGGAGGGCTGGGGAATAATTTTTTAAGAGAAAGGGGCCTCGCTGTTTTTCAGGTGCTCCTGCGCTGGAGGGCTGGGGAATAATTTTTTAATAGGGGCCTCGCTGCTTTTCAGGTGCTCCTGCGCTGGAGGGCTGAGGAATAATTTTGTAATAGAAAGGGGCCTCGCTGTTTTTCAGGTGCTCCTGCGCTAGAGGGCTGGGGAATAATTTTGTAATAGAAAGGGCCTCGCTGTTTTTCAGTTGCTCAGCTTGTAGGACATTGTCACCTTGGCCCTGTGTCCTTCCCAAGAACAATATCCTCCCACTTACATTCCTTGTGTGTTTCATGAAAGGGCACGCCCGCGAAGGTGGGCCATGCCCCGCGAATGTGGGCCACGCCCCCCGAATGTGGGCCACTTTTTTCGTCAGTGCCCGGGCCAAACTGTGATCCCAATCCGACCCTGCCCAGTGCTGGTCATTTAATTAAATTGTTGCCGGATGGATAGCAAAAATTGGTGGTTCATGAGTGACAGCAGGGGTGGACGGGGTCACAATAGTGGAGGCACAAGGAACGGAATTTGGCAGTCAACTTACACATTTATTATTATTTTGTTTTAATTGACCGAAAGAGATCATGATCAGCAATCGTAAGTAGCTGCCAAGTTTCCCTGGGCCATGCGTTACTAGTTAGTCCAGTTTTTTCTTAGAGTTCTGGGACTTGTAGTCCTGGATTTGAACTGGGGTGTATAAAACTCCAAGTCCCAGAATTAAAAGAAAAAAACAGGACTGGTCTAACAAGCGAAGCATGGACCTACGAAACGTGGTGGCTGTGTCACACGACACTACATGTGTTCTGGCATACTTAATTGGGCACAAATAGGCTGCATTTTGAAATATCTTAAGTGGTTAAGGAACCTACTGGTGGTGAGGATGTGGCCTTACGGCTGGAGCTGCCGACTTTGAAGCTGGGGAACCAAGCTCTAGCCTCGGCGTCAGCTCAGCATCCTGTGATTCTGGGCAAATTACTTAATCTCCCAGTGCCTACCAAATGTGTCCTTGTGTAACGTAACTGGTGCTCATGTAAAGCGCTCCAATATCTTCGGGTCGAGTTCGCGCTATATAAATCTGCAAATAAAATGAAATACTGGAGAGAGCTTATAGGACAACAGACCCGATTCAGGCGACAAACGCACAATTTTTTAAAGCCAAAAATGACTTTATTTTACCTGTCTCCCACCTAAAATCTCCTCGTCTTCAATATACGTCAATGAGGAAAATACATTGCCCCCTTTTTTTCAAAATCTCCCACTTTCCACTTTTTAAATGTTGGCATATATGAGAGAGCATGTTGTTCGCACGCAATAGGATAACTGGTGGGTAATGCATCTGATGGAGAGATCCATGTGTAGTCTAGTCACAGGTTAAACTTATTATAAATTAGTGTGGAGAATTAATTTGCCTGCTGCAAAGCATGGCATATAAAATGCAGGTTGCAGATTTGTTATTTTATATAAATAGCTCAAACGGCGAATGCATCGGATGCTTACTGGTAATCTTCATTACTCTTAGTTCTACTCGTCCTCGACCCATTCCTTAGTTGCCCAACCCCAGGACAGGAAACAAAACAGGAAATGCTATCTAACCCCTCCCATCCTGCAGTGAGTACTAAAAGAGAGTAGCCTTCCCCCAGTACTTCCTGTAATACCACGCCTCTTATCAAAGGCCAAGATACAGGGAGGGTGGGTGGGAACGAATGACTGGGTCGAGGATGAGTAGGACTAAGAGTAATTAAGATTACCAGTAAGTAGTCGGAGCATTACCGCTATGTCCCTCATCCGTGACCCAGTCCTTACCAATAGGTTTAGCAAAGCCAAGTATCGGTCTTTGATAAGATAAATCCCAGGAGACCAAGACATAATGCAACACAAATTGATTTAATGCCAAAATCACCTGACCATCAATCAATAAAACAAAAACATCCCTCATGGTAATACTGAGTGCAAAACACCAGAGCCAGAATTCTGTTGGACACACAGAAGTTCGTGCAGCTTTTAATGTTTCATAAAGGTGTGTTCTGAGGGCCCAAGTTCCAGCTCTACAAATCTCATCTAACGCACCACCATTAAATTCCACCTAAGAGGCAGCCACTCCTCTTGTGGAGCAGCCCTGCAGGCCTGGAGGTTTTAAAAGACCAGAGCTGGTATAGGCCAAGGCAACAATCTCTTTGATCCAGTGGCTCAGCGTGACCTTGCACGCCTTCTTACCTTTCCCTGCCATGCCAAAAGTGACAAACAGAGAATTCCATGGATCTTTTACATGGAATTCCTTAATGGCATACCATTGTGATGTTAAAGTAGAAGAGGAAAGATTTTTCTGAAACCAGTCCAAGAGAAATTGCAGAATAGAAGACACTGAGCATTCTACCGAAGAAGACCCTTGTGCAGAACCCCAAGAATCAAAGACTTTCCAGTGTTTACAACAGGCAGCAAGAGTGGAAGTTCTTCTAGGTTTCTGAACCACATTAATAATACGAGGGGGGTAAACCTTGCTCCTCCAAACTAATGTTTTCAACCTCCAGACCGAGAGGGAAAGACGAAGAAGTTGTAGCTGGGTGCAAAACCTCAGTGGAGCAGGAGAACAATGGAGGATCCACGGAGAGAAACATGCCATGTGTTTCAGGAGCGAGAACCATGTTCGCATGAGCGAATATGGGACGACCACAATTACCTGGGCCCCTTCCTGCTGAATCTTGCATAAGAGTCTTAGACTCAGAGGAATTGGAGGAAAGGCAAAGCGGAGTCTTCCAGGGTCAAGGCATCCACACCCCAGGCTTCCCGTTCTGGAAACCTGAAGCAAAACCTCAGAAGAAGAGCACTGTTCTTGGAGGCAAACAGGTCCAGAAAGGGAGTGCCGAACCTCCTGCAAATGGCTTTGAATATGGACCTGGTCAGTCTCAAGACCTGAGATGAGGGACATTTTAGACTCAAGTTGTCTGCTGGCACATTTTCCAGACCCTTGATGTTAACTGCTGATAAGGAAACTAGATGAGTCTCTGCCCACAAACCCAGACTTGCGGCCAACTCATTCAGTGATCTGCAATTGGTACATTCTTGATGGTTTATGTATGCCACTGTCACTGTGTTGTCTGATCTTATCAACACATTGCGGTGGTAGAAATATTGACGGAAGTGCTTGAGGACTCGGTAGACTGCCATCAATTCTCTCCAGTTCGATGATCTCCAATCCTCTGTCGTAGACAACTTTGCATGGGTTGTCAAGCTTCCCAATGAAGCACCCCAGCCCAATGCACTCACATCTGTTGTCAATGTTATCGGAGGGTCTGGACACATCACTACCCCTTTGCAGATGTTGTCCATGTTCATCTATGACTGCAGAGCGTGCTTGATGTCTAGGGAGACAAGAGAAGCTATTACAAGTGTGATAACTTGAATGCACTGTGTACTGTACACTGGGTTCAATCGAACCCCTGAATTTTTTCAAAATTCTAAACTTTAAAAGATTATTCAACCATGTGTTTCTTTCAACAATTGTATTCTTATTGTCAAAACGTAATCTCAAAACATGATCATAATCATAGCCGTAATATAACAAAAAACAATAAGTTTACAATCAATACATGATTATGTTTGCTTATTAACAATTCTATTGGTAACATCACATCTTATAAATCAGATTCATTTTATTTCATTGCCCGATGCATTTTGGGACATTTCAGTCCCTTCCTCAGGGGCCAATCTATAAAGGAAAAAGAAACGTAATGTGCTTTCAATATCATCAGAATTGCCGATCTCACATCAGCTACAATTACCAGTTACCCATACATTGAATACATCAACAACGTAATTTGGAGCACCCTTATATTCCCAGGTCCAAAGTGAATCATCTGTCTGTTATGAAATGAAATTTGTACTTGTAAAGCGCACCCATACCCCCAAAGGGGTGTCCAGGCGCTGTACGCATACCGCTGTGGAACCCTTCCTGGCTTTTCCCTGTGAAATGTCCACTCCTGGGCACCCCAGGGTGAAGCCAGGCATCCCAGCGCTGTTGGGGCCGTTGTGGAGATTAAGCAAGCTATTGCCCAGAGTTGCAGAGTGGGACCCATGATTAGAATAGGCACCGAGGCGAGAATTATCAGGTCCGAGGAAATTGAGCCCAAGACCCGCCGAGGCGGGAATTGAACCCTGGTCCCGGGCCAGATCTCTGCATCAGGGTCTGCCACTCTAACCATTGAGCCACACTTCTTGATAAGAACCCAATAGTTTGGTATCATGATTACTTTGTTGCGAAACGTGGTGAAAAAACGTGCAGAAACACCCAGTGCGCCGGATAGACCCCTAGGTTCTAATAAACTAGGCAAGTACCTGATTGGAAAGTGTTATAATGTTCCAAATATCGCCAGTGTGTCCTAAAAAAAGAACAACCATTTGATAATGATGTCCTAGCAACACTTATTAAACAATCCGTGTATTGACTTAAGCGACGCTCACGTTCCCGATATAAAACAGGACACAAGTGTGCAGTGGCTGAACAGTCTTCCGTGCTTCTAAAACCAGTACCTGTAACACGAGGAACATCTTATCTGAGTGTTTCACATGGCCAAATGCTTTGCTTAAGGGATACTACAGCGCTGTTGATCGCGTTTACCTCTCAGAGTAGGAGAAAACGGCTCATATATAACCAACATATAAAGTTGAAAGGAATCCTGCAAAAAAATAATGTGAATGTAAACTGAACTAGACATAATGTGCGACTAGTTAAAAACAAAAACTCTGCGCCTTGTATCGACTTACCGACGACTTTGTCTCACTGTTGTCCCAAATGAACGCCGCTATTCTGTGTATTCCCGGTGCTCCATAATGCGTGCGAGTCAGTTTAACCTCTAACGTCATCACAATAGAAATGGGACAGAAGACTGGAAACCATAGCCGCCATCTTAACGCGAGTGTGTGAAGTGAAGTATGTACTCAAGTGGTACTGATGTACCAGAACTTGAGAATATAAGAAAGTTTCAAAGAGAACCTAAATGAATGCTCGTGTAAATGCAACACGATATTGAGATAAATATAAAATTTGTGCTATAACTGAAAATCCAACCTTCCTGAAATAAGAGTGGATGCAGGGTGTGCAGTTGCACATCAGAAATACTGTGCGATCATATATTAAAAATGTAGCTCATGGGCCAGCATTTGTGAAACCGCGCGCGTAGCTAAGAAACTGATGAAAACCACGAACAAGCCTGAAAGACCACCTTGCCCGGTGGGTGGGTGATAGAACCTTAATAATACATAATGGTGGATGCTAAAAAGACTACCAAAAAAAACCTATGATTAGACCTATACTATTAATGATGTGAGAGATTAGGTCAACAACATAAGGTTATGAAAACTAACCGATATCAGTGGGAAATAAAGAGTATTAACCATAAGACCTACCTTCTAAATACTCAAGGGCTTGAATCAAAAACTACTCTGGAGTGCTGCATTTATGCTCAACCCATCACCAAAGATATACATAAAGCTATACATAAACTCAAAAGTGCTGTGTTAATGTGTTTGCTAGGTCAAGAAGTCAGGTCACAATGTCAGTAACAAAACATCACATCACCAATATTCAATTATAAAAAACAACTCTTATCTAAACGATCATTTAAACCTGTGGGAATCATAGTGTTCAGATACTTGATCCAATAAATTTCTCTCTGCAATAGTTTCTTTGTATTGCCAGTCCCTGGTTTGGGTATCACTTTTTCAATTATCTGAAAACTAAGTTGAACATCGTGTGCTTTGCCTCATACCAGTGCACTGCCAGAGTGGAGCTGGAACTTCTAGTTCTAATTTTACTTTTGTGCTCTGTAAGCCGTATCTTTATTTTGCGCTCTGTCTTCCCTACATAGGCTTTGCCGCAAGGGCACTTGATACAATAAACCACACTGTTCGTGTTGCAATCACTAGTGTGTCGTAATTGTACCTTTTTACCCGTACATGGATGTGTTAAAACATTAATTTAGTGGTATTTTTCAACATAAACGATTATGGGCCAGAGGTAGAAAGCCGAATTGCGATTGCAAACGCTGAAATTCGCAGAATTTCAGCGTTTGCGATCGCAATTTGGCTATGTGCAATGTAGGTAGGCAAATACCCTCTCGCAAAATAAGGAATCGCAAAAATTGCGATTCCTTATTATCGTTAAGCATTTAGAGAATCGCAATTTGCGATTCCTAAATGCTATGCTAGTAGGCATCGCAAATTGCGATATTGCCTTAAGGAATCGCAAATTACCACCAACTTCAAGTTGGTGGTAATTTGCGATTTCCTTTAAAAAGCACTTTTTGCTTTTTCAAAGTGCCATGTGGCACACATACATGCCCTTAGGGCATGTATGTGCGCCACTTGTCCACACATGCACATTTCAGGGGTGCAACAGGGTGTCCTTTTGGAACCCTTGCAACCTTGAAATTGTGCACGCAATTTGCGAGTACCTCTTGTTTACTCGCAAATTGCGTGCGCAAATCCCATTCATTCCTATGGGCCTCTTGGCCCATAGGAATGAATGGGAAGGTATTCCTTGATTGCGAATCTCAATTTGCGGTTCGCAATTAAGGAATATTAAGGATTTGCAATTATTATTGCGATTCCTACATACATTCCATTTTGCAACTCCTTAATAGCGATTCGGTAAAAATCGCTATTAAGGACTCGCAAAACTGACTTTACCTACATCTGGCCCTATATGCCTTCACCCGGGGAAGAAACCTATGTACAATTTTAACTACTCCAGAACAACCAGTTAGCCAGGCGATAAATCAAGGAACTAAAAAATGCAACAACAGCATACATTGCAATAACGTCATCACTGGCAATGTTTTAACACATCCATGTACGGGTAAAAAGGTAAAATTAGAGCTAGAAGTTCCAGCTCCACTCTGGCAGTGCACTGGTATGAGGCAAAGCACACGATGTCACAACTTAGGTTTCAGATAATTGAAAAAGTGATACCCAAACCAGGGACTGACAATACAAAGAAACTATTGCAGAGAGAAATTTATTGGATCAAGTATCTGAACACTATGATTCCCACAGGTTTAAATGATCGTTTAGATATGAGTTGTTTTTTATAATTGAATATTGGTGATGTGATGTTTTGTTACTGACATTGTGACCTGACTTCTTGACCTAGCAAACACATTAACACAGCACTTTTGAGTTTATGTATAGCTTTATGTATATCTTTGGTGATGGGTTGAGCATAAATGTAGCACTCCAGAGTAGTTTTTAGGTCTCGCCTACGCAGCGCGCATGCGCTGCATAGGAGGACCTTTAGCCGTCGCTCTGCTCTTTTTGGAAGCACACACTCGTGCTTGTGGCGGCATGCAGCTTGCGGGAGCGAGCAGGGGCGCGCCAGAAGCACGAGTGCAGTGCTTCCAAAAAGAGCAGACTGCGCACGCACGCACAACTCCCGGGCTCACCTCCTGCTCCCCCTCTCTCTCACGCGCATTATGGTGATGCATGTGCGTGCATAGTTATCCACATGTATGTGACTATGGAATTGCATGGCCGGTAGCAGCTTCATGATGAAGACGTGCTCATGCATACTTTCATGTCATTCCGCCTTTTTCTTTCCTGTGTTCTTTTTCAGATTTTGCTTAGCATCAGCAAAAAAGCATTGGCAAGGATAATAGCTCTAATAGGCGCAACCTATTGGCCTTACCGATACTGGCTGTTCATGGTGTTTATTTAAAGCGAAACGTGTTGCTTGTGGCCACGGCAGAGCTTTTCTGTTCACACAAAGTAGGAAATATGAATCCGTACATCTGGGTGGGGCATGTGTGTGTCTAATGAAGTCTGCACGACCTCTGACCTCATCTGTGCTCCGCATCTTAACTTCCAACAACCTCCCGCCATCTTCTTCTCCAGTCCTCCACGTTTTTACTTCCACTCCCACCTTCATTTGGTCATGCACTCAAAGCCATTCCAGGTCCAACACCACCCTTCCCACCTCCCCCCCACCCCACTTCTTGAACACTCCTATACTCAAATAAACAAATCATTCTTCTGCCTCCGACTCTCTCTTGTCCCCATTTATAAATGTTATTTTTCCCTTGGCCTGTTGTGGCTTCAAAGGTCTCTCTTGGTTCCCCTTTGACATCAACTCAAAATGATTCCATTCCACCGTGGTGACACCATGTGGTGACCACCGTCTGCTCACGCTAACGTCCAGGCTTGCAAAGCTTCTTCTTTTCAAGGTGCCTAGAACAGCTAGCGTTTAATCTTACACCCTTGAATTTAACTAACCACTGCACCCTCTGCTCACGTCTGATCTTACAGCGCCGAAACTTTTCAAATTGCCTAGAAAAGCCATTCACTGCACCCTCTGCTCACGCTAACGTCCGGCCTTACAGTGCCTGAACGTTTCATAGTGCCTAGAAAAGCTAGCGTTCACCAACTTGCTCCCTAGATCTCAACTAACCATTCACTGCACCCTCTGCTCATGCTAACATCTGATCTTACAGCGCCGAAACTTTTCAAAGTGCCTAGAAAAGCCATTCACTGCACCCTCTGCTCACGCTAACGTCTGATCTTACAGCACCCGAACTTTTCAAAGTGCCTAGAAAAACTAGTGTTCACCAACTTACACGCTAGAACTCAACTAACCATTCACTGCACACTCTCCTCATGCTAACATCTGGTCTTACAGCACCCGAAATTTTCAAAGTTCCCTTTCTGTCATTTCGAGGTGGAAAACCAGGAAATCCCCGGATGCGACGAGAACGAAGGTAAGGTGACGCCCTCATCTGGAGGTGTGGAAGGGGTTTATGCCTTTTCCTGAAACTTCACAGCAGGGTTATCTTAGCGTAACGGATGAGTTACTATATCACCCAGCTCAGTTGGACTGCAAGCTGCATTTTAAGTTCAATGCCGAGCCTCCACTTCTTTCTCCGAGGTCAATAAACCAGTAAAAGGAATCTTTTTACATATAAACCTATCCACCTATCGGGTGCGAGTTTTGCAGATGTGGGCATATTGAGGCTAAAGAAGCGTGGCTTGATACGGCTTTGCTAAATTGTCGGAACCCATTTTTAGGCTTCTTCTTGTACTGTTTGATTTCTTTCTGGGTAAGTTTGAAAAAAATCTTCAATTGTTTCACCAGGGGCGACTGGCTAATAGTTTGCAGTAAGACCCCAACAAGCTGTAAACAAGCATTGGCATAGCCAATAGGTCTCGCCTTTGGGACCTTATAAGTGTTTAGCCATACAACAGTTGATGTTGTTGCACTAAGGATATTGTGTTGGATAACTAAACTCTTATAAGGTCCCAAAGATGAGACCTATTGGCTATGCCAATGCTTGTTGATTCAAGCCCTTGAGTATTTAGAAGGTAGGTCTTATGGTTAATACTCTTTATTTCCCACTGATATCGGTTAGTTTTCATAACCTTATGTTGTTGACCTAATCTCTCACATTATTTATAGTATAGGTCTAATCATAGGTTTTTTTGGTAGTCTTTTTAGCATCCACCATTATGTATTATTAAGGTTCTATCACCCACCCACCGGGCAAGGTGGTCTTTCAGGCTTGTTCGTGGTTTTCATCAGTTTCTTAGCTACGCGCGTGGTTTCACAAATGCTGGCCCATGAGCTACATTTTTAATATATGATCGCACAGTATTTCTGATGTGCGACTGCACACCCTGCATCCACTCTTATTTCAGGAAGGTTGGATTTTCAGTTATAGCACAAATGTTATTTTTATCTCAATATCGTGTTGCATTTACACGAGCATTCATTTAGGTTCTCTTTGAAACTTTCTTATATTCTCAAGTTTTGGTACATCAGTACCACTTGCGTACATACTTCACTTCACACACTCGCGTTAAGATGGCGGCTATAGTTTCCAGTCTTCAGTCCCATTTCTATTTTGATGACGTTAGATGTTAAACTGCCTCGCACGCATTATGGAGCACCGGGAATACACAGAATAGCGGCGTTCATTTGGGACAACAGTGAGATAAAGTCGTCGGTAAGTCGATACAAGGCGCAGAGTTTTTGTTTTTAACTAGTCGCATATTATGTCTAGATCAGTTTACATTCGCATTATTTTTTTGCAGGATTCCTTTCAACTTTACACGTTGGTTATATATGAGCCGTTTTCTCCTACTCTGAGAGGTAAACGCGATCAACAGCGCTGTAGTATCACTTAAGCAAAGCATTTGGCCATGTGAAACACTCAGATAAGATGTTCCTCGTGTTACAGGTACTGGTTTTAGAAGCACGGAAGACGGTTCAGCCACTGCACACTTGTGTCCTGTTTTATATCGGGAAGGTGAGCGTCGCTTAAGTCAAAACACGGATTGTTTAATAAGTGTTGCTAGGACATCATTATAAAATGGTTGTTCTTTTTTAGGACACACTGGCGATATTTGGAACATTATAACACTTTCCAATTAGGTACTTGCCTAGTTTATTAGAACCTAGGGGTCTATCCGGCGCACTGGGTGTTTCTGCACGTTTTTTCACCACGTTTCGCAACAAAGTCATCATGATACCAAACTATTGGGTTCTTATCAAACTCTAACAGACAGATGATTCACTTTGGACCTGGGAATATAAGGGTGCTCCAAATTACGTTGTTGATGTATTCAATGTATGGGTAAATGGTAATTGTAGCTGATGTGAGATCGGCAATTCTGATGATATTGAAAGCACATTACGTTTCTTTTTCCCTTATAGATTGGCCCCTGAGAAAGGGACTGAAATGTCCCGAAATGCATTGGGCAATGAAATAAAATGAGTCTTATTTATAAGATATGATGTTACCAATAGAATTGTTAATAAGCAAACATAATCATGTATTGATTGTAAACTTATTGTTTTTTGTTATATTACGGCTATGATTATGATCATGTTTTGAGATTACGTTTTGACAATAAGAATACAATTGTTGAAAGAAACACATGGTTGAATAATCTTTTAAAGTTTAGAATTTTGAAAAAATTCAGGGGTTGGATTGAACCCAGTGTACAGTGCACAGTGCATTCAAGTTATCACACTTGTAATAGCTTCTTTTGAGTTAACACTTGGTACGACAGCAAGTGTAGCACAGTAGCACCATTTAGTGATAAAATTGAGTTAAAAAGTTTCGCCTGAGAAAAATAGTTGAAACAGGAGTGCTCCCCCATCTTCACCTTTATTAGGGAGACAAGAACCACATAGTTCATATTCCTGACTGAAAGGGCACCATGGCTTTGCAGATGATACAGCAAAGGTCTCATATGCAGTCTCGCCCATGGTACCGTGAAAACTGCTGCCGCCATATGTCCCTGCATCTCCATCCACTTGAACAGGGAAGCCTCCTTGTTCAGAAGTAGATCCTTTAGCAGATTCTGGAGACGGACAACCTTTTCCAGTTTGAGAAACTCCTTGTCCAATTGAGTAATGAATCGTGCTCTAAGAACTGAAAGTCACTGGAAGGAAGCACATGGCACTTCAGTAGATTCAATAGGAACCCATAATGGCTTAGAGTTGCAATGGTCAAGGAGAGATGTTGCTTTAGAATCAAGATTGTTTGAACTTGAACCAACCAGTCATTGAAACCCCATTGAGCCATGGGAACCATAAACAGAATCGAGTATGTACCTTATTCCTCCTCTTCTATTTGGATTGGAATGATAGCCTTATTTTGGACCAATGAAAGAATGCCCTCCTTCAGTGTTACCTGCTTCTATTGAGACCTGGGTACTGGGGTAGTGATGGTCCCTGAAGAAACTGGTGGAGAGAGAAACTTGATCTTGTAACCTCTCTTGAGTATTTTCAAAACCCATCTGTCCGAAGTTGTTGCCATGCCTGTTGAAAGTAATGGATCCTGCCACCAACTTTGTACTTAAAACTATCTACTTCCTTTATTCCAAGATAGTCAGGAGTGCTGATTGGGGTTTTGTAGATCCTGTTTAACTTTTCTCTGGAATTTCCTGGAAAAGGATCTGCCTTGGAATCTTGACCCCTGCTCCACGTTCTGCTGCCTTTTAGAAGACTGTCTGAAGGATTTAGCCTTATAAGGAACACATTTTTGAGTATGTTCCGTCTGCGAAAGGACAAGGAATGTTTTTGCTCCTTAAAAATCTTATGCAATGTTTCTTCTAATTCAGAACCAAATAGCTGATCACCTTTGAAAGGCATTCTCAAAGCAGCAGCCTTTTAAGCGGAGTGTGTGTTCCAGTTTTTTAAGAAAAGATTCCGTCTTTCAGCCACTTATGCTCCACATGATAATGCAACTGGGTGGACAGCATCAAAGGAAATATCTGATAACAGTTCGACCTGCTTCTCCATGTGTGAGAGGGATGAGCGGAAAAAGAAGCAAGGAGGCTGAATGTGTTTCTTAATGATGGCTTATTTTATTAGTAAGACGGTTAAGGCTGATATCTGGATGTTTAATTGTGAAGAAAATAAACTCCTTTTTGATTCTTCTTTTTTTTCTAGGTTGTCCACGCTGCCCAGAAGGGGATCACCCGGAGGCTTGAGGCAAAGGAACAAGAAGGTAGCGGTAGGTAAATGGACTTCTTATGATTTTCATCAGGATAGGTACCTTCACCACACCCAGAGATAGTGAACACCTTGTCTATTTGTCTAATATGGAGGCTTAAAACAAGCTTATGGCTGGAGGAGAAGGGAAGATAGGTACTTTCACTTTTATTCACCCCTCTAGCTGTTCCCAGTGTCTACCTGGGTTTCACTCGTTTGGGTGGGAAAAGAAAGAAAAAACAACAGAAAATAGGACTATCAACTATGCTCTATGGATTGCATCCATTTCTAGTACGTTATTTGGTTGGACGTCTTCCTTTTTAAAAAAAAATTTAAATTATGTTTTGAAAGAACAACAAAATATTCAGCAGATATATCTCAAGTAATATCTTTCCATTACAGTAAGTAACAGTTGCAATTAGTAAGGATACAAAGTTTGTGCCATTACACTTCTTCTTCATGGCCCTTATGTTACTTTCTCTCCCCCACTTTAGGTATGTAGCGAATCCCTCAAATGTTCGTGAGTATAAGATAATAAGCCATCCGCCGTCATCTAGCTTTGTGTGGATTATATTGTATCTGTTTCCTCCTCCTCCATCTCTAGGTTGTAATAACTCAGCCATGGCTGCCATACTTTTCGGAACTTTCTAGGACATCCCCTTGCTTTATATACCGTTTTTTCTGCCCCCATGTACATGTCCATACCAGCCCGCCACTCTTTCATGGTGGGGAGTTCTGCTCTCCCCCAGTGTCTGGCTATATCTCGCTTTGCCACTACCAGTCCTAGGTTACTTAGTAGAAGCTTATATCTGGGGATGTCAACGTCGGTGTGAATACCTAAAAGAACATACTTGGGATCCAACGGAATTTGTGTTTGTAGGATGCTATTCAGTTCTTGTACTATCTGTGTCCAATATCTATGTATTGGTTGGCACTCCCATAAGGCGCCTCTGCTCTGCCCATCGCGTGCAATCTCACCCTGTCATAGTACACCTTGTGGAGTATTTTAAACTGTACCAGTCATAGCCTAAGCTTGATCGCTACTTCTCTAGGGTGCATTAGGGCAGTCTCCCAGTCTATGTCTTCCAGTGTACCTACTAGATCCTCCCATTTACCTCTGAGTGTTAATAAGTTATCAGGCATGTTATTTATGAGAGTTTTATATGTCCAGGAGACTGCTTTCTCTAGTATCTCTTCCTGTAGCTGTCGGCCTTCTAATGGGGCATATTCAGGAAGTTCTGCAATATCAGGCTTGTGCGTTCGCCAGGCATGTCGGAGTTGAGTGTATTTATAGTATTGCTTATTTGTTAGATTATATTCCGTTTGGAGGTCTGCAAAAGTTATCAGATTACCCTGTCGTGTTGTTTATCGCCCTGAAAATTGCCTCCCGAATTTTACAATAGGTATTCTTGAGAATATACAATAGCTTAGGTAGCGTGATCATTTTAAACATGGCGGCTCTTCCAAGTAATGTCAAAGGAAGACGTCGCCATCTGATCACGTCTTCTCGGAATTCTGCTAGGATATGCTGAATGTTGTGGGCGAGGCAGTCTGTCACGTTTGTGGAGATGAAAAGTCCCAGATATTTGAAGCCCCCTTCGGCAATGGGAAGACGTACCGGCACGGAATGCTTGTCAAATTGAACCCCAATGGGGTATATATTTGACTTCCCCCAGTTGATTTTATATCCTGTCTGCTTACCATATTCTTCAACTAGGTTGAATATAAGTGGGAGTGACGTGCCAGGCCTGGCCACATACAGTAGGATATCATCCACATAGAGCGAAATTCGTTCATCCATCAACTGTCCCTCAGCGTCTTGAAACCCTTTTAACTCTCGGTATGTTCTGATTAAACATGCTAGTGGTTCCAACACAAGTGCAAAAAGCAGGGGGGACAGCGGGCAGCCCTGCCTGGTTCCCCGCCGGATGGGAAACTCGGCTGATTTAACTCCGTTAACCCTGACTCTGGCCCTGGGATTTGTGTATAATATTTCGATCCCTGTCTGGAAGTTGCGCCCGAAGCCTAACTTCACAAGCACAAGTCTCATAAACGGCCAATGAACCGTATCAAATGCCTTTTCGACGTCAAGTGACAGAAGTATTTGGGAGGCCTCTTTCCCTCTTGCCGTATCCAGCCAGTTTGCCAGCCTACGAAGGTTAAGGCGTGTGGCCCGCTTGGGCATAAAGCCCGACTGGTCCCTATGCACCAGAGATGTGATGACCGTCAGTAGCCGCGTGACTAATATGGAGGCTAGCACCTTAGTTTCAACATTTAGGAGTGAGATTGGGCGGTAGGAGCCACAATTTTCTGGGGGCTTGCCCAGTTTTGGTATGACCACCACCGTGGCCTGACATAGGTCTGGGGGGAGCGTCCCCTCGTCTTTTGCCACTAAAAACATACTTAGCAGACAGGGGGGGGGGCAAGTATGTTATTGTTTTGTTTAAAGAATTCCCCTGGCAGCCCGTTGGGGCCTGGGGTCTTTCCTGATTTTTGTTTAGCTATAGCGGTATGAAACTCTTCTAAGGTGAGCTCTGCCTCTAGGGTCTCCACATCCTCGCTCTGCAGGGTGGGCATGTCTATTGCTCCAAGATAATCATTTATGTCATTCTCAGCCATCATCGGTCGAGCCTCATAAAGACTGGCATAGTAACTCGCAAATGCAGCCGCAATTGCGGGTGCCGCTGTATGTCATACTCCCGTCTCCTCTATCAGGTTTACCCTGTTTGCTTCCCTTTCGTTCCTGCTTAACCAAGCTAGCAGTTTCCCCGCTCTGTCTCCTGACTCATATAGCCTGTGCTGCGTGGCCTGGATTTGAGTTTGGACTTCCCTTTCTACTAAAGCTCGAAGTTCCCTACGCATGACCTCTAACTGTCTGAGCAATGCTGCCTCATTATTCGGGATTATTTTGCTCTCAAATTCCAACAATTTACCTTCAAGATGTTCTATTTGTAGCGTTTCCTCCCTACGCTTCCGTGCTAGTACATCCTGCCGTGTACCCCTGACAACTGCCTTATAGGCCTCCCAGAGGGTGGCCTCAGAGGACACCGAGCCTTCATTATCTTGAAAAAATTATTTAGTCTCAGAGGCAATTGCAGCCGTTACTGTCTTGTCGCGCAGTTCCCATGCATTCAGCCTCCAGTCCGATCCCGGTCTGTGTTCCTTACCCCCCACCCTTAATTTCAATGGTGAATGATCAGAAATACCCCTTGCAAGGTATTCTGCTTCCTCTATGACCTGAATCTCCCCTGCTGGAGCAAAGAGATAATCAATCCTAGAAAAGTTCTTGTGGGCCCCTGAGAAATAAGAGTAGCTACGATCTAGTGGGTGGTGTCGGCGCCAAAGGTCCGTCAGTCCCATCGATCTCACAAACTCCACTAACGGGGTAGGCTTATGGGCGCTGTTCGTTGCATGTGATCTATCTAAGCTTGGATTCATCACATCGTTAACGTCTCCCCCTACAATGTGAATTGAGGGGAGTGAGTCTAGTAGTATCTTGGGAACTGCTTTTAATGTCTGGGCCTGCAGTCGCGGCGGGGCATAAACACTGACCAGCGTAATCTCTCGTCATCCCCACGTACCATGGACCGCTGCATACATTCCATTAGAGTCTAGCCATGTCTGAGCTACATGAAAGGGCTGGGCCTTCTTAATGAGGACGGCCACTCCGCGAGCCCCAGGAGAAAATCCGGCGTGCGCCAGCGTGACGTAGGCCCTCCTCCCTATAAACGCACATTGGGTACCTCAAAGGTGAGTTTCTTGTAGGAGGACCACGTCAGGCTTAATTCTCCTAATATATCTATTTACTAGTCCCCACTTAATCTTGCTGCCCAGTCCATTGACATTCCATGTCAACACGGAATATGGTGTATCATGCATTACGTTTGTGGGTTATATGTTTCACAAGAGGAGTAGTACAAAAAGTGGGAGTAATACCCACCCCTGCCAACGCCCATCCTACCATTTTTGGCCATGTATCCTGAGATGCCCTGCTGTTGTCTGAATTGAGTATGCATAGAATCTGAAAAACTCCCAACTACCCCAACTCCCCCCCAGTCCCCCCACCCTACCCCACTAACTGTCAACATGACAACTAAGCGTATGTGTCGTTCAAGAAGTCTGTTGATCCCACCCTTCCCCACCCACCCCTAGACAATATTTAAAGCAATATAGGATATAGTCTTTTTCAACAACAGAAGATGTTTCGCACAGTCACTTCTGAGCGCAAACAGGTCTAAGGGGGGGGGGGGCCTCTTTGCATGCGACCCATCTCTGATCTGCTCCTTTCGCATGCCCGGTTGTCATTCCTCTTCTCCGCCTTTTTCTTGCTGCATTTGGTGGAAGTTGTCAGACCCCTGCATCTCTGTTCCCGGCTCTTCTACATTATTAATAGCTTTTAGGAGCGGGTGATCGCTGTCTGTGTTCCCTTGGGAGTCTTTGTCGGGGTGGTCCATGTGGGTACTGTCTCCTTGGTTCGAGTCTCTGCTGACAACTCGGGCCTGGCTCAGTTCTTCATCGGAGGTTACTCTTCTCCTTCGATATGGAGTCCCCGTCTGCGTACTCCCCAAAGGCTTCTTGTGTCTACCAGTAATCCGCCTCTTGAGTTTCATCCTCTGGGGTCTAGGCTCCCACTTTGGTGGTGTCCCTCTAGGTCGCAGCTCATTATTAGTCATCTCTGTCCGTGGTCTAGGACGTTCTTCTATCCATGCCCATGCATCTTCCGGAGTATGGAAAAATTGAGTGGAGCCTTGAAAAATAACTTTGAGCTTGGCCGGAAAGAGAAGCATGTATGAAATGTGCATGGCTCTAAATTTGACTTTTACTGAGTCTAAGGTTCTTTGCAACTTCTGTACCTCTCTGGAATAATCTGGGAAGATCATAATTTCGGCATTGGCCAATTTGAGTTCTCTCACCTTCTGCGATTCCCTGAGTATTGTGTCTCTATCTTGATAGTTCAGGAATTTTGCTATCAGGGGACGCGGGGGGGCTCCCGGCGGAGGCCTCACATTTGGCATTCTGTGTGCCCACTCAACAATGAAACAGGTGGAGAATCTCGCTCCTGGGAGGACTTCCCGCAGCCATTCTGTTAGGAAGGTGATCGGATCAGAACTCTCCTGCTCTTCAGGTATCCCAATAAAGCGGAGGTTGTTTCTCCTGGCTCTATTTTCTGCGTCATCGACCTTCCAGACCACCTCTCTCATATTCGCCTGGAGCTCTTTAATGTCTGATTGAAATTTGTGGGTCGTATCTTCCACTTCCGAAATGCGAGTCTCTGCTTGGGTTCCTCGGTCTGCGATGTTGCTTACATCCTGCCTCAAGAGGGACACCTCCGATCTTATCTTTGCCATTTTACCTTCAATGGCTTCTCTCGAGGTGTGGATTGCTTGGAGGATGGCCGCGTTGTCCGGGGGGCCCACGGCCTCCCCTTCCGGTTCTGTCTGTGGTGAGAAAACTTTTGTATATTTGTCCATCTTCCCCTGTTTTTGCGTCTTGGATTCCTTATCTCTAGCCATTATGAGATCTGACAGGAGTACGTTATCTGTCGTATCACCGGAAATCACACCTTCTCAAACGTAGCATATAGTTTTCCCCCAGAGGGGATAGATCTTTCCTAAGAGTGCTTCTGCAGTTTTGGGTCCCTTTCTATCATAGATGTAAACCAGTTCCTGTCCCCTCCAGCGCACCTCTGGCAGTCGTTTCGATGATTATGCTGCGTTTTCCAGCCTCCGTCTATATATTGTGGTCCGGTCGTCTGAGGACTGACCCGGGTGTGGTCGTTTCATCTGCGGCGGACGCGTCCTCCAGCGCCAAGGCCGCTCAAAGGACGACTCCGCCGGCACGTCTCGCGCCCCCACTAAGGACTGTAGGATCAAAGTTTTTGCGGTTGAACCAACTGTGTGCCCCTTCTCATTACCGGTCTATGCTCCCTGTCCGTTTCAACGGTGGCCTGTTTGTTTCTCTCTTCTCGCTGTGGGGAGATGTGCCAGACTCACTGTTCTCTTCTCATAGGGAAATAAGACCGTTTCGAGACTAGGAGGGCGCCTGAGGTTTCATGCAACCTTTATTTAGTGCATCATCTGGTGTGTTCCTAAGCTGATTACCAGGTATCCACGTCTCACTCCCGGAGTCCTTACGGAAGCCTATGAGGCATAGGTGTCTGCGCTTTAATCGCAGTAAGGCGCCTCTGAATGGGGCCCCTGGGGGCACGGCAGGCAGGTGTGACGCTTCTTTTCGGGTTTCCCACTAGCCGTCTGCAACCCCAGGGGACACCCACCTTCCCCTCTCCACAGCGCAGCCCCTCTCACCTGCGCTCGGGCTGGGCCATCAAGTATTTTGCTGTTCTCTCGGGGGTCACTCGCCGCCCATACAGGGATTGTCCACCTCGCAATCGGGGGGCCACTCTTCAATCAGCCCAGGCAGCGTCTCTCTCCCCCCCCCCCTCATCAGGAGGTCCCATTAATTCGAACAGTCCCCTTCGTGTCTAAGGGCACTGCCTCACCGATCTGCACTTCACTCTCCTGACTCTCAGCACTCCACAACACTTACTGCTGTCACGGCGGGAGGCCCAGGGAGTCCCCACAATCTAGGGTTGCAAGGCGCCAAGACTGGGCCCGGATATTTCTCAGGCTTTCCTTATGTTAGAAGGGCCCAGCGGCCATCCCAGTCACTCCTGTGTCTGGCGTCATCCGGGCCGCCTCCACCGCTCGAGTGCAGCCAGGGGAAAAGCAGTCAACACCAGATCCTCGCACCAAGGGAGGAAGGAGGATGATATTTCCCTCACGTCCTCCGGATGCCTGTGGCTCCACTTCTGCTTTTACTTGCAGACCGCCTCCGGCCACTTGGTGATCTCAGCCGCGGGGTTCCGGGGCCACTCCAGCCGTAGTGCTGGCGCTTAGGGGATTGTCTGTAGCGAACCACCGCCCACCCCGGCTCCCAGATGACGTTCAGGTCGCGGCATGTAGTCCACCCACCTTGGATCGCCGGACAGCCATCCTGATTTGCAACACGAGCGCGGTTGATGGGCGGCACTCAGTTCCAGGCTCCCGCACCGAGGGGGCGAGAAGGACGTTACTCCCCCTCTCTTCCCTGTTTTCTGAGGCTCTACATCCACGGCAGACTACCGCACCCTCTGGCCTGCAGATGATGTTCACTTCTCCGCTTTCAGTCTGCTCGCCACGGGTCTCCGGGCAGTCGTCATAGTTTAATGCTGCGTAGTTAGCGGGTCTCGTTGGCCATCTTGGCCGCGCCAGCTTGTCTCCGTTTCAACGCCGCTTTTTCCCTTTGTGTAACAGAAATGTCCCTCAGAATGGCCCTGGTCGCATTTCTGAGGTATAGGGATTCATTCTCACCCTAGATGGGCCGTAGTTGCAGGCTTAGAGGACAGGATTATTGTAAGGATCACCGACAGGCGGCCAGAGCTCCGGCAGATGCGTCTAGTCGGCCATGCTTCTGGCCACGCCCCCGACGTCTTCCTTTTTTAAGTAACTGAAAACACGAAGGCAATTACAGTTTTATACTGAAAATATTGCAGGATAGTGTAGGAATACAGCCGGTATGCAGCAAGAAAAAGGGGGGCGGAGACAAAGGTGCCAGAAAATCAAGAAAACCTCACCTGGTTAGTTCCCTGTCCTGACCTCCCTATATTACCGTAATCTACCCACCCTGCGCCCTTTCAGTTTCCCCTTTCTTGTCCACGTACTGCATCTGTCATAACTCTCCAGAGTTACGGCAGCTTGTGCGCGTCCTCAGAAGGTGTCCACCACTCCTCGCTCCACTCCTCAGGAGTCTCGTCTGGTCCAGCGTCTTCAGTCCTTGCTTCGACTGGATAGCAGTTCTTGGCGTCCGCCGGCCACCCCGACATGGTCTTCTTGCTCTCTGCGTCTTCCGGGGTCCTCTGGCCACTCCCACGATGCTGGTCTTCCGTTCTCCCCTTCCCGTGATTGGCAGTCTCCTTTTCTTCCCCATCCGTACCTCTTGATTGGCTCCTTGACTCGGCTGCTCCTGCTCACGCCTCCGTAGGACATTGACAGTCCTCCTTTAGTTTTCCTAACTTTGTTGTATTTCCTCCCCTTTTCCAGCTTTTTCGGGATCGAGTGGAGCGGGACAGTGACTGAGGAGGTAAGAGGGGGGGTTCTTTTCAGAGTTTTCCCGTGGTACCTCACACCATGTTTTCTAATAACTCAGGACACTGCGTACCCTCTTGCATTGATTTTAAAAGTTCTTTAAAATCAGATAACAAGGACTGGGCAGTGTAGGCTCCTTAAATTCACAACTTACAAGTATCCCACCTAATGTCCCAAATGTAGTGAGCTGGGGAGTGCTTGCCCCCACTAAGGCACCGCGTATCTAGATGCGGAAAAGGAAAGACTTCCTTTTCTTTAAATAACTCTCTCACACCCTAGTAGTGTCATGCTTCATCATTGGGCTCACCCCGACTCCTTAAGGTCAAAGTAGGCTCAACCGTCTGTCTGGGGATGATGGGCAGAGGCCTTTAAATGTTTGATATTGAGTTGCTTGCAAACCTGTTTCATCAGATTAGATACAAAGGGTGTACCTTGGTCCCTTAGGACTTCTGGGGGGAAACCCATGTGTGAAAAAACCTTGATTAGATGTTGTGCAATAACGTTTGTGGTGGTAACCCTTAGGGGAACGGCTTTGGGGTAACGGGTAGCATACGTATTGGAACCCTTTTGATGAGCGAAGTAAAGGTCCTATAAGGACCATTCCTATTTGATCAAAGGGTTTCCCTACGAAAGGAAGAGGTTGCAATGGCACTCTTGGTGGTTGATAAGAATTTGTTTTTGACATATTTCACATGTCTGGCAGTACTGTTTGACTTGGTATATATAACCGGCCAAAAGAAATGTCACAATATGGATTAGCTGGTCTTTTCCATCCCACAGTGGCTATCCAGTAGATGTGAGTGTGCAAAAAACAAGAACTGGTCTCTAAAATCTACTGGTACCAGGAGTTGGGGGTTCTTCGTTTATTTTACCTACTCAATAGAGCAAACCTTTTTTTATAATGAATTGAGGGTAAGTGGTGCTCTGAATTGTTTGTCTAAAACCCAGGGTTCAGGAGTAAGGAGTGTGACTTGGGGAAGGGTTTACCTAATGTCTCGGGCTTTTGTTTTCAATCAATCAGTCAGGATTTATAGAGCGCTACTTCTCACCCGTGAGGGTATCCAGGTGCTGGGGGATGGGGGGCCACTGTCCGGGCTATCTGTTGAATAGACAAGATTACCCTGAACTCATGAAGGGTTGGGACTGTTTGGAGTTGAAAAGGGAGGTTGTTCCAGTGTTTTGCAGCCACGTGGGAGAAGGAGCGGCCACTGCTTCTGAGGATGCGAGTAGTATGGGCAATGTAGAGAGATAAGGAGCATAGTTGTCGGGTGGGTTGGTGGAAGTTTACTCTGTGGTTGAGGTAAGCGGGCTGTTGTTGTGGAGGGCTTTGTAGGTGTGGGTGAAGAGTTTGAACTGGCACCATTTGTTAACGGGGAGCCAATGAAGCGCTTTCAGGTGGGGTGTTATGTGGGTTCATCTTGAGAGGTCGAGGACGAGTCTTGCTGCATTCTGTATGATCTGGAGCCTGTTTAGTAGTTGGGTGGTGATTCCTAATTATAGGGTGTTGCCATCGTCCAGGCGGCTGGTGACTAGGGCTTGGGTGATGGTGCTTCTAGTGTCGATGGGGAGCCATTTGAAGATTTTCTTCAGCATGCGGAGGATGTGGAAGCATGCCAAACAGTCGGCATTTACGAGTTTTCTCATTGAGAGCTTGCTATTGAGTATGATGCCTAGGTTTTTCATGTGTTCTGTGGGCGGGGGGCTGAGTTTGGTTGGCCACCAGGTGTCGTTTCAGGGGGAGGTGGTGCTTCCGAAGATGAGTACCTCGGTTTTGTCGGTGTTGAGGCACTTGCTTTGCATTTAACTGGCGACGCTGGTCATGCATCTATTAAAGTTAGCTTTGGTGTTAGTGGCGTCTGAGGATAGGGTGTTCATGTTGTGTGATCTGACCAGGGCGGCTAGCGGGGCCATGTAGGTGTTGAAGAGAGTTAGGCTTAAAGATGATCCTTGGGGGATGTGCAGACAATGTCCTTGGGTGCCGAAGGGTAAGGTGGGAGGAGGATGATCTGGGTTCTTCCTGTGAGAAAGGAAGCAATCCACTTGAGGGCTTTCTCTTGGATACCCATCTGGTAGAGACCGTGTAGGAGGGTGTAGTGAGACACTGTGTTGAATGCTGCAGAGAGGTTGAGAAGGATAAGGGCAGTGGTCTCTCCCTTGTCTATGAGGGCTCTGATGTTGTCTGTGGCTGCGATAAGGGCTGTTTCCGTGCTGTGGTTAGCGCGGAATCCTGACTGAGAGGGGAGTTTGTTTGTTTCCAGGTGGTTGGTAAGTTGGATGTTTATTGCTTTTTCCAGGACTTTTGGCTGGAAAGGGGAGTAGGGAGATTGGTCAGTAGTTTTTGAGATCTTTCGGGTCTGCAGAGTTTTTTTTTTGGAGAAGTTTGACCTCCGTGTGCTTCCAGGTTGCTTGGAAGTATGCGGAGGAGATGGAGGTGTTGAGGATGATGTTGAGCTCCTGGCTGATAGTGTTGAATCCCTTGTTGAACATATGGTGGGGGCAGGGGGTCCCTGGGTGCTCCTGCATGTATGGAGCTCATGAACGGTGGCAGTGGTCTGCGTTGGGAGAGTGTCCCATGTAGTGATTGTTGCTGGGTTGTGGTCCTTGTTGGTAAGGAGTGTGTTGATGCTGCCTTTCAGTGGTTAGTAGTCAAAGAGTTTGTAGATGGTTGCGATTTTGTTGTGGAAGAAATCTGCGAGGGAGTCACAGAGGTCCTGGGAGGGTGTGATGGCGTTCTCTGTTGCTGTGGGGTTGGAAAACTCCTCGACGATGCAGAAGAGTTCCTTTGCTTCGGTTGGAGCTGGCTTCAAGACAGGTGTTGAGGGCGTCTTTTTTGACATTCTTTAGTTGAGTGTTGAGTGTAGTGGTAGTTTAAAGCTAGTTTGAATTTTCCTCTGTTGGAGGGAGTCTTGCTGGTGCGCCAGATCCTTTTCAATTTTTTGCAGTTGCATTTTGAGTTTATGAGTTTGTCTGTGAACCAGTTGGCGTGGAAGGGGGGTCTGTTATGTTTGGGAGGATTGAGAGGTGCAACTTTGTCGGTGTAGTTGGTAATCCACGTTTTTGATGGCTTCATCTGGGTTGGAGGAGGAGTGCGGGGGTGATGTGTTGAGGTGTGAGTACAGAGGTCCTCTGTTACCTCACTCCAGCTCCTATAGGGGGTGCTGGAGGGGTTGTTAGGAGGGCTGTTCGTGGAGGAGATGTAGAAATGTACTATTGAATGGTCGGACCAGGTGACTTCACTGGCGTGGCAGTATCTGACAGTGAGGAGGACCGAGACCGATCCCGGTACTCACCTCTTCAGCACATACGGGATCGCCATAACCAAGAAAGAATCCCCTGGCTGAAAAATCAAACCCGAACAAAACCAAACGCCAACTATATTAAAGAATCCTGTTTCTTTAAACACGTAGGCGGACCCTCCAAAGGAAAGAACCAATCTCTACTAAGGAGTGGAGGAGAAAAAGGCCCCGTCAACAGAGACAAAGCGCGTATGTCCGTACTAGGAAGCTGGAAGATGCTGATTCTGCCAGGAAGAGCGTTCCTAGATCCCAGGAGTCGGAGAAGACGTTGTGGACCAAGAGGACGCTTTGGACCAGGTGGACGCCACGGAACAGGAAGATGGTGCGAAGGAGTGGAGTGAGGACTGGTGGCTACCCCCGGAGGATGCTGACAAGCCCGCCTCAACTCAGGAGAGTTGTGGCGCAGCAGGTGAGTCCTGTTAACCAGGGTTGGAGAGGGAATGTTTTTTTTTCTTAGTGTGGGTGGAGGGAGGAGTGTATTGCAGGGACTTCCTCTGGTTGTGGGATTCGGGTGTGGTCACATGTGGTTATTTTGCACATTGAACATGGAGCTTGGAAACACGTTTCCCCATTTTTTCACTCTCCCCCCCCCCCCCGTTATAACAAAGGACAATCATATCCGTATGAGCGATAAGGCTCCGAAACAACCCTCAGTTGACTAACAAAATCTGTGCTACCGAAATGCATAGAATAGTTTTTTTTCTATCACCAATACACATTATGATCATAAGTTCATGTGAGAAAGCCCAAAAGTAAGGGATTGAGTCTACTATCAGGGGAAGTCATCCCTGTATAGGTCAGACTCCTCATCAAAAGAGGGAAGAAAGGACCGATTTGAGGTAATTTTATATAATTTGTGCACCTGTGGACACGGTGAAGGGACACCCAAAGAAATCACATAAACTCCACACTTACCACTGCTGTTTCTCTTTTTCCAAAACTCCGGGCTCGTACCACCTCATGGAAATCCATTAAACCAAGGAAGAAGAAGAAAAAGGAGTCACAAATCACACCGCCATACCATTCTCCTGGGTGTTGATCGGAAGAATCATCCTCGATATTAATTTCTTTAAGACCGGAACCTTTCATAAAACAATCATTGAGAACAAACAGCCACCTCCTCGTCTATACATCCGCCCATCCCTCTTACACTGACCCTGTTGCTGGCAGAGAATATGTGGTCCATATCTATAAATAATTAAATATACATATATATTCACTGAAAAAACCATAGGTTTCAGCGACGTTATAGTTAGTTGGACATTTCAGTCGTACAAAACCAGAGAAATTCGGCTGTTATAGTTAGTAGAGCTAACTATAACTCGCGCCCCCGCAATGCACTGCTGATGATGTCACATATTACATCACTCATGACATGCTCATTGACATCACTGATGACATCACTGATGACATCTCAAATGACATCACTGATGACATCACTGATGACATCATCCAGTGACTGAGTGTTTCTAAAAATTTCAAGAATGTTATATCTATATATGCCAAGGTATATTGAAGAATGATTGGTTGTCTGAGAACCTGTATGGGTGCCTGAGTGTCTGTGTGGGTGAGGGGGTGGGGGGGTGACTCCCTGCATGGAGGTGTGAGTGGGTGATTCACTGGGTGTATGCGTTTATGAGTGCGTGTGTTAGGGAGTGTATGGATGAGTGAGTGTACATATAGCTGTGTTGGTGAGTGAATGGATATGTTAGTGGTATATGTGTAAGTAACTACATATGTGAAAGGCAGTATTTGTGAGTGTCGGAGTATATAAGTGAGTATATGTGACAGTGAGTGATTGTGACAGTGGCTGCATGGATAAGTGTGTGCTTATGTCAGTAATTGTTGAAGACAGTACGTATCTGTATGACTAAGTGACGTGGTGTGTGTATAACTGTATAGGTGAGTAAATGGCAGTGTAATTAATTCTTTGGGTGACTGACTAGGTTTTTGAGTAACTCTTTGGGTGAGTGGCAGTGTGTGAGTGTTTATATGGGTGTATGAGTGGATATATCAGTGGCTGTATTGATGAATGACTCAGTGTATGAATGACTGTATGGGTTAGTGGGTGGATGTGTGTGTAGACGTATGAATCACTGAGCGGATATGTACTAATTGCTATTGGTGTGTCTATGGTTTCGATATTGGTAGTCTGTATTTTAGAGTGGGTGTATGAAAGGTTTTATTAGTGTGTGAGGAGGTGCATCAGATGATCACGTGGATGATGTCATCAGTGATTTCATTTGAGATGTCATCAGTGATGTCACTGAGCATGTCATGAGTGATGTAATATGTGACGTCATCAGCAGTGCATTGCGGGGGCGCGAGTTATAATTAGCTCTACTAACTATAACAGCCGAATTTCTCTGGTTTTGTACGACTGAAATGTCCAACTAACTATAACGTCCTTGAAACCTATGGCTTTTTCAGTGAATTTCTAAGGTTTTTTAAATGCTGATTTCTAACTATAACATAGCAGTCGCGTTTGCAAAGTGGTGGAGAAAGGTGAGCGTGGCCTCCGAACACCTCTTAGCAATCCCACCTTGTGGGATTTACTGGAGGTAACAGGAGGGGTAGTTAGCCCCCAACGTCAACCTTGGGGGCCAACTACCCCTCCTATTACCTCCAGTAAGTCCCACACAGCAGGATTGCTAACTTCTCATACCAGGCCACGCCCCCTTTCTCCACCACTCTGCAAACGTGCCCCTAGCGTGTTGTAGGTTGGGGAATTAATTCCCCTTGAATACTGAGGTCCTGGGGCCAGCTCAGCCCACCAGGTACCTCCAGTAGGCGCCACAGAGCTGGATTGCAGAGAGGTGGTCCGAGGCCACGCCTCTTTACACCACTCTGCAAACGCGCCTCTTGGTGCACTGCTGGTGGGCGATGAGGTCCTCTTGTGTCCTGAGGACCTCAGGACACAAGTGGACTTCATCCTCCGAGCAGCAGTGCGCCAGGAGCCGTGTTTGCAGAGTGGTGTAAAGGGGCGTGGCCTCGGACCACCTCTCTGCAATCCAGCTCTGTGGCGCTTACTGGAGGTACCTGGTGGGCTAGTTGGCCTCAGGACCCTCAGTATTCAAGGGGAATTAATTCCTCAACTTACAACGCGCCAGGGGACGCGTTTGCAGAGTGGTGCAGGGAGGGGCGGGGCCTCCGGCGAGATGCCGGCTTTTTTTTTATATTTGTTTTTAGAAGGGGGGCTGTGTGGCCCCCTTCTTTATATATTTTGGGGCCCTGGGGACCCCATCCCCAGGGCCTGACCCCTTTTTATAATTTTTTTTTTATTTTTTTTACGGGAAGGGGGCCATGTGACCCCCCTCCCGAGGCCAATTTCGGGCCCGGGGACCCCATCCCCCGGGGCATGGCCAGAATTTTTTTTTTAAATTAATTTAATTGTCCCGGGGGTGGGCACCCCGGGACATTGCAGGAGCCAGGCCTGGGGGGTGGCGGTCCCCAGGGCCATCAAGGGCTCCAAGAGGGGGGCCGCGCTGCCCCCCTCCCAAGTGTTTTAAAGCCCCGGGGAGATGGTGGTCCCCGGGGCTGGGGGTCCGTAACGGACCCCCGAATTTGAATAAACAGTGCCCCAGGGAGGTGGTGGTCCCCGGGGCAGTGTGGGGGGGGCTCGAGCCCCCCCACACACATTATTTATTTTAGCCCCGGGGAGGTGGCGGTCCCCGGGGCTTGGGAGGGCCCGTGAGGCCCTCCCCATCGTATTTTAATAAAGCCCCGGGGAGGTGGCGGTCCCCGGGGCTTAAGGGGACCCGCGAGGCCCCCCCACCCTTATTTAATAAAGCCCCCGGGAGGTGGCGGTCCCCGGGGCTGCGGGGGGACCATGTGCCCCCCGCAAATAAATTATAAAGCCCCGGGGAGGTGGCGGTCCCCGGGGCTGCGGGGGCCCCCGTGGGCCCCCGCTACAGAAATAAGGATTGCCCCCGGGACCTGGCCCACCCGGGGGCTTTAAAAACGAAGCGCGGGAGCCCGCACTTCGTTTTTTTTTTTCATTTTCGAAGGGGTTCGCGCACCCAGCGCAACCCGGCCAAAAATGTAAAAAAAAAAAATGCTTTTTTTAGGCCTGGGGGTCCCACAGGGACCCTCTGAGCAGGCCTGGGGGGTCAGGGTGTTCCTACCCTGCCCCCTTTTTTTGTTTTTTAATGTTAGTGTCACCTATTTCCCTCTCCCTCGGTCCGAGGCACAAGATGGCTGCCAACACTTCCTGGTTTGAAGTGTTGGCAGCCAATCAGAGGCAAGCTCGTGCTTAGGAGGGCTCAGCCAATCAGATCTCACAATTCTCAAATATCGATATCTGTAAATCTTTAAATATCTCAAAAACTACTGAAGGGAATTACACCATTTAAAAAAAAGCGTGCTTTCTGGATCAAGAGCTATCTCTCTGCCAAATTTGGTGTAATTCCGTTTAGCAGTTCAGGCTGTAGCCGTGTCTAAAGTTTCCTATGGAAATTAACATGGAGAAAACACGTTTTGGGACCCCCCTTTTTTCTCGGCCCCCCCCTTGACGAATCACCCCGAAACTTTCAAGACAGGAGCTGACCTGAGTGAACAATTAGTTTTGAAAATTTCGTGAAGATTCGTCAAACGGCGCCAAAGTTATGGGCAAATCAAAAAACGCTTTACCTATGGAAACTAGGTGTAACTATAACTACCTTCTGGCGACTGCCAGTAGGTAATTATATATATATATCTATCTATCTATATATATATATATATATATATATATATATATATCTATATATATATCCATAAAATATGTATATATAAACTTACCTTATTAATACTTATCTTAAAAAGACTATCAATTTCGTGGTAAAGGTATGCTTTGTAAAAGTATATGCGTGGTAAAAAAAATGCTGGGTAAAAAATGTGTGATAAAGTCCTGCTTTGTGTTTTAACGCATTGTAATGTCATGCAACCGTCACAGGTAGACATCCCATAACAGTCTAGCCTCCCATGCTAGGCTGCTCAACTTTAGGGACAGAGATCACATTCTGCAGGTATCTCAAATACACAGTCCTTGGCACATGGAAGGGAGCAAAGTGAACATTTTTCCAGTCTATACCAACACAACGCACAAGCAAGGTGGAGACTTTATCAACATCAAGAAGCAACTACGTCAAGTAAATTTTAAATATGCATTATTTTACCTTGTAAAACTGTGAATGACAGCAAATGGCATCTCACATTTCTTCTCTTCCGCTACCGAGGTATGGGCTTGGCTGGAATCATAAGAACACCCCATACCAGCAGATTTGGCAGGATATGAAATGGCAGGGTGGCAGGAACAAGGAACTAAAAAATGTGTGCCGAAAAAAATGAATAACAAAACGACGACAGAACAAGCAGAGCAAGAAAGAGCGTACATAGTGCCGGTATTACAACAGCACTGTAATCTGAAAGGAATTAATAATTGTACTGCGCTTGGAACTGAAACGGGAAAACAGACGCCACTAGGTCTGAAGCTCAAGTTGAAGAAGAACTTGCTCCAGTGATTACCACCATGACCTTGGACTGCATTATTTAATGAGCACACTGGTGGGACTAGCAACTATCGTATGATGTTAGTAGAGATTGAGGAGTAAGGAGAGAGGGGCTGATGTCTTTCTGGGGGAGAGTGGTTCCTGTACTAAGCAGGGCTGATTCTGGAAATTATATATTTAGAGCACCCCCCCTATACGATATGGTGTGTAGGGTCCAAACAGATGAATTTAAAGTCATTGTTTGTTCCTTATTTTTATGAGAAGGAGATCTGTTGTGATCAGCTCCTGGGTAAGGAAGTTTGCAATTGTTTTAAAGGTCCTGGGATGCATGTTAATTGTTATACTGGAGGAGTGTAATGTTCTGTTGGTGTGATGCATTGATAAGTAAGTCTGGAAGATATCACTGGGGGAGAGGAAGCTCCTGTCAAATTTTGATTGTTGTACATAGTACCTAGTATTGGGCAACTGCACAACAACATTATACTGACTTGGAATATGAAGGGAATAGGTGCAGCTACCCAACAGCATCAGACACAGTGCAACCGCATCAGTAGGCACCTAGACACCTCGCTTGCCACTTGCTGTGGCTTCCAGTTCCTGCTTGTTCCAGCCTGATCAAGTGACACCGCTGCTGCCCGGGTCTTCCCACTCACAGTTCTACCGGCCAGTAGAAGCTACACCCACCCCAGGACCTACTAAATACAGGGCGCATGCGACCGCGCAGCGGGTGCGCTAGCAGTTCACCAAAGGCAAGTCTGTCTGTGCCCGTCCGCGCCTGGACCGTGCCCAGCGCCATGACCCCTGGTCCTCCAACCCCCCGAAGATACACCATTGCCGAACTCTACACCTTCGACCTTGGGCTCCACAACAAAATATGCCACCGCGCCAACTCACGCTCCTATGTAGGACCTTTCATCTGCACCCAATGCCACTTTACCTGCCACAGCACACACAACAGCCCACTGACAAGCCACACCCCAAACACACCACACCCCAAACACACCACACCCGAACACACCACATACACCACCTGAGCAGAAACACCACACCCGAACACACCACATACACCACCTGAGCAGAAACACCAGCTTGCATGTGCCTTTCTCAACACACGTTCACTATGCAAACACACCACTGAGA
The DNA here is from genome assembly GCA_963921515.1 of Calotriton arnoldi. Taxonomy (NCBI): domain Eukaryota; kingdom Metazoa; phylum Chordata; class Amphibia; order Caudata; family Salamandridae; genus Calotriton; species Calotriton arnoldi. The sequence goes on from CAWUFW010004703.1 coordinate 862,182, forward strand.
TTTTAGACCTCATCTCCACCCTCACACCTTTTCCTTACTCAGACCTGGCTCAACCCTACTTCCGTGGCCAAGATCGCCACCGCAATACTCAAAGGATACAAGATCACCTACTGCTACTGCATCAACAAGCGTGGTGGAGGGATCACCATCATACACAAGGAATCCATCCACTGCACCACCACAAGTGATGACATCACACGAGCCATGGAACACCTCATCTTCTGATTCCAGACAGACAGCAGAACCACCATCAGTGGCACCCTCGCCTACCATCCTCCAGGACCACGTCCAGCCTTCTGCAACTTCATCGCCCCCTCCCCATAGACTCCAACACCTACACTTTTCTCAGCAAACTCAACTTCCGTCTTGAAGACCACAATGGCATCAATACTACCAACCTCCTTGACAGCATGAACAACATCGCACTCACCCAACTCGTCCATGACCCCACGCATACCGCAGGCCACATGTTAGACCCCATCTTTAGATTAGATTAGCAGTTTATAAAGTGCCTGGTTACTCCAACGGAGTCTCCCCGCGCTAAGAATTATTCCTCCTGGTCAGTAAGCAACGGGAAACATCCATTACAATGCACTACCTTTACAACGCGGCTGTTACAACGCAACAGCGTTTACATCGTATGCCATTACAACGCAGCCTTTACAACGCATGTCACTACAACGCATGCCATTACAACCCATGTCACTACAACGCATGCCATTACAACGCATTATAAGGTAAGTAATGGGGATTTTTTAAGTTTTAGGGTGGGTATGGGTTTTGGGGTACATGGGAATAGTAATTTTTACGCCTAGACTATCCAACACTTACCCTACTGTTGCACTCACTGGAGTGGGAATAGTATTTTTTACCTCTACACTATCCAACACTTACCCTACTGTTGCACTCACTGGAGTGGAAATAGTAATTTTTACCCCTACACTATCCAACACTTACCCTACTGTTGCCCTAAAAGTATTATGCGTTGCAATGGTATGCATTGTGGTGGAATGCGTTGTAAATGTAGTTTCTAAAAATGCGTTGTAAAATCATGCGTTGTAATGGATGTTGCGATGTAAAAACCGCGTTGTAAAAGCATGCGTTGTAAATGTTTGCATTGTAACGTGTCCTATTCGTAAGCAACCCCTATCCACTGCCTCAAACACTAATCAGCCTGGGATGACTTAAAAAAATAAGTTTTCAACTTCCCACAGAACAGCTCTTCTGAAGGCTGCATCATAAGATCCAGCGGCAGCTGGTTCCACATTTTTGTTGCTAAAAAGCCAAACGATCTACCTCCCAACTGGGCTGTTTGCACTTTTGGGATAATCAGCCTAGCGGTGCCTGCAGACCTGAGATTCCTGATAGGTCTATAAGGAGTAATTAAGGGAAACAGATAGGTAGGGCCTTTCTCATTTAAGATTCTATGACAGAAGCATAGGGCTCTAAAAGTCACTCTGTCCTGCACCGGGAGCCAGTGTAGTTCTGAGAGAGCTGCCCCAAGAGGGGCACGCCTTGAGATGTTTAGTAACAAATGGGCTGCGGCATTCAGCACTCTCTGCAGCATTCTCATTCTGCCTTTAGTAGCCCCTAGATTTAAAACATTGCAGTAATCCAATCGGGAGATAATCACCGCCTGGATGATGGGTTTTTTTGCTGCCAGATGTAACTGATCTAAGATTTTACGTAGCATTTTCAATAAGCCAAAGCAAGTACCGGCCAAGCCTGATATCTGTTCATCAAACAACAGTATGGTATCAAACCACAACCCTAAGTTTTTAATCTTGGATTTAGGGACTGGGGTTGGACCTAATTCAGACGGCCACCAAACATGAGACCAGATGGAAGGTTGTTTGCCAACTTCCACAATGTCGGTTATACCTGCATTTAATTGCAGGCAATTGAAATTCATCCAGTTGGCCAGATCTAGTAGACAAGCTCTAAGCTTAGGAGCGGCCTCAGCTTAATTCTGTTCCAGTGTGATAATCAGCTGAGTATCATCGGCATAAGATACTAGCTTTACCCCGTGTTTAGCTACTACCTCTGCTAAAGGGCGTATGTGAACATTGAACAAAGTTGGGCTTAAAGCTGAGCCCTGTGGAACCCCTTGCAGCAGCAATCGGGTCTCAGAGTTAAAAGGCAGCTGAAAGACTTGGAAGGACCGATCTTGAAGAAAATAAGTAATCCAATCCAAGGTACCACCCGTGACTCCAATATCCCATAGTCGTTCCAAAAGAAAGCCGTGGGATACCGTATCAAAGGCAGCACTCAGGTCCAGCAAGATCAAGGCTGCCGTCTTACCTTTGTCTGCGGCCATTTTCAGCGATTCGGAAGCTAAAAGCAATGCAGATTCCGTGCTATACCAGGGTCTAAAACCAGATTGAGTCTCATGTAGCACATGATTTTCTTCAATGAAATTGGTCAGTTGGAAATTTAGACATTTTTCTGCTATTTTTGCAAACAAATGAAGCAAGGATACAGGTCTCAGATTTTCTGGAAACGCAGGATCCAAGGAAGATTTCTTCACCAGAGGTATCACCATAGCATGCTTCCAGTCACTGGGTACTAGCCCCGAGTGGAAAGAAAGATTCATCAGATTCGTAAGCACAGGAGCAATAGCTTCCTTTCCTCGTAACAGCATGTTAGGGGGAATAATATCAATGGGAGAGAGAGATTTTACAGCTGAAAGAAGCTGAAGTGTATCCCCACAGTAGGCGCTTGGAAATTAAATAGCCCTTCATGTGCTAATTCATCTTTTGGGGGGGAAAATTTCAAGTTTCTGCTGGCCTCTGGAAAAGTGGCATAGATTTTATCTATTTTACCGGCAAAAAAGCTGGCCACTTGATTACAGTATTCAGTGGAAGAAGGCATCAATGCCGTAACACGCTCAAGGGAGGTGAGCTCTTTTACAATACGGAAAATCTCTTTAGGAGCACCCCTAGAAGATTCAATTTTATGCGCGGAAAATTCCCAGCGTGTTCTCCTAATCTGCTTGTGATCGTTTTTTAGAGCTTCTAGGTAGCTTATTTTGTCCTCTGGCTGATAGTTTCTCCTCCAAAGACGTTTAAGACGTTTACATTCTTTTTAAAAACGAATAATTCCTCCGTAAACCAGTCCCCTGAAGGATTGCGGCAAGAACAGGGTTTCAATGGCGCTAAGGAGTCTAGTACTTCCGTGATCCAGGATGTTATTTGTTTGCTGGCTGTCTGAGGACAGGCATCAAGCATCAGAGTACTTGATGTCAATTTAGCCGTAAAAGCATCTGGAGATAGTTGCAACCATTTCCGGGTCATTTTAGGCAGAGTATGTTGTTTCAACGGGTCTTGGCCATTCCAGGATTCCATGACCTGAAAAGAAAGGATGGAATGGTCAGACCACGTAACAGGAATCGGGGGCCTTCAGTGACTCCATCAGGTACAGCCACACCAATGAACTCACCTGGACTTACCACTCTATCATCCACTTCAACATCACCAGCTCATATAGGTCCACCCCCAGTTCCGATAACAGCAAAGTACTCTTTAACATCGTCAAAGGATTCTCAAACCCCTCAGCTGCAACAAACATTACCCCATTACAGGAACTCTGCGACAACCTTGCAAACTTTTTCCACAACAAGATCGCCAACATCTACTGAAACTTCAAACCTCAGCCCAAGGCCACTGACTTCTTCAAGAAACACAATGAGCCCGCTACCACCACAGACATCCGACTAACCGAATGGAGCCAGCTCGTTCCACAGGATAGCACCTCCAACATGAATTCAGTCCACTCCAGGGCCCCAACGGACCCATGCCCTTACCACATCTTCAACCTCAGCCACGTACTTACCACCTTGTTCAACATCTCAGTTGTCACGGCCACCTTTCCAGAGGGCTTGAAACATGGAGAAGTCAACTCCCTACTAAAGAAACAATCAGCAGACCCCAGGAAACTCAACAACTACCGACCGATCTCCCTGCTCCTATTCCTGGTCATGAAGTAGAAAAAGCCAAAAACCAACAACTCTCCTGACATCAGGAGTAGAACCGCCTACTCGACTTCTCCCAATCTGGATTTCGCAGCAACCACAGCACCGAGGCAGCCCTCATTGCGGCTACCGACGATATACGAGCCCTACTCGCTCAAGGATAGTCTGGAGCTCTGATCCCCCAGAACTCTTGGCAGCCTTTCATGTGGTCCCCCACCACACACTTGTCATGAGGCTGCACAACATAGGCATCCAAGGAGCCACTCTCAGATGGATCGCCTCTTACCTCGCCGGAAGAATGCAAAAAGTCCATCTTCCCCCTTCACCTCCGAACCCAAGATAATCATCTTTTGAGTACCCCGAGGATCCTCCCTCAGCCCCACCCTCTTCAACACTTATATGACACCTCTGGCCAGCATCACCAAAACCCAAGAACTCAACGTCATATCCTACGCAATCACACCCAAGTCATCCTCTCCCTCTTCGAAGACACCACCATCACCAAGACCAACTTCCAGTAACTGCATGACAGACGTCACCAATAGGATATAGGTCAACTGCCTGAAGCTCAACACGGGCAAGACAGAGGTACTGATTTTCAGAAACAGAAGCTCCCCATGGGATGCATCCTGGTGGCCTTCAGAACTCGGAGCTTACTCCTACCCCCACTGACCACGCTAGGAATGTTGTCATCATTCTGGACAACAAGCTAACCATGACGACTCAGGTCAACTCTGTCTCCTCCTCCTGCTTCTTCATCCTCAACGTACTTCGTAAGATATTCAAATGGCTCCCGCAAAGCTCAAGACGTACCATCACCCAGGCCCTCATCTCCAGCCGACTGAACTACAGCAAGGGTCCCTACGCAGGGATCCTAGCTCACCTCTTCCGATGACTACAGACCATACAGAACGCTATGGCGTAACTCATCCTGGATCTCCCTAGACAAACCCACATCACCCCCTACCTCAGGGACCTCCACTGGCTCCCTCTACAGAAAAGATGGGAGTTGAAGCTCCTCCCCCATGCATACAAGGCCCTACACAATTGCAGACCCACCTACTTCAACCACCACCTGAACTTCCATCAGCCCACCAGACACCTCTGCTCTGCATCCCTTTCTGTAACCCTCACCCCCCACATCCAACATGGGAGATGGGGGGGTCACTCCTTTTCTTTCCTAGCAGTGAAGACATGGACCCAGCTACCCCTTGATCTATGGGCCTCCCTATGTCTTCCAGAGTTCCGAAAGTCCCATAAGACCTGGCTATTTGGCTAATCAACTGGACCCTGCCAGTTCCTGGATACCCTCATGGGTGACAAGTAGTGCTCTACAAATCTACTGGTTGATTGACTGATTGAGATATATGCATATCTGAGATGGTGGCATGTAAACATAGCCTATATTGAAGAAACAAACTTAAATGCAAAACTACTAATAAGTCTAGCCAAATGATTCATTATACACCAGAGGCGCACTGATTTGGGTGGCTGCAGGAGTGTGTTATGCGATACATAAAATGACGGGTAGTGAAGGCAGATATGTGCTCATCAATAGTACATTAGATAAAGAACTGCTGGCACTGGTTTGGTTTTACACCCCCAACTCTAACCATTCCTCGTACGAATTGCATCAGGGAGAGAGACTTCAACTGTGCTCATGATTTAGACCTAAATCACTCATTCCCACCACTACATAGAGCAAAGTGTTGTAGCAGTATAATTCAATTTAACACATGGGGAGGACATAGGCAACTGATGGACATTTGGCGAAATATGTACCCAATAGCAAGAGAGTATTCTTTCTTCTCCCCACTATACCAATTACACACTTAATGTACACCAATTGCACACAAGAATAGATATGTTTCTGATTACACAGAGCCAAATATTTGGGTCTTACATTATAAGACCACAGCACTCTCATAATGACTTTGGGTTGGGAGGTTGTGCCTACCATTCCCACTTGGCAGTTTCAAGAAGGAGCACTGTTGAACCCTCCTTATCGAGAGTCCGTCTATCAAAGCATTCACCAATACTTCAACGAAAATATGCGTACGTCCTCTGATGAGAAAATAGAATGGGAAGCTGACAAGTTGGACTTGAGGGGCATGCAAAGAAAGGGCTGTGCCTGTGGTGCCCTGCTCAAGTAAAAGTCATCCCAAAGCCCCAGACAGAAGAGGTGAACTCCAAGAGTCATGTTACAACTCCAGGGCCACAAAAGCTGAAGAAGCCGTCTCAGCAGAGTTGGAAACCACAACTACTTTTTCCCTTCTGCCCGCTGAAGCGCAGCCTGGGAGACTGAACCCTGAAATTCAAAAGTTGAACTTGAGTCTGCTGGATTTGGGAGAGTCGTCAAAGTGCAGTAGGGTCGCCCCAGACAGACACTAACCGCAGTTAATGGGAACTGCTAGTTTTGATGTGACAGGGGACCAGTAGACCACTGGCAACTGGTTTTTGTCTGGACTTCTCGTGGACTTCGAGGGACATCGACCTCAAGGGCCAAAGTTGCCCCACTGTGTTTGTGGACCGAGGGGTGGTCCCAGGAAGACTCAAGTCGACCGGATCAGCATCCTCAGCATCTTAAGCATCCTGTATCCCTTGCATCAGGACCACTCCATTGATGTCAATGGGAATTTTCCCATAGAGCCTGGAACTGGACTGGAGACTGCTTTGACTGTAAAGTAACTGTCCTGCTAAGACTTACTGGCCCCCTTGACTTGCTCCCTGTCGGAGTTGGTTGCCCAAAGCAGGCAGAAGTACCCAAACACAACTTCGTATAAAGGATTCAAAGGTTTTCAAAGTAACCGCGGTAGTTGCTAATGATTATTTGCATTTTTAGTGAAAGGCTGTGATTTACGATTTACTTAAAAATTCATAGCTCTGGAACCCTTAATTGGATTTTGCTCACTTTGGTGTCTTTAATTCATAAAAATAAAATCAATTTTTATACATTAGTGTTGAATTTCAATTGTGTCTCGGTTCCTGCTTATTCAATTGTTTCAATACTTCTAAATACTTAGCACTAGCTCCTTTGTTAAAACCTGGCTGCTCAAAGCCACAGCTACCCAGGATTGAGCTACGGTTTTATAAGCGAGCATGAATGGACCCAAAAAGGATTTGTGAGTTTATTACATAGTGAGCACGCACAGCCATGTCATATAATAAACTGCATTTCCTCACACTAACTCCTTCCCAATTTGCAATTTTCTACATACATTGCTGTAAATGAGAAGACATGTGGCTGAAGCTGAAAACTCAGATTGCAAGATCTCATTCCCATGAGAAGAGTGCAAAAGGACATTGAAAGAGACACAAAATATGTAAACTTCCAGACGCAGAGCAAGTAATTTGTAAATCCTCACTTATTAGTGGCAAGAATGAAAGGGGGGCTAAATACTTCAGAAGCGAAAGAGAAGAACAAGTTGTATATAACATACGAAAAGCCAGATTATTATGATGATTTAAAGCAATTGTGTGATTCCTCAAGTAGATAAAACCAAAAATCAATCAAAATATTCACTCATCCAATATCATTATATGGTATGTCCTATTTCATGGGCCTTGTGAAAATGTATAGTTAATATTCTGAAACCTTTCTGTGAAAATTAATTGCTTTAGGTGACCTACTCTTCCCTGAGGTCCTGATATCTTCTGCTATGTAATCACTCATGCGGCAATTTTTACTTTTGTATTTTATCAGTGCCAACTATTCGGTACCTCAAACAGATTGTTTGTTTCAAGTTTCTTACACTCAAGACCATTTTGGTACTATTCCATTCTGGAGTTCATTTTGAATTGGTTTCCATTTTGTGGCTATTGGTAAGACCGGTCAGAAGCCATCAATCATAAGACTAAAAAACACAAATGAAGGATGGAATGCTGAACAAATCAAACATTCACCCCAGTCACAGATCTGGGTTTAAACCATCGTTTTTTGCTCACCACACCACCTTAGTTTGGACCCAGCCACATGCAAATCAGTCTTGACCCTGCTCCCCGTGGGAACAGTGCAGCCCGAAATGCTAGGCCAGGTCCTCCCTGGACTGGAAACAAGCATCCTGGGACCGGTTTCGGGGTATCACCCCTCATCAGCCAGGCTAGCTTGAATCCAGTGGCACAGTGAGTACGGGACCATATCTGGGCATACCCTTCCCCATGGAAAGCAAGGTCAAGACTGATTTGCATATGGCTGGGGCCAAACTGGAATGCCGTGGCGAGCAAACAAAACTATGTATTTAACCCAGAACTGTGACTGGGGGTGAATGTTGGATTTGTTCTGCATTCCGCCCACCATCTGTTCTTTTTGCATTTGTCACCCTAAGTGGGGAGGGTATGCCCAGACGTGGGTCCTGTGCTTGCGGTACCATCAGAATCAAGCTAGCCTTTCTGATGAGAGGTGATACTGTGAAACCAGTCCCAGGATGCCTATTTTTGGGAGGACCTGGCCTGGCAGTTCGGGCTGGACTGTTCCCATGGCGACCAGGGTCAAGACTGATCTGCATATGGCTGGGGCCAAACTGGAATGGCTTGGCGAGCAAAAAGAATGATGGATTTGACCCAGATCTGGGACTGGGGTGAATGTTCGATTTGTTCTGCATTCCGTCCATATTCTGTTCTTTTTGCAGTTATCACCCTAAGTGGGGAGGGTATGCCCAGATGTGGGTCCCGTGCTCGCTGTGCCACCGGAATCAAGCTAGCCTGGATGATAAAGGGTGATACCTCAATACCAGTCCCAGGATGCTTGTTTCTGGTCCAGGGAGGACCTGGCTTGGCAGTTTGGGCTGGACTGTTCCCATGGGGAGCAGGGTCAAGACTGATATGTATATGGCTGGGGCCAAACTGGAATGGCGTGGTGAGCAAAACAATGATGGATTTAACCCAGATCTGTGACTTGGGGTGAATGTTGGATTTGTTCTGCATTCCGTCCATCATCTGTTCTTTTTGCATCAGTCATAAGACTGGCAAGCAGTCTCTCCAGCACCTCTCCCCTAAGCCAATGAAGTGAAGTTTGTATTGGTAAGAATTGAGGATGAAATGTGTAACTTATCAGTATGATAGGAAACCAAAGAAAGTACAAGTAGAAAGTTTACTTCCAACCTCAGCTGTGAAAAAGTGCATGGACATCACTTCACCAAAATGCCAGGAATAGCGGAAGTGACATCACATGTCATTTGACCCCAATGACATCACAAGAAGCGATGTAATGTGGCATTTGACCCACTGTTATACTCCCCTCAACTGTTTATCAACTATCTGTCTTTATTATTATCTCTCTCTCACCTGTTGCTGTCTCTTTCTCGTCCTCCTGTCTCTATCTCAGCTGTCTTTCTCACTGATCTCCTTAAATCTCATTTCATCTTTTTCACCTGTCCCTCACCTCTCTAACTTCTTTGTCTGTGTCATTCTCACTTGTCTCTGTCTCAATGTCACCTCCATATCGCTCATCATTCCTCCTCCCCTCCTCTTCCTCCACTGTTTTCTAAAATGTCTTTGTGTTCTTGTCACCACTATGTTTCTCTCTCTCTCTTTAAACTGTATACCCATTCTATTTCCCATTGAGCTCTTTCACATTATCACCACTCCCTCAATAGCCACCCGTCTAACTAACACTTTTTTATCTGTCTCTATCTCACATTTCTCATACTGTCATCTCCTCTCAACTGTCGTCCCCTCTCTCTGAAACACAGCTGTCTCTTTGTCCCCTTTCAGAGTCTACCATCTATTGCTTTACCCTGTTTCACAATTTTTTGCACCTGTTTATATCTCTTTCCCACCTTGCTCCTCTCCCTGATGTCTCTATAATCCCTCTTTCAGTGTCTCTCATGCAAACACACCCGTCTTTGTCTCTCGATCTTTCACCCATCTCACTGTAGTGGCATCTTCTTCCTCTTCCTTTCATTGCCCCTCACAAACCTTCCCCTCTAAAATTCCCCCCTACTCTCGCCTGTATATCTTGTTCCATTCACATACTCAGGGGCAACAGGGGACACATGCACCGTTTTACTGGGGTCTACTCTACTTGCAAAAATAAATAATTGTTTTGCAACTTTGTTACATTCCTTAGATCTGGCTGACACTGCTGATTGTTTTATTGCCTTCTCATGCACATGTTGCAGCGGAGATGCATAGGAAGTAAACATGCCTTGTTTAACTTCTGTTTCTGACACTGCCCTTACCACCTCTCAGGCCAGGGGGTAAAAATGACATGCCAGGTTTTGCAGGAGGCAAGCCAGGGATCACAGTTGTAACCCCAGGGGACCCCTAAATGACGTCCATTAGAAGGAGGTCAGTACAATTACCTTGGTACTCCATTTTTATTTATTTATTTATTTAATGCAATTGTATATAGCGCGGACTTTACCCAAAGGTGTCAGAGTGCTTCACAATAGAACTAAGTAAGTTACATGAGGAAATTTACATACTTACATGTTACAGATACAAACGAGATAGATCAAAAAGTAAAATAAAACAATAGGTGGCAGTCACACAAAAAAACACAATAGGATTAACATCTCAAGTTACTGCTTTACGGTTAAATTGGACCACTTTGCTTGTCTATCTATCTGAAGATGGTAGGTATCCTGATGTCAGTGCTCCTTTTGTGTACATTTTACACAGTGCCTGTAGGGCCTCTCGGTTACAGCACTGTTTGTCCTTTGGGATGCACTTTCGCAAAGTGATGTCTTGGGGACTCCTTTAGCACAGGCCTTCATTGTGCTTAAATCTGTCCTCGTGCACAGTCCAGCATCTGCGCATGGGTCCCTCGTGCACACTGCTGTCACCGCGAGCATTTATGCTTTTGCTCTAGGTCCTCGTGCACTATGCTACTTTCCTCCAGGGTGCCCCTGTGTACGGAAAGAAGCCTGTGATTTGTGCTGTTTTCCTTCTATGATCTCTTTTGCACAGTGCTCAACGTGTACGGGGTGCTTTCCTGGCGCACGGTGCTTGTGTGCTGCTTAGTACAAAGTCTAAGATCGGGCACTAGGACCCGAGCTCGCTCGCTTCATGTGAGGGGCGGGAAAAGGGAAGTGACGTGACTGTGGGGAGTTGAGTCGGGTCGGAGTGAAGAAGCGAATGAAGTTTTGAAGCCTGTATGCCACGCAAATCCAGCAGATACACCCAATGAGATAACAGGCCTGCAGTAGGGCGCCCCGATTTCCAAACAGAGCAGCCAGTGAAAAAGTGGACTGGAGTGCGTGCCACGTTTGTCTCCCGGAGAAGCCCCTCTCATGTCAGCACAAGCGGGTGAGCTACCCAGTGCACCACGTTGCTCATTCCAAGGGCGCCCGGTGCACGGGTTTGACCTGCTAGGGCCCCCTTGTGCTCAGTGCTGATTTCCCCCAAGAACTCCCGGTGTGCTGTGGTGTCCTGGTACAAGTACTGCTTTTCCCAAGGAACTCCTTGTTTGCAGTCCCTGAAATGGAAAATTCGAAGTGCAGGTTCTCTGTATCAGAGTACCTGCTTGTTCCTGGGAAGTGCCGGTACTCTCCAATTAAAAGTATTACGTTTCCTGTGAGAAGTGCAGGTACTCTCCTTCTCAAAAAAAAAAAATGCCGGTAATCAGTACCGAACAGTACCAGCCCATTTAAAGCACTGCTTTGTGCACAGTGCTATTTTTGCTGCTGTTCCTTGTAGATAGACAGTGCTGAAGACTTCTGAACCCCCATGCACAGAATTGTCCTTGTGATTTCCAAGTATATTGTTCCACACACTGCTGTCCTTGTGCAAAGTGATGTTTTCCCCATGGATGTCTTTGTGCACAATGATGCTTTTCTTCTTGGGTCTTTTGTGCGAAGATGTGCTTATTTATACTGTGAGGTACTTGAGTATAAAACTGCATTTTAGTTCCTCCTTGGAGGATAAGGAATGCTGTTTAACCCAGGGATACACACGCACAGACTTGATGCACTTGCGCACACCTCTGCTCAGTACTGTTTACCTGTGGCTTCCTGTGTTGTAGTTAGTACTGTTCTCCGTGTACGATGCTGTTTTTAGGTCTCTACTCTAGACAGCGCATATGCTGTCTCTAAGAGACCGTTTGTATATACTTTGTGGGCTTCAGCCTGCCCATAAGCTTCCCATTTGCTGGCTCCATCGTCGCTCTCCTATTCTTTCTCCCTATTTGTTCATGCCATTGATGCATCATGCCTCTTCCTGTGTTAAGCCCTCCCCAAGAGCATGGACCAATTACTACTAGCCAGCCCCAGCTCCCATTTAAGCAAATGTTTTTTAAAGTACTTTTTTCTTTCATTTGAAGACCTTTACACGAGCGCTCGTTTTTTTCAATCACTCCGTTCTGTAAACAGGGCTGTAAATCTTGTTCTTATCTCGTCACAAACAATAATGCTCCTCATGCCCCATCCACAGATCACCCCATCACTGCTTTTCCCATTGTTGCTGCTCTGTGTTTTCACTGAGGCTGCTGCTCCCTCTGTAGCGCTTACGAGAACGCCATACGGGTGGAAAAACTGACTTTTTTGTAGCATATGATATAAAATGGAAAATTCAGAAGACAATGATAATTGTAAAATATGATGCATGTTGAATGAAATTTGCTGAAATTGAGAACTTTTACTAAAGCAAGTAGGGCTCGGATTAACAGCACAATTCCTCCCTCACTCACATCAGGTTGGATCCTGCCACCACATTTACACACAACAAAGAGCGACGTTCCTTAAAACATTCTTCTGATTCTATTAGCTTGTACATTTCAGAAACGTCACTGTGCTCCTCCTACATCCTCCTTCACCGAGGCTGCTGCTCCCTCCGTAGCGCTTACGAAGACGACATATGGGTGGAAAAACTATGACTTTCTTGAAGTATATGATATAAAATGGACAATTCAGAAGACAATGAAAATTTCAAAATATGATGCGTGTTGAATGACCATCGTATTCCTTGTATTAAGAAATTTGCATAAATTGTGACCTTTTTCTAAAGCGCAATTCCTCCCTCCCATCAGGTTGGACGCTGTCTTTACTGCTACAACTCTTAAAGATGACCACCATATTTACACATAACAACGAGGAACGTTCCTTAACACCTTCTTCTGTTTCTGTTAGCTTGTACGTTTCAGAGTCGTCACTGTGCTCCTTCTACATCCTCTTATCTTCTAAAATATGCTGCTGCTGCCTACTGCTTTTTTCACCGGTTATTACGGGGCTGCTTTCCACTACTGTTCCAGTGGAGCTGCCAGCGTAGTGAGCCCGCTTGGGGAGGCAACCATTGCAATGCATCACCCCTCCCACCAAATCTGTAGGATTATCGGCCTCTTGAGTGGCGATCAGGTGCTGTCACAAAGACATTAACATTGACAGTGTCAATAGCGCTCGGATTGCGGAGACCTATTGACTTTGCCAGTGCTTGTTTCCCTTGGATCTGTTCATTCAGTGGTGATTTACCCCAGGGCTCCCCTTCTGTACTGATGTATTGCTTTTCATTTGAACATTCTGGGAAGTTAAATTGATTTTTCAACTCCCTTTACAACCTGAAAAAAAAAGGTAAATTTGTATTGCACTGCACTTCTTGTGTTTGGCTTTTTTCAAAATGTAACACACAACATCAATTAAATACCTTGAAAGTAATTGTTTGCAATGGCCGTACGTCTGGCTTTTCCTTCTGCTGCCAAAGTAACTTCCTGTGTTGCCTGTTCTGATGGTTTTGGGGTGCATCAGATTTTCAATCAGGCTTGATTTCTGGCACTCCTTTCCGCATTGTGGAGAATTGCACAAGTAGCGGTTATCTTGCTACTTGTCTCTGAAGAATTTTGTAGGGCACCCCTACTTTTATGGAGACAGCAAAATCTACTCTTCCATAGACCAGATGTCCTCTCAGTGAGAGACTGGGTCTGAGTGCTGCATTGTAGCGTACCTCACTTTGGTTGGATGGATGTAGATAATGTCTATGATTTCATGCCATATGCACTTTCACCTACAAAACATTTTGGAAATGTGGTTGCAATATATAACATTTATGTATGTAGGACATTTATGTCCTATACATAGGCAGTATTTTCCAAGTAGATAGCCATCTTTCAACTCTCCTCTGAAAAGACGTGAGTAAATGACGCTTTGCTTGAGCATAAAGAGTCTTGTATACTGCCATGTTACTTTAATACGAGATCTGTTATGATATATTTTGCATCACACACCACTTGTATATTAAATGAATGGCTGTTTTTCTAAATATGTACTCATTGTAAGACATATGGGAGCACAAGTGCCATCAATACATCCAATTACATTTAGAAATTGGGCAGTGTGGTAAAAATTTGATTTGGCTAACTGCAACTGCTGTGCTTGGGAAAGTTATATGATGATGTATTCTCTGTACCATTGTATTAAGGAAAGCCTTAAAAAAATATAGAAGGGCACTCTGTGATAACCCACCAACAGTTGCAATGACACCTTGGTAACTCGCAGAGGCTAAAAATAGAGTGAGCATAGTACCTGCACATGGGTGGGTATGGAATTGCTTCTGAGAGTTTCTCTCAAGCTGAGGCCTTATTTCTGCAATTAGGTCTAAATTAACTGGACTACTCAGACTATATTTATCAAATATTTCCTCTTCATTTTATCCGTTCCTGTCTCCTCCTCCTTCTCTGAAGGGCATTGAGAATCTGCATCCTCCTCACAATCATGTACAGCGCTGCCATTCTGGAACACCCTGATGCATTTTGGGCCTTTTTATGTGTTGCACCTGGTTACTACCTGATCAGAATTGGTGGCAATTTGCACGTGCAAAATCTACGTTTTGCGACTAGTGGCAGAACAGTTAGTAGAGACAAATAGAACACTAACCTGGTATGACCTGCTGGCGGGGATGATGGCGTGAAGATAGTCCGACCACTCTCCTTGGAGTTACGATTGGAGGTCAGATAGCACTGCTCCCCAAAACGTGCACCCAAGGGAATGGGGGAGTGGATAAAATAATAAACAACAGACTGGTCGCCCTCGGTAACTGGGTGGAACCTCCCTTGCTGTCTCTTCAGGGTTCTGTCCTAGGAGCCACCACCACACATGTGATAGCTGCAACGAACAGAGGTAGAGGATGGATTAACTAAAATGTTCCCCTGGCCACTCACTCTGTGTAAGCGAACAAACACTCATGTGTAAAGAATCATTCACATGCACAGTAGAGACCTGTTACCAGTAATGCAAAAGCCATGAAGGAGTTAATAATCGTCACTCCATTTTCATAGTATGAAGTAGCTACGATACATCTCATTGCTTTCCTTGAAAGTGCCTTAGTTTCTCTAGCCTCAGAAATACATGAGGCAACATGAAACGCCAATAACGAATAAACCACAAAGGTAGATCAGCGTTCTGCACAATCAATGTCAGGAAATACATAAAGATTAGTCAGATGGCATTCATACTGCCAGTACACTTAGCTGTGGTCTTTTATGGAGATAAAGAGGACCGCACCTCCTACGCGCTGTGTCGTCGGTGCAGAGCGGCGTCCATTACACCCGACGGGGTCTCAGGAACCATCCGCAGACTCTAGCGCGTTGCCGATAAGTCACAAGAGACCAAGCAGTTAAGCCTCCACAAGCGGCAATCCCCTCGCTCGACTAGTGAGGAAGAACTGTTTCTGGATACGAGGAACACAGCCATTACCACGCCCCCTCTGGATGCTGGAGCGCTGTGGCCTTCAGGACGCGAAAGGTAGCAGGTGCTTGCTAGAAGCATGCTTAAATAGTTCAGGAATCCAAGATTGCTGCCGCGGTATGAAGGTGGTGGATACACCACTGCTCTCCCGTGATGGTTCCTCGTGCTTGTAGTTGTGACATGAGTCCTTCTCTTCTGCCACATGGAGGTCTTAGGCAGAGGTAAGTGACCCTTCATTCAAACATTGTGCGATGAAGCCATAAATTATATCGCTGCCCTCAAGGGGAACTATACTAGGCAGGATAATGCTGTGTGTATATATAGTGTCATGACACTAGTCGGTATTTGCGAATAGTTGATACATACTATTTGCAAATCAGTATTTTAGAATCTGTAACTGTGACTCACAAACTCTGGTCACTAAAATACAGATTCAGTACCTTGTTGGATCTGAAAAATGGAGCAACAAATACTTTTGGTACTTTCGAAAACACAATTTTCGTGGTTAGTAACTAATTTGTGACTGGTTACCGATTCGGTAATGCTTTGTACATCTAGCCCTTAGTCTCTTCTTCCCCTGACTTGAAACTTTCCCTTCAGTCATACCCATTCTCTCCTCTTCAGTCACACCAATTATCTCCTATGTCCCCTGTCCTCCGTCCAGTCATTACACTATGAGGGTGACTCCACACTCTGGACACAGGAGAGGTCTAGTAAGCCCAACCCATCCTTCTGGGTGCTGTACAAGGAATAGCTTACCCAGAATTCTCCTGTTTGTTTTTTCTGTCCTCTGGGAGAAGGAACTTAGGATTAGAGATATTTTCAGGGAAAGTTCGGTTTGCCTGCAGGACTTGTGAGCCTCACTCCCTCTGCAGTGTGGGATAGTGTGGAGGGCTTACCACACTGGGCAGCAGTGCATGTCCTCTATCTTGACTCATTCTCCCAGTGTTGGGTATCAGTGGAGCTGAGTTTGAGGAGTTTTGTTTGGTTGTGTGTTAGTCCCCCATTCCAGGCCGTATCCTTTTCCTGGTTGGCATGAGCAGAGAGTGGAGCAATGCCGGCAGTGTTATGCGGCTGATGGCGGGAAGTGTGCATGCACAGAACAGCAGAGTTCTGACTATGTGCGTCCTTTCGATTCCTTTCCAGCTTGAGGAAATTTCTCAGGGGACAGTATAAAAGCACACCTGACAGAGGTAAGGTGTATTGTGGCTGATTTGATTCCTTATAATTTGGGAGTATTTGCCTTTGTTGCTGGCACTTCCTGTATTTTCCTGAAATCTTGGTGGTTTACCTATCTTTCTGTGTGCGACGGGGAAGCACACATCCAAGAGGTATCCTACCTCTCTCTCCAGGTCCCCTTTGTCCTACAGTTTCGAAGGAACATCTTCTCCCGCCCCCATAAGGCATAAGAAGGGTGGAGAGAAGGATGAGAAGGAGAGTATTTGATGCATAGCCCTAGAGACTTTAAAGGCCCTCAAGGATGATTCCGCGGAGGGAAGCAGCAAAGGGCTCCGTTCGAAGCTTCTGGAGGATCCTCTTTCAGTATTAGATGTTTTCTCCAACAGCAGAGAATATCTGCCTTCCTTAGATCTCAAGAGAAAATTTGTCTCAAAGGAGGTGTTGCAAGAGATCCTTTCTCAGAGAATATGGGTTTTCCTGCTGTGTAGAGACTTTCCTCTTCTCAGGACAGTATGTTGCCGCAATTTTGCAAACCTCTTAATCGGGGACTTCCTATTCGTCTATATATTTTGGATTGAAGGATCCTGAAAAGATCATGTGCCAAGGTTCATGACTAAACGTTATCCTTTGGAAGACATGGAAACTGTTCTGCCTTATTCTATTCAAGTGAATTCAATGATGGCCAGTTTGAGACGTTCCTCCTTGGCGGAAGAGAACATTCTTAAAGACTTTGCGGAGGAGAAGGTGGAGCATTAAAGAAGGATTTTTTACTGGTTCTCAGAGCTGAGGTTTATAGGGTATACACAATTCAATCTTTGCTTACAGACTTTAAGTCTGTATTTCAAGCCATTCAAGAGGAATTGAAGCGTCAGATTCGTTTTTTTCAGACATCTCTTTTGATGTGGTCAGATCCTCAGCCCTTGCTAATGGAGCATCTATATCAACCAGGCGGAATTTGTATTTGAAAGACTGGAACTCTGATGCAACCCAAAAGGCAACTGCCCTTAAGATGCCATTTGAGGGCCAGAAACTGTTTGGAGGAGAAACATCATTGTCTTTTCACAGAGAGTTAAGATGCCTCGTCTTTCAAGAAGTAGGTGTGTAAGTCTTCCAGGTCTTCTCCAGGCCTCAAGAAATCTATTCTCCCACTAGCTATGGTGTCTGATTTATATCAGGGCGAGCTATTTTTAGGGCCTACTGGCCATGAGCTGATAAAGAACAGGTGTTCTGTGCTCTCAGAAAGTGAATGAGCAATAAAAATGCCTTTAGGTCATGTTGTTATCTTGTCACATTTGCTCTGCTTTCAGAGACAGAGGTCAAATGTCAGCCTATGTCTTACAATTTGTAGTTGGAGAAAGAAAAGTAAACGCAACCTCAGGATAAAATAAGCAGCAAAGTTAGAGGGTTTTGTAAAGTGAACTGTCTGACAATTGATCTGTACAAATAGAATGAAATGAAAGGCTGTAGGATGTCCGGTTTGTTTTCTTACACACCGCATTTAAATATCTTGTAAGTGAACTGTACAAACATTTCAAAATGTATTTTAGTAGTTATGAAAGCACTTTATAATAATTCTGTGTGATGAGAAGTTTTTAATAGGATGAAAACAGATCAGAACACTTTACTGGATGATGTAAAAATGATAAGTGTTTTGCTGAAAGCCAATTTCCACAGATTATTGTTTATACAAGCTATAGTTTTTATCCGTATATCTGCATGCTAGTGAGAGAGTTTTTAGGTCTCGCCTAGGCAGCGCGCATGCGCTGCTCTAGGAGGGCCTTTAGCCATCGGTCTTCACTTTTCAAGCACTGCACTCGTGCTTGTGGCGGCATCCACCTTGCGGGAGCGAGCTGCGGCGCGCCACAAGCACGAGTGCAGTGCTTGAAAAGTGAAGACTGTGCACGCACCACTCCCGGGCTTGTTAATCCAGTCACAAGAAGCTTTACGTGGGGTTGCGCGCGCGCTGCTTTGAGGTCCCCCTTCCCGCAGAATCGCCACTCGTGGTTTTGCTGCCTTGTGTGCCCTTTTTGAGTGAAGACTGCGCACGCACGCACCACTCCCGGGCTTGTTTCTTGTCTGGCGTTTTTCAGTGCCAACAATAGGGGAGGCCCTGGCGGGGTCATCCCCCTCTTATTAAAATTCACATCAGCTCCTGCCGCCGGGCCGCAGGTTTCCCACAGTGCCGTTGCACCTCTCGCATCTGTGCAGCTCTCAGCGCCCCATTCATGCCCGGGCATTTGTCATTCATTCGCAAGCCTCGCGGTCCCGGGCCTCAAAGGCGCGCGCCGGCTGCAATGACAGAAGCCTGGATATTATTAAAGACCAGAAGCCGCGCATTAAAGCACTACCGGTAAGAGGAATGATGAATGTCTATGATTTGAAGGAAACTCCGTTAATTTTATTTAGTTTGGAAATTAGAAATAGACAACACCAATTCGGGGGGCTGATGCAACAAACAGGCAGAGGAGTGCTTAAAGGCATAAAAAATGCGAATTGGATTTCAGCTGCTGGTTCCAAACTGCCGTTGTACCGATGCCTGCTCCCTCTACGGGGCTCCCTGCCGCCTGCTTCCCCCCCCCCCCCCCTCACCTCCTCAAATAGTGCTTTCAGGTAGCACTTCGGGTGGTGCTCCTGCGCTTTTCCGGTGAGCCGCCTGATTGCTGCCTGTTTTGCTACAGCTGCAGGTCCGGTGGTTGTAGTCGCGGTTTCAGTGCAGAGTAGACCGTAGATGGTCTCGATCCACAGTCCTCTTTCCTCGCCCAGCACCCCTGTGCACCGTGCGCCGCACTGCTCCGTACCGCTGCGCATCGTGAACCGGAACCGGATACTCTCATGCAATCATGTGCAATCAGTGCATGTGTTTTCCAGCTGTATCCCTCCTGTACTCCCCCTGCTGTTGTGCTCATGATTTGTTTTCAGGCGTGTTGGTCCCATTAAACTAAACGACCTGGTATGTCTAAAAACGGCTAGTCCGTGATATCAGTCACCTGAGCTTAATTTATGATTTGTCTAAACGAGCAGGAGTCAACGCGTTTTGGAAGGGCGTACCCTCCTGACATTAATCTGTTCCCTTTCCAGGACTGTCGCACTGCAGTCTCGGACACGGCTTTTTATACCAGCCCCGTACTCCACAGAGCGAGTCAGATCCTCCCGGGACTGTTAGTGGCCGGGAACAGCAAATTGTACGTGTATTTTTATAATCTGTACAATACTGCCAAGCGTAGCACAAGCCTGCAGCACAATCTAGCAGTTGCAGAGACACTCTTCCACATGCCGTGCTATCGGGTCTAATATACCACTAATAAATATTATTACGGACAGCACA
Organism: Calotriton arnoldi; assembly: GCA_963921515.1. Classification (NCBI taxonomy): domain Eukaryota; kingdom Metazoa; phylum Chordata; class Amphibia; order Caudata; family Salamandridae; genus Calotriton; species Calotriton arnoldi. The sequence continues at coordinate 882,268 of CAWUFW010004703.1, forward strand.
AGGCCCCCCTGCACATCTAGCACAAGCAAGAGTCGGTGGCATCGGGGTGCGTTTGCACTTAGACTGTCTTCGGGTACAGCTATGAAACCATGGCGACTGAACATTGCATGTTGCACAGAGCAGGGCCTCATTCTGCCTTTGTCTCCACAGACCTTCACTTTTAGCTGCGAACCAGCAAAGTTCCCTTTCTGTCATTTCGAGGTGGAAAACCAGGAAATCCCCGGATGCGACAAGAACGAAGGTAAGGTGACGCCCTCATCTGGAGGTGTGGAAGGGGTTTATGCCTTTTCCTGAAACTTCACAGCAGGGTTATCTTAGCGTAACGGATGAGTTACTATATCACCCAGCTCAGTTGGACTGCAAGCTGCATTTTAAGTTCAATGCCGAGCCTCCACTTCTTTCTCCGAGGTCAATAAACCAGTAAAAGGAATCATTTTACATATAAACCTATCCACCTATCGGGTGCGAGTTTTGCAGATGTGGGCATATTGAGGCTAAAGAAGCGTGGCTTGATACGGCTTTGCTAAATTGTCGGAACCCATTTTTAGGCTTCTTCTTGTACTGTTTAATTTCTTTCTGGGTAAGTTTGAAAAAAATCTTCAATTGTTTCACCAGGGGCGACTGGCTAATAGTTTGCAGTAAGACCCCAAAAAGCTGTAAACAAGCATTGGCATAGCCAATAGGTCTCGCCTTTGAGACCTTTATAAGTGTTTAGCTATGCAACAGTTGATGTTGTTGCACCAAGGATATTGTGCTGGATAACTAAACACTTATAAGGTCCCAAAGGCGAGACCTATTGGCTATGCCAATGCTTGTTTACTATTTCAATGGAAAATGTGCTTTTTGTAAATGACAGTGTGGTACCAAATCATGCTTTAGCAGTACACTTATTAAAAGTGAGCATTAACTGAGAAACATTATTACCCCCGCCCTAATGACAATGCTGTTAGGTTAGCTGTTTTTCAGTCGATGATGCAGCAGCCTACAGTCGGAGGTTACTGAACAACCTCGACGTTTCACTTGAATTGTTGAAGAATTGTGGACCAATCTGAGAGCTCACAAGGCCCAGCTGTTTGTACTCTCAGCCTGAAACACTTTGGCTGATTTTTTCTGGTGCTCATTTTTAACTCTCACCCCCGTCCTGAGGAAGACCCCACTCACAAGGCATCAAACCAGCTGTTTATTTTAGGGGTCGAAACGTTGACGTTGTTTCTTTCTTGTGTTCAGACACTGATGACAGAGATTCATTATCTGCATCGGATACCTTGTGTTATGTTTTTCAAATTTATAATTGCCAGACATCTGGTTGGTTAGGTTGTATATATTGATTATTGATGTCACATATGCACACTACCTTCCCTTTGCACTTCACTTTCACAAACACCCCCTTTTTCCTTGCACTTTTCCCTCTTGTCACCAGACTTGAATAAAATGTTTCACATTGATACATGTCATTTACAATCGGGCTATTATGCAACTCTGTGATGAAATTAAATCATAACCATTTTTGGTGAATGATTCAAATGGTGGCGTTTAATTAATTTAAAGTAATAATGTTTTCCTTTGTTTGGCATAACATGTAATTGTAGTCCACTGTGACATTACTCTTTTGTACCGTTAGTGAACTAAGTGGCAGGTCAGAGTTTATAAGTGGGCTAGATTCTTGTTCTTCATGAAGCAAAGGTTTAGTCTATTAACTCAAACAAAATAGTTTTTTTGTACAACAGAAATGCTGAACCGGCATATTTGAAGATGCTCTCATATGTGATAATGAAGAAAAAGGCGCTCTGTAAATTATATGCTAGGATCCGATTACGTCTCAAGTACATTAGAGTAAGGTCAAGTAGATTTTTCAAGTCACTAGACCTGCAGGTCTAGTAAAATTTTTATGATTTTTTTTTTTTTTTTTAGGCCTGTTCTCGATGGAAATCATTTAGGCAACCTTAAAGGAGACAAGCTTCTGATCCTTCTTCCAGACTCCAGGGCAAATCTTCGATTTGTTTTATTTCAGCAAACAAATCGGACGCATGTTCCAAAACACAGAATTTCTGACTATGCCAGGTTTCAGGCTCCCAGGTGGACAAGGGAGTTCTTCTGCGGATAGAATTCAATAATGCCAGACAAATTGGTTCTCAGCATTGTCAGAAGAGGTTTCAGGTTGAATTCTGGACTCCTCTGGATCCGTCAGGGATGATGCGCACCCCTATTCAGCTTACCCTTACCTCTTCATGCTCCTTCCATTCAGGAGCACTTGGACATTTTGGATGCACCCAAAGGGAGTGTTGAACAGATTGAGCCTTCTCCTAAACCTACTCAGGGGTCAGAAGATGCCCTCTCAGGAGATCAGGTTCAAAGGAGCCATTTTCAGGATGGATTTGGTAAAAATGTTCCTTCCCCAAGACAGCCTCATACATATGCAAAATTTGACCAGGGCTCTCCTATCCTGTTCAGAGGTTTCAGCCCGGTTTTGTATGCAGGTCCAGGGTCATATGGCCGCCTGTGGGTTCACAGTTCCTTGGGCATGTCTACACCTGTGTCCTTTCCTATGGCACCTGCACAATTTCTACTCTCAGAAGACTCCCTCTTTAGACCGCTTGGGTCCTCTATCCGATAAGGTCAAGCAGGGGCTGGAATGGTGGTTATATAAACACAATCTTTCCAAAGCATGCGTATGCATCCAGAACAACCCCTCATATTAATCACAGATGCCAGCAAGATCAGTTGGGGAGCCACCTGTCTCAATCAGTCATGCCAGCAGAAATGGTCATAGTCCTAGCACAGGAAGTCGTCGAATAGGCGAGAGCTCATGATGATCTACAAAGCGCTCTTAAACTTCAAGGATCTCATCAGGCAGAAGGATGTATTGGTGAGATCGGACAATACTGTCTCCATTTGCCTTCATTAACCATCAGGGTAGCCCTAGATCCAGGGTTTTCAATCAAGTGGCGACATAGATTGGTCTTTGAACAGAGTCAAGTCTTCTGAATCTGGCAACATCTCGTATCAAAGGAATACACAACACTCTGGCAGATCAACTGAGCAGATAGTTTCCCTCGTCAATGAATCTGTCGTTGTCTCCCAGAATCTTCCGCCTGATATGCAGGAGATTTGGACCTCTGTTTCTGGACCTGTTCACTTCAGGGAGCAAATGAGAGGTCCTGAGGTTCAGCTTGAGGTTTCTGGAGGAGGGAGCATGGGGAATGGACGCCCTGCTCGTGGATTGTCCCAGAAATTGTCTCTCTTTTCCCCCCTTTTCTACTAATCACAAGAACTTTGGCAAATATTCAACGGGAGAAGGCAGAAGTGATTTTGATAGTCCCTTATTGTCCTAGACGATCCTGGTTACCTCTTCTAAAGCAACTGGCGACTTGTCCTCCCGGACTTCTCCCATCAACCCCATCTCCCTTTAAGACTTCTTGCCCTCCTCATCTACTTCTCGTTCTCTCTGCTTGGAGATTGAGAAGGTGGACCTTTTCAAGTAAGGGTCTCTGGGAAGTCTTGCTCAAGACCATTCAGAATCCTTGAAGCCCTTCGACTCTCAAAGCCTCCTCTAGACATTGGTGTTCCCAGCATGATCTATTGGCTTCTTTCTGTCCCTTTTCTGCAGTTTTGCAATTTTTAGGTCTCGCCTGGCGTTAGCAGCGCGCATGCGCTGCTCTCGCCATGCGAGGGCTTCTTGGAATCAATACGGATTCCCAAGTCGTGTTTCTGCTCCGCCTAGTTTTGATTCGTGCGCGTCGTTTGGCGTCATGAATTATGCAAAAGACAGTGTAATGATTGCACCGGAGGCATTTTAATCCCTTCTGGTTGCCACCCTGTCCGCTTTTGGCCCCGCCCACCGGGATTGGATCTTTTACTTGCGGCGGGAGACAGTGTCTCTTAATTAGCCGCTAAGCACTTTTTTTTTGTTACTTTTACCGCGTTTATCTTAAACAATGGCTGACGCGCCTTTCATTTCTCTGGCGCGGCTCTTTGGCATTCAGCTCCAAGCGCAAGCGAAATGCTTTCACTTTCGCGCTTACTGAAGCTGCTGAAACACTCCTCCGTACACCGTGCTTCATCTTTTTTTCACGGCTCGTGTTTTCTTTGCTTCATTTCGTCGGTAGGCACTATTTTTTTATTATTTTTTTACAATGCAGCGTGTTTTGTGTGCTTTCGGAGTCGTGGCTGACCCGCGTTTTCTGAATGCAGCGTTCCAGAAGAATTCCAATGTAAAAATCTTGAACATCTTCCCCATGTGTGATACGCTGTAAATTTCCATGCGCCCCTGACGTTCAGACCGCATTATTTCCGTTAGAAAATTTCAGGGCGGGCACCGATTACATTCCATGGGTTGACGATTATTTCCCAGCCCTACCACCTGAGTAAGACAATGGTCTGTCTTGATATATACACACACACACGTGTATATACACACATGTGATTCCTACAGGCTACTGTGTGAGAGCTTCTGTGAAGTCACTTTGTGGCTCGTCACTATGGTTGTATATATGCACTAATCACTCTTTAAAGGTTGATTTAGTGTTGTCATTTGTAACATTTTTGGTTTTGTGTTTGTTAAGCTGTACTGTCTGCATGTGCGCTGCGAATGAAGCATGTGTTGGCAGGGGTGGCCCCAGATGCTCCTCGCGCCTACTTCCGGGTGCTGAGTCAAGACTGCTATCTCCTTTCAAGGCCCGAGGACAAAAGGGAGGGACAGCGTGTGCAGCAGCAGCTGGAAAAGCTTCCCTCCCCCCCTCCACCAGAGACTCCCGAGGGAAGCCTCAAGACCTCCCAGACACCACCCCTCAGGACAAAGAACTCTCACTTGTCAAAAGGGCCTGTACGGGGTGAGGTGACATCATACGGACGATACCAAGCGAGCGCGTTCATTCGCAGCACACAATCTCGCCTCGCTCCAAGCCTTCAATAATGCGCTCCTATTTATGTCGCGCTTTCCACAGCTGAGGCGGGGCATAAGGCGCTTGCTTTAAAAAAATAGCCATATTCACTAGAGATGGCAGCTGCCTCTCACGCCAGAGCATGTACCTTTTGTAAGTGCCTCTGATTGGAAAAAAAGTGCTCCACAGGAATACATGGTAGGGCACGGAACCCACCCTTTCCCAGAATACAGAATCGGGCTACGAAGCATATAATGCCGTCGGAGTCTCCATTATGCGAAATAAACGCTTTTGTAGAAAGTCTACCCCGGAGTAAACCACGCCAAGTTCTGAAGGAAGACAACTACTCGCGGAAAAATGTTTGCGAGTTTATTTTTTGCAGTTTACTTATTATATAGCGTGAACTCGACCCGAAGGTATCAGGGCGCTTTACATGAGCACCAGTTGCAGGACACATTCGTTTTTTTAGGCACGGGGAGTTTAATTGATTTGCCCAGAATCACAGGATGTTTGCGCCGACACCAATCTCGAACCCAGTTCGCCAACTTCAAAGTCGGCCGCTCTAGCCGTTAAGTCACATCCTCACGATTGGCAGGTCCAAAATGTTTAACAACAGGCTTCAGCACTGACAGGTTTCACCTACCTCAACTGCTTACCCCTTCAACACAACTTCTCACACCCCTAGAGGTTACAACAATAACCTAGAACTACAAAACCCAGAATGCAAAGAGCGGTTCGTTCAAAGTGAACAGATACTCAACAATGGAACCATCATTGTTTTAATGTAAAGCGCTCTGACACCTTTGGGAAATGTCCACTCCATATACAATTGCACAAAAACACATAAATAAATACATGCAGGGCATATCACAGTTAGCACAAGGCTACGTTGTGGGCAGGTGCGCACAATTTTTAGCGGAGAAGAAAACAGAAGCCCAAGTTGGTAAAACAAACGCATTCCAGGAAAAAAAAGCATTGAAAATGCAATAGGTCTCGTCTTTTATTAAGTTAAAGCCATTTGCTTTGCTATACAATACCATTAGCAAATGGCTTTAACTTAATCAATGGCGAGACCTATTGCATTTTCAATGCTTGTTAGTGGATAGCTATCAACTTAATCTTTCGTTATCTACTCTTAAAACTCACTGGTTCTCTATCAAAGCCTTTAGAACTCAGGATGAAATTGATACTCTGATTAACAGAGTCTTTAGGAGTTTCTCTATCCCAAGACCTATGGTGAAATCCACTCCATCTTGAGATTTGCCCACTGTTCTCAAGTCTTTGCAAGACCCTCGTTTCTAGCCTTTAGAGGAGTTTGACTTGAAATTTCTCTCCTTTAATGTTCTTTTTCTGGTGGCTACCACTTCTACACAAAGGACTGCGGAACTTTCTGCTTTAGTCTGTCGAAATGCTTTTTCTCAGATTTTTTTGAGCTAGGTTTATTCTCCGTCCGGATCCTTGTTTGCTACCAAAAGTCAACGTTTTTTTTGTGTAGTTTTTTGTTTTTGTTTTCCACAACTCTCGAGGTGATTATCCCTACTTTCTTTACCTCTCCCACTTGGAGGAGGAAAAGTTTCTTCAGTCTTTGGATGTTAAACATGCTCGCTCCGTTTATGTACAAGTCTCAAGCATTCAGGAAGACAGATTGACTTTTGGGGTAGTAGGTCAAGGCACGAATGCAACTATGTTAAGTAGGTGGTTGAAGTCTACTATTATGCAAGCCCAGCAGAGCTCTTCTAGAAGTGACTTGGCTCAGGGACGATCTACCAGGGGTGTGGCTGCCCCTTCTGCAGAGTTCCAGGATGTTTCTCTTCTAGAGACTTGTAGAGCAGCTACATGGTCTTCAGACTCTACTTTTGTGAAATATTACAGACTAAATAATATTCCGGACTACTAGGAATTTCAGTTTGGGGGTGTAAAGTTCAGTTCTTGATTAAGCTACTTGACTTATGCATTGTTATTTTATAGATTCAGTGTGCATTAAATCATTGGGTGTGCATACTTTGTGGGATGTGTTTTTATCAAGGTCTTATAATTTGGTATGTCTCATTATGTAATGATTGAGACGAGGGATGTAGAGGTAATGCCCCAATTACTTACTGACAATCTTCATTACTCTCAGTCCTGCTCGTCCTCGGCATTACAATCCCTCCCTCCGATCCTTTGATTTTTTTGCTTGGATATTACAGGAGAATTCCGGGTAACCCATTCTTATATAGCACCCAGGAGAGTCGGAAGGGCTTACTAGAATACTCCTACATTTTTATGTCCAAAGGGTTGAGTCACTCTCCTAGTGTAATGTTTGTGACGAGGACAAGTAGTACTAAGAGTAATGAAGGTTACTGGTAAGTAATTGGGACATTCTCTCACATGCACTGATGCACCCTCCAGTGAACGAGATGCCAATTGGACACCTGCTGCTGTTATATTTGCATAGCGAATCAAGTACTAAATCAGTTCAGACCTGAATTCAAGATTCAGCGGTGGAACCACAAAACCCATTACCTCTTTCTGTAAATTCATGCATCTTTCCATCCCTAGCCCAATCCTTCTATAATAATGTGCATAAATTCAACTATCTTCATATATTGTATTGTTTTATCTTTGTGTTACATTACGTATTGTTAATGTCTACCCACCCATCTGGTCTAAGGTGTTTTACTACTTTTATCAGTAACTATAAGATAACGAACCACAATCAAGCTAACGTCCAAGGTTTGTTAAAACAAAGAGGCCAACCCTCAACATATACGTGTGTTTAATACCAACTTTCAAATCGCCCAACACATTACTAGTGCTTACAAGACTAACAATAGTCAACCCATAACGATGCAGACTAGTCTGGTTTGGTTGGCTGATTGGTCCCATTTATATGTGTTACCGCCTTATCCTGTTATAGACTGAAGGGCCAGTCTGACTCGTCTAGCTGCTAATATGTGATCCTGTTACATGCTCAGCCCTGTTTAGTGCACTGAATTTCTGTGATCTGATGGTTGTACCTTGAACCACATTCGCGGACCTACACATTGTGCTTGATTATTGTGCTAGTATTGGTGCGCAAAGGTGACTCTTTGGGCTGGAGGCAGCCCTGAGAAAATAGGCATTGACACAAAAAGAAGGAAGTGGAGCCTGTTTCCCTTCATCCATGTCATCTGAATGTGGCAAACAGCTTAATAATGGGATTGCTCTACAACATGCAGGTTTGTTGACATATGTAGTGCGGCACCTAGCAGTCTATCAGCTCCAGGGCCACCCTGAGCCTTGCAACTACTTTTCAGTATGAGAGACAGTGTGTTTTCCAGGCTTGTGTTTCCACTGCTTTAAGGGAAGTAGCAAAGCTTGGGAAACATGGCTTGCCGGAGCTTGTTTCAAGACCCCTCAGGACAAAGGCGCTGTTTTTCTGTAAGAGAGGCATCCTAATCTTAAGAATGTACGGGGCCTTGGGCAAAGACACATTTTGGTGCCTCCTGTGCAGAACATTGAGACTTCATACAAGATAGAAATTGAAATTATACGGATACGGAAGACCAGACTGAGCTGTCAGCTCACATACATAACATAAAGGCGGGAATGGCAAAATATTTTTCAGTTGCATTTGATTTTTTTCTCATGTTGAGTATATGGATTTTTGGAGCTACAGCAGTAAATTCAACTTGGTTACAGTAATAGTTTGAGGCTGTCCATAATTGCAGTAATCGAGCTAGTTATGTGCTAATACACCTAACGGCACTGACACTTCAGGAAACAATGCTCAGCCTTCCTGTTCATGATAAATTCGTATATCACTGGCACGCATACGCATGCACAAAGTATACCACAAAAAGTCTATGTAGGTTCAAACACATAATATGCCACTCAACAAATTCTAACCTTAAATAAACAATACCTCGAACCGATCAGCCCCTTCTGATGTTACATAAGGACCTCAGTCTTCCTTGAATCTGTCTGAGAAATCCCAGTGACAATACGGAAAAGGCGGCAGACTTTAAAAAAAACCCTCCAGGGGCCATACCAATGACATGAGTGTGTTAATTAAACGTTAGTAAGATGTAAAAAAAATACAGAGGACATGTTACATACAGACTTAATTGCATTTTATAGAGGGGTTTTAAGGCAGGCATGAGGCATGGAGTGATACTTTCTATAGTGCTGGTTACTAGTTCCTACTTTCCTTCATGGGATTCTTGTGATAGGTGGGGGGTAACAAATGCACACAGGCCCTCATTCAGACCATCCCTTGATACCACCACAGACCTGCTATGGCTCCCAACAGTATTTGTTTGCCCTTGATTATATGGGCGCCTGGAGGATGGCATTTGACAGCATGGCTTTTCTCATGGATACACAGGTTTTATGAGTCAGTTGTATAGGCGTCCTGAACCTTATTGACAGTTGCTTTGTTGAACTTAATAAATATTTTTTCTAAAGTCACAGAGGTCTTCCAGGCTTAGGCTTCTGGGAGAGCTACCACTGGTTAAATTCACCAACAGGCATCAGAGCATCCTTTAAGTTGCAGAGGTCTTCACGCATAGGCCTATGACTGCAAGTTATCTTCCAGGTTAAGCACTTCTTGCATTGTGAACTATGTAATGGCAACGCAACTCCTGTACTGGGCACAGACTTAACCCGTGCAAGGCAAATTCAACTTTTCTAATGAAAACAGATGTTAACTTTGTGCAAAATATAGCTCCTGGTGTCACATAACCTACGTACAGAACTGACAGAATAAATGGATTAGCTCTGCAAGCTCCATTCACATGCAGAAGGCAGGGCAATGACAGACGTCTGGCCACTGTAAGCAACGGGTCCTGTGGAAGGCTGAGTTTGTGGGACAACACCTCATTTGCCTGTCTCTCAAAGCACCCCTGCCTAATACAGCCCCAAAAATGTATTGGAGCTCGAAGTAACATTTATGTCCACATTTTTGGGACCTGTTTCTGTTAGCTAAAGTGTTTTTGTGTGCGTCTCAATGAAGTTTGTCTTTGGTTTCAAAATATCACTAGTTTTTAACTATTTTAGATTTGTATAGTTTATATTTCAGCCACCACAAATTTTAGTCTTCTGTAGGTATTTGACAGTTAGGTGAAACTAATGTGGCTGTGCTCGGATTGTCTAGGTTAAGGAGGAATTGTCTACAAAAAACTGTGCTTGTTTCCCGTTCCCTTCTGTTTCCTCACGTGATTTCACACTAGGCAGTGTGTTGTGCATACATGTCTATCTGGATAGCAAGCTCTCGAAGCATAGGCTGCAGAGGGTCTATATCCCTTTACCCTAAGATGGAACTGTTGCATGTGGTTGAGAGGATGAGTTGTCTCCATGAACGGGTTTTGGTGGCTGGGATTGTTGTCTTTGTTGGGAAGGAACATCTGCAATTAACAGTGGCAGTCATTCCCTAAAGTTGCAAACCTGCTGATGCATCCGCCCCATTGATAATAAGCATGTATTATACAGATGTAGCTGCTTATGTAACTGAAAAAAGTAAAATCGCCAAGATGTACAACATAATTAGGGCTCCCGGTCTTATGGTATTTATTTTTTTGACATTTCCGTCTGTATTTATTCATATTTATTTTTTGCTAACTTTATCTACATTTATCCATATTTATTTTGGGTTTTATAGAAAAATTCAGCTGAAATTAGTATATTTCCACATTTATTTAACCGGTAAATATGCACTCATGCTTAAACACCCACAGAAGATAAGTCAATGCGCTTAGAAGAAAATATGCAAATTTCAGTATCAACCTTGTGCATATCTACTGCTGTTAAAGCCTCTTTACTAAAATTCCTTTCTTTTAGGGCCCCCTTACCTATCAATCCACACAGCTATTGGCCAGGCAGTCATGGCAGACAGTATTTAGAATTACTCAAAAAGCAACCCAATTTCCGTTTTTGTCCACATTTAAAAATAAATACAGACAAGAAAAAGGATGTTTTATGTTTGTATATGTCTTTAAAAATTAGTAAAAACTGAAAACAGGGAGCTGTAAACCTAATTAAACCTACCCCAAAGTTTTAAGAAGGGCATTTATTTTGTATTTTTATTTTTTTCATTTTACAAATATGACAAATGGAAAGCTACAATAGTCCACACTTATTTATCTCCTGAACTTGGGAAATACACATGTATTTGTCACATCTTATCCTAGCTTGTGTGCAAAACAAAAAGACTAACCCTGACAGACTGGTCTCCCACAACTCTGAGCGTGTGCCACAAGGAATTGATGAGCCAAAGAAAATGCCTTTAGTCCCGACACTGAATGGGTTCAACCTTTTTGATTTTCCTCTAAACATTAATACAGTTATGTTTCCAGAATGGTGCTGGCAGTCTGGCTCTTATACATCAGCCATGATGTCATCCTGCAAGGCAACCCTCGCCAGGGGACAAACTGCACCATCGCCAACTAAGAGCAGGGTACAGCCCACTGCCAACAACACAAAACTCCAGTTCTGTTTTCCTCATACAGCCCAAACTCCTTTTTAGGTCTCGCCTAGCGACGCAGCGCATGTGCTGCTCGCCTTGGCGAGATCTATTGTCGTCGGTTTTGCTAGCGAAGGGGTACAGGAGATGTGCACGCGCCCAGACAGGCGTGCACGCACGCGCCCAGACAGGCGATGTGCATGCGTACGGCTCGCGCGTTCAGCACAACGCGCGCATGGCACGCTTGCGCTTTCACTTTTTAGGTCTTGCCTAGCGATGCAGCGCCATGCGCTGCTCGCCAGGCGAGATTTATTGTTGCCGACTTGCTTTGCGATGCGCGACAGGACAGGTGCACGCGTACGGCAAGTTCTGGACAGGAAATGTGCACGCGTATGGTGCGAGCAGGAGTTGTAATAACGCCGCAAGCCGTACGCGCGCGCGACTGTCTGTGCTGAAGCTTAACAGACAGGAGATGTGCACGCGTACGGCTCGCGTCTTTTTACAACTCCTGCTCGCACCATACGCGTGCACATGTCCTGTCCAGGCGCGGCGTCCAGCATGCCTCCCGCTCAACCCCACTCACCGGCTCTTGTGGGGACACTGCGCTGCTCCCAGGCTGGTCTCCTCAATGGCAGGGGGGACTCGCCTCTTCACCCGGTCACTGGTGCAGCAACACGCGGGGCTCCGTCTTGCTCACAGGAGCCCCGCCTGAAATCTTGCTCCGGCCGCACCATGCGGCATTCACGAAGGCGGGGTGGGCTCCCACCGGACTTCCCTCTGCGGGGTGGGCTCCCGCCGGACTTCCCTCTGCGGGGTGGGCTCCCGCCTCGCTTCTCCAACACACGGGGCTCCCTCAGCTCAAGGGAGCCCCGGACACTTCCGGTCGCGCGCTCCATGCCCCACGCAACTGACGTCGTCGCAAGCCTTAAGTTTCGCTTTTTAATGCACGCTCAGCTCGTGATGTCCTCAGTAGGTAAGAACTTTCCCTGTTGCTTTTGGTGCTGGTGTGTAATGGAGTTAGTTGTTGGAGCTGATGTGTGGTGGTTGTTTTTTTGGTGTCGGTGTGTCTGTGTGATAATGGTCTTTGTTCTTCATGCCTAAGGCTGGTGTTAGTGGTCATTTCTTGTAGCGTGTTCGGATGGTGTTGGTGGGTGGCAGTGGTTGTTATTATTGACATGTGATGGTTGGCTTTGGTGTTCACATACATTGATGGAGTATTGTAGTGATCTTTGGTGGTGATGCTGGTATTTGGTGTTAATGTGTCATCCTCGCAGCCCTGCTAAGTTTGCCAGATCCATGTGTGATTTGCTGCTCCAGTCCATGTTTTTTCTTTGAATTCTGGGCCTAGTAGTCTTGTTTCTTTAATTATTTACCAGGCCTACAAGTCCCAGAATTCAAATTTAAAAACCTGGACTAGAGCATCACATCACAAGTGGAACTGGGAAACGTGGCGGCTATGTCCTGGTATAGGGTCTTCAGTTTTGTTGCGTGACTTAAGATGGCAGTGACGAGAGAGAGTGGTAATTTCCGTAGGTGCTTTGAATTTTGGAAGGAGAGATATCACAGCTTGAAGAGGAACACTTTTCAGAGTGCTAAATTCGTTGCTCTAGCATTTGATAAACCTTGTGTGGCCTGGACTGGGCTTTCGTCCCTCATGACGTCACTTTAGGTTGTGTGACACACTCTCCAGTAAAGGTCTTGTGGTTTTGGCCGAACGAGGTTAAACGTAACCCCGGTTCCATATTTTTCTGTGCAGCAAATGTAATGGCGAAAGTTGTGTATTTCAGCTATTTCCAACGGGGGAAGTGTTTGTTTCTTAAAAGAAAGAGAATGCTGAGGGAACCACAGCAACATGGCGTCCCTCCTGGCTACAAGGTGCGTCCACCACAGCGGCAGATGGAGTTTCGAAAAAAATTGGTGGGAGAGCCCAGGACCGAGTAGGCGCCTTCTAGATGGGGCTGAGGAGAGGCATTCACCGGCCCAGCAGACCCAGCGCCTGTCTCGGTCTCTGTGGACTTCAGTGTGGTAACACCTGCAGAAACCAATGTCGGGGCGGAGTCTGTCACTGGTTAACTGGTCTCCGCAAAGATCTTTTGAAAAGATAGCTCTTTGTGCCCCGGTACTTCACAAGCAAGCTTCTGATTTATGTGACAACTATTCAAATGCGAAAATCCGAAACACGGTGACGTCATTTTGCATCACTGAGACGGGTATCCAATAAATCAACGGATGGCGCCTGATGACCTCTTAAAGGATCCAAGTCACAACGTACATACATCCTGGCTGTGAAATATATATATCTTATTGGCAGTTTTATATAGCGCGAACTCGACCCGAAGGCATCGCAGCGCTTTACAGGAGCACCAGGTGCATTACAGACGGATAGCTGCAATATGGAACCAAGCATTTGCAATGCAATAGGTGTCGCATTTATGCAGTTTGAGCTATTGACATTGTAAATGACAATGCCCTTTATTAATGTTTTGGTTTTCAAAGTATAAATAAAAGGCATTGTCATTTACAATGCCAATTGCTTAAACCAGCGTAAATGCGAGACCTATTGCATTGCAAATGCTTGTTTCTTTCAGTTAGTGGTGTCTTGTCCGATGTTCTTAAAATGATTATTCTGATGACAATTCGCGGGAAACGATAATAACTTTCTGTATTTACACCTCCCGGCCTACATAGTAAAATAGCAAGAGGGGTATGTGTTTCTTCTCGTATTGGTACAGTTATAACTGCAAGACAGGACTTCCGAAACACAAACCAGTATTTGCTTCGCTTCCTGCTCACCGACTCCATGTTGCTACGAAACTGGCAACTTCGTTTATGAAGTAGGATGCTGCCATCTTGAGGCAATGTTATAATTTGCACATTTTGATTTTAAATATTTACGGGACACGCTTAGTATATGTTCTAGTTATGTGGTTTTTATTTCCTAATGACCTGCAACTCCATGGTACCTGTTAATATGTATTTCAAAGTGCCGGTTGTACAACTAAAATAATCTTAGCTCGCGTAGTTTAGAGCGGCTGGCAATGTTTAACAATGATTATTTGCTTCAAGAGCTTTCTTAAAAATAAGCTAATTTTAAGGTTGTTTTTCTAAATTTGGGAAAATATGTTTCCTCTTTTAGTTAACCGCTTAAATTGTTCCACTTGGTTGGCCTGTTTCAGGTCTGGCTTGAAACAATACGTTTTGACTTTGATAAGACTGATTCACACATGCTGTGTATGTTCTGCCATCTAGTGGTTAAATTTAAAAAAAAAAAAAAAAAAAAAATCTACATGTTTTCTGAAAACTTTTATTGTGGAGTCGTGGACAGTGAGAGCCTCTAATTTAGATCCTCATTGACAGAGATCACAGATCAGTAGTACAAAACACCAGAAAGACTGGTTCAAAATTTAGATTGCTTTCGTGTCTTGTATTTGGGTTTATGTGCATGCTTGCTGGCTAGGATTAAGGCAGTACAGAAGGCAAAAAACAAATCAGTTTTCATACGCTGTCAAGTCCGCGCCCTCCATTAGCACCACAGGGAAGATTATTTAATTCTAGTTGCTCTTCGGACTCAATAGATATACCCACTAGCAGCTTTTTTTTCAGAGGATTGGAATCACAAACTTTGTACTGGCTGCTTAGATCGGAATCTTCTGATGCCGACTGACCATTTTTAAGTAACTAGCCTGTTGTAGCAGTCTATTTGTAAGCCTGTGATAAAGTAAGCAATAGCCTGCCAAGCGTTGTCTTCCAAGAAAAGGTAGAGTATAACTAGAAATTTAATGTAGTAGCCTCAGTGTTTCCATAATATTAACCTGATATTCAAAGATAAAAAGGACATTTAGGATTTCACTTTCTTTTTTCAGAAAGATGACCACCAGACCAATATCCAATTACGTTTCTGCTGCTCTCCCTACCTCAGCCGCTTCCCTAACCATCACTTTATTTCTTTAACTTCCTTCCTTCCTCCATAGCATCTCTCCTCTCTTGTGCTACAATAAAGTTTTTAAATCAATTGTATAACACACTAACCTCTTTAGCAGAGCAGTGAGTGTTTTTGCCATCCCAAATAACTTGTCTCTGGTCTCCCAGCATATTTGTTCCCTTTCCCTAGCTTTACATTTCCCAGTGTTTGAGTCTGCTTTCCTGGTGGTCATGTCTCTCGACGTTCAGGTATCTTTGTCCCAGTATAATTGCTCAGGATTCCCTTACCAAGTATAAATGTTCTCCTTGCCACATTTTCTGCTGCCTTCCTTGTGCAAAGGTTGTGCCACCCAGTTGTGATGCATGTGGTGCCATGTATGTACGTTTTTCTGTTTACCTTCTCTAGTGTACCTTGTATTAGTGTTTGTTATTCCTGTCCCCATGTCCGACTTTCCACACCTACTTGGCCCAGAGTTTGTACATGTCTCTCCATCTGGTAAAAGATGACAAGCAAGTACAAATGCAATAGGTCTCACATTTGTGAGAGATTTAGCTATTGGGATTGTAAACGACAATGCCTTTTATTTATGTGTTTTGAAAACCTGCAAGTGGTGTGTAAACACGCACTTTGTACTTATAGTCCTTGCTTACGAGAAGCAAGGCTGGCAGTAAAAGAGAAGCAGTTACTGCCAGCCTTGCTTCTTGTAAGCAACGACTATCAGCACAAAGTGCATGTTTACGCACCGCTTGCAGGTTTTCAAAACAGATAAATAAAAGGCATTGTCGTTTATAATGCCAATAGCTCAAACTCTCGCAAATGTGAGACCTATTGCAAATGCTTGTTAACAACAGCTGCTTCCAGTAGGTACAGCAATAAGGCTGCCTGGTTTGGTCGTATGGATGTCAGCAGGCACTTTGGGGATGGAATCTGATGCTACTGCTGGGCTCACTTTTGCGATTGGAGGATTACCCTTGGAGTTCTTTTCCTCTGACTTCACTGGCTGCTATTTTTGTTTCATAGTGCTTTATACCATAGACTTGCAGTTTATTAGCACAGAAGTTGAGTGTTGGTATTACTGAGACAGAACGCTTGCAACACATATCAGTGTAATGTCATAGGTTTAAATCTCTACAAGGCCACTCTCTCTCTACCTTTTTGATGTTGAAATGAGTACTCTTGATCTAAACAATTTATACGATTGATCATCTAACCCACCTCGTCTACTTATATTGTTTAGTTTTGTATATGGTCTAATGAAATTAGTGTTTGCTTTAGCTTTTTCCCCTTTTTTTTCCCCCTACCAGTTTCCATCTGTTCTATTTTGATGTCTCTTTATCGGATCTTTGAGTAATTTGATGCTCCTGTCCTGAATCAATGCAGTAGTGAGACGGATCACTTTTTAAGTACAGTGGAAGAAAGTTTATGATTTCGCAGAAAAGAGGTAGGTTGCTCTTGAAGCGAGATCATGTGTCCTATCAATTTCATTCGTATAGGCCCAACTTTTCAAATTGAAACTGTTTTTTAATAGCTTGTTACGAGTACAGTTACGTATTTACATGTTTATCAACTAACTAATTGATTGTATTTTATCTAGGTTGCCAGCAAAGAAGCCACACCAAAACCTGCCTGACTGGCAACCGCTCCACGCAGCAAGTATTCACATTATTGTCATAAGGTAAATCTCAGGATTCCTTACTGTCTGCTATGCTTTGAATCAGCCTATCAATATGTCCTCGCCTTTGCTTTTGAAATCGTACAGAGGTTAAGAAAGAGGGTGGTAGACCTCTTGCGATGTCTTCTTAGAAACATACCCTTCCACCCAAGTGCCAGGTCACTTTGGAAGTGGACCCTTATGCTGCAGTCAGCGTTTGCCCCTGATTGTTCGTGGGTAGGCCATCAATCAGTAAGGGTGCGGACAAGCTCATAACAATAACTGATCATTTTAATTTTCTGTCTTTGGGTTGTTTTCAAGAAAATCTGCAATTTTTCTTGTCACCATTCACAAAGTTTTAATGTGCGTTTTCTTTTTAACTTTAAACTTTTCAACTCTCTCTAAGCTTCTGAATGTGATAGTGGCTGACTGCAACCTTAATGTCATGTTGTGTGCATTTGCCTAAATTTATATTTGCTGCAGCATGTCTGGACTGCCTCCCAGCTTTTATTTTTTATTTAAATTCTACTGGGGCTTATGCATGCTTTCTTGTATTTAGAACAGGCAGGTGTTGGAACAGCAGTGACCTTAAAATAAGAAAGATTTGACCGATGAGATGTGGCACTGAAACAGTATATAATTTCGGTAGTCCATTTTGTTTTGAGTTCCAATGCGCAAGTTCGCATTTGGGGTATTTTATAGACTATTTTCTGAACAGCAAAATGACAGCTGATGTGGAGGTGTGGGTAGAGTCTTGTCTCCCAATTAGTACATAATAGTTTACTATTATTATTTTTTAGGGTCGTACTATTTATTTGCTTGAGAATTAGTGAAGGTAAGTAGCACTGGCTAAAGAAAAATGCTGTTTATTTAAAATAAAGTTAATGCAGCACAGGTTGGTGTACTGCATGGGGCAACATATCTGCTACTGGAGTGTGGTTCAAGCTGATAGGTCATTCACCATGAGTAGTAACATGCGCCGAAAGCCTCCAGCATCACCAAAAATGTATTTGTGCCTCTATCGGTCAAGCAGACACAAAAAAACCTGCATGAGAGAAAGACATCTGTGTGTTTATAATAATGCATGTAACCACGGAAAGGTAAAATTATACACATTTTGGTTCAGATGCTTTAGTTTCTAGAGTGATACAAAAGGGGATGATGGACGGAACGTTTGAGCCAATCAAACACTCACCCCCAGTCAACTGATCTGGGTTTAATCCATCATCATTCTTTAGCTCACTCCACCACCCCCAGTTCAGACATGGCCATATGCAAATCAGTCTGACCCTGTGCCTCATGGGAACAGTCCAGCCCGAACTGCCAAGCCATGTCTTCCCTGGACCGGAAACAAGCATCCTAGGACCGGTTTCTGGCATTCCAGCCGTCATCAGCCAGGCTTGCTTGAATCCAGTGGCAAAGTGAGCAAGGGACCCACGTCTGGGCATACCCCCGCCAACTTAGGGCGAACAAAGCGATACAAAAGGGGATGATGGACGGAACGTTTGAGCCAATCAAACACTCACCCCCAGTCAACTGATCTGGGTTTAATCCATCATCATTCTTTAGCTCACTCCACCACCCCAGTTCAGACATGGCCATATGCAAATCAGTCTGACCCTGTGCCTCATGGGAACAGTCCAGCCCGAACTGCCAAGCCATGTCTTCCCTGGACCGGAAACAAGCATCCTAGGACCGGTTTCTGGCATTCCAGCCGTCATCAGCCAGGCTTGCTTGAATCCAGTGGCAAAGTGAGCAAGGGACCCACGTCTGGGCATGCCCCCGCCAACTTAGGGCGAACAAAGCGATACAAAAGGGGATGATGGACGGAACGTTTGAGCCAATCAAACACTCACCCCCAGTCAACTGATCTGGGTTTAATCCATCATCATTCTTTAGCTCACTCCACCACCCCAGTTCAGACATGGCCATATGCAAATCAGTCTGACCCTGTGCCTCATGGGAACAGTCCAGCCCGAACTGCCAAGCCATGTCTTCCCTGGACCGGAAACAAGCATCCTGGGACCGGTTTCGGGCTAACAGCCCTCATCAGCCAGGCTAGCTTGAATCCAGTGGCAAAGTGAGCAAGGGACCCACGTCTGGGCATACCCTGCCAACTTAGGGCGAGCAAAGCAAACACAAGGAGATGACGTGGGTCCCTTGCTCACTTTGCCACTGGATTCAAGCAAGCCTGGCTGATGACGGCTGGAATGCCAGAAACCGGTCCTAGGATGCTTGTTTCCGGTCCAGGGAAAACATGGCTTGGCAGTTCGGGCTGGACTGTTCCCATGAGGCACAGGGTCAGACTGATTTGCATATGGCCATGTCTGAACTGGGGTGGTGGAGTGAGCTAAAGAATGATGATGGATTAAACCCAGATCAGTTGACTGGGGGTGAGTGTTTGATTGGCTCAAACGTTCCGTCCATCATCCCCTTTTGTATCGCTTAGTTTCTAGAGTGACATATTTTAAGCATATGTTTTTTAATAATTCACCTGAGACAAGTCTTTATGTATAGCAAGAACCATTGTAGACTGACACTAAATAAATACTTATAACATGGCTGCTAAAATTGTCACACTGGATAACCTTTTTTTTTTTTTTGTAACTTTTTTTCCCCCCAAGAAGATAATGTACAAACAATATCAAGTATGCAGTGCTGTTAAACTTGGGTGCAGAAGGAAATTGTATAGAAGTACCATTTTACATTGTCAGTCATTACGATTCACATCAATCAAGGCACAGTACTTCACATAGGAAATACAGCTTCAATTATATAACAGAAAGTGAAGAACACACAATGACATTAGATTAGCAGGGAGGCACACCCTCAAGACAAGCAAGAAACTGGATTACATCGGGTGAGACCTACCAGAAGTCTATTCATCAGAATCTACATCCTCTTCACTGAGGTCGCCCTCCGGAGCCTTAAATCGGTCACACAATGATACCCATACATCCACATCATCCTGGAGCTTTTAGTCCGCTCTACTACTCTTCATATGTAGCTCCTCCACCAGTGACAACTCTACCACATCCTTCTCCCAGTAAGCCACCTTCTCCATCCACACAATTGCAACGCGCCTTCTGGCAAAACTGGGGCATAAGGGCACCATGTAGTGCCATGGTGCGTACAAGTCTCCACAACTAGTGTCCAATAAGCATGCCCCAGTGGGCATCCCCAAGCCAGGTGTATAAAGTCAGCCCCTTCAAAACTACAGCAGGAGCAGGTAGAAGCTCTATCTGGATGTATATTGCTCAATGAAAAGGGTGTCATTTAAGTGAGAGAGAGAAAGTTGAAATGAATGAGCTTAAACTGCACATTACTAGAGACTGTCCTAGTCAGAGCACACACTCTTGCCCAGCCCTCATCCGCCGTAGGTTTCTCAAAGTTGGACTCTCAGGCCTCTCGAGCCCGCAAGGGCCCGTTAGCCATATCCTCCTCCATGGCCTTGTAGAGCAGCGATACCAAGTGTCTCCCCATTCCGCAGGACAACATGACCCCCAGGGTGCCTGACACCGGAGAGACTGATGGGAAGGTCTCCCAGATCTGTCTGGCAATTTCAGCCAGGCCCGCATAATGTAGAAGGTGACCAGATCCCACTCCAAATGCCATGTGTGCATCCTTGAAGGAGATAAAGGACTCATCCGGGTATAGGTCACCCCAATTATCGCAACCCCCCCCCTTTCCCACTACGCCTGATAGGTCATGTTGATTTCCATACGCCGAGTGAGAGCAAGAATCCTTATCGACGGTTCTCGATGAAATGGCGCCCTCTGAAGCACCACATATACCAACCTCTACCACACTCGGCCCGTCTGCCTGACCACATATGGCAAGTCAGATGACACCCCCGACCCCTCCATCAATAGTGCTGGTAGGTCCTCCCCTCCAACAGTCGTTTTTCCCAGTTACTTCCTTCCGCCACCATCAGGCCAAATGCTGCTTTACTGTTGCAAAATAATAGAACTCCATGGTCAGTACCTCCATCCCTCCCTCCTCATGTCTTCTCATCAGCGTAGCCCTGGCCACCCTACTGCTCTGTCTGCCCATAACCGTGAAGTAAGCAGAGAATCCAGCTGCCTAAAAACCCAAGAGGGCGGGGGCAAAGGGAGTTTTTTATCGTATAAAGACAATGCGGTAGGAGCACCATCTTGGAGACCGCTCTCCTGCCCATAAGCTGTACATATCATATCGCATCTGGGCCTTCTTGAGTGTGCAACCATAATTTCCAGGTAGCGAAACTTACCCAGCTCCCACCAGAGACCCAAGTACAGAAGTTCCTCTTGCGGGGTTCCCACCAGCGCCACCATTGTAAACAACAGCAATTTCCTTTCTGTTCAATCGCAGCCCCGAAACCGCTCCAAATTTGTCTGAAATACGGAAAAGAGCTCCAAGTGACTCCCGAGGCACACTGATATAAAATAAGATTACACCCAACAGGGGCAGCCCTATTACCCAGAACCTGGGGCCATTAAACAATGTGAAAACCTTAATGGTTCAGTGAAGAAAGATATTTCATAAACAACAAATCTAAACAGCAAAAAGAAAACGAGCTACCCACAAAAGAAATTTTTCGAAGCAACAAAGCTTATTATTGGAAAATGTGTAGAAAAATAACACCACAATACAATATATAGCCTAACAATTTGTGCTCAAAATGTTACACCAGACAAACATATACTGACAATATACAGTCTAAACGAAAAAAACGGTCACAATGGCAAAGGGTTATTGATTCAAATGAAGTTTGTCCGTATTGAAAACAGGAACATGACACAGTTAATGCTTTTCCTGCCAGCATTAACTGTGTCGTGTACCTGTTTTCAGTACGGACAAACTTCGTCTGTGATCTGCCCCAGCGCCTGTCTCAATCCGCCGCTGTTGAAGTCAGTTCACTGCCTCGCAGCTATCTGCTGAAATAAAAGTATAGACACGAGTAATGCTTCATGAAAGCATAATTAACTGAAACAGACCAGGCCACACATATACAATTGTAACGAGGACAAAAAGTAAAACAAAAAGACCCCCGTGAAATAAAATTAAAAAAGCGAATACACATGCCTTTTTAATAAGCGAACAGCAATGTAGATGTATCTAGGTTTCTGTGCCCGGAAGCTGTTCATTTGTCACACATTCTAATCCCTCTAGTTGGGGGGAGGGGGTATACAGGCAGAGGAGCCGCACGATTTTGCAAATGAGGAGCTATGTTCGAGTTTCGGCAGTGGTTTAACATCCTGTGATTTTGGGCATAATACTTAATCTCTGTGCGCCAAAAAAAAACCAATGTGACCTCATATAATGTAACTAGTACTCATGTAAAGTGCTTCAGTACCTTTGGATCCAGTTCACGCTGTTAAAAACGGCAAAAAAAGCCCTGGATTTTGATCTAATCTGTGCATTTGAGGCGCTCACATGCCTACAATCAAAATCTCACAAGGTTGCAAATGGTACCTCCGAAAGAAAACCAACCAAGTCGTTAAACGACACTTTGCAGTTATAGACAGTTGGCGGAGGTTTGTACCCCTTAATTCTGAAATAATTGAAGAAGGTAGTATCCTTATTCTTTAGTTTCTTTATTTATTTTCATTATTACACCTCGTCACGGTGAAAAACGAACAGAGAAACAGCCACGGTGAAAACGAACAGAGAAACAGCCGACACGTGTTTCGCCCGGTAGCCAGAAGGTCGAGGGCTTTTTCAAGGCTGGGCGGTAGTGAAAACCAACAGATATATGAACAGTATGTCCCAAGAGTGCAGCATCAGTGATAAAATAGAGTGAAACCCCAAACAGATGGTATCCAGGGGATGTAAGTGAAATGAACAAAAAGGAACAAGAATAAAGCCAAAAATTAAAAGTCAAAGCAATAAAAGGATTGTGAACCCGTTGGAGACGAACAAGGATGGAAAAGGGGGGGGGGGGGAGAAGGGCGAGAGAAAAGCAGCATAAATAAAAGAGAAACAAAGAGCAGAGAACACGAATATATGCGAAAAGTCAAAAAGTCCATTAATAAATTTGCATAGAATAAGCATCATAAAAGCATATCCAAGCAACATGAATCCGAAATTGGACGTGTTGAGGGGGAGAGAGAGACACATGCAGATATATAAATAATCGTACAACAGGTGGTTATCCCAATCATATGGGCACAACAGGAGGTTCCACACAAGTGCTTACTAAAAAATATGGTAACCTTAATAAAGTAACAGAAATGAAGACATGACAAAATGTACATGGTATACACAAGCGAGTAACAGTAGGCTTACCAAGGTTCTTTAAATAGTGTTCATGAAAACTGTAAGAGAGGCGGGACGAGTGTCGGGAGCAGTGATACAGACAGTCCTTATTATCATGGCAAACACGCGAATAACAATAACAAAGTCGAGAAAAACCCAGGGTTGCATGGTAAAAATACGTAGAGACAGCTGGGCTAACTGAGTGAGCTCTATCAGACATGAACCAATTGAAAAGAAAGAAAGAGAGGCGGGCACTATTAGCAGATAGAAAACCCTGCGCCAGCAGGTAGTAAACAAAGGAACCTGTCACGCTTATCTGACCCTGAGATATCTTGGATATATAGACCTGATAACCTGGGCCTGATCCATGGCCAACTGCAGAGATCGGAGAGAGCACCGCAATCGTCGGATTGAAGAAATTTTCGCGACACCAGGAACCACTGTTCAAACTAACAGACTTAATCCCCAATCTGCAAAATCAACTTTTCAAGCTTTGGAAAGGGCACTAAAAAAAGAAACGACCAAATGGTGGGAAGCAGCGAGCCTAAAGAAATATTTAGAAGCAGACAGAATTCCGAGAGGTCTTCGGATACTGATATTCCCACCAGTTGAGACAAGTAGACCAGATCAAATCATCAAATGGGAGGAAAATTTGAGGGAGTCCTCAAACAACATGATCCGTCAACTGATTGATATTGCGGAAGAAGAACACAACAAATATAAAACCGAGGTGGATGACCTCACGAAGAAAATAGAGGAATCTAACTGGGGTGATATCACAAACAAGAATTACGAGATACTAAACAGAGTAATAGATGAATATGAGGAAGATCTAATCCAGAGAAAAAACAGGAAATTCCGACGAGACCAAATAGATTACCAGCTAGAAAGGGTATATACCTTTGCCAAGCGGTATGACAACATCCCTAAAGGTTCAACCACCTCACAAATAAGAAGAGCACAGGAGTCAGTTACTAGCTCGGAGGCTGAATCTCCTGGAGCTGAAATTGTTGCAACAACCACTAAGGTAGGAGTGAATTTTTTAGAGGAGGTACAAAGATACCAGTTAGGCTTTCGGAACACTCCTACACCAGATACCAGAACAACACACGAAAACACCCCAAGTACATCTACTTCAAAACCAGCTGGGGGAGTAACTACCAGAGCCAGGAGACGACAGGAAACCGAACCCAAGACTCCAACAATCTAATGGTTAACATCTCAGGCCAACCCAATGCCATCCTACAGGTAGATACACTGGATAAATGACTCTCCTTTTGTCCCACAGCCTTTAGGGACCTCACTAAAACCATGATAGATCTGTTCAAGTTTACACGCAAACTCAAACTGACTGCTTTCTTCCACAATAGACCACCCATGCCTAAAGAACGAAGAGCACCTATCACAAGTCCTTTGACAGTCGAAGACTTGGAGAATATACATTTGTTAACCACACTAGCCGAGGACCCGGACAACCACTTGTCCCGCCTCTTACAGTTTTCGTGAACACGACTTAAAGAACCTTGGTAAGCCTACTGTTACTCGCTTGTGTATACCATGTACATTTTGTCATGTCTTCATTTCTGTTACTTTATTAAGGTTAACAAACAATAAGAGGAGTACAACCAGGAGACACAGTGAAGTCTCCAAAGTATTGGGATAAAGGGCACAAGAGAGGAAATATCCTTTCTTAAGAAGACCCCTCACTCACCAACCTAGTTGGTGACATGCTTCATCATCGGGGTCCCACCCGAATGGCCGAATGCCATCCGGGTGTGCTTCAACACCTGATTACAGTGGAGCAGGTTTGTTTTCTGTGTAGGTGAGTGAAATAGTGATTTAAAAATTGGCCAAATATAACTCAAAATTAGTATTTTAATAATAGAGCACCTGGACAATATTAAAAAGAATTATAAGACACCCTTTTTGGTTAAATTGACCAACTGGTATCTTTAGGTAAAAAAGTGCGAAGAAAAAGGTCTACATGTTTCAACCTAATGTCGGTATTACTAGGTTTTCGTCAGGACCAAGAGTACGTGACCCGGGCGGTCTACACACGCTAAGGTGTACCCTGCCCTTGATCACTGTTACCTAACTCTGTACTCACAGTTAGGAGACCTTTCATCCTAGTAGTTGAAAGGAAAGAACCTGAAAGAACAAAAATGTACAATCACAGACAAACAACACATACAAATATAGCGAAGATTCTCCAAAGTTAAGTGCTCAAAAATATCCCAATTGCGAGTTATGAAAAAAGCGTTAAAAAGTACACATTTAGTGAACATCTGTCGCCAAAATTCAGAGACAGTATATGGCAATGTGCACATACATTCAAGTGAAAAATTAAAGAAAAAGTACCGGCCATTGACGACATTCAGTCCAGTTGTTTCTATATACACTCTGGCTGGCAGTACTTATCACGAGATGCAAACAAAAATAATAATAAAACAAACTAAAATAAACGCAGATAACATTTAGAAACCGTGGGATTATAATATAACGCTACTTGTGATTTTCTTTTAGAAGTGAGTGTCTACGCTCGCATTACATAGATAAGGACATACTTAGTGTAATATTGATATTAATAAAATCGAGCGTATCATGATTAATTACAACAATGTCAAGAGCTTACTATGTAACGCATGATTGCGTGCCTCATGGGAAAGGGGGTCATGGTGCTGGCTCAGTTGCGTAATCTGGAAAAATGAGCAATACGAGAGGAAGAATTCATGAGGTAAATGACCAGTAAGGAGAGGAGTAAGCGGAGCACACCCGCGTAGAGTTGGAGTACTTACAGCGAGTCACCAGTCACCGGCTGCTACGCCTATACTAAAGACCTGCCACCGCTCCCCGAGGGTTCTCACAACAGAGCGTCCTCGTTAGTTAAATGCTGGGCGCTTCCGGGTCCAGGCGTGGTGGCGTGGTCACATGACCAACGTCAGTACGTAACGAGGGCGTGTTCCTAAAAATCCTCGATAGTAGATAGGGGTCGCTGAAGCGCATTCAATTATCTTAATGCGTTGGGATCCCTTCAATAGAGGTACAAGAAAAACTATACTTGAGGAGATAAGGATACTATGTCTAGCTAAAATGAGCCGACAAAGAAAATAATGAATAAAAAAGCGCATAAACCCATTCTGTGTGTCTTATGGGGATTCGCTCTATTTATAAAACGAATTAACAAATAGTCAGTGACTTCCTCAAAAGGCACGCATACACTCGTTATTTAACAGGAAGGAGGTGTGTTGTGCAGGCATTCTGTGAAATACCTAGAGAATTTATTCAATATCTCCAAAACTATCACTAGTGCAAGTATGCATGCATATAGGCAGCAATAATCAACAGGAATAGAGACTTACATAGATGTTGACAGTAGTCATTATTTTTCAAAAGGAAACGTATGTATGACATAACACATGGACTTATTTCAAAAGGACCGAATTCCAAGGAATATTATCATTCAATCCTTCTTTATGGGTGGATAGCCTATATATCCATCGTTGTTCCTTTTCGAATAGGCGTTGTTGTGTTTTAACTCCTGTTTTTATCTGTTCGATTATAGTCCATTTCATGTCGTTGGTTGTATGGTTCATTTGAAGGAAGTGTTCAGTGAGTTTTGTAGTAGTTTTTACACCTGATAGTGCTTCGATGTTCACAGATTCTTTGTTTTATTTTCCTGCAAGTCATGCCCACATATGCAAGATTACAGGGGCACTTTATCAGATAGACCACATTGGTGCTGTTACAATTCGTGTGTACTCGTTGGTACCATACTTTTCCTGGTTCTAATACAAGTGTTTTGGTGTTACTAGTCAGATGGCAAACACTACAATTCCCACACTGATAATGTCCTACGATATTAGGTAGGCCCCATGCCATGGTTTCAGTTGGTGTCATTTCTTGTCTGTTCTCTTTTGGGCGTGTATTGACAAGGGAGTCCTTCAGGCTTCTTGCTTTCTTGAAAGAAAAAAGTGGTTTTTCCCAGTGTAAATTCCCAGTGTTAATGATAGACCAGTGCTTATTGATAGATTTCGTCATTAGATTAGAGGCTGTGCTGTAAGTTGTTACACATGTCAGTGGTATCTCCTCGTCCTTCTGTGTTCTTCCTCTCGTATTGCTCATTTTTCCAGATTACGCAACTGAGCCAGCACCATGACCCCCTTTCCCATGAGGCACGCAATCATGCGTTACATAGTAAGCTCTTGACATTGTTGTAATTAATCATGATACGCTCGATTTTATTAATATCAATATTACACTAAGTATGTCCTTATCTATGTAATGCGAGCGTAGACACTCACTTCTAAAAGAAAATCACAAGTAGCGTTATATTATAATCCCACGGTTTCTAATTGTTATCCGCGTTTATTTTAGTTTGTTTTATTATTATTTTTATTTTTGTTTGCATCTCGTGATAAGTACTGCCTGCCAGAGTGTATATAGAAACAACTGGACTGAATGTCGTCAATGGCCGGTACTTTTTCTTTAATTTTTCACTTGAATGTATGTGCACATTGCCATATACTGTCTCTGAATTTTGGCGACAGATGTTCACTAAATGTGTACTTTTAACGCTTTTTTCATAACTTCGCAATTGGGATATTTTTGAGCACTTAACTTTGGAGAATCTTCGCTATATTTGTATGTGATGTTTGTCTGTGATTGTACATTCTTGTTCTTTCAGGTTCTTTCCTTTCAACTACTAGGATGAAAGGTCTCCTAACTGTGAGTACAGAGTTAGGTAACAGTGATCAAGGGCAGGGTACACCTTAGCGTGTGTAGACCGCCCGGGTCACGTACTCTTGGTCCTGACGAAAACCTAGTAATACCGACATTAGGTTGAAACATGTAGACCTTTTTCTTCGCACTTTTTTGCACTTTTTTACCTAAAGATACCAGTTGGTCAATTTAACCAAAAAGGGTGTCTTATAATTCTTTTTAATATTGTCCAGGTGCTCTATTATTAAAATACTAATTTTGAGTTATATTTGGCCAATTTTTAAATCACTATTTCACTCACCTACACAGAAAACAAACCTGCTCCACTGTAATCAGGTGTTGAAGCACACCCGGATGGCATTCGGCCATTCGGGTGGGACCCCGATGATGAAGCATGTCACCAACTAGGTTGGTGAGTGAGGGTCTTCTTAAAAGGATATTTCCTCTCTTGTGCCCTTTATCCCAATACTTTGGAGACTTCACTGTGTCTCCTGGTTGTACTCCTCTTATTGTTTGTTTACGAAATTTAAAGGGGATCAGGAGTATACCCCTCCACATTTGTGGTTATCCCTTTCTCTCTCGTGTTTTTGAATTTGAACTTTATTAAGGTTACCATATTTTTTAGTTAGCACTTGTGTGGAACCTCCTGTTGTGCCCATATGATTGGGATAACCACCTGTTGTACAATTATTTATATCTCTGCATGTGTGTCTCTCTCCCTCAACACGTCCAATTTCGGATTCATGTTGCTTGGATATGCTTTTTTGATGATGATTCTATGCAAATTTATTAATGGACTTTTTGACTTTTCGCACGTATTTGTGTTCTCTGCTCTTTGTTTCTCTTTTATTTACGCTCCTTTTCTCTCGCCCTTCTCCTCTTCTTCTCCTTCCCCCCCCCCCATTTTTCCATCCTCGTTCGTCTCTAACGGGTTCACAATCCTTTTATTGCTTTGACTTGAATTTTTGGCTTTATTATTGTTCCTTTTTGTTCACTTCACTTACATCCCCTGGATACCATCTGTTTGGGGTTTCACACTATTTTATCACTGATGCTGCACTCTTGGGACATACTGTTCATATACCTGTTGGTTTTCACTACCGCCCAGCCTTGAAAAAGCCCTCGGCCTTCTGGCCACTGGGCGAAACACGTGTCGGCTGTTTCTGTGTTCGTTTTTCACCGTGGCTGTTTCTCTGTGACGAGGTGTAATAATGAAAATAAATAAAGAAACTAAAGAATAAGGATACTACCTTCTTCAATTATTTCAGAATGAAGGGGTACAAACATCCGCCAACTGTCTAAAATTACCCTTTCTACAATGGCTTTTGGGTGTAGCCATTTGTGAGGCACGTACCAGCATCATATTGGGTCATTTCAAAGATAGTGTGAATCCCAGTCTTACCAACACCCTGGTCTTTCTATATGAACTTTGCAGTTATAGGTTTAGCAATGGCATTGGCATTAAGAAAGATATCCAGCATTTAGTTGAATTTCTAAAAATCTGTTTTCATCTTCGAGTTTGCAGCAGACGAGCAAGTGAGACTGAAATGTGTGTTTTTTTTCTTTCTTTGAAAAACTGTTTGAATCATTCTGCGGCCAAGCACAGATGCTGTAACATTCCGTTTTATTTAGGTACAGCTCAGTAAGTGGTGTCCACGGGCCCTACAGTCGAATGTTACCTTCAGCTGCTCCGCACACTGCAGAGCCTCCCAGCAGGTGTTGGAAGAAGGACATATGGCAGAGTAGCCTATAAATCGGATCCAATCTCTCGATTAACCTTCAGGTCACTATCATTACTAAGGAGAGGATGTGGCATTGGGTCCAGAGCAGCAGACTTTGGGACTTGGGCAGGGCCGGACTGGCAACCGAAACTGGCCCTGGCAAACTGCTCGGCCGGCCCCCCCCTGGGGTGAGGGGTGGGGTGCAGCCGAGCAGTTTGCGAGCGCCAGTTTCGGCCGATTTTGTTACAGGGGGCCGATATTGCCGACCCCCGGTAACAAAAACGGCCCCCCAGGGGCCCAAAACCGGCCCCTACCCTAGCGGCCCACTGGGGAAACGCCCGGTGCTTGCTACGGCCAGTCCGGCCCTGGACTTGGGAACCATGTTCGACTCCCGGCTTCGGCTCAACATCCTTTGATTTTGGGCACATCACTTAATCTCTGCGTGCCTCAAAAATGAATGTGAGCTTGTGAATGTAACTGGTGGTCGGGCATGCTATCCTGTCAAACTGTCATCTTGCATTTATTTTTTAACAATACTGATTTGAAGTCTACGAGCTGGCAAACAAAATTTGTAGAGACTGCTGCATACAAATGAAAGTAGAATTTGGTATATTCAGGCCTCTAAAATCATAAAATTTTTACCAGAGCTGCAGGTCCAGAGACTTGAATAATCTACTCGACCTAACTATAATGTTCTGGACCCATAAACTCGTCACAAATTGTGTGATCCTAGGCAAATATTATATTTCACTGAGCCACCTTTTCACTTTTAATCACATATGTGAGCACCTTCAAATATGTAAGTTCAGCAGGTCGGATGTATAAACTCTTTTTTTTTTTTAAATTTAATATACTAAACTTTTGCTCCATGTGTTATCCGAATCAAGCCCCATGACTCCTAACTTGCCTCTTAGGTCACAACAGCATTGTCGTCAGGGCAGGAATGTTTCTCAGCTCATGTTTAAAAACTGTCACTTTTAATAAATATATCCAACTCTATACCTGCCAACTCACATGGTTCTCCCGTTGAGAAGCCGCTATCACACAGTGGCAGGGAAAACAAGCTGAAAACCCTGTAAATATTGGTTTTCCAGCTCATTTTCCGAGGCTTTGTACTGCCAACGTCCATTAGGAGGTGTGAAAACACCCCAGTACATCGACACCAGCCTCAGCAAGCTTTTTTTTTGGTTTTGTTTGGGGGGAGGAGGTGGCTTGGGGGCAGGGTGGGGTTCAAAAGCGCCTCGTAGGTACTTCTGGGCACGAGGCCCCGCCCCTCCTCACACGGTCAGATTGTTCTTCAAGTTGGCAGGTATGCAACTGATATGCAATTTTATTGATAATACTGTATAGCATACAAACTATCATTTATATAAATCGCGTTTCTGCAAATATTTATCATTCGCACATCACCATAGCGAATGGGGGAGTAGATTTTCCGAGGCTTGATATTCATTTTTAAAACCTGTCGGATGAGGGTGTTGTGTGTTTTGCATTGTAAGGGGAAGAGTCCAAGCTGTATTGCCTGGCACCTATCCCCCCTCGGAGGTCAGACTTGCTGGACAAACCAGAAATTCTATTAAATCCTTTGAGTGTTCCTTTATAAATGCCTATACGAACTGTATATTTGGTCCATTTATCACTGAAACAATGCTGAATATTGTACCAATATATTCCAATTTTTAAAAATATTTTCTTGGGGGAGGGAACCCCCCCCCCCCCCTCCTTCCATCCCCAACCCCCAGGCAAAGTTTGTTCCAGACACCTATAAACTTCTCTGGCTGATTGCCTAATCCAGCAAAATTATTGAGCTGAAAAATATTTGCTTTCCAAGTCCAAATAAAAATGAAAATCTTCAAAGAAATGAACAGTGCAGCAAAATAAAATTGTGATCTCATAGTCTGCATTCTATGTATTTTTTTTGAAGCAGAGGAAATTGAGTTGGAGGTATGTGCTGAGCCCCTTCGAAATGCAATTGAAATCCTCAGTTTGCAAATATATTTCAAGTATTTGTTCGTATTCAAGCAGTTTATTTAGTTTATTGTAAGCATTTTCCTCTTATAGTTGTGTGCTTTTTTTGGGGGGCACACATTTTTTTTTCTTATCCGACCAACCTACAACGCAGGAGGGCCCGTTGTTTACAACCTACAACGCAGGAGGGCTCGTTGTTTACAATCATTGCAATATCCATTTTATACATTATGCCTCTGCATGGTTACAAGACAGCAGTGCTAAAGGATACAAGTAGAACATAATTTATCTGATAGAGACTTCTAGCTGCAGATTCCTTGCCTTAGAATTATCTGCAGGCCTCAGACTGAATCTGGAAATTTTTCGTGAGCAGTACACCCTGTGCACCGGTTGGTGACGTCGTTCGGCTCCTCATGGCGTCGTCCACGCCAGAAGTGACGTTTGTGGTGCCTATCGAGGCACAACCCTGCTGAGCTGACTTCAGTCTTTGCTTTCCATGCCAGTCTGCGCTGATCTGGGGAAGAGCTACCACCAGTCACCTTTTCACTGACCCTCTTTTCAGCCGTTTTATCCAAGATTTTTGTGACTTTGTCTCCTGGTGTGACAGGGATGTCCACAAGGGAAGCTGGTTTTCAAGGCCCTGTGGCACCTGTCATCGGCAAATGTTGGTAATGGGTCCACACCTACTCTTCCTTTGGTGCCTTGAGCGTGACCATGACTCCAATACCTGCGTTGATCGTCGGGCCATGCACCCCAAGGCCTTGCGGGAGTGGTCCCCCAAGCTCCTTGCTGCTTGACGTGCGATGCCGCAACAGTCTCGATCCTGGTAGAGAGGAAGGTCCCGGGATCGGTTGCAGAGCTACTCAAAGCGCTCATCGTCTCAATCGAAGTCGTCCGGGCATTTGGGTAATTTCCACAAACTGAAGAGGAGCAAGAGATCAAAGAGGACTTCACCCCGTCCGTCAAAGTAATCAGATGAGACAATGGAGCATAGGTATTCGAGGCCTAGCTCTGCGGTTGAGCCTAGGCCATCTCTGCGCCTCCCCCAAGTCTCCAGGAGCCGGAGCCCCCCCTGCCCAACTTCGTGAGTTTTATGAGGCATGCATCTAATGTTTGGGTAGCCTATCCCTCCTGGAGTGTCTTCAGGTCCCGCAGGCTGGGGGGCGGGTCCCTACTGGTCTTCCACTGACAGGTTTGCCACAGCACCAAACCAGGGCGACTTCCCTGGTGCTGCAGTCTCCATACTCATCCCTGACTCGATACAGAGCCAGATGGGCATCTTCCCACGCCGACTGGGGTCAGACCACCCAGGCCGGAGCCTGTGCCCTATTCCTTTGGTCTAGGACTTGGGGATGACTAGGAGGGGCCACTGGACCCTGATGAATATAAGTCCCTAGATGCCACCGAGGGCACCTGGTGTGAGGATCTGGCGGATGCCAGTGGACTGGATACTTCCCCAGATACTGGCTTGGTTTCTCCTCCTACCGAGGCTATGGAGGAAGGATCCTCCTTTGCTATGGTGGTGAGTAGGGCGGCCGAGGTCTTAGACCTTCAGCTAGTCACTGTAGCTGTCAAGACGAATGTCTTGACTGAGGTGCTTCAGCCGGGTGTCACCACATCTGAACCGCTTCTTCTGCTTAACTATGCCCTCACCGACGTCCTATTCGGGCCCTTGTCCAAGCCCTGCACAGGAGCTCCTGTGAATAGGTTGATTGCTTGCTAACATTGCCCTGCCCCAATGGATCCCAGTTTCCTTCCAACACACCCCTCCCTGGAGAGCTTGGTGGTCCAAGCCTCGCCTTCCAAAGTAGATCCTGGCGCATTCCCTACCACTCTCCCAAACAGGGAATCCAAGAGGGTGGTTACCTTGGGGAAGATGTTCTCTTCCACCAGACTGACAGTGCGGTTGGTGAACACCACATTCCTTTTGCATGTATACTCCCACTCACTCTGGGACTCGGTTGCGCAGGTGCTGCCTATGGTCTCGGAGGAGGCCCGAGCCATACTCTCTCAAGCTATTGCTGACTGGAGAGATGCAGCTAAGTTTGCCATACGCTGTGGGGTGGACACAACTGACTTACTAGGCAGAGCCATTTCATTGTCTGTCGCCTTACGGAGCCACGCCTAGCTGAGGACGACTGGCTTTTCTGGGGATGTCAGGAACATGCCCCTTGATGGCTCCCGTCTCTTTGGAGACGAGGTGGACTTCGCGCTGGAGCGCTTCAAGAACAGTAATCATACGGCATGGTCCTTGGGCCTTTCCATGGCCCTTAGTCAAAAACTGTCTGCCTTCCTCTCCATTCGTGGCGAAGGAAGGGGCTTTTAGCCACGTCTCTAAATGTCCAGCAACCACGGGCACTAGACTTCAGTCCTTATGTGGCTGAGGATGCAGCACCCATGGACCTCCTGGATTAGGTAGCCAGAGGCCACACCAGGCCACCACTCCGCCGACAGCCACAGCCTCCAAGCTCCTTTAGTTTGGCATTTGACCATCATGGGCACCCAGTGGGAGGCAGGATACGCCATCACCTGCACCACTGGAGGTCAATAACATCCGAACACTGGGTTCTCCAGATTGTCCAAATGGGCTGTTCCCTCCCCTTTGTGACTACCCCTCCACCCATGCCACACACATACGATCGGCTGTCGGAGAACCACATCGCATACCTCCGCCAGGAAGTACAGGCTGCCCTGTCCAAGTGAGCCATAGAGAGGGTGCCAGCATCAGAAGTTGGATTGTGGTAGTTATTTCTGCTCCTTTCTGGTGCCCTAAAACGACAGAGGCCTTTGTCCTATCCTAGTCTAGCGCCCTCTCAATTTATTCCTGAAAAAGGAGAAATTTAGAAAGCTCATGTTTGCTAGAATCCTGTCTGCCCTGGAACCGGTAGGCTGGATGGTAGCGTTGGACTTGCAGGACGCATACTTCCACATTCCCATCCTGCCTGCCCACAGACGTTACCTGTGGTTCATGGTGGGCCACAAGCACTTTCAATTTGCTGTGCTCCCTTTTGGCTTTACCAGCACCCCTCGGGTGTTCACCAAGGTGATGGCATTGGTTGCAGCTCATCTGCGGAGATCGGGGGTGTCAGACTTCCCCTATCTCCACAACTGACTGTTAAAGTCGGGTTCGGGCAAGGCAGCCATCTCCCACCTCCAGGCTACGGCGGACCTCCCACACTCGCAGGGCTTCACTATCAATGTGCCAAAGTCACACCTGATCCCTTCTCGGTTGCTCCCTTTCATCGGAGCCGTTCTGGACACAGTGCATTTCAGACTTATCCTCTCGAGCGGCGTGTCCAAGAAATTCAGGCTATGATGGCGATGTTTCAGCCTCTCTCCTGAATTTTGGTGAAACCGACTCCGAGGCTGCTGGGCCTCATGTATCCTGCTTATGGTGCATGCCCGCTGGTATATGCAGACTCTGCAGTGGGACCTGAAGTTCCTGTGGGCACAGCATCAGGGGAATCTCTCCAACATGGTCCAGATCTCGGAGGACACTGCAAAAGATCTGTAGTGGTGGCTGATGAACCACAATTGGATCAGTGGCAGACCCCTGGACTCTGGTCTCCGGCTGAATCTGTACTCCACATCAAGCTGTTGGAGCTCCGAGCAATCTGTTTGGCATTGAAAGCCTTTCTACCCTCTATCAAGGAAAGGCTAGTACAGGTATTCACATACAACACCACAGCCATGTGGTACTGCAACAAACCAGAGGCCATGGACTCTCTGTCAAGAGGCCCTGTGTCTCTGGATATAGCTGGAATGTTAGGGCATTTCCCTGGTGGTTAAATACCTGGCGGTCTCTCTGAATGCCACAGCAGACAAACTTAGCCAAAGATTCCTAGCGGATCACGAATGGCGTCTTCAACCGCAGGTGGTGCAAGGTCTCTTTCAGTAGTGGGAGAGAGCCTTGGTTTGATTTGTTCGCCACCTCCAAGAACACGCAATGTCATCAGTTTTGAATGATGGAGTTTCCAAGGCGGCTCTCGCTCGGAGAAGCTTTTCATCTTGAGTGAAGCTCTGGCTTCCAGTACGCTTTTCTGCCAATACCACTCCTGCCGGCCATTGGAGCAAGTTTGTGGCAAGGTGGACAGACAAATAGGTTGACCACTTAGCTGCACCCCTTTCTCAAATTCTTTTGGGCCTTACTCTGTCCCAGCAGGGCTCAGCATTAGGCACATTGAAAGGTTATTTATTTGCCATCTCAGCCTTTCTGCAGCTGTCAGATCAGCCCTCCCATTTCCCATTTCAAGTCCCCTATTGTAAATGGGTTCCTTAAAGGTCTTCAGCACATGTTTTCATGTTTCCTCCAGCTCCCTTCATTTTGCCTCAAAGGGACCTCAATGTGGTTCTTCCTTTCTAATGTGCGCTCCCTATGAGCCGCTTCATAACTGCCCTCTTAGGTTCCTTACCATCAAGACGCATTTCTGGTGACAATTACATCTGCCGAGGGTAAGTGAACTGCAGGTGCTGATAAATCCGCCTCCGTACGTCTCTTTTTACGCAGACAAACTGGTTCTTCGCACGAGAGTATCCTCCTTGCCGTAGGTAGTCACCCCGTTCCACATAGGCTAGTCCATCTCCTTGCTTACCTTTTACGTTCTGCCTCATCCCTCTAAGGAAGAGGAGAGACTCCACCGGCTGGACCCAAAAAGATTGTTGTCCTTCTAACTTGACTTAACACCACCATTCCGGGTGGACAGTCGGCTCTTCGTGAGTTATGTCCGAGTCAAGAAAGGGAAGGACGTGCAGAAACTAACCATCTCCTGATGGATTGTGCTCTGCATTAAGATCTACTATACAATGGCCAAGAAGCAACCCACAGAGGGCTTGTGTGCTCATTCCACCAGATCATTGGTTGCGACCGCTGCGTTAGCACACTGAGTTCTGGTCCTGAGCATCTGTCAGGCTGCAACGTGGGCTTCGCTGCACACGTTCACCAAGCAGTACTGCCTGGACAGTCAGGTCCGTCGGGATGCACACTTTGCCTGTTCGGTCCTGTAGGACTTTCTAATCTAAATCAGGTTTGCAGACCCTCCTTCGGGGAGGTGTGGTCGGATATCTATTTTAAGGTAAGGAATCTGCGGCTAGAAGTTTCTATCAGATGAACAAGTCACTTACCTTCGGTAACTCTTTATCTGGCAGAGACTCTATCTAGCTGCACATTCCTTACTGACCCACCCTTCCTCCCCTCTCTGCAAACTGATTTTTAAGTTCAGGGCCCTAGTTTCATACACCACTGGTCATTATTCTTCCTGGCTCCTCGCTCCTGGCGTGGAATGTCACGAAAAACTGATGTCAGCGCGCTGGGGTGGTGCCTATATAGGAATCACACACATCACTTCCAGAACGGACACCACCATGTGGAGCTGAATGACGCATAAAAATTACGGTTCAAGTTTGGGGTCTGGGTATAATTCTAAGGCAAGGAATCTGTGGTTAGATAATTTCTACCAGATAAAGCTTTACCGAAGGTAAGTACATTTTTATTATTGCGTACACTATTTTAGATCCCCTCCTGTTCTTAACAGTTAACTCCACCCTCCCCCCCCAAAAAAATATCTTTATGGCATCCCAACAAGTCTGTTGTGTATTTATTTTTTCCACAAAGATTTGCAGTGTATTTAATATTATTTGTGCATACTAACCATAAATCAGCATGCTAGTGACTGCCCAATACAGCAGAAACAGTGTGGCTATAGATGTTAACTAAGAAAGGGGGAATGCACGCAATAAGGTGCATGTGCAACAAGAACTTAACATTTTATTTCCCTTGTACTGCAGGAAGTTTTTGAGGACTTTGATTTTGCCATATGCTGCCTGTGGGGAAGGAATCTTGTGTAACTGCAATGAACTTGACCGACATAGTCAAGCTCAGGGAAGAGCTCTTGGCGAAAGAGGAAGAGGTGAATGCACTTAGAGAGAGACTTGTGCAGTTGCAAGAGGAGTCCACCCGCAGTTCGTATCTGCCATTTGTATGTCATCCACTGACCTCTTTAAAAGCAAAGTCCAGCCTAACGAATGAGGATATATTGCGGTATAGTAGACAGCTCGTTCTTCCAGAGCTTGGTGTCAAAGGACAGCTCTGTCTTGCAAACTCTTCTGTTCTAGTGGTTGGCTGTGGAGGTCTTGGCTGCCCTCTTGCCCAGTACCTGGCTGCTTCAGGCATTGGCCGACTAGGACTTGTGGATCACGATGTTGTTGAATTGAGCAATCTACACAGACAGGTTTTGCATTCAGAGAACAAGCAAGGTATATCTAAATCTGTGTCTGCCGCATCAGCACTAAAACTATTGAATTCCTCTGTAGAATACATTCCTTACCATATGACTTTAAATTCCCAGTCTGCACTAGAGCTTGTTAAACAGTATGACATTATTGCTGATTGTTCAGATAATGTGCCCACCAGGTATCTCATCAATGACGCGTGTGTTCTAATGGGCAAGCCACTAGTCTCCGCCAGTGCTCTTAGACTCGAGGGACAGCTCACAGTGTATAATTATAATGGAGGTCCTTGCTACCGATGCATTTTTCCAAAACCACCTCCAGCTGAGACAGTGACTAATTGTGCAGATGGTGGAGTCCTTGGGGTCGTCCCTGGAATTCTGGGCCTGATGCAGGCTCTGGAAATAATAAAGATGCTTTCGGGAATGGGCTCCTCCTTCAGCCAGGTTTTGATGATGTTTGATGCTGTCGATGGGCGATTTCGTAATATCAAGATGCGTCCTAAGAAAAGTGACTGTGCTGTCTGTGGAGAGAATCCATCTGTGCAAGTTCTACAAGATTATGAGGCATTTTGTGGCTCATCGGCATCCGATAAGTGCAGATCTTTGTGTTTGCTGTCCCCACAAGAGAGAATATCACCACAAGAATACAAGGAGATAATGGACGACCAGGTCGCTCACTTACTTTTGGACGTTCGGCCACAAACTGAGGTGGACATCTGCCACCTCCCTAATTCAGTCCACATTCCCTTGAGAAAGTTGGAAGAAAAAAATAATCAATATGTCCATCTTCTAAGGCAAGCAATGAAACAACAGAAAGAGTTGGCCAATGGAGTAGAACCTTTTCCAGTGTATGTTATTTGCAAATTGGGGAATGATTCGCAGAAAGCAGTTAAAATTCTGGAGGAATTCTCTGGAAATGAGCTGGATTTCTTGATCGCAAAAGACATAATTGGTGGATTAATGGCTTGGGCAAATAAAGTAGATGCAACATTTCCTCAATATTGATAATCTTAGAAAATCGTGTCTGTATCCTGCAAAATGAGACTGGGAAAAGAAAAATGCTGCTAAATATTGTTTTCCTGAAGATTAATTTTGTTGTCTGTATTCTGATACTGTCTACTTGAACACGTTTTAGGATGGGTTTTTAATCTACATTTTGCATTCATTTTATTGATTACAATTCTATTGTTACTATGTTGACATCCTTTAAATCAGTTGTCTTCAAAAGTTTTCAGATCAAATCCAGCGCTTTGTAAAATCATTTGGTCAGGGCCCCCAAGATTTCACACTATTTTCTTCCATTCATTATGCGCAATATTCATAATTACTTTTCAATGTATCACAATAAATATATGCTTTAAAACCTTACAAGCGTACCCAACGGTTCAAGTGGTTTGTGATTCAAAGTCCAAACACTGTTTTTGTATTTTTTGTTTATGATAAATCTGTTATGTGAAATAAAAATTAGTAGCTAAACCAAAACTTCTAATGGTCGTTTGATTGGTAAATGGGAATACAGGAAATAACCAGCGGCCAGAGCTTATTAGGAGCAGTTAAATTTGTTTAGAATAGGTGCATAAAAAGTAACTTCCTAAGAAAGCTTCAATAAAATATAATATATGGAAGACCCACGTTTATCCAACCTTATTGGCTAATCTTATCTTCTTTTTTAGTTCTCTTTTGTTCAGTACCAACTCGTTAACTTTGACTCGTGGTCTATCATAAATACCTACCTCAACTTGGACTGAACACTATCTACTTCCTTTAAGAAGATGTGGGTTAGTTCTCATTCTTGAGAAACATTTGAAAAAGAAACTGGGCCAGATGGTGTATTTCGTAGCACAATATTCATAGATATTTTCTAAAATACCAGAACTTTTGAAGACGCAGTAATGCATTTTGAAATAACTTTGTGGTTTGCCAGGCAAGCTTTTCCCCTGATGTTTTTGGGGCTTGTTTTTATTAGAAAATAGTGACAAACAGTGAATTTTCAGCAATTTCCTGAAATGCGATAAATGACTATAATGTGTCTGAAACAGTTAAAAAAAGCAGATTGTGCAATTTCACATAGTCTATCTTTTTTTAAAAATGTTATTTAAAAAATATATATATATATATATGAAATCTTTCTTTGCTTCATTTGTCCATCCTGCCCTTTCCAAATAGATTCTAAGACGTGTGTTGAGACTGAGTCAACTTGGAAGGACATGGAGCAAAATTGGAAAGTTATAGAAATCTTTCAATTGCAGACCACAAACAGTTGAGGTGGACAAATCCTACAGGCTTGAATAGCGAATCTCATGGACGTCATTTAGGGGCCGCAGTTGCGTCCCCTGGCTTACTCCCTGAGACCCTAGCCACTGCCTTTGCAGCCCCAAAAAACAGGGGCGGCTTCGTCCTCCTACGTTTCAGCTTGTTTTTAATTACCCTAACAGTGAATATTTGTATATTGGTGGAGCACGTCCATGGCCATCCGATTGCGAGAGGTCACAGATATGGTTAACAATATCTGAGAAGCATTCATGCTAGTGTAGCAGCTAGCAGAACGCTAAAATGCGTGCAATACATGCTTTGGATTAATTATATTAGAGTATTACTTTGGATTTGGCCAATACCGCACGGAAGTCCATGAGAGAACCCTGATGAAGGGTTATCCGGAAATGCATTGGGTTTTGGATATGACTGTTTAAATAAGATTTGCGCATAGTCAGTCTTTTGCCTGTTCAAATGTGGAGCAACATTTTGTTCAAACTACTGACATCAGTGCCTTCAATAAAGCATTTGAAGTGCTGATGAATATCAATTTTGATTCAATGAACAGTTTAATTATTATTGTTTTGTTATATATTAAAGCCCGAGAGCTAGAAAGCTGTGGACTTTAGGACTGGTCCTCCGTTTGGTGTCCAGCTATTTACCATTGCTCAACACAAGCACTGGGCAGAGCTCGTACTATTGTTGCACACTAAAGATTGGTTGAAGGCTGCCAGAGGCCCCAACCCGCACCAGATTCCTGCAGCATCCAGCTGGGGTGGGACCCGGTCCCCCCGGCATTCCACCAGAGGCGGGGGAGGCGTAGCCAGCCCTCCCAACGCCACTAAGGCTCCCTTGCACTCCCGCAGCGCGGGCCCACTGCGCCTGGAAGGGGCTGGGCTGGGCTGGGCCACCCCTCCAAGCCCTTGAATCTGAAGGTACTGTACTATTTTATACATGTCCTGGAACTGTGCTTGTTGCTTCGTGACTTTTTAGCTGGGGATCTCAATATAATCTACCTAATCAGTCATGGAGAAGAGGAAAGCGACTGAAAGTGGTTCCGGGGAGACACGCCCAAAACTTAAAAAAACAAAGAAGTGCCTGAAGCACGTGGGGGGAACTGTGTTCTTGATAGAATAGACAATCTTGTGTCTGAATGTGTGGAAATATCGGAGTCCCCAGTCAATCCTAGCGCTAGCAGCCCTAAGTCCTTACTGGCATCGGTAAATACCAGACCACCCAAACACATTCTCCATATTCCTCACATCTTCAAAAAACATACTAGATGTGTGGCAGGGCCAGTGTCACCTAAATCGTAAACTAGCAAAAAGGCTTGGCCAGAAAGTCCAGCCACCACAAAGTCACGCGACCAGATAGGTTTAGTTGCCATCTGTAGCAACAGATTCGCACCCCTTACAGCCCTGGCAGATAATCTCCAAGATGACGAGGTAGGCTGGACTGCAGTGGGTGAAAGTATAGGAGCGAAGGCGGGGTTGGGGGCCGAATATGGGCCCGAACACACTGACCAGAGGGAGCCAGTTATGCTAGATAATGTATTATCAATCATCAGCAATCTAAGAGCAGAAGTAGCCTCCTTGAATCTATTAATCCTTGGGTTGAAAGACCAGGTCAGCCTTCTCTTGGCCAAGAATGGGAACCCTTCCATTATACCACCTGTCGCAGCCCCTCAGCCTGTCAAACTTAGAGAGGCAGACTCAGTCCTGCCTCTAGTAGGAC
The DNA here is from genome assembly GCA_963921515.1 of Calotriton arnoldi. NCBI lineage: Eukaryota > Metazoa > Chordata > Amphibia > Caudata > Salamandridae > Calotriton > Calotriton arnoldi. The sequence continues at coordinate 924,001 of CAWUFW010004703.1, forward strand.
CTCCCCAGTGCTCGACCAGATCTAGCAGCATAGTCTACAGGCACAATAAGAGCGAGCTAAGGAGTAATAAGCTTCTGGATAGTCGGGGGGCATATTTAATACAACCAAACGGTTTCCTGGCTGGGGCGGGAAGCCTTGAATGATACCCAGCCCAGGTGCAATCGCAATAATACTCTAGCAAGTGAGGAGAATAAAGCCCCTCATAACCCTAATAGGATATATATGACAAATGTCCCGAAAAGCAACACCACCCAGAAGTGGGAAGGCGAAGATTCACTCAAGAACAAAGTAAATACACTGGATTAGGCACACCAGAGGCTGTAGGTCAATAATTAGGGATGACATCTTACGAGTAAGAAGGTTAACCCCCCCCCCCTCTCAGCCCCAGTGACTGTATTGAATTGATCTTGATGGAGGACCGGTTGGTCCATAATCTGATAGCCCTGGAAGCCAGAATGTGCCCCCCTGTGAATACCAGCATTCAGTTTAAGGACCAACTCTCCTCTGCCCCCCTTCACTTTGCACAAGACTCGAGCCTGGCCACCACCGACTGACTAAATCGGACAATCCTAACTTCTGTCCTGAAGCATCCCGCAGCTTTGCCACCCACACTTGAGAAGATTCGTACATCTCTAAGCTGTGTAAGTTCAGGATCGCCCTGGGGCTCACTTTCGTCTCCACCTAGGGCACAGCCAGTGGGGGGTATTTCGCCTCCTGTAATTAGTATCCATCAGCTCCACCCAGAGCAGTTGATCTTGAGACCTAGCCCTTCCAACCCCCCAACGACCCAGGCCATGCGCCAGCTAAAGCTGGCATCTTGTAATGTGGCAGGGGTAAAGACTAAAATGACACTCCTGCATTGGACTCGCTTCATGGAAACCTTCGATATCTGTCTACTCCAGGAAACCTGGAGCACCACTCCATCTTATATGCCTGGGTTTCTAACATACGATCGCCCAGCCATTCAGAATAAAGTTGGTCGCCCTGCAGGGGGAGTACTAGTTTGGGTGAAGAAAGAGCTCAATTGCCAGATCCAATAGCTTCATTTTAATGACCCTGATATCCTGGGCATTCGTCTAAAGGGCAAAACAGGCAGTACCCTGGCCATCCTTAATGTCTATGCGAGAGCAACTAAGGGGGGCGGTAGATCAACCACCTTGCAAGATCTCGTGGAACTTCTTGAGACAAGAGACTCCTCGTACCCTCTGATCTTAGCGGGGGACTTTAATGTCACCTTTGAACCCCTGGGAAAGGAGGACAACAGTGAGGAAAAAGAGGAGGATGATTATTGGCTAGTCCCCCAACTTGACCTTCCTCCTATTCGGAAATGGACTCATGTTGCATTACAGCTAAAAGCCATTACATTGGGGTATGGACTGAGGGCTACAAATGGGCGCGGAGCAAGTCGGACGAAAAGGGTGCTAACACTTTTAATGGATCAAGGAAATTAGTTGCATAGACTACTTCCTTCGTGACCTAAGGCTTTGGCCTCTGCTTATAGATATGGTTGTGGGATCAAGTGTAGACAGCGACCATAAACCCTTAAGCATGAGTCTTACATCACCCTGGGAGGTGACTCCGGTTATGCCTAGATCTTTCAAAGTGACTAAAGAACTTCTTCCCTCGAATGACAACCGCCGCTTAAAGTGGCAAAAGGTGATCCTAGATGAGTCCAAGCTTCAGGCCCTTAATCACCAACTAGCTGGTCTGATGGATTTCAAAGCTATGCTTGGGGACCCAGATGGACAGCAGTCGGGCACCACCGCAGACTGCTTGGTTTAATCATGAGTGTAGGCAACTTAAACGACAACTAGCATCTGCCCTTAGATTCCACATGCCCAAGACAGTAAGTGATACAAGAAGGGCCTATAAAAAAGCCCAAGCTAGAGCAAAATCGGAGAGGGATGAGAATAGGTGGAGGGCAATCGGCGAGGCTTGTGCCACCAAAGACTCTAAACTGTTTTGGCAGATTGAATTGTGCGGGTACGTCCAGAGGCCCCCCCCCCCCCAAACCAGCCAGCCAGCAATATAGCAATCTCCGACTGGCAAGATCATTTTAAACTTTTGTATACCAACTCAGCGTCCTCAGATATAGACCCGTCCCAACTTGCCCTGCCCTTGACTTATAACAAGGAGCTTTTTACTAATGCCGAAATACTGACCTCTATTAATGCAATTCTTCAGGCAAAGGCCCCCGGACCTGATGGCATTCCCAGTGACGTATTTCTTTATGATAAGGAGAAATGGTCTGCCTATATCACAATCCTATCAAATGCTATCGCAGCAGGAGCTTCAGTTCCCCCGTGATGGAAAGGTGCTGAGGTGATGGAGTTTCGGCGTCTCCGAACCACGGCGGTGTAAGTGCGGAGGTCCGGCCAGCGGCCCTTGCAAAAGCACGGAAAAGCTAGAAGCTTATGTTGGTAGCTCCCCGCGGCTGAAACGCGGCATTTTGGATTTTGCCGCGAGAACGCTTTCCTGCCTGAACTGGCAGCTGGGCAGCAAGAGGTGCTGCTGATGGAAGTTAATGGCGGAGGCGGGTGAAGAGTGCAGCGGCCGAATTTCGCCGCAGCTGACAGCTTCTTTCTCCGGACCGGCATCATAGCAACAGGTGGCAGGCGTCTGAAGCGTGAATGGTGTCAGTGAGGATGCTGGCGATGCAGTGACCAGCGGACTGACGGGCGGCAACTGGGGCGGAATTGGAGCTCCACGGCCGGAGGAGGAGGGCGCGCACTTGTGGCAGCGGAGAGGGGGTGTATCACTGCTGCTGTTGAGTGGATTGTTGGGGAAACCCCAGCGGCATACTCCGGCTTTCCCTGGGCTGCGGCGCTGCCATAAGTTGAAACGCACCTGAGGCGAGCAGGTGAGCAGGGATCAGCAGCATCGACAAAAAGAGTCAGAGCATCGACAGAAAGAGTCAGAGACTCGGTAGTTTGAGGTGTTTGGAGCAGGGACGGCCGCACGAGGTGTTGATGTATAATTGTGCTTACTCCTGGTCCCCGCGATAAAAGCTTACCGGCACTCCCGCAGTGCGGGACGCGCGCGGGCAGCGCCTGGGCCCGTCTGCGGCCGAACGAGGCAGGGCCACCCCCTTTGCGCCAAGATACCAAGACAAACATCAATTCGCGAAATCTGGTAAGAGAAATCAAGGTTGTTCCCCTGTTATTGTAAACCATTATACTGACTAACGATGGGAAAAAGGAAATTGCCATTAAAGGGGAAAGTGCTCCCAAATAGTGCGCCAATTACCAAATACTTTAAAAATGCTGTGGGGCTTATTAATAGTGAAATTGTCCATGTCGAGGAGCAATTGGCAGCTACACAAACAGCTCTTGATGCTGCCCTAAAAGAATCTGCACTCGAAGGAGGGAAGGCCGCCGCCGCCATAAATGTGTCTAACCTGGGGAACACAGGGGAGGAAATTGAGCTGATAGTAGATAATATCTCTGCAAAAGAAACTGTACCTAAAGCGCCTAATCCATGCGTGTTAAATACATCTCTGGAGATCTCGGTTCCAACGGATGACACGCTTCCAACATCGCCCCCGGCAAAAAAAAAGAAGGAAGCCCTGCAAACTACAAATAATGTGGCGGAGCAGTTACTATCAAATGCCAAAATTAAATCAAAGCCCAAGCAAAAAAAAGGCGACAAAAACCCAGGGACCTTAAGGGGGGAGAATAACCCCACCAACCCAAAGTCACAAGACCTTGAGACACTATTTAAAAGACTTCATGGCAAATTGGACCGTATAGAAAGACGCCTAATGTCAGAGATTAAATTGTTACAGAAAGACATGGCCTTTCTAACGGAAATGGTTATCGAAATTTTACCTTCAAAATCTATGAACAAAGATACCAGTATTATCAAACCTACTAAGTCTATTCTTAGGCCGATGGAAGACGCTAGAGAAAACAGGGGCCAAACTATTAACCACCCTACTAATCAAAGTCAGGACACTTTTGCTGTAGAGGACGTATCGCCACTACAAACTTTACCTTGCTTAGTGCCATATAAAGCCGATATCCCACCCGCCATAAGGGAGCAGCAAAATATACAATCAACTAGGATAAATAGAACCAAAGAAGACAATAATAACATCCAGGGGACATTAAATCTTCCCCCACAGGCGACTCCATATGTTATTATCTTAAATAATGTTCCAAAAACAGTGGTAAATCAGAAGGAAACATATGAGTCCCTGAAAAATCAAGTAGTCCATTGGTTTTCTGTCAATGCGGATGTTGGGGTGAACATATTGCAAGAAGCCATCATTATGATAAGGAGAGTGAATTGGGTGGGCAAATCCAGAAAAACATCTCTGGGGGGATTGCATTGTTGTAAACTTTCGGGATTGTGAATTGGTGGGTGATTTGCTGAATGCTTTATCAAATGATGATATTGGGTACATTCCTGAAAATGCTAATCATATAATGGCTGTCCCACTGGGATATTTTTATAGGCCTAGTCATAGCAACGCCTATGTAAACATGAGTCAACGTCAACGCTTGCCACAATCCATACCACTGCACAATAGATATGCAGCATTAAGAAGATGCAGTGAAGTAGATTGACTCAGAAGGGGCTCGGCTAGGCTATCTGAAATGAAAACGGATTATATCATTAAAAAGAGTGTGGAAGCCGCAGATGTTAATATGATTTCACAAAGGGAGGCAAATTTTGTGGATGGTACCCTGGATAGTTGCGAGGGTGATATTGATATATCTAATTTTGTGATGACTGTAGAATCTGACGATTTAATAGTACCATCGCAAAAAGGTAATCTGGATAAACATATGAATTGCAATATTGATCATATTCCCACTTGTAACACAAGTAAAGCTATTCCGGCCATTTACCAAAGTGAATCCCTAAACCTTATGACATGGAATGTCGCAGGGATCAAAAATAAAATTAATGATGAGGCTTGGCTGAAAACGTTAGATGGGTGTGCGCTAGCTCTACTTCAAGAAACATGGTCTACGGAACCTTTTTTATAAATGGTTATCAAACTGTTTGTACAAACGCCATTCCATCTAGGGTGGGACGAGCTAAAGGAGGTTTAGCTACTTTAATTGCTACCACATCGCCCATGAAATTAATGAAAATACATTTATCATCAGAATATTATCAGTTTTTGTTGCTACAATCAGAAGGAAAGCAGGTTGTCATTGTAATACATTTTTATAATAATATATTTGATAAATCAAAGAGTAAAGTAATTGGGCTACTTGAAAAAGATTTGGATTATTTCCTTGAGGGGGTAGGTGGTGACTATGCATTAATATGGGCAGGGGATTTTAACTGTGTTAAATGTACCTATGAAGCGGGGAGCCCTGCGGATATTGTGACCACCGAGGAGACAGGATACCCCACTTCTCCCATGATCTAAATGGGGAATCCATTAATAATGTGGTGCATAAATATGATTTGGTGATCTTGGATCCCACCCCTGTGGGAGGGGAAACTAACCTACCAACATTTGTAGGAGCAAGGTCATCCTCAAATATAGACCACTTTATTGTTTCAGCAAACCTTAGCGAACTGGTGGAAAATGTATTGATTAACACCAGTTTATTTAGCGACCATCATCCCTTAACAGTATCATTAAGACTAAAATTGACCCAAAAAGAACAGGGTAAGAGATTGGAAAATGATATTAAAATGCAGGGGAACAACGGAGTGTCAATAAAATGGTCAGGTTTAAACCCGGTCATATTCATGTCAAAACTTAAGGAAAAAATACAAGATGATATAGAAATTTGTCTGGATAGTTCTGCCCTGAGCCAGGAGATTATAACTGCTTTTAATAAAATTATATTTGAAATTGCTGGCGATCTAAGTAGTAAAAGACAGTATAAGGCGCGTGATTCTAATCCTAGATGGTTTAATCATGAATGTTCTAAGCTGAACGGGGATTTGAAATTGGCTTTAAAGCAAATACCTAGAGATAGTGCAAGGATTTGTACTCTGCGGAAATTATACAAAAATACCCTGAAAGAAAGAAAAAGGGAGATCCGCGAAGGGGCGTGGGAGAAACTAATCCAGGCTGCAGAATTGAAAGACTCAGCCCTTTTTTGGAAAACAGTTAATCACCCCTTTTTCAAAGATAATACAACAGTAAATATTGATACTGTGGTACCCCCAGAAGACTGGGTTGCCCATTTTGAAGGCATTTTTAACCCAGATGGTGCAAAAATAACTGAGAATATAAAAGGAAATTTTATAATGGTAGAACCCGTCAATTCTTTACCAATATCGGCAGAAGAGATTAAATTAGCTCTACAAAAATGTGCGAATGGTAAGGCCCGGACGGGGTACCAATAGATGTTTTTAAGCAGGATATGGATATCTGGATACCCATTTTAACGAATGTTTTTAATGCCACTATTGGGGGCTTTTTACCAGCTACCTGGGTTGAAAGTATCATCGTACCGATTTTTAAAAAGGGTGATAGAGGAAAGCCAAATTGCTACCGCCCAATATCTCTTCTTGACTCCACGTCAAAATTGATGGGCCGTATAATGCTGGAAAGACTTGAAATTTGGGCCAACGAGGAAAAAATACTAACCGATGTACAGTATGGTTTCAGAAGAGGAATTGGGACGGTAGAGCAGTGTTTAAACTTAGAGTTGATAATAGGGAAGTATACTTTAGCAAAGGAAGGGGCGCTACACCTCTGTTTCGCTGACCTTACTAGTGCCTTTGATTTAGTCAATCACAGCAAACTATGGCAAACACTGAAAGGGTTAGGGGCCCCCATTGATATAATTACATACCTATCACAGATCTATACCCATTTAACATCTAGGGTACGGTTCGGAAAGAGGGGGGAATGTACACCTGACTTCAGTGTAAGGAGCGGCATCAGACAGGGTTGTGTATTAGCGCCCCTTCTTTTCTCTCTATATGTTAACAATGTAGACCCCTTTTTACAAAATCTTAGTGTTGATGCTCCGAAAGTTGGGACTCGTTCTACCCCCGTACTGCTTTATGCAGACGACGCTGTCCTTATATCAAGGACAGCGAACGGCCTACAAAATCTTATAGAAAACTTTACCCTATACATGACAAAGAAAGATTTGAAATTAAATTTAAAGAAAACTTTTGTAATGACATGTGGGGGCAAAAAGCCTAAAAACAAACAACATCATGTAGGTGGAGTTTTAATTAACAGAGTCTCATCTTTCTCTTATTTGGGGTTGCTTTTTAATAAGAATGGTACATGGAACTCCCATATTGAATTATGTAATATGAAATTTTTAAGATCAATAGAGAGCATTTTTAGATTTTCGGCGAAGATGGGTAATAAGCCCATCCGTGAAATCTTAGCACTCTATCGGAGCAAATGTATTTCAGGGGCCTGTTATGGAGCTGCTATTTGGGGTAGGTCTAACATCACCTCCCTACAGACCCAAGAAAATAAATTCTTAAAGAGATTATTGGCAGTCCCCAATGGGACCGCAAACTACACAATTCATAAAGAACTATCAGCTCTGTATATTAGTGATACAATAAATGTTGCAGGTCTTACCTTTTGGTACGGCATTTGGTCTAAGGACGAAACAAAATTCACAAAAGAATTAATTATGGACTGCCTAGCACTCGATCAGAGTAGGAAGATTCCATGGCTGGAGCATATTCACAATATTTTAAAACTTTGCAAACCTGACATGGATAGAAGAGACCCCCTTCTATACAGGAGCTTAGTAAACAGGAACTTAAGCACAAATATTTAAAAATAATGGAAAATGAAAGAGAACGGTCTGTCAGTCAAAAATACACTGTCATGTCATATTGTGAACGACCGCTTGTGAGAGGCCTACAGCCGTACTTAATATTGGTGAAAAACGTACAACAGAGATTTTACCTTACAAGGCTAAGGATGGGTACGTTACACCACCTAGTTGCTTTCCTAGAGTGGAAAAATGGTGTCAGAAACTTCCGAATTGCCCATGTGATGGAAAATCTATGCAATCCACGATGCACTTTATTCTCTTTTGTAGTTTTTATAAGGATATCCGGAAATCAGTTTTAAAACCTCTTTTTTTATCAAACATGCTTTTTAATTATAAATATGCATTCAACCTTGTATGTAGTCTAGAAAATGTGAAAATTATAAGTACTGTTATTCGTTTTATACAACTTGCAGTTAGGAAACGAAAAGATTATTCACATCTAGATGCACTGATATATGAAAATTTAGATGATTATTTTTAATACCGTTCTTTTTTAAGTATGTACTGCTTGCCAAGATGTTCACTTTGTATTCTAGGTTTTACTATGTACTTCTTGCACTAGCACTTTATTTCCCACGATCGAATGTATTTATTCTTGATCAGTTTGTAAATCCTTAGTCCTTTCAGATCACCAAGAATGATTAATGATGGTCTTATGGATTTCAAAAATATTCCAAAAAATAATTTATAAATGTATTTTAAATCTTTTTAAATGACCCAGAACGACAATGTACATTTAGGAATGTTTTTATAGTATGCTTTTATGGTGAGATTTGTTACACCGAATAAAGCTGATTTTGATTTGATTTGATACCAATCTTCAAAAATGGCAATGGATCATCTCCAAGTAACTATAGACGGATAAGCCTTATTGATTCTATTCAGAAAGTGGTTAGTCGAGCACTACTGAATAAGATACAGATCTGGATTAATGAGAACAACATCCTTTCCCCCTTTCAAGCTGGCTTCAGAGCCAAAACGGGAACAATTGATCAGGTTTTCCGCTTAACTCTCGTGGAAGACCATGGTCATTGGCCGGGGAAGCCTATACGTGGCCTTCATTGACCTCAAAACAGCGTTTGATCTGGTCCCCAGACATGAATTGTGGCAATGTCTAGGCGACATGGGGATGCCACTGGAGATATTGTCCATGATAATTTGCCTCCACGAAGCAAATTATGTAAAAGTCCACTGGGGCAACAAAGGGCAGCTCACAAACTCCATAGCCGTTAATAGGGGCGTCCGTCAAGGATGCATGCTAGCCCCTACACTTTTTAAAATTATATATGAATAGTGTAGTTCAATTCTTGCAGCAGGATCCTTCAGATGCCCCATTGCTGGGGGGTGACAGAATTGTGACACTCCTGTTTGCGGATGATACCCTGCTGGTGTCTAAAACACCTGGGGGTTTACAGAAACTACTCTCTTGCGTCAAGGACTTCTGCGACATGCGTGGTCTCGATCAACAACTCTAAAACTAAGTTTCTAATGATCAACCCTCATAAATCTTACAAGGGCAGACCTTCCTTGGGTGGGACCTTGCTGGAGAGGGCAACCACCTTCGAATATTTGGGAATTACTCTTTCTGAAATCATGTCATGGAAGCCCCAAGTGGCTGAGTCCACTCTGAAACTTTCTCAAATAGCGGGGGCTATAAGTAAAGAGCAGTGCTCCTCCCATAGTAAATCAGTGGCGGCACCTCTACAGCTCTATGAAATGAAAGCGGCGAGCGCCGCGCTTTACGGAGCTGGGCTGTGAGGCTTCGACAGGATGGATGATCTTTATAGGGCAGAGAACAAATTCATAAGGAACTTATTTCAACTTATTCAGAGTACCCCCTCTTCATCCCTTAAGGCTAGACTTGGGAAAGAAATCAATTGTTGATAAGGCAAAGCTCCGCCCTGTTATTCTGGCGGAGAATATGGACAACCCCTGAGATAAGCTCCTAGGCCAAGTCTATGGAAGAAGTTATTTCCCTAGATAAACAGAACAAACTAGGGTGGCTAAAGAACTTAAAGCATGTGTTAGCTGATATAGGGCTTGGGGATCAATGGGAGAATAGGTACCCTGCGTCATTCCCTTCTAAAAATCAGATAAAACTGCACTATTGAGGTTGAATTTCCCAGCAAGCCGCTGTTAGGACTAGTGATGGCCGGTTATGCAACGAATTTACAGACTTTAAGTCTGACACCCTCCTAGAACCCTTTTTAGACATTATTAAAACCCCACTAGATAGGAAGCTGTACATGGAGTTCAGGTTCGGCACGCTTCCACTCAGCGCTCATACTTGTTTATGGCACAACACCAGCGTATCTACACTGTCCTGTCCATTCTGCACTGCATCTCCCGAATCCCCAGGGCATATCTTCTTTGCCTGCCCTGCCTGCTCGCCCCAGGTCTAAGTGGCTTACACCCCTATGCAAACAATTGGGGACTCAAGTCCACACTGAAGCCCTGTGCATATTAAGAGTGGACTCTCGACAAGTCATAGCTTGCTCAGTTGCAAAATGTTTGGGCCACATTGTATAAACCTACTGCATGAAGTAGCGGTACAGTATTTCTCGTTGGAACTGTACATGTTTGCGATGCTGGCTATCATACAGTTCTGAGGCTTAACGAGTAACATGGATAACTTGATTTTTAAGTGCGTCGTCCATGTGATTTGTGGAGAACTTGCTAGAGGGCCTTCGAATTGTAAATAATATTCAAATTTTAATTGGTCCCTTGCACAAGCCCCGTTTTTACAATTTTATCTTTTTTTACTTTTTTTTTTTTTAATTGTATGAAATCAATTAGGAAATGTATTTAATGAACTTGCAATTGCACTTTATGTCCATCCAATCGTGGGATTTGGAGTGTATGAGTGGATGTGCGCATTGTACTTTTATGGTCTGTGACCGAATAAAGTTTATGATGACGGATATTATTCATTAATAGTTTAAGAAAAACTGGAGCATCAAGTAAGTTTAAAATATTTTTGAATGTAGTGTGCATGCTTGCGGGTGAGAGTGTGTTTATTTGAGAGAGGGAGTGTTTGTGTGAGAATATGTGTACGTGAGCGTGTGTGTGTGAGTGAAAGTAACAGTCCGTGAGAGGAGTGGCAATAAATGAGATTAAATGTCAGTAAGTGGTTGAGTGAGTCGGTGAGTGAGAATTATGAAGTGAAAGTAAGAGTGAGTACAAGTCAGTGTGAGTAGATGTGAAATATTCAGTGTAAGAATGAGTGACAAATGTGTGAGTGAGTGCAAGACTGCACACAAGAGAGTGAGAATGAATGAGTGCAAGGGGGCGGAAATGATTGATTAAGAGGGAGTAGGTGAGAATAAGTGTGAGTTAGTGAATGTAAATCAGCATGGTTGAGAATGTGGTGTTATGCTTGCGAGTCTGCTTCTGGCCCTGGCAAAATACTGGTGTTGGCATGCTGGAGGCAATTATTTACAGACCTCGACCGGGAATAGGACATCCATGGAAAAAGGCTGGCACAGGCATACTAGCAGTAATTCTTGGTCTGGGACAACCATGGCTAAAATCTAGTGGTAGCAAGTTGGACGCGATTCTTGGCATAAAGGATGAAAGCTGTGGCACAGAGGAGGGGGACAAACATGACGAAATGCTGGCCCTATCATACAAAAGGTAAAGTTTGACATAATGGTCACCCATGGTGCATGCATAACATGAATAGCAAAATGTTAGGAGTGGCATATTTATTATATTTAATTGTTGGCATAAGCGGACACAAACGGGAAAATGCTGACCTTGGCACAATGGAGGTTATTTTTGTTTATATGGAGGCTCCAATAGCACATTTTGAAAAAAGAAAAGGGGGTCAACTCCTGTGGAACAGCAGGTTTCATTTGCTTGATACACCATGAAGGGTCTTATATATTTAACGAGTGCCCTTTCGTTGCCCATGGCTTTTTAACAGATTGTTTGTGAAACGTTTGCTGTAAAATACACTATATGACCCAATTGTTTTCAAAAGTTTCATGTGAAGAGTATCCCTTACCCTTCGAACCCATTCAGAAAGAGCTCTGGTTCATTTGCTTTGCTCAGTACAATTTAGGGCAAGTATTGTATTACACCTCATCATTTTCAAAGATTATAGCAGCACCCTAAGATAGGTGTATCCCATAGAGGCGTTTGTGTTGTATTTTTATATTAATGACAGTTATAATGTAACTTCAGTGATGTCAAAGGAATATCATCCAGGTTAAGGTCAAGCAACATCACTTCCTGGGAAGAATCGGGGGTCAAAGGTCATATGATTTCCCTTCCTTTGTTGTGAATAAGGTCAAATGGTATGTGATGTTACTTCCGCTACCCTTGACATTTTGGTGAATCAATGTTCATGGCAAATCTACTGCTCACTATAACCAAGCTTACAGGGCCAGAGAGAGTATACCTATATGATATGCTAAGGCCAAAGAGAGCATTAGTGTTAATATCTGATTAAGCATCAATTTAAATGATGAAACGCCTCTACTTAAGTGAGCCAATAACTGTTGCAGAAGTAAGTGACTTCAGGTAGAAAAGTACCAAAATCTGCATAAATCCTCTTGAGCTCATCCGGAAGTATCCCTCAAATATCAGCTTTAAATATACTTCGGAAATGTAACCGTTCTGTCTGAATTATATGCCTGTCAGTTTCTGAAAATGGAGACATTCCACCATGAATCATAAAATGTTCAATTTGGATAAATATGCTTAATTGACACAGAAAAAAACAATGCAATTGTCAGGAGAAAAAAAAGGCTCCAAAATGCTAGATTTTCAATTTTAGCAAATACGTTCGGCCACTAAACTCGAGCTTGTCATTTTCAACAAGCACTCTTATGTATTACTGTAGTAGAGAAAGATTCTGCTTTTCATGCCAATTTATCATCATTTCAGTAACCAATACCAGGGATGCCGTTAATGTGGCAGGGATTTTTACCACCACTGTTGGAGGCACAGCTAGAATTTAATGCTCGTTCAGATTCAAGACTGACATTACTAATTCTGCCCCATACCAACAGCCTTACAATATGGGATCTTGAAATTTGACTGACTGCCCACCTGCTACTAATTCAGTCACCGATCAGATGTGTTTGATACTAGACCATAATTGGCTTCCGGTATCGCACTTGACATGGGGGGCCACTATTCAGATATGTAATTCACTGCTCCTCAGCCTTACCAACCTTTCAGAAAAGGCTTATTGTATAATAAAATTCAAATTGTGTTAGGAGCAATGCAAGTCTGACACTGTTGCTGCCTAAAATTGTATAGGCACCTCAATGACAACTTTAAGCGTTTCGTTTCCATGCTTTTCATCGCTGGACTGATTTACTTCATTAACGCAAGCAAAAGCAGTCAGTATCTGGTCACTGACAGCTGGCCTTCCAAGGTTCCAGACTTACAGAATTTCAAAAACTTCAAAGGGACACTGGGTCAGATGTATAAACATTAGTTGTACTGATTTCCTAATTGAGATTCTCTCTGAATCACAGGAAATGGGTATTCCTAATGTATGAAACTCATTAAGTTTCATTAAGGGATTCCTTGTGGGTCGCAAATCTGCATATCTGCGATTGCTTTTTAATAAAGCAATCTTTTTATTTTTAATTTTTAAATTCAGCCCATTTGAAATGAAAATGAAATACCAGCATTTGTAAAGCGCACAGCTACCTCCGGAGAGGTGTCCCGGCGCTGGGGGCCCTCGGGAAGATTAAGCTAGCTATTGCCCAGAGTCACTTGGTGCTGGGCTAAACTGCTGCCGGCACCGGGGATCGAACCGTGAACCCCGTGGACCGGAGTCAGGCACCCTGGCCGCTGCGCCACACCTCTTCCACGGGAATTGTTTAAAAAAATGAAACCTTGCAGTTAAATTTTTTAAGAGGAGACAGTGGTCCGTGGGACTACTGTCTGCTCTTGAAAATATTATTTAAATTCCCAAAGGGGAAGGGGTCCCATGGGGACCCCTTGTTGCAACCAGTTTTAAACTGGTGGTAAAGTATTACTGGTTTTGCGACCGGAATTCAGCCGCTAAACAGTAATACATACCGTACTTATTCGGTATTTGTAAGTGATGCCCTAAATACGCCCCTTCCAAATACCGAATCATAAATGCAAAATGCGATTCGGTAACAAGTTATCGAATTGCATTTTGTACATTTGTAAGAGCATATTTCCGGTCGCAAATGGCCAAATTCTGCGAATTGGCCTGTTTACGACCAGAAAAATAACCAATAAGAAGGGGGACCCCTGACTGCAAATGATAGGCAGGTGAAGCAGGGGAAAACAACCAAACTACTACTAAAGAAATCAACCTGCCTATATATTGAATATGTATAGTGCCCAAATAGGGTCAAACAATATTAGACAACACTGGGCTAACAGTAAGACATAATCATAATAATTCCAAGGATAACATAGTTACAAAATTTCAATTTTTTAATTATTATTATTGTCATTCTTGTATTTCATTAAATTTTATCAAAGTTCACAGAGTGAAAGACCTAAATAGATGAATAATACATAGTAAGCATATATACAAAAGTCCCACACAGAGCATTCAATCAAACAACACTCGTTCAAAGTTCCAAAGTTGCATACACATTCATTCATCACTCTCAATCAACAGCATTCTAACAATCATACATATTGCTCAAACAATAAAAAGTGCTATACATCCAGATGATGTAATAAATATCGAAGGCTCTCGTGTATCCTCCCAATAGTGGATAGAGGCTGGATCCAAATACACGAGGTAATTCAACGCCAACGCGTGTTTCGGTGTCAGGCCCAGGGGGGGCTACATCTTCATCAGGGCGGTAAATATATAGAGAGTGTGGGACACACAAGCAAAACCTTTGTTCAAGTCGTCCACTCAAGGTTTTTAAAGAAACATACACTATTGAGACCAGCTCAACAGGAAGATATCCAAGAGCATGTATAAAGGGCAGGCTCCAGACGTCTCATATGATATCAGACTCAGGAAGGAGCAAGTGAGTAGGGAGGTCATCAATCAATATGCTGTCGTGCGCGTATTAAATAATCCAATAAGGCTCAACAATCCCAGGATATGTTTCAAGCAGCGCCGTAGATGGGGGTCCTCCGGCGGCAAACGGGGCGGTAAGCTCCCGAATCGCATTCCCTACTCACTTGCTCTTTCCGGAGTCTGATATCATATGAGACGTCTGGAGCCTGCCCTTTATACATGCTCTTGGATATCTTCCTGTTGAGCTGGTCTCAATAGTGTATGTTTCTTTAAAAACCTTGAGTGGACGACTTGAACAAAGGTTTTGCTTGTGTGTCCCACACTCTCTATATATTTACCGCCCTGATGAAGGTGTAGCCCCCCGTGGGCCTGACACCGAAACGCGCGTTGGCATTGAATTACCTCGTGTATTTGGATCCAGCCTCTATCCACTATTGGGAGGATACATGAGAGCCTTCGATATTTATTACATCATCTGGCTGTATAGCACTTTTTATTGTTTGAGCAATATGTATGATTGTTAGAATACTGTTGATTGAGAGTGATGAATGAATGTGTATGCAACTTTGGAACTTTGAACGAGTGTTGTTTGATTGAATGCTCTGTGTGGGACTTTTGTATATATGCTTACTATGTATTCATCTATTTATGTCTTTCACTCTGTGAACTTTGATAAAATTTAATGAAATACAAGAATGACAATAATAATAATAAAAAAATAGAAATTTTGTAACTGTTATCCTTGGAATTATTATGATTGTCTTACTGTTAGCCCAGTTTTGTCTAATATTGTTTGACCCGATTTGGGCACTATACATATTCAATATATAGGCAGGTTGATTTCTTTAGTAGTAGTTACGACCAGAAAAATGCTCTGTACATCTGGCCCACTGTTCTTGGCAAACTTGCAAAGCCAGGTCAGCAATATTGGGCCCAGTGGCCAATCAGTATGGTCCAAAAAATAGGAATGATAATTTTTGAGTGGTTGTTTCATGGACATCCAGTTCGGTTGGAATAAACAGCAGGTTGTTATAGCAATTCTCAATGACCACCTTTCAACCAATCAGAATTGGCCACTATGTGTAGACCATTTAGATTTGAACTGAGACACTGCACCCTACTATGTAGGGCAATGATACTGCTGTGGGTCTGTCTTCCACTGCATGATTCAGCCTACTATTTGTCTGCCATTTTCCTGTTAGTGGATGCAAATCACAGATCTGTCTGCTCTAACTGGGGCTCATGTCTTGAATCTCTGTACATCAAAATGGGTCTTGCTCTCAGACCTACTACTAAATCTGTCTTTCTGTGGTCATTTGTGCCGGTACACCAAAACACAAGTCTGGAGGAGAATGTTCAGACTTATTCCATAGTAAAGAGACAGATTTTGAGAGCTTTCCTAAAGGGCTGGTGCCGGTCTATAGAGTGGATGTGTCTGAGGATACCTGAACATAGTGTAATGTTTTTCCTCTGGAGAATTGCTGTCCTATTATGCCATGCTGATGGTGAGGGACATAGAGCAGTTGTTGAACAGTATGTGATATTTAACAAGCTAGGAGTGTAGTAATTCATCCCCAGGCCATGTATGGCTATATTTGTAATGCTAAGTGCCAGATGTAGCATGTAAGTGGTAGCTGATGGAAGGCGCATCATACTGAAGTGATGTGTTCAATGGTTCTAATTTGTAAGAGTTATTGAGTCGTTAGCCTAGCCAAGTCTTGGTTCCTAACTTGTAGATCGTGACTCACTTTAAAGCCTTGTGGATGCACTCTGACCCTTTAGAGACACTTCCCACCCTCCCTGTGGAGCTAGGACAGGAGACAAAAAATATCTTCCAAAGGGGCGATATGCAAATAAAAAGTAGGAGAAATATTCATGGGTAATATTGGCAGACTAACAAAATGATAGGTGAAAACTAAGAAAGAGACTGGAGTGAAATCCTCACAATACAATCCTATACAAGAAGCACACTGGTGGATCTCACTTAGGATTCAAACCCCCTTGCATCTCTATGCCCTATTATTTAAGATTGTTATCAAACCCAGTGGAGTCCTTGAAACATACAATTCATATAACTGATCATTTATTGGACACCATAAATGTCTCAGTGTGGCGATTTATGCTGTCCATAAGCAGTTGAAAAGACTTCAAACCCAGTGCCTAGTGGTCGTTTATAACCCCGCTTCCATTATCCCCAGCTGAAAATACCAAGCTCCTCATTCTGGGATGCTTTTCTTTTCATCTGGTGGCTTTAGGATGTTGCTGGCCATCTCACACTGTGGATATATTGATTACACTTACATTTACTTTGCTGGTAAGGGCCATTTTTAATAGGATCTTTCACCTCTATGTCCAGGGATTCTTATGCCTTCTTGGTATGATAAACAAACTTTATCAAAATCCCTTTTGTGACCTTTGATTGCTGTGACCCCAGCCATAACGTTGCATTCATGTTAGGCGCCTCGGAGACCAGTCTGCCTGGGGATGAGCCATTTTCCTGACAAAGATGAGTGTCTAGGAAAGTTCTTGGAGGTAGGCACTGGGACCCTCCGAGTTTGTTTCCTTTTCTACTTATTTAATCTCTCAAAGGGACCAAGTTTGTAGATATGTCAAGTTTGAAGGCAACAAATTAGTTAACGAGCAAATCTGTTCATAGCAGATAGCCATGTGTAGTCATCTGTCATGCCCTTTCCAATATGCCAATGTGTTGCCACAGTCCGTCACGTCACTCCTAGCTGATTGTGCCTGCTTCATGTCTTTTTGCATCTTGTGTGATGGGTATTAGCAGCCTTTTACAGAGGGCAAACCGTATCAGAGAAGCCAGAATGTTGGGAGAAGGGGGTCTTGCATCCAGAGATTAATGTCCTGATAGTGTACGATTATGAAATACAGCAATAAACTGTATAGCAGCATGTTTGTGTTTATGTAGATTCATTTTGTCAAAGTAAGCAAAGACAACCAATTTGCGAAGGAATCATTTGAAAACCAGCACAAAGTTTGGTTGATTGTTACACTTTTATTTCACTGCAGCACAGAACCATAATTCACTATTGAAATATGCATCATCTTCCCCTCTCTAGAAGCGTACACTTGTCTGACGGTGTTAGCTGTTTGCCAAAATAGGTAGGGCTCGGTTTGAGAACAAGTGTCAGCCCTTCCTTCATATGTATGGCAAATTCTCACTTTTCAGCTTCAAAGAAAAAATTAATTTAGCACTCCACTTGTTTAATCTCATCAATAGCAAGATAACAAAATCCTAAATTTTGCATTTCCTAAATATCGCTATATCACAGTAATGCAATATAAAAGACTCCACTACAGTTAAATACCAAGGGCCTGCTTACAAGATTGGCGGGGCGGCATGCCACCGCTTTGAATCGCCATACTCTATCGCTGCCTGCCAGATTAGGAGTTTTTTCCTGGTCTGGCAGGTGGTCCTTTAGCGTTCCCACGCGGGTGCCTTTGAAAAAGGCACCTCAGTGGAAACTCCAAAGCCCTTTTCTGCACAGCATGGACTGTTAAGTTTAATGCCGTGCAGAAAAGAGGGTGTATGCACACAGGGGGGCACACCATGTGCTTCCCTGCATGCACCTAAGAGCCCAGAGGCAATAGGGGGCCCTGGAGGGCCCCCTTTGTTTCCTCCCTGCCAGAATTTCATGGCGTGAACACGGCCAAGAAATCCTGGTGGTGAGGAAAACTCATAATATGCTTGGCGGGGCCGCAGCGGCCCTGCCAAGCATATTGCGGCCTCACACCGCCACGCCAGGGACCATGGTTCCCTGTCGGTTGCAGCGGTCCCAAAACTGCCCGACTGCCGTACTTGTAATACGGCGGTCGGACCACTGGTGCGGCAGTCCCCGACTGCCACCGCACCTCCACCACGGCGGACCACCGAACTCGTAATCAGGCCCCAGTGGTCGAATATTCAAGGGGGAATCTTGGATGCAACTGGTTTATTACCATGACATCTTCTTTGAAATTGGAATTGAAGTGCGTATTCTGGTTTAATATCAAGTTTACAATTTAGTAATCAAATTACTCATAAGTTGGTAAGGAATCATTTAACAGAAGATTATACCTTCGTTTGTAGAAATACAGTACATCAATATATAGAAAGAATTTTTTTTATTGACTTACAATACCTGGCACAGTAGTCGTAGAGAAGTGTTGGAAAATTAATAACATTTAACAGGGACATGGATTTCTTGATTGCCCAAAACCCAGGGCATATTCTCTGGGTATCAAAAACAAGTTTTCATTTCTATCTTGTCCAGTGGGTAAGCAAACCCAATCCCATTCAGCACAGAGCTTTTGGATGTCAGTTTACAGTTCCACAGTATGGACCTGTCAAAGAGGATTGTCTGTGACTAAGCCAAGATTTGTGTCCACTTGTATATGTTAAAAACTGTTTATATAATTAATTAATACAAAGCTTTTACTATTAGCACACATGCTCTAAGCAAATATAGTGAGCTATGAGCTCAGCATGCATTACTGATAGCGGTTCCAGTATAAAAGCATGTACACGTTTGCAAACTTTACTAATTTTAGGATACTTATAACACTCCCTGATTATGTGCAAACGCATGTCAAAGGCTGAATCCAGCCACAATTTGGGACTTGAACATCAAAATAAGGTCTTGAGTTCTTGGGACGGTTTTAATGTTCTACCTTCATGCACAGATCTGGAAAAGAGATTGCTAAGTTATCAAGTGATTCACAGATTACCTGGCCTAGAGAATTAATGAATTAGTTGCAGAAGTTGGCAGTCAGCAACAAGATAGTTATGCACTGCTTCTCAAGCCCAAAATACAAGTACGGGGAGAAGGGAGCTTGCTTGACAATCACTTTTGTGTAAACTAAAGGCTGAGAATTTCAGTAACCTTTAGGAAAGGTTTTACTCCAACTTGCTCATGTTCCACTATGTGTGGATTTGTATGGTGCCTCTCAAGGCGTCCTTTACAGCAAGAGAAGATTTTTCCTGTTGGCCGTTGGTGATGAAGGTGACAAAGCTAACTCCCACCCCTTCAACTTCTTGGCATCTCGTTTCTATCTACAATTATTAGTGGTGTAAATCTGTGATCATCGTCAAGATTTCTAACGAGTTTACTCTTCAGATTGATTAGTGATAACATTCCTTCTAAGCACCCTCAAATGTAAATGGTTATTGCTAATTTATTTACGTAATCTTTCACTGAATTTTGACATTTTGGGTAAGCCATTTTGGAAATCCATATATCTGTGCTCCATTTCTCATGGGCAAACGCAACACATTTATGTATCTTTAATAAAATGATCATTAATTGTATTTGGCTACTTTGTCATCATTAATGTTTGTGGCTACTTTGTCAGAGATACATTACCTAAGTAAATCTGGATTAATGAGTCTGGGGTTTCATAGATCTTTGAGGATTTTAATCAGGGTGTCCTTTCTTCCAAACTGGTAACAGATTGCATCCCAGCTTATGTTTAACTAGTGTTCACAAGTAGAGGATTCCACATGGACGTTTTATCTTTTGATTAGATCTTCAACTTTGCCTGGAGAAATGGAAACCACCGCTTTGGTTCCAAGCTATTGGAAGGTTTTGTAGGAATGTAATTATATCATCCAAAGAAGCCGGTTTATATGTCACTTTCTTATAGCACTACTTCTCTTCCCATGTAAAGTGTAATGCATATTTCCACTTGGCTAAAAAGTGTACCCCAACAACTAAGACCACACTACTTGAATGTTGTTCTTCACTGAAGCGACCATCTCTCCGTTATTGTGATTTACATATTTATTATTTATTGCCCCTCCACTGCCTTGGGTGACACGGAAGTGCACATGGTACATTGAGTGGGAATGCTTTGTTTTATATACTCATTTATTTTATCATTGATTGGCCCAAGTCCAACATGATTCAGTTGAACAAAGTAGTTATTGCCTTGTCTTGCAGATCCATTATCTTGCAAAGCTTTTGTATATATGCCAACTTGCTACCAACTCCAGGAATTTGTCAAATCAAATGGCAGTCAACAAAAGGCAATGTTGGTTTGATTTATCAGACTTTTTCTACTGCTTTTGACACTGGATCTCTCCATCTTGGTGGAGCTCCTATACTCTTCAGGCGACCAAGACCAAGCCTTCTATGTATTCAGATTTTCTATTCATCCGCTTTCTGCCATTATCCTTTCCAACTGCACTGTAGAATGGGATGTATCTTGAAGGTCAATTCTTTCGCCAATTCCATTCAGTCTGTACGAGAGCTCACAGACGCTTCTGAACCTATTCTGTGGGTTTGATTATTTAAAAAAAAAAAAAACATTTTTCCTCCATGTATGCAGATGTCACCAAGCTGCTGCTAAGGATGGAGTTTGTTAGAATCCACATTTTGTTTCTCTTTCTAACACTGTCGCAGAGCAGGGTTCAATGTGAATCAATTGACTTAAGGTCAATAGGCATTAGATGGATGGTCTTACAACTTCTGGACACCTGGATAGGTGTGGGTACTGCCCCTTTGAAGGGATAAACATCTAGACGTACGACAGATTCAGGAAATTCTGTATTCTGGAAATTGAGGCAGCAGTTCGGCTGTACTTTTACCAACTTTAAATGCTAAAGCATTTACTGCTTCTTATTACTTTTACACACAAGGTGACGTTAATGAATGCTTTTGGGCCTTCTCGTTCATAATAATAAAGTAGTCTCCAACCCTTTCTGTAATAAGAGCTGCTTATGTCAATTGAAATCGTCACAAGCTGCTAATATTAGAGTTGTTTAGTGACAACATCAGGCAAGGTTACAACAGTCGCCACCATATGTTTGCAAGATTTCCAGCAGTGATCTCGATGCTTCAGGCACAGTTAACTGTGTAATATAAAAAAAAATGCTTTGTCAATGTGTAGTGCCTCTACAAGGGGAATACATAAAAACCAAAGCTGCAATGCCATGGCCCTAAGTTGATAATATTAGTGGTAAGTCTCTCCAAAGTTGCATGATTTATCAATCCTATATCCGCTTTAAACATATTTTGGAAATTCAACCATTGTTCTTTAAAAATAAGGTTATGAGTTCTAAAAATGCACAAATTCCCATCTTGAATATACACTGTTAAATTTAGTTATTCATATATTCATTCAGCCAAGCAAAAGCACACAGGAGAGTGAATTGCACGTCATTGGAGAGCTACCAGTATTTTACAAGCTACTAGTTGAGAAGCCTGGACTAATGTAATGCAAAATATTTACGAGTACCTAAGAAAGGGGAAGAACATTTGCCTAGCCAGTTGCAATTAAGTGGAAGTTACTCCCTTTCAATCAGAGAAGTAAACCAATATTCTTATATTAATAAAGCGGCTTAAAACCTGGTTGTTCGCTCAATAGACCACTCAGAAATTGTGGTTGTCTGTCGATCTTCTTTTAGTGCCAACACCTCTTTGGGTAAGCACCCACTGTACACATGCCCTAAATAAATAGAACAATTTACAAGCTGCAGAATGCCACTGGTTCTAGTCTGTTGAAGCTAAAAATGTTTTACCATATTAGGTGCTAGTGGCAAAATGGATCAATTTAAATCTTTGCTTGGTTCATAAATCAATTCATGGAAGCATACCTACTCTTTTCTCTCCAATTGCTTCAAGCTTTACCACTGGGGACTTTTACATACTCCATGCTAATAGGCCATCTGGCAAAATAGGTGGTGTAGCCGCAGTGAATAAGAAACATCTCATATTTACTAAATTAACTCCTCTCAATATCTCTGGTGTAGATAGCCTAATGATCAGACTGGAGTCTTTGACCTCACCACCCATATGCATCCTTACTTACAGACCTCCTGACTACATGCAGCACTTTCCACAGCTATTTTCTGAGCTAATTTCCTCACTCTTTATCAACCATGCAAAATTTGAATTAGTTGGCGACTTTAATTAATAGACCAACAATGAGAATGTAGGGCAGACATCTATGGACCTCTCAGACCACCTCAGTAGTTAAATCTTGAACATGTGTTTGCACGTGCTCACATTAAAGTTCACACATTAGATCAAGTTTGGTCCACCAATCTACTTTTGTCCAGCTTCACAGTATCTCCATATGTTTGGTCTGACCACTATCTCATTAATATTTCATTGGCTGGGCTGTCCCCCCAAAAAACGCTATCTCGTCCTGGAATACCTTCCAGGAATTGGTCTCTTGTTGAAATGAATTCCTTTTGTAACTCTGCTGGCTCTATACCTGATTTTAAACAATAACCTCGATCTTTATGGAAATGAGCTAGTTGAGTGGCTAACAACTACTAGTAATGTCCATACTTCTCCACATAAATCCACATTGTCCAGACGGCACAACGCATCAAATGGTTCACTGATGATCTAACACTACCTAAGCTTGAACTGTGCCATTGTGAACGCAAGTGGTGGAAAGACTATTCTTCTGATAAGAAAGAGGTCTATAAAACTATCTCAGAGATTATAAAGTCCATATTCTGCAAGCTAAATTCTCTTTCTTTACAAATAAAATTCTCCTCTCCATGAACAAATCTGAGATCTTCAAAATTGTGTCTGAACTCTGTAATCCTGATAGTCACATTACCTATCGCCTCTTCTCAGAACTTCTGTGATAAACTCAACTCTTTTTTTGTTGACAAGATCATTAAAGTCAGCATTCCATCAAGCTCATTTTCAAATGGTATTACACAGGAAGACAGGAATTCCTCCACTTAAGCCATCTTTTCCCACTATTAGCAAGGATTGCCTTGTTGACCTGCTGATCAAAGTAAAATCGGGCTCAACTTATAACACTTGCCGTCTTAAAATCAGTTTTTTCCAGCTTTCCTGGTCCAGCCCTATCTCTTCTCAATCTTTATCTTTGTCAAGGTAAAGAACCTAGTTTGTTTAAGTTGACTGTAGTGGTTCCCCTCCAGAAGAAATTTGGGGAGAATCCTCTTATATTGAAAAATTACAGCACCATTCCACTGTTACTCTAATTAGCAAAGGTACTGGAGGCACATGCGGGTTCCGCACAGGCTCTGGTTCTTCTAGATCTCTCGACAGCCTTTGACACGATCAACCACAATCTTTTGGTGGATAATGTCAAGGCCGCGGGCCTGCAAGGCCCAGCACTCGATTGGATCACTATTTTTGTTAAGGACTGATCTCAGTCTGTTTGCCTTAACCCTTTCAGGTCACCAAAAGTCCACCTGGACTGTGGAGTACTGCAGGGTTGTTCCCTTGAAGCAGATCCCTTTAAAAAAATATATATATATATATATTTCTTTAGCCATGCTCTCACAACAAAAACATGAACTGTACATTCTACAACTACTCGGTTGATATGCAATTACTCTTTAAAATTGACAACTCCCCTGCATCAAAGGAAACGTTTCAAAACACTAGGCTTTTCAACCATGTATGGATGAACAGTAACCATCTTCAACTTAACTCGGACAAAACGGAGATTGTCATCTTGAAGAATAGGTTTGATTATAGCAACCAAATATTGGTGCTTTTATTGATGAGTTATCAATGAAGCTCCAATTTGGGACTGTGATCTCCTTTTACTTTTTACTGCTGCGCAGGATTAGGAAATTCTCAAAGTTCCTTACCTTAGAGGCTTTCAT
This sequence comes from Calotriton arnoldi, assembly GCA_963921515.1. NCBI lineage: Eukaryota > Metazoa > Chordata > Amphibia > Caudata > Salamandridae > Calotriton > Calotriton arnoldi. The sequence continues at coordinate 948,314 of CAWUFW010004703.1, forward strand.
CCAAGTTGTAATTACCTTGGCCATATCTAGGATAGATTACTCCAAATCCCTTTATGTGGGTCTCCCTAAGTTTCTTCTGCAGAGGCTTCAAAGTGTCTAAAACTAGGCAGCCTGACTTATATTTCAACAACCTAGACATTGCTACATTACCCCTCTGCTGAAGGATCCCCACTGGCTGTCCGTGTAACAAAGGACAGTTTTCAAAACGGGGTGCATTATTTTTAAAACCATTGAAGGCAAACGACCTGCCTTCATTAGCTCCGACTGCGGAAATACATTCCTAATAGAACACTGCATTCCTCTCTCAAAAACCTTCTGTCGGTACCCGAGTTTAAAAAAAAAAAAAAAAGAGAATGGGTGGCTCCATATTCTTAGTCATGCTAAAAGAGGAACACAGTGCTGTATAAAATAGCCGAATGCAAATTGTTTGTCCATCACTTTTTGCATTAGAGGCAGAACTGTAGAGCTTGTGGATTTCAAAACTAAGTTGCACGTCCTGTCAAGTGATTACGATTTCAGGAAAACTAGGAACCGGTAACACTGTAGTGGGGATAGCTTTCAACTTATTAAAGAGAGCAATTTCTCTAAATTTATTTTACTGTTTTTGTTTTATATATAAGGCTAGGCCTTGAATTGGGTGATGATCAATGACGAAACCCAAGGTGTACATCTTCCACAGACACTATGGAACTGGAATATCTTTTGTAAGTTCATTAGTTTAGCCTTGAGCATTTTTTTCAGTTCACGGATCTCACATTAAAGTGTCATCTTTGGGAACAAGCAAGCTACAAATTTTCAGTAGTCTGCACAAATTGCTAACACAAAGTAATGGTAGGAAACAACACATTACTATATGGATCAACGCAGGAATTGTCTAAAGTAGAAGTAGCCAGTAATATAGAAGTAGAAAGGCCATATTTGCAGAGATCTCTCTGTGTAGAACGAAATGAGGCCTTAGATCACATAGGAAATGTATTGCTGAACTACTGATTTAAACTTGTTTAGTTCTATTTTTTACACCAAATGTTTTTAACCCCTTAACGACTGAGCCAGATGTTTCAAAGAATAGATAACACATCCCAGGTGTGGAGCGGGGGAGCCCGGCTTCCATCAAGTGGTCTGGATGTGCTCGCAAATTTAGGAATATTGGAAGGCCATGTTCAACATAACATCCAAACTTACCCGCAAAGCAATTTTGTGTGCCCTTAGGTCTTTTTAGAGAGCGGGCCAGATCAAAGAAAAACAGCAAACTGCATTAACATTGAACCAGGGCTTGCGAACTAGTAATGGCAGAACCGCACCTGATCGGGAAGGCAAACATATTTTTCATCGTCCCTCTTGCACCAGCCTGATTGACTACATTTTGGTGGATGTGCGGGTGTGGCCTTATTTAATCTACATGGTAGTCCTCCTAAGACCGGACAGTGATCACAGCGCATTTTCTAGTATCATAGCCCTTCCACTCTGTGGCATGCAGTTGAAACCCCCCCACCCGCCAATCTGAGGAGCTGGTGGTGGCAGTTTACAAAATCATAGCAGAACACATGGCAGGGCTACTATCCTTGCCAGGGTTGGCAGACTTTAGTGATAAAGAGGAGAAGATTAGAACAGAACACACTAAAATGTTTGAACAGCTTCTTAGAATCTTTGTGGAAATCAAAAAAGCTGCATGGAAGCAGACTCCTCCAACATGGTTTAACCCTTCCTGCAGGCGGGCCAGGATTTCTCTGATGCAAGCCATCAAGCAACACGATAGGAATGAGATTAAAATTAGAAGGGTTGCATATAAAAAGGCTATATGCCATGCCAAAAGGGAATGTGAGGCCGAGAAGTGGGAAGGACTTCTAGATGCTGTGCGAAAGGCAGACCAGCAGTCATTTTGGCACCTGGTGTCAACAGGTTTTGCAAAGGGATTCCGTATTGTGGAGACCAATGTCCCTGCTGCCGAATGGGTCACACACTTTTCTAGCCTATACTCTGTAATCAGAAAGGCTAGTCCCTTTTTGGTAGCCCCTAGCTGCGATACCTTAGTGGACCTAAGACACGTGCTTGATAGAGAGGCGCCTCCTAGCATTATACCACAAGAAGTTAGATCCGCAATCCTTAGGATTATCCCTAACAAGGCACCAGGTCCTGATAAAATTCTGGGCGACCTCTATTGAAGTGAGATGGACGTTTGGGGTCCCTTTTTTACAGTGCTTTTTAATGCTATAGTGAAGGGGGCTTCCATTCCGCCTACATGTCTGGGGGCAGATATCGTTCCCTTATATAAAAAAAAAAGGCTGCCCATCACTTCCAGCCAATTATAGGCCTATAAGCCTTATTGACTGTTCCCAGAAGTTATTCAGCAGAATCCTCCTAGAAAGGTTACAAGAATGGCTAGATTCTAAGGAAGTGCTCACCCCCTTACAGGCTAGCTTTGGGAACAGCACCAGCATGCTGTATCAGGTTTTCTGCCTCCAATTTTTTTTTCTGGAAGACATTGGTTATGGGAGGCGGGAGGTTGTATGTAGTGTTTGTAGATCTTCGTTCTGCATTTGACTTGGTTCCGAGAACCACACTGGCAGGTGCTGTCCGTTATGAGTATCCCTAAATACTTACTGGCCAGCTTCATAAGACTTCAGAAGCACAATTATGCCCCAGTGAGGTGTGGTCAATTAAGCGAGCTGACAGAGCGCTTCCCCGTCACAAGAGGGGTCAGGCAAGATCTTCGCACCTACCCTTTTTACAATCTATGATAATGACCTAATTGACCATCTGAATGGGTCTGAGGGAGATCCTTCAAGCCTCGCAGGCATCAGGGTTCCAGCCCTCATGTTCGCGGACAACACTTTATTAATATCTAAATCACACATGGGGTTGCAGAGGACTCTAGACCGTTTTGATTTTTTTTGCACCAAGAGGGGACTGGAAATCAACGTCCCAAAACAAAATACATGAAACTCAATCCTTCCCGCACCACTAGACCCAATCCAAAGCTTAAAGGCTCCCACCTGAAGCTTGTGCACACTTTTGAGTACCTAGGACTGATCCTTACTGAGCAGCTGGACTGGTGTCGCCACATTGAGAGGTGCAGACTTAAACTCAAGGAACATACTGGGGGGTTGTTAAAAGTACAGAGACGCTCCAAATTCTGACTAATTTCCCCGGCTCTGCAAATTTATAAACAACAGGCCATGGGAGCTGCCTTTTACGGAGTGGAGTTCTGGGGCCACAAGGGTGCAGTGGTCCCTACTCTAGTGGAAAATAGACTACTACGTCAGCACCCCATTGCTTCCACTCAGGTTAGATATGGGTATTCAGTCGATGTTAAGTGCACACCTGGCATCTGCCCTGGTTGGAGTTTAGTGGGAGGAGACTTTGTCAATTTGAACCCCTTGAGGGCAACTTTGTGACTTTGACTAAGGAGGAAGATAGTGCATTGTCCATCACCAAGCTAGTAATCACTCCAATCAAAAAATGGTCTTGTCTTGCCCTTGAAATAACTGCAAATGGGCTGAGGCAGAGAATGAGTCGGTTACTCAGCTAACCATGTCATGAGTGATGTAATATGTGAGGTCATGAGCAGTGCATTGCGAGGGCTCGAGTTATAGTTAGCTCAGCTAACTATAGCTGCTGAATTTCACTGGTTTTGTACAAGTGAAACCTGAGCCTAACTATAATGTCTCTGTAACCTATGTTTTTTTCAGTGAATTTCTAAGGTTTTTTAAATGCTAATTTCTAACTATAGCGTACCTGTAACCTTTGTTTTTTCAGTGAATTTCAATGTTTTTTAAAATTCTATTTGCTAACTATAATGTCCCTGTAACCATTGTTTTTTTCAGTGAATTTCTAAGGTTTTTAAAATTCCATTTCCCAACTATAACGTCCATGTAACCTATGATTTTTTAATTGAATTTTTAAGGTTTTTAAATTGTATTTTCTATCTAAAATGGCTCTATAACGTGTATTTTTATAACCTTGTATTTTCTTCAGTGGATTAATAAGCGAAGTTTTTTTTCTTTAAATTTTTTACATTCGCGACAATGTTGCGATACCCGTGTCGACGTCGCAAAAGGCGCATGTTTTTGAGGAAGTCTTAAAACTATATATAGACAGATTTTATTTAATAGCAGACACTAGTTGTTTAGTAATGTAGAGTTTATATTTGAGTTTGTGTGATGGTTTTGTGGAAAAACCTCTTCAATGTGGTGTTTTATATATTCGCGGTGACTGTGCACCGCGGCGTCGTCGGTAGTCCCAAAATGTGCGTGTTTTTTTAAAACTCTGGGAAACATACTTACACATATTTTAATTGATATTTGACACAAGTTGTTCATTGATGTACTCTTTAAACCTAATTTTTGGAAGAATTTTTTTCAGTTAAAAGCCTTTTACTTGGTGTTTTGCGTGATTGCGGCGATGCCGGAAGTCGCCATGATGTCAGTAACCACGATGAACGCGTGTTTTTGGTAAAGTGTATAGCACATATTTATACATATTACATTGTATGATCCACATATGGAATATGTAGAGGTGATTACAGACGAAGGGAACAGGGTGTTTCTAGGCAACCTGAAACTTTGCATACAGTCTTATATGTAGCTGTCTTATACACACTCTCAACACAGAGCCACCCAAGTGCCCAAAATGTTGTTCATTTTCTTGTTAACCAATATTTTTTGGGGGGATCTTTTTTTAATTCGCAGCGACATAGCGATCACGTCATGAAATCCCAAAACAAATGCAAACATTCAACGACCACCACCACCTTCAAAAATTCTAACTTAAAAAATTGATTCTATTACAATACACACATTACTAACTTAAAGAACATGTTTGTACAGATATATTTGAAGTAACTTTTTTAAAAACTGTGTTTGAGCCCTACATCCTGTTGTCGCGATGACATAGAGAGTCACAATAACTTCGGTAATTACGACGATCGCGCCTTTTTTAAGAGGTGTAAAACACATATATGCACACATTTTACAGTATTTTAGACACTAGGGGTTTATTACTGCACAGTTTAAAGTCATATTTTTGTACGGAGTTTGTATGAAAACAATCATTTAAACCGATTCTCGCAGTGATGCTGAGCGTCGCAATGATATCGGTAGCCGCGATCGAATACGCCGCAAAAGGACAAAACAAATGCAGACATTCAATAGCCACCACCGCATTCAAAACTTATAACTGCAAAATGGATTATAACCAACAGACTAAACACATTACTATCTAAATTACTCTATAATAGCATGTACAACTCCCTTAATATCTTTATAACACAGTGCATAACTGTTTCAGTGTAATCTATAACTGCATGCATCACGGTATCAGTTAGTCTCTCACTGTATAAATATTTGAGTGAACCTGTAAGATGGTGCATCAGTCTATCAATGCTTCTGTAACGAAATGCGTGACTGCCTCAGTGCATCTATGAGTGGGTGCATCAGTATCGCAATGGGTCTGTGGTTGGTTGCATAAGTCTCTCAATCTGTGAGTAGGTGCACAAGTGCCTTTGTGTGTAAGTATATAACTGTCTGACTGGATCTGTAAGTGGATACATGAGTGTCTAAGTGGGTGTCTGAGTGGGTCTGGGAGTGAGTGCATAAGTCTCTCAGTGGGTCTATCACTGGCAGCCTGAATGTCTGAGTGGATCGGTCAGTAGGTGCTTGGGTCTCCGAGTGCGACTGTGAGTGGGTACATGAGTCTGAGTGTATAACTGACTGGGTGCATAAGTCTGTGTGGATTGATGAGTGGGTGTGTGAGTGACTGTATGGGTGTGTGAGTGGCTGAGTGAGTCCATGAGTGGATGTAAGAGTGTCTCAATGGGTCTGCGAGTGAGAGCATAAGTCTCTGAGTGGGTGAGTGAATGGATGCATGCATGAGTGGGTCTGTGAGTGGATGCATGACCAATGAGTGGGTGGCTACGTGTTTATCTGAGTGAGTTTCTGAGTCGATGTGTGAGTTTCTGAGTGCATGAGTGAGTGACTGAATCCATAAGTCTCTGAGAGGGTCTGTGACTGAGTGTGGGAGTGACTGTATGGGTGTGTGAGTGGGTATATGAGGGGATCTATAAGTGGGTGTCTGATTTTCTCAGTGGGTCTGTGAGTACAAATGTGGGTGTGTGAGTGGGTCTGTACATGGGTGCGTGATTCTCCGAGTGACTCTGTATGTGGGTGCATGAGTATCTGAGTGGGTCTGTGAGTGCGTGTAAAAGTCTCCAAGTGGGTATGAGACTACGCATAAGTCTGAGTGGGTCTCTAAGTAGGTCCATGAGTCTCTGAGTGGGACTGTACATGAGTGCATCACGCTCTGAGTCTGTAAGTGGGTGCATAAGTCCCTGAATGGGTATGTGAGTGGGTGTGTGACTGAATGTATGTGTAAGTGGGTATGTGAATGGGTGTATAAGTGTCTGAGTGAGTTTGAGAGTACATACATGAGTGTGTGACCGTGACCGGCGAGTGTGTACAAATATATTTTTTTTATATTTTCACCAATATTCGCGATGACATCGCAATATTCGCGATGTCTCCACGACGTAACACGGGAGGGCCTCGCTGGAGTCGTGGCGTATATCGCACACGATTAATACAATCAATTTTGGACTCATAATTTGTGTCACTAATGCTCCCTTTTCTCAAACATGAAGTCAGAGTACCTCCACCCTGACCCCTTATGTTAACTTTCACAAAAATTTTCAGCTCTAGGAACCGTTCTTAATCAATAAAATGGCAGCCGCAACTTTCTGTTCAGGTTGCGTTCAGACAATCAGAGCATTCCCGTTGGCCCGCGCATTCGCCATTAATCGCGAACCCGTCACAAAATATCCACGGCCAGCAATATCACTACAATTTTCGGATTAAATTTCGCAAAAAGTACTGAACGGATTTACACCAGAAAACAAAAAGCACAATCTGCGTAACATCTACCTTTCTGCCAAATTTGGTGTAATTCCGTCCAGCGGTTTGGGCTGTAGGTTCGACAACCCTTTCCTATGGGAGTTAACATTACAAACACACCCTTATTTCGTGCCCCTATTTCCCAGTCCCCACTGTACGGATCACCCCTAAACTTTTCATAACACACAGAACCTACATTGACACTATTTTTTGAAAATTTCATGCAGATTGGTCAAACGACGCCAAAGTTATAGGCAAGTCAAAAAATGCTTTTCCTATGTGAACTAGGTCCTAACTATAACTATCTACTGGCGACCGCCAGTAGGCTAGATATATATATATATATATCACTGAAAAAAACAAAGGTTACAGGGACCTTATAGTTAGGAAATAGAATTTAAAAAACCTTTGAAATTCACTGAAAAAAACAAAGGTTACAGGGACGTTCTAGTTAGGCTGACATTTCCCTTGTACAAAACCAGAGAAATTCAGAAGCAGTTGTAGTTAGCTGAGCGAACTACAATGTACGCATACGCAATGCACTGCTTATGACCTCAAATATTATATTGCTCATTCCCTGGTCAGTGACATCGCTGATGACATCATCCAGTAAGTGTAAGGGTGATACCATTTCTGATGTATGTTATCTGAGTGATTGTGAGACTGTCTGAATCTGTCTGAGAGTGGCTGTCTCAGTGGCTGTATGGGTGTGTGAGTGGATATCTTAGTGGCTGTATAGATGTGTTAGTGGGTATGTGAATAGCTTTATTTGTGTGTGAGTGGCTGTATGGGTGTTTTAGTGGGTATGGGAGTAGCTGTATGGTCGAGTGAGTGGCTGTGTTATTGGCTGTATGGATAGTGAGCGAGTGTGTGAGCGGCTGTATAAATCAGTCAGTGGCCATGTGAGTAGTTGCATAGGTGTGTGAATGGGTGTGTGAGTAGATATGTGGGTGATTTAGTGGCTGTATAGGTAAAGCAGTAGGTGTGTGAGTGGTTGTTTGGGTTACTGAGTAGTTGTGTGTGTGTATAGATAAGTGATTGGGTGTGAGTGCCTGTATTAGAGAGTGAATGTGTATATGAGTGGGTATAAGAGTGAGTGCATGGGTATGTTAGTGGTTTCATGGATGTGTGAATGAGTATGTAGGTGGTTCTGTGAGTGAGTAAGCAGGTGTATGAGTGAAGATACATGAGTGACTGTATGGGTGAGTAAGTGCGTGTGTGACTGGTTGTATGAGTGAGTAAGTGACTGAGCGAGGCTCTATGGGAGAATATGGGTTGTCTCAGTGACTGTTTAGATGACAGAGTACATGTGTTAGTATCTGTATGAGTAAGTGAATGTGTGTGAGTATTTGTATGGGTGAGTGACTGGCTGTGCTAGTGTTTGTACAGATGTGTGAGGCTCTGTGCATGAGTGAGTTGGTGGATGAGTATTTGTAGGGTCTGTGATTCATTATATGAGTTGTGTGGGAGTGTGTGTATGAGAGGTTCTATGGCGGTGTGAGTGGATGTGTAAGTGGCTCTGTGGATGATGTCATCACTGATATCATTTGAGATGTCATCAGTGATTTCACCGACCATGTCATTAGTGATATAATATGTGAGGTCATAAGCAGTGCATTGTTGGGGTGTAAATTATAGTTAGCTCAGGTAACTATAACTGCTGAATTTCTCTGGTTTTGTATGAGTAAAATGTGAGCCTAACTATAACATTACTGTAATCTTTGGGTTTTAAATTCTATTTCCTAACTATAATGTCCCTAAAACCTTTGGTTTCTTAAGTGAATTTCAAAGGTTTTTTAAATGTTATTTCTTAACCAAAATGTCCCTCTAATGGTTGAAGTTTTCAGTGAATTTGTTCAGTTTTTAAATACTTTTTTTACTTTGTTTTAAAAAAATGTTATTATTTTTTTTAGTTATTTAAAAATGTATTTGTTTCTATTTAATTGTTTGCTTTTTGTTTTGATTTTTTTTTCTAGAATCTTTTTTAAATTGTTTTTATTGGCAAATTTCTTAATTTGCAGGTGAGTAATATCCTGTTTTTTTTATTTCAATTTTTTGGGAACCGCGGATCTCCCACGTACTGTAACCCAGTCTAGTCGCCATAACTCTAAGGTTTTGTATAGCGAACCCGTGATCAAAATCATTCCACGGTTTCCCATTCGCGTATTTGCCAATATTTTTAAAAATTAAATTCTTTAAATATAACTCACTAGTTTGCAACTTGCAATTTAGTGTAGATATATGTGAGGTCAACCTCTTAAAAAAACTATTTTACTGTATGTGTAGTTACTCGATTTATGGGCACCATGGAGCTGCGTGTTTAAATGGCAAAATGTGCTCATTTCATGGGCCACATAAGGACCGCACCTTATTCTGAATGAACATCCACCCAACAAATTTAAATATCTATTTAAACAGTAAAGTAGAAGGATATAGATCTTGCTAACTGCTAATTTTGAAGTTTTTGCTTTCTGTTATTTGCAAATCTGTTGGAATGGCTGCAGCAACACCATCTGCACAGGAAGAAGAACCTGTTGTTCTGGAGGAGGATGAAGAGGTCCATGAAGCACCACCTAAAAACACAAAGTAACATATATGGAGATACTTTGTAATCACTTTGGGCGGGAAGAAAATGTCTGCAAAGATAGTAAAGTGTACTATCTGTGGGAAGGAACTGTCTGAGGAACATCTAAAAAAAATACAGTCACTGTACGTGTTCAATGTGGAAGCATTTGAAGACCATTCACGAGAAGTCATATCACCGAATGATGCGTGAGAAAGAAATTAATGCTCGGGGTTCCACATGTTTGTCAACTGTACTTGGAGTTTCAACTTCAGCTACAATAACAGTGTCAGTTGATTGTCCTAACATGGCTCATATGACCACCCACTGTTTGCGTTGCCACATGCCACGTCCCTAGCTGAATATTTGCATGCAGTGAACACTCATCCTTGTTATTTATTTTTTGCATTATACCATCCAGACGTTTTGACTGTGATTTTTTTAAGATGGAAAACATGTTTGTTTTCTTTCAAATACTTTCACTATAGTTTTGTACTGTGTTTTTTTGGGTACTTTAGTTTTATAAGGAAAACAACTATAAAAAGATACTATTTAGAACCACACCAAGATATCCAAAAAGAGCTGTGGTTCTGCTTTTATTCCTTTCTCGTAAATATAGTGTCTAAGTGTGTGCATGTTGTGTGTTAGAGTATGCATCAGTGTTTGCCTGGGTGTCTCAGTGTATGCTTAAGTGTGTTCTTGGGTGTGTGTCTGTGTATGGCTTATTGTGTGTCTGGGTGTATCAGTGTATGAATGAGTGTATGCCTGGATGTTTCAGTGTATGTGTCAGTGGGTGCCTGTGTGTGTTAGTGTATGCTTAAGTGTGCTACTGGGTGAGTCAGTTGATGCATCCGTGTGTCCCCCAGTGTGTTAGTGTATGCATGACTGTGTGCCTGGCTGTGTCAGCATATGCATGAGTGTGTGCATGGATGTGTTAGTGTCTACATCATCATATGCCTGTGTATGTTACTGTATGCATGATTGTGTACAGATGGGTGATTTGATGGGTATTTGATGCTACGAGACTTATCTCACTAAAATATGCTAAAGACTTTATGTAATCTTTATATGCGATGCTCAAAGAGGAGGAAGTGAATCACCCTACTTCCCCTAACCTGACTCGGAACAATCAAACAATGAACGGACAAGCTCTAGCACATGCAATTGTGGTTCAATTATATAAATTACAGTCCAGTAATAGAACAAACAAAAGTTATTTTCTTTTTGTTCCTAACGTGTGTTTCGTCAGTGAGGGAATACCTCGTGACTTCTTCAGGGCTACAAAACAATAAATTGCACATCCCAATCATTAGGCGTCTATACGGGTAGTTCAGTTGTCTTATGTACATCTATACAGTCATATAGATCCTGTGCATATTTGTGTAATATTGATGAATCATATGATTTCAGGTATTATAACAAGTGGAGACCCATGCGCATAAGTCTCAGTGCAAACCATAATTGTGCCGTTTTTTAAACCTTCTAACAGCATATTTTGTGTCAACCCAATGTGAACTGGGGGAGCGTGGCACCCACTATCGTCGGTGAAAACCATTTATAACATCAACCATAAAGTGTAACCTATCTCTCGGGTTCCAAATAAAGTAAACACCCCTTTACTTGTCAACATACCTGCATGTTAGATGCTAAAATAACCTGTTTATAAACCAACAAATTCACATTAATTATAAGATCTATTTATACCCAATCAAATCTATCCATCATGTGAATCAACTCTCCTACCTGCACACCGGTTCTAATTCCAACCCAGCCGCCATGAGTATTGATGTGAAAATTGTGTCTCATACAATTAATTCAAAACATGTCCGTAATCGTTATGGAAGTAGTACTCTTCTGCAAAACATTCTCTGCGACCTGTTAAATTCAAGTGTATGAATTAAAAAAAATATATATATATCAAATTTAATCGATCTAGGTTAAAAGGACCATAATTCTCGCTCACTTACCTTTAATATCCAAATATCATCTACCAAAAGAATCATGTACAAGCCAGCTCGCCGTATCAGCAGTCAATCTCCGCTCCCAAATTATCGTTTGTAAAATCCCTGGATGTCCATATGTTCATAACATCATAATCAGTTAGAAATGTAAATGTATGATATCAGAGCATGCTAATGTTAACCTAACCTCAGTATCAAGAATGATATTCTAAACCCAAAGGTTGCTTACCTGAAAGTGTAATTAATCATCAGTGGAGCAAGTGCAAGTACGCATCCGGTATCGGCAGCGTTTCTTACTCCCGACAATACATCAAGATTCGAGCACGAGACTTTCCGGGTCAGTGTGTATAGAGAAAGGACTAGCCCGACCTCAAAATGGCCGGTAATCGTATGTAGGCTAGGCGCCATCTTAACCAGATACTAAACACGCCAAGTCACTACCTCGTAAATTAAAATTATATCATCCTCTATATGGATAGCAATCCCATATTTTGCATGACGATCACAGTATCATTTTGTCATGCTGCACAGTTTTGCCCTACGGCCAGTGCCACGCTACCTGTCATATCGCTGGAGACCATTACATGTCCAAATGGAAGTATCGAAAATACTCGTCATGGAGATAAAAAGAGCCAAATCGAAATTAACATTCCATAGTAATGAGAATCTAAATAATATCTATACATGGGAGAAACCGAACGAAAACCCATAGCAATGAAGCTAACAACATCTATAAGTCCTGAATATATCTACTAATTACCCCCTGTAATAATATGTGGTTCAAACAGTACAAACATTTCATCTTTGTTGAACCTGCTGGTGCAAGGGAGAAAACAGAGCCGACACCCCAATATATATCAATCAGTAATATAAAACAGTCATATCCGTACATGGGAGAAACGGAGCAGAAACCCATTTTGACTCCTGTTCATAACCTCAACAGATCGTTATTGTGCCACATCCTACTCCATGTGATGTTGTGCATTGCTATTGATAGAAACATTAAACCCTTGTAAATGTACATTACATATATGGTTAACTCTTATACATTCCATTCTTGATCTCGTGCCATGGCAGAGGGGATAGATGTCATAGTCTTGCTATCAATGTTTAGACTTCAGAATTATTAAACCAACAAAACAGGTCAATCTGGAAATTGGTATATAAATAATCACCAAACCCCAATTATGCCTGTAATCCTAAATCTTGGATATAGACTTAATCTCCCAGGAAGTATTGTAGTTCGTGATCTGTGTTTAATCCCAATTCTACTGCCTGTATACGCATTATCCATAAGGCCTCCTTTCTCCTGAGTGCGTGCTCTCTATTCCCTCCTCTTGGGACTCTCTGTGCATGTTCTATTCCAAAGAATGTAAAGCTCCTATGTACTACCTGTGCATCACATTTTCTAGTATCCTAGATACGTAACTTTATATTCAGGACAATACAATACAGAGCAGACTGTATCGGAAACCCTCTTCATGCAATTCTTTCCTTCATGCATCCAGTGCACAGCCCACGAGTCAAATTAGAGCAATACCATATGGTGAGATGATGCGCACAAGGCGCAATTGTAGTCAGGAATTAGGTTTCTATGAATGTATACAGGACATGGAGAAACGTTTTACCAATTGAGGGTACGATCTGCGGACTATTGAAAGGGCCAAAGTTAAAATCTCCAACATCAAACGGCAGGATACACTGAATTCATATACTTGAATTTAACATGTCGCGGAGAACGATTACGGACATATTTTGAATTAATTGTATGAGGCACTATTTTCACATCAATAGTCACGGCGGCCGGGTTGGAATTAGAACCGTTGTGCAGGTAGGAGCTTTGATTCACATGATTGATAGATTCGATTGGGAATAAATAGTTCTTATAATTAATGTGAATTTGTTGGTTTATAAACAGGTCATTTCGGACTATTTTAGCATCCAACATGCAGGTATATTGACAAGTCAAGGGGTGTTTACTTTATTTGCAACCGGTCGATAGGTAACACTTTATGGTTGATGTAATAAATGGTTTTCACTGACGATTTTGGGTGCCACGCTCCCCCAATTCACATTGGGTTGACACAAAATATGCTGTTCGAAGGTTTAAAAAATGGCACAATTTTGGTTTACACTGGGTCTCCACTCACTATTATACCTGAAATCATATGATTCATCAATATTACACAAATATGCGTGGGATCTATATGATTTTATTAATGTACATAAGGCAACTGAACTACCCGTATAGACGCCTTACGATTGGGATGTACAATTTATTGTTTTGTAGCCCTGAAGAAGTCGTGAGGTATTCTCTCACTGGCGAAACTGGTGTTGGGAAGAAAAAGAAAATAACAGTTTTGTTTTTTCTATTTCTGGACTGTAATTTACATCATTGAACCACAATTGCGTGTGCTAGAGCTTGTATGTGCATGATTGTGTGCCTGGATGTCTCAGTATATGCATGAGTGTGTGCCTGGATGTGTCAGTGTGTGCCTGGGTGTATCAGTGTATGCATCAATGTGTGCTTGTGTGCGTTCGTGTCTGTATTGTCGTATGGCTTGCTATGTCAGTGTATGCTATAATGTATGGAAGGTGTTTCAGTCTATGCATCAGTGTGTGCCTGGGTGTGTCAGCATATGCATGAGTGTCAGTGTTTACATTGTTGTATACCTGCGTGTGTCAGTATATGCATCAGTGTGTCTGCGTGTGTTAGTTTGTGCATCAGTATCTGCCTGACTGCGTCGGTGTATGCATCTAGGTGTGCCTTGATGTGTCACTATATGCATGAGTATGTCCCTGAGTGTGTCAGTGTATGCATGAGTGTGTCCGTAGGTGTCAGTGTGTCCATTATTGTCTGCTTGGGTATCTAAATGTGTATAAGTGGCTGTATGAAATGCTTAGTGACTGTATTAGTGAGTCTAGGGGTAAGTAACGGTGTGTGCAACTGCTTCTTACTGTTGGATTCATAAGTGCTGTATGGGTGTGTAACTGAATGTATAAGTGCCTCTGTCTTTATCGAAATGGGTGAGTGAGTGGATGTGTTAGTAGCTGTGTGGGTAAGTGAGTGAATGCGTTGGTGTCTGTATGGGTGAGAGAGTGGGTGTATGAGTGACTGAACGTATGTGTGAGTGGGTACATGATTAGCTGTATGGGTTAGTGGCTGTATGAGTAAGTGAAAGGGTGTGCGAGAGGAGTATGGGTGAGTGAACGGGTGTTTCAATTATTTGTGGCCAGGTAAAAGTAGGTGGTGTCTCCCGGTTACCAGTTTTGCCTGTGGGCTTAGTAAGTTTCTAGAGGTTGAAAATCTTAAACAGGACAAGACTGGGAGCTGTAGATGAGTAGGGTTCCACAAGGGCAATTGTCTCTATTTAGATGTCCCACTCTAGCCTCAAACCTCATGCCACCAAAGATGAAGCCACCAAGTTAGTTTTTTCAGGTAGACTTGGCACTTTGTCAGATTCAAATTAAAATTAAAAATGTTCCCAAATGTATGATTTTTTTTCTAACTTGAATTGCTTGGCACAAAAAATGTCTCAGAAATTCAGAAAAAGTCGATCTTACACCAGTTCACGTATTAAAGCTGCCGAAGAACTCCTCAAAGCTCTATTCCATAGTGAACTGGCTAGTTGTAGCTGGTTCCTGTGGCACCACTTCTCTGTCCACAGGGGTCTCTGCTTTGCCGAGGAACAAGGGAGAAGTTTCACAGGAGTTGATAGGAGAAATGTGCATTTGTAACTGGTCCGATTGTTTGCTTGCAGCAGTGGCGACTGGCATGTACCGAGGTTGAAGGGGCAGGGGGCACACAAAAAAAATAATAATAAACTTACCTCTCTTTCTTTGCCGTGCGACATCCTCCTCCCTCCGGCATCTTCTGTAAGTGGGAAACCTCACTACTCAATCCTGGCACTGCTTTCACAGCATGAAAGCAGTGCCAGGATTGGATAGAGCAGCCTCTCTCCGAGCTCCTAAGAGCACTGGAGGCCTGCTTTTTCTCTAACCCAGCAGTCTAAGACAGCTAGGTTAGAGAACTTTAAAATGCACGTCAGGCTGGCCGGCCCAAGAAGGCCAGCCAAAAAGACATGCACATTTTAAAGTGCATAGATCTGCTGCTGCCACTCCGGCAGCGCTGGCCCCGTCCCGTCCTGACACTTAGTTCAGGATGGATTGCTGAAAAATATAACACTAATAAATAAACTTTATTACCGTTTTATTTTGGGGCAACACTCATCTGCTCAAGAGGAGGAGCCGCCCCTGGATTGCAGACATACCAGTGCCAGAGCATTCTCTGTACCAGGACCACCTTTACTCAGACTCGCAGGCTTCATGGCAGGACCTGGACCTCTATATAATTTCTGCCTCTCAAGAAGTTTGCAGGCTTTTAAGCCCAGAGACTCAAGACCGCACTTATGTGCACTAAATTCACCTCACACGTGACATCTTTTGTACAGTAGTATTTACACACTTATCACAGGCAATATTACTTCATATCCAATTCTTATACATTTCAGAAACTCAACCTTTTCTCACATTTCCAGCAAAACTTCAGTAATTATCGTTCTAGTCCTCCTCATGTATCATTTGAACAAAGAATTCCCTATGACCTGCCTCTTTTATAATGATGTTCCTCCCCCTCTTGTGTCTCCACCTCACCTGGAAATCCACGGCTCCACTGGGGGACCGGTGCACCTTCTCAGAGCTCGAGTTATCTATAAACAAGATGGTGGCCCACTTTGTTTGCTGCAGCCACCCTCCTGGCCCACGGTCTCAGCAGTGATAATTACTGGGGGAGGCGCCCCCTTTCCAGCGGGCTCTATCCAGAGATCAGTGCACCCTGAGTAATCCCCCGTGCCTCCGGCCCGCGACGGAGGGAGTTTAGTTCTTTTGTCCTTCGTTGGGGCACTGAGCACGGCAGAGACACCCTGGCCAAGATGGTGGCCTCACTCTGATCGCGGTGGCCGCCTGATTTTCGCCCGCAGCCGAGTGATTCTCAGGCAAAGCAGCTCCCCTACTTCTCTGGTAGATCTCGTCCCCCCGGCGCCTACACCTCATGGTTTTTAGTGGAAGACACAAAGGGCCTTGCAGTGCTTAGCCCAGAACTCCGATCAACCAGGTAGCCCCACCCTGAACATTGAGATCGATCCCTGGCTTATCCATGACAATGACTAAGGGCCTAGAGCCCCCTTCTGGTTGTTTCGCTAAGGGGCCCAGTCACTGTGTTGTCCCTTGTCCCACTGCCCTATAAACCTGTGTGCCCCACCAGTTTTCTTCTGGCCCCCTCCTTTATCTCATCAAGGCTGCCTCCTGCTACGCCTGTGACCCTAGTGGTGTGCTCTTGCAAGACTGGTGCCCCTCCTTCCCAATTGTACTGTGTGGGACCCGAGAGTTGTTTGAGTCCCCCACCCCATTATCCATCCTATGCTGATACGCCAGGTGTCAACTGGGGGCCTTTGCTCATTTGAAGTGTCAATATGGGGTGCACACAAAGTACTAAAGACAATGCGGCTACAAGCGCCTCCCAGCAGGGGATCGGGCAAGGCGCTGGTGGTGGAGACACATCATAAATGGACAAGTCTGACAAATTCCTGGCTGCCATTGACGCCTCGGGGGAGCAGTTGGAGGGCAAAATCGATTCTCTCTCTGTTGAGCTGGATCTTTTAGTGAAGATTCGCAGAAGGTCTCAGAGAGGGTCGCTGCCCTGGAGACCACAGTCCAGTCACTGACCCCAGCGGTTCATTCGGTGGATCACTGCATTCAGGCCCTTGAGGCGCAAACTCAATGCCTGGCCATTCACCTGAATGATCAGAAGGCAACAACGTCCGGATTGTGGGGCTGCCCGAACACGTAGAGGGAGACTCGTTATTGGCCTTTCTTGAGTCCCGTTTCCAGGAAGATGCGGCCCCCGAGGGTCTCTCTAACTTCTAAGCCCTGTGACCATGCACACAGGGTACTGGTTTGGAAGCCTTGTCCTGGTGCCCCGCCGCGGCTTGTGGTTGCCCGCCTCCTCCATTTTAGGGACCAGGATCATCATCTTCAGCAGGCCCGAGCCCTTGGCCCATTTGTGGGGGACAATTCAAAGGTGTCATTGTATCCTAACTTTACTCTTCAGGTCCAAACACAAAGGGCTTCCTTTGTGGCAGTAAAGGAGAAACTACGTGACTAGGGCCTCTAGTACTCCTTGCTCTTCCCCGCTCGCCAGCGGGTCCAATCTGAAGAGAAAGTACTCTTCTTTACGAATCCATCAGAGGCATGGAAATGGATTGAACTCTAGGATAAGGGAGTCTTCTAGGCTCACTCGTTCCTCGCACCCCAAGCACCAATGTTCCCGGAGACGTGGGATGGCACGCCCTCTAAGACACAGGTGTCTCTGGAACAGTCGAGGGCAGTTGAAATAGCTGCCACTATGAGCATCTGTGGGGAATCTCTAAGGCCCATGTCCTCTGAATGTCGATCCTCTGCCTTGGACTCTAAGGACCCTACAACTCCTGGTCTCGAAGACCTTCTGTCCAGGGTCACTCCAGGATCAGTGAACGACTTGGTTTGATGTGCTCCGATGGGCTTGTACTGATTATTTTATCTTATTTAGATGCAACATTTATTGGGCGGGTTAGGTGGCGAGCTGTTCCTCACTGCTTGCTTTCTTCGATCTTGCTTGAGGGGTTCGTGGGGGCGACCAGGCTGGGGGGGGAGGGGGGTTGCATCCCTTCACACTGTTGCCTTTCTTGGTAGTTGAAAGACACACAATTGATGGACGGAATGCAGAACGAATCAAAACATTCACCCCCAGTCAAGAGATCTGGGTTAAATCCATCATTCTTTTGCTCACCATGCCACCCCAGTTTAGACCTGGCCATATGCAAATCAGTCTTGACCCTTTGCCTCATGGGAACAGTCCAGCCCGAACTGCCAAGCCAGGTCCTCCCTGGACCGGAAACAAGCATCCTAGGACAGGTTTCAGGGTATCACGCCTCCAAAGATGCCCCCTGGTAGCCCCTGGCTCTTTCTTTTGTTGCTTTGCCTATTCTTATCATCTTCGGGGCAGGGCTCTGGGAGGTCTGCATGGGGTAGACATGCTTGGGGGGGGAGGGGGCAGTTGTATTTGCCTATATTGGTCTTGTGCTCATCTTACCCTTGTGTTGTCTGGGACCTCTCTTGAGGGTCTGTGCTGCCTTGTGGGAGCTTGCTGACTGTTATTACCTCTGACTGTACATTTATTGTATTCTTGATCGTGATTGTCCTTCCTCTGCACTACACCTGCCGGCACTGTTGTGTTTTTTTGTTAAAGTACTATTTTGCTGTGATTTGTTGTTAAAAAATAAATAAAAAGAATTAAAAAAGAGTATCGTGAGGAGCTTGGCTTTATCTCAACAGCTGTATACATATTGAACACCAGGTGCAATGAGGATTTCCAATGTATATCTGTGGTTGATTGTTAATGAGAACTACACTACCTGTAAAGTGTATGGTATAGGCTCAATGTTGGACATAACACATACTTTCTACACCTAAGGGAGTTGTATCTGTGATGGCATTAATGATGCTTTGTTATTCTGAGCTATTTTGTACCTGCTTTCAGGCCTCTAATGCCATACTAGTTTATAAAGTAATGTGAACAAGAGAAGCTTGGATGATGTCAAAGAACATGTCATAAGTGATGTAATATGTGAGGTCATAAGCAGTGCATGGCAGGGCGCAAGTTATAGTCTGCTATAATTGGTGAATTTCTGTTTTTTTTTTAGTTGTCACTGAGATATTCACCTAACTATAATGTCACTTTTAACCTTTGGGTTTTTCAGTGAAAACAAATACACACATACATACATACATATATACAAACATACAATACACTTTCTAGCTCAGCGTGGATGGCACTCTGCTAATCCTATACTTTAAAACTTTGCTAGAAAAAGACATTTGAGGTGAGACGGATTCAGTGTGGCGCTGGTGTTGTAGGGTGCTCTATGTGAGAAGTTGGCCTGGTATATGCTGTCCACTAATTAAAGTGGGCACCTTGCACCAGTCCAAACGACCCTTATTGATGATTAGGTTAAAGACAACCTTTATTGAAAGCTATCCTAGTGGTAGCTATGGAGAGCAGCCTTCAGGCTAAGTCTCGAAGGAATGTAAAGCAGCTTGTTTTACCAGTATATAACCTCCTGAATGACCAAATGAAAGAACCACACAAGGTATATATAAAATATATGTATTTATTACTAACCTCTTTATGAGATTAGAGAACAAGGCACACAATATTACAGTACTAGAACGACAGTAAATAGCACAATACACAGTGGGCTCCAGGGGGAGACCAAACCATATATTAAAAAAGTGGTATAACAACCACGACTTGACTAGACACAGTGCCTAGAGCACGTAGAATCGCTGGGACCCCAAGGAACCACCCACAGGAGTGACACAGGGAGCCCACGGAGGACGGGGGCAGTGTGGGAACACAGACGCGAGCTCCGTACAACTCTATAGGAAAGTCGCGGTTGGAAATTTAGAGTTTAAGGACACTTCGGAGAGGACTTCAAGCAAACCCAGCTAAACATAGAAGGTTCTAAGGCCAGCACCCTTGTGAGTACCGAGGTACCCGTGTTACCTAGCCCAGGGAAGCCGGGTGCATAGGGGTCAAGTGGTGCCGGAAACCCTCGTCGTTTTCAATGGCGTGATGCGAAGAACTACTGCTGCCGTGGAGAAGAAAAGTGTCCGGTGTGATCCAAGCCTGGATCGGAGATGTGAAGAACCTGAAAGCAGAGGAGACAAAGTCTGGGTCACTTCACGTGACCAGGAGCGGAGCAATCGAATGCCCACCGATGTCGGGTGCTTCAGGTGCGAAGAGGTGAAGCTTGACTCTGCAGCCACGGGGACCAGGAGACGTCGACGACGGCCAGAGTCCGCAGGCGAGCTGTCCCGCGAAGGATGTCGAGTGCTGAGGGGTCAGTTTCCGTATTGGAGACCAACAAGCCTTGGCAACTGCAACCCACGCGGCCAGAGAAAAGATGCTTCGGTGAGGACCAGCAAGGTCCTGGGGACTCCCCAAGCGATGGAGAGTCAGGGCACGTCTGGAGCAACCAGGAAAGCCCAGTGAAAGTTGCTTTCTCAGGGACCCACAGGTCAACGGACCAGGGATCGCGAAGGGACCTCGAGAGGAATCACACAATACCAGCCCACGGAACACTCGTGGAGTGTAGGCCAGTAATCTTCGGTGGAAACACTGCTCGGGGCTTGGACTACAAGTAGCCCAAAGCACAGCCTCAGGGATCGCCTAAAAGCATATGCTTCTGCAAATGTGCACAGTGTCCTGGGGTTCGGGTTGCACGGTCCCCACGAGGGCTGCGGTTCTCAGGTTTGCTCAGAGCTCTAGTCGGCCTCGGGGAAGCTTGGAAACCCACCTCCTGTGTTGTAAAATCTTCGGAGTCCGTCAGGAGCTGCGTCGATGCAAACCGGTCAGATGCGTTGAGGTGCCTGCCTTGCAGGGGAGTACCTCCTTTACTCCAAGGGAGATTCTTCAGTCGTCCAGCAAAGCGTAGATCGTCGAAGGTTACTTGGTTTCTGTAGCAGAGTTTTTAGTCCAGGTAATATCTAAAGTCCTGTAGTCAGGTTTCCTACTTTATACCCAAGGAAGGGGTGGGACAAACTCTGGGGACCCACCTATGGGAGGGTCAGGACAGAGGGGTGGCTACACCCATGTCCTTTGTCCTGTTTCGCGCCAGAGCAGGGGCTGATAGCCCCTGCAACCGGTTTGAGCTGGACTATGCACAGGGACACCAAATGTGCCCCCAGTGCAGACATCAAAGCACTCTGAGAGTGCACCCACCCAGCCCCAATACACTAAAGCCTGTCTGGGAGGTGGTCACACCTCCCTGTGACAGGAAACCTATTGTCAAGCCTTCCCCTGCTGGAGTTTCGTCCAGCAGCAGGAGGGCAGACTCGTGTCTGTGGCTGGCAGCATCCATTTTGTGATGCCAGGGCTCTGTGAAGCTGGTACCGGGTGTACCGGTGCTGTCGTATTTCTCCCTCTAGGAGGGAGGAATCATTCCAATGTGTTTGACACCAAACACAACATAATTCCTTGCAGCCGTTTTAAAGTTAGCATTTACCGCGAGGTTATAATGCACTTAAGTGTATATGGTTGGCTGCATCACAAACAACCCCGGAATAGTGGTTCCGAAGGCTGCAGAGGGGCTCTGCTCATGCATGGGCACCCTCTCACATAAAACCCAGCACCCTGCCTTCAGGATTGATAAGGCCTGCCATAGGGGTGACTGATAGGCTTATATGTGCAGTGATTAGGTTAGATATAGTGAACCTATATCTAAGTAAGGGGTGCATGCACCACCTTACACAGGGTGCAGTAGCAGACCTGTTGTGTCATTTTGAATGGCCTCTCAGGGGTGGCATAATACATGCTGCAGCCCCTGGGAGGCCTCTGGGGTACCTATGCCCTGGGTACATAGTATACCATATACTAGGGACTTATAAGGGTACCCCATAATCCAATCTGGAGTGTACCTAAAGTACAAGCAATCAATTTAGAGGAGAAAGCAGATAGACTGGGGTCCTGAATAGCAGGATCCCAGTCAGACTAATTCGAAAACAGTGAAACATCAGCAAAAAGTGGGGGTAACTATAAGAAGCAGATCCTACTCTCCTACACTCTATACAAAAGTTTCTCTCCACCTAAACTTAGGAAGTACCCAGATTTCTCTGCTTCTTTTTTGCATGTGTATGTATATATATATTCACTGAAAAAACCATAGGTTTTAGGGACAGTTATAGTTACTTGGACATTGCACTCGTACAAAACCCGTGAAATTCCCCGTTATAGTTAGTTCAGCTAACTATAACTCGCCCCCGCAATGCACTGCTGATGACGTCACATATTACATCACTCATGACATGGTCAGTGACATCACTGATGACATCACTGATGACATCACTGATGACATCTCAAATGACATCACTGATGACATCATCCAGTGACTGTGTGTTTCTGTAAAGTTTAAATATTTTTAATATATATAGGAAAAGACGTATTGAAGAATGAGTGGGTGTGTAAGTGTCTGTATGGATGATTTAGTAGGTGCGTGACTGACTCTATAAGTGAGTGATTTAACGTATCTTACTGAATGCATGGGTTAGTGACTAAACTGGGTGAATGTCTGTATCCGTCTGTCTGTTGCTGTGTAAGTGGCTGCATGTGTTTGTGAATAGCTAAATGAGTGTCTATATGAGTTATTGAATGCTTGTCTGAGTATCTGTATGGGTGCCTGAGTGTTTGTGTGGGAGGGGTGTGTGCAACTCTGTGCATAGATGTGTGAGTGGGTGATTCACTGGGTGGATGGTTTCAAGAGTGCATCTGTGATAGACTGTATGGGTGGGTAAGTGTGTGTAAGAGTGTGTTAGTGAGTGAATGTATGTCCCAGTGGTACATGTGTGAGTAACTACATATGTGAAAGGCAGTATATATGTGTGTTGGAGTATATAAATAGCTATAAGCAAGAATGAGTGATTGTGATAGTGGCTGTATGGATGAGTGTGTGCTTGTATCAGTGATTGTATAAGAGCGTAACAATGTGCTACTATTTGTATGAGTAAGTGAGCTGGTGTGTGTATAACTGTATAGGTGAGTAAATGGCAGTGTGTTTAATTATTTGCATGACTGACTAGGTGTCTGAGTATCTCTATGGATGAGTGGCGTTGTTTGAGTGTCTATATAGGAGTAAGAGTGCATATGATAGTCCTGTACTGAGTGACCGTAAGTATGAGTGACTGTACGGGTGAGTGAGTGGATGTGTGTGTGTAGACCTAAGAATCAGTGAGTGGGTATGTAGTTATTGGTGTTGGAGTGTATGGTTTTGCGAATGGCAGTCTGTAATTTAGAGTGGGTGTATCAAAGATTATATTAGGGTGTGAGGAGGTGCATCAGATTATCACGTGGATGATGTCATCAGTGATGTCATTTGAGATGTCATCAGTGATGTCATCAGTGATGTCACTGACCATGTCATGAGTGATGTAATATGTGACGTCATCAGCAGTGCATTGCGGGCGCGAGTTATAGTTAGCTGAACTAACTATAACGGGGAATTTCACGGGTTTTGTACGAGTGCAATGTCCAAGTAACTATAACTGTCCCTAAAACCTATGGTTTTTTCAGTGAATTTCAAAGGTTTTTAAATGCTAATTTGTAACTATAACGTGTCTGAAACCTATGGTTTTTTCAGTGAATTTCAAAGGTTTTTTAAATGCTAATTTGTAGCTATAACGTGTCTGAAACCTATGGTTTTTTAGTGAATTTCAAAGGTTTTTAAATGCTAATTTCTAACTATAACGTGCCTGAAACCTACGGTTTTTTCAGTGAATTTCAAAGGTTTTGTAAATGACAATTTTTAAATGTATTAATTGTTATACTAATTTTTTTCATACTGATTTACTACATTTTTAGAAACAATTTTTTTTACAGATTTTATTTTTTAAATTACATTGTAATTACATTATACATTACATTACAAAAATACTTTCTCAGAATGAATTACTTTAGTTTAAATACTTTGCACATAGGCAATAGACTTTTAAGTACAGTAGTTACAGTTGTTGCAATGGGCAACACATTTTCAAACACAATGCAACATTCAGCTCAATGTGAATTTCTAGTTAAATGCAATTAGTTACTTTATGGATTACTTTTCTAACCACAGGACTGGATCCTAGATTCAGTCCTGGTACATCTCCTGTAAACAGTTGAGTAAAAGCGTTTTGGTTACAGTCGTGATTTTTAAGGAATATTATTGTATTTTAAAAGTTGACACTTAGAAACTTTTCTCATAGAATCACCAATGTTATCCTATGGAAGGAAATTCACTTAGCAGGTAAAAACTGTTATCGTTACTTTTTCTTACTCAGTGTTGGATCCTGGATCCAGCACTGGTGCATCTCCTGTAAACAGTTGAAAGAATGCGTTTAAGTCATACAGGCGATTTTTAAGGAATATTTGTAGTTTGTAAAAATCAACACTTTGAAACTTTTTGCTGAAAACCAGACAATGGATTCCTATGGAAGAAAATATAAGTTACTGGTAAGTACGGTTAAAATTACTTTTCAGGATTAGTACTGGGCTGAAAGATGCAGCACTGAGGTCTCTCCTGATAACAGGTGAGTAAATCGGAATTCGTATTTCGGCTGATTTTAGAGGAATATTTTAAAGTTCCAAAACTCCACACTTAGAAGAATTTCCAAGTGAAACCAGTCAATGTTAGCCTATGGAAGGAAATTCAAGTTACTGGTAAGTACGGTTAAAATTACTTTTCAGGACCAGTACTGGGCTGAAAGATACAGCACTGAGGTCTCTCCTTATAACAGGTGAGTAAATCGGAATTCGTATTTCGGCTGATTTTAGAGGAATATTTGTATGTTTCAAAAATCAACACTTAGAAACTTTTTCAGCAAAAAGCAGGCAATGATATCCTATGGAAGAAAATTCAAGTTACTGGTAAGTACGGTTAAAATTACTTTTGAGGATCAGTACTGGGCTGAAAGATGCAGCACTGAGGTCTCTCCTGATAACAGGTGAGTAAATCGGAATTCGTATTTCGGCTGATTTTAGAGGAATATTTTAAAGTTCCAAAACTCCACACTTAGAAGAATTTCCAAGTGAAACCAGTCAATGTTAGCCTATGAAGGAAATTCAAGTTACCGGTAAGTACAGTTAAAATTACTTTTCAGGACCAGTACTGGGCTGAAAGATGCAGCACTGAGGTCTCTCCTGATAACAGGTGAGTAAATCGGAATTCGTATTTCGGCTGATTTTAGAGGAATATTTTAAAGTTCCAAAACTCCACACTTAGAAGAATTTCCAAGTGAAACCAGTCAATGTTAGCCTATGGAAGGAAATTCAAGTTACTGGTAAGTACGGTTAAAATTACTTTTCAGGACCAGTACTGGGCTGAAAGATACAGCACTGAGGTCTCTCCTGATAACAGGTGAGTAAATCGGAATTCGTATTTCGGATGATTTTAGAAGAATATTTCCACAATGGTGAAGGGAGGGGGCGGGGCCTGAGGTGACATCTGTGCAAACGCGCCCCGTGGCGCGTTTTAAGTTGGGGGATTAAGTCCCCTTGAATCCTGAGGGTCCCTAGGGGCCAACTAGCCCACCAGGAACCTCCAATATGCGCCAGGGGCTGCGTTGCAGAGACGTGTAGAGAGGCCACACCCTTTTACACCTCTCTGCAACGCAGCTCTGTGGCGCTTTCTGGATGTACCTGTTGGGCTAGTTGGCCCCAGGGACCCTCAGGATTGAAGGGGATTTAATTCCCCATCTTAAAACGCGCCACGGGGCCTGTTTGCACACATGTCACCTGAAGCCCCGCCCCCTCCCTTCACCACTGTGCAAACGCGCCCGTGGCGCGTTTTAAGCTGGGGATTAAGTCCCTTGAATCCTGAGGGTCCCCGAGTCCAACTAGCCCACCATATACCTCCAAAAGCGCCACAGAGCTGCGTTGCAGAGAGGTGTAAAGGGGTGTGGCCTCTACACGTCTCTGCAACGCAGCCCCCTGGCGCATATTGGAGGTTCCTGGTGGGCTAGTTGGCCCCCAGGGACCCCCAGTATTCAAGGGAATTCGTTCCCCTCTGCAAACGCACCAGGGGCGCGTTTGCAGAGTGGTGAAGGAAGGGGCGGGGCCTGCGGGCCCGATCGTTTTTTGTTTTTTTGTCCCCTGAAGGGGGCTGTGTAGCCCCCTTCCTTTTTCCTGTTTTTGGGCCCTGGGGACCCCATCCCCCAGGGCCTTACCCCTTTTTAATTTAATTAAAAAAAAAAAAAACGGGAAGGGGCTGCGTGGCCCCCTTCCCTGGGCCTGTATTGGCCCCGGGGACCCCATCCCCGGGGCATGGCCTTTTTATTTTCTTGGGAGGGGGCTGCGTGGCCCCCTCCTCAGGCCATTAAGGCCCGGGGACCCCATCCCCGGGGCCGGCCTTTCCATTTTTTTTTTTTGTTTTTGTTTTTTTCTTTTGGGGAGGGGGCCGCGTGGCTCCCTCCTGGGCCACTACTTGCCCCGGGGACCCCATCCCCCGGGCTGGCCCTCTCCGTTGGGGACTGTGGGGGTCCCCAATCCCCCACAGTCCCGCCGGCTCCCCACGTCCCTTGGGAGCCGGCATTGCTGTTCCACATGGGGAGCAGCTGACATGCTGCTCCCCATGTGGAAAAGCAATCGCTTTGGATATTGGAAGAGAGAGCAGGTTTCCTGCTCTCTCTTCCAATATCCAAGCAGTTTGCTATGGCAGGACGGGAGCCGCGAGGCTCCCGTCCTGCCATAGCAAACTACAGTGTCCCGGGGTAGGCACCCCGGGACACTGCAGGAGCCGGCCCTGGGGGTGGTGGTCCCCAGGGCCATCAAGGGCTCCAGGAGGGGGCCGCGCGGCCCCCTCCCTACATCAGCACAGCCCCGGGGAGGTGGTGGTCCCGGGGCTTCGGGGTCCAAACGGACCCCCATTTTAATTTGTTAGTGCCCCGGGAGGTGGTGGTCCCGGGGCTGCGGAGGGGCTCAGAGCCCTCCCGCACCATTTTTAAAAGAAAGCCCCGGGGGTGGCGGTCCCCGGGGCTTGGAGGCCCTTTGAGGCCCCCACACATAAAATTAAACCCCCACCATGCCCCCGGGACTTGGGCCACCCGGGGGCAAATTACAATCGAGCGCGGAAGACCGCGCTTCGATTTGATCCTACCGGCAGGATTCGCGCACCCTGAGCGCATCCTGCCGATTTTTAAAAAAAAATTTTTTTTTTTGCCCAGGGGTCCTTGTGGGACCCCTGAGCAAACCTAGGGGTCAGGGTGTTTCTACCCTGCCCCTTTGTGCGCTTTGCGCACTTGTTTCTGTCCCTCGGTTCTACCGAGGACAAAATGGCTGCCAACATTTCCTGAATCGGAATGTTGACAGCCAGCTGACAGCCAATTAACATGCAGCTCGTGATCGGGACGGTGCGCGCAGGGTGCGCTGAGGGTACGCGGACCCTACTCGGCCATAGATATCACTAACTTTTTACTTTTCATTTTCTCAGCAACTACTGAACGGATTTACACCATTTAACAAAAGGGTTCTTTCTGAACCAAGAACTACCTCTTTGCCAAATTTGGTGTAATTCCGTTCAGCAGTTCGGGCTGCAGCCGTGTCTAAAGTTTCCTATGGAAAAGTGCATGGGGAAAACACGTTTTGGGACCCCCTTTTTCTCGGCCCCCGCTTGACGAATCCCCCGAGACTTTCAGGGTAGGAGCGGACCGGAGCGGGCCACAAAGTTTGAAAATTTCGCGAAGATACGTCAACCGGCAAGAGAGTTATTTCAAATAGAATGTCGCGGATTTCCTATGGATAATAGGTTGTAACTATAACTATCTACTGGCGACCGCCAGTAGATAATGTGTGTGTGTGTATGTGTATATATATATATATACCACTGAATTAAATACCTTTTCAAAACCCATCAGTGGGCTTGTGGAGACTTTTCTTTGGTTTCTCCTCGCATTGTATATATATATATATATATATATATATATATATATATATATATATATATATTCCACCAAAACAAGTTAGTCGCACTCCAAGGATTTGCATTAAGGCAATTTTTATTTTAAGGCACTAAGCCAGCAATATTAGGACAAAAGGAAAATATATATGGAAATGTCTCATGATCAGTGGCTCGTGGAGAGATCACCAGCACTAATCGGGCACCAGCCTGAGAACATGCAACTTGAAAATCAAGTAATAATAGACATACATACCCACGAGTATAAACATCCTGTTATATGTGCAAAAATTGGCTTAAACAATGAATCACTTGAAGAATAGGGATATTCTACTGTTGATAATATGATATGTAGTAACTTGAACAAGAATATTCAATTGTAATGACAACTGAAACTTGTAAATACACATGTTTTTAATAGTATGGGCTGCATGTCCCACAATGCCTCATTGCGGGCCGCGTGGGCAATCGGGCGGTCTTGTTGGCCCCTAAGGACCCTCAGCAGCCAAGGGGACTTCATCCCCCAACCAACAGCATGCCAGGAGGCGCGTTTGCAGAGTGGTGGCGAAAGGGGGCGGACCTCCAGCGAGTTGACAGGCTTTTAAAAAAAATAATTTGCTTTCTATTTTAAGGGAAGGGGGGCTGCGTAGCCCCCCTTCCATTACAGCATACAGCATCGGGGAGGTGATGGTCCCCTCGGCTACAAGGGGCCACGCGCACCCCACTGTAATTTTAACCATTTGCCCCGGGGAGGTGGCGGTCCCCGGGTCTGTGGGGGGGGGCAGAGCCCCCCCCCGCATTAATATTTCATTTAGCCCCGGTGAGTTAGTGGTTCTTGGGGCTGCGGAGGGTCACATGCCTGCCCCGTATTTGGCATATTTAGCCCCAGGGAGGTGGCGGTCCCTGGGTCTGCGTGGGAGGGGCGCGCGGGTCACCCCTGCTTCCATATAACATTTGCCTTGGGGAGGTGGTGTCCCCAGTGCACAGGGGTTGCCCAGGGCAACCCCTGCATACTTTAATTAGTATGTCCCGTGGAGGTGGTGGTCCCCGGTGCCCCCTCCTACGTAATATAGACATGTACCCGGTACCTGGCCCACCCGGGGCGATTCAAACTAAAGCGGAAGAGCCCGTGCTTCATTTAAAAAAAAAAAAAATCGGCTGGATTCACGGATCTAGCGTGACTCCTACCGAAAATGTTTTTCAACAAATGCTTTGTGAAACCCCCCTCCTCCTCTCCAAGAGGCCTAGGGGTCAGCGTGTTTCTACCCTGCCCCCTTTTCTTTCTTTTTTAAATGTTTTTTTCTGTGACTCGGTTCAACTGGGTCACAAGATGGCTGCCAACACTTCCTGGTTTGAAGCGTTGGCAGCCAATCAGATCTCTGCACGAGATCCGGAGGGGTTGCGGATCCACCCAGTCCCTATATAAACAACTGAAAATGTCTTTAAATAACTTCAAAACTACTGTACGGATTTACACCATTTAACAAACGGCGCTTTCTGCACCAACAGCTACTTTTCTGACAAATTTGGTGTAATTCCGTTCAGCAGTTCGGGCTGTAGCTATGTCCAAAGTTTCCTTTGTAAATTAACATGGAGAAAACTTGTTTTGGACCCACTCTTTTTTTTTCTCTGCCCCTGCTTGGCGGATCACCCTGAGATTTTCAACACAGCAGCTGAATTGAGTGGCAAATTAGTTTTGAAAATGTCATGAGGATCCGTCAAACGTCACTTAAGTTATTGGCAAATGAAAAAACGGTCTTTCTATGGAAACTACACCCGAGCTATAACTACCTACTGGTGACCGATATATATGTATATGTATATATGCAAGAAAATGTGATTGCTAAAGTATGTAATACATTTAGATGTATAGTTACTTTTGTCACTATTTTTAGGTCTCGCCTGAGCCAGCGCATGCGCTGCACTGGCGAGAGTTTTAGTAAGCGGGTTTTGGAAGTGCAAACAGTGGCTTTTGCTGGCGACCAGCTTGTGTTCACGCGAGCGTGCACGCGCGATCAGGCGCCATATGGCTTCCCTCGCCATCTGGACGCGGCCAATGCTTTTTTTTCTTCCTATAGCGTGCTCATACTGCTGCCTGCCGTTTCACGAGCGCCGCAGTTCTTTGGTGAAATGTAACCACATTCACAGTGTTCTCATCAGCGCCGAGCACCTTTTTTTTTTTTCTTCTTATCTCATGCTCACACTGCTGCCTGGTTATTACTACATCATCGGAAAACATGTGCCTTGAGGTTACATCCCTGCTCTCCAGCAAGCACAGAATCTCTGATGTATTCCCGTCTCAGATGAGGTTTTTTACTTCCACGCGTAAATCACATGAACGGCTGCCTCAGTCACAGCGTGTGCACCAACAGGTAAAAAACTTACAGGGGAAATGTACACTGCGGGCTAGAACGAAAGTTATAGAGGGAACGACATGCAACGTATGGATAAACGCGGTGTACTACGTTTTGTTTTGGTATCTAGTACTCCATACAGTGTATCTGCAGGCCATCTCCAAATCATTCCTTGCACCCTCCCCCACTCGCTATTACGTCCTCATTATTGCTTCCTCCCTCCCTCCTCATTGCTCGCCCATCCCCCACTCCCTCCTGCCTACTTGCTTACCGCGTCTTCCCACTCATTTCCCCCATCTCTGCTTGGGCATGTATCACTGTCAACATGGAAGTGTTGTGTTTTCATTTCGAATAAACACCCCCGTGCGCTCTGTATTACTTCCTTATTTTGATCTTTTGAAGTTTGCTGCGCTGCTTTTCTTTGCTTAAGTTTGCTTTGTTGTTAATGCCCAGCACGGACAACATTCACATACACACACTTTGCTTTGTCCAGCGTGACACCTCAAACCCGTCTCTGTAGCCCCCCTTCCCCCACAGCACTACTTGCCCGCCCCACCACAGCTCCCAGAGCCCACATTAACTACGTACCAATTTCCTACGGGTCAATATTTGTGAGTTGAATCGTGGGCAGCATATCAGAGATGATTTAGCACAAACGTTGATGTCAGGCGAATTATAGAGATGATTTAGCACAAACGTTGATGTCAGGCGAATGTGCAGAGGGTTACGATAAGTCCCCAGAAATAGATAACAACCGAGTGGAATTCAATCATTGGCTATTACCGCAGTGCTATTCATTTTCAGACTCCCCAGATATAGGAAGCAACCACTCCATAGATCATTTGGAGGTCTGTTCTGTAACAGATATTCCCACGTAGGAAAAATTACAGGCTTAAAATTTTAAATAAAGAGTACGTCTGATTTCTGGCTAGATATTGTACCGTTTATTTCCCACACCGGGTTCATACAGTCTGATGTAGCATCTTCCCTCGGGCACCACGGCATGCTTCAGGATAAAATAATTTGGACACACCGCTCTCTTCACGTTCCTGTGTTTGAAGCTTTCCTTAAGTCAGAGTAAATGTCTCACCAGAGGACCGTAAACGAGGTCTTGGTCCTCAATCCAAAGCGATGCAGACCCGGTAAGCATACCTAGACTCGCACATGGAAATACATTTGTAAATAGTACGGATTAGGTTTCATGATTGCGGAAAGATTCTTCAGTAAGGCCGTCTGCACTTGTTAGACCACTGCCAGGCACATACACAGGTGGATATTTTAATTTCCTTCATAGGGAGAAATCTTCAGT
Source organism: Calotriton arnoldi (assembly GCA_963921515.1). Lineage (NCBI taxonomy): Eukaryota > Metazoa > Chordata > Amphibia > Caudata > Salamandridae > Calotriton > Calotriton arnoldi. The sequence continues at coordinate 979,905 of CAWUFW010004703.1, forward strand.
AGATCCGTTTTCAAGCTGGCACTAAATAATCCCTAATGTACAGTAATGAAAGCAGCAGCTCGTTTATAGATTCATTATTCAAGTTGGATGTGTCCCACATTGCCCCTGAAGTAATGTTACATTAGGATACCTTTCAGTTTTCCTATAATTAGCAGCCTCGTATTACGTTGCCAGATGTTTTGATTTTGGCAATATGCTTTTTTTTCTTCTTTTTTTTAATCAGGAACACTAAAAAAACTAGCATTGGCATAGCCAATAGGTCTCGCCTTTGGGACCTTATAAGTGTTTAGCCATGCAACAGTTACTGTTGTTGCAGTAAGGATATTGTGCTGCATAACTAAACACTTAGAAGGTCCCAAAGGCGAGACCTATTGGCTATGCCAATGCTTGTTTTTATTGCCACCTGATACTACACAGTAACACAAACGTAGGTTAATCCAGAACTTAATGCTACTTTGACTATGGGATGGGATGTTAGTTCTTTTTGGCTTTGGGTCCGATGAGTTTGTGCTAATTTAATTGCCATCATTAGTCGAGAGTGATGTGTGGGTGTTATTACTAATTTATTATAAAGGTTGTTCAGCTTGATCTTAAATGTGTCACATGAGAACACCTTACTGATCTATTTCACTAAACTATGTACATTTCAGTTTGTTAAATTGTGCTTATCGTATTGTGCCAAAAGGTATGCCTTGAAAACCCCATAAAAAAAAATAAAAAATTACAGGTTAAACAGCTGGTAGATGGTTAGGGGACACATGTGAATCTAAATGAGTGTCGCATGTGATCCTTGGAAGAAGGACGAACTTGTTGCTCACGTGAATTGTCCCCATTATGCTAGAACTCATGAAGTTTATATGTATGGAATTATCTACAGTAATATGCCAATAGTGTGTATCAAAAAATGTAAGTGTTGTCAAAGGAAGGACGTCTTTCCAGACATAAAATGCTATGCCTTACAATTCTACAGAATTGTAAAGAATTTACAATTCTTGTAATTCTGCTAAAAATGTTGCATTTTGGGTGAGAAGTAAAGAAAAGGAAACATTTTATTTTGTCTACTTGTTTATCTGCGATATTTGCAGGCTGCACTTTCTGTTCTCTGATGTGATTTCAGCTTTCAAAGGTTGAATGTGACCTAGTTATGTGGAGGGCTTTGTAAAAAGGAAACATTGCTTAAAGTAAGTTAAAAATGGAAGAGAGGAATGATTGTTAATTTAGCAGAGTTACAACTATTTTTAAATAACATGCTTTCTTTTTTTGGGCCGCGACTGTGTGTCCTCCCCCTCCATCCCTTTTCAATTGAAGGACCCCAACCCTTTTTATTCGAAGAATGATTTTCTCACTATGGTCCACTTCCTGTTTTGACCAGTGAATGGATAGCCTACAAGCTTCAGAGGTAGAGATTTGACTCATAATAGTGGTTCCTATGGTGGAATAATTTTGGCTATGGTTTATGCCGGGACAATATTCCCTACAGAGGATCTGTTGGGGAAGCTGTACAAACCACTTCAAAGTGTACTATCTTGTGTTTCCTCCCTCCAGGTGTAGTTGATTTAAACATTCCAAAAAACAGGACATGGCACGTGCCACAGATGTTCAAGAAACTGTCCTGGTTACCGGAGGAGTCGGGTACTTTGGTCATCGGTTAGTATAGTTTTTTCAGTTATTTTAAAATGTTTTAATTCAAAGGTTTCAAAATTAGAAGACCGCCTGTTGTGTGACAGTGAATCTGAGTATTTGTTGTATTGCTCAGTAGTCACACTAACATCCATTTAAGGTACAGAAGTAGGTGCCAAGTTTGAAGCCTGCATGAGTATTCTCTAATGAAAGTCTCAACCAGTTCAACACATCTGATTTCTGATTTTCAATTGCATTTATATAGTGCTTTTTACAGCTAAGGAGCCTGCTGAAGCCATGTCAGTGGACGAGCGGCATGCTACTCTGTACACTTTGGACCCTGAGTCATATCTCAGTGTGATAAATCCATGAATAAACTGGAAACCCAATGGCGGGCAGTCATTCCCCAGTACAAGGACTGTTTGATTCTCCAAGTGATCCAGTGTGCACTGCCCAGCGCATTTGGCCATTCACTTGTTAGCATCTACACTAGGTTCACATAGAGGAATATTGGGTATGTCAATTATCTATTTTATGTATTGGGAATTTAAATACACACTATGTAATTTATCAAGGTGTAAACTTTAATGCCTCTTTGAAGCTACTCTATGTAGAATATAAAAATGTAATATGCACTTTGATTCACTACTTATGAAGAAGCTCTTAAACAAGAAATAAAAATAAACACAGTGCTTGGATGTTTACCTATCTGGCCCAATGTGGTTGGTTGTTCAACCCATGTCTTCCTCTAGATCTGTTCTATACATTAACAGAACACGTTACTCAGAACAACCTATTAAACGGAAGTGATCCCCCATCTCTCTTCTCAGTTCTTTATAATACCTCACCCTTTCAGATAAAGGCTTCTATTAATTAAGGATAAGTTACTCCTCAGGTTTTAATTTTTATTGTGGATAGCTAATGACATCGATAGCCATTAGATAACTCCATTCTAGAAAGTTTGTTTTAATTGAATTAACAAGAAAAGTCCCAAAATTACAACAGTTTGAGCTAGGAAAGCACAGTATTGTACGCATTGTGTCTGAGCTACACTGAGCGAGTGATCACACGACTCACTGGATAAGGGAGTTGCAGGCACACAGAGAATGGATGTCAGATTTTGAAACTGGGGGAATCATTCCCTCGTGCCTTTTACTGATATTCAGCTTTTGTTTTGCAGGTTGGGTGTTGCTCTGAACAAAAAAGGCGTTAATGTGATTCTTTTTGATGTACGGAAACCAGTTCATGACTTGCCGGTGGGGATGAGCTTTGTTGAAGGAGATGTTCGCTGCCTAGCTGAAGTGGAGAAAGTGCTGGCTGGTGTAAGCTGCGTATTCCACTCCGCCTCCTATGGGATGTCAGGAAAAGAGCAGCTCAACAGATGTCTGATAGAGGATGTGAATGTGAAAGGCACAGCAAATGTCATCCAAGCTTGCATCCGACGAGGCGTCCCAAGGCTTGTTTACACCAGCACCTACAATGTTGTGTTTGGGGGTCAAGTTATAGAAAATGGGGATGAATCTCTACCTTACCTACCTCTGCACCTCCATCCAGACCACTACTCCCGGACCAAGGCTTTAGCAGAGATGAAAGTTCTTGAAGCCAACAACATGATGCTCGAAGGACAGGATGGCGTGTTACGCACATGTGCCCTTAGACCAGCCGGGATCTACGGGCCTGGGGAACAGAGGCATCTCCCAAGAATAGTCAGTTACCTTGAGAAGGGGCTCTTCAAGTTCGTGTATGGAGATCCGAGCAGCCTGGTAGAATTTGTTCATGTTGATAATCTAATTTCAGCTCATATTTTGGCCTCTGAAGCTCTGAAAGAAGAGAAGGACCATGTAGCTGCTGGCCAACCTTATTTCATTTCTGATTCTAAACCTGTGAACAACTTTGAGTTCTTCCGTCCTTTAGTGGAAGGTCTGGGTTACACCTTTCCCACTTCGCGCTTACCACTGTCTCTTGTCTATTTCTTTGCTTTCTTAACAGAAATGGTTCACTCTCTTGTGAGTCGTTTTTACAACTTTCAACCAATTCTTACACGCACTGAGGTGTACAAAACTGGGGTCACCCATTACTTCAGCATGGAGAAAGCCAAAAAGGAACTAGGTTATCAAGCGCAGCACTATAGCCTCCAGGAAGTAGTGGAATGGTTTAAACACTTTGGGCATGGGAGGAAGAAACCTGAAAATATCCAATATAATCTGATTTGGAGTATAATGTTTGTAGTACTGTTACTGGTGGCACTCCTTGCTTGGCTTCTCCAGCAGTTGTAACTTAACCCTACTGATTTTCCGGTGCACTATTTCAAAGTACTGTAACTTCTTCCAAGAGAGTTAAGATGTGTCAGTGTCTTGAAATGGTTATCCTCTGTCTTGATTTAATGAGTCATGATTACAGACATTATATAAACAATTTAAAAAGTTTGATTTTTAAGAACGTTCAATGTTTTCCAAAAGAAATTTTAATGGGGCATTTTAGGCTGACACAATTTTGGGCTACAGCAATACTTAAGTTTACAAATTCAGGATTTATTTGTGAGGTTGTATTTCTTGTTACCTTTATAACATTCCATCCGGAGTGACACTCGCATGATTGCCTGTTTTCCTGAAATACAATGCACAACTTGCCTGTGCTTTAATAGTGCATGGCGTTGTTGTGAGGTGTTGTAAATGTTTGTCCGCCAGGACAGAGCAGGTCAGAGAAAATGTAGTCACCCTGATCTAGGTTAGTGTCAGGCTAGGCCTATAGAGCATATTCAATTACTACAACACTTGCAATTATAAAAAAAAAATCCAATTTCTCTGACCCAAGTATAATAATTATATATTCTAGGCGTCAGTAAATATTTTTTTGCAATAGAACAGAACATTTTGCAGCAATATGTCGTTTTAAATACAGTCTGTAAAGATGGACATTATACGGGTTGTAAACTGAAAACCCAAACGATAAAAAAAAAACATAAACGGATATTGTTTTTTTTTCTTCAGATGTATTCAAATAGCCACATTTAATTGAATCAGTAACATAGTAATTGATCTACAAATGTAGACACCACTACAACATTAATTATTCAACAATACTGTCCTTCGGTGTATGATTTCTTATACCTCAAATTCCGATACTGTGGCCGAAATGATAACGTGGACAAGAGATTTCGCAGATAGGTTGTTACACAAAAGGTGAAGAATTGGGTCTTGAAGAAAGATTCAGTTTACTTACATACTAGCCCAGGGAGCAGAGCAGTGAATTTTAAATTTAATATTTAGCACTTTGCATTGTTCTGCAGTATTATTCTTGGTCTTCTATGCTGTAGTTGTTTACATGGGCCAAATTTCCCTTGAGTCGAACATTTATTACAGCTCAGCTTGAACATTAACAGTTTTTATAAGGGACATTTAGGCCTAATACAGGGTTGCATCTTAAGTCTGTATAGAACGCCAATAAGCACAAAATTGGCTGGCTGCTCCTCATTGGCATGTATAGGTGTAGGAACAGACGTGGTGGAAGTCCACTGAGAACTCCATATTACTACCTCCTTTACAACGTCTTCAGGCATACTTGTAGCAGAAATATATTGTGCAATAGAGACAAAGCCAGGGTCAGACTGGGACAGAAAATAGGCCGGGGCACCAAAATAAAAATGCCCCCACTAGTGAATTAGATAGCTAAAAAAGTTGCCCATGGTTGCAAATTGGGGAAGTTTTGAACTTGCAAAGACAGGTTGGATAAGTGTTTGCAAGGTATGAGACTGCATGGATTTGAGCTCGATTCAGGCAATCTGTGTTTTAATATCATGGAAACTAACAGTAAAATCCAGACCACTTGGCCAAAAAACAGACCCACAAACAGCCCAAAAAACTGGCTGACTTGTCAGACCAGCCTGTCGAGCACTGACTGATTGCCCTACAGACCAGTCCGACGCTGGACAAAGTTTACATAGTAGAACATGTAAAGTAAAATTTTCTCCCTGAATACCAAAGCACAGAAGTGAAAAGGCAATTATTATGCATCTATCATGGTTTCATTTGTTGTACTATGTTGCCTTAAAGTATTTTCCTCAGTGTGCTGTGAAGGATTCTGATGCATGTTTTGCATGTGGATGGTGCTCTCCTGCCTGATATATGCCGTATTTATGAAGAGGTGCTCCACACCCTGCAGTGCAGGGAATAATTTGCCCAGAAATAATTTTAGTCACAGGCTTTGTGTTAAATATAAAAACTATCTCACTGATGGTTTTTCCCGGTTCCAGCTTATGTGAGATAGCCATAGAGCACACATTGATGGCATTGCCCTTATATGGTGATGCCATCATTTTGTCAGACCTTCTTTCTACTGGATGATGTGATGGCCTTTCACCGATGGGCTCGATGTCATTTTTGCGTATTCCATGCATCGCATTGTAGTTTCTTGCTTTCTCTTTGGAGTTCCTCTCGTATCCTGTCTCACTTTTACCAATGGTGATTTCTGAGGCGGAGTGGGAAGTCATTATATAGTATTTAATGTTATAACCTATGAGCTTTTTCTAATGCTAAGAAACTGTAGAATGATTCATTTCTGTCATGCAAATTCCCCTCTTTGGATGATCACAGATTTGGAAATGTTGTGTTCTATGGTCATTGTTGTATCTGTAAAGGTAGGCTTTGGTAACAAAGGATTTAGACTTATTAGCCTGCTTTGAGTCTAGTTAACCAACCCTTTGAGTCAGTCTGACTAGCGCAGAAGAAACTGGAAATGAAAAGCAGACATGTTTCTATTGGGCATACTGCCTGCTATGGGTGCAGTCCTGAATGACACCTTCCATCTCCCTCTTATTAAAAGATACCACTGTAGGGAGCACTGCCGAAGCAGGAGTTATGAGAAAAAGTAGGTCTGGAAAAATTGTAGTTGGATGTAAAAAAAAAAAAGCTTTCATCCGCCGCAGTCCAAACCCTTGCTACAATATTGTTATTGGGAGTTGGATGGTTTAGCCAATCAAAGGTTGATGATCATAAAATGATAACAAAGCTATTGTCCGCAGTCCTTGCTAACAGAGGGGTCTATTACCATTAGACTTCAGGTCTAGAATATTCAAATGTGAGCTACATAGGTCAGCATAAGGAGGTTATTTAAAAGCTCCAAAGGGTACAAAATTTGGTAGCTTTTCTTATGTGAATGGTGTAGCAACATGATGGGATTTCACTATCCATCAAGGTTCTACATTGTCTTCCTTTGGAACCACAGATAACATTTAAGAAACAATCTACTATGCATAATGCCTATTCTACTTTGGAGAAACATCTTGGCGAATGTGATTTAGACCCTACAACATTCTTTCTCGCAGAAGTCTAAAATCACCAAGTGCGACTTACATTTTTGCCAACTCCTGTGGTGGCTTTCGGTGGACTATAATTCTGTGATTACATTAGTGTAGGATCATGTCTTGACTTTCATTTTCCAAAGGATTACACTACTGTCTCAATTCAACTTCGAGGTCTTTGTATTGTAAACCTACTGATCTATGCTGCCTGTTACTTTTGTTCCTCTCTTTACTTTGTCTTGGTCTGGTTTCACTCTGCATGGCTTTCTCTTCTCTCCCTAGGTTTTAACTCATGTTTTACGACATATTACAGGTGCCGTAAAATCTACAGTTTTAGTTCTGTTTTGTAGAAGTAGATGATTTGTCCTTGATAATGGGACCCCCAACATCATGCCATCATCATGTGGACTACAAATACTTTCTTGATGCAGTTTGTAATGCGGCTATGTGGATAATGACACTGTTTTTTCCTGAATACGTATAAATCTCAGTGACTAAAATCCAATTTTTTGAGTATTTTTAACACGTGTGTAATTATTTTTCTTAGCATATTGACACAACTAAAATTAATTATGTTCAAAAACGTGATTAATATGGTCTTACCTACTGCATCATAAAAGGAAAGGTAATGGGGTTGGAATGGAATTAAGTGTCAACTTCTTTTCCTTGGTTCTGATTGGCTGCTGTTAGGGCAATAACCACAATATGAACTGTAAATGTAAATTGTAAGATTTGTCTCATCATGGGTACTATAGACAGACTCTTCTAAAGGTCTGTGAACAAAACATGTGTTGCTTTATTGTGATGAAAATTTATACTAATAATTCCCATATTTGAGGTTATTGCTTGTTTACAGGAAAAAAGGACCAGCGTGGATTTGCAGGTGTTTTACTTAACACACAATATATATATACTGGCCATCGTGAAGCTTATTGTGAACATGTGATTGAACGTATTGTTATGAAACGCTTCACAGGTTGAGGGCATTTGTTGGGCTGTGGATCTTTGTTTACATGTAGGGCTCTGCCTTTCAGTACATGAAGCACTGGTATTGGTATGATATGCAACCGTTCTACCTGCTTAACATTCTAACTCATTTATTTCTTTATTTTTAGGGGATAAGAGATTGTATATTTATGTGGTCACGGGTAACATAAACAAGTGTCATGAAATCAAATGCTACAGTGCAATAAAGTTCATTTTCTGATGTGCTATCACTGTTTTATATGACGCTGGCTTTCTTTTTGGGTATATTCTTTCCTTGTGGAATGAGAATTTTTCATTCTGCTCAACAAAGAGTTTTTTTGCCGCAACGTTTGCAAGACGTTTCCTTCTGCGACGCTTCAGGACAGAGAAAGGAGGTTAGCTCTGTATGTATCGCTCAACTGCAGGGCTGTGGCCGCTTGAGTTTTACACAACCCTCCCGGGGCATTTAATTGTAACAGTTAACGATTCATTTACTCAGTATGCATTGCAACAAAGATGGTGCTGGTGTCTTTGTTTTTTAAAGAAAGAAGTGTGTCACGGCCTCGGGTTTTAAGAAAGGCATTACATTTAGTTATAAGTATTTTATAGCACCACTAGCAGAACTTGATCTTCTCCAGCATTGACTTTTTCTTAGATTCAGTCATTGAATCATTACCTGTTGTCAAGCTGTGAATCCGCAGTAACTTTGAATAACTAGTAAAATAGCCTTAGGCCCAAGAATAGTGATTGTTTAGTAGCACACCCACCTCATTTGAAGCAACCTGAACTCCAGCCAAGGAGGTGGAAGTGCTGAGCTCTCTACTTGCCCTAGAGGCCACCATAATACAGATCTACAGCACACCATGTGTGAGGGAGTCCTTATGAGGTGCTCTGCTCTAAACTATGTTTTACCTTATACTGGTTACATGTCAACTTCTTTTTTTGACTTCCATGGATTTAAGCCAGCCTTAACTTTAGTTTTCATCAAATTGTGAGTTATATTAGGGGATTTCTGAGATTTTTCTCTTTGTTACTGGCCCAGGTGGCTGTAGCCTGTCATAAACTGACACTATGGTTGAGAAAGAGAAAAGATCTCTCTTCAAGCTCTTCTCAGATTGCGGACAAAGAAGATCTACACTGATGATCCTCATAATCGGTGTATTTGTCTGGACTCCACTCAAAGAGTTTTTTTGCCGCAACGTTTGCAAGACGTTTCCTTCTGCGACGCTTAAGGACAGAGAAAGGAGGTTAGCTCTGATGTATTGTAAAAGAATAGATTCCACCTTCTAAAGGAGAGCCCCCTCACCTGGTGACGATTACGTGAAAAGTGCTCTCCAAGCACTTCCATGATGGTGGCGCAAAAAAGCAAGTATGTGGAATTTCCACAATTGGAGTTTACCTCTGAAGCACATCTTCCAAGGAAAAAATAAAGTCTTCCTCTGAAAAGGTGTCAAAAAAGGCAAAGTGCAGCCTGTGCAAAAAAACTGCGGGAAAATCCAATGTTGTTGATGTCTTGTAAGGCATTGACGACAACCAAGGCTCCAGTGCCAAATAAGGGGATCCTCTTATCAGTAAACATCCCCTCAATGGGCATATCACCAGCAAAGTCAACTGGTAGTGTTCTATCATCAACGACCAAGAGGATCCTGTTGACAGTAGTAACATTGACATCATCATCGACGGTCCCTGTGGTAATAGTCACCTCCCCATTGACGGAAACCGCAAGTTCAACCACCATCAATGGCCGTTACTACAGCAAAAACGGAAAGACACTTAATCCATAAATCTCCGTTGACGAAAGAATTTCGTTTTCTGTCTTTAAAGTTTCTGCATTCATCGTTAAAGGTTTCAGTGCATATACTGGAGTAGGAGGCTGAGGTCAGTGACCAAAAGCAAACTTCTGACAGGCTATTGTCCTCTTCTGTTAGATGTGCACCTTGTAAGTGAATAAGAGGAGAAGGCTTGTACAGATTATTACCAGAAGGAGTATTATTGGGAGCCTTGGTCTTTTGCAGGTGAAGGCCAACCAAGAGGTTATTACCAGCCTTGCAGGCTACAGCACACCTACAAAGAACCACCTATGATGCAGGCATCTGTGGTATTCATGCCCACTCGTCAACAAATGATGGGCACATTCCAGAGACTGTTTCCTCAGCAACCTCAGCCTTAGATGCCAATGGGCCCACTACCTGGCCAGCAGATGCCATCACCTCCTCTCTGTGCCACATCCTCCTCAGCTGCAACTGGAGGTACCTCCTTTTTTTTTTTTTTTGCCTCCACCAGCTCCCACATCAGCCCCAGTACAACACCCTGTCCCAGCAACACCTAGGGACATGGGAGAACAAGATGTATTCTTGGCACTTGTCAGACTTGGAGGTGAACTTTTCAAAGAAGGACATGATGATAATGGGGGTAAGCACAATGAAGAGTGAGAAGACTACTTCCTACACAACGAAGGTGATAAAACACCTATGCAGCCTGATTCACCCCAGATGACATTCCTCGCTTTTACACTGTCTTGGAAAGGGCAGCCAAGAGGTTCCCGTGAGGCACTCAGCGAGTATTCTTTCCTTATAACTTGCACCATTTAGGTAGGGCACTGTAGTGCGCACCCTGACAGCTTCTTTGCCTCTGCGCCCACGTCTACAATACGGCGCGGGCACAGAGGCAATGAGATTCCCTCATTTGCATGGGGCCATGCCCTCTTGAGAAAATGCTGGTGCTGTTTGTGCGCCAGCACTTTCAGTACTTCAGAAGGGGCTGCACAAGCGTTTGCGGCCCCTTCTGTAACACTAAAGTGCCCCAGGGGCGTTTACAGCGGGCGCAAGCGTCCGTTGTGCCCCTGGGGCACTTTGTGTAATATGGCCACTGGTTTTTATCAATATTATATGTTTGAGTTTGTGCAGATTCTGCCTTTGCATTATGAGGATGTCTTTCATCGACTCTGGGCCTGTCTTATGCTTTGTTAGCTCCTCCTGGGTGATAGTTTGCTCTACAAATTTGCGTAACATACCATGTATAAGGAAACATTGACAAAGCCAGTTGATCTCGAATAGGCAAAACCTATAGGCTTTGCAAACGCCATGCAAAATCAAAAAGGGTATGAACGAGGCTGAGCCTCCAAAGTCGGGTGCATTACATCTCCTGCATACACATGGGGCAAAGTAAAAAGGCCATTACCACATTGCAAACCACACTCCTTAGTCAATACCTGCAGGAAAATCAAAGCTTGAAACTCAATTTCGAGACGCAGACTGGTTATATGATTTCAGATGACTAATAGGCATAATGTTTACAATATACTAAGACTGTTTTTCAGAACCCATCATTCAAATACACTCAGTTCAGATACTTTCACATACTTTTCGCCCAAGCTTATTGGTCAAATGCATGAAGGTGCGGCCTTGGATTGCGCGAGGTGTTGTGTGGCGTGACTGATGCAGACTTTTACCACATGGTATGGTTATGTCCAATTATTGTGAACTACTTTAAAGAAATTATAGCAGTAGTCTTGGACATAACGGAGAAGCAGATACTGCTGACCTGTCTATTGGACCAAATTCCAAGATCAAAACAAACCAAATACATATGTAGATTTGTTGACTTAACATTAGTATTGGCAAAAAGGAGAATATCTATGGCCTGGAAAGCAACTGATGCGCAAAATATCTGATTATGGCTGAGGGATGTTAAAAAAATGGGCTACAGCTGAAGCAGATACACTGAAGTGCATTCGCAGCCAAAGAGGTGAACCGGTAGCAAGTGATGATTTGAATACATTAATGGTTAAATTAGAGCCAAAGTCAGATGAACCCCCTGTTACTCACACAGGAATGGATATCATAATTGGAAGGAATGTTCAGAGGATATACTATACTTCTGAATGGCATCCCTGTTCTCTTCCTTCTGCTTATCTCACCAACATGTATGATGATGGGTTATTTTGTTTCTTATTTTTCTTAGCCACACAGGATAGTACTGCATTGTAATTTAGTAAATATTGCCAACTATGAGGGCTGTATCCTATCCATACTTTCTACTTATAGATCCAGGACCTAATGTTTGACGTTATATTTTGGTGAAGGTTTGTTGAATTTGGAAAAGTGTGGCTCTTAAATATGCTACATACAGAAATTACAAAAGGGCTAGGTTATGAACTATGCCATGTGTGCTGTATGTATGAAAATCAATAAACAGCTGTGTAAAAAATAAACAAGCCTAGAAGTCATAGAATTCAAACAAAATACCTGGACTGTAGTACCTAGTCATGCATGGGCCTGGGAAACCTGGCATGGCTGTGGTGGACCCAGATAGAACTGAAATAAGAAGCCTTCACCCCCTGCAGGTTGCTTTGAACCCAAAGCGCGCACAATGTGGGTGCCACCAAGTGGATACTAATGTCGACAAATTGACCCAGGACAAAGTCAGCACATTTCACAGGGCAGGTCCAGATCTGCCTCAATATTAGCTGCTGAATCAGACTAGAGGCCCCCCTCTTGCTCCCCCACACACACAACAGCACTCCTGGCTGCTAATAGAGAGGTATGAAATATAAATTCTCAAGCAGCTGTTCATCTCTGTGGATATTGCATACATTCTCATATGTCTTCCTAAGTCAATTTTATAAGGGATCTAGAACAGTTTAGGTGTATTTTATTGTCCAGAATATATTACTGAACTGTGGTGTCTTGGCATTAGAGTGTTTGTGTGTATAGACTGTATCTTTATTTATTCTTTCATTTAACAAAAGCTTAATTACTTTAGTTCACCTGACATCCCAGTTGACATTCAAACAAAGACTGTTAATGAAATATTTTGCACAAGCTTTTAGAAGCACTGCCAAAAATCTCATTATGAAAGAATAGTGACTGCAGGTGTGCCTTTCACCTATGGTTAAAATGGGGTGGGTCCTGCCAGTGTCTCTTTTGACAGCTTCCCCTTTGATTATTAATTTGGAAGACTCTAAAGCATTGAGCCTAAGTGACTGACTGGTTGGAGGTATGGACTGACTGACCAGTACTACATTCAGTCTAATTGTACCTTAAAGCATCTCCCCTGAAGGGTTAGTACCTCTTCAGAGTGGGTGTTTGCACTCCTTAATAGTATGGTAGGTATTTACACTTCTCCCTATTAGCTTCTCTACAAGTTGAATGGATTTCTAAAACTGCATTTAGCATGTCACTTGGATTGCCCTCCCGCCCGTCACAGGTGTGTCTGAACAGGCCATGTTCACAGTGTTCAGCGCTGCAAGAGGTACATCGTGATGGCTGCTCAAGGTGTTCATGTCTTGGACAGGTCTTGGAGGTTGTATACGGCTTCCTTCATTATACAGTGGAAGGTTTGAAAGCGGATGAGGAAAAGGAAAATATAGGGCAGGTTTGGGGTGGGAAAGAACTAGAAGAATGAAGAGGTGACCTTGAGGAGAAAGAGGATTGGGCAGATGAGGAGGACTACCGAGGAAGAGGAGGACCAGAAGAATGGGGAGGCATGGCGGAGGATCAGGAATATCAGGAAAAGGGAAAAGACCAATAGAAAGAGGCAGGCAAGGACCATCATGAAGACTATTAACCAGCATTTGGGATGCTTCTACTCACATTTCAGTGTTTAGCATTTGATATACTGTGTCTTACAAGAGGGCCAGTAAAAGCAAGTTACAAAGCTTGAACAGACCTTTCCACCTGCAGTACTGATGTCTGTGTTTTGTGTTACATTGATCTTATGACAAACTTGACAAAGATTAGTTGAACTTGACAATGAATGCAACAACTACCTCATATGTGAGAGGCTTGTCAACAGCATCAGATGCCTCTATGGGGTTGCCATATGTCTAAAGCACAACTCTTCTGAGAAACGTGTCCTCTGCAGCACCAACAGAAATGTGGTCACAGAGCCAGTGAGGAAGCCTCAGTGCACTCAGTCAACCAAAACTTAGGAAAATAAAAAGAGAAGCTAGACCTCAATTATAAGTGTTACAGGTGATATTATTATTCCTGTCTGCTTCAGCCTACAGTGGCACCCACATTTAAGACTGAGCTCCTGCACCCAAGTCCCTGCTCAGTGCCTGAAATATGAGAGATTGAAGTATACAAAAAAGTGATGGATGAAATTCTTAAATTAATCTCAGCCACTGGTAATTACGCAGGCCGCATCCCAGCTCATGGTTATTTTGCACACCCTGCCATTCAGTTTGGACCCAGCCATATACAAATCAGTCTTGATCCTGCTCCAATGGGAAAAGTCCAGCCCGAACTGCCAGGCCCTCCCTGAATCGGAACACAAGTAACTCAGGACCGGTTTTGCTCTTATTAGAGCTCTTCAGCCAGGTACAGCTTGGTTCCAGTGGCACAGTGTGCACAGGAACGACTTTCTAACCTACCTGTTCCGGTTAGGGTGACAAACTGAAGTCTACAAAAAAGTGATGGAGTGAATGCTTAAATTAATTCTAGCCACTGGTAATTCTATTCTATTCTGATGTATTTGTATATCACGCAGCTAACCAATGGGCCTCCCTGTGCTGAAAATAACACATCTTCCAGATAGCTCAAATGCACTTGAAAATAGGTGATAATTGAACAAAGTAGATGAGTTTTTAGGTGTTTTCTAAAGCTGGATTCAGACTGGTTCATTCTAAGGACAAGGAGGAAGGTCGTTCCAAAGTTTAGAAGCTAGGTAGGCAAATGAGCGACCCCTGCTCCTAGCCTTGTTTATCCTATGGACTGTCAGCAACCTTAGATTCCAGGACCGCAAGCACAGTGCCTTGAAGTGGATTCTTTTCTGCACCGGCAGCCAGTGCAGGGCTGCTAAAGTCGGAGCGTCCGACTGGTGCATAGGGATTTTTAGAAGGATCCCAGCTGCTGCGTTCTAGGCAACTTATAGTCTTTTTATTACGGACTTGGGATTTCCGAGATAAAGGGAGTTTCCATAATCTAGGCAGGAATCAGCCAGTCCCTGCTCAACCACTCTCCTCAAGGAGGAACAGCTCTCAGCAAGTTTTCTGGCTTGCATTTCCATGGAGAGTTTGTCAACCCAGAAGCCCAGACTTTTAACTGCTGGAGTGGGTGGGGGATGCTCCTCAAGGTAGTCCGGCCACAAAAGTTCAGTCACTGTGAAGGATTGTTTCTAATGACTAATACTTCTGTCTTTTCACTGTTCAATTTTAGGTTATTTGCGTACATCTAGTCTGTTACCTGTATTCGAGAGGAGTTCAGTTGGTTGGAGATTTTCCCTATTTCCGGTGTAAGAGATGTGATGATCTGGGTGTCATCTGCGTAGGATACTTATGCAAGGCCATGTGCTCCCACAATCTCTGCTTTGGGAGGCACATATATATTCAATAATGTGGGGGTAAGAGAAGAGACTTGGGGGGGACCACACATTTTAAGGGTTAACTGGCAGATATAGAGCTTCTTTGCGGCCCAGAAAGCTCTTATTTTCCAGGAAGGCTACTAGCCATTTTAGTGCAGCCCTAATTCCAGGCATCTGAATAAGGACAGGATGGGAGACGGTATCAAAGGCCACGCTCAAGTCTAGCATTATCATAGCTGCTGAGCCACCTTGATCCAGGATTGACCCAAGTCCTTCTGTGGCTGCTAGCAGGGCTGTTTCGGTACTGCTGCCCAGTAAGAAGCCTGTTTGGATGGGATGGAGAATGGCGTGTGTCTCCAGATTGAGGGAGAGGTGTTAGTTCACATTTTTCGAAGGCTTTGCTCGCTACTGAAAGTAAGGAGATTGGTCTATAATTTTCAGCATGTAATGGGACTGCCATGGGCTTTTTCAGTAAGGGTTTCACAATAGCGTGTTGCCACGCAGGGGGAACATTTCCACTATCCAAGGAACGATTGAAAATGTCCATTAGAATTGGCAGGACTGTAGTGACGGAGGGATTCCGTTATTTAGGGATATTTGTCATGGCAAGCCCAGAACTTTTCTATGAACGTAATCTCCTTGGCCCACTGACCCGGCTGCAAGGAGATGTGCAACATTGGAGATCATTGCCGCTGTCCCTACTGGGATGAGCGGCGCTATTTAAAATTATGGCTCTGCCTCGTTTACTGTATGCCCTACAAAATACACCATACAGAGTACCCGAAGCATATTTCAAATCAATAGACGGAGAAGTCCGAACCCTACTATGGGATGGAAAACCACCTCATATTGCAGCCCATAAATTGGTTAGGGGATGGTATGATGGGATTGCTTTGCCTAATATCTGAGCTTACTACTGGGCAGCACAACTATCTGTCATTAAGAAGTGGATACATCACGCACAGGACGACCCGTCCTGTCGTATGGATAGGTGGCTGATGGCAGCGGGTGGGCACAGGGAAGCCTTGTATACAAACCCCAATAAGCAACAGCTCACAGGAACGACAGCCGAAACGGACGCCCTCTGGCATAGAGTTACAAAGCAACTGGGCTGGAATAACAAAGTGACACTTTGTGTGCTACTTTGGCAGGCAGGGGAACTGGGGCGATTAGGCAGTTACCAAGGCTTCGATAAATGGGATACCATCGGCAAATCAATAGTGGGTGATCTGTGGGCAAGAGGGAAAATACTCTCATTTACCGACCTACAGAAAGAATACGAATTGTCTGAAGGTAAAACATTTAGATACTTACAAATTAGGCATGCGCTAAGGGCTGCGGTTCAGGCCGAATAAGAAATACCGGAGGCCTCACCACTAGAGGACAGACTCCTGACAGTATACATGGACCGTAGGGCTATTTCCCTAACCTACCAGAAAATAATAAATAACTTACCTGACCCACTTCAGCGTCTCCGCGAGCGCTGGCAGGCAGATATAGGAACACTGGAGGAAGAGGACTGGTGTGACGCGTTATCCTCCCCACGTGAAGTAGCTATATCATCGCGGCTGAGACTAATTCAACCAAAAATGCTTCACAGATCATACGTTTCCTGTGTCGCACTGGTCAAAATGGGACGGAGTGCTGAGGCAGGGTGCAGGAGGCTATGCGGGGGGGGGGGGTCTGCACCTTCTACCACACACTTTGGGACTGCCGGCTGTCAGGGCATATTGGGAAGCAATAATTGCACGTATGATAGACTTCATTGGTGGAGCCCTTCAGCTAGCACCTAAACTATGCATACTTAACATATGGGAAGCAACCGAAATGACCCGCATGGAGCAACTTTGGATCACTATGGGATTTATCATTGCAAAAAGAAATATAGCCCGAAGATGGGGTGTAGCTGAGTCACCATCCCTAGTGGAGTCTGGGGCAATGCGGTTGCAATCATAGATTATACCCTCATCTCAAAGCCCCTTTACAACCAGGTTTGCGATTATAGTATATCCCATTGTGTTGAGAGCTACCACAATCCTCAGGTCATCACGGTGAACGCAACCCTGTGTAAACTCAAGGTAGTTCGTACGTTGTCGGGGGAAATTCGCTCAGAAAATCTGAAACGCCTAAAGTGGACTTCTCGCTCTGTCAACTCCATAGCAGAGTATGCCGTTTCAAGTTTACAAAACCTAGCTCAAATGGGTCCCAATCCAATAGTTACATGGGAAATTCTTGCCAATAACGTGACCAAAGCCACAGCGAGAACAGCCACAAAAAGGGATCTCGACTTGACCACAGTAAATCATCAATTATACACCCGCCCCCCATATTCGGAAAATAACAAAGGAAACCGCGGATAATCACAGCAACCTAGGTGGAGATGGTTATCAAAAAGTCTCGGGCAGACTGTGCCTCCGGCCCTAATGGGCTACATCAGGCATTGTTTAAGCACTTTACCCCACAATGGGCTGGCTTTCTAGCGTCAATGTTCAATTTCATTCTGGAAAACGACGTTGTTCCTGACAGCTGGAGGGGCTCAATATTCCACCCCATTTTCAAAAAAGGCTGCATGCTCACCCAGCAACTACAGGTTAATAGCATTGAAGAATGTTGAGCTAAAATATTTTTCAGCATTGTTATTTGGAATCTTGGTCGCATACAATGGAAGACTTCCCCCTAAATCAAACTTTCTTTCTAAGGGGCCAAGGCACTTTAACTAATCTCATGACCCTGAGCCTAATTACAAACAGAGCAAAAGCAACTGGGACATCTCTTTACATGTGCTTTGTTGATTTGAAGGTGGCTTTTGATTGTGTCCCTCGGAACAAGCTATGGGTCAAACTTCAGCGATGGGGCATTCCACCCAACATCTTACGAGCAATTAGGCTTGTATACTCGGACACATGGGTCAAGATAAAAACCGGAGATGGCTCGTGCGTATCAAGGAAGGTGCAAACAACAACTGTCGTAAAACAGGGCTGTGTCCTAGTCCCCCCTTCTTTTTAATTTATTTTAGGCTGATCTCTCTTCAGAGCTTGACAAGTAGATTGCTCACGCACCGAGCGTTGGGGAACAACAAATGTCGCACATCGTATATGCTGATGATCTAGTACTGTTTAGTAACACTCGAATAGGCCTTCAAAGGCTGCTTAATTCCCTTGGGACTTACACTGAAAACAATGGCCTGGAAGTACATTTCATGAAAACAAGTGTGATGGCATGTAATCGTGCCACTAAGAAAAATCAAAAATGGCTTCTTAAGGGAAATAGAATTGATGAGGTTAACATCTACGTATATTTAGGAGTCAAAATAGACACAAACAGCTCCTTTGTTTCCCAGAAGAAGGCGATAAGGGCGAAAGCGCAGGCCATTAATTATGGCTTCTCGTCACTGGCCAGATCCATTCGAGGTCACAATCTGAAACCCATGGGAACAGTTATGAAAGCCAAATTGATGCCAACTCTCGCGTACGGATCGGAGATAATGCTAGGTGACGAGGCTCCTCTGCTCAACAAAGTGTTATTAAGAGCCTATAAACAAACCTGTAGACTCCCCAGTCGTCCTCGCCTGCACAGCTCCAGCTAGAATTTCTACTTACAAAATAGACACTTGCTAGGCCGGCGGCATTTGTAAAGCTTTGTTATAACCTACGTGCAGCAGCTGAAAACACTCTGGCTAGCTTAGTCTGGACCGAAATCGACTTACAACGGGGAAATGGCCTCCACATGAAACACCTTGAAAATAGCATTAGGATGCTTGAACTGGGTGACCTGTGGAACTCTAATATCTCTGGGCAAACTTTTAAGAAATTGATAAATAAATCAACCGGACTGCAAAGCTGGACGGCAGATAAGGAAAGCCTGTCTAGACGTCGTCATGGGTGACTGGTGCTGAAATCATATTCCCCTTTAAGAGAATCCGCCCTGCTTGCAGCACCTTTCCACCGGAAGATCAAACAGTCATTTTTGGCCCTAAGATTATGGGGAGATACCCACACTAGACCTCATGCCAAAATGGAGGATGGTTGGTTTTAGTGACGATCGGTCCTGCCGCTAATGCCATCAGGGGAACGAGACATTGCTCCACATTGTATGCATTTGTCCAGTATTGATCTCTATTAAGACAAGAGTTCCTTGACCGGGGAATTAGGTCATGAAGGTCTGCACTGGTGGAGTCTATGGACCCAAGTAACACAATGTTGAACATTAGACTAGCCCAGTTTTTGAACATTTTCCAAAAATCGATTAGCATATAGGTTGAGCGTCGAGTAATCTGGAGGTCCTTGAATCCGACTTTAGGCTGTGATAAATCCGTCGTTTTTAAGGTAAATCTCACATGAGTAGACAAACCCCAAGGACGGGCTGCATGGGACTGCTATAATAGCCGTTCTCTAGCCCCCTATGCTTAGGTAACACTTTGTTTAACTTGGCACTTTTTTATTTTACATATTGGCATTTCAATGATGCGTAGTTTTGCACATTGGCACTTTCACAGGGGGGAAAACCATGGTCCATTTAGCATCGTACATATACCCGCTTTAGTCCTGCTTACAAGCACTTTAACTATCTATAGCGATTTACTTATGTGAATTCCAACTGTCCATAATGCAAATTTGGACTTTACCCATTAGGGAAAAGACCAGTCCCTGATTAGTCATTTCGATCCATTTAATATCTGCATTCGGCATCTTTACTTATATATTTAGGAAGGAAAGTTACAAAAAAAATGTGAAGGTCAAGCGACAAGATGTCCAATGGCTGAAGTAGATGTATGACAAATTTTTAGTCTTTTTTTAATGCATTTTAAACATTTTGAATTGTATGTTTGAATCATGTTTATGGTTTTAATTGACTAATAAACTATTTATGCGACCCTAGTGGAGTGGGAACGGGACATGGATTGGTGCATGATCGCAGAAAAGGAAGTCTATAAAAGTAGGGGGTGCCCCCGGAAGTGGGAATGGGTTTGGGGTAAGTGGAACGCTCATAGGGGCAATATCTGTGTCTTCCCCCTCCTACCGAGAGAATAGATCCGGGAGGGAAGGAAACGCCACAGTTGAAAATGATGATGAAAGGTGATGGGCTATTGTGGTCTGAGAGTGTAAGAAGTGAATACGACTTGCAATGTATTTCGATGTTCAAATGTGTTGGTCTTCATGCCTGCTGTATAACTGTACAAATTCAATATAAAGAGTTTTAGAAAAATAATAAATTGGCAGGACTGGATTTCCCCCTTTTCTTAGTATGTCTGGGGGTGCAGGATCACGAGTCACGCCTGATTTTATGGCCTTTAAGGTTTCTTCAGTGACTTCTGGTAAGAAACGCAGTAAATTTGGGCAATGTCAGAGAACCCACTTGTGGGGTCCAACTAGGATCCAGATTTTTTGGCAGGGATCAGAAGATTTTATTTACTTTGTCGAGGAAGAAATTGCCGAACATATTGCAGTGTGCTTCGGATGGTGGAGGGCCTGATAAGCTCATGGGTGACTTCATAAGGCTATTGACCACCATAAGTAATTCCTTGGACAGGTTAGGGGCGTTTTCTTAGTGCTAAAATATGAGTCTTGCCTGTCCTGTGGGGTATTAGCATTTTTTCATAGCTTTCCTATGGATTTCTTTACTAGGTTCATTGTATGTTTTTATCAATATCCTTTACATTTTTTAGCTTCCCTTTTCTAGAGGTGTGAACCATGGGGCATGTCCGCCGGGCCAGGTCCTTTGAAACCTCCAGGGGACAAGGGTATTCGGGGAATTGCTTAGCAAACTCTCAGATTTGTTGTTTCTTTCTGTGCTATCCCCCTCCACAGTAGGGGTGGAGTCGGCAAACGAGCCTTGCTTTTTACTCTGACCGCATCTCAGTTCATCGTTGTTTTGTACAGTACGCCACCTCAGTTTTGACCCAGCCATATGCAAATCAGTTGTGACCCTGCTCCTATGGAAACAGTCCTGCCTGAACTGTGTGCCAGGTCCTTTCTGAACCAGAACATATGCACCCAGGACTTGCTGCGCTTCTATTAGAGCTCATCAGCTAGGTATAACTTGGTTCCAGTGGCACAGTGTGCACAGGACCCACATCATCTGTGTACTTTGGAAACGAGAGAGCCACTGACAGCCTGTTCCTGCCTCACTGTGCACAACTAGAATACTCCACATCTGCTTCCCTGCACCTACAGACTAAACACTCACCGGTGCCAGCCTAGCATAGCTTGTGCTCCAAAGACAAGATAAGTGCATTACAAACAAGCATTGGCATAGCCAATAGGTCTCGCCTTTGGGACCTTATAAGTGTTTAGCCATGAAGTACATTATCCTTGGTGCTGTGCCGCCAGAGAGTGAAGAGCTATATAATTACTACACACTGAGTCATGCAGTCTTATTCAAGAATACATGATGCAGGGGTGTGGAATTCCTATAGCCCGACGCCCAGGACGTTTGGGGCCAGGGACAACAAGTTTTCATGTTTACCTTGAAACAAGTAGTACTGCAGTACAAACCCTTTGGCTGCTGGATTACAGTACCACATTATGGATCAGGAAAGAGCATTGTCTGTATTTAAGGTAATATTTGTATCCATATGTTAATGCTGTTTAAACTTTTTTTTTTTCCTTTATGGAGTTTTATATAGCGCGAACTTGACCCGAAGGTATTGGGTATCAGAGCGCTTTACATAGCACCAGTTGCGTTACATGAGGACACATTCATTTTTGTTAGGCACGGGGAAATTAAGTGATTTGCCCAGAATCACAGGATGTTCAGCGTCCTTGCCGAGACTCGAACCCGGTTCCCCAGATTCGAGGTCGACCGCCCTAGCCGTTAGGCCAACTCCTCCCCACTTGTATTTAGGGTTCATTAATACACAGCCTTTGTTATTAGGGTGAGCGCTCTAAGGAAATGTAAGTTCAGACTGCTCTACTGACAGTGGGTTCCAGTATAAAAATGTGTACACACGTTTGCAAAGTTGAACAATATGAAGCTACGAAAATAATGCTTCCAGGATGCTCTCTGGTTAGATGCAAATATATGCAAAAGCTTGAAAGCAAGATTGAGGATTCTTTGCTTTCAAAATAAAACGTTAATTAAAACAATGCAACTAGGAAAAAAAAAAGGTTTTGCTAAACTACTGTGAAATTTTAGGCATCATTTCTTTGAAGCATCATTTCACGGTGTTTATTATGATGATTATTAACTTTCACCAAATTTGGATTGTTAGAAAATGTTTACATGTATATAGCGCTTACTATCCCTGAGGAGGGGTTGATATGGAGCGCCTTATGACTCCATGTCACCAGGGATGCAATGCTCCAGTAAAAAAAAAATTCTGTTGCCCAAGTTCAGCAGTAGTAGGGGAAGCGCGGCTGGACTACAAGCTCCAAAATACTTTAGGGTGTTAAACAAAAGCCCTGAAGTGGAGCACTGCCTCCTTGATGACACAAAGTCCCCTGATTAAATAAGAGAACTACAATGAAATACAGACTATGGAGTGGGTGAATAGTGCTCAACTACCTGCCCCCAGCCCCAATCAACAGAATAATTCAGCCCTTCCATCAAGGGGGCACACTCCCTTTTGGACTGCTGGATGATGGCTGCCCGTGTACCCTCAATAGCAAACAACATCAAGTCATGTGCAAAGATGCGCAAAACTGAATTGTTGGTACGAACTTGCTGTGTAAAAACCACAAACCAATAAATAAACTACGGACAGTTGTTCATTAATTGAGCTCCACCATGACTCACCATACTCTAAGCCCACGAGGTGCCATTACAACAGAGAGTAGCTTATCCAGGATCTGGTATTTGGTATGTGTTCTGGGATCTCGGGTTATTGAGACTGGGAAACACAAACATGCGCAATAACATCCAGAGCTGCCTACTTTGGAACTGGGGAACAGGGTTCTAGTCTCGGCGTTGGCTCTCTCTCCATGCTTACAAAAAAAAAAAAACAAGTGCTGCAAACAACAACTGCTTCTGTGACGTGGCAGAGGCTATTGTGTGAGAAAAGCTTACAAATGAGTACACCGCACGAGGTCACAACAGAGCAGGCCATGAGATGCTCTCAAGCAGACAAACCAAAGTATGTGGGAGACAAGATGCTCAGAGACATGCCAACCAAGCTGACCAACCCGCCCTCTTTGCAGTGTAGAGTGGAGTCTGTTTCCTACACAGAAGCTGAAGGCATTTGCGGCACAAGAATTGCAAAGTTCACCTACACGACTGAGCTCTTTTAGAGAAAACAATCCCTTGGGGACCGTAACTGTGAGTAAGACTGTGGGAGATGCACTGACTTCGAAGTAATGCGGTTTAATAGTGAATTATCGAAATGAAGCACTCCTGATGTATATAGACTATTAGTCCTATGCAATAACCTCTCTGTAAAAGCACAACCCCTCATTTGTCCGGTGCAGATGCTGCACCTCTTCCCCAGGACGTTACGGCTGTGCGGGTCACGGATGAGCACGGGAGGGGGGCGGGAAGAAAGGCAACAGAAAGTATGGTGGGAAGAAAGACAACACGGACAACAGGAGGTGGGCGGGAAGAAAGGCAACAGAAAGTACGGCGTGCGGAGCGGGAACAAAGACAACACGGACAACAGGAGGGGGCGGGAACAAAGATAACACGGACAATGGGAGGGGACGGGAACAAAGGGAATATGGACAAGGGAAGGGGGGATGGGAAGAAAGACAACACAAACTACGGCGGAGGGGGCAGGAACAAATTGAACACGGACAACGGGAGGGGGTACGGGAGCAAAGTGAACACTGACAACTGGAGGAGGGGCAGGGGCAAAGTGAAACACGAACAGGAAAGTTACAAAACAAGCTGAGGCAAAAGAAAAAAATAATGTGCATACCATAACATATGGCCCATATCGAAAGGATCCATGTAGCAGGGGTAGTCCGCAGGGCGGGAACAAAACTGCCACAAGGCGGAACAAATGTACTCTATTCACGAACAAAAACTATGGAATTTATAAAGGTGGACCAAGCAACCAATGAATAGCGGTGGGCGTGTGATGAGTGTGTTCAAACTCCACAGAGGGATTACAGCATGCCTCACAGAGCAGCGCATATGCACTGCGTCTAGGCTCGACCTAAATAGGCAGTGTTGGTCACAACAGAGATAGCGGCCACACTCTGTCACACAGCACATAACTTGGTGTATGTGCCTTAAATAAGGTTTCCTAACGTAGTAGATGTAGTCCTTGGATTTTTCATTTCCTCTTTAATCTTCATTTGAGTAGTTAATACTGATCAATTTTCAGGTAGTTAATCTTTCATTTAAACAGTATAGTTCAATTTTCACTGAGGTAACCGCTTGATGTTATGGCTTTTTGCTTTCATTAAGAAGAGCATAACCTTGTTAGGTGCTACTAACTTTGCATGCAGAAGATTTTTTCAAATGATAAAACCGTACCTGTTCCATTAAAGGCACAACCCCTCCCACTTTGCCCAGGTGCCGACCATTTACCCCCGAAGCATGTCGCACTCATTCAAAGCACAGAGTTTATCACAGGTGTGTGCCTTTAATGAGGTCCCATAGCTTTGCCTTAGATATAGTGCTTGCATTTTTCATGCTCCTGCCCAGAAAAAGATAACGGCAGCAAACACAAACAAGCATTGGCATAGCCAATAGGTCTCGCTTTTGGGACCTTATAAGTATTTAGTTATGCAGCACAATATCCTTGGTGCAACAACATCAACTGTTGCATGGGTAAACACTTATAAGGTCCCAAAAGCGAGACCTATTGGCTATGCCAATGCTTGTTTCTCTGGATTTCCTTCTCTTTTTGAAACGCAGGAGCAGCAACATTGTCGTGGTGTCACCAGGGCTTTAAGTGGAAGCTTTTTCAATATTATATACAAGCCATAGTTGCTGCTTATTTATCATATGCAACTAACAACCATTGACAAAGCCAATAGTCCTGACTGGTTGTAGGTATGATGTTACTTGTTGTATAATATATCCGGATGTAATGACAGAAACAGCAAAATACAAGTCGGGCGGCACACTATGGCTAAGCACAGGTTTTTAGCTTACGTGTTTTTAAGCCACGCCCTTAATTACATTGGCCACGCCCCTTCGAGAGACACCCCCCCAGTTTTTTCATCCCACTTAAAGCCCTGAACACACCCAATGCTGTCCAACAATTCCTCTTCTGTGGATAACACAGTAAGGCCCGCACTCTCGGAATACTCGTATGGTATTTTTCCCTTTGAAAGGCATTTTCCCAACATGTAATTAAAGCACCAGGTGTGTCTTTGTACCCAGTGAATGTTCTTGGTACCTTTGCTGGAAAGGGATGGGAGATCTGCGGCTGTCTATTAATGAGAGGAGTGTAGCCACGCCCTTGCTCTGGTTGGGGCAGTGATAGGGTTAAGCTGCGCAGCCTCTTTGCACTGACGCCCGAACCCCGATGATTCTCCAAAATACCAGGCACGTGACGCAAGCATCTTTGCTCTGAGAGAAATCCAAACGGGTATCAAAGCTTTCTTAAATACTAAAATAGACCAGCCGAAATGTAATGAGTTAAAACTTGGAAAGATGACATGTTTTAATGCTGAAAACCGGCTAGACTGTGTTTCGATCCAGCATTTACAAAGCAAATATTTACAGTCACTGAATTGTGTGCAGGCTGAAGTTTAAATAGGGGTTTTTATTAGAAGTATTTGGAAGTAAGGTGCTACTGGCATGAACGAGGATAAAGGTACGGAAAAGTCTGCAAAAAACGACAGGCAGCGCGTGGCCATTTAGTAAATATTTGCACAGCCACGCCAACAAGTGCTGTGTAATGGACTGCCTGCAAAACACCGATAATTGTTAACTAGAACAACTTTAAATGGAATAATTATTTTTAAAGGAAACAGATAAGCAGAGATCCGGTTCAGACGCGTGCGTGGCTTTTAGGGCAGAGCCTGCTCGAGGAGCACGCTTGTGACCTACATACCAGAGGGAGAGAAGTCCGACGGAACGCTAACTTGCCTGTGCCCATTACCTGCCTGCTTCTACACCCTACGAACAGTGACGAGGTGAGGTCTCTCCGGATACCCCGCAGAAGGGCTTCCGGATATAAGCAGATTCCTGAGCGGCACATCTCACCTCTGTTCTCGTGCAGCACCTGCACCTGCACCTCCACCCGGACACTCAGACTTGTTACGAGGAGTGAACTGATTGGCTGCGCCGTTTGCGACTCGGAGTCACTTTGGAGCTCGGGGTGTGTGAGCCTGTAGCGTTAAATTACAGCTCCACAGGTGGCATGGCAGTACAGGGCTAGTTCCCCTTTTATTTATGGTTGCAGCCTGACGTTGCCGCGAATGTTTGCTTCTCCAGCGGTTAATGCAACAGAAAGACTAAGTGAGTAATTCTGATAATTTTTTTAACTCAGCAAGTGGATTAAGTAAAGCTAATCTGGTAATGAGAACGGATTGTGTTAATGGATTAATTTCGAAAGCAATGGCTAGAACCGCAGGAGATACAATAGAATTAACCCTCTGCCAGCTGTCAACGCCTTACAAGGTCAACACGAATCGTGTTTATGTATTGAAGTCAGCTCTGCGGTGCATTCTTGTTTGTAAGGTGCTAGTGAGGTCATATGTAGGATGTTTCAGTAAAATAAAGTTGAGGCTCTGGATTTACCACGCTGTAGGGGGTTAAGGTGTTGCGATTCAATTCTAAACAAAATATGCATGCTATCGAAAAACGAGCACTTTAAAGGGAGGACATGTAATAGTGATTGACGTTCAAAGGGAATTTGTGTCTAGTGGTTAAGGTGCCAATTTATCAACCCGAGGATCTGCGTTCGAACCCCTGGCTGCCACGTGACAGAAGCTAGTCTGATTATTTACAAGTCAATTAATTTATCTACAACTAAAGATGGACATGTAGTAGTATACATTTGAATAAACATGCCACCCCCCTTTGATGTACCTGGTGTTGTACAGTACTCCACTTTTTCCTCAGCTATGATCGCACTATACAATTTATCATTGTATGCGAAGCATGGTATTTATTCCCCCAAACCATTAACTGAACAAAACGAGCGACGGAAATCATGTGGGGAGCGGGGCCGCGAGCGGTGAGCCGCAGAAGGTGAGAAACTACGGTGAGCCGCGAAGCCGGAAACTACGGGGCGCATCGGGGGACATGGAGCGGGGGCGAGCGAGCGCGGCAGCCTGCAAAGCAGTCCCAAAACGCTGCGTGCGTCGTGGCTGGCCTTTGGATGAGTACGCGCGGCAGACATGTGTTTCCACTTATCGCGCCCGCGTCTGGGCACGATAATTGGAAACACATGTTTGCCGCGCGTACCCATCTCAAAAAGGCCAGCCACGACGCACGAGCGTTTGTTGGACTGCTTTGAAAACTCGCTTACAATAAGTCTTCGCCTCTAAGCAACGCTTGCGCGCTACTCGAGGCTCGACCTAAAAAGGGGAAACCGAGGTCCAGATAGGCCCTCTTGTCTCAGAAGAAGTCTCGCTCCCTTATTCCTTTGGCTGTTCCAAATTAGCAATAAGACAATGCTGTCTTATGCAAAAGCCCCTTAGTCCAACACCTCCATGAGCAGAGGAACATGAAGTAGCAACCTTGATGTTATATAGGTATTTGTCATCAGCGGCCCAGTAGCCGTGTAGTCAGCAGCGCACCTTTGGCGTAGATCAGCACAAAATGGACCTCTAAGAAGCAGTGTCTGGCTTACGAGTTGATCAGAGGATAGAGAACACCTTTCTCAAATGTAACACAAATCAAGAAAGCCTCATCCTGGTTCTCAGAAAGCATTAGCACTGAAAGACACTCTATATAACCACCAATATAAGAACTCAGAGCATACCAAGCATGACCTGCTAAGTAACCAGACACCACTAAATCATCTCGCAGAACAAGCCCCTCACAGCTGGATTGAAAGAACAGAAGGTACAGAGCATTGCAGTAGCATCTTGGCTCACACATTTGCCTGCTACAGCAATTCGTGGAGATTTCTTTCCATAATACATGTTTTGCATTTATGTTGACATTAACATGTAAATATGCAAATGAATTAATTGTGTATTATTCACATTTAGATTGTGCACAGCTAATGTTGGCCTGGATTGAAAATGGTTAACGTCTGGTTACCGTCTTGTTTCATATCATGTGTATTTTTATTTCTAGCTGAACTCACAATTAACAAATGTGCTCTGTCTTTGCTTACTTTTTCATGTGATGTTTTCCTTTATGCGATAACTGTTGAACGATGTAATGAACTGCAATCGTGCACCTACAGGGTACATATAGGCTGGTCCAGTGTACCTCGTTATGTTGCAGATAAGTATGCGTTTGAAGGACACTTAGAGAATCAGCATTATGGAGGATTCTTAGAGAATAAAGAGCTAACTACTGTATCTTTCTACATTAACCTGATTAGTTTGTTATATGGCAACTGTGGGAAGGTGTATCAAACGTTGGAACTGTGTGATTTAAGCTAGTGCAGAGCAGAACCTTTCCAGAAGATGCTTGTGCCCAGTTTCGCGACAGCGTAGAGCAGAGCAGTGTTCTGTTTTTATGGGAGAACTGGTTTTACCGAACAGTTTTTATGAGGCGATTCTATGCTAATTCGTCCTTTTACTTATGACTTTGATTTACTTTGAATTTTACAGTGAGCAATTCATTCATATATTGATTAATTGATTGACACGGATTTGCTGATATTACTTTTGTAAACGATTAACCTTTTAATAAACCTTTATGTTTTGAAAATGTAAACACTCTCTGTCTTCCTTGTGGAGCCTAATGTGCTTCGCTGTATTTAAATGTATTGATTTAATCACTAGCCTCAGTCGTAGATTTCGATTAATCAGGTAGCGCTTTATGGGCCCCGGATTTGCATGAAGAAAAGCGCTACCTCAGCCTGCCCAAGGGTTGAAGGAAATACATCAAGTGAGGAATCTATAGAGGCAGGGGAGAATATACCGCTGCATGGACTGGGACTGAACAGGATGTTGGGTCATAGAATGTACCAGTCTAGGGACTAGAAACTCTAGGGTGCAAAACACCATCCCTCCACTGATCTATATTCCAGGACCAGCTTTAGGGCGGTGCGGCTGGTGCAGCCGCACCTGTCACTGACTGTGGTGGGGCTCTGTGTTTAAAAATAACTTATGGGTTTTAATGCATGTGAACTTCCTTCTGTGTCCAGCAGTTGTCAGGCAACAATATAAATGTCAAGATAACTCTGGTGATCAATGTTACTGCTGGTGAGAGGTTGGAATTTTGTCTGGTGTCAGTTTTTACTCATAAAATAGCCCATGTGGCTGCTGCAAAGAGTGTGTCCCATGCAGATCACAAAACTGAGTGTGAGTGAACTATGAGTAGAGTTTAAGCACTTAAAAAAATGAAATGTACGTCAGAGAGTGGCAATGGAGAGGTGTTGGGCACTATTGGAAGGTGGTAGTGAGGTAATTTGTGGAGAAGGGGGTGGGGGCACCAGAAAAGACTGTCGCACCAGGCACCACGAGCACTAAACCCGGCCCTGTTTATTTCTACAAAGAACTGAGTAGAATGTATCTGTATCCATTGAAAACTAGACTATAGAATATCTGAGCTATTTGACAGTGAGGAGAAGAACTTCCACTCCCCCAGCTTCTCCCTCAAACAAAGCCTGACAAAATCCACCAGGAACTCAACAAGAAAAACCCTTGTCACTCTGATCGTCCAGATTGCCATGCCATTTGAAGCATCTTTTGCAGCCTCAACAACATTTTTTGATGGGGACCAAGAGGTCTAAATGATGTAGGTGGTGACGTGACAGTGTGGTGTTCTTGGTCCTCAATAAACTCAGTACGCATTTCATTTATTTGTGGGAGGCATGCTATGTTCACTGTGAATGTACGTATATTGTGAACATTATATTAGAACATTGGAATGTTGGGAGCTCCATTGTAGACAATGGAGTGCTCCATGCTTCTACGGGCCGGTAAAGGCCCGCAGAGCAACATTCCAATGTTTTACAAAGGCCTCTCGGAGCTCGAGGGGATTTAAATCCCCTCGAGCTTCGAGAGGCCTTTGTTTTATTTGTTAGAACATTCTGCTCTCTAGTGGCAGAAGGTTCTAATAGCCTTATAGCCCTTCGTAGCAGGGCTATACCGGCTATTAAAGTCCCGGTCCCTTGTTAAAGTCCCTCGCCTTCGGCTCGGGCCTTTAACGCGGGAGCGGGCCTTTAATAGCCGGTATAGCCCGCTACGGCGGGCTATAAGGCTATAATATGGACCAAACTCACACCAATATTTGCTATATTCTGCTACGTTAGCGACTAAAGGAAGTTGTCTCGCTCGGGTAGATGCTCTCGCACTGCAATAGTGGTTGGTGCCTGTGTCACTGTGGCCCTCACACATAAGAAAATCTTGCGTTGCTAGATTCCATTTTAATCACTTCATTTCAAGTACCAGTTTGATTGTACTTCTAGGCGATGCTGTTTTGATCCTACTGGGAAAAGTGAAGCTAGTTTACTGTTTCCTAAGTAACACAAATCTTGTACATAAATGGAGTATAAGAAATCGGCTTACCGCACTCATTTATACTTATTTGTTGTAGGGAAAAATATCTAGGTAATGAATGACGTAGTCCACAAGCAGGAGTATTAAACACCACCAAATGCTGGCTGGCTTTAAGGGTGTTTGAGGTCCATACCTCTCTGTGGGAAAAGCTCTTCAATTAACTACAATGACATGCAAAGGAGCCATGGTAACTCAGCCTCAGTTCCAGAGATGACCGATGGAGGGCACTGTTGGAAGAATGTAGCTGTGTGAGTCTATATCTTGAGCCAACTAAACGTTTTAGTACATTTTCTAGTGGTTACTTATCAATCGATTTAGGATTTCGGAAGTTTCCTCTCTTTGTATCTAAACGCCAGCGGTCACTTTCATCTTGACTCCTTTTTTGCAGCGATGTTAGCTTCTTTTAATCTTTCCATTCCTCATTCCCTTTGTCTTATTGATGATTTGTGTTCGCTGGTGTAACCGCTACTGAGATATATGGGCTGTCTTTCCACCATCAAAAAGGACAGGTCACAACACCAACTGTTTCAGGAACATACACAGAACCCCTACTCTAAACTGTTGACCTTGGTTGTAGCATCGTTCTGAAAATGTTTGCGTTGATTAGTGCCAAGTGCCTCTATGAACAGTTATTATTCTCACTCCCTCTTGTTCTTCTTTATTGAGGGACAGATATAAGGCACAGCTCACCGCTGTTTGATGATAACCGCTATCTACTAGAGATGTTGTATGTTGGCCATAGACCTCAATTCACACCGCAAGGGTTTCTGTCTGCTTTGAATTGAGAGGTCCATTCCTTACATAGCCTCATGATCTTCGTACTTTTTTACTTTGTGGCATATTTTGTTCTTGTTTGAGCAGTCCCTATTCAAATGTGTATATTATCCTCAATACTAGGATATCAGACTCTGAAGTTACTTGGTCTGTAAATCCAAAGTATTTTTCCCATGGAACTTGCTTTGGGGAAAAATACATTCCCAAATCAATTATACAATTTGATTTCCTTTGGCCACTTGAAATGTTCTCGTCCCCAAACTGAAAATGACTACACTCACATGAAATGAAATGAAATGAAATGAAAAAGGCTTTTGTATAGCGCATGGCTACCCGGAGGCATCCCAGCGCTGCGGAGGCGACTAAAGGAGAAGAGAGATTAAGGGAATAGCCAAGTTTTCAGGCGTTTCCGGAAAGTCAGGTGATTAACCTCCTTGCGGATAGGAAGAGGAAGAGTATTCCAAAGCCTAGAAGTGATATAGGGAAAACGGCGACCGCCTGTTCTGGCCTTCTTAATTCTAGGGACCTCGGCCAGGAAGAGCTCGTCCGAGCGCAGACAGCGTGTAGCCTTGTAAGGTTTGATCAAATTTTTAGTTATAGGGGGCCTCTGCCCTGCAGACCCTTGTGTGCAATGCATAGGGCTTTGAAATGTATTCTCTCCTGAACCGGCAGCCAGTGGAGAGCGCGAAGAGAAGGCTTTGCTGAGCAGCGGTTATTTGTGCCTGTAAGGAGTCTTGCTGCAGCGTTTTGGACCACCTGCAGTTTGGCGATAACCGATTTAGGAGCACCCAAATACAGAGCATTGCCGTAGTCCAGCCTAGAAAGAATAAGTGCCTGGACCAACAGCTTTCTAGATTGGCTAGGTAGGAGAGGGAGTATTTTCCGGGTGGTTCTGAGCAGGCCATAGCACGTGGCGGCCGTTTTCCTTGCTTGGACTCTAAAGGTAAGATCATGGTCGAGCCAGATACCCAAGCTTTTTATCTCCTTTTTGGAGAGGGAGCTGGGCCCATGCAGATTGGCCACATGATGTTTGGATGAAAATTTGCTTGGTTGCCCAGAAGCATAAGCTCCGTTTTCTCGCCATTGAGCTTCAGATGAGATGAGCTCATCCAGCTAGCGACTGTCTTAAGGCAGGAATGCAGGTCCGTGGGGGACTGCTCCGACTGATTCAGTGCCACGATTAATTGGGTGTCATCAGCATATGTGACTATGTGGATTCCGAAAGGGGCTACAATCTCCGCCAAGGGGGCCATATATATATTAAAAAGAGTGGGACTCAGAGACGAGCCCTGGGGAACACCACATTGCAGCGGGACTGGCTGGGAGCGAGAATTCCCTTCCAATACCTGATAGAACCTTTCTTCTAGAAACGATTTCAGCCATGTTAGAGCCGTACCTGTCACTCCCGCTTTTTTTAAACGATGGACCAGTATGCCGTGGTTCACCGTGTCAAAGGCTGCGCTTAGGTCTAGGAGGATAATAGCCGAAGACCCTCCGGAGTCGAGGATCTTTCTTGACTCCTCCACTACCGTTATCAATGCAGTCTCTGTGCCCTGACCAGGGCGGAAGCCAGTCTGAGATGAGTGAAGTAGTTTAAATTTTTCTAGGTGTGCAGAGAGTATGCGATTAATGTGTTTTTCTGCAATCTTACTGATACCCGGGAGTAGTGAAATAGGGCGATAGTTGCCCAACTCGGTGGGGTCTAGATGGGGTTTTTTTAATAGCGCCTTCACTATTGCATTTTTCCAGTCTTGGGGGACAATGCCCGAAGCTAATGAGGCATTAATTAAATTGATGATATGAGGGGCAACTATGGGTGCTACCAGCTTCAAGATGTTAGGGGGAGCAGGGTCCAGCGGGGACCCGCTCTTGACCGAACCTGAAATGGAGAAGAATAAATCCTCCGAGAGCGAAGTGAATGACTCTAGTAGATGAGAGTCATTCGGGGGTTCTAAGTCGTGAGGTACGGCTGAGAGTTCCTTGACGGTGGGTGGGAGAAGATTGAGGATGTTTTGGATTTTGGAAGAGAAAAAACCAGCTAGTTCCTCACATCGACGACCGGACAGGTCAGGGGTTGCGGGAGGGTCGGGGATTTTCATAAGTTTTTTCGCGATCCGAAATATTTCTCTGGAGGAGCTCGAAGCGGAGCGAATTTTTTCATCGTAGTAGGTAGCCTGGGTTGTTTTTAATGCTGTTTTGTAATGAGCGATGGATAGCCTATATTGTGATTTTTTTTCACTTGAGAAGTCTTTCCTCCATGCTCTTTCTAGTCTTTTACATTGTTGCTTCAATTTACGAAGTTCAGGGGTGAACCAGGGGGATTTATTAGGACCGATTTTTTTTAGTATAGTTTTCCTAGGAAGTACTATATCTAGCGAGTTCTCAATCCATAAGGAGAACTTTCTATTGGCAGTTAAAGGATCGGTGTCCAGAATGGGCATAGTTGACTCCAGTTCGCGGGTCCAATCTTCTACAATCAGTTTAGACCAAGGGCGAATTTGGGTGTGTGAGGCCAGCGAGAGAGGACACGGAGAGGAAGAATGCCAGGAGAACGGAACAAGAAAGTGGTCTGACCAGGGAAGGGGAGTAGGGTCATTCACTTTTAGTTCCACTATGCTAGAAAAAATGGGATCAAGGAGATGACCCTTGACATGTGTTGCTTGATGTATTTTTAGATCTAATTGGAAAGCTGCAAGATCATAGACTAAGTCGTTGGCCAACCTATCCAGCGAATCGTCAAAATGAAAATTAAAATCGCCCAGAAGATTAAAATTGGGTGAGATACTGGCTAAATTTAGGACAGTTTCCAGTAGTGAGCTGCTAAACTGTCCCTGTGTTCCTGGGGGGCGATATAGAAGAATGCCCACAAAGGTAAGTAATGGAGTAAATTCAATAGAAAAGTGAGCATTTTCACAGTCCAGGAGGGGGCTGTCCAGAAAACGACATTTGTAATCTTCGTTGGTAACACCAGCTATAAGATCTCTGAGCGTTTCTTCCACTAACACAGCCTGAGAAAGGATAACCTGTAAGCTGCATGTACAGAAGCTTTCTCATTTGCAGTGGTTACATAGTCACCCGGACACGGTTGACGTAGGTTTAGGGAAATTAAGTACTATTTCACGAGGATTCAGTTGTTCAATCCTATCATCCTTGGTGCAATCAGGTGTGAGTCTTTGTGACAAAATATCTTGCAGGCTTGTTAGAACAAATGCGGAGAGCTGCTGTTAACAGTCCACCTCTTCCATGCAGCTTCCATCACATGGCTTCTGAACCTCCCACTTCTAACACCATTTTGTGGCCGTTCACACGTAAAAAAGTATTGTGTCAGTAGATTTCTTCTCATTCATATTATTAAGCCCAGCCTGAGGTTGGCAGGGCCCCAAACCTGAATTATTCTCTCGATATGCCTTACTCGGTCAACCTCCTTAGACCCAAAGGATACTCCTCAGAGATGATTATTTCTGTAGAAGAGAAAGGGAGGCTGGCAGAATATATCTGACTCCTTCCATGATCAGTCACTTTCACTCCCTTCTAAAACTCAACAACACTTTGTTGAAAGGATAAATGTAAGGGTATGGCAAATCAACTTAACTCCTCCCTCTTAAGTTCATTCTAAGAACCTGCCACACTTGTGTATGGAAGAGAAATGAATAATTTTGCCAGGATACATCTGCTTCTTTTCATGATTAAACTTGCACGCTCTTGGTGGCTGTCTTGTAAAATCGATCTCCTCTCCTACTCCCACTGTCATGGATGGAGAGATACCTATCCAATGTGTATTGGACCAATCCTTAACACAGAGCCCGTGATGGGCAGGTCAGGATCCTGCCCATCAAACAATACTCTTGGGGTAAATTCTGCCTTTTCTGTTTTGATACCCGCCACGTGCCACATGACCCTTGGGGTCCTCTCCTGGGACTAGGGTGTCCACTTCACTGTATGCCATCACGAATACTACTGCCATTCCTGGGGTTTCAATCCACAAATAATGACTTTCAAGTGTGTGAGTCTAGTTACATCAGTGGATGGAAACCAAGACTAATAGAACACCGAGAATGCAGTAGTTTTCACATTAAAGGACAGGACTAGAAACAATGTCCATGATGACATGGACTTAAGTGGCACCCTACCTGCCACTTTGAGCAAGAGATGTTAAGATTGTGAGTGTTGGCTGCGTGGCCCAGTTAGGAGTAAGGAAGCTTTACCATTAATTCAGAAATTCACAGGTACACTGACAACATACACTGCAGTTTGGTTGGATTATTCTTTTCCAGTGTGGCGCAGGGCAGTGCACTTCTGTAGGTTGCTCTAGTGAACTAGCCATCTGACTACGAGCTGTATACCCCAGGGCACTTTGTGGTTCCATCCCAACACCCTTGGTTCTGTTCTCCTCAAATCCGCACCACCTCTTTTGCTGCACAGTTCCACCAGACAACAGGCTAGCAGGGGTGTAATATCACATGCCGAAATTGCATGTTGCTAGCCACAACATGCACAGAGACCAGTAATAGATAAGGGTGCAGCATTCACCTCTAATCGTAAACCAGAACCAATAGGGGGGAGGCGGGAGCACAGAAAACTTGAGGAATGCACAAAATGAAAAATGAAAATGGGAGCTGAGCAACAAGAATAGCTAAGTACTACCAATAGCAGGGAAGGAATAATCTTAATGGACACCAACATGAAAAGATTGGGTCCTGGGGGGTCTCCGTCATGCATGAACAGTCCGCATCCAAAGATACTGTGGCAGGCCGGAGTAAGAACTGCGAAGTCGAGTATGCAAAAGCTGGTCTCACTGTGAAGATGGAGCATATGTAGTTTCTTGAAAACGAGTAAAAAAGGTGTACCTTGTTAATACAAATAATAACATTGGCATGTTTACATTGTGACAGTGTTGCTATTAACTGTGGCAACATAACTAGGCCCTTTTGTACTAGGGTAACCAACTGGCATGGGTGCAAATTCAGGATGTTGAGTATAAAAATTCCGGACAAAGAGTCAAAGTTCAGGACAATAATTCAGGACAGAAAGGCAAAATTCAGGTCAAAAGGTAAGTTTTACGGACACATTAGAGGAGGTCGTGCAATAGTTTATAAGTACATAAATAGACAACCAATATAAGTAAAAGTCAAAATAAGTTTGTATTAGGTTGAGACACTCTTGCACTTCACTGTTGTTCGGTATGCACGCAGCTTTGAGCAACTGTGCAGGGTTTTTTTGTGGTATTTCATATGATCATAATTCATTTATATGGTTACTGCACTGGTTTGTCCAGTCTGATATTTTGTTTACAGTTCATGGTCCTGAGCAGGCATGTTTGGTGAGAGAAGGGGTCGGGAAGATCTGCTCGGATGGACTTTGTTACTAGCATCTCATATCGGAGTGCCATTGTGAGATGTGAAGCAGCACGCATGGAATGTAGCTAATTGGGACCTGCAGTGCTGGACTAGAGTGCAGTTCTCCGAGTGGCCAGCTTTATGTGTCCGATCGCTTCACATATTCCATGTCTGTTCAGCTGGTGATGACTGGTTGTGAAGTAACGGCCTGAGCTGCCGACTTCGGAACTGGTGGGACCCAGGTTTGAGTCTCTTCGGCGGGGTCCACATCCTGTGATTTTGGGAAATCACTTAATCTCCCCATGCCTACAATGCAGCGCCTTGAGATCCTCACGGGTGATCTGCCACGCTTTACAAATCCTGGATTTAGAGGCTTGTAAAGTACTGAGTGATGGATAAGAGCCATAGCGGACACGTTTTGTGTGAAGGTAAGAGCATTAAGCAGGAAAAGGGAGTTATTAACCAGCTTGCATGAGCTATAATTGTCTGCAGACTGCTGAGTGTTATGGTATTATTGTCGGCCAGAACAATTAGATAGGAGTTGGCATTACTATATAATACTGTGGCTAGCCATTTATCAGCTCTCCTTATTTTACCTGTATATGGGAAATAGTATACTGATTGGGCTGTTTCCTTTCTGTGAGTTGTAAACAGCTGATTCTCATTGATGCACAGAAGTGTGCTACAGACTAGAATCTGTATACGTTGTTGAGGCATTACCCACCACCAGCTAGAAAGTGAGGGGTGAATTTCTGATGTGCCTTCTGATGTGCCAAATTGTATAAAGTTCCTCCTACTATACAATCATTTTTGAATGGGAAGGTACGGTGGTTTAAACCTGAGGAAATTAGCACAGACACTGATAGTTCTTTTGATATGAAAGATGGTTAAGACATCTGTGTACTAGGCTATGTCTTCAGATCACAATGTGTTTAAGAGGGCTTTCATCAATGACACTTGATGCATACTCATACACCACTGAAGTTTGGACGTCCTCAGATGGGGAAGGCAGTTAACTCTTTACACAACAGTAACTATTTGAAACGTAATAACACATCCATGAGTATTCTCTCATTCCATTATGTCCCACCTCATGCAATCCACTATGTGTTGCAGTACCCAGATCATATTTAATTCTTGTCACGCCAGACAGGGTCTACGTATCCTATAAACTGTTAATTCACATGCTCCTTCATGAGACTCTCCCAAACACTGAGGTGCCTAAAGACCTCCCTTCAGTATCTATTTTTTGTATTAACCCTATTACTGTACTCTAAGCTACCCAGACGCTGTCCTGATACACTTACAATAGAAGGATAGATGTTACTGATAATACATCAATATAGTTGTTCAGATGCAAGAAGCATTTGGACATTGCTATGTAAAAAACAACAAATTCCATTGGGAAGCAGCAAAAACATCCACAGAATACATTAGACAGAACAATGAGCGCACACCCCACACAGTTCAGATGTTCCATATAGTTGAGCAAGACCAAGCTCAAACGTGTTCCAGCAATCATAGTCTAGAAAAGAACATAACAATTTACACTCATCCATCAAAGTTCAAATATTCTACACAGCTGGTTTATGTTCGTTAGTATGTGTTACACATAGGAGTGTTGAGCAAATATTCACAAATAGCTGGACAGAATTAAAGATGAAAAAACTAGTAAACATATACACTCCATGCAGAATTTGACAGTTGACATAAGAGGCAGATTTCACAATTCTAACCCAGTACAGTAAATGATCGTGCCAAATGCTTCACTCTGTTGCTGACCATAGACTTAGAGTTCACAGGCAGTAGCACTACTAGAGAGAGTGAAAAAGAGAGAGAAATGATGGTGAGAAAGGAGAGAAGGCTATATGTTGAGAGGGGGAGACAGAAGGTTGGAACAGTGAGAGAAGAGTAAAGCATGTGAGGGTCTGCCAGCTGAGAGAAAGAACACATTGTGAAAAGAGAGAATACGACAACAGAAGAATATGGAGCAGAGAAAAGAGCAAAAAACAGATACAGAAAGATGGGGAGGGTGACCGAGAGAAGGTTGAAAGGAGAAAAACAGGAAGAGGGGACATATAAAAGGTGAGGTAGGGGGAACCGAGAGAAAGCATGTGGGAGGAGAGAGGCAGAGACAAATGGCTAGGTAGGGAAGAGGAGGGAACAGATTGAGAATAGGGAACCAAGAGGTTGAATAGGGAGTGAACCGAGAGATTATGTGAGGGTTCATTTTATAACTTGCATGTCAGACCTTTTAATCCCAATTCCAATGCACCATATCTTTGAAAATATGGTGCTACTCTACTCTTTCCCTTTCACGCCTGGCAGCACAACAACTTCACTTACTGCACTGTGTTGTGGGAAATGTTGGCAAATATATCCCTCAAAGATTTGGCACAGGTGTCCAGATTTACATTTTGTCTTGGACCTTGTAAGGTGCTCCGCTGCCTTTTGGCTAGGGTCCCGCTACAGAAATGACATACACAAAGACAGACAAAAAAATCACTGTTTGTTAAGAAAAGGCAATTTTTCAAAGAATGGGGGAGAAATCTATCCAAGGTTCCTGCCCAGAGCAGTTGTCTGGCATGTCACAGTGCGACACTAGAAGATTCTGGGATTAGAGCACATCAATCAAGTTATGTATGCAGTTCTACTTGTGCTCTTTATTTTCCATTTCCTGGAAATGTTGAAATAATTTTTTTTTATAGAAACACTGAATACAATAAAATTAAATCCCTTCATTCGTAGACTATGCCTTCCCACCAGCCGTCCCACAATCAGCTGCTGAAGTGCTTTTACCTAGGGGCCTGGGGCACTGCACAGGCTGCAGAAATGATAGCTACGCCCCTGACAGAACTGGCTTTAGTGCTGGTACCAGATGGTGTGAGAATATTTCTTGTGCCCCACCTACAAAGACCTCCTTCTCCAAGGATTCAATCAGTACCTCCCTCCAATGGTTCCCCTCATCTCTACATACATCCCGCTCTCATGCGTAGTTCATTTCTTTTACACAGCTACCTATTCCAAGTATGTAGGTTAGAGTAGAGTGTTGGAGTGTGTTATATCACACACATATACAGACACAATGGCTTGTATAAGTGTGTAAGCCAATGTATAGGAAATGTTACTTGAGACCAGGCCCACTGGAATCGTTCAATTGTCCAGCCACTGCATTTTTTTGCATAATTATAGATTTGATGCATTTGCCACATAATCCATCCTCTGACGCATATTCTGCAGAATTTAGCTCAAATGATTCAAAAGTTACTAAAAACGCAGCAACACGTTTCTGAATAGTGGAAGGCCCTTCGCAAAGGGTGGCTGATCACCTTTCTGTTGCTTATTGCTATATTTGGATGTTAACCTGGTAATAATGAGGTGCAATCTATGCCCAGACAGTGTTAAGTTTAAAAATGTCAAAATAATTAAGTAATACTATTACAAAATGTGCTGCATTATGCCACATAATTTGCCTTTTCTTAATGCATAATTTACTCCACCCTACCGCATTATTATCCAAAGGAACCCTATTTATCAACCTTGGAATAATGAAAGATTAGAGAAAAACAATAAGGCTGTAAACCTGTGCCTTGCAGTTTCCATGCTGCTATTTGATCTTGGTTCACAGCTTACTGTGCTATATTAGGATTGTATCTTATGAACTAATTAACACAAGGGTCCCTGTGACAAAACCAGTAACCCACTTAGCTGTCCACATAAAAAACAATTCTTTAATCTGCATGTTACACATTGTGTTTCGCTGGAGGCACACTATCCCTCTGCGCTACTTTATGATGTATATAATGTGTCATTCGGGTTACACAAAGTGCCTGTAGGTGAAATAATCTCTAATTTAACAGCTCAAAAGTCACAAGTTCCCATGAATGAAGCCCCGTTGTAAGGGCTACAAAGGGGATATCAAATAACAAAATAAAGATGG
Organism: Calotriton arnoldi; assembly: GCA_963921515.1. Taxonomy (NCBI): domain Eukaryota; kingdom Metazoa; phylum Chordata; class Amphibia; order Caudata; family Salamandridae; genus Calotriton; species Calotriton arnoldi. The sequence continues at coordinate 1,020,666 of CAWUFW010004703.1, forward strand.
TGCAATAATATCAGAAACAACAAAAGTATAACTATGTAATAAAAAACTGAGTGATATTAATGAACAGAACCGAGAAAAAGCAGGCACAAACAACCAGAAAAGGAAAAAGCTACTTATCTCTCTGAACCAGCAATTAAAAGAGTCGGAATCCAAGGAGATAAGTGCCCTCGTTCCACTGCTTAACATCACAATCTCCTTTAAGATATCTTACTAGAGGAACCGCAATTAAAGGAGAAGTTCAATCTAATATCCGCTTGTAAGTTCTAATAAAAGTTCAGATTTTTTTTTCTAGATTGGGCTTTGGGTCCATCCCTTTCAATGTTTAGCATTCTTTAACTACTCTCTTTAGGCCATTGGCTTGAGACTTTGACAATTAAGTCTTTCTTCAGCCCAGAGGAGTTATCACCTCGGAACTAACGCGACTGGCTAGTTAGGTGTATCCTTCCATCTGTACCAGGGTGCTGGTACTGAAATTCATGAAGGACTACTTTACAACTATTACCCTCTCTTTCTGATGCTGTTAGCTGTGTTCCGTGGGTCTCGCTCTAATGTGCTAATGCTGCAATCAATAAGCACATTAAACCTGGACCTTTTGACTTTGCCAATACTTGTTTAAAATGCGATAGCTACCTTCTACTTTGTGCTGATCAGCTGCTTTCTTACTGTTCAAGTCAGGCCTTAACTGTCTCTGTTTGTTTGTCTCTGGAACAAAGCAAGGGGAAAATCTGTGAATATTCATTCGCGAGAGGTACTTGGTGTCTCCAGATGTCCTTCTCGGATTGCCAACTAGGGAAAGATGAGATTGCAGATGGGAAACCGCTGGCGTTAGGGCCCGGAACGCCTAGGATGCTCCCCGCCCCGCTCCCTAGTTCACCCACAAATACTACTTGATACTTCCAGAGTGTGGGTATAAACGGCCATGTTTAATTATTTCATAACACACATAAACATGACAATCAGTAAACATTATTCCAAATCTTATTATCAAATCCTAATCACACTTTTAATATTTACAATGCATAACTTATCACCTATTAACTTGCTCCCAGCACCAAGGGGCCCTCAGGCTCGCATCCCCAATTGAGAACCACGCAAGGCGCAACCCACCTGCGTCCTTGAGAGGTGAGCCCCCAGCCCTCTGGTCCTTGTCCGCCAATTCCGGGGCCCACCCCTCTACCACCAGGCTCCCGAGGAGGCTCGTAGGGAATAAACAGGGGCCGCTGTCCCCTGCCCTAAATCGTGACCTGGCGCCCTTGCCTCCCCAGCCGGTGTCCCCATTCTCCCTGCGGAGAGCTTACCGTCTCTCCCCTCAGTGCTGGCCTAGGGAGTATGTAAGAAGGACTCCCGTTAACCCTGCGAGTCAATGCTCTGTGGCCTCTTTACCGCCTACCACTCCCCCCCCAAACTCCTGATAAGCGGGACGGGTGGGTGGGAGATTGCTGACCAGCTTACTCCTGGGGCCTGCGCAGGAGAGAGAGGACCCTCGTTGCGTCCCCGAGGCCTAAATAGGCTGATGCTCCACCCCCTTCCCGCGCCGGGTCCCAGGCCGGAAATCGGTCCAGGGTGACCCGGAAGCACTTGGCTCCAGCTGGTCGTCGCCCATAGGGCGAGCCCCCTGGCAACAACGGGGGCGGGGATCCCGGCGGCCGGGCCCTAATGGCATGCTTGCTTATCCTCGCGCTTTTCCATAGGGCCCGGAACGCCTAGGATGCTCCCCGCCCCCTAGTTCACCCACAAATACTACTTGATACTTCCAGAGTGTGGGTATAAACGGCCATGTTTAATTATTTCATAACACACATAAACATGACAATCAGTAAACATTATTCCAAATCTTATTATCAAATCCTAATCACACTTTTAATATTTACAATGCATAACTTATCACCTATTAACTTGCTCCCAGCACCAAGGGGCCCTCAGGCTCGCATCCCCAATTGAGAACCACGCAAGGCGCAACCCACCTGCGTCCTTGAGAGGTGAGCCCCCAGCCCTCTGGTCCTTGTCCGCCAATTCCGGGGCCCACCCCTCTACCACCAGGCTCCCGAGGAGGCTCGTAGGGAATAAACAGGGGCCGCTGTCCCCTGCCCTAAATCGTGACCTGGCGCCCTTGCCTCCCCAGCCGGTGTCCCCATTCTCCCTGCGGAGAGCTTACCGTCTCTCCCCTCAGTGCTGGCCTAGGGAGTATGTAAGAAGGACTCCCGTTAACCCTGCGAGTCAATGCTCTGTGGCCTCTTTACCGCCACAAGGGTGACCAGGGCCCACAGGTCCTTCACCCTCCCCACCACCGAATAAGTTCTGTACAAAGGACCATATTCCTCTGATCCACACATCTGTCCCCATGTCCGATAAATGTACTCCATCATGGTGAAACATCTGATCCCCAGTGATCAGTCTGTGGGGAATGTGGCACAAGCGGCCCTGTCCAGTGCACAGCCTGGCCAATTCCCTGTTGAGGCGCCTAACCGACACATTCAAGGCTCGTGATCGCACATTGGTGCCCCATACCCGGCGTGGTATCATACTGGACCAGGCTATCCGAGCCAGCGGGAACATTCTCCCTAACCATGCAAAGTCCGTCAGTAACTCCTCTCTGACCGCTTGGCGCCCAAGGTCCACCATGTCGTTGCCACCTAAATGCAGAATGATCAAATCCGGGGACTGCTGTCCCTCGTGCGCTCTTGTTTCTTCCACCAGTTGCCGCAGCTGCCGAGCTCGCAGGCCCCCGACGCCTCGCCACAGGATCGTCACCCCGGTCAGACCCCCGGTCTCGCCACTTGCCGCCGCTGCAACCGGACCGTGGCGCGCCGCACAAACGAGTGTCCCAACACCCATACTACCTTCGAGGGCATACTAATGACGGGGAGAAATGGAAAAGTTAGCGTAATCTAGGCAGCATATCCCTGTTTTCTCATAATAGTTCCGGGCGCACATAGCGTTTGAAACACATTGAAGTCCAGCGCCCCACCCTTTTCACAGTCTCTTCCGGTAACCCTGCTCCTGCTGCGAGAGTCGCTGCCCCAATCCTAAATGAGTGTGAAGAGTACCCTCCGTGCCCCAATCCTAAATCAGCCATTGCTCGGCCGAACACCGCCCTGAATTGGTACCGTGACAAACAGTCCCCCCGCTCGTGAATAAACAGGGCCTGGCCCCCCCCTTGCGGGCGGATCCCCAAATATGCTTCCATCCTGGCAACCGGGCATACCGTTGATCCAGGCGCCGGACTAAGCCGGATCGTGCACCCCTTTCCCAAGGGGTCCGTTTTGGACCTGCGCAGCACCACCACCAGCCCCTCCCGCACCATCTTTGTGTCCCGCCATTGCAACCCTCCCGTCTGGTCAGACTTAGATGATCCTACCAACTCCCCCAACCGGAAAGCCCCATAAAAGGCCAGAGAGAAGGCAGCCCCAAATAAGGTGCTCTCATATTCTGAGCAGCATATTGCCCGCAGGGTCCCCAGAATGCGCCCCAGTGTGTCTACATCCAGTGGCCTCCTGCAATCCTTTTTAACCCCTTCGAGTCTGGCCCAACCTGCCAGTGCTTTCCGCACTAAGAATGTAGCGCCCGGATCGCGCTCGCCCGCCAGCTTGGCAAAGAAACCCACTGCAGTTACGTGTGCCCTGGCATAAGAAGCAGGCCTACCCTGATCCCTCAAAGCCTGTAAGAAGCCGCTGATGGCCTCTGGACTAAAAAGGCACCCCAGCTTTACGCGCTGCACAAACATTCGGTATGATTTGAAATGCTGCTGATAAGTTCTCCGGGTGCGCTCGCTCAATGAGGCCCCCACTAGCCCTGCTAAGGCGGGGCTCCAATCTTCCACAGAGATGTTGGGAACGCTGTCATCCGGTCCTCCGCCTGTGGATGGAATCTCCTGAAATCCTGTAACTTGAAGCGAGACAAAGCGTCAGCAGCCTGATTCTCCACGCCTGGAATATGCGCCGCCCTGAACAGCAAGTTCAACTTCAAGCAAGCCAACACCAAATGCTTCAATAGCCTTAGTACATGCCTACACTTTGCCCCTTGTCTGTTAATGGCCTCCACCACTGCCATGTTGTCAGACCAAAAACCACAGACTTGTCCCTGAAGACTTGCGCCCAGACAGTCACTGCCACCACAATGGGGAACAGTTCCAAAAAGGCTATGTTCTTTGTCAGCCCCTGCTCATGCCATGCTGCAGGCCAGTCCCCCCTGCACCAGCGTGACCCCAGCACAGCGCCAAAACCCACGCTACCCGCTGAGTCCGTGAGTAAGCCCAAGTCTGCACTAGAGATGGTCGGTGCCGGCCAGACCACCTTACCATTAAAGTCACTCAGAAAACTGCGCCACACCTTCAAGTCCTCCCTCACATCCGCCTGTAGACGGACGTGGTGGTGTTTCTGAGTCATCCCTGCCATTGCCCTCGCGATTGACCTTGAGAAGGGCCTCCCCATCGGGATGATCCGCAACGCGAAATTCAACTGGCCTACCAGCACCTGTAGTTGGTGCAATGTTACTTTAGGTCTAGCCAATGCTGCCTCTATTGCCTGGGAAAAAGCCTCCACTTTGTCTGCTGGTAACCTGCATTCCCCCACCACTGTGTCAATCTCAATGCCAAGGAAGGACATGCATGTTGCCGGCCCCACCGTCTTCCCCTGGGCCAATGGCACCCCAAATTCCTCAAACATTGCCACTAGGTCCTTCAAAGCCTGCCCACATTGCCCCGACATCGGGGGACCCATGACCATGAAGTCATCCAAGTAATGCACGATGTCCCTGTGACCTGTCCTGAAAGTAAACAGCCAGTGCAGCATGGAACTGAACATTTCAAAATACCTGCATGAAACCGCGCAACCCATTGGCATGCACTTGTCGTAATAGAACTGATGTTGCAGCTGAAAACCTAAAAAGTGGTAATCCTCGGGGTGTACCGGCATGAGTCGGAATGCTGACTCGATGTCCGTTTTGGCCATGAAAGCCTTGGGCCCTAAGTCACGCAGCTTCTGCAATGCCGTGTCGAACGAGGAATAAGTCACAGAGCACAGGGAAGGGTCTATGGCGTCATTCACTGAGGCCCCCTCGGTGCTGATAGGTTATGTATCATCCTGAACTGGCCTGGCTCTTTTTGGGGACCACCCCCAGCGGTGAACAAACGTAACCAGGCAGCGGGGGGGCCGGGAATGGGCCAGCTATCCGCCCCAGGGCTCTCTCCTTACCAACTTTTTGAGATACCACAGCGTGATGCATGCGCGCTGATAAAAGATTGTTGCAATGTGCCACTGGTGGCACCCCCTGTGCTGGAATGCGAAAACCTGTGGAAAACCCCTGAAATAACGTCCTGGCTGCACCCCTGTCAGGATACTGATTCAACCAAAAAATCAGCCTCCCTATCTTAACTGGGGTGGGTAATTTATTGCTGCGATGGCTTGTGCTCTCTTTAGATTTCTTGATACACTTAAACTCCGGGTGGGAGGGGTGGCCGCAGAATGCGCAAGCGTGCTTGAACTTACATGTCCCTGCTGGCCAAGTACACACTTTTCTGTTAAAAGCCCAGCATGTCCCTTTTCGTCGCCCACCCTCCCTGCGAAGTCCGAAAGGGCTGCTTCATTGGCGCCTTATTATTAATGCTTTCCAACCATACATTGACCTCGGTCTGATCCCACCCCATGTCTGGGTCCTCTACCTTTGCCCATCTGAAATCCCTGTCATAGTCCATCCAGGCAGTCCCCCCGTACGTCGCGTGAGCTTTCAGAATTTTGTTGGCATAGCAAATCAGTGGAATTGCCAGCTCAGGTTTCTTCTCTAACAACACAGTGGAAAAAACATTGAAACCAAACTGCCAGTTAGTAATTGATTCCTCCACCCAGGGCTTCCTATCCTTGAAGGAGCTGTCCTTTCCCTCTTTTCCCTTGTTTTCCAAGTCCCGCCTTTTTGGCCTGATTAAGGCCTACATGTCTATGAACTCTCCCTTCCAAATCTTCTCCTTCATGTCCTGCGACACATGCACCGCCAATTTACTGCGCTTTGATAACACGGTCTCCTGGCCCCCAATTGCCTTTGCCTCCGCCCCTGCGCCCTTGTTTACGCTGTCGACCGCCTTACCTGTTGCGGTCCCTGACGTCGACTCAGCTTGTGCGGGGCCGCTTGACCCACCGCCAGAGGGATAACCTTCGTTACTTTATCTTGCGCTCCACCTAGTATCGCCACCTGTTTGCTAATCTCATTAAGGGCGCTCTCTGTTGCTGATTGTGGTGTCCAGGGTGCTACCGGTACACTGGAGGCTGGAATTGCTGCCCTTGGGGCCGCCAACTGCGCCAGCAAAGTTGCTACCGATGCTAAGATACTAGCCGTGGGATTCGGCCCCTCCCCTGCCGTATTCTTCGGCTGATCTGGGGCTAGTGGCACCCCTTCCCCCGGTGTTGATGCTGGCTCAGGTAATCTCCCCCCCTGCCCCTCCAGTGGCGCCGGTACCGTGACTGGCGTCCCTACTGGCACTACTGGACTCGAATTGTTGGGTGCTAAGGCTTTCAATGCCCCCTGATTTCGGCTAGTATCGCCCCGACATCATCCCGCCCCCCCTCCTTTGGGGCTGATGGCCCAGGCTCGGGTTGCGGGGGGATCATGGGCTCCCTAGGCTGTGGGGGCTGCTCCTTATGCCCTTTGTTGCTAGGCCCCTTCTTATTGCCCCTAGGGGCCTTGGTGGTCTTCCCTTTTTTCTTGCCCGGTTGGGTTCTGGGCCTCTTCTCAAGTGGGGGGAATGCTGCCCTGGGAGGGACTGTGGCTCTCCGTGGGCGCCCTCCCCCCTCACTGTCCGGCACTGGCTCAGGGACCTGGTCCTGATCAGGCTCCTGCTCAGGCACTAGCTCCTCATCACTTCCCTCCTCTTGGCCCAGCTTAGCTAACACTAGTTTCAACAGCTGGGCCAAGTCGGGATCCCCCCCTTTCCGCTTCTCGAGATTGCTGACCAGCTTACTCCTGGGGCCTGCGCGGGAGAGAGAGGACCCTCGTTGCGTCCCCGAGGCCTAAATAGGCTGATGCTCCGCCCCTTCCCGCTCCGGGTCCCAGGCCGGAAATCGGTCCAGGGTGACCCGGAAGCACTTGGCTCCAGCTGGTCGTCGCCCATAGGGCTAGCCCCCTGGCAACAACGGGGGCGGGGATCCCGGCGGCCGGGCCCTAATGGCGCGCTTGCTTATCCTCGCGCTTTTCCAAAAGGAACTGTGGATAGCTGCCTTTGTGAAAAGGGGATCCATTTGGTGAATTTACAGAATGAAAGGAGTCTGAGAAGTGACTGGCTGTAAATTTCTTCTCTTGCAGAATGTCAAGTCACCTGTTCCAGTCCGATGGCACAGTGAGGTTCTAACCAGTAAGTTGGCTGCTGCTGGCTGGCAGGAAGGACCTTTACCTTCCTGGTCTGAGGGTAAAAAATAAAACATTTGTTGAAACTCAAACCGGTGTGTGCTACTACTTCAATTTGGCAACTAGCGCCACCAGCAACATCTGGACCAACACCAAGGTGAAGAGATAGAGGAAACCACTCCTCACCGTGCGATTAAGGAAAGGAGACGACTTATTGTTGCACTTCTCATTTTTGGCATAATGATTCTGGAAGAAACACCTGTACGGATTTTGAATAATTGACTGAGCACCTGTTTATGTTTATTTTCTTTCGTGCCATCACGTGCAACCAACACACTGAACAGAACTCACCATATAAAACTGTAACATTGCTAAGCAACGGGAGCGACTGTCCCTATGCCTCGCTCAGTGCACACACACAGTTACCTTTCATCACTGCCATCGATGTGCACGTCTCACATAAGTGCACAAGTGTGACTTGCATACTGAATGAAGTTCTTCCTGCTTGACAAATCTGGAAGCAGCTCGTGCCCTGCTCAGTGCACATGCGTGACTTCACACTAGCATCACCAGTGTGTATAATGACCCCCATATAATTCCTCTTGTTTATCAAATCTGGAAGTAAAAAGTTGACACAAACCACTCATCGCAATGTCATTGTGTGCTTGGTTTATGAACTGCTAGAAAAATATACTTGACATTCTGCAGAGACTATAAGCGGTGAACAATTGTACATTGAAAGAAGCAATTGTGTTAACTGTTCAGGAGCACACAGCTTCTTTAAGAAATTTCTGCATTCCTACATCTCTGTCTACTTGCCTAATGGGTACAGAGAGAAAAATAATATGTGCTTTAATAAACACTTTTTGCGCTTTCATGGATATATTGTCAGCATGAAATGAGCGATGTTGCTCATCTGCAAATATACTGATGGATTTTAACTTTGTAAAAAAAAAAAGAACCGTAACGGAACTTGATTTAAATCAACTATGTGGTGAGGATCCCCAGAAAGACTGTTTGCTGCTGTGTTACAGGTATGTACATGTCAAATGCAAATGATAATTTATAAATGCATGCTTTATTATTGTATTGCCTAAAACATCAACTGCTTTGCATTTACTACAAAATTGTGAATACTGTTGAAGAATCAAGTGCCTGCATGAAGGAAATGGAACTAAAAGAAGTTCATGGAATTGCGGCAGACCGACCTTTCTGTAGGTTGGAGAGGGGAGACTTGTAGTCCTTAAGAATCCCGGTTCTAGTCTTGAGAGTCTGACACTGGAGGACAGGGTGGGAGTATGGGAATAGAGGATGATCATGTACGCTTTGGCTGTTGTGGTGCCCTTTGAGGTCATCCTGTCACTGCACAGAGAGGCCAATTATCATTCTGTATGTGATAAATCGGCCGGCAAACAGAATGATAATGGGCCGATAGGGGAGGGACTGCAGGCCATTAGGTTCACAGCAGGACGGCTCGCTCTCATGTCCAGAATTACAGACAAAAGGCGTCCGTGAAAGAAATAATCCGAACAAGAGGCCCAAATAACGGGCAGTCCATGACATTTACGGGCAGTTGGTCACCCTATTTTGTACATCAGGAGGAATCACTGTAGCTATGTGAGGGGCTGTAGTTTACTGTTCGAGGGGAGTTATTGCTACTGATGCATGATTATTTGTTACTACGTATGGGTTTATGTGTTGAGAAAGCTGGAATGAAGTGAATGTGGTTTGTATGCTGTTGCCTGGTTGGATGTTTGCTGGTTGGAAAACAGGGATTGCCCTTGGAGGGACATCGAGGTGGCTTTGGTTGATGTACAAAATAGATTGCATGACAACCAAGACCAAGGACAGGCAGAAGTTTTGATGTCATCGGATTTGTCAGCTGCTTTCAATTTCCACCATTACTAGCTTTTCCCATGTTCAGAGGAAGAAAAGCAGGGCAGGGAGAGGCCTTTCTGTTATTGAGATTGAGTTTGTTACCCTAAAGGTGATTATCTCCAATTGCTTACCTTCAATTTAAGGGTGTTCCCCTGGGTTCATGCCTCTTACCACTCTTATTTAACCCTTATGTACAGCTGCTTCATGAGCTATGGTAGATCGTACCATATGTTTTATATGTACGCTGATACACAATTAGGAGATTGGTTGATGACTCTGTGGCGCATCTCACCTGGTTTCAGGCTATTTCTTGTGACATTGAATTTAGAATGTGATCAGCTTGGCTGAGTCTTAACAACAGAAACTGACTACTTGATTGGTGGTACTCACCACTGATTATTGAAACTCCTTTATCCCACCAGTCACAATTTAGAGATTCCAACACCAACTAATGTGAGAATACCAGAGCTTTACCTCAGCTCCTCTTTGTTGGTGCTGCCACATGTGAAGAACATGCATGGCTTATCCAGAATTTACAAGAAATGTTTTTGTACCTTTAACCTTACTTAGTTGAAGATCAGTTCATCTTGGAAGCCTGTGCCATTTTTGAGCCATAGTTATACTGTTGCAGATGCTCTATGTTAGACCTGGCATCCTTAGGGTGGCCTTCCCCCAATCTTTATGCTTTTTACATCCACGTTTTGCTATATCTTTTTGTTGGCCTTAGGACTCTGAGCTCCTTACCACTGCTAATCAGTGATGAAGTGCATGTGCTTCTTCCCTAAACGTGTGTAATTTGTGTACACATGATTGGCATGTTTAATTTTCTTGTAAGTCCCTTATAAAGTGGTATACCATATACCCAGGGCCTGTCAGTTAAATGCTACTAGTGGACTGCAGCACTGTTTGTGCCACCCACAGAAGTAGCCTTTCAAAACTGTCTCAGGCCTTCCACTGCATTGCCTGTGTGTGCAGTTTCACTGCCACTTTGACTTGGCATTTAAAACTACTTGGTAAGCCTTAAACTCCCCTTTTTTACATATAGGTCACCCCTAAGAGCAGGGTGCTATGTAAGTAAAAGATAGGACATGTACCTGGTTGTTTTACATGTCCTAGTAGTGACAAACACCCAAATTCGTGTTTCACTACTGTGAGGCCTATTCCTCTAATAGGTTAACATTGGGGTTTCCTTAAAATACTTTAAGCTATAATTCCTGATTCCAGAGGAGTAGCAGCTTTGTTTGATATCTTTGAATTGGTAATGACAAATCCTGTTTACTGGTAAAGTTGGATTTGAAATTACTAGTTTAGGAGTGCCACTTTTAGAAAGTGGACATTTCCATGCACTTACTGCTCTATGTGCCTTACAGCCTGATCCAATACACGTCTGGGGGAGGGTGACAGCACCACCTCCCACTGGAGGAAAGATTCCAGGGGTTGCTAGTGTAGTGTTGGGGAGGAATTTGTCCCAGTTAATGTGGTGGAGTTTAGTGGGGTTACCCTAGTGTCCCTGGGTGACAGTGAGATGGTTACTAAGATCCATCTGCCCTCAAATACTGCAAAGTATAGGCAATGGATCACCATCAGTGGGCAAGGTGTGGAGGCTCTGAGGGATACAGGAGCCAGTATGACTATGGTAAGGAGTCAGCTTGTTTCCCCAGAGCAGGTCATTCCAAATGCATTCCACCAGGTTGTGGTGGCTGATAACAGAGGGGGTCACTATCCTGTGGCCCTGGTTCCATTTGAGTGGGGGGGAAAGTGGGGATGTTCAGGTCTGAAAGTTGCTGTGAGCCCTCTCATGCCTGTGGACTGTTTGATAGGTAAAGACCATGAGAACACTACCCTGGAAGGAAGTGTAGCTCAAGCCTTGTGTGGAGATGGTAAGATTACCTGATTGGATCTGTGCTACGACAAGGTCCACGGCTGCCCAGGAAGGGAGTCAAAAAAGGCTGGAGCCTGGATAAATGGCCCAGCCAGCTGCTAAAAAGGGGAAAGGCAGGGGGCGTGGGAAACCTGTACCTGAATGTACCTCTAGTGCTATGGATAGGGACCTGCGGTGGCCGCCCCGGAGACCACTGAAGAGGGCATTGGTCCCCTTGGTGACCTGCCTGTCATTGCTGGATGGCATGTAGAAGGAGAACCCACCAAGGAGGAGTTCAGTAGGGCACACATAGAGTGTCCAACCCTTGAGGAACTGAGACGGCAGGCTGAAACCCAAGCAGCAGGTGATTCTTCAGGGAGTCACCACATTTACTGGGAGGACAGCCTCCTTTACAGTGAGCCTAAGGTTCCTGTCTATGGGACAACAAGGGCCCTGGTGGTCCCTTAATGCTACAGGGCCTTCCTACTGGAACTGGCTCAAGAGATAGCCCTGGCAGGACACCTGGGCCAAGACAAGGCCTTTGCATGGCTTGTCCAACACTTTTATTGGCTCAGGCTCAAGACTTTCTCAGATATATCCTGTAGGACTTGTGTTACCTGCCAGTCTAGTGGGAAGACAGGGCAGAGGCTTAAAGCACCCCTTAACCCACTGCCAGTCATTGGCACACCCTTTGAGAGGGTGGGCATTGACATTGTAGGGCCTATGGACCCCCAGACAGCTTCAGGTTCATCCTGGTTCTGGTGGATCATGCCACTAGGTACTTAGAGGCAATCCCTCTGAAGACCACTACTGTACCCACAGTGGCAAAGGCCCTGATGAGGATTTACACCAGATTGGGTTTCCCCAAGAAAGTTGTGTCTGACAGGGACACAAACTTCATTTCTGCATATATGCAGTGAATGTGGAAGGAGTGTTGGGTAACTTGCAAGTTCTCCACTCCTTACCATCCAAAAACCAATGGGCTTGTTGAGAGGTTCAACAAGACCCTGAAGGGCATGATCAGAGGCCTTGAGGAAAAAGTGCAATATCCTCTCACCTTACCTGCTGTTTGCCTACAGGGAGGTACCTCAGAAGGGAGTGGGCTTCAGCCCATTTGTACTTCTGTTTGGGCACCCTGAGTTTGGTCAAGGAAGGCTAGGAACAATCTCACAGGTAAACTCCCCAGGATGTGGTGAGCTACATGCTGGCCTTCAGGAGCCAAATAGCTAAGTTATATAAGCAAGCTTTGAGTAACTTAGAAGCCAACCAGGACGTCATGAAGGAGTGGTATGACAAAAATTCTACCACTGTGGATTGGCAGCCTGGTCAGAAAGTGTGGGTAATAGAGCCAATAGAGCCCCGAGCTCTCCAGGATTGCTGGACTGGTCCATATGATGTGATTGAGAAGAAGGGGAAGACCATCTACCTTGTGGATCTCAAGACCCCTAGGCAACCCCACCGTGTGCTGCATATCAATTGCCTCAAACCCCACTTTTACAGGTCTGAAGTCACCATGCTCCTGGTGACAGATGGATAGGAGGAAGAGGACAGTTAACCTCTCCCTGACCTCTTAGCTTGTAAAGAGAAAGATGGATATGTGGAACGAGTAATCATTTCACCCCACTCTAACTCCTGACCAACAGAGAGACTTCTAGCAAGTGTTGGGACAGTACTCTTCTCTGTTCTCCCTTATCCCTGGGACTACCCACCTGTGTACCCATGATGTGGACATAGAAAACAACCTCCCTGTTAAGAATAAATCTTACAGGTTGTCGGATAAGGTGAGGTCCAGCATTAAGGCTGAAGTGCCTATAATGCTGGAATTGGGGATGATAGAACCCTTCGGTTGCCCTTGGTCCAGTCCTGTGGTTCTGGTACCAAAAGCTTCCCCAGTGGGCACCACACCTGAACTGAGGTTCTGTGTGGATTATAGAGGGCTAAATTCAGTGATAAAAATAGATTCTTACCCTATCCCCAGGGCTGCCCAGTGCTTAAGTACCTTTGATCTTACATCAGGGTACTGGCAGATCGCCCTAACAGAGGGAACAAAGGAGAGTTCAGCCTTCTCCACTCCAGAGGGCCACTATCAGTTTAGAGTGATGCCCTTTGGATTAAAGAACACCCCTGCCACCTTTTAGAGGCTGGTGAACCAGGTCCTTGCTGGTGGCCTTCTGTGCTGCCTATCTGGATGACATAGTGGTCTTCAGTAGTAGCTGGAAGGACCACCTTGTTCACCTCCAGGAAGTGCTTCAGGCTCTGCAACAGGCAGGCCTGACTATCAAGGGAAGTAAGTGCCAGATAGGGCAAGGGTCTGTGGTGTATTTGGGACACATGGTGGGCAGGGCGAAGGAACAACCCCTCAAGGCTAAGATAGAAACCATCATGGCCTGGCTGCCCCCAAGACCCAGACTGAGGTCAGAGCATTTTTGGGCCTCACTGGGTACTATAGGAGGTTTGCCAAGGGATATGGCACCATTGTTGCCCCCTTGACTGTCCTGAGTTCTAAGAAGCAGCCCATGAATGTGATTAGGACAGCGGCATGCCAAACTGCAATTGACTCCCTGAAGCAAGTCTCGTGCACAGCTCCAGTGCTAAGGGCTCCTGACTTCTCCGAGGGGTTTATCATTCAGACAGATGTCTCAGAGCATGTCATAGGGGCAGCACTATCTCAACTTTCTTAGGAGGGCCTAGACCAACCTGTAACCTTCATCTCGAGGAGGTTACACCCGAGGGAACAAAGATGGAGTGCTTTTGAGCGAGTAGCTTTTGCTGTGGTTTGGGTACTGAAGAAGCTGAGGCCATACCTGTTTGGTGCTCACTACCTAATTCAGACTGACCACAGGCCCCTCAGGTGACTCATGCAAATGAGGAGTGAGAATCCAAAACTGTAGAGGTGGCCATTTCCTTACAGGTTGTAGACTTCAGGGTGTAACACAGACCAGGGGTAGATCACTCCAATGATTACCTAATTGTAAGTCCCTTGTAAAGTGATATACCCTATACCCAGGGTCTTTAAGTTTAATTCTACTAGTGGGCTGCAGCACTGATTGTGCCACCCACAAAAGTAGCCTGTCAAAACTGTCTCAGGCTAGCCACTGTAGTGCCCGTGTGTGCAGTTTCACTGCCACTTCGACTTGGCATTTAAAAATACTTGCCAAGCCTTAAACTCCACTTTTATTACAGATAAGTCCCCTCTAAGAGCAGGGTGCAATGTAAGTAAAAGGTAAGACATGTAGCTGGTTGTTTTACATGTCCTAGTAGTGACAAACACCCAAATTAGTTTTTCACCACTGTGAGGCCTATTCCTCTAATAGGTTAACATTGGGGGTTTCCTTAAAATACTTTAAGCTATAATTCCTGATTCCAGAGTAGTAGCAGCTTTGTTTGATATCTTTGGATTGGTAATGACAAATCCTTTTTATTGGTAAAGTTGGATTTGACATTACTAGTTTAGGAGTGCCACTTTTAGAAAGTGGACATTTCCGTGCACTTACTGCTCTATGTGCCTTACAGCTTGATCCAATACACGTCTGGGGAGGGTGACAGCTACACTTTGTGCATTCCCTCTAGACAGCCACAAACAAAGGACACTTCAGGGCATCTGCATTTATCTGCATACTGATGGGTCTTCATGGGCAAGAAGGAAGGGAGGAGCTGACACCTACACTTCAATAGGGAGTGTCCTGTCCTCACACAAAGCACTGATCAACCCCCACAGGTAGGCTGGCAGACAGGACTGGGCTGAAAGGAGACCTGTGCACTTCAAAGGCTTTGCTTGGAAGTCACCTCCATTTCAAAGGCACTTTTGGGTATAAATACTGGGTCTCTGACCCCCTAAGAGCAGACACTACTGGACTTGTGACGAAGCTCTGCCAGAGGTGCTGCCTAAAGGACTCAATTGGACTGCTTTTCTGCTTGTTGCCCTGCTGCTCCCTGACTCTGCTGAAGGAAAGCTGGACTCTGCCTTCTGCCAAAGTGATGCCCAAGGGCTTGTTGACATGCCTCCCTGTTCCTGAAGTCTCAGTGCCATCAAAGACTTCATCATCCTACTAATGCCGTGGGACTCTGCAACCCGTGAGTCTGGCAACTGAACTTTGACAAACAGCAGAGCTGGCCTGATCACCAGCCTTGTGTTATGAAGCAACAAGTGCTTTGCCTGGTTGCAAACTGAGTGCTTTTTCTTTGTTCAGGTTTTAGCGCCTCACATTGGGCTAGCACTGCAACCTTCCGAGGCTGTGTGTGTCGATTACTGCCTTTTGCAGGATGCCACTGCAGCACCTCCCAATGCGGCTCTCCAGCATCACGTTGCCTAGGAGACCAAGGGAGTGCTCGAGACATGGGTCAGTGAGGCTCGTCAACCTGTCTCTTCCCCCAGGACCAATGCAGCATATTCTACGCCAACCACCTTGCAGCCCGGCACCTGCATCTGCACGGTCCAAGGATTGCCGACTTCGACGATCCCTTCCCCCAAGGTACTGTGAATTAGTGGGGCCTGTGGGAGACGAGTAGCCAGCCAGCACTCCCTCGTGGGCGGCTCTAGCCATTTCAGCTGTTTCGGGCTGAGTGGCCCCCCAGACTCCTGGCCTGCTCCCTAGTAGCTTGGGGTTATTATTTGATCGAGATAAACCTCTCTGGAAGACCCCAGATTGGATTTTTTCACTTCTCACCGGCCCAGCGTGACCGTCTATAATCATTGAAGTACGAAGAAGGTGTTTAGCACTGTTTTATATGCAAACTCTAAAAGGTAATAACTTGAAAAGTATTGCTTGCATTTTTATTGTTTTGGTCTTGTTTTGTTGACAATGCAATAATCTATTTTTATAAACCTGTGTGGAGTCTTTTTTGTGGTGTATTCATTGTGTTACTGTGTGTGTGTGTGTTTTGCATAAATACTTTACACATTGCCTCTTTAGTTTAGCCTGACTGCTGTGCCAAGCTACCAGAGGGTGAGCACAGGTAAAGTTTTAGTGTGTATCTTACTTACCCTGACTAGTGTGGTGGTTCCTGCCTGGCCTGGGTGCATACCTCAGCCAACCAGGAATCCCATTTCTAACACTTTACATACCAGATGTACCAAGTACCTTTAATTTCAACTCCATAAGATAGTGAATGAAGCGTTCTCTAAAATCAACATCCACTGGTAAGAGAATGTAAATGAGACCGGTGCTCTATAGCCTATACTTGCTACCATTTACGTCTCAAAATATATTCAAGTTTACGGCGGAAATTATTTAGAATATGTGAATAATAGGAATTTGGTCTATCAGCCAACAAAACAAAAGTCTCATGATGCCCACAGATGTCTCTCAAGTTCAAATTTCTCTGGTATGACCTGCAGGTCACAAGTTTGAATCCTGGCAAAGCCAACAGAGCCTTCCATTGTTCCATAGGTTGGTAAATGGAGCATCATTACACTGAGTAATATTAACACCTGTTCTTAACAGCATTTAAAGATAGCAAAAAATGCAGTAAAGAGCCCAATCCCAAAAGACAAGTGGCTATACTAAATAATGTTTTTATTAAGGTGTCCAGGTTTGAGCAGGTGCAAGCACCCTATTTCCTGAAGGTGCTGAAGCCTTTAATCATCTCCCACAAATTGTTAGTCCTCTTTTATGAAATGAATCATAACTTATCTGTTATAGGTGCTTTTTTCCCTTTCTTTTTTTTCTGTCCAGCAGTAGGATGACCTTTTTTGGAACACAGCGCTTTATAAGAGTAGAGCGGAAATGTATTGACTTGAATAAGCTGGGGTTTCTTTTTTCCCTGAGATCTTCATTCAATATTCTGCTTTCCTTGGATGGGACTTTTCCACATGAGCCTGGAACGACAACAGACATCTGCCTCGCCTCAATATGTTTAGTCTCAAAATATCTGAGAGAAATAAATTTGTTTTCACTGCCCTTTGCTCTAAAGCTCCTAAAGGTGGAGATCAGAGATGGCTCATTGGTTTGGACTTTCTTCACAGAACTCCTTTTCTTGTGATGTTTTCTGTGGAGCCACTTTCCTCAACAAGGGTGTGTCGCACTCTCTGTTGACTACAGTGACCCTCTCTCTTTCGGCACTACCTTTAGGCACTACCAATCAGTTTCACGGTCACGTGTGCTGGCAGTTCAATCAGCTTATCAACTCCATAATAGCCATTAAAGACAAAAAGGGACAAATGACTACACTAAGCACAGTAACAACCCCTTCCCTTTACTGAAGACTTAAGTGACACAAAGAGATTATAGGCTTACCATTGGTCAGGCCCTTATTCGCTCATCTGCGACAGTCAAAATGGACAGGACTTGGAAATCACTGAAAGACGAGATAGGTCGCGGCTGCAAGACAAACTTGGGTATCACTGACAGTCAAGTTTGAATGTCACAGAAATATGAATGTAGAGCTCACTGGAGGATGTGTGTAGTAGTGTCAGACAAACTTGAACATTGCTGAATGGAGAAAGAGGACAGGAAGCTAAAGGTGTCAGCACTGTCGCGCTTTTGTTTAACAAGCCCAGGTAAGTTGCAAATTAACTAAGCGAGTGAGCCCAAGTTGCTGTATTAACCGGCTGGAATTTTGCCCTGTAGGAATATCGATATCACAAGGTGTGAAAATGCCCTGAAGCAAGATTTCTAGACAATTACAAATGAATGAGGTAAGTGGTATTGGAGCTTCCGCACACTATAATGGAAGGTTTTCTCTCTTTCTGACTGGATTTCCCTTTGTAAATTTTATCAGGATTTCCTGGCGAAATTTGCGTGGGAAAAAGTATCAAGAGTGCGCAAAGTTCATGCATTTTGTAATCTCAAACAGGTCTTTGCAGCCATTTTGAATTTGTGGCTCACTCAGAATGATATACTAAGGGCCAGATGAACGAATGATTTGCAATTCTCAAACCAGTCACAAACTGGTTTAGGTAGGTATAGCGTGTGATGCGCAACATATGACAGGCTGTAAACAACCGATTCTCCAATTTTGCATAGCAAACATAATCCCTAGCAATTTGGAACCAGTGGCGTTGGAAGGGGGGGTGCGGTGGGTGCGGGCCGCCACCGGTGTCATCACTGAGGGGGGTGACAAAATGGCAAAAATATGTGTTTTAAACACATATTTTTGCCATTTTATCAAGCCGGGGGTGACAAGAAATCACTGAGGGGAGTGACAAAATGGCAAAAATATGTGTTTTAAACACATATTTTTGCCATTTTGTTAAGCCGGGGGTGACAAGAAATTTTCCGCACTGGGTACCACCTGACCATGCTATGCCACTGTTTGGAAAGAAGAAACAAATCAAATTATGATTATCAAATTCCAGTTCACATGTGGTATCTTGAAACCATTCTCAGTTTGGGTCGTGCAAATAAAAATAAAGTGGAAGCAGGTGGAACCAGGTGTAAAGTATAAAAGCAGACCAAGAACACAGCACACTCTTTCAGAACAGCAGCTCTCTAGTCTGCTGTGAGAAGGATAGTATTCGGGGAACCCTGCAGAAGAGAAGCAGAACAGAGAAAGTATATCCACTCCATATAGCATTGTTTGAGCAAAGTCCGGAGGAAATCTATGGGAAATATTGTTTCCGCCAATGCCTGTTCTTAGGTTTGTTTAATGTTCAATGCTTGCACTAATTTCTTAGGGTCTCACAAATCTTTAACTTGCTAATTAGTCTCTCACGATATCTTATCACCTTCCCCTTTTTATTCTTTTTCACTGCCTTTAATTTTGTGCCCCGGTGTGACCTCTACTGTGTCCCCCCCGCAAAAAACCTCATGCGTTGTTGCTCAGTTTGCTACCCTCTGCCCCACTCTTGAAGGCACCCCTCCTCTAGTGCCTGAACTTACTTTTTTTATTATGATCAATGCTCGCACTAATGTTTATGCAATGTTTCTGCAATATCTCCTCTAGGTCCTGATCTTAGGTTTGTAAATTGTTCAAGACTCGCTCTAATGTTTATGCAATGTTTCTGCAATATCTCCTCTAGGTCCTGATCTTAGGTTTGTAAATTGTTCAAGACTCGCTCTAATGTTTATGCAATGTTTCTGCAATATCTCCTCTAGCTCCCGATCTTAGGTTTGTTAATTGTTCAAGACTCACTCTCACTAATTGCGCCTTACCTCCCTACCCCCCCCCCTGGCTTTCACCGGTAACATATGGTTTACTTTACTCCTTACGACCCTACAACCTCTAACCTCCTCGAGATCCCTCCCCCTCCTTCACAATTTTCTTCATAGCAGCTTGCGGCACTCCTTCGTAGCCGTGGTTAGCACTACGATTTTCCAACCACGCATGACTCCTATCTAGCATTGTCACCTAACGTCATTCTCCCTTATGATCTCCCAAATTCACAAATTGTTGTATGTCCATCCTGCTACCTAACCGCTCCTCACCGTTATTAGTAAGTCTCTTCCTAACTAACCTCATCCCCCCTGCACTCCTCTGACATTTATCACCCCCTCTTTCTCTCCCTTTTCCACCCTCGTTACGAAATATCTCTCCACCCCCCACCGACATTATTCTCCCCTTCTTTCCTCAACCTCCTTCTCCTCTCTCCTTGTTTCTTTTTCCCCTTAACATCTCCATTCCGCTCTTCCCCCCTTTTTCTCTTCCCCCCTCTCCACCAACCAGTTTGTCCATCATGTCCCCCTTAGTCCCTCCCCCGCGTTCCGAACCAGCCCCACTACATCACCCCTCAACACCCTCCTCACCAGGCATGGCCCTAACTCTTGGTCCATTCCCTACCCTCCCAATCTCTCTAAAAACGCCAAGAAAAATTTTAAACATAAAGTACTTATCCGGCATCCCGAAACCCTAATTGTAAACAACTACCACAGCCTCACGTCCCCCATAAAAACTAACTACATTTTCTACTCTAAACGACCCTCCAAATGGAAGAGCACTTTCCTTCGCCATCTCCCAATCGCTACATCTAACAATATTCCCTACGGTTTCAAACTCTCTACTACTCCATCCTCCACCTTTCACGGTGAAATTGACATCTCCATCTTCAAAACTGGAAATATTCTCATCCAAGCCTCTGAACACCACCTTAATATCTTTGAACAGCATTTTAGCACTCTGTCCCACCAAATGTCCTTACCTACTCCTCTCCCCTCTCCCCCCCAAAACACTCCTAACCCTTCTCCTTCCCCCCAAACTTACCTCCCAGCCCGTCCCATTACTCCCCTTTCCGACCCTACCCCCCCACCTGAACTCACCCCATGACCCTAATGCCAATGCTGCCTCTCCGCTAACCCCATACACCCACTCTGCTCCCCTTATCACGTCCTCTACCCCTTTAACTATCCCATCTCTCTCCACGCCCGTCCCTCCCACACACGGCCATATCTCCCCTCTCTCCACCCGCCAGGAGCACCTCACCCCCACTGCCGCAATACCCCACTTGTCACCCCCTAGACCTCTCACCCTCTCCGGACAACTGACCTCCACCCCTAACCAACCCCGATCTATCCCACCCACCCCCTGCTCCAACTACCTCCACTAATATCCAGTCCACCCCCACTCCCCTCCCCCAATGTCGGCCGGAACCTGCCATCCCACAGGCTCCCTCCCTCTCAGAACAACAGACCTCCACCCCGATCAACTCCGAAACCTCCCACCCTCCCCCTGCCCAAACTACCTCCAGTATGACCCAGTCCTCCCCCACTCCCCATCCCCCTCTGATGACCGAAACCCCCTTCCTCCCCCCACAGTCCTCCCTCTCGCCCACTGCTACAAGACCTTACTCGCACCCCTCCTGACTTATTACCCTCTACGAACGCTAGACCTCCTTCTCCAACCAACTTAGCACATACCTCACCGCCCCGCCGCACCCAATACGCCCCAAATCTCTCTTTTAACCCAGACACTTTGCAGCATTGATCGCAACTTTGCCTCCCTCCTATCCAAATTAGTCCGTCTTAGAGAGGATCTCACTAACCCCAAATACCCCAAACCGATAACCCGCCCGCTTGGCCCACTTCGTCACGCACTGGCCCCCCAAAGCTCATTAATCCCAAACTCAGTAAAACCATACCACTTCAAAATTGCTCTCAGAGACCTTGTCGCACCTTGAATGACTACTCCACCTCTAACCTCTGCAATTCCTACTCTCCTAAGGCCCCCCGCAAGGAGGCGGCCCTTCCTCATTCCAACATCCCTGTTATTATCGGGACCAGCAGAACTCTCTCCTCTCCTTGCTCACCCAGACCCCCCGCAACTTACCGCTATCCACTGCGCTGCCCCCCATAACTAACCCTAAGCCCCTGACATGCATGCTTGTGAACTGCCGCTCGGCGGTTCGTCATGCCTCAGAAATTTCCGAAACCATCCTTGGTGAAGATATAGACCTTGCCTTCCTCACGGAAACTTGGCTCAACGATCACTCCACACCCATCCTAGACTTACTCTCTCCCCCCGGTTATTCTATCCTCAGAAAAGACAGACCTAAAAGAATAGGAGGAGGTCTAGCAATAATCTTTAAAAATGAACTCCAACTATCCCTAGCCAAAAACACAGACTTCAAAACTTTTGAATACCTTGGAGTAGAACTTAAAATGCAAGGCGCCCCCCCAATGCGACTACACAACATCTATCACCCCCCAGGTGAACCTCTTCCCTTCGCTGAGGAAATATCTGAACTTCTGTCACAATCGTCCCTTTCGAACTCTAAAAATCTCTTCCTAGGAGACTTTAACCTTCACTGGAACTTGCCAGATGACCCAACCATCAAACTTCTCAATAACCTCCTTGAGATAAATGACCTCAAGCAACTCTGCCTTACCCCAACCCATTCTAAAGGGGCTACTCTTGACGCCATCATTGCTAACAGAAATCTGGCATCTCTTTCCAACATTATCCCTATTGACTGGTCTGATCACCACCTCATACTGTTCTCAATCTCACCCTTAGCCCAGCCTGCCCCTTCTAAAATCAACAAAACCACAATATTATCCAGAAATCCTTAAACGTATCCCCCAGGTTTACTGGAGGCTAAACTCAAGATCATCTCAGTCGCACTCCTCCCTCTCTCAATACAAACGATCTCACTGAGCATTACAATAAAGCTGTCTCTGAGGTTCTAGATCAACTTGCACCACACAAACCAAAAACTCTTAAAAATATCCCTTCCAAAACTTGGTATAATCCAGACCTCAATAATGAAAGACGAGCACTTAGACTGGCAGAAAGAACCTGGAGACAACACCCTTCCCCCTCCAATCTGGTCCTCCTTCGAACCGCTAGATCCGTGTCTAAGAAACACATCTTCGCCGTGATCCAGCGGGTTACTAGCAACAAGCATTCATACACAAAATACTCACTTGGGCCCATACATTCATACTACGCTAGCAATTTCCGCTGGTGGGTCAGTTGGTACTCTTTATCAAATCCCTGCTACCAATTACCTTCTGATTGAAGAGTAATGACTTACCAATGAATCCTTTGCTAATTGGGAAATTTAAAATGAGTGACATTCCATACAATTCATAATTTCTAAATAATCACAAAGTCAAGAAGTTTTAAAATGTTTATCTAAAGATTTAGCAGAGTAAAATACAAAGCCACATAGTACTTGAATCAAATCTCAAGGAGGGAGCACAACAATGATTTATCGATTAATGACGGTCCCTTAGGAAAAGAGAAGATAGATACAGCAGCGCAACTAAGGATTGCATTTATATTTACCTAAGTGCGAGAACCAAACCCCTTGGCCAAGGAGTTTGAAAGGTAGGACCCTGGAAAGATGAAGAGCAAAGACTCCTCCCGGATCAGGACAGGACCGGTGACCTCTCTACCCACGACGCCTGCGTCGTTCCCCTCTCTGGTACTTCGCTTCTCCTCGATTCTCCCGTTTCTTCCTTCTAATGGATTCCGCCGCCCCCACCTCAGGACCTCTCTGGACAGCGGTTCAGTCTGCAATCGATCAGCCTCTCTGCTCCTTCCGCTGTGCTTAAGCTTGAATCTTGAATGCATGCGCTAATTTTCTAATTCTATATCTATTATACCCTTCTACACCCATGTACCTCCCCTTAATGTTGCTAACTTATGGGGCCACTACTTCTGATTGGACGGGAACAGGGGGTTGATCCTCACACCATATTGATTTAATTCCTTTTCTTAAAGCTCTTTGTTTTAGAATACCGCCCCTCAAATTTAATACATTTGCTTTATTTCCCACCCGTCTCATGACAAAGTTTGTGCCTTTTTCATGTACAATGTTACAATTTTATAAGGACATTCATGAATATGACAATATTGGCCATCAGGTCATGGCCTTGGACGACGTCCAAGTTGACTTCATCCTTTCCGCTCTGGGTAGTCTTTCAAGGAGCATGCGCAGAACCCACGTCATTCGAGTTTTCAGTTCACCAACCCCAGGCCCAACATTTACGAACTAATAAAGTCAAAGAAGAAAATATTAAAATCACAAATAAAATGTTTCACTGTATACCCACTCTGTCTATTCTATTCCCATTTACTTATAAACTTATCCCCGCATTAATAGCGTTAGAATATTACAGTTTTAAACAAAACATAAGAGCAAGCTGTAGCATGTGAAAACATATAGCAGCCATTTTAAATCACACTGCGCAGAAGCAAGAATTTTCCCACCAAGCAAAGAAAGACGTCACACCACATGATATGGTTGAGACATGCGCAGTAAAGTTCCCGCGCTTTAGCGCCATTTTAGAATAGACAAGCGTTACTTGTTAGTAAAAACACATAGGCAAGCTTCCTTGCTATTTATATTTGTGTGTGCAATAGTTAGTATGAACAATACAATTTAATACATTAGTACTTTAAGAGGATTGCATCCGAGCAAGTCTCATTTGTGAGTCCTTGCTCCATCAGCCGAAAAGGCTTCCTTCTTCCGATCACAGCTCTCTTGGGCAAAATACAGACCCAGAGAACTGTTCAACATTATTAGAAATCAAACCTCCACTGCCCCACCCAGCATGACGGCCACCACAAGCAAATGCGAAGAAATAGCTAACTTTTGTTCTGAAAAAATTGCCAAAATTGACCAATCTTTCACCCCTAACCCAAATCCCCCCAACCCCCTCGGTGCCCCTGACACCTCTTCAACACCTTCCCCTCTGCTCACACCCCTCTGTCCTCCCCACCCCTACCTTCTTTAACCCCGTCTGAACTTCCCCCGACAACACTCAACTCAAAAACAACGCCTCCTGGCTGAATTTCCACTCCGTCTCTGAACTTGAAGTCTGTAACATCCTGTCCAAACTAAAACCATCTTCCCACACTAAAGACCCTCTCCCATCTTCCCTCGTCCAAGAACTTAAGCACGTCATTGTCCCGTATTGGACCAATATCATCAACTCCTCCCTTTCCTCGGGGTGCGTACCGGTCTCCCTCCAACTCAGACAAATCACACCCATTCCAAAAAACCCTAAGGCCGACCCAAATGACCCAAACAACCTCCGCCCCATCTCAAACCTCCCCTTTCTCTCTAAAGCCCTTGAAAAATGTGCCCTTCAGCAACTGGATAAACACATTGACACCTACAACCTACTTGACCCCCTACAATCCGGCTTCCGTAAGGACTGCAGCACTGAAAGTGCATTGCTAAATATAGTTGATGACATCCACCTTGCCCTGGACAATGGCGAGACCTGCCTACTCATTCGCCTTGACCTCTCAGCGGCTTTTGACACAGTTAACCATTCAACCTTACTCTCTACACTTAAATCTCGATTTGGTCTTAATGGCACCGTCCTCAATTGGTTCAAATCCTATTTCCAACACAGAACCCAACAAGTAAAAATCCGCAACTGCCTATCTAGCCCCACTCCAGTCTCCCTTGGTGTCCCCCAAGGATCCATCCTCTCTCCTGCCCTTTTCAACCTTTTCATGGAACCCCTTACTCTCATTCTCAAACAAGCAGGCATTAACTATCACCTATATGCTGACGACACCCAACTCTACTATAAAATTAAATCCCACTCTGATGTTCTGCACCTTAACACCGCCCTTACTGACATCCAAAACTGGTTCCATTCCAATCATCTCAAACTTAATCCTAACAAAACTGAAATCATTCTCTTCTCGCCTAAAAACAACCCTCTCCCCATCCATACATGGATCACTGACCTTACTGCCCTTAACTGTACACTCTCCCTCTCCGAATCGGTTAAATCCCTCGGCATCACCCTCGACAGTAAGTTTACGCTCAACTCCCATGTAAAAAACTCGGCCAAAGGCGCACTTTTTACGCTCCAACATCTCAAAAAAATCAAACCCTTCATTCCAGCGGAAGATTTCAAATCAGTTGTACAATCCCTAGTCCTCTCGAAAATCGACTATGGTAATGCCCTTCTCACCGGCTCTCCCAAAACTCACTTGGCCTCCCTCAAATCTGTTCTAAACCTAGCGGCTAGGATTATAACTGGTGGCAAACGCTCGGACCACATCTCGCCGGCCCTAAAGACCCTTAAATGGCTCCCTTTTGAAGGCAGATCCTCCTTTAAATTAGCCTGCATTACCCACAAAGCCCTCCACCAAAAAACCCTGCTCTACCTTTCAAACAAACTCAAAAAAGCGGCAGTGCCCGTTCGATGAGAAGCACTAACTCTCTCCTCCTCGTCCCCCCTTTGCTAAAAAAGAAAGCCGCACAATCCCGCTCCTTCTCTGGTAAGGCCCTCAGCATCTGGAATACCCTCCCAAAAGACCTACGACTGAATCCTTCATACGTCAGTTTCAAAAAAGACCTTAAATTGCACCTGCTCAACAAATATTGGGGTCCATAATCATTTTATGCCCATACTTGCTGTTCAGTCTCTTCCTTTTTGAATCCCCAACCTTCCCCCCTTTCTCCCACCTCTCCTGCACTCCACCAACGCCAAATAGCCCCCCACCTTACCCATCCACACCTCTTGCGTCCCCTCAGTTCACCCCTCTCCTTAAATTTAGCCACCCCTCCCTCCTCTCTCGTCTAACCCTTCCGTTTCATTCAAAATATGAGTTTAGTTCCTTTTTACTACTTAATAATTTGTATACTATGTTATCCATATACTGCCTAGTAAATAGCTCCATCCTTTCACTTTGCATCGACAATAACGAGACTAATTCCTTTTACTGTTTAATAATTTGTAATTTTTTATTTCTATGTTGCTTAGTAAATAGCTTCATCCTTTCACTTTGTATCATAATCAAGATATGTTATTTACTTTGTTGCTTAGGCCTATCATATCTCTATGTTTCTTTTCGTTTGCCATTTGTTTTTGTAACCCATGTGCTATCGTCTTCCCAATGTAAAGCGCTCTGATACCTAAGGGTTAAGCCAGCGCTATATAAAACCTCTTAAATAAATAAATATAGGTTGAATTGTTAGAGCTCATTGATAAGCTTGGCCGACGTTTGGTCAGAAACACCCAGGAAAGCCACACAATACCTGCTGGTGCAGGTCCTATGCTATTTACAATTCCTGGTGTTTAGTAGTTACCTGAGCACAGTTGCAGTGGCAGGAGCAATTTTGCTAAGTGCACTCTACCAAGCGTTTAAATCAGTCCTAGAGTGACCCTGGTATCCAGGGTAGATGCCCGTTTTGCCTTTCCCAATACTCAAGTGGAGTTGTAGGACACATAGCCCAATTCCCCCAAGTTATTGACTTAGTAGATGGCACTCTTCTATCAATCTGTCCCCATCAGGCACCTAATTCCTCTTCAGAAACGTTAAACATCAGCATTTATATAGAGTGAATATAAATGGATCTCATTCATAAAGTGAGTTGTGATTCTGAATATCTGGCATGGATCTGGCTCTCCTATAGCTAGATTGGAAATCCTTAACTTAAACAATAATGTTTGGCTATGGATCACTGATTACTCATAGGTCACTACTTCACTCCTCCCTTTTTGGGTCTTTTTTGTTGTCCTCCCTCTAAAAAGGAGCAAGTTATTTTCCTAAAACATCAAATATAACACTTGGTGTAACTCTGGGTTGTGTCACTTAAATCTTTTATGTGTGAATTGACCGGTGAAGTCTATTAAAGACCCCTAGATAGTTAGATTTCTATAAAGGCAGGAGCTTCCCTAATGCCTCACATGACCAGATTCTGTTGAATTCATTCCCATTGCCCGCTCCTGAAGCTAACCTAAGTGCGCACCAGGAGGATTGGATGTCATACGCCTTCTTCTGTTGTTCCTCCAACAAAACTCAATTGTCTTTACATACCAATGATGTTTCAGTTGTGACTTCTCCAATGCTGTGTGACCCACCATGTAGTGTCAGGGAGAAGTTTTGATGTTGAGAACTTAATGAGTTGAGTAGTAAATCTGCCTTCAGCTCTATAATTGTAGGGCTTGTCAAAATCTTTACCGTTCGTACAAGGTGATCACCAACATTTTGCCATGTGATGGAAATATGCTGAACATACAAGTTTAAGTTTTCTTCTGAGGCTGAAGAAGGGAGTGGAGACAAATGAAAGATGAGGATCACACATAATATAAAATGTGGGGTTGTTGTATTCATCCACAAAATTGGCATATATATATGTCGGTGTCCAGGGTGCTCAAACATTCGCTTTTTTGCTTGCATCTGTCAGTCCGGGTCTGCTTATGATTAGGAATCCATGCAGTATCCTGAATATAACATCATAGTTGTCATCTTTGCATTGAATATTAAAGTTATATTGCCACTGGTGTATTATTTCTCATATTAAGTACTTAAGAGAAAACAAATATGCAATTTAAATAAGGAAATTCCAGTACATTATTTTGGCACCAGCCACCTGAGAGCATAATGGTTGCCTCCAGAACAATGACAGAATACTTTCTTTTTTACAGATTATGGCTGAAAAAGTGAGTACACAATAGGCTATGGGAAATGATGTGAGAACATTTGGGAAGAAGAGCCATATCTTCAGTTTCTTCCTGAAATACAGAAAATTAGGCACTGGTCTGAGTATGTGAAGAATGCTATTTCATAGATGTGAGACGAGCACCAAGAGGAAATATTATCATGTCCTCAGGCAAAAGAAAGGAACTTTAAGTAAATTTGCTAAGACTGGCCAAAAAATCTGAGGTGTGAATGTAAATAATATCATATTGTATTATGGCATTTGTCTAGCACTTACTACTCCTAAAAGGGGAACTGGACCGCTTATCCGTATGGGTAGCACACTACACAGTGAGTGTGTGGTTGGAAGTGGATTTTCTTTGTTTTGAGCATACATGACAAGTGTTTCCATGTTGTGCGTGATGACTACCGAGCATGTGGTTATCGTGTTATGAGACAATGTGTTTGGTGGTGTGGCGGATGAGGAAGTGTGGGAGGTAGATGCACCATTTTGTGGTTTGTGGTATGCTGCCAGCTCTTGCTGTCTCTTCCCTTCCCTTTATTGTGTTAGTATTTTTATGTTCACAAATCAGTTTTGAATGATGTCTGTGGTGGCAGGTTGTCTGTGCTGGGATGTTATGGATCCAGGAGTGGTAACCGGTGTAGAGAAAAACTGAGGGGAATCCGAGATCGGCCCGTACAGACTGCCACACTGTTCCTTTATATGATTGCCATTATGAGATGTCAAGTAAGGAGATTTGCCCGAACTGCCAGGTCAGGTCCTCTCGGTTCAGGGAAGACCTGGACTGTGCCTAATAAAGCAGGGTATAGACTGATTTGTACATGGCAGGGTCCACACTGAGGTGGCATGGTGCACAAAAGAACAATAAATTGGAATGCTACCCTGAGCGATTGCCAGTGCTTAGAGAAACTGCAGCCATTCCTCCCATCACCTTTTGTGTGTTTGATGAACCATATAGGGCCCAAGTTATTTGTTCAAAACCTTAATTTCCCTTTCTGGGAGTTAAAGTTGCTTTAATATTGGTTTAACATAGCCATTGGTTGCTGTGCCAGTGACTGCAGAGGCCACAGCAATTTGCAGCCGCTGTAGCCCCAGTGGTGGCCGGCAATGGTTCGCGGGTGGCGGGGCAGGTGCGTATGCGCGGGGGGAGGGTCGCGAAGGGGGGATCGGGGGGATAGGTTAAAAAATAATAATAATAAAAGAAACACTTACCTTGCCGCGCGGTCCTGTGACTCTGCTCCTGCTCTCCGAGGCACAGGAAGCACAGAAAAGGCTCCCCTGACAAATCACAATACTGCAATGCAGCGTTGTGATTGGTTAGCACCCAGGCTCCCCTGGCCAATCACAACGCTGCAGTGCAGCGTTGTGATTGGTTTTGAGCGTTTTGGTTCGACGCTCAACCAGGGAATGGGGCCTGGACTTGTTCTCCACATAGGCTGTAATGCAGCCTGCATGGAGAACAGGGAAAGTGTGCATGACTGGTTTGGGCGGCCCAAGAGGGCCGACCAAACAGTCATTGCGCACTTAGGAGTGGGCAAACCACTCCTCCCCTGCCCTGCTCCGAGAGCAGAGCAGCCCCACCCACCCGCCTACAAAGCAACAGGAAACATAAAATGATAATAACTCAAAGTTATTATCATTTTATGTTTCCTTTGCAGTGCACTGCTTAAAAGCAGTGGGGCAACGCTCCTCCGCCATATCAGTAGCCCTAAACCCAGGAAAATACAATTCCTATTATCTTCAAACAATTAAATGTGACAAGGAAACAAATGCATGTATTACTTGGCGAATTCTTAGTCGCTGAATGTCGCTTAACACATTATTAATAAAAAACTAAAATACACTTTAAATAAAATCAATCAATAACGATAATTCACTTCGTAAAATTAGTTTTGCTTTCTTATCCAGGCAGAGCCGAGGCAACACACAGAGCTACTGAATGCACCGGAAATGGAAACCTCTACACCCATTTCCTACAGGATCAGTGAAGGCGCCTCCAAAAAGGAAGATGTGTCCTCTCAGAATCTCCGGAAATACTTGAAACGCCTCGTCTGTTTTGCTGAACTGTTATTTTTAATCTGTCTACACTGATAAATGCGGTCAGGCGCTTTGGATTAAACGGTTCAGCCACTAATGAACATCTTACAGTAAATCTTTGTTGACACTAGAAAATATGCGCTCTCTGGCTCTGCAAACAAATCTATAGGATTAAAACAAATATATATAGATATATAAAAATTATATAACGGGAGATGGTAACCAGATTAAATCAGTAGTTTAGAATTTATTTTTAATTCAAATGATCAAGCATCTATATTTTAACGGCTGATAGGAACAAAAGTTGTTTTAAAGTAGAATCGTGTGTTAAAATGTTGTTCTTCCTCTGCAGTGAGGCAAACTAAGTGAGTAATCTCATTTCAGCACTGATGGTCGCGTTGAAATGCGCAGCCCCATTGCTCTATCCCTTCTTGGGACATTCCTAAAGCTCTATGCCTCTTCCAAACCCTGTAACTTTATGCATTGACAGCCGGAAGGGATAGAGTAACACACACCGGAAGCAGGGTAGGAACAATGTGCACTGGTTCCAAAAAGTGGCAGGCACTCTGACCTTCCTCACTCTTCTGTAAAGGATCCCCTTATTTGGATGGAGCCACGCCCCATGCAAATGAGGGCTTGCCTCCTTGGGATCACTCTGATGCACATTTAGCGGCCGCGCAGCCCATATTACTGAAGGGCCTGAGCAAGCGCCTGCTGCCCCTTCTGTAATACCAATGTACCCTCGGGGCGCAAAAGATAAGTGCACATGCTCATTGCACCCCGGGACACTCTGCATAACACAGCCCGAGATCTCTCTGAACATATGGGTTCCCACCTTTCAAAAATACATTCTTTCACCATTGCTAGATTTTAAGGGGTGCTGATTGGCAGAAAGGTATCTGAGGTTATGCTTGCTGTTCGGCTATGTTGCACAGTTGCTTTTAATATCTGACCGATAGCAGACTGCAAGAAACTCTCCCATTGTAGGGCAAACACTTCTGCAGCTAAATATTTTATCTGGATCAGCCTTACCGTTCATAAGTTTACAATGTAATTTGTTGTAAAGGCATGCGTGGTAAAGGCATATTTGTTGCAAAATAATGCGTGGTAGAGGCTATGTGTGGCAACAGTGACGCGTTGTAACAACCGCGTGGTAAAGGCTATGCATGGCAACAGTGACGCGTTGTAACAGCCGCGTGGTAAAGGCTATGCGTGGCAACAGTGACGCGTTGTAACAACCGCGTGGTAAAGGCTATGCGTGGTAACAGTGATGTGTTGTAACAACCGCGTGGTAAAGGCTATGCGTGGTAACAGCCACGTTGTAATGGGCGTTTCCCCTCCAGTTTGCTGTAGCTTTGCCACCATCATAAGGTTCCCAGATAGCTCCATGTCACGAAGGCCGCAGTTCTTCAGTCCTGGATTTTCTTTGAATAACCTTGGCCATTCTGGGCGTTGCCCACTCTTCTGGTTCACTCAAGTTGATTCAATCGAACCAAGAGGCCAGAAACAATAGTGTGTAAAAGAAAAACGTTTCTGTTTCTGCTTTTGTACTGTTTCAAAGGCGAGCTAAAACTACTGTGCTTGTGAAATTGTGGCTCTGAAATCTATTTTTGAAATAAAATGAATGCTAATAAAAGTTAATTTTACCTTAGTACCAAGATTGTATTTTTTAATAAATCAACATAAACGCACAATTTTCATATTGTAATGTAATTGCATTTATATAGCGCTTACTACATCTGTTGAGTCGTTGAAGCGCTGCTACTCCGTACCCAAGGTGAGTGGTTAATCCTGATTTATTTAGGTTATTATTAGTTATTGTTGGTTAATGGGATTAATTGTAATCTCTCACAGCAAGTAACCCCACACATTGGCCATCGGCCTGTAACAACCTTAATGCGGCCGCTGAGCAGCCGACGCAGTGAGGGGGGGGGGAGGCCCTGCATGTTTTATTGTACTGGACGCACCCAGTCCAATTGTGGGATCACGCACCGCCGTCTCTCGACTAGTAACCGTAAGGAAACACAGCTACCAGCATGCTTTTGAAATTTGCTATCCCTGTATGTGGTGTGTTAATGCGTTCCATGCATTGTTGTTCTCTGTGGTGTTTTTGTTTGCCGTGCACAACGCCCACTGTTTTTCTTTCTGACACTACATGAGAAGCAGGGACTATATTTCAAAATGGCGGGAAGTCCATTATTTGCAATATTAGAAAGTAGAGCAAGTCCCCTGGGCGCCAAGGAGTCTTACATTTCCACCCTGTGAGATTTCAGAGACTTTAATGTTGATCTGAATACCCTACAAGCAATGTAAACATTGATTAATTCTGGATATGATGTGCACGAAAAACACCAGGCTGAAAGGATGCAGTGGAAAAAAGGCAATGTAAAATCAATGCTATGAAGAAAATATAGTGATTAAATGGGAGCGTTCAGACGCAAGCGTCGGGAGGATTTCATCAAAGTAAAAATGTAGCCCAGCTTTCTCGCCAGGCTTCTAAGCGCAGGTGTGGCCATGGGCATCTAGCGACCGGCTGGTGTGATAGCGAGGTGGAGTGTGCATACATTATGTCTAATTTCTCCTTTTACTCGAAATCTACTCTAGCTGCAAATATATATATTTTTCATTGGAACTTATTGTTTTAGTTGTTCAATATGCGACAGTTCATACACTGTGACCTTCTCTATTTTTATTGCCGATAATTGTGGAATTGTGATACGCCTAATCGTGTGGCAGATATGTTTAGGGGGGTGGCGGGGAGGGTGTGTTGTATGCACTTGTACTACCTGATTCTGTATTGCCACCTACGTTGTCATAATATGCATCTAATGGGACTACATATCCGCCCTAACTAGATATCCGGAGTAGAGTTTTGTTTCCGGAGTAGCGTGCTACTCACCTAAAAGCGCTTCAACACCTCATCAGGGGTAGCAAGCGCTATATAAATGAACACCTTTTTCCCTCTTCTATCCCTCCACTATCCTTCTCAATCCAAATAACAGACTAAAATATCCACCGCTCAAATTAATTTCATATTTCACTATACTAACTCACCACTAATCCTTTGTGGGTTCCGGAATAGAGTGCTACTCGCCTAAAAGGTGTTCAACGCCTCATCAGGGGTAGTAAGCGCTATATAAATGCAATCACAATACAATTATCCGCCCTGTTGCGTAGCAAACAGGCTACATATATGTTAACTGTGTCCATGATGTGGTTAATGCGTGATGCTATATGTATGGAATTGTACTGCAGTCCAATACATGTCTTGTTCCTGTTTTGATAACTCAATAAACTACGTTTAAAAAAAAAATCTTGTTTTGGTCTGTTCCTTCTCCTTTTGATTTTTAACTGTATACTCTTGGAATGATACATTTAAAGCTATGTTTCTACCATGCGATAAACAAGCAATTTTCAGTAAACCTGGCCAGCAGTCACTCTGTAATTATTAAGATGTCAACACAAATATGTATTAAATGTTCTCTACATTTATGACTTCTAAATGTAATGATCCCTCATTAAAATGCCCCTCCTGCCCCCATCTTTCAGTAGGACTTGGACTGAACGAGTGTTTTCGCAGTTCTTTTCTCTATGCGAGTGGTGTATTTTTTTTTTGTTTGTGTTCTGGTACCCTAATGAAATGCTGAATAACCAGCCTGGGAATCCTATCTTGCAACAAACTAAGGAAGTCTTTTGTCTCAAGGGAAGCCCCTTCTGGAATATCCCTAGTGCTTACTTTGTGCCAGAGATTGCTGGTTGTGAGCAACGTCACTCATCTTTGGGGACCAGGTCTCAAGTGTTTTTTAATTAGATTTTGACCCATGGCACGAGAGTGAAAAGGAAGAAAGAGGAGAAAGAAGGAGAAAAAGTGGTACATAGGGAGAAATCAGGGATACAAAAAGAACTTGCAAAAAGGAGATAAAGAGCCAGGAAGTGTAGAGTGGTGGAAGAAAGAGGCATGAGGTGGCATGGGGAGAGGATGTGGCATAATGCCAAGAGCCGCCGACCTTGGAGCTGGGGAGACAGGTTCGAGTCTCGGAGTCGGCTCAACATCCTGTGATTCTGGGCAAATCACTTAATCTCCCCGTGCCTAACAAAAATGAATGTATTCTTGTGTAACGTAACTGGTGCACATGTAAAGCGCTCTTTGGGTCGAGTTCGTGCTATATAAACCTGCAAAAGAAAAAAATCAAGACTAGGCAATCTTTGTATTTGGCAACCCAGGCTAGGAATATTTAAAGTTATTTTATTAAAGAAACATTGTATTTTCCCCAAAAATCTGTGGTTGCGCAGATGTTATGGCTATGATCCAAAACCTAACAACCAATGAAAATTGCCAGCTTTGCAAAGCCATATCTGGCAATGCACTGCTCATGATCTCACATGTGATGTGACAGATGACATTTGCAAACTATATAATCAAATTCACACCAAAAACACATTCAATTTAGGAAATGTCCAGCTGTATAATTGGAAACCATTTATCATGTGGGCCTCCTGTCAAGAAATCTTATTATTACACTGTGGCGTGGTGGAGAAGGAGACAGGGAGACAGGGAAGGTGTGGCTGAACACTATTTTATTTCTCAGTTCAATCTTATAGGTAAATGCTTTCCAGGTAAGTAATAAGTATCCTTATCCGGGACTTTAGTCTTCGCTCTCTTACATCAGAGAAGCTTATCCCGGGGTTTCAGGAGGCCGTGGACTGAAGGGCTGCTTCCGTCAGGTAGATGCCGCAACTCCGGGAGAAAACAAAGAAAAGAAAACAAGGCTTGGTAAGGGGAACGTTTCCGTGTTCTAATCAGTACAAGGAAAGGGAGTGAGGGACTAGGCACCCGACCAACACCAGTGAGTTTCTCTACTCCGCTCTTCTAGGAGTCAGTACGCTCTTTGCAGCTTAGCCTCTGACTTCCGGGCTCAGCGTGTGTGTATACGCGGACCTGCCCGCCCTCTCTTCCCGGTTTCCCCTTGCCCCACACGGTCCCCAGTTGGCCCCGTACCTTTTGAAGCCACGACCCTCCTGGGCCGTGGCTGGATTCAGCGTGTTGCCGGAGAGGGTCCGGCTCCCTCTTTTCCTCGTCTCCATCTGGCGGCCTCTCGACGTGCTGGGTTTCCGCTCTCGTACCCGCGACGGGGTCAATCCGCAGTTCGCCAAGTCCGGGTTCCACAAAGAAGGTCTGGACTCCGTAATCTTCTCTGTACGACGCCGTTACTCCTTTTGCTGGACTCCTTAACGAGAGCGCCATTCCCGCTGTCTCTTCCTCTTTGAAGGGGAGGAGATCAGGTGACCAAGTCACATGATCGGCTTGAGAAGTCGGTTGCAGAGGAAACTTAAAGGGACAGTGTCCTTCAATAGCCGGAACCGGGGTCTGAAAATAAAGGAGGGGACAGGGGGAGAGGTAAGGAGGCAATTGTTCATGGATTGAGTCCGAGGAGGAGGCAAGGTCCATAGGCAGCTCTTCGCCACATACACACATTTTTTTTATTTTTTATTTTTTATTTTCCTATAGCTAGGAGAAAGGCACCAGCATTCCTGGGACTCATCAGTTGATTTGCTTATGTCTGCTTCCCTTAGGTTTCGGTGCAAAAAAGATGGACTGCAACTTGGCCTGGATGATTGCCAGTAGCTGAGCCTTTTGCAAGCATTCCAACTATCACCTTTTGTTGTTTTAATGTGACACTCTAAGTGTGGCAGGCATGCTCAGGTATGGATTCTGAGCTTGCTGTGCCTTAGGGTCCAAGTGAACCTTACCGACGACGCCCAACAAGGCTGAAAGTGGGCTGGAGTTGCTTTTTTCCAATTCATAGAGGACAATTCCTGGTAGTTTGGGCTGGTCTTTCCCTATTAGAGCAAAAGCTAGACTTATTTGCTCCACATCTGGAGTGGTGCAGAAGGCAAAAATGTTTGTACTGAAATACAGCCTAGGTGATTGCTAGTGGCTGAAAAGTTTGAAAGCATTCCACCTACTACTTTTTGTTGTTTCGCCATAAGGGTAATCGGAATCATACAGGCATGCCACATGCCCTCAAACACAAACTGCAACATCACTACCCATTGCACCAGTGCATCCTGAAGTGCTGGCCCAAACTCATAAAATATGTAAGTATGTTAGAGGCCGAATGCTAAATGTGAGAATAACCTGCCCCTCTATAAGTCTTCTAGTGAAGGCCCCGACAGCTCGGTTGGAGAGCAGACACAGGTCTACAGTGCCTTTTGGAGCGTGGAGCCAGCCCACTCCAGCCAATCAAAACGCTTTAGAACAGCATCTTGATTGGATGTGGGCTTTGCACTCGAAGGACGTGCTGCAGAACGAGGAGGATGTACAGCAGAACATCAAGCTGCAGTGTAAGGTAAGTGATTTTTTTATATGTATATTTATGTTAATGTGTATATTATTTTGTATTTGTTATATGAATTATGTGGATGTGTTATATGTATATGTATACATGTGTATGTATATATATATATATATATATATAAGTGTGTAATGTGCATTTGTTATGTGTATATTTTTTGCACCGCCCATGTGATTTGCCACCAACCACTACTGGAAGATGGGTTAGTCTTTGCTTTCTGATAATGCGCTTTGGTGACCTGTATTGTGGCATGAATTGCTATATAAATGCTACTATATAATGCAATGCAACGTGCATGAACCACAAAATCTCTAAAACCTCAGTGATTTGCTGTCTTGTCAACCAAATCTGATCTATACTATTTTTTTGAACATCTTTGCTTAACAGACTTAATGACACTTTAAGTTGTTCTATGTAATAGAATCTATCACTACGATAATGAAGTGAAATACTTTGCACAAATATGGTGATAACTGGACTACAAACAGCGTGATAACTAGTGGTCTTACACACTACACTATTACTAAAAGTGTGAAGTACCCTATTAACTCTAGTATGTGAAATTAACATCACATATGGAATCTGCAAACTATTGCAATAATAAGCCTGAGAATAATTTCACTGACTGTAAAAAGCATGATTAACTACAACTCTTAAGTTTAATTAAATCAATAATAGTTGTTAATGATAACTAGAAGAACAAAATGCAAGGAGTAGAGTACTAACCATCCGAAAAGCAGCTATGCAACTCGTCATACCATACCACACCATCTCACAGCATACCATTTGCTATAAGAAGAACGGCCTAATTCAAGTGTATGTGCAAATCTACATGCAATTTAAAATGGCTGAGATGTTGGCATCTGACATACAGATATCAGGTGAGCTTATGCCTTTTGTAGACTAATGGAAGTGCAAAAAGAACAATTGATTGACAGAATGTTGAACAATGTCAAACATTCACCCCAGTACAGAGATCTGGGCCTAAATCCATCGTGTTAATGCTCCCCATGCCATTCCAGTTTAACCCCAGCCATATGCAAATCAGTCTTGACCCTGTTTCCCATGGGAACAGTCCAGCTCGAACTGCCAGCCCAGGTCCTCCTTGGACCGGAAACAAGCATGCTGGCATGCTGTCTCGACTCATATTATAATGAGACTGAGGAACATTTCCATTTTTTTTGTCCAGGATACTCAGCAAGCTGCTCTAAATGGATAATCCCAGCATGTTATAAGTTGGGTCTACTAGATCGGACATCTGCGCTGTTGGCTTTTACGGTCGCCTGTCCCGGAGCAAGTTCATCAATAACTCGAATTTTAATTCAATCAATTGAAACAATTGAATGCGCCCAAGAGGTTTATCTCCACAAATCCTGCAAGTGTATCATTATACAGATTTCAAGGTGACCCAGGTGGTTAAGCATTCGTTATTTGCCTTGATTTTTCGCGCATCCGCTTTTTTGGCGAATATATATATAAATTGCTTCGTCAAACGGATTATAGGTCCCTCAAGGCCATGTCATAAGGTTTCTGCACATACAGAGCTATGCACAGGATAATAGGACCTCGGAATATAGTGGTGAGCCAACCATAGACCTTAGCACCCAAAACCCCAACCCAACTAGCCTTAGCGTCCCATTAGCACTAATGTACCAATGATTAAACAACCCAGAACACGGTATCTCTCTCTCACTCAGGACTCGCAGAGGCAAGAACACTCTTTCGTCACACTCGTACCTGTCCACAACATGCGTAAGAAGAGACACTGTATAGTTCAAAATATTTATTTC
Organism: Calotriton arnoldi; assembly: GCA_963921515.1. Lineage (NCBI taxonomy): Eukaryota > Metazoa > Chordata > Amphibia > Caudata > Salamandridae > Calotriton > Calotriton arnoldi. The sequence goes on from CAWUFW010004703.1 coordinate 1,058,712, forward strand.
AACTTACGTGCTCTAAGATACAGTACACGTGTCAGTACTAATAGCATAATACATATGAATAATATAATCAGCATAGTTACTACTCCATAGAATACGAACGGGGAAAGCATCTCATAAAGCAGTGGATATATGTCTAACTAACATTACCACCCTCCCCGTGCTGGAAGCCAGTTTATTATGAGAATAGAAGACCTTTGGGCTTTGACTAGCGAACCCCATACCTCAGTCTCTAGATGCAAAACTACATCAGCAGACAATCACAGCTCTTCTCTCTGGAAAGTTCGTCTCCAAGTGCTCTCTAGAGCGGGCGACCGCATTATTAAAAGCACACTAATTTCTCCATGGCAGCTGTACATGGTGTTATGTCTAGGTGCGAGGGACGGGCCAAATCAGTAAGATCCAGGGACGTGTTATTCGACCTTGTAACTGTTGTTCAGACTGAGCCCAAAGGGAATAGGAGAAAAGGTGAGAAACAGGAAATGCAGACAGTTGTAAAATAACTTGGCAGTAGCAGAGGGCGACAGAACAACAGTTAAGAGTAACGTGCGCAAAAGTCATCATGGCAGCCAGGCCTGCCAAAGTATCCAGGCAGGCCAGGAGGCCATGAGCCACAAGACAGCCATTGAGCTCTTAACAAGAGTAATTGATTCCACATCCATGACCTTTTAAAGACTTTTCTGAAATCTCTACCTGTGTCTCCCATTGTTGAAGTAAGATATTGGGAAATTCTGATTCGTGCTACGCCACTCCACGCATTAGGTGACATTCCGACTGCCCTACATGCGCACACTACCAATAGTGATGTCTAGATAATGTGCAATACTTGTCCTGAAGAAGGTGACAAATCATTTACTATTCACCGAAACGCCGCGTCGACAGTTGTTTGATCATTTTTATGAGTTTTCAATATTTTGCAAGTACATTGTTTTTAACTATATGAATGATACATACAACAATTATGGTACATATGTATATGTGATAATGTTTATATGATTTTGTCAATCTATGCATTTGCACTTTGTCACATATTTTGAGATACTGTGAATGGTTTTTAATAAAGCACAATATATTTGAATATATGGTTTATATTTAGTTTTTTAATTTATTTATCATTGTCTCTCAATTCAGCAACCTTGATGTTTTCCTTTTTATGTATATTTAAGATTAAATTCTTTGTGAAGTTTTGTATATATCATATTACAAAAGTCTTCCATTTGGTTTGCCGAGTTATTATGTGCATTAGTGTTGTTTCTTTATCTATGAAAAGGGAATTTCTGTTTCTGGCTTTTAAGAAAGGACAAGACCCATTTGCTGTGTATGCTGTAGTGAAGTATCTTCAGAGTGCATGGTAGAAATGGACATGTTTTTTAATGTGTTTTTAATTTTTTTATCATCATTGCAATTTATGGTAATTTTGCACATGTATCTGCACTTTAGCTCCTATGTACTGCTGCATAGCCACGTGTCCTATTTGATAGCCAAATGTTGCGCTCTCCTTTTACTTCTGGTCTTATAACGTTTTAGGTCTACCCTGTATTTTTATTTATGTTTTATCTTGACGAATTGTACTTGCTTTATTGTACTGTTTTCTTATGCACTGTGCACTTTAATGGTTTGTAATAAACGAATAAAGTTACAAATGGAATGGTTCTCCTGGCTTGTATGTCAGAATATTTTAAACACAAATATCGCCTGTCACAAATATTGTATACAAACATATCGACCCATGCAGTGTAGATTCTTTTTAACTCCATTGGGGTTATATTTTATAGACAATATTTAGGACACAACAATTATGTCCGCTTATATTCGGACAATAATAAACTATATCTACCATGGGAGGAAAGCAAGGAGCGAGCAAGGTAACAGAGGTCCCTGTAGGTGGTCTATTGGGAACCTCAGCTTAGACATCTGCAAAACATGCAGTTTTCTGTGGATGACCCCAGGTACTGTTGATGGGCAATGGAGAGTGGTGGCTGGAAGCTGATTCCAGCCGCAGACAAAGCTGAAGAACAATTATAGGGTCTCCAAGGCACACACCACTGGGGCAGCTACATTGAAGGGACAGTGCCCATCACTCTGTCCTTGAAGGGGCGCCATCTATACAGACACAACTCATATATCGTACATTACTCAAAACACTACACTTAAACAGGCACAAATGAGGAACCATTATGCTACTCTGCTAGGAGTGCAAGTAAAAAAGCCTCTATCTAAGTATACCATGCCAGCAGTTGTCTGTTTATCATAGCATGCCAAGTAGTTCACTTCTGATGTGCCCCCATGCAGTAGAGCTGAGTCCTTCTAAAAAAACATATAGAGCCCGAGTTCCATCCACTGAAGGGCAAGGACACCGGGGGATCCAGAACTGAGCACAATGAGGTCAGCAAAGTGAGCTGCTTGCACAGGAGAAGACTTTAATCCTTACACCAGGCTGCAGTGAACTCATGGAGGGTATTCAGATCTGAGGGTGGTCATGAAATGCTTCTGATTGTAAGGAATAGGATGGACGTGTGAGAGATGTGAGGCAGTGGGCATTATTCCCTAAAACGTGCTTATATGTGGTTGTACATCTGGGTGAAGGCAACTTTTTGAAAGGTTCTATGTTGGGATGGATAAGTAGTACTCAATAACAATAACAATGTGTTAAGGACATTCATGTAAGGACATTGGCCAAAAATTGAAGCCCTCAGGGACAGGGCTTTTAACACCTTCATTCGCTTAAAGAACCTGCTACCATTTCTCCTCCATTATTAAATACATACATGTGCCTATCAGAAACATTGTGTGCCCAGATGGCCAATAGTGGCCGATATAGACCTTCGGCTCCAACATTTCAATGTTTGCCTTTGTTTCTCAATGTTTAATTTAGAAAATCGTACCCTTCGTATGTGGAATTTTCAATTAATTAGGCTATTCTATTTGTTAAAGTCCCTCTCACACATTATTGTCCCTCATCTGTAGCTCGGGGTTGTTTCTCAGGTGAAGGCCTTTAATGATTGGTGTATTCCCTGGCAGTGCACTATAATGCTATAGAGGAGGGTCAGAGACACCTAATCTATAAGAAGGTCAATTTCATAGATGATTTTCCGAGAACAGATCTGAAGATCAGGTCCCATAAGGCAGTAGTCATCAAACCCAGTGGCATGCTACCCAAGAGGCTGAGAGGAGCTAAGCAGCAGAGATTGTCAGTGCAGGGTTGTACGATTCACAGCATATAGACCGTGATGCATTGCAAGACGCACCCCTGCGCAGTTGTGTAACAGGCTTTCCTTCTGACTGGAAAACAGATCTGAGGTCATTGAAAGAAAAGAGAGAGCTCAGCCCATTCCACTGTTGAAAGGCCATGGTGCCCTTTAGAAATTTGTGATCAATCTCTAATGTTTTCATTTCTGTGATCATGCTTGGAGGCATTGACAGTGCTTTAATTTTATATGAGTACCTACTACTGCGTGTTGGTTTGTGCTATTTTGTAAGTTTTTGTTTTCCGCTGTGATAAAAATATTGAATTCATAAATGTAGACAGTGAATGTTGTTTTTACCAAAGTTATGGCCAGAAGTTATGTGGGCACTCGCACCAGGCCGCCATACTATAAGGGTCATCGGGTGAAACAAATATGTACTGCTCTCTTGAAACTTCTCAAGCTGGCCAAGAGATGAACATACCTGAATGGAAGCAAAGTGAGATACAAAATAAAGAGACACACCTATGGAAAAGAATAACCATGAATGTTGTCCATATACTAAGCAGTGCTCGTGAGATCCACACCTTTCCCCTGCTGTTGTTTAAAAAACGTTAGATGTGTTGTTCCAATGGCAGGTTTTATCTTTTGGTCTGTCCGTCCATTTTGGGATGATGTGCTTAAAAGTGCTGAATAGCAATGTCTAGTTATTTTCCCAACACTTGCCAGAAACATTAGGTAAACAGTAAACCACTCTCCAAGGTGAGCACCAATGGTTCATAGCGTGGAAACATACTTCACACTTTCACATGTTATATCTGGTTTCAACCTTGATGAGTGACCAGTATCATTGATGCTTCAGAAGTCATAGGGCCTTGTAAGGATCTGGATGTTCTTTCCCATTTACACTGCACCAACATAGCAAGGCTTGTTAGGAGAGTTGTGGTTTAGGTAAGTACAACCGATAAGCAGCAGACAGCTGTGCCATCATCAGTGTCTATGGAACGGTGGTCATCTTTATAACTCTTAAAATACATGAGATTCTGCATTCCCTGTATAAACGCCTGTCTCTAAATGCTTTATAATCGGCAAAATGTGACACATCTAGTCACCGATTATAAAGAAAAGATGTCAGAACTCAACTGTGATAGGTTATTGTAATCTAGTTCTGGCATCACAATGCCTGCTGCCAGAGCCAGCAGCCGAGGTGAAACACAGGTTAGGTCATGGAGCAGCTGTTTAAAGCAACAAAAATGAAACATTGCTTTTCTTTATTCCGCTTCATTTTTGTGGCTTACAGTGACTAGCAGAAAGAACATGATTATTTTTAGCATTCCTTGGATAATTATAGAAAAGTTAGAATTGTTCTGCATGTTTCTACACATTCTGGGCTACTGCTGCTTTTTTTTTTTTACTGACTTGTATTGAACTGTAACTAATATCTTTACGCAACAAATATCTAACAGGTTTTTGATGTGTTAGTTTTGCACTAGAGGTTCTATTTTTATTTTTCATGTTTGCCACTATGCACTCTCATGCATATGAAAGAGCTACCCACCAAGGTTTTACATGGTTTGTGGGAAAGTTGATGGTGTGACCATGTATTATATGGGATAAAGTACCCCCTGCTGTACATGATAAGAATATTGCAAGTCCCCTTGGAGTTCCATAACCTTGTAAAGCAACTCGGCCCTCAGCCTCATTCCTCTATATGGTTATGGAACTACTCAGTTACTTGCAATGTTGCAATATCCTTGTAATGTACTGCAGGAGATACTTTATCGCTTATATAATGCAGTATCAGAAAAAGCAAGAGATCTATGATATTAACAAGTTTGTACAACATCCACAAACCCCCAGCCTCCTCCCCCCAATGTATCATGGTTAAAACAGCTTTGTTCAGCAAGTCCAAAGCATGATTCCTATTAGCCGGTCAAATCAACAGGATAAAGCAACTATCTTTTAATTTAATTTTAAGGATGATGCCACCACAAGGTTGTACGACACTAAGAAAAGAGGCCATAGTGCTAGTGCTTGATGATTTCTAAACCATTTTGGTATTTTAAGAGCCAGTTAAATGTTATGGTGATTCACCATGGTGACTTAATTTTTGGCTCTCTGTGAAAACATCATCTTTCCACAAATGTGACTCATGTTGTAAGAAGATCCTTCTTTGTGAAAGATGCAGTTGCACTCATCTTAGACTCTGTCTGTCTGTAGTAATATTCCACAGGATGTCATCACGAGTAACCAGACACCTTTGTGGAAGAATTGTTGCCACTGTTTTATTTTAAAGGCATCTGGATCAACAATATAGGGTAGGTCTGGTAATGAATGGGATAAAACTTGGGCAGATGTAGCTTTTAAGGGTTGTACGACGGTACAACGCAGGTAAAGACATGGTATGCCTTTACCACGCATGTTTTTACCACGAATATGCTTTTACAACACATGCCATTACCTAGCATTGTTTTTATATATAAAAACAAGGTATTTGTGGGGGGAGACCCCCCGCACCACCAACTTACCTTAAATCTGTGGTAAAGGCATGCGTTGTAAAGGCATGCACGTGGCAAAAATATGCGTGCTAAAAAATGTGTGGTAAAGGCACAACAAGTTAAAAACCTCGTTGTAAAGGCTGTTTCCCACTTTTAAGCACACCACAAGGAAGACTTGAATGAACTCCCAGAATACCTACTTAATACAAACCCATGAATTGTGGCTGGGGCATTACAGAGGCAAAACTGGACCACCAGGTGTTTGTAAAGACTGCATTTATGTGTAGAATCTGTTTTTTCCATTTATCCCTATGACACCTCACACCAGGCTTAACACACCCTAAACATCCAGAACAAATTTGATCGAACTAGACCCCATCAGTGGTAGCCAGCATCTGTATTTCAAAGTTTTATCATACATAGTTGAATTGTTTCACCAGATCTCCAGTGTCCTGAGTAAGGAAGTCACTCTGCAACGCGAATTCCTTATGCATACTGAACAGCTTCATTCATATATTGTTTCAGATGAATATCTTCTGCTTCAGTATATCTAAAGACAAAGTAGTATCCCTTCTGGAACCAGACTGGTTCCTTCGAGAAAGCAAAATGTAGGGAAACCGAAGAAATCTACGCCAGACTTTCGCCGACCCACTTTGGTGGGTGGGAAGGGAAAAGGACCCTTTTCTTAATATAGCCCTCACTCACTCTAATAGTGACAGGCTTCATCATCTGGCTCACCCCAACTCCTAAAGGTCGGGGTGGGCTCAACCATATTTCAGGGAGCACTTATGAAGACTTAGTGTATGGGGGCGTAACTTTAAAGATAAAATTCCTCACCCACTCCTAAAGTATCCTATATTAATGGAGTGGGAGGGATGGTTAAAAACAAAAATGTAGGGCTAAAGGATGTAATGGTACTATGACCCTATCTAAAACACCAACATGTTTCAGCCCTTCTTATTGGCCTATCAAAGGTCCGGGGCTTTCATCAGGGTGGGATGCGATGAGGTCACTTCCCCTAAAGACGTGAGTGAAAAAGGAGATAGAGTGGGCATGCAACTTGCATGTGTGATTTCAAAGAAAAAAAGGTTTTTTTTGGGACAAGTCTAATACTTGCCACTGTTTTTAAGAGGAATTACCGCTGTTTCTAAGAGGAATTACCCCACATTAACAGGCAGGGCATTTGCTCCCAACGGGGGCATAAGAGGGCTGCCTTGTAGTCACACATTCGTCAAAGGTCAGACCCTGTCAGCAACCTACTGTGTACTCTGCTCCCCTGCTTGCCATATGTTCTGCTTCAGCCAAGGCATCCATACACCAACGTGGTATTTTGTGGACAGCTGCAAAATCAATAGAGAAATTGTATTATCAGTGAAATAGTAATCTTTGTAACTCTGCTTTTTAAGGGCATCCTGATATTCTAGATGATGAGGTTGGACAGTGGTGTACACTACGTCAGTCTCATGGCCTTTGGTAACAGTGCCTGGCATGTCAAAAACAAAGATTCAGGATTGGTGTATGCTTGATTGGCTTATACCCAATTGGCATAAGTGAACTTACTTATAATTCCCTAGTATATGGTACCAACGGGTACACAGGGCCTGTAAGTTAAATTGTCCCTTATGGCTGCAGTATGTATTGTGCTACCATGAGTTTGACAAAGTAAAGCATGCCACCCAGCCTGCCACTGAAGACTGCTACACTAGCTTAAAACTGCTTACTCAACTTTGTCATTTACACTAATGACAAACTCCAGACCTAACTTTTTAATATATATGTTGCACCAAATATAGACCTATCGAGCCCTAAGGCAGGGCACTGTATATTAGAAAGTAGGACATGCATTTTCATATGTCCTAACAGTAAAAGCCTCAAATTGTCGGTTTTACTGTGTAAACGGCTAGTAGCCCCATTGGCGAGTTCAGGGTTACACCCTGACCACTCAGCTGTGCTAACTCCCAAATGAGACTCCTAAAGTTGGTACTTCAAGGTATCAAAAGAATTATTGCATTAAACCCGACTTGATGATCAAGCAGAATTTAATTTAACTTTGAGTATAAGGCAACTTTAGAAAGTTTCCACTCACTTGTCCAGGTTTACCAGTGGCCATTCGCAGTTGCTGGCCATAAGACAGCCTTCTGCCCTCCTTGGGAGAAGTGTGAGTGACTCCCAGGAAAGGAAACAATAGAGGTCTGCCGTCGGAAGAGGAGTCGCCTCTCCTTGACGGAAGCCCCACAGAGTGTAAGCCTAAAAGGTGAGCTTCAAAGGAGAAGCCGCCTTTGAAGGACAAATGGTGGATACACAAGAGAGGGCTGTTCTTTTGTTCTGTTAGACTGGTTGGTGTCGCGGACAGAGAAGGGAAAACAGTTGCCAAACTAGTTTCCCTGAGGGCGTGTAGCCCTCAGGTAGCCATAACTCTAAGGTGGGCTACCAATCTCTACACACCAAGAGATGGGCCCTGCAATCTTGGGAGTGGGCAGTATGTTACACTCTGGGATAGCTAGCTGGCACACTTTGCAGGAAGTCATCTGGCGGGAGGGGACCTGGTAGCCCATTGGGTAGTAGCAGTGCTTAACTTGTAAATAAATTTAAGTGCCTGGGCCCTCCTCAGGAGAACACTGCAGCTTGCTCTACCTATTTTCCCTGTCAGCACTGCCAATGACAGTATCAACACAACTACTAACACACTGCTACAGGTGTGACAATTCAGACTATTCCATGCCCCCAAAGCTACAAGAATGGTTGGGCAGCAGGTATTAATCATTAGAATTAATAAACAACTGTTGTTGAGCTCATCTCTAAATGAGCCAAACAGCACCCCCATGTGGCAGACTGTCATAAGTGCTGGTGTTGACAATTAAGTGCTAGTGCCGAGCACCAGAAACTACTGGCTCAAATTAAGCATTGGCTATTTGTTACTACAGCACCCAAGAGCATGTAGTGGGCATAAAAGTGGTACCCCTGGCACCCAGACTTCAGAACATATCTGCATTGGAGAGAGGACTAAAGAAGGACTACCCTGCTGTTCCCTGGACCTGGCCTCCTGGGCTAGGAAAGAAAGGACTGTGCCTGTGATGCTCTGCTTGAGAAAAAGTTACCCCGAGCCCCAGACAGATGAAGTGAACTCCAAGAGACAGTTGGCTGACTTCCTGTTACAGCTCCAGGGCCACAAAAGATGAAGAAGCCGCCTCAGCTGAGTTGTTAGCCACAACTGCTTGTTCCCTTCTGCCTGCCGAAGCACAACCCGGAAGACTGAAACCTGACACTCAAATGTTGCACCTGAATTTGCTGGACCCAGGAGAGACATCAAAGTGCAGTTGGGTCATCCAAGACGGACACTAGCCATAGTTAAAGGGAACCACTGGTTTCGCTGTGACCGGAGACAACTAGCAACTGTTTTTTGTCTGGACTTCACCTGGACATCGAGGGACATCAACCCCTGTGGACAAAGTCAGCCCACCGTGTTTGTGGACATGAAGATGTGGCCCCAGGAAGCCCCATGGACTGGATCTGCATCGTCCGCATCTTCAGCAAAATGTATCCCTTGTATCAGTACCACTCCATTTATGTCTATGGGAATTGGCCCACCATTAGGGCCTGGAACTGCACTGGAGACTGATTTGACTGCAAAGTAACTGTCCTGCTAAGCCTTACTGTCCCCCTTGACTTGCTCCCTGCCAGAGTTGGTCGCCTAAAGTGAGCCGGAGGACCTGAACGCAACTTTCTAAAACGTTTTCAAACCTTTTCAAAGTAACCACTAATCATGGTAGTTGTCAATACTTATTTGCATGTTTAGTAAAAAGCTGTGATTTATTATTTACTTAAAAGTTCATACCTACAGAACCCTCAGTGTATTTTGTTCACTTTGGTGTCTAAAATTCATAAAAATAAGATCTATTTTTATAAATTGGTGTCACACTTCTGTTGTGTCTCATTTCCTTCTTATTCAATTGTTTTGGTACTTCGAAATGCTTTGCACTGGTTCCTTTCTTAAAGCCTAACTGATGGAAGCCACACCTACCCAAGGTTGAGCTAAGGTTTTACCAGTGGCGGCTGCCTCGGAACCCAGGTGGTGGGGTGGGTGGGGGTTGGGAATGGATAAAAAAAAAATTACAAAATTAACTTACCTTCGCCACCGCACGCCTCTCCTCTGTCCTCTTCATCTGCTGGAAAGCAACGGAAGCACCCAGGCTCCCGTACTCTCCCAGCCAATCACGACGCTGCATGAGCAGCATCGGGATTGGTCTGAGCGGTCTGTTTGGCCGCTCAGGCAGTGCCTTGGGAGGCTGGGCATGTTCTCCACGGGGCTGTGCAACACAGCCCAATGGAGAACATGCCAAGTGCGCATGACGGTTTGGCCTGCCCTAGAAGGCCGGTCAAGCCGTCATGCGCACGTAGGAAGGGAGTGCAAACCACTCCTGCTCCCTCTGCGGCGAGACAGCCCCGCCCCGCCTGACCTGGCTGGAGCAAAGAAAAATAAAATGTTAATAACTTCTTGTTATTATCATTTTCATTTTCTTTTGCACTGCTCAAGGAGCAGTGGGGCGACGCTCCTCCGCCTTAGCGAAGGAGTCGCCACTGGGAAACAGAAAGGTTGAGGTGTAGAGTTAGGAGAGGGAAGAGAGATAATAAAAATGAGGGTTAATCATAAGTTATCAAGAAGTTGGCAGGCAGAGAGGTTGTAAATATCTTGGTTTTGAAATAGGCCTTGAGTATAAATCTAATGGCCTGATTTAAAGATTGGAGGCAATAGGAAATGCTGTGGATTGTAGTGAGATTCAGTACCGGGCCGGTGTGCTGGATGAGGAGCGGGTAGGGGATGTGGGGGGGCATAGGGGTGACAGGGGGGAAATGAAAAAAGCAATAAAAAATAAACTTACCTGCAGTCAGCCGCATCGCGCTCTTTTGCTCCTCTTCTCCAGGCGGCACAGGCTCCCAGAATAACCCTGCGGCCAATCCTGCTCTCACGCATGAGTGCAGCTTCACGACTGGCCTGAGCACCCTCGATTTGCGATGCAGGACAGACTGAGAGTCTGTGTCTGCTCTCTCCAACCCAGCAACGCGCATGACGGTTTGTCCAGCCTGAGACGGCCAGCCAAACCATCATGCGCAGTGAAGGGAGTGCACCTACCACTCCCCTCAGTTCCCGTCACCACCAGGCCCCCCCCAAAACGCTTCAGGAAAGGATAAATAAAACAAGTGTTTATTATCGTTTTATTTTTCCTTTCCTGATGTTTTGGGGGGACGATGCTCCTCCGCCATAGCAGAGGAGCCGCCGCTGGTGAAATTCATAAATTTGGTGGAAAGTTATCAGCAAAATGTCATCCCTCGCAGGGTTAGAATGACAAAAATGGCAAAAGTACAGTTTTTGAATCGATTATCCAATGGATTTAGCGTTTCCTCATCTAATCAGCCCATTTTTCAATATTAGCTAACTCTAAATCGAGCTCTTGGGACCTCATTGCAAAGCTGGTGAGAATACCAATGCAATATTCCCACCTCTGGAATTACCAGTACTGCAATATTCCAGGATGCAGGACACCTGCAATATTTTGAAAGGGACCTCGATAGTGCAATCACACAAGAAAATTCCAGCAGGAATTGGAGTTACCACTCCGGATTCCAATGGAAATTTCACATTTTTTGGCCATTCCCTATCTGACATTTACCAACTTTTAGGTGGCCAAAAGTCTTGGTCGGTGGAGGAATAAGGAGCGAGGTATTCCTGCATCTCCTGTAATTCACAATTTAATTGGAAATTCCTGCCTGTTTGGCCGCTTAGGCAGTGCCTGGGCATGTTCTCCATGGGATGTGCAAACCACTCCTCACTCTGCTCTGGTCACAGAACCAAGCCCGCCCCAACCTGACTCCGAGTTTCGCCTAGAAAAATAAAATGATAATAACATCCTGTTATTATCATTTTATTTTTATTTTTAACACTGCTGAAATAGCAGCGGGGCGACGCATCTCCGCCTTAGCTGAGGAGCCGCCACTGGGTTTTACAAACAAGCCTGACTGGACCCAAGACTGGTTGTAAGTTTATTACAAGGTGAGGCAGCGCAGCCACATCATATAATCAACCGCATTTCCTCAGACTAACCCATTGCCAATGTGCATGATTCTTCATAGGTTTTCTTAATACACTGCTTCAAATACATGTGACAGAAGCTAATAATTCAGATTGCAGATCCATCTCGCTCTCATGAGAAGAGTGCAAAAGGACATTGAAAGAGATACAAAATATGTCAACTTCCGGATGCAGAGCACATAATTTGTAAATCCTCACTTAATAGTGGCAGGAAGGACAGTGGGGTCTAAATACCTCAGAAGCAAAAGAGCAGAAGAGGCTGTATAACACAAGAAAAAGCAAAATTTCAGTAAATAATCAACATAGTGTCAGTCGATATGATGATTTGAAGCATTTTGTTGTGTGGTTCTTCGAGGGCATATAACCAAAAATTAATCAAAATGTTGACTCATCCACTATCATTGCATGGTATGTCTTATTTCAAGGGTATTGTGAAATGTTATTGTTATTAGTCAGATACCTTTCTCTGGCAACTAATCACTTTTGGCGCCCTATGTTTCCCTAAGGTCTAGAGATCTTCTCCTATGTAATCACTTATGTGACATTTTTTACTTTTGTATTTCATCAGTGCCAGCTCTTCGGTACCTCAAACAAACTATTCACTTCATGTTTCTTACCCCCAAGACCATTTTGGTACTATTGCATTCTGTAGTTCATTTTGAATTGGTTTCTGTTTTTAGTTATTGGGAAGACTGGTCAGTAGCCCTCAAACATAAGACTGGCAAGCAGTCTCTTTTGCACCACTCCCACCGGTCAATTCTGCCTGAGCCAAAGTTGTGAAGTTTGTATAGGTAACAATTGAAGATGGAATGTGTAACTTATTAGTATGGACAGATGCCAAAGAAAGTGCAAAAAGAATCTTTACTTTCAATCTAAACTGTGAAAGGGAGCATGGATGTAAATTCCACAAAATGCCAATCATAGTGGAAATGACATTACATGTCATTTGACCCCAATGACATCACAGGAAGTGATGTCATATGGCCTTTGGCCTACTGTCACTCTCCCCTCAGCTATCTGTTTCTCAGCTATCTGTCTTTCTCACTGATCTCCTTATCTTCAATCTCACATCTTCACCTCTCACACCTGACTTTCTCACCTGTTCTGTCTCTTTTCCACCTCTTTTTCACCAGTCCTCCACCATTCTAACTCCCTTGTTTGTCTCTTTCTCACCTGTCTCTGTCTCAATATCACCTCCACATCTCTCACTCTCTTCCTCAGCTGTTTTTTCTAATCTGTCTCTGTCTTCTTATCACCACTTTGTTTCTCTCTCTAAACTGTATACTTGCTCGAACTCCCATTGAGTTATATCACATTACCACTCACTCAAATGCCTCCTTCTATCAGCTGTCACCTTCGCACCTCTGCCTCACCTTCTCTCTAAATAGACTCTTTTTCACTAGTCTCTCACTTCTCTAACCTGTCTCCCCACTCTCTCCCAGCTGCCTTTTTATTCTTGTCTCTTACCTGTCCATCTCTGAGCTGTATCTTTCTACCAAGTCTCAACTACCTCCCTTTGCCTCTCAGTTGTCTATCACCAGCTGTCTCTTTGTCACTTTTCTCACAACTGTCACTCCCTCTCTGTCTCTCTTACCTATCTCGTTCTCATCTGTCTCTATCCATATCATATCTCTCATACAGGGGCCTAGCTTGGTCAGTAAGACTGGGGGGTGAGCTTCAGATTTTCTGACAATCACGCTGGTATATCATGTTAAACATTGTATGAGAAGCAGCGCATGAGGGGGCTTAAGGATCAGTGGAATGAATGGGAAATGAGTGCAGATTGTGAGAGGTACTTAAAACACAGTATTTTGTAAAATAACCATGCTTTAAGACCTCCAAGACAGAGACGAGAATGTATGTGTGTGTATTTTTGTCTGCATTAAGATTTACAAATCACAGGTGAAATCAGACATACACCTTATCTTACCTGACTGAAAGTCCTTGTACCCAACTATTTAATAAATAATACATTTATTTAGGGGGTGTAATACGCCAAACACTCCCCCTAAAGCTATGCCCCTGCTCTCATACTGTCATCCCCTCTCTCTGACACACAGATGCCTCTTTGTCCCCTGTCAGAGTCTACCATCTATCACTTTCACATATCTCACAACTTTTTGCACCTGTCTATAGCTCTCTCACACCTTTCACCTCTCCTTGATGTCTCTTTAATCCCTCTTTCTGTCTCTCTCATGCAAATATGTCTTGGTCTCTCAATCGTTCACCCATCTCACTGTGGTATCATCTTCTTGCTCTTCCTTTCATTATTTTCTCCTGATTTCCCCTCACAGTCTTTACCCTCTAACCCCTCTCTCCTACTCTCTCTTGTGTATCTTGTTCCCTTCACATACTGAGGGGAACAGGAGACACAGACGCCTTTTTTACTGGGGTCTACTCTACTTGCAAAAATAAATAATTGTTTTTCAAGTTGGTTACGTTCCTTAGAGCCGGCTGCCATTGTTAATTGCTTTCTTGCCTTCTCAAGCATACGTTGTAGCTGAGAGGCATAGAAAGTAAACAAGGAACATGGAGCCTTGTTTAACTTCTGTTTCTGACACTGTTGTTACCACCTCAGAGTCCAGGGAGTAAAAAAGGAATGCCATGATTTGCAGGAAGCAATCCAGGGATCACAGCTGCAGTCCCCTGGGTTGATGACCATAGAAAGTATGTTGGCACAATTACATTGGTACTACATGATGAAACATCTCAGGTTACTGTTTTAAGGTGTAATTGAACCACTTTACTTGACTATCTATCTGAGGCTGATATCCTGATGTCAGTGCTCCTTCTGTGTACATTAGCCAATACAGTTCCTTCCAAAAATGTGGTTATAAATGTAGGCTCTATTTAGATTCACTTGTAGGATGCATACTGTCTGGCTGATGCATAGGGATAAATATGTGTTTAGTCACTGTAGAAATGTCGTTGTAGTAATGTTTTAATGTGTAACCTCCAGTAGTCATCTTCATTAGTTCTTCTTAATAAGTTAACTGTAAGCTCCCACAATTGCATGGGGTTTGTATCTTGGCATCTGAAGCATGATTTTCAAAAATTGCTTGTATGTACAAGCCTTGTACCTGTTTAGAAACAAATTGCTGGACATTCACATGGACCTGATTTAGGGGTCGCCAGGTGTCGCAGCTGTGATCCTTGACTTATCCTTTCTGACCCCTAGCATTGCCTTTGTGAACCCAGCCCTAAAGGTGACAAAGTCAATGCTAAGAACACAGGGGCACTTCGCTCTTATGCCCATTTTTATTATACTAACAGTGAATAATAGTCTATGTTACACTATCAGTGTAATAAAAAATGCAGCACCAGGATCTAGAACAAGACCTTTGCTGGCAGCTGAGGTAAGTAAAATGAACTTTTAAATGTATGTTGTGTGCATGCTTACAGGTGAGATTGTGTTTATGTTAGAGTGACAGCCCACGTATGTGTGAGTGTATTTCTCTGTATGTATGAGCCTGGGTGAGTGAAACTTGGTGAGATTCAGTGTCAGGTAGTGAGTGAGAATGAGTGACATTTGATGTCAGTATTTGAGTTTGGGTGAGTCAAAGTGAGTGAGAGTAAGAGTATCTGCAAGTGTGTGTGAATGGGTGAGTGAGAATGAATATGAATGAGAGTGAGGGAGTTTTAGAGAGTGCGAATGAGATGACTGAGAATGAGTGAGAGTGAATAAGTGTAACTGTGAGTGAGAATGAGTGAGTCAGGGTGAGTGAGAATAAGTTAGAATGAGTAAGAGTAACTTCAAGTGAATGTGGATGAGTGAGAAAGTATGAGTAAGTGGAGGTTAAAGTGAATGTGAGTGAGAGTGAGTGAGTGTGAATGAATGAGTAAGAATAAGTAAGAGGCAGTGTGAATTACAGTGTGATAGTAAGAGTAAGTTCAAATGAGTGAGTAAGTATGAGTGAGTCAGAGTAAGAAAGAGCGAGAATGAGTGAGAATACGTAAGTGATAGTAAGAGAGAGTGAGAATGAATGAGTGCAAGTGAATGCATATGAATGAGAATGAGTGTGAGTGAATGTAAGTGAGCATGTGTAAGAATGTGATTTTATGCTTACGAATCTGCTTTTGGCCCTGGTATACTGAAGCCAGTGGCGGCTGGTGGGATTTGAAAGTCTTGGAGCGCCTTGAAATACATGAGCTCAGGATGTGTGCTATACAAAAAAGGTTTCCATTTGTACAACGCCCATCCTGAGCTGTCGTATTTTAAGGAGGTCTTATGTGCTAATGTCTTCATTAGGACAAATGAGAGCATCTTGAAATACGTGAGCTCAGAATGTGCTCTACATAAAAAGGTTTTCTTTTGTACAGCGCCCATTCTGAGCTCTTGTATTTCAAGGCTCTCTCATATGTGCTAATGACTTCATAAGCAGATGTGACAGCGTTTTAAGATATGTGAGATGAGGACGTGGTGAAGTGCTCCCTCGTGTTTGCTTCAGCCTCAACCCTGGATCCCAAGATGTGGAGATCCAGCCTTGAAGCTGAAAATGAACACACAACACAGCAGGCAAGCATGAGGCGAGGATCCCGGCTTACCTGAAAGGTTCCGCTCTGTGCTCTAGCCCTGAAAAATTAAAGGCACGACTGACACACACAGGCCTTAGGATATTCCCTGCGTGCCACTCAGATGCTCAGCGTTGTTGCCTAATCAGTGTTCCTGGAGTGCACTCTCTAAAGAAGATGGGGCGTTGCTGTAAACAGATACACTGTGTGTGCTAAAGCATGCACAGTGTATGCACAGTGTATCTGTTTATTGCATGCATGCGACCCGAGACTCTGTGACATCAGGTCACATGCCCTCAATCATACACAGGGAGCATGCTATAACCCCACCCTTGCCCAACTTGTCACAGGGTGGGGTGGGGTGGGTTCAGTGATGCTTGATGACCCCACCCTGTGACAACTTTGAAAAGGCTAGGTGATTGCAGCCTGTTTATGATTGACAAGCAGCCCCAGAAAATACAGGGCTGATGCCATAGACGCCTGGTCTGCTTTAAAACGTGACTCTGCTTTGCATCCCCCAAGAATTGCAGGCCAGGCTGGCACCAGTTCAGCCCAGCTTGCTGAAATTAGAAAAGATAAACAAATAACGCAAGTTGGCATATGTGCACTAGCGCATGTGCCTGTCTAAAAAGTGCCTAGCTACCTGACTCTTATGTCTGGGATGATGAGAGAAAGTTAAGTAGCCAGGCACTTAGAGCCACGGCTGGACTGGGAACAGCAACCAGCCCTAGCAGATTGCTGCTTTACCGGCTCCCGGGAGCGGGGGGTGGTGCTAGTGAGAAGCACTGCTCCCGCTTTTCTTACAGGGGGCTGATATTGCAGCACTGCTACATAACTGCCCCCCATGGGTACAAAACCGGCCCCCGCCCCTCCGGTCCACCAGGAAAACACCCGGTGCACGCTCCGGCCAGTCCAGCTCTGCTGAGAGCGCCACCAGCTTTATTTTGTTCTGCAATGTTATATGTGTGGTTATTTCTCTTAGTAATTACCATCTGCATATCTTACAAAAGTGGGTGGGAGGAGCACCGAAGACCTCAGCCAGGAGCCGGTGCTGACTAAAAGTAATTCTTGGCTTATACAGGCACCCAAGAACAAACTAGCAATGGCATACTGGAGACAATTCTTAGCATGACAAAATGCTGCCTCTGATATGCTAAAAGTAATTTTTTGACATAAAGTTCACTCATGGTATATGGACGGCATTAAAAGCAAACTTCTGGCACAGGCATTTTTGATGCAGTTTTTTGCATAATGGACACCCATGGCATATGAGGGACACCCCTAGAAGAGGTTTGTCTCACTCGCTTCATACTTTGGCTACAATTCTGGGCAAGTATGACGCCCCACCACTTTCAAAGATCATGTCAGCACCCTAATGTAGGTAGTATCTAACATAGACATCTGACTTTATTCTAATGTTATACAATGCATGCATTTATTATGGAATGTCAACAATGTCAATTATTGTGATGTCATCAGGGTTAAGATAATTTAACATCACTTCCTGTGAAGTTTCGAGGTCATGGGTCATATGATGTCACTTCCTCTGATGTCATTAAGGTCAAAGGGTGTGTGATGTTGGTTCCGCTATCTCTGGCATTTTGGTCAATTCACATCTATTGACACTCACTCTGAATGTTGCTGTTTCTCATGATCTCATTCAGGCACCTTCTCCTTAGAGAACTGAAATTTATGGTTAAGGACCCTAATTTAGATATATCTGTACCTATGAAAATGTGTACTGCTTTTGCCCAAAAAGCTCCTCTCCTTGACAATTGCTGGAGGATCCTTTGTCCAGCTTTTTCTATGTGATCACTGCTTTCTATACAAATTTTGCACTCATCCGAAATACTGAGTACAGGAGTTTTACTCAACACAATTGTCCTCGAGTCTTTGGATGGTATAAGATGTGCGATGTTAGTAACATTGTTTATCACTGCTAAAGCGGTGTTGGGTTCTTATTGCCCGGGGCAGATGTGTTATAAAATCTATCGAGAGCTCACTCTGTGGGTGTCCAGGAGTAGCCTGTGATTAAAGTGGTCACATAACCTTCTTTTGTTTGACCTTGTTTTAGGGGCAGAAACGGCAATATTCTTCATAGTTGTATATTCAGTAAGGACCAGCGGCTGACCCTTGTACAAAAACTAAAACCGTTGCTCTTAAGCAAGTGCTTGTATGTGGTACGGAGGCAGATTTATCTTGCAAACACGGCCCCTCTAACAGAAGAGACACTCCAGTGCAAGAGTGGTATAGTCCATTCTTGTTAGGACAAAGGTAAGAAATGGGACTGCTAGGGTTGCTCTGCACTGAGACTGCCATTCTGCACAGTGCTGCCACTATGCACAGTACACGTCTGTTGTTATGTACATCCAGGATTATTTTCTAAATGGTCTGATGCTGGGCCTGGGGGTGTATAGGGCTTCCGTTTTACCAGTGCTTTTAGGGCTTCTCGGTTACAGCACTGTTTGTCCCTTTGGATGCTCTTTCGCAGGGTGATGTCAGGGTTCCCTTTAGCACAGGCCTTCATTATGCTTAGATCTGTCCTCGTGCACAGTCCAGCATCTGCGCATGGGTCCCTCGTGCATACTGCTGCTGTCACCACGCGCATTTATGCTTTTGCTCTAGGTCCTCGTGCACTATGCTACTTCCCTCCAGGGTTTCCTTGTGTACGGAAAGAAGCCTGTGATTTGTGCTGTTTCCCTTCTAAGATCTCTTTTGCACAGTGCTGAACGTGTACGGGGTGCTGTCCTCGCGCGCGGTGCTTGTGTGCTGATAAAGGTAGAAGTGCTTTCAGCATGCACCACATTGCTCATTCCAGGGCGCCCGGTGCACGGATTGGACCTGCTAGGGCCCCCTTGAGCTCAAAGCAGATTTTCCCCAGGAACTCCCGGTGTGCTGTGGCGTCCTGGTGCAAGTACTGCTTTTCCAAAGGTACTCCTTGTGTGCAGTGCTGTCTTCGTGCACAGTGCTGTTTTTGCTGGGGTCCCTTGAAGACAATACTGAAGTTTCCTGTACCCCCTATGCACATCATTGTCCTTGGGATTAACAGTGCTATTTGAGGTGCTCATATCCACTGTGAAGTACTTGAGAATAATACTGCTTTTTCGTGACTCCTTTGAGGATAAGGAATGCTGTTTTACCCAGGGAGACACACGCACAGATAGTGATACACTTAACGCACACCTCTGCTCAGTACTGTTTTTCCTGTGATTTCCTTGATCGTGGTTAGTGCTGTTCTCCGAGTACGACGCTGCTTCCCGTTGGATCTTTTCACACAGTGGCGATTTTCTCCAGGGCTCCCCTTCTGCACAGTGCTGTTGCCTGTGACTGTCTGGTATAAAGGGATGGCCCCGCCCATCGCAGCAGACAGAGCAGGGATCAACGCGCATGCGCCGTCCGCACTCCGTCTCTGACGGGTCTTCAGTGCGGCAGCTGGAAAACCGCAGCGGCAGCTCTGGGGGGAGGCGGTGGGAGACCGGGCAACCTCACCGGGGAAGGAGAAATGGCGGCCTGTGGAGGTGGACTACCACGGGGTAACGCCCTCCCAATCTAGCGGGTGAGCTTGCCACCACCTAGCCCCACCGCCTGCAGGGAGGGGGCGGAATAACAGGACGGAGGCTCCCGCAGGCAGCGTAGCAGTTCCAGCGGCAAAGGCCGGGGCACAGCAGCACTGCCAGCCGCGCCAGTACTATCTACCAGCAGCACCCGTGTCAGGACTGCGCGCAGCACTGCAGCCAGTACTGCCTGCCAGCAGCAACAATAACATCAGCTAGAGCTGCACCCGAACTGGCATCGGTCTCAAGAGCGGTACCGGTGCTAGCATCAGTACCATCAACAGGATCGGTACCGCGACCAGGACCAACGACAAGAACAGGACCACAATCCAAGACCAGGACCTCTGTATGGACCGGAACCAAAACAGTATCAGTACTGGAACCAGTACCTACGAGCAGAGTCAGTGCCAGCACCAGTATCTGGACTAGAACCAGGACACATATCAGTACATGGATCAGTACCAGCAGATAAAGCAGTATTGGGACCAGGAAATGTGCAAGTACCGAGATAAACAGCAGGAGTCTAATCTGTATCAGTAAAAGGACCAGGCGCTACGTTCACCCCCGTCAGCAGTATCGACACCCGGAGCTGTGTCGGTAGGAGCAGTGGCAGCAGCAACACTCGGTACCTGCAGCAGGGGCGGCCCCGGTACCCACTACAGTATCAGTGCCAGCATCCGTATCACCCGTGTCAGGGCAGGAGCCAGCCTCCTCTACCGCTCTCTGGACATCCTTTCAGCAGTGCCAGAATCCGTACCCCTGGGGTTCTGCCAGGGCAGGCCTCCTCTCTCCAGTACACTGCTGCCCCTCCAGCTGCTGTACCTCCGGCCTAGAGACCGGAGGGAGAGCCCAAGCATGGGGAGTGGATCCCGGCCGGAGAGGGGGGAAACACACCAAGCAGCTGCCTCTGAAATGAGCTGAACACAAAAGGGCAGCCAGCCTTCCTCTGCAGGGGCATGCAGCGCGCGGTGACATTGAGCTGGGCACGCTGAATTTATCGCCTGGGGTTTGTGTTCTTTTTTTCCGTGAAGGGGGAGCAGAGTGTTTTTTCCTCTCTCATGGTGGGAACCATGTAACGGGGGCTCACCATGGGCGATGCTGCAGAGAGCAAGGAGCTGAGGAAAACCTTCATCGTGCCCGCCATCAAACCCTTTGACCACTATGACTTCGCCAGGGCAAAAATCGCCTGCAATCTGGCCTGGCTGCTGGCCAAGGCTTTTGGCACAGGTAGGTGGCGCCTCCCGTCGCTCTCTACTTTCTATTTTGCAAGGTGTGAGATTTTACTATTGGTTGTGAGGCACGCCCCCCGCAAATAGAGGCCTGCTCCTGGTACACCATTGATGTTTGGTGACAGCATTATGAGCTGACGTCAATATTGTCCTAGTGGGATATCCACTGTAGACGTGCATGAGCCGTGCCAGATTTTTAGGATAACCACTTGAGATAAATTTACATACAATGAATCTAAATGCAAATTATTTACACAGTGGTGCTTGGCTGCTACCCTTGAAAATCTGAAATGGCTGAAACCCTGAGGGATCAATGCTGTTCCTTATAGCATCAATGAAATGCTGTATCGTTTGCATGATTGTCATGTCCTCTGCTTGTAGGTTTGCTACCAATAGCATATAGACTTTCAGCTACAATTCTATAGAAAAAGAAAGAACACATTTGGTTTATGTAGCATATTTCAGAAGTTTATATCATCATTGTTAATGTTAGCTCTGATAATAATTGACTGTAGATTATCTAGTTTGAAGCCAGCAAAATGTGGCGGATGAAGCATATTGGAAGTGGATACCACCAGTGCCAGCGTCCTACTAAATATGTTGACCTACATCGAAATTACTCAAGGGTGGCCGACGCTCTTCCACAAAGGCCACAGCGTGCCATATTTTCAGAATGTTCATTTAAGAAAAATGTACATAGATTAAGTATGAGTGCAAATCATTTACACAGTCAAGTCATGTCTCTGCCCTTCGTGTAACTACGTCGGAACTTCATCTAGGAGTTTTATCATGCTAGGAAAAGACCCTTTCTTGTAGGACATTTATATTAGATACAATGCAATTGATTCCTATTGCCGGTAATAGTGAAATCTTGCCTAAATAATGCTTTAAAAACAGATTTGTTTGATATGGTCATTTCTAATTCAAATCCTGACATAGGTAAAATATAGTACCACCTCGCGTGGCCCTCAGGTCAGTAGTAAAATATAGACTTTGTCACGATGTTAGCGAAATAAAACCCCATTTAGAGTTTCAAGAGCGTCATCTAATTTTTATTGTAAGCATCGATCTTATGGTATGTATTTCCCCACGTGTTGTTACTTAAACTCGAGGCCCCAGTACTATGCTAATGAAGGAGTCCAAGTACCACTTCAGAGCTTCAAACATAATGTATTCCTCCAGGCCAGTGTCGTATCACGAGCGATTGGTCTGTGCACCATTGATGATGAAACCTAGCCTTTCCGCTGCACGCTTTGTGGCGATACCCAATATCGTCTTATTGCATTATTGTAATATGATGTTTATTGGCAGAGGCATTATTATAGGAGAGTCAAATGCCACTCACACCTCTGAGCATTGCTGTCACTACACGAGGAGGGAAAAGGTAAAGTTAATGTCCCTTGTGTCACCAATGTGATGTTAAAATGCACGGCCATACGTAGTTATCGACGAGGCAGCATTAAAATCAAGGTTTACTGTTGTAATGTAAGGAAAAGGAAGCGAATTATTAGCATTCCGCTGCATCGATGGGATGGTATATCACCAGCATGTATCTTCTTCAGTATTAAGCAGTGCGTTGACTTCCTGTCAGTGTTTGGGAACTTTATCCAGTTAACCCGCAGATTATTTCATGGGCCTTGTGCTTCACGCTGATATCTAGCACAAAAGCAGGCCGCCCCTCGGTGACGTAGAAGCCCCCCGTTGCCTGGAGGGGTTCCACAGTTAGTATCGCAGAGGTTTGTGCTGGTAATGCGTCGCCTTCAGCCCTTGAGCGGCTTCAGTTCTGCTCCGGCACAGGGCTGCTGCCTGGCTGTGACAGGAGCGGGAGGGCGGGAATGCTGTGTTTGGAGATTTCCTGTGATGTCAGCCGTGATTCACGCTCAGGAACTCGGAAATAGAAGGGGCTGGGACTCCCTGCTCTGCAGAGACGGGCATGGGCCGGAGAGGCTTCTACTGGCTTCCGTGCACACGACCCTGCTCTTTCTAGCTTCTGTGCAGTCTCTCCCCTCTGCCCTCAAAAGGCCGTGCGCTGTCTCTCCTGTTCTTCATGGATATTGTGCAAAGTCTCCTCTACCTTTTCGGCTCCTGTAAGTCTTTCGCCCATAGACGTTTTAAGGCATGGGCAAAATGGGCAATTGCCCATGGCCCCCACCTTCCAAGGGCCCCCCTGGGAAAGCGAACTTTATCTTTATTAAACCTTTGTTTTGTTTTTTATTTCTCCCTCTAAACCTCTTTGTCTACCTTTCCCTCTCTACTTAGTGTCATTTTAAGTTTTTTAGGGCCTCAGGCAAAACATATTTCAATATTATTTTTGTGACTCTGTTACAGTTTAACATGTAATTCAGAATTCTTTGGCATCAAGGCAGCCTGAATTAGCAGGAAATGGGTAATACAATTTAAATTTGTTCCATACAGGGGCGTCCAAAACTTGTCTTGTCCAGGGTCCCCAAGATACTTAACATGAACCCCCAAAAGCCTTAACATGACACTGCTATCGCCTCTGCTTTGCTCTCTCTGACTCCCATGGGTCCTCTTCCATCTGCTCTCTCGGGCCCCTCATTGCACTCCTCTGTTCTTCCCAACTCATATGCACTCTATTCCCTTTGACTCTCTCCTCTCACAGTATCTCATCTGTGTTGAGTGTGCTCCCTGGCTCATGTGCAGTCTCGCCCCCTCCTCTAAATAGATCCTATGCAGTCTGTTCCCTTTTCTTCACCCTCACTGGCTCCTGTGCAGTCTCTCCCATCTACTCACTGATTTCCGTGTAGTATCTTCTTTCTGTTGTATTCCCACTGGCTCCTAAGTTCTCTCACACCCTTCTCTATTTTCACTTGCTCGTGGGCAGCCTCTTCCCTACGTTTTGTTCTCGCTGGATCCTGTAAAGTCTCTTCCCTTTGTGCCCCCCTTGCTCCTGGGCAGTCTCTTCCATTTTTTCTGTTTTCGCTGGCTTCTACACAGCCTATCCCCCAGCTTCACTCTCACTGGTTCACATTCAGTATCCCCCCTCTGCTCTTACTTTAGAGATGTTCTCTTTCTGCTCTCACTGGCTCCTGTATAAACTTTTCTGCTCTCACTGGCTCCGGTAGAGACGTTATTTCTGCTGTCACTGGCACCTGTAGAAACATACTTTATGCTCTCACTGGCTCTCGTAGAGACATTCTTTTTTTAGAGACGTTCTCTTTTTGCTCTCACTGGCTCCTGTAGAGACGTTCTTTCTGCTTTCACTGGCTCCTGTAGAAACATCTTTCTGCTCTCACTGACTCCTAAAGAGACGTTCTTTGTTTCTGCTCTCACTGGCTCCTGTAGAGGCGTTCTTTCTGCTCTCACTGGTTCTTGTAGAGACCTTATTTCTGCTTTCACTGGCTCCTGTGGAGGCGTTCTTTCTACTCTTACTGCCTCCTGTGGAGGCGTTCTATCTACTCTTACTGGCTCCTGTAGAAACGTTCTTTCTACTCTTCTTGGCTCCTGTAGATACGTTCTCTTTCTGCTCTCACTGGCTCCTGTAGAGACGTTCTTTCTGCTCTTACTGGCTCCTGTAGAAACGTTCTTTCTACTCTTACTGGCTCCTGTAGATACGTTCTCTTTCTGCTCTCACTGGCTCCTGTAAAAATGTTCTTTCTGCTCTTAATGGCTCCCATTGAGACGTTATTTCTGCTTTCTCTCGCTCCTGTAGAGGCGTTCTTTCTGCTTTCACTGGCTCCTATAGAGATGTTCTTTTTGCTCTCACTGGCTCCTGTAGAGATGTTCTTTCTGCTCTTACTGTCTCCTGTAGATACGTTCTCTTTCTGCTCTCACTGGCCCATGTAGAGATGTTCTTTCTGCTCATACTGGCTCCTGTAGAAACGTTCTTTCTGCTCTCACTGGCTACTGTAGAAACGTTCTTTCTGCTCTCACTGGCTCCTGTAGAAATGTTCTTTCTGCTCTCATTGGCTCCCGTGGAGATGTTATATCTGCTTTCACTGGCTCCTATAGAGACGTTCTTTCTGCTCTCACTGGCTCCTGTAGAGACGTTCTTTCTGCTCTTACTGGCTCCTGTAGATATGTTCTCTTTCTGCTCTCACTGGCTCCTGTAGAGATGTTCTTTCTGCTCTTACTGGCTCCTGTAGAAACGTTCTTTCTGCTCTCACTGCCTCCTGTAGAAATGTTCCTACTGCTCTCAATGACTCCCGTTGACATGTTATTTCTGCTTCCACTGGCTACTATAGAGGCGTTCTTTCTGCTTTCACTGGCTCCTGTAGAGGCATTTTTTCTACTCACTGGCTCCTGTAGAGGCGTTCTTTCTGCTCTTACTGGCTCCTGTAGAGATGTTCTTTCTGCTCATACTGGCTCCTGTCGAAACGTTCTTTCTGCTCTCAATGGCTCCCTTTGAACCCTTATTTCTGCTTTCACTGGCTCCTGTAGAGGCGTTCTTTCTGCTCTTACTGGCTCCTGTAGAGACTTTCTTTCCGCTCTTGCTGGCTTCTGTAGAGGCATTCTATCTGCTCTTACTGGCTCCTATAGAGACGTTCTTTCTGCTCTCACTGGCTCCTGTAGAGGCGTTCTTTCTGCTCTTTCTGCTCTTACTGGCTTCTTTAGAGGCGTTCTATCTGCTCTTACTCGCTCCTGTAGAGATGTTCTTTCTGCTCATACTGGCTCCTGTCGAAACGTTCTTTCTGCTCTCAATGGCTCCCTTTGAGAAGTTATTTCTGCTTTCACTGGCTCCTGTAGAGGCGTTCTTTCTGCTCTCACTGGCTCCTGTAGAGGCGTTCTTTCTGCTCTCACTGGCTCCTGTAGAGGAGTTCTTTCTGCTCTTACTGGCTTCTGTAGAGGCGTTCTATCTGCTCTTACTGGCTCCTGTAGAGACGTTCTTTCTGCTCTTACTGGCTTCTGTATAGGCGTTCTATCTGCTCTTACTGGCTCCTGTAGAGACGTTCTTTCTGCTTTCACTGGCTCCTGTAGAGGCGTTCTTTCTGCTCTTACTGGCTCCTGTAGAGGCGTTCTTTCTGCTCTTACTGGCTCCTGTAGAGACATTCTTTCTGCTCTTACTGGCTTCTCTAGAGGCGTTCTATCTGCTTTTACTGGCTTCTTTAGAGGCGTTCTATCTGCTGTTACTGGCTCCTGTAGAGACGTTCTTTCTGCTTTTACTGGCTCCTGTAGAGACGTTCTTTGTGCTCCTACTGGCTCCTGTAGAGACGTTCTTTCTGCTTTCACTGGCTCCTATAGAGACGTTCTTTCTGCTCTCACTAGCTCCTGTGAAGGCGTTCTTTCTGCTCTTACTGGCTCCTGTGTAATCTTCCTTCTGCCCTTCCTGCCCCCTGTGGCGTCTTTCTCTCTTTCTATCCCTCCTGTGCAGTGTCTTTCATCTGGTCTCATTGGCTCCTGTGCAGTGTCTCCCCTCTTCTCTCACTGACTTTGATTGCGTCCTCCTCTCGTGCTCTGATCTCACTGTGAAACCTGAGGCTCAGTATTCTTACCATTCTGTTACAATTACCCATCTGATCCTGAGCCTAAGCTTACAGTGGGTACAGTTTGTCCCTCTAGAGCAGTCAAATTGTGCAGGATATGTGGTGTGCATTAAACTGCGCAGGAAATGTGTTGCGCATCGAACTGCGCAGGAAATGTGGTGTGCATCAAACTGCGCAGGAAATGCGCAGCGCATCGAACTGTGCAGGAAATGTGCTGTGCATCAACCTGTGCAGGAAATGTGCAGTTCATCAAACTGTGCAGAAAATGTACCATGCATCACACTGTGGGGGAAATATGCTATGCATCAAACTGCGCAGGAAATGTGCTGCGCATCGAACTGTTCAGGAAATGTGCAGTGCGTCAAACTGTGCAGGAAATGTGCCATGCATCACACTGTGTGGGAAATGTGCTGTGCATCAAACTGTGCATGAAATGTGCTATGCATCTTAATGTGCAGGAAATGTGCAGTGCATCTGTTTTTATCGTCCTTGTTTTTGAGGAAAAGTTAGGAGAATAACAAAAAAGTACTTGACATGATTACAGTCAAACTAGCAAACATGGGTGAAATATTTTAATTCACTAAAACGGCATATATTATTACAAGGTGTTGAAATGGAAGCAAACGATTTAACCTTCTAACAGTTTATGTTTTGTGAGCTGTTTTCACGTGGTGCTTATGTGCCATTTAGCGATTTCGCCTTCAAATGTATGTTTTTTTCGCCCGGGGCTAACCATTAATGCAATCCTTCAAGCAAGAGGAATGTGCTGATGGGGCAGAAAGTTCCTGCAACAACTTGCTTCGAGGGATCCAACGACTTACTCACTCCTTAGAGGCTTGTTTTATTCTACAGAAAACGTGGGCGTTACATTTGTATGGTTACTACCTGGTGTTCGTGGCATTTGACTGCAGACCTAAACTCCACTGGAAATGTTTGCTGGAGCCTGGAGGGACAAAAATAGGTGTGGACCTACAGGTTTTTACTTGCACGAATGCCTCAAACTCAAGAAAAGAAAAGCGTGATCTGATGAGTATGCGCAGGCCTGATCTGTCTGTGCCTTCCATTAATTAAGCTGCTTTAAGCAAATCTTACCGCTAGGCTGTAAATAGTGCTTTAATGAATGAGGAATCCTATTGCAGCCTTCATTTCCCGCTGAGGTAGGGAGATGTTTGAGAGTACCACAAGGATAGCCGCCTGGACTTTCACTTCTGTGTTGAGGTCCTTGACAGAGTTGGTTGCCATACTTTGTGAAGCAATCTGATTGCATGCTGTGCCAAGATTTTAAAAACAGAAGGATAAGAGATAGCAATATAGATAGGAGTTCAGCATTGGGTGACAACAGATGGATCCATGCCAGATTCTCAGGTTCAGCACGGACTGTGTAAATGATTACCATTTATTTGCATTATTTGTAAACTTTTTCCCAAGTGGGTATCCTGAGAAGTTGACAGGGATCCGGAAAATTGAGAACAATTGGTCTACACCATAGCATTTGTTGTGCAAAGGATAGTAAAATTTTTAGTGCTTTGCATAATTTTTCGGATGAGGTGACAGACACTATACAATTATCGAAATGAAATCTGGCGTAAGGCACTTTGAGCATTACTTTCTAACTCTCATCACTTTTGGCCAGTCCTGCACATATCTATTCCATGTCAAAAATGTCAAAGTTTCAGAATATCCTGTGTGTTATTGCTGTTGATTTCAGAATGGCGTGAAGAGGTGTAAAATGACTCTAGTCGCAGAGAGACATCATTGTAACACATGAGTATGCGTTGCTGTTTCTCACACACTCTGCAGTACCCTTAGCTTATGCGGAGAAACATTTGCTGCACCATGTTTGAAACCTCTTTGATCCTCACACTCTTCACTCAGCACCTCCAAAATAGGCCAAAATATGTCCAGCACCCTAACAACCATGTACTCCGCAAGGAACCCAGGACGCCAAAGCAAATCAGAACTCTGTGAGGCCTTGTCAGGAGTAGGGAGCACTATGTAAATGCTAAAATACTATACAATACAATGAGGTACAGCATTGCAGATATTGAAAAGTAAATATTTCCTGTATTCTCGTATAGCTAAAAAGGACTTTAGGCGGCACTGCATGCCAGTTACCAGTAGCCCGACAGCAAACCCTGTGATCTTGGCCACACAGCATATTTTATGCCTTTGGTATATTTACCAAACACAAAGTAGTGTGAATGTAATCATTAGCCTTGCAACAGGTAAAACGCCTAGAATCTTTAGTTCAAGAGTGTACAGCGTACGAACAACCAATTGCCTGACAATTGGTATTGTGCCTGTAAACATGAAGGCACTTAGCCTGGCACAACATACCAGCCCTTTACACCCTACTAAGAAGGTACTGTACCCGTAAACATTAATTACATATTAGGTACTTTGTGTTTGTAATCGGTGGCCTGCAGCGATCATTACGTTTATAATCATTATATCCTGAGCAGACATTGCACCTATGACTATCTCCTCTGATATGTGGCCCCTGACCGCACTGCGCGAACACTTGCTGAGTCCAGGGGACCGTGTTCCTCTTCACTCCTTTACTCACTTCCAGCCTGGTCTACAGACATGCTTCCCTGATATGTGAGGTAGTGTCGTTGCCAGGGAGAGAGATGCAGAGGATAGGTGCTCCTACTTCCTCCCTTTCTCTCCATCTGGCCAAGGGATTCATCCTCAACAATAAAAGAGAAGTTGCCAGGCTCCAGCTGCTGATTATATCCTCTTCCAGTTGCTGGGACTATCATGGGGTGCATACACTGACGGGGGAGGTGAGAAGAAAGCCAGAGATCCTTGTGGATCCCTGTTAGCAAGCTTGTGGTCTCTCTCAGTTGGTTTGATGTCTCTCTGCATCACCTATTTACACAATAGGCTAATGGGAGTGGAAGCCACACAGATTGCCATAGGTATCCTTTATGAACTATATGCATTGAAGTGTTATAACACATAATTGTTCATCCAAAATTGTAGTTGGCACATTTCACACTGTTTGTAGCCATGGAACAAAAACATGGCAGCACAGAGACACATTTGCTGACACACCCTTTTCTGACTAGTGTGAGGATATGTTTCACTTCATAGAAAATTCCCAATATTCCATTTTGCTACTCCCTGCATGACAAATGTATCTCGTTCCCTGATGGCAATGACCAAACAGGTCTGAGAATCACCAAGGTTGTGAATCCAACTATCCTCAACTTCTAGCACATTTTTCAGGGGAGGACACTGTACAGAGCACGTTCTTGTGAGTCACAAAAGTTAAAGCTTCCTTGAATGGCGAGCCATTTAAGGTCCTAGTAAAAAATTTCTTGGTATATGAGTTCCTGGAGACAAACTTTTCTGCTTCATATGCCATTTTTGCAGTTTTTTTCTCTGGATCACAGTAGTCAACATGCATTGGGAAAGCCTACTGGTCTGGCATTGGTTGCCAGTCGTTTGGCTTCATCATTGATTCTTTTGCTTTGCCGTGAGTTTTGTAAAACTTTTTAGATGTTGGATTTGCCGAATACTCACCAATATAAAAGACTGTCTCATAAACCACATATGGCCCTAGGAGTCCCTAACACTGAAGGGAACTACTTTGAGGGTGGATGTGCTTCTTGTGAAAGAGCAGAGTACTGTCACTCACAGGGAAGTTCGTCAGTAGCTAAAGTTGGTTGGCCCATTGCCCAATGCTGTACGCTGTATTGGGCGGAACAGAAATGTGAATGACAACAACAGACCAATGGATGAAGAGGGTTGGCTGAAAGCCCCTATAAGTAGGCATATTATAGATATAATATTAGTAGAATCAAAAGGTCCAACTCCGGACCTAAAAATTCAGAGAGGTGCATTGCCAGATATACTTCTGAACCCCGCCTCCAAGGAAGTTATGAGTGAAACGTAGAGGAGCCGTTGTCCCTTGTCAGAGGGGTAGGACTCATCATCTCAAGACAGAGGACCTGATGTTTAGTTAGGGCGGTGAGGGACATCTGCCAAAAAGAGACCGATGCCCCTTTCACCCTTATTACAGTACGTACACATCTGTATTCTCTAAATAGGCTGGACGGGACATCTGTCGTTCTTTGTTGGAAGTCCCACATCTGCCAGATTCTCAATCCTGACCAAACCCTCAAAGCCCTCTAGCAGGCAATGATTCTATTTAAGATTTTTCTTCTACCCTACTAGGGGAATTTCTAAAATCCTTTTTGCACAGAGACAGCTTCCATCATTGACTCAGGATTGCAGGACGTTTTTAGGTTTTGACAGAGAGGCATTTTGCCTCCTTCTTCTCGGTCAATGAGTCAATATTTGCTGCTCCCACGGCTCCCTGAACTCCTTGACTGTTACCCCCAGGTGCTTGGCTAGCAATGCCTTGTTGTAGTGCGGGCTCTGTCCGTCATATCTCGCCCCCCTCTTGTGGCTATTGCCCTTGACTGAATAGTCACTGTAATCCGAGTATTTCCAGTTGCTCTCTATTACACTCTTTTTGATGAGAAACAAAGATGCTGTTAAACAAATCCATGCCAAATGAATTCTGGAAGTGCTCTTACTTTTCGGTTGAATCAGTCAGTCCACCTTTCACTCATAGTTCCTAGATCCCATACTTCGGACTGATTGTTGCTCACAAAAAAGACGGCTGATGTACGTTTTACATGGAGTCGGGTAAAAGTAAATCAACATATATGGTTGCGTTTTTACAAAACTGTGTGGGACACGCATACAACCAAGATGGCGCATATGTTGTCTTTTAGTATGAGGAAGTTAGAGAACCTGTTCCAGATGGAGCCAAGTGTCGTTCCACGACATCAAAGGCAACCCCTTCTGCTTTGAGAAGAGACAGCGCCTCAGTGAAATCTTCAAGTCTTCTACTCGGGCACCTGTAACACACATAGAGTAACATATTTTGTTATATTCTACTTTAGACGACACTTAAGAGCAGGGCTCGAGTCGGGGGTACACGCGGGTGGACGGCGTCCACCCACTTTTTTCACAGGGTGGACACCGTCCACCCTGCCAAGAAGTTGGGCCCCACTGAAAAAGATGCTGAATTCGTACCGGTGTAATTTCTAAACACCAGGACACATTCAGCAGCGCCTGCACTTTGTTATCTGCTTTCGATATGCAACAATGCCCAGGCAGGATGGGGCTCTCTTATTTCTGACTCCTGCTGGGCCCATAACAAAGGCCGAATCGGAGGGGTCATCAGGCCTCCTTTTGTTGGAGTCTCCTGGCTGGGAGCAGTTAGGAGCCTCACACCTGATGCAAATGCAGCAGAGGGGAAACAAAGGGTCACACCTTGTTAGCACTTCACACCTACTTTAAAGAGGCAGCTTTTCACTTTGTTCAGTACCTGTTTACAAGATATGCATGGGCTGTAAGAATGTCAGATGTGTTGGTCTTACACAGTATTTGCACAAAATAAATAGCATTTATATAGTGCTTACTACCCCTGCGGAGGCGTTGTAATAATTTAAATATCACTATTTTTTTTTTAAAGCACTATGGCTAGAGGAAGCTTTACGCTGACAAAAGGCAACATTGTTTTATGTGTAGTCTACAAAAGTGTGAATCTTCTGCCTAAAACAGGAGGGTTTGCACGTATATTCGAAATGTGCTCAAATGTACTCATGATAGACCTGCTAAACATATATGTGAGGGCTTAAGATCTGATGTCACTTCTTGTGATGCCACTTGCGCCGCGATTTCACGCGCTGTGATGTCACTTGCAGACTGATTAACTAGGTTAGTCCCCCAACTTCTATTTTTAGGACTTGTGCCCTGCTTAAGAGCATGTAAATAATAGTTGTTACTGTTATTAAATGTATAGTACTCAATTTACCCACCTCAGAAGGATATAAAGCTGACTCTGCCTTCTCAGGATCCGAACTCGTGACTTCCAGAGCACCCCGTCTGACGGGGGTGTGCTTTGAGATCACTGAGGCTGAGCCATCCCGTCACGTTACTGTTGTGCCGATCTAAACGCATTGGGTTGGCGCTCCAGAAAGTTTCCTGCCGCAACAGGATTATTGATACTTCCCACCGTTACAGCGACTGTTCCTTGGGAATGACGGCCCCCGGGGAAAGCAGGACGCAGTCTAGTCTTTCCCCGGGGGATTCGCGCCACACAGGGAAGGCTGGAGGGAAGGGGAGGGAGTAGGAGAGGCTATAAGGGAGCAGGAAGGGAAACTACTTCCTCTTCCTGTTTCCTAGCGCCAGCGGGAGGGTTGAAGAAAGTTGAGGTGAGGGAAGTTAGGTAGGAATTGGGAATTCGTCTACTTTGGTGCCGGTCGGCGCCCGGGATTAGGGGAAGCAGGAGGCGCATCATGACGGGCACTGACATGGAGGCAGTGAGGAGGCCCTGCGTGTACTCGGCCGGGCGGGGCGGGAGGACCTGCTGCGCCCGGGGGTGTTGGAGGAGGCTTGGGTGGGGATGACGCGGACCCCCGGTCCGCATCGGCCGGAGTGGCGGCGGCGGTGGCTGCATGCCGCGAGTCCCCTAAACGGACGCCACACGTGGTCGGGAAGGGGGGCCGGGAAGAGCCGGGGGAAGCGAGGGGTGGGAGAAAAAGCCTGCCTGCTGGTCGTGCGGCCGTGGCGGCCGAGAGGGGGGAGCCTGGGAGATGTGGAGGGACGGCCAGGGGGACTGCAGCAGGCGTTGGCCAGAGGCCCAGTTGGGAGGGGGAGGCCCACGGAGGTCAATTTGAGGCGGCAGGGAAGGAGGGGGATTGGTGCAGGATTTCGGTGGGGGGACACAGGGGTGGGGTCTCAGGACTTGTTTGGGTCAGGGGGCACACGCAATGAGGGGGGGCTCCTGGGGGGAGTCACCACTGGACCTGTCGCAGTGGAGGGTGCGT
This sequence comes from Calotriton arnoldi, assembly GCA_963921515.1. Taxonomy (NCBI): domain Eukaryota; kingdom Metazoa; phylum Chordata; class Amphibia; order Caudata; family Salamandridae; genus Calotriton; species Calotriton arnoldi. The sequence goes on from CAWUFW010004703.1 coordinate 1,092,070, forward strand.
AGGGATAGGGGTGCCCCTCCGGGGGACACCGAGGGCAAGGGGTGGGGGGGGCCTGGCTGCGCAGGCGACGGCGGTAAAGGCGGGGGGTAGACGGGGGCAGCCCTCGGCAGCCGGAGGGCGGAGGTGGGAGTGCATGACCTTAGAGGAAAAATCCGGGATCAGAGGCGCGTTATCACCGACACCGAGGCGCAGTGGGCGGCTTTGTGTGAGGCCCGGGAAGCCAGGGGGGAGTTGGAACGGGCGGAGGGGCCCCCCACTCCCACATCAGAGGAGGAGGCCTGGGCGGAGAAGCTTGGGCAGGAGGCCCCAAAAGGGGGCAAGTGGGTGTGGGCGGAGGATGATAGCTCCCCCGGACGGGGTAGGGGCGGCCGGGACGGCTTTGAGGCCCGCTGGCGCTGGGACCCTCTCAGGTTGGAGCAGCCTGGGGGACCAGCTGGCGGCAGCCAGCAGACGGGGTGGGCCGGCGGGCGCAAAACGGCCCCAAGACGCCGGGCAGAAGCAGCAGGGGGTCCGCGGCGGCCTTCCCTCCACCGAAGGAGCGGGCATCAGCAAAGGGGGCAGGGGAACGGGGAGTGGTGCATGACAAGACTGGGAAAGGTGTGAAAAGAGCGGTGCAAGAGTTAACGTGGATGCCTGAGGATAAGGAAGCAGAGTTGATGTTGGATTATGGGGAGGACAGTGATGAGCTTGAGGAAGGCGAGTTACGTGAGGAGGTTGAAAGGCCGGCCGGGAGGTCGGTGGGGGGGGCGGCAACGACGAAATGTGTTGATATTTTCCAGGCACCGGCGGTGGCCAGGACACGGGCCAGGACGGCCTCTGCGAAGAAGAGCGGCAACAGCAAGTCGGAGGAAGGAGCACAGACCACCTTGTCAGGTGAGGGCAAGTGGTGGGAAGCTTGGGACGAAGGGGCAGGGCGGGGTAGGAAGAAGTCCTGCCGGTCGGTGGGCGTGGGGGAGGGGTCAGTGCGGGAACCCAAGGTTGTGGCACCCGGGACGGGTGGTCAGTCGGCCGAGTCGGGCAAAGAGGGGGGGAAGAAGGCGGTGGCCAGTGTCCAGACGGACAAAGAAGAGGGGAAGGACGGCAAGGGGGACGAACGACAGCATAAAAAATTGCCGTACATGGGGTTGGCTATGCCGTTGGGGTCGCATCTGTCAGAAAAATACGGGCGAGAATATGGCGACACGAATATGTGGACGTTTTAAACTGCTCCATAGGGAGATACAGGCCAAGGAGGGTTCCAAAGAGGAGGAATGGGAGCTGACTCGTAGACCTCGGGTGCCCGTGACCATGGAAAATTGGACGTCGGCCTTTCTGATTTATGCTAGCATATATTGCGAAAAGCATCAAGAAAGGGCGATAGCGCTGTTAAAATATATGGACATCATTAGGAAGGCGCAGATGCATTTTGGGGGGTTTGCATGGCTCAGTTATGATGAGGAGTTTCGGGCCAGACTGGTAGCGAATCCCGACAAACCCTGGGGGGAGGTGGACCAGGAACTGTGGATGCAATGGATGTCGTCCACGCAGTCGTCCGCAGCAACGCACACGGCGAGCGGGCTGCCGGTGACGTATCGGACATTTCCGACGCGTCCCGCTCAGTCTGGGGCGGGTAGTGGACAGGCCAGTGCAGGAACTGCGGGGGTGGACAGCAGAAGCCAGGTGGGAGCACCACGGGAGCGTGTTGGAACTACAACAAAGGATACTGCTCCAGGTACCCGTGTAAGTTCAAACATGAGTGCTCCAAATGTGGTGGGAAACACGCACTCACCCAATGTTTTACGTTGGCAACACCATCAGAACAGTGGCGGGCCACGAAGGGACGGGGACAGCCTGGACCGAAGGGCGCCTACTCCGGTCCGAATTGAGGCCATGGGCCCGTGGCTCTCGGTATATCCAGACAGAGAGGCAGCTTTGAAGTTGCAGTGGGGATTTACGGAGGGCTTTCGGGTGGGGTATCAGGGTCCAAGGGAAAGGAGATGGGCTGACAACTTGAGATCGGCTAAAGAGTTGCCGGAGGTGGTGTCCGCAAAACTACGAACTGAACTTAACGAAGGTAGGATTGCGGGCCCGTTTGTCGACTGGCCTTTAGCAGACTTGATTATTTCTCCGCTGGGGTGGTGCCCAAGAAAGAGCCGGGCGAGTACAGGATGATACACCACCTGTCCTGGCCGGAAGGGAGGTCCGTGAACGACTTCATCGCGGAGGCGGACTCAAGGGTACTGTATGCTTCAGTGGACGACGCAATCCGCCTTGTACAGAGGTGTGGGCAGGGAGCGGAGCTGGCGAAATGTGATGTGAAGTCGGCGTTTCGTTTACTGCCCATACACCCGGCGGATTTCGCGTTGCTGGGCATGCAGTTTGAGGGGCCATCTTTGTGGACAAAGTTCTCCCCATGGGCTGTGCGATTTCGTGCGCTCTCTTTGAATTGTTCAGCACCTTCTTGCAATGGGCATTTCAAAGGAGCAGTTGGCATAAGGAGGTGTCGCATTACCTGGACGATTTCCTTTTCATCGGACGGGAAAGGTCGGGTGCCTGTGGGCGAGCGTTGGCGCAGTTTCAGGAGATGGCCCGGCACTTTGGGGTCCCATTGGCGCCGGAGAAGACAGCTGGGCCCAGCTGTCAATTGACGTTTTGGGCATTGAGTTGGACTCAGTGCAGTGGATAGCCCGGTTGCCGGCTGAAAAAGTGGGAGACATACAGGCCTGTGTGTTGGGGGTGATGGGAGAAAGAAAGATTGACCTGAAGACGGTCCAACGGCTTCTGGGGCTGTTGAATTTTGCTTGCAGGGTGGTGAGAGCGGGAGAACCTTTTGCAGGCGCCTCGGCATGGCCATGTCCGGGCGGTGCTACCGCATCACAGGGTGCGGATTTCCTTGGGAGTACGAGCAGACCTGAGAATATGGCAGACTTTCCTGACCGACTTCAATGGGGTTTCGCTGGAATTCGTTGAGGACAAAACAGTGTGGCAAGTGCAGATATTTTCAGATGCAGCGGGGGCAGCAGGCTTTGGGGTGTTCTGGGACGGGAGATGGTGCGCGGAGCGCTGGCCGGCTCACTGGATCACGCAGGGGCGGAGCATTGCGTTTCTTGAGTTCTTTCCATTGTTGGTGGCTCTAGCGGTGTGGGGCAGTGAATTCAAGAACCGTTCCGTGTTGTTCCATGTGGACAACATGACAGTGGTAGACCTGGTCAACGGGCAGAGAGCAAGGGACTTGAGGGTGTTGAGGTTGTTGAGGTATTTTATGCTACAGTGTCTGCAGTTGAATGTGGTCTTTCGGGCAAAACATGTGCCAGGAGCGAGTAATGACATCGCGGATGCTTTGTCTCGTTCGCAGTGGAGCAGGTTTCGCCGCATGGCACCTGGAGCGGAAGTCCTCAAAACGCAGTTGCCGGACGGCATCTGGGCCTGGGGGAATGAGAGTCTGCAGCCTAGTGGAGAAGTCGATAGCGGAGACGACGCGGCGCACTTACAGATTGGCTTGGACGGAGTTCGGGGTCTTTATGGGCTGGACCACTGACAGTGGGCGCATGTCCTTTCAAGCGATGGAGCAGGGAGTGATCCGTTTTGTATTGCACTGTATTGAGAAGGGGTTGTCCCATACGACGATTGCAGGGAAATTGGCGGGAATCTCCTTCTATTGTAAGTTGTTTTGGGGATTTGATCCGGCGAAAGATGAGATTATCAGCAGAATGCTGAAGGGATGGGGCAGGGAGAGACTGGAGGGGCTACGGGGGCGCCCGGAAGCCGTGACTTTTGAGGTATTGCAAGGTTTATTGGGCATGTTGCCCATTTGTTGTTACGATGTTACGGAAGTGGCTTTGTTTCGTTTGAGCATGGTGTGGATGTTTTTGGGGCATTTCGGGTGTCAGAGTTGTTGGGTACGAAAGGTAAGGCAGGACGTCAGTATGTGGATGTGAGATTGGACGGGGGTCGGCTGGGGATATGGTTAGGCCAATCAAAACGGATCAGGCAGGGAGGGGAAAGTGGATATGGTTGAATGAGAGTGGGTGCCAGGGTGTGTGCCCGGTAAAGAGTGGGAGAATTTTTCGCAGGATGGGGCCGGGAAACACGGGAGATCTTCCTGCATGGCTCCGGCGATAGGTTGACGGCGGCCCAGTTGCTGGCAGTTATGCGTATGGCGTTGAAGCGGATGGGGCGGGACCCGAAGGGATTTGGGACACACTCTTTTCGGATTGGGGCAGCAACGGCGGCGGCACGTTTGGGGTGGTCTTGGGATCGGATTCGACAGATTGGGAGATGGAGGTCCCGTTGCTGCGAGCGCTACGTGAGGAAGTGACAGGGGCGCTGCGAAAAGGAGGAGTAGAGTGGTATTAGTTGGGCCAGGATGGTTTTTAACACCTTTTTCTCATCGTAGGTTGTGTGAGGGGCCTAGGGACCAAGACGGTCACCTGGATAGCCGGGCACTCTTTCGTGCATTGGGCGGCGCAGTATGCAGATCGTCAGGTTTACGGCCGTAGCCTGGGACTGCGGAGCAGCCATCACGAGGTGCAATGGTGGGGAAAACGAGGAATGCGCTGGGGGCGTTCTTGCCCTGGTTGACGAAGATGGTGTCGCAGAAAGGATGTCCTGACTTGCTGGTTTTACACTTGGGGGAAAATGACTTGGTGCGATTGTCAGGCCTGGCAATCATGCAACAGATGCAAAGGGACTTGGACGTGATGAAGCAACGGATGGCGGGCACCTGCTTGGTGTGGACTGAGTTTGTGCCTCGTAGAGTGTGGAGGGGAGCGGTAAAACCAGCGGCAGTGGAAAAAGCCAGGAGAAAATTGAACAGGGCGATGAGGGTTTTTGCGACAACAGAGACATTAAAGTTATTGCTCACAAGGGGCTGCGGCTGGAGGAGCCGCTGCTATTCAGGGACGACGGGGTGCACCTTTCGAGGATGGGTAATGCATATTACATGATGGAGATGAGGGACGCGATCAGTAAGCTTTGGAATGAGTCCATTTGGTGTAGAAGGGTGTGAGGGCGAAAGGTGCATGGCGGCGGGGTGGGGCAGGTAACCACCCAAAGGGGGTTCCCTGGTTGGCGGAACTTTGGAGGGGTGGGGGAGTCCTGGACGGGCCCACCCACCTCTCGCGGGGAAGAGTGATTGATGGGGCTGCGGGATGCAGGAGTGCGATGACAGGTGATGCAAAAGAGGACGTCAGGAGACAAATGAAGAAGGATTGAGAACGGAAACGGGTTGTTGTGGAACGTGAAGAGAGATGGGGTGCAAGGGGAAAGAATGGAGCAAGTGAGACGAAGAAGCGGGGGGGGAAGTTTCGTTGAGGTTATTGTTAAATATGTATTATGGTTAAAGTTATGTTTACAGTCTGTCCTAATAAATGGCCTTTTACGCTTCACCGACAGCGTGGACTGGTTATTTGGCGCGATGACGGCCCCCGGGGAAAGCAGGACGCAGTCTAGTCTTTCCCCGGGGGATTCGCGCCACACAGGGAAGGCTGGAGGGGAAGGGGAGGGAGGGAGTAGGAGAGGCTATAAGGGAGCAGGAAGGGGAAACTACTTCCTCTTCCTGTTTCCTAGCGCCAGCGGGAGGGTTGAAGAAAGTTGGCCACCCACCCACCCTACAGTAAAGAGGAAGGGTTAACTGAGGTGGATGGAGCATGCCAGTTTAGGGCAGGTTGTAGGGAGATAGGCGGAACTTTGGAGGGGTGGGGGAGTCCTGGACGGGCCCACCCACCTCTCGGGGGGAAGAGTGATTGATGGGGCTGCGGGATGCAGGAGTGCGATGACAGGTGATGCAAAAGAGGACGTCAGGAGACAAATGAAGAAGGATTGAGAACGGAAACGGGTTGTTGTGGAACGTGAAGAGAGATGGGGTGCAAGGGGAAAGAATGGAGCAAGTGAGACGAAGAAGCGGGGGGAAGTTTCGTTGAGGTTATTGTTAAATATGTATTATGGTTAAAGTTATGTTTACAGCCTGTCCTAATAAATGGCCTTTTACGCTTCACCGACAGCGTGGACTGGTTATTTGGCGCGATGAATACAGGAAGTTAAAACCTGCACTTACCCTGTGGCAAATGGGATGCAGAGATCACAAATATCACCTCCCAACCCAGATTGCCGTTGGACTGACACTAGTCCTGCTTTTGTTTCAGTAGTTTCATGGCCTTTCAGGAATGTCATCTCTGTGTTTGACGCTGTGGCATCAAAGCTTTAATGGCTACACAGACAGCTGAATTTGTGCCCTCGGTTGCCGGTGATTGTCACTGGCACTTGTTTTTGGGGTCTCAGAATTATTTATCTTCACCAGTCTTCGTCCTAGAACGAGACAGAGACAGGCAGAAGATGGGGAAAGAAGGAGGAAGGACAGGATAACAGTGACACAATTTGAAAGCAGGGAGGAAAAGGAACCTTTAAGAGTTAGATATAGAGAGAGGAAGTGTAGGGTGGTGGAAGAAAGAGGTATGATGTGGAATTTAGTCTATGCATCCTTGGTAGGTGGCAACCCCGGCATTCAGCAGCGCTTCTAGCAGGCTGCTAATAAAAGTTAGGGCCCCTGCATTTATATTTTTTACACATTCAGTACAGTACAGACCACGCATCCTGGTCCATTCTACATGGATGGGAGAGGGGGAAAGAACTGCGAGACAACCTGAAAATGAAAAGAGAGTACTGTTAGGTAGTGACAGCGATTGCAGGAAGGGGAGAACTGGAAGAGAGTCAAGGAGGTGATGGGGAGCATGAGGAACCAGGAATGAAACACATGCAGCTTGTTGGGGACAGTGATGTGAACATGTGAGGAGGTGGGAGACAAAGGGGTCATATGGTGTGGATGTGGTGAAGGGAGTAGCTGCGAGGAGATTGGTATTGAGGTGAAGGTGAAAGGTGGTCGGACAGCAGTATCAATTAAGGGTAGGAAGTGGCTGTATCTGGTGCCGTATGCTTGCCCTTTGGTGCCCTGGCACTGCATTTGCCACCCTTGGTGTCAGAAGTATTGGAGGGAATGTCAAGAATACAATGCAGACAGGGATCTGGGCCCTGTTTACCTTCTGTAGTTTCCACTCCTTGCTTTTCTCTTAGTCTGTCAGCAGCACAGAGGAGTCTGCTTAGGTACTAAGGGTAGGACCCAGGGTCAAATTTGTGACTTAATGAGGAAACCAAATGCACCATGGTTTTGCTTCTGCTACCACTGATAGTTTGGTGTACTGACGTCCTGGTGAGGGCTAATCAGTGTCTACTGAAGGCCTGGACAATGCAACACCATGAGTGAAAGGGCAGGGATGGGCATCATTCCTTGGTGCTTAGCAGAGAAAGCATAATGAGGGGTCTTTCACTGTGCCACCACTGGTAAAGACAACCACATGTCGGGAGCACAACACAGATTAGTGTTCACCATCACTGCATGGAATCCATTGTGTCGCGCTCACCGAAGACCATCTTCTCCACTTCACAATCAGGCCTCTAGAGTACCATTTTGTGTCTTGATGTATGCATGTATTAGTGCCACCTTTGTAAATGTGTCTGGAGCACATAAAGAAAGCTAGCTGTAGCAGGCTTGTTTATTTGAACTCTTAGTCATATGGGGTAGTTCAGTTTTTGGTTTGGCTTAAATAGACCCGTCATGGGAAATGGATGCGTATACTGCAAGTAGATTGGAGTGAGGGCTTTATATGAATTTGTAGACGGCGACGAGTTTGATGAGATCGCAAGGAAGGAATGGGGATTAGATGTTGAACCATTGATATTGGTGGATTATCTTAAAAAGTGTTTTTCCTCACAGGCTACACGAGCAACTTAGGCGTTTGATGATGTTACATTTGTACATGTCATTGCAAACCTCTCAGAAAGAAGAGTCCTTTTGCTTTGCTTTTCACAAGGCATCTTTTTTTAGTCATATTAAAAGTATAAGTAGCATTTTTCACTACTGGTACTTGTCATTGAATGACTGTAGAAACCTACATTTGTTTTCCTGCAATTAGTTTGTGCAAAAAACTAAAAACCAGTTTACCTAAACATTGTTACTTCTGTTGTAATAGCAATTGTAGCAAAATACCATCATAAGAGCCGCCATACATTTATTATATAGGAGCAAAACAACAACTATTCAAATTCTTAGCATCGTGAACCACAAGGGCCCTATTTCGAAGTTTCAGGGTAAACCCTGAAGAAGAACCCCAAGCAAAACTTACAGCAATGTTTGGTATTTTCACTGTGTTTGGCGTTTCATTGACGAAATTAGGGCAAAACGCCCTGTAACATTGTTTCCACAGGCTTTTGCAAATGTACCATCTACTTTTAAATGGTTAGTAAGGGGAATGGTTTGACCGTGCATTTATGAGGCTTTATTGCATATCTGATGCAGTAAAACCACACCATGCACACCGGTCCTATTGCTAAAAGTTAAATGTGCACGAATGGGAAATTTACAGTAATTGGCATTAAGGTTATACAAAATTTGCGTATTTTGCTTTTGTGTAAGTATGCCAAATTTCTGGAAAATTACAGAAAATTAGGCATAATTATACAAAATGCAAATCTGGCATTTAGCACTATATTTTAGTGTGAAATGCATTCATTTTATGCAATTTGTTTTGGCATCAATAACACAAGTGCTGCAAACAACATCTGTTTGCGGTCAGGCTGTTTGTATTATTCCGGTACTATAATTATGCAATGTGATCTAATGGCATAATTTCGGAAATTTTGCATAAGAAATGCAGCCCGAAATTAAAAAAATTATGCTAATTACTCCATCTTAATTAAAAATTCTCCTGGGCCTAATTGGAATATGTTTTTAAGTTTTTCTTTTCTTTCAATCCTCCAAGCCATCAATGTGTCCGGGCACTCCCTCAGCCCATTCTCCCACCCATATAAATATCTATATATCAATATCTGTATGTATCTATATATATATCCCAGGAAGTTCCACACAGAAATTCCAGCCACATCCTCCAGTCGAGGACAATGCAGGTCAGCGGGTGTGAGTCCCGCTCAAAACACAAGATAAACAAGATTAAGAGCCTGCACACAGCGTGTTGGTTTCAACAAATATATTTAATGGCAACGCGTTTCAACCCTGCCAGGTCTTCGTCACGGCCTATTTTAAATAATGATCTAATATTACTGCTTTCTCATTTTTCCTTGGCTGCCAAGACTTTCAGGATAAAACAAAACCTGTAGGATATCTACTGGGAATCATATTTCTGCATAATATTTTCATGAAAAGTGAAAATCACTGCTCTGTTCGCTTATAAATAAAAGTAACCCAAACAATCTCCGTTAGGCGTTTGTATGCAGTGTGAAAAAGGAAAGTCTGGAGTACCTAATCTAGAAAGTGAGTCAGTTGTTTAAAAATACCAGTATTTTTCCCGTAATTGTCAATTTCAGACTTACTATTTCTAATGGCACAGAAAACATGTTTCTGTATAAACGTAAATGTATTGTTGTTAACGGTTTTCAGTTATGGTTTTGTGAAAAAAATGGTTTATGAACTTGTGCAGGGTTGTATATTCTCCTCAATTAGGTCATATCCTTCCTTACATAGGCCACGCCCCTTTTGAGCCCCTCCACCTTTTCCATCCCACTTAAAACACTGGTGTAGTGGGTTTTCTGGATTTGATTTTTTAGGTTGAAATAAAAAACTCAGTATTTTGAGCTACAACACTCTTAAACTAGGGCCTGCTACTACCCCTTCAGGTATTTCCCCAGCTTTATCTGGCCCATTCCTTTAGGGTGTTGGGCAGTAGGCGTCAGAACCAGTCTTCCATTACCCATGCTTTTAGTTGTGAAATCAAAGAATATTCTGCATAACACGTTTGTGCGGAGGAAACTGAACCTAGATGTAATTTACAATAGATAGAAAGTATCAGGCAGGTTGGCATTTGTAGGCCTTTTGTTTTTGCCACTCTGTTGTTTTTCTCTTGCTAATCTGTCTTTTATATTGATCGTTGAAGCCTGCAGTGCTATAAATCTTACTGCCAATAATCATCTGTCTACTGTAACCAAATTAAATCTCTATATTTACCCCATATGCTAACATAGAAACTTGGGTCTATAATACCTCAGGGATAATATATCGAGCTAAAATTATCCCTGTAAATTATAGATGACCTCCAGTCACCCTTTCGTTTAATGGTATTCTGCACCAAGCCCCCATCGTTTAAGAATTAGAATTGCTCCGTGGGCTGCCTGTTCTAGCCCTGAGACGACAGGCGAGAAACAAGTTTCGCTGCCCTACTTCTACTGGGGGCAGGCGGATGGGGAATTGGTGGAAGGGAGGGTTGGCCTGTAGAAATGGGCATGTCCACCAGCACTCATTTCAGCACAAGAGGCATGTTGCTTCTAGGTGCTAGAAGAGAATGAATGAACTGGGCTGCATGCCTGATCTGGTCAGTTACTGTAATCTCTATATCCAAGCACTAAATTGAGGCCCGATGGAAAACATATAGGGAGAGAACAGCTGAGAAATTTAGGACCATGATGAGGAAGACTAGGTTTTGGATAAATTAGGATTGTGCCAAAGTAACCAGGCCATTTCCTCTTCGTCTGTCTTCTTCGTCCCAGTCCCTACCGATTGAGACAATACACAAGCTTAAATTATTATCACAGAGCCTGAAGGATACCATAAACAGCACTAGGCATCCAATTAGACTGCTCAGTGAATATTTTAATGGAAACATTTTAATGCAAACAACAAACAAAATAATGAGTGAACCGCGCATGCGACGTGAAGCAAAGTCTGTTGAATATTACTTGTCTACCTGCAAATGAGAATGAATCAGGTTTTTGGGAAAAGGTCACATAGCAGTACTATGTTTACAGCAACTAATAGTACAGGAACCTAACCTTTGAAAAGGGTCTCAAACTATGTGGCATGACGTGGCACTTTTGTAGTAACTCTTGATCCGTTTGAGCTAGAATTTTTTTGTTGAAATCTGCAAGTTATGCAGCAGAAGGTGGATTATGTGGCAAATGTGGCCAACCTGGAATTATGAAGAAAACGGCATTGCTGCAGGATCTCATAATTCCACTGGCACGGTGATCGTGCTTTTGCGTATGGCTAACAAAGTCTCAGAAGCTTCTACATCTGTCCTATTAATGCCTATGGTGTTTTCAGGCCGGAATGATTCTTTGCATGAACAAAAGCTCTTATCCAGTTGACGCCTCTTGGGTTTGGCTAAAGTCTTTGTTGTCTTCAGAGGGAACACTGACTGTCCCATTGTGGTGGGGTCTGTAGTGTTAACAAGTCTGCATACGTTTTTGTTCGCTTCAGAGGTAACAGAAGTTTCATGTGGGATTTGTAGTGTTTTCGAGTCCTTCATGTCTAGCGTCTAGCCGAGTCTAGAGCAAGCACAAATATAATTTTTTGGGTCTGGCTTCAACAGAATTTGGCCCTTCTGATGACACTTGTTACGATTTTCTTGATACTCTACATTTGAATTTCATTGATTCTTAACAGCAGACCAGAGTAGACTTGCTGGAATCAATACCATAAGTCATCTTGTAGCAGTTATTGATAGGTAAGTTGTTCAACCCCAGGAACTCAACACACGAATCATAGAGCGTGTTGACTTATGGATGTAGGAGATGCTATAAAGGGACTCTTTGTTCCTAAGGAGGTGAAAGTAGAAACGCGATCATATTTGGAGGGTCTTTACGGAATTTCATGCAAATGATGTAAGCTGCTATGGCAGCCATGTTTATGTGCAATTCTGAGACTGTTGGCTATTTGCGCTGCAAATTCATTATTTTACATTGTGTACATATTTCTTTTTATGGCTTATTCTGTGCGGATATCTGCCTCCTCTTGAAATTCAATACAATTTGTGTTTACAAAAGCAAATTGTTGAGTTGCACAGACTTCCGATCTCAATTGAGGCAAGTCAATTTTTCTGCTCTTAAAATAACTCATTGTTTTGATCCAATTTTCAGTTTTCTAAAAGGAAAAACGCAGCGACATTTTCATGCAACCCCAGTGTAATCAAATCCAGATTGCTGCTAACGGGAGGAACACACACAGGGTGGGGAGTCGATGAGGGGAGGCTGGAGGGGGGGACCATGGAATGGCAGTATATGTGCTGCTCTAATCTGGAGTCAGTGTCCCCGCCCCCTCCCCCACATCCTTCCTCCTTTTGTGTCCCTTGTCGAGATTTGTTTAAAAAAAGATTCCGCAAAACTCCCTGCTCAGTGATGAAGACCTCAGAAGTTTGAGTTCTGTTAAGTCTGGCCAAGTCCCTTAAAAGTAAGAACATTGCTGTGTATTTAGTTCAGAGGCTACGCGTTAACAGGGCTGCGGAGTTGCTATTAATACTTTTGCTTTCCGGTTCAGCAAAATTTCATTTACTAATTTCAGTATTTTAGATTTTTTAATTGTCATTCCATTTATTTAGTTTTCGCAGCCACTGACGTAGCTGTGAAGCGCTCTCAGCTGGCCTTCAGAGAGCATGCAGGTGCTAGTGTGTGTGGATGAGAGGGTTTTCACGGGTGAGGTTTATCTGTGGGAAGGGCTCTGATTTTTAGGTCTCGCCTGAGCCAGCGCATGCGCTGGTCTGGCGAGACGTTTTGTAGTGTGCGCTTGCAGAAATGCGACCACAGCTTTTTGGCTGGCATCGAGTGTGCGGTTAAGCGCACAATGACGAGCAGAGGCGCCATATGGCTTTCCTCTCTCGTCATGGTGAGCGCACACCACTCGCCAGACTGCTTTTGCCGTTGCGCGCATTCCTCGCGGCACCCTTTCCTTTCCTTGCTCTCCCAAGCGCCTCGCTCCGCCCCTCCCTCACCACAGAGCGCGTCCCCGCGATCGTGATCACTTTCGCTTGATCGCGATCACTTTCGCTTTTACGGCCGCGTTACTTTAACGGCCGCGCGGCCAATGCTTGTTACAAATACCATTCAATGTATATTACTGCGCTACAGTGCATCCAATTTGATCAAACCGTACTTCATCTGAGTTACTTGGGTTAGCTCACAGATGTTAATGTGTTGTTTTCCAAAGCATAGCACCCATCTCATTATGCGCATTCTTCAAGTGAGCGAGCGGTGCCATACAAGTACAGTGTGTGACTAAAATGTTGGCGAGACTACTCTAAGGAGGGCCTAGATGTCGGCTGCTGATACTCATTGCAATGACTGATAGTAGAATGGGAACCTACATCTGACTGGCATGCAAGTCAGTCATGTTTTCACTCGTGACTAGGCATGACTAAGGAACACTCTCCATTCCGTGGGATACAAGGGGCAACTTTGTGCCGATAGTATCTGTTTTACGTAACATCTTTTTCTCACTTGATTGCGTGTCGGTGGTTAAATGGCTGCTGTCTGTCCATCGCTTCAGAAATGTACGCAAGGCGCAAGGAAATGGAGAGTCTGGAGGGATGGTTCGGGAAACGAAGAAATATGTAATTCGGTGCGTAGGTTAAAGGCTTCCTGGGGAAAGTCGAAAGCGACCCAAAGCTGGGAGCCTAGTATAATAATAATAATATGGAAATAAAAAACCAAGGCCAAAGCATGCAGAAGGAAACGTTACTTTCGGCAAGAATCTGTGAATAATTGTGCAGGAAATAGCAATTTACGGATCTAGGAAGCCACATCTATTTGAAACTTCACAAGCAGTTACTAAATGGAAGCCTTTACAGACATCGCTTAACATTAATACTAATACAAAATGGATTAGTGTGAACCAAACACCAATCTGAACTTGTAAAAATATAGACAGTCAGATTAAGATGTAGTTAATCCATTAATCTTTAGTACGACGAATACACAACAAACCTACAATTTAATTTCCAAAGCAAAAACAAAGGGATCTAGAAAGTGGCTAGTAGTTTCTTCACATCATTCTACCTAATGGATACGTCACATCATCCTGGCCACTTGTCTAGGGCAGGCACGACCATCCTATCCATAATTTAGGAGTGATTTTCGCTGGTGATAGTCCATTTATTCCCAAAATAAATGCTGCTTCCTGAACTGAATTCCATCACCTTTGTCTGCTAGAGGGGGTTCTCCCCTGTTGCACAGCTTTGAGAAAATTGCCATTATCCGTGCCATGGTCATATCATTGTTTGATTATTTTAACAGCCTGATGTCCGCACTTCATCACCCTCAGAACTCCAGAGTCCAAAATCCTGCAGCGTACCTGACATTTAGTCTGAAACAACGCTACCTTATCACCTCTCCCATGAGATCCCTTCATTGGCTGGTAGTAAATGAAAGAGGGCCCTTCAAGGCACTTTGCCTCGTTCAAAAGGCGTTCCTTGGCTGTGTGTCCAATGACCTCACAAAACTTCATCAACTATAAATTTAAAATCCTTCCTCTCACTCTCCCCTGGGGTACCCTTCTGCCCAAACATAAGATGATACCAGCACGAAGCAAGCAGACTGGTTCCGAGAGCGCACAGCACCTTCTTTGTGTGTGCTCACTTTGATCCAACAACCAGATGAGTGAGATAGGGGAGAGAGGAAAGAAAAGTAACAAGCATTGGCATAGCCAATAGATCTCGCTTTTGGGACCTTATAAGTATTTAGTTATGCAGCACAATATCCTTGGTGCAACAACATCAACTGTTGCATGGCTAAACACTTATAAGGTCCCAAAGGCGAGACCTATTGGCTATGCCAATGCTTGTTTAGAGTGGGTTCCAGTTGTATTTCTTGAGAGATGGAGATGTACCTGGTGAAAATTGCACGGGTACGGCGTTCATTAGTCATGGTAATTGCTGGTTGCGATAAACTGCATTACTTATAAGCTGGGACTCTGGAATTATGTGATTTTGCGGCTGCAGCGTTTTCTGCATATTTATTTATTTGCCGCATTTGCCACATAATCAATCAATTACTGCATAATCTGCAGATTTTAACAAAAAATTTGTTTCAAGCGCAAACAGATCAAAAGTTACTCAAAACGATGTAAATCCTGTTGCCGCACAGTGCAAAGGTTGACTGCTATCTATTCTGTTGCTTATTACTGTGTTTGTGTGTTAAAGTGGTACTAATAAGATGAAACCTTAGGCCAGACAGTGCTAATGTGTACAAATGAAAAAAGAATAAAGTAATACTATCACAAAATATGCCGCATAACACCGCATAATTTGCCTTTTCTTGACATAAATTTAGTGAACCCTGCTGTATTATTTGGTCCCCCTCAGCTGCATAATTCCAATGGCCCTGCTTATAGCTGCCATCCCTGCATAAACAGGTTTGAACAGGGCACGCCGTAACTAGTATAGACTGACCAAAGATCAAGAAAACCTGTGTGCAGCTCTGCAGGAAAGGATCGGTTCCATTGGCACCCGGCAGGTGTAAAATATAAACAATTGCAAGACTCTCACCTCAGATCAGGTGCCATTTTAAAATATTGTCTGAAGACTATTAAAAATAAAAATAGGTCGACAGACCTTTTTCCTGCCTGGCTAGGACAGAGGGGAGGTGGAAGAAAATGAGTTGAAAGTGGAGTGAATGATAACAAAAGTGCAGTAATAAAGAAACAAGCATTTGCAATGCAATAGGTCTCGCATTTACGCGAGTTTGAGCGATTGACATTGCAAATGATAATGCCTTTTATTTTTGTTTTTAAAACATAAATAAAAGGCATTGTCATTTACAATGCCAATAGCTTAAACTCGCGTAAATGCGAGACCTATTGCATTGCAAATGCTTCTTTCCCTTGTTTCTTTCTCCTTGTTTCTTCCCCTCCCCACCCCTAATCCCTCTGAAATGTTGTTCCCTCCCTCCCTCCCTGTGTGAGCCTCTGCATGAGGCCCAGCTGACTGTGACTTATTTCTCTCTTTTCCAAGTATACCCCCCCTTCTCTCTCACCCCTCTATAAGGTCGCTCTCTCCTGCCCCCTCACCCCCGCCCTCCTGCCCCCGTAGGCCGAGGGCCCAGCTGCCTGAGCCTTAATTCCTCTCCTCTGCCAGTATATTCCTTCCCTCCTCTTTTGCTCCGTCTCCCCATCTGGAAGGTTGTTCCCTCCATCTCTGGGTTTCTGTGCGTGCGTGCGTGGAGGGGGAGGGAGGGAATGATGGGGCCTTGAGGGAGAGAGGAGCGGGAGGCGGCTCAGGGGGAGATGTGTCACACGTGATGTGAAGGGTGTGTGGAGAGGGCACGGCGGTGAAGGGATCATAAACAAGGGCGAGATGAGGGGAGATGTGAGGGGGCAGGGTGTGTGAGGGAGCTAGTGTGAGATATGTGACATGTGAGGGGGCAGGAGTGTGTGAGGGAGCTAGTGGGAGATGTGACATGTGAGGGGGCAGGGGTGTGTGAGGGAGCTGGTCTGAGATATGTGACGTGTGAGGGGGTCAGGGGTGTGTGAGGGAGCTAGTGTGAGATGTGACATGTGAGGGGCAGGGGTGTGTGAGGGTGCTAGTGTGAGATGTCATGTGAAGGTGGGGGCAGGGGGGAGAGTCTGAGGGAGGTAGGATGAGATATGTGAGAGGCTAGAGTGAGATGTGACGTATGAATTACATGTTCGAGAGCACGAGGGAGGTAGGGAGCTAAAGTGAGATGTGACGTGTGCGACAGCGTGAGCTTTGCGAGGTGATGGGGTTCAGGGCGCAGATGCTTGAAGGAGGGAGTAGGGTGCGGTGTGTGACATGAGGCGACGGGTTTGGGGAGAGGGGCCTGGGGCGAGCGAGGTGAGGAACTAAGGTGAGATATGACTAGCGTGGGGGGCGTGTAGGGGAAATGTGTGCGAGCACGAGGCACGTAACTCGGGGAGTCGGCCATCAAGGTTGTGGGGTTAGTTAGAAAGGCGCTAGGATGGAGGCAAGGTGAGTGAGAGGGAAAGACGCACATGTGGTGTGAGAGTGGGATGTGTGAAGGAGAGGCGCGTAGTGTAAAGGGGAGATGTGCCGTGCATATAGTGTGAGGAAGGGACGCCGTTCTGTGAAAAGCTCCGCGACTCAACTCCTGTAAAAAGGGCATGACGCCATTCCATTTTGAAATGGTGCTGGATCTAACGAGGTGGCGAGTCCAAAACCAAAAACACACGTTAATACAACCGGTATAACATGCAAACACCCATCGAGCTGATTTAATCATGTCTGCTATAATACTTTGAAACAACACTACAATGTACAACATGTTGATGTTAGTTTATTGTTTCGGATGCTTGCGATATAATACTAACTACATGTGTGTTTTCAATTTATTAAATGTAATTCTGTGAATATCTGCGGAATACTTGTGGCGATAACACGCCGCCGTAAAATAAATAAATAAGCGCGGTTGCTATCGTTGAAGCGGACCGCGCTCTAAAGTAAATAAATACAGGAGGGCGCGCTTACCCGGGGGCTGTGTGCAAACAGGAGGCTGCGGGCTGCTGCCGGGGCTGGCAGGGAAAGCTAAAAACACTCGCTCCAATGAGCACAATCAAAGCAAACACTCGCTCCAATGAGCACAATCAAAGATTGCCGACTCTTGATGTGCACGCGGGGACTGGATGCTTTACTGGCGGCGAGAAAAAAAAGTCCCCAGAGTGTCACGCCGCCAGTAAAGCATCCAGTCCCCGCGTGCACATCTTCTGTCTCTTCTGTCTCTCCGCGTGCACATCTGGAATCCGTATTGATTCCAAAAGGCCTCGCATGGCGAGAGCAGCGCATGCGCGCTGCTAAAGCCTGGCGAGACCTAAAAAGAGAGTGGAGAGATCATAAATGGAAAATGTAACTCACAGCAAGAAGCCTGCAAACTCGCAAGTTTGCCTGCGCCATGCACGTGCAGCTTTTCCAGGGCAGGGTAGTGCTTTGCATTCTGAGGCTTGTACTCCTGTCTTTATAATGGGAATGGGGTAAATTGGATTACGTCTGAGAGGTCCCAAAATGAAAAGGAAACACCTGAACTGGATGCGATACGTGGACCTGGAAATTAGGGAGCTGTGCAGACAAACAACAGAGCCTAGGAGATGTAAAGCAGAAAACGCACATTTTGCATACTATTGTTTGTATTTTTGTTATCATTGCCTGGATATTTTAACATATAAACGCCACTCATATGTCGTCCTTCTGAGCGCCCTGGGACGCGTGGTACCCACTGCGTCGCGTTGGCAAGGCTCATAGTGTGCACGCGTGCACCTCTCCCAGCTCTCGAGCCGAGTGCGGGGCTCTGAGGAGACACCACTGTGCTGATGGTGTCTCTTCAGACCCCCGCATGCAGGCCAGTAGAAAGGGAAGTCTGCCCGGATGGCCTGCTCTGCTGTTCTGACCTCCACGTTGTAATGGTGTGTAGAGTTTCCATTTCCTCTTCTACCATTACAAAGTTGGAGAGATCTCTGTCTGCCTTTCTCCTCCACCCCGCTCTTGCAAGAAACTTTATGCAGGTACATCTGCAGAGCAGGAGAAGAAACAGTTGGACGTTGAACTGCATTCTCTGCCTCAAGCTAAGTTTTTGTTTACTCATACCCTCTTACCCACTCTTGTGTGTTCCACACCATAAACCCTTCAACAATGTGGGATACCCCCGCCTCTATTTCAGTTTTCGTATACTACTGTCCTCTTCCTCACTCTTCTTTGTTCTCCACCGTTCTACCTCTCCGCGTGGGATCCATTGTTAGATCTCTCTTGAGATAACTTGTGTGGTGTCGCTTGCAAGACATTGTGTTTACTTACATTTGCCTGCCCGTTGCTTATCATTAGCTTCATCTTCACTGTAATTTCCTTGCATCTCCTTAATCAGCGCCTGCCTGCTTCACTTCCTCTCCATGAGTTCTTTCCTTCACTGGAACATGGTCGAAGTACTACTTACTTGCCCCGTTTCTTTCCAATGCTCACCACTTTTGGGGCTACTTTTGTTTAGTTGCAGCACTCCAAAACAGTGCATGTGTTTGCAGGCAATTCCCCCTCTTCCCCCATCATATTGTTGCTTGTCCACTCCTGCGTTGTTCTTGCCTCCTCTTGTCCATTTGTTTGCCCCATCCTCCTGCCTTGTTGTTCCCACATCCCACCCGCCCCTCCTGTCTTGTTGTTTCTTGTCCTGTGCCTCCATTGTTGCTTACCCCTTCCCTCCTGGCCACCTCCCACATAGTTTTAGCTTGCCCTGTCCTTCACCCCTGCATTTTTATTTCTTGCCCTGTCTCTCCTGCCCCCTCTGGTATTATTGTGGCTTGATACATCTTTCCTGCATTGTTTTTGCTTGCCCCGTCGCTCCCACCTCTCCTTCCACATTGTTGTTTCTTGCCGTGTCCTTCCTGCATTGTTGTTGCATGCTCTGTTCCTTCCGCCATCCTCTCAAGTTGTTGTTGCTGGCCCAGTCCCTCCTGAACTCCTCCTATGTTGTTGTTGATTGCCCTATCCATCCCACCCCCTCCCACTTTGCTGTTGCTTGACCCATCTCTCCTGCGTTGTTGTTGCTTACCTCGTCCCTCCAATGTTGTTGCTTGCCCCGTCCCTTCTGCATTTTTGTTGCTTGCTCTGTCCTCCCAACCTGCGTTTTTGTTGCCTGCCCTGTCTCTCCCGCCCTATTGGAGATAATGATAGAAAATTTACAGCTAATGGGGCAATATTTTTGTAAATGATATTTAGGACACAATATTTAGGTGAGACAATTTTTTTGTCAAGGATATTCTGGCAGAGGACTACTCTCGCCACCTTTCATACATCTTGCTGCTGTACAGTCATACACACTGTACAGAGATCTTCATGAGCTCAAATGCAGCTGCTCCATGACGGTAATTCTGCAGCACTTATTAGTTTACCATCTCTAATGTACACGAAGAAAGAAAAGAAAGGAAAAGAGGACAGTGGGATAAAGATGTTGGTACAGAGCAAGAAAGGGACTGAGAAAGAGAGAGGTCAAAGAATGACAGGCTCAAGCAATGGAAAGAGATTAAAAGTAATGGCAGAAAATAAATGAGTTAAGTAACTGAGTCCGAAAAAGAGAAACTGTCAGATAAACAGAGGCAGCTGACAAGTTTATGCATCGGTGGGGCGGGCAACTAAGTGATAGGTGGGCGCGTGCATGCAAAAATAATTTCACTTACCATGCCTGCTGCACGTCCGACGTCCTCCTTGGTCCCTCTTCTGTCGGCTCCACAGGCTCCAGCCTCTAGGAAGTTCCATTAACCAATGCTGGTGCTACTCTCACCAACACGAACCGTTAGGCCTGTGCTTGGTCTCCACCCAACTGTCTAAGACAGCTTGGTGGAGAGCTTCAAAGTGTACATGTCACTTTGGCTGGCGCAAGACAGTCAGCCAAAGTGACATGCACACTTTGGAACATCCAGCCAGCCACTGCTTCAGTCCTCTACTGCAAATTGGCAGCAGAGGAGGACACGCCCCCATTTCTCCCGGCTGGAGGCAGGCTGGCTGCTGCTGAGCGCTAAACTTGAAAAATAAAATGGCAATGAAATAATTTAATTGCCATTTTATTTTTCACATTTAGCGCCGCTGCAGTTGGCGGGGGTGGGGGAAGCTCCCCATCCCTCACGAAGAAACTGCGGTGGCTAACATTTTTTTTTTTTAACACAATTTTATTAGGGTTTCGAGATACACATCGTCTTACATTATACATTTCCGTTTTTGGATTACATTTATACATGTAGAGCAACAGTAGGTTCTGTCACTTTTCTTCGTGACAGTGCAGTGTGGAGAACAGCCATATGATACATGAACCTGTGGGCGAAGGCACTATTATGAGTTCACAATAACCTGGCTTACACAATCTTTCTCAGTACTCCATATACCATCAATTTCGACCCCAACCACCCACCCTCAGCACCCCACCCGCAACTCCACCCTCCCTACAAACCCATAACCATAAACATAAACTTAGCCGCTGTACTCCAATCAGTCCCATCGGGACAGGTGCCTGAGGGTCAATCCAGATAATGCTCTGCTAGTGTGACCCAGGGTGGGGGGGGGGTGCCCTCCTGGATCCTCCCTGTCCCGCCCGTCCACCAAGCAGGGATCCGGTAGTTTTATCTAGGTTAACAGTGGGTCCGAGGGGTCTGTGGCATCTTCGTCTGTTTCCGCTTTAAACTGCTCTAGTATTTGGGCCGATTCTTGGGAAATCGGTCTTTTCCTTAATCCCCTATATTCCTCCCGACTGAGCGCCTCCCCCTCTGCCACCGCCCATCGAATGACCTCCTCCCTCCATTTGCCTTCACGTGGTGCCGTGCGAGACTTCCAACGCTGTGTTATTAATCGTTTTGCAAGCATCAAAGCTAACCCTGTGAAGCGACGTAGGAGTTTCGCCTTCTTCGGGAGTGGAAAGAGACCCAACAGGCACACCTCCATGGTATCCCAACGGGTGTGTCCCGCAAGTCAAGAGAGCCCTTGGGTAACCTCCAACCAGAACCTCCCTAGGGTAGGGCATGTCCATAGCATATGAGTGAAGTCGGCAGGGTGATGGACACATCTGGGACATTGTGCAGAGGACAATGGATACATTTCATGAATAGCCTGCGGTGTAAGATAAGCCCTGTGTAATATTAGTAACTGTATAGTCTTCAGCCTAAAATTATGAGACACTCGTCGGGGATGTTCCAGGGCTGCGTCCCATTCCCTATCATCTAACTCCCTTGCCAGTGCTAGTTCCCACTTCTGACGGAGAGGCAATAGCGATACTTGTAGATGTTCCCGCAGTCCGCGGTACAACCAGCGTACAAAGTGGCGCCCATGGCCCATAATGTGGAGCGAACGCAGTAATTGAAATGTAGGGGGTTCGTTCTGTGCTACTAACCAGTACTTCCGAACATAATGCACAACCGCTGCATGCGTGAGGAACAGAGTCTCCGGCGCCGCGTTAGTGCGGACAAATTCATCGTGCGGCACTAACGTACCATCAAGGAAGAAATCCCCAATTGTGGACGTGCCCCCCTGTATCCAGTCTCGTACCCTAGCAGTAGACAAAACACCACGGCGGGTAGGCAGACCTCAGAGGGGGATATTGGGAGCGTACGGATTCAAGACCTTTGCGGATTTCTGGGCTTGCTTCCAGTAGTGTAAGGCAATGGACAATAGAAAAGGCGAAAACAACCTTTACTACGCATGCATTACATCGCATGCCATTAGATAGCGGTCTTTACAACGCAAGTCGTTACAACGACTTGCGCTGGAGGGCGCTATAGGACAAGGAATAGTTTAATTTACTATCCAACACCTTCCCTACTATATGTAGGCTGGAGTTGGAATAGTAAATTTAACTACTCCTAAGTCCAGCGCCCTCCAACGAAAGTCGTTGTAACGACTTGCGTGGTAAAAACCGCGATCTAATAGCATGCAATGTGAATGCATGCGTTGTATAATCATACAACCTAGAAAAGGAGGGTCTTGTATCCTGTCAGCCCCGGGATACAGCAGTGCCTGCAACCTCCCCCGCTGCAAGTGTGCCGGGGTATATCCTATTTCGAACAAGTTATGTCCTGCCAACCAATATGCCAGCCATTGCAGCTGCCCAACAATACAGTACGTTTTAAAATCAGGTGCTCCCATACTGCCTGCAGTGCTCGGCAGCTGCATCTTGGATAGTGCTAGTCTATGTCTCCCCTTTCCCCACAACAATGACGTTAGCAGAGTATTTAGTGTCCGAAAGATCCAGGCCGGCAGGGCCACAGGGATATTCACAAAATGGTATAAGAGTCTAGGTAACATAACCATTTTGGATACTGCTAGACGGCCCGCCAATGGCAACGGGAGGGTGTTCCAAAAAGACACTTGTGAACGAAGCGAGTTTATAGTTCGCACCACATTCCCGTCAATAGTGTCAACGGGGGACCTATAAATTCGTATCCCGAGATATTTGAATGTTGTAGGTTCTAGTCTGAACTGCGCTGGACCAAACTGCAGGTGGGTACTCTCGTATGTGTCGGAGAAGGAGTACGCTACTGACTTTGTGGCATTCAGACGCAAACCAGAGACATCCCCAAACTGCGAGAACACTGCGGCAAGGGGCTGCATGTTCATGCCAAAATCTTTAAAAAATAACAGCATATCGTCTGCGTAAAGCGAAACTGAGTTTATCACTGGTGGCAACGGTATGCCAAATGGGGCCATCTCGCATCGCAATCGCTGGGCCATGGGTTCTAACGCCAACACAAATAAAAGGGGGGACAGGGGGCAACCCTGACGTGTCCCCCTATAAATACGATATGCAGGCGATATAACCGTTCCCGACTTGGCGCGGGCTGTGGGATCCGTATAAAGTAATTGAATCCATTTGCAATATTCGGGGGGTACACCAAACTTTACCAACACTGCAAGCATGTATGACCAGCTTAATGTATCAAACGCTTGCCTAATATTTAGGGATATGCATCCGGCCAACGGTAATGAGCCCTTCACTGCATGCATCAGGGCGTGTAACTGACGAATATTAAGAGAAGTACTACGCTTGGGGATAAAACCGCACTGGTCTGTGTGTATTAATTTAGGCAACAGAGGAAGTAATCTGGACGCCAAAAGTTTACTTAGGATTTTATATTCCGTATTAAGGATCGATAACGGACGGTACGACGCCGAGTCAGTGGGGATCTTATCTGGTTTCAGCAGGGGCGTAACTATTGCCTCCTTAGTAGTGGGGGCCAGCGTACCTTCCTCTAGGGAGGTGACATATAATTGTAGCAGCTGCGGGGCCAATGCGTCCACATAGGTGGAGTAGAATTCCACAGGCAGGCCGTCGGACCCTGGGGTCTTATTACGTGCCAGTGCTTTTATTGCAGCTCTGATTTCCGCTATGGTGATCGGCGCCGCGACCAGTTCAGCCGCTGCGTCCGTTACCCTGGGAAGGTCTATACCCGCTAGGAATTGAATCGTCTCTTCCGACCTCTCTAAAGGTTGTGCACCATACAGAGTAGCATAATGTTCTTGAAACGTTTTATTAATGTCACTCTGGGAAGTCAACAACGAGTGGTGGGCGTCATAGAGCGCCAAAATAGGAGTGGGACTTAACGGGGGAGCAATCAGTCGCGCCAGTAACGTGCCCGCCCTATCCGCTTCGGCGTGAGTACGCAATGTGTACGCATGTAAGTCTACTGTCCGGAGCCGCTCTAATAGCTCAGCGTGCCGAATCCTAGCCTCCTGTAATTGCTCCGCTCCCACTACATGTCCCTGAGCTGCCACCTCCAGCGCCTGTAGTTTGTCCTCCAAGTCCACCAAGTCCCTGGTCACCTCTCTTCTGACCCCAACCAAGCTTCCCATAGCAACCCCCCTTACTGTGACCTTAAAAGCCTCCCACTCAACCGATCTAGTCGAAGCAGTGCCTTCGTTTTCAGTAAAATATGTAGTAATGGTGTCAGCTAGTTTAGCACGAAATACTTGATCTTCCAAGGTCACAAGTTGCAGCCGCCATGTTGGTAAAGGATAGATCTACGGTGCAAAGAAAATGATCCAATCGGGTATGTAGGTTATGTGGGTGGGAGTAAAAGGAATATTCCCGCATATTCATGTGTTGGGACCTCCAGACGTCCAAAAGGTTCCACCCCCGTGCCCACCTAGTCAAGGCAGCAGCTTGAGTCACAGTGCTGGTGTGCGGTAAGGGGGCGTGAGAGCGGTCCCAGTGTGTATCGAACACAGCATTGAAGTCCCCACCCAACAACCATGGGTATTGTACCCAATCCGAGAGTGCCTGTGTTAACCTGGAGAGAAAGGCATCCTGATCCACATTCGGAGCATAGATGGAGCCCAACACTACCTGCCTACCATCCAGGGTCCCGCGAATCAGGACATACCTGCCTTGGTTGTCTATTCGAGACTCAGAATGAGCAAATGGGATTCCCGCCCGCAACCATATTGCAGCCCCTCTAGACAAGGCGGAGTACGCTGTAGCATAAAATTGGCCCCGCCACCTCCTCTGCAGTTTACTGGATTCTGTTTGCACAAGGTGCGTCTCTTGGAGGTATACTATTTGAGCCTTGCGACGATGTAGTTGAGCTACGATTCTATGTCGTTTCATGGCCGACCCCATCCCCCTAACGTTCCAGGATATGATTGTATACGGTTTCTCAACCGACATTATTAGGTGTAAAAAAATCCCAAAGCCCGCCCCAACCCACCACCACCCCACCACCCCAGTCCCCGGAAGCCCGGATCAGAATATGCGGCAACCATTAAATTAACATTAACAATCCCCAATACTGGGTCCAACGACAGAACCTCGTCCGACCAAACTGTTCAAAAAAGTGTTAACATCCTACACTTAGAACTCTTGCTTTCGCTTGTGGGGGTAGGCTACGTGTGTAACACTCAAGGTACCCAGACAACAATAGAAATACATGCCCAAGTCGGGCCGGGGCAACATGCTAGTATACGATCCCCCTTTAACTCCCCATATGTATGCAGGGGCACCACTTATACATTGTACAAGAAAGATCAGTGAGAAACGGAGTGAAGCAAAACAAGTAGTAATTTGCTGAAGTGGGTGGGCATGGTTCCAGCAGGTCAGCATCAGTTCTCATTCAAAAGACCCTCCAAGCTCAGCCCAATGGGTCCCGACTGAGCTGAGTAGATGCGGACGGGAACAAGGCCATGCTACCCCCGGAGTCGGAGTCTGAGTTGGCCGCCTCAGAAGGGCTAGTGCTGATCGCCGGTCTTGGGAGTCTGAGGTGTCTCGGCCGTCCGGAGGGCCTCTCGCCTCCCCTCCATCACCTGCTGGTGGGGCGGGGAGGAAGTCCCCACGCTCTGTGTGACCATGCCCTTCCTACGCCGACGGGGGGCTCGTTGAGATTTCGGCTGCGTAGAATCCATTCTCCGCTCTGGCAGTACGTCAGGGAAATTCCTGTCCAGCCATTCCCACGCACTCTTGGGGTTATCGAAGAACAAAGACCGTTGGTTATGGTTGATCTTGAGTTTGGCTGGGAAAAGCAATGCAAATGTCAAGCCCGCCGCACGGACTCTCGCTTTAACTTCCAGAAACGAGAAGCGCTTTCGTTGAACAGCCAAAGTATAGTCCGGGAATATGGACACCCTCACATTCTCCACCAGTAGCGGGGCTTGCTCCCTCGCCGCCTGCAGCACCCGGTCTCGGTCCCTATAGTTCAATATTCTCGCCAACATTGGACGTGGGTTCGAGCCGGGTGTGGGGCGTCTCGTAGGCACTCGGTGAGCTCGCTCCACAGTAAAATGCGGAGATAGGCCCGTGGGTGCTACCACTGTTTTCAACCATTCCTCGATGTAGTCTGTCGGATTGGGCCCCTCCGTACCTTCAGGCAGACCCACTATTCTGAGATTATTTCGCCTCGCCTGCCCTTCCGCATCATCAGCACGGGCGTGCAAGGCCTCTATCTGCTGTCGCATCTCCTTTAATTGGCCATTGTGATCAATAATTTGAGGCCCCATTGTGTCCAGCAGGTGTTCAGTATTCTTAACTTTATCGGATAACTTTCGGTGGTCATCTTTGAGTAGGTTCAAGTCCACCGAGAGTGTGCCCAGCTGACTCTCAAGTGCAGAGCGTGATTCACGAATTTCTTTCAAGATCATGTCAAGTTTATCCCCCACTGGGGTGGGTGCTTGCTCCGCCTCCATCCGCGGAGATCTGCCGGATGAGGACTCCGAGGGCGGCGAGCGAGAACCCCTTCTGCTCGACTTCGAGGCAGTCCGAGTCTTCCCCCTGCCCATGGTCCTCTGCAGCCCAGGCAGATGCGGTACCCAACAGGAAGGTGTTCCTTGCGCTCGGTGTTCCAGAGCCAGCAGGCAGTTATGGGGGGGGGGAGGGTAAAACTCCTCCTGGAGCGACCTTACTATGCGAGTAGCTCACCCCTCGCAGGACCAGGTTAAGTCCCAGGCCCCTGTCAGCCACAACCCCCATGCAACCAGGCAAGTCAGGCAGAGGGAGCCGTGCTGTCCCAGGCACACTCCCAGCTCATCAATTAACAGCAGCAACAGCCTGTGCCCACCGCGCAAATTCTCACCCTGTGTGCTGGATATCGGGCGCATTACCTCTAGTGCCTCTCGGGGGGAAAAAGCTCTCGCGGCAGCCCCCAGGGAACACTCGCCGGCATGTGGGAGGAAGGGACCGAAAGGAGGGCACCAGAGCAACCTCCACTCCAGCCCAGCACGCCAGACCAACATGGCCGTGCCGGCGGCAGAGGCACCACTCACGCAAGCCAGCCCAGGAGAAAGAGACGCAGCCACTGCCACTCCGCACCGGTCCGCAGCCGAAGGTCAGCTCACTAGTCTCCGGCGGCACAGCAGGGGCGCCCGATGCACCTCAGACCTCACACCGTGCAGGCTATAATGAACCAACAATGCGGGCAGCGGGTGGAGGGTTGAGTGCCCGGTTCCGGTCCGGGAGGCCAAGCGGCAGCGGCGCGTGGCCACTGCGCGCGGCGAACAGCTCAGGAGAAGGAGACACAGTTCCGTTGACGCCGTGCCGGTCCACAGTTCAGAAACGGCTCAACAGCTGCCGACGTCGCTGCCGGGGCGCCCGCCACATTCCAAGCCTCACGCTGTGCAGGTGCTGGCCAAGAGAGAGCGCGGGCGGTGAGCGGAACCACCGGGCACTAGGCCTCAGTCCGGGGGCTCGAGCTGTAGCGGCAGCCGCTCTACAGGCAGCAGAGTACGACGCGGCTGCACGCAAGAGCAGTGCGTCGCAGGCCCCTCCTCCAGACCCAGAGAGGCGCCACACCAGAGATCCCCACGCTCCCAAGCGCGGGTCAGAAGGCTCCACCGCAGCCCGGAGACATGAGCATCGGGAGCGCACTACAGGCAGGTAGCGCCCCCGCGTAATCGTAGCTCTGTAAGTTGACAGGGAATGCCGGATAATGCACGGATCAAGTGCCCCGGCCCGGAGCACGTCGCTTAAGCGACCACCATCTTGGGCTGCAGGCCACGCCCCCTGCTGCTGATAACATAAAGGGAATAAAAATGGTAGAAAGACATGCTGACTAAGACATGAAGTGAGACGTTGAGTGCAAAACAAAGCAGAGCTAGAAAAATGGACCAAAACATATTTGAGTAAAAAGAAATTAATGACATAAGAAAAAAATCTGAATAGTACAAAGTAAGACGCCGACTGGTGTCATAGGGAATCAACTACAAGAGATGTGACATTAGTGCCTTGAGTAGAATAAAAAATGAGCGCCCATGTTAAGGCAACAAACGCCAGTGGTGGTTGGTGACCCACAAAAATGGTGGGTTGACATAAATATAATCCAAAAACATACATACAAATAAAGAAACATTTAAATATGGAAATAAAGTTTCACTTACCTGAGCCTGCAGCATGTCCTCGGTGTTCTCCAGTCCCTGGATCCAAACTCCTCCGAGCACGAGGTCCCACAGTTCCCACAGGTCCTTATCCAATCCAGACACTTCTCTCATGCTGCATGAGAGAAGTGTCAGGATTGGCTGGAGCAGGCTGCCTCAGCGCTACGAAGAGCACTGAAGGCCTGTGCCTGCTTTTCAACCCAGCTGTCTAAGACAGCTGGGTTGAAGAGGTTGAATTGTGCATGTTGGTTTGGCCGTAACAAGGTATCCTGCCAAACCGACATGCGCAATTCACACAGAAATCAGCAGCAATGACGCACTGGCCCTCCCCTGCCCTCTCCGTTCGGCAGAAAGCCGGAAAAATAAAATTGTTATTACCATGTTCTTTTTGCAGCTTTCTGTGCAGCAGTGTGGGGGAGGGGGCGGCACTCCTCTGCTACCATGGAGGAACCGCCACTGACAAACGCTTATGCGATACTCGAGCACAGTCCCTCCTGACACTTGTCACTCATGGGACAAATGTTATGTAATCTTATACAGATTTGTAGAGTGCACTATCACCTGGGAGGGTATCCTAGTGCTGATATGAGACGGATTCCATCTCATATGATACAGTTTGAATGTTTAAATTGACAAGGCAATATTAAGCATATTTCTAAACTATGTGGACACAAGTAATTTTGATATATTTTGGATTTCTTGTAAATATATTACACTTTTTTAGTGTGATGTGTTATTATAATCACTGTTTAGTTTGCCAGAGTTGACAATGTGTGTGCTTCTGATATTTTGGAGAATTTTTTAAGTTATGACACCACTGGGTACTTCGTGCCATCGGGGTTGCACCCTTATGCCTGGCTGAATTACCTTCCTTCCCTGTTTGTGATATCTTTATGACAGAAGGTGGTTGTGTACATTGCCACGGCTGTTTGGAACACTAGGATTCTCAGGTGTCCCTGTCAGAATTGTATTTTATTATTTTTAAAAAAAAATTATTGTTTTTTTCTATTAAATATAGCAATATTTTACATTATTTGTTAGGAACAGGTCTGTAATACAAAGCTCTTCAACCAGGATTTGATAAGATATTAGTGAAACTGTTACAGAAACAGCAGGACAGTTTCGTTTATTCTGCTAGTAATCTTATCAAAAAGTTACTTTGGTGTATTGTCATTCAACTACAGGGGTTTTGGATTACAAAGTTTAAGAGAGGGTTTTGAGACACCTTTGAGGCTTCAAAATATAGCTACTGCTGTTGAGACCTAAAGTGTGTCTAGATAATGGGGCATAAAAATCAAGAACCATAGAGTAGGCGCAAGTGAAATATGTAGAGAGAATTTAGGAAAAGAAGAAATGTCTTACATTGATTAGGAAGAATTAATCTCTATTCATTTTAATGGAGCGGAGCAAATATGGGAGACTGAGAACGGGCAGAAGAACCAGGCACCTGTAAAGGCCAGAGGTTAAGGGATTAACTATTTATCTGTGGATCTGCTCCTGGACACAGGGAAACTTGAGTGACAGGTGACAATTTTCCCAGTGTCCCAATGAAAGCATCCTTGATCAAGAAACACACTGGAGTATGTGCATAACCTGTGAACTTGAGCACCTTGAGTACTCATGAAGAGGTGTTTGATGCTCACCTGAGAGTGCAAGGGACAGTATCTCAAACAACCTTTTTTTCCAAGCCACAATAGATAAATTTGCATCAGTGTACAGCAATTGTATGTCAACATTTGCACTGCCTGAAAGGTACAATTTTTCCCAGTGTCGATATGCACTGGTTAGTTGTTGCAAGTGTTCCTCCACTACCTCTGTTAAGGTAAGTTTTTGTTGTAAGTTTGTTAATCTCTTGCATTTCAAGACTCACATGGGTATTCAAGATGTTTGAATTCATCTTTTGTCTGTTAATTTGCTGTTGTCCCTTCAGGGCTCTCTAGGAAGCTAAACAAAAAGAGTACCGAAGTGCTGGGGGTAAGATTGGCTGGTTGGATGTGTAAAGTAGTTGCAAATTATTAATATAGAAATAATGGCATCTTTATGATTGTATCGCTTATGGATCTCCTTCGCTAGCAATGCAGAGGTTCTGAGAACAGGGTCAGACTGGGGCAGAAACTGGACCCGGGTACCAAAATAAAGTGACCCCATTGATGAACTACAAGCCTAAAACGTGGCCCATGTTTGCAAATTGGGCAGTTTTGACCTTGTAAACGCACACTTTACAAGTGTTTTCCAAGATATGGAAGACCACATGGATTTGAACTTGCTGCAGTCAATGTTTGTTTTAATATCAGGGAAATCAATAGTAAAACCTGGCCTAGTAGGCCAAAAAACAGGCCCACAACGAGCCAACGAACGGCCCACACTATGACCTGTCAGACCAACCCGTCGGTCAGTGCCCGATTGCCCTATTGGCTACTCCAACACTGTCAGAGAACCAGTAAGTGGCCATGATTATGTACCCAAAAGGAAGATGTCAGCACATGTACCTTGGTAACGGGATTCAGATACTCATGCTGGACATCCACAGGTAATGGTGGCAAGGACCAACATAGGGGTCAGTTGCCTTCATGGGAGAAAGTTTGCTCGTGCTTATCTGTAGAACACAAAACTAGTAGGGACCACACAGGAACATCACTATACAACTGCATACCCCATAGGTACGGGTGGGTGGATATGTTATGAGGGTCTTTTGGTGTTATTCACTGAGGGATAAATAAATTGTCTTGATGAGAGAAGTTAGCATTCAGTGAACAGAACAAATTAAGGAAATAAGGTGGACATGATGGGGTGTAGGAACCTGGGAGCTCATGGGTGTAAAGGAGTTGCAGTGAACAAGGCATGGAGAGGCAGCGGACTACGAAAACCCCCTTTAAATAGAATCATTTTGAAGCAGGAGGTATTTGGCCCTTTTCATACTTCCCGTCTTTTTCATAAAAATCATTGCTTCATAAATTTTGTGCTTCAGAAATATAAGAAGAATGGCTTGCCACCACGGAAGATGGCCGCGGGCTAGTGGAGCTGCTCTAACAGCCAGGAATCCGGCCCAAACTCCGGCATCATCCGAGACGCAGCGGGACTCTCGAAACTAATTTTGAGCACCGGAACGATAGTGCCTCCAATAGCGGGACTCAGCGGGCGCGAAACCGGCGGTAAAGCGTACCAACAGACGGCCGGAGCCTCTACGACGCGGACGGCATAAAATGGCGGCCGGAGCCGCATAGCGTGAAAACCCTCGGAACCCTCTCTGACTCAGTGATCCTGAGAAGAGGCTTGACCCAGCGTGCCGGTGAGGAGGTCCAGGGGTGACGCATGCGCCAGCGGCGGCGCTGTCCCGGTGTGGGGCGCGGGACCGCGTGAGACGGGCAGAAGAGCCGGCCGGCGGTGCGGCGCCATTCCGGGGACAGTGGAGGGCCGAGTCCTCCCTCCACGGCGCCCCACATAAAGAAGACCAGGCCGTGAGTGGCGCAGAGAAAAGCCGGACGGGGCAGGAGCTGAGGGCAGAGCGCCAGGCAGTCTGCAGGCCTCGGGGACCCGAGTGTCAGCCTAGCGTCGTCTTGAGACCTCAGGGAGGTAGCCACCCGGGACGAGGCAAGAGGTGCTGGAAAGAGGAGCTGCGAAGGGGTGACAGGAGGGTCCACTAGACAGTGCCTGAGCGGGTGAAGACGTGGCCGCCTAGAGTCCCCAGGTGAAAGCAGGTAGAGCGGATAGTCACCCGGGGAAACGAGACCCCCCACCCCCTCCCATACAGGCTGTGAAAGGTCCAGCGCCAGCGAAGCCAGGTGAGAACCATCCCCCAGAGAGAGACCCCGGCTGAAGGGACAGAAT
This sequence comes from Calotriton arnoldi, assembly GCA_963921515.1. Lineage (NCBI taxonomy): Eukaryota > Metazoa > Chordata > Amphibia > Caudata > Salamandridae > Calotriton > Calotriton arnoldi. The sequence goes on from CAWUFW010004703.1 coordinate 1,123,998, forward strand.
TGAGCGAGTGGGGACCTCGCATCCGGCTACAACCACGGAGGGGTCTGATAAGCGGAGGGGCACAGGAAGCCCTTAACGTCGGAGGCAGCGACAGCACAAGGTCGTGTGGTGTGTGCCGACTGGGTGAGCACTGGGGATCAGCAAGATCCGCGCAGACTTGAGCCTGACGGAGAGGCTGCGGCAGAAGACGGGAAGGGGACCCCTGGACCTGTCCGGACGAGAGAGGCGGAGGTCCGGACACCAAGATATGGGCCGTACCAGACAGCCAGGCCCGGGGCAAACGAATCAGATAGACAAGTACACGGTGGCCATGGGGAAAGATGAGGGGCGGCAAGCGGCAGCTCGCATGCGGTGGAGGATGGAGACCCTGACCCCTCCCTTAAAGACATCATGAGGGCAATCAGAGACCTCAGGGGTACCCTTGAGCCGAAACTGGACTCAGTTACCGAGGAAGTGAATCTCCTGAGGGCTGACTTCAGGAAAATGTCAGAGAAGGTATCGGAGGCTGAAACCGGGATTGGGAGTCTGCAGGCGAAAACCAAGAGGCTGGAGGAGCAAGTGGTAGCACTCACTAAAAATCAAGACGACATATACGCGCGCCTGGAGGATCAGGAAGGGAGAGCCAGGCGAAATAACATTCGCATAGTGGGAGTTCCGGAGGGCATGGAAGGCCCGTCAATGGACTGGTTCGTCGAGGACCTGGTCCTCAACCAGTTGAAACCCAAGCGCCTATCTAACTTCTTCTCGGTGGAACGGGCACACAGGGCGCTGGGGGCAAACCGCGACCGGGGGCGCCGCCCAGGACGATCATTGCCCGGATCCTCAATTTTAGAGACAGGGACGCTATCCTCCAGGCCGCGCGCACGACCGGAGACCTGCATATCGAAAATGCTACCATCCGGTTCTTCCCAGACTTCACCCTTCGGGTGCAACGTTTGAGGCGGTCCTTCGACGGCGTGAAACGATCCCTCAGAGAACAAGGGGTGAAATATATGATGCTGTTCCCGGCCAGACTCAAAATCATCGACGAAGGGAAAACGCACTTCTTCGAACGGCCAGAGGAGGCCAGCGACTGGCTTGAGGGCTGGCGCACGGTGCGACGGGGGGGCAGGCACGAGCGCCCGACTCCCACCAGCAACTGGCAGAAACAGAGACGAACGACTGGAGGAGACCAAACGGCCAGAGACCAGACCAACGACCAGATAAGTGATCCCGGGGGGATGGCGCGAACATTGGGGCTGGGACAGAACTACAGGCCGAGAAAGCCGAGACTATGGGGGACTACTACGAGAGGAACTGCCTCCAATGCCTAGCGACACTAGGGAATGTCTTCTGCAGACAGGGGGATAGGGGGTCAAATGCATTCACACCTGGAGGGGGCGCTGAGGGATAGCCAGGGGAGGGGCTGGTGAACCGCAGTCTGGAGGGATCCCGCTGGGAAGGGGAGAAATGGGCGGATAATGTAGTCATTCACACATACATCTTTCTTGTGGCTGTAGGCACGCAACCCCATATATTTGTTTGTTCTTACGATATGGGGCGACAGGCACTCTGCCAGTTTCATGGGTGGGTGGTTGGGGACTCACCTAGCAGGGTTGCAGGGAGGGGGTGTGGGGTAGACAGGGGTTGTTGTTTTTTCTTATGTTGGGGGGGACGCTGGAGTTAGCTCATGACCACTATGGTGGGTATCGATGGCAGCTTGTGCAGGGAGTAGCGACAGGGGGGCGGGAGCGGAGGGACAAACTGTTACTAATTCCAACAGATGGGAGACCCGGCTAAACTGCAGGTGTGGACGTGGAACGTCCACGGCCTGGGAGATAAAATAAAGCGTACCTTGGTCCTCCAACACGTAAAGAGGCATAGCCCGGATGTAGTCCTGCTGCAGGAGACACACCTGAAGGGTAATAAGTGCAAAGCACTAGATCGCTTTGGCTAAAAAATGATCGCACACGCGGGATATTCCTCTGGGGCCAGAGGGGTGGGAATCCTAGTGCGCGCCTCCCTGCCTTTAGTGCTGATTAACACATGGACAGACGCCTCTGGGTGCCTAACGGCAGCTGCGGGCACATGGGAGGGAAGGACGTTGGTCTTCTGCTCCTGTTATCTCCCCCGGGCTTGCATTCCACTTTTCTTCCAAAGTTAGGTGCCTTTTTAACTGACCTACCTGTGGGGGTTCTCCTTCTTGGGGGAGACACCAATGCTGTGATGGATCCATCCACGGACCGGTCTAATCCGAGACTGGGGGCGCGGGAGGAGCGGGGTATGGCGGGGTTTATTTCGGCCATGGGCCTGAGTGACATTTGGCGAGCGCACCACCCTCTGACTAGGGAATATACTTTCTATTCGGCCAGACATGGATCATTCTCTAGAATTGACCATTTTTCACCCAGCTCACGCATATGGGAGACTTTACGGAGGTCAGGCACCTGGCGCGGGGGATCTCAGACCATTCCCCAGTGAGGGTGTTTCTCCAGGGACCAGTAGTCAATAAGGCCACCTTCCCGAGGATAGATCCCTGGAGACTCCGGGACCCGACCCTCTGCGATAAGCTCAGAGAGGGCTCCAAACTCTACTTTGAGGAGAATCAGGGGTCTGTCGCCTCCCAGATCACGATATGGGAAGCATTTAAGACGGTCTTGCGGGGCCAAGCACAGGCTTTAATTGGGGGCAAAAAAGGAGGAATCGCTACAGATCAGGGGACTTGAGAGGGAGGTGGAGACGTTAGAGGCGGACCCGGCCTTGACGGAGTCAGCTGACCTACAGCACAAATTGTCTCTGAAACAGAAGGACTTGAGGGCCTTGGCGCGAGAGGAGGCGCGGGCCTATGCACTGGCGACTCAGCACCGGCTATATGATGTAGGGGACAAGGGGCTTAAGTTACTGGCGTGGCTGGAGCGCCGCAATAGGGACCGCTCCTGGGTACCAGGGATACGAGACAAATCGGGAGCGTTATGCTCCACCAGTGGAGACATAGCAGAGGCCTTTGCTGTGCATTATGAACAGGTATATTCGCCGGTTTGTGTGAGGTCAGAGGCAGATTGCGGGGAGTTCCTGCGAGACTTTGCCCTCCCCTCGCTCTCGCCAGAGGCACGGGACAGACTTGAGGCTGACCTGGCAGTGGAGGAACTGGGGCTTGCCTTGGGCTCCTTACAATCGGGGAAAGCGGCCGGGCCTAATGGGTTACCGGTCGAGATCTATAAGAAACAAGCAGCGGTGGTACTGGGCCCTCTCCTACGGATGTTGGTTGAGGCCAGGGAAGTGGGGTGGCTCCCTCCGGACCAGAGAGAAGCCACTATAGTAACGATCCATAAAGCAGGCAAACCACCAGACAGGTGCGATTCTTATCGCCCGATCTCTCTAATCAATGTGGAGGCAAAGATCCTGGCAAAGGCCCTGGCTGGGAGACTCGTGTCCGTCATCACAGACCTGGTACATGTGGACCAATCTGGGTTCATGCCCCGAAGGAGTACGCGCCACAATCTGAGGAGACTCTACGGGGTGCTCCACATGACGGAAGGGGTGGGCTTGCCCCAGGCAGCGGCGGTAGCATTAGATGCCTCCATGGCTTTCGACAGCATTGAATGGCCCTATCTTTTCATGACCCTTCAGCGACTGGGCTGTGGGCCGATCTTCTGTAGCTGGGTGAAACTGCTGTGTACGCTGCCAACGGCGAGGGTGAGGGTCAATGGGGCGGTGTCCAGGTCCTTCCCCTTGAGGCGGGGTACGCGACAGGGGTGCCCGCTTTCGCCCCTCCTGTTTGCCCTAGCATTGGAGCCTTTGGCCCATTGGATACGGAGGGATCCCATGATATGGGGTATCGTGTCGCCCGGGGGGTGGGAGGAGCGGATATCGCTCTATGCGGACGACATTGTCCTCTACCTCGCCAGACCGTACAACTCGCTTGCCAGGGCGATGCACATTTTTTAGCTCTTTGGCAGCTATTCCGGGTATCGGATTAACTGGCAGAAGTCGGCGGTCTTTTCACTGTCGGGCCCTCCACCGCGTTTCCCAGCTTGCTGCGCGGCACCGCTGGTCACGGGTGGGTTTAAATACCTGGGAATATATATTACAAGGAATAGGGATGTCTTCCTAACTGCAAACCTGGAGCCGCTGCTCGCTCGTATGGGGACGGATGTCGCCCACTGGCGCGCTCTTCCGCTCTCCCTCATGGGCCGGGCGGCCTTATACAAAATGCTTACGCTACCAAGAATCCTCTACATCATACAGAACACGCCGTTCCTGATACCTCCGCATTCCTTCAAAAGGGTGGCTCAAGCGGTGCGCGCGTTGCTATGGGACGGGGGCCCCCCGAGGATTGCGTTGAATAAACTCCATAGAGGGGTATACGATGGTGGTCTAGCAATCCCTGACGCCAAGCTGTACTACTGGTCGTCACATTTACAGGTCGTAAACGACTGGGTGTATGCGGATGTCTCGGAACCAGCGTATCGGGTAGATAGGGAGGCAATGGAGGGGGGTGCATGTGAGTCTCTTCTTTACGCCCGAAGGGTGGGGAAAAACTGGCCAGAGCATACCAGGGTGGTGGTGCAATGTTGGAGGGAAGCTAATCGGCTCCTGGGCTGGGATCGGAAACTAACAGGCAAGACCCCATTGTGGCTGGGAGACCAGCTCCGGGAGGTGACTGCCCTGGCGGGATTCCGGGGGTGGCGTCTTATAGGTGTAGAATACCTGGGTGACATATGGCGAGGGACTCCCCCGGACGTTTGAGTATCTACAGGCCGAATATGACATGAACCCGGCACAGAGATACCACTACATCAGACTCATGCACGCCCTCAAAGTACACGTTAAACCCGGGGTGGAGATACCCGATTACTCGCCGCTCGAGGACCGCCTGTTGCTAGACCCGATTATTGCTAAACCCATCTCTACGATATACCGTAAGCTGGTGAATAACTGCCCTGATCCACTGATCCCCCTGCGAGCGGCGTGGGTGGCAGACCTAGGGGACATAGATGACGACAGTTGGCAGGAAGCGCTGCAGAGTCCCAGGGAGGTCGCCATCCGGGCCAGATTCCGATTAGTACAGTTAAAAATACTCCACCGCACGTACTATCCCTGCACACTTTTACACCGCTGGGGCAGGCTCCAGTCGGGACATTGCAGACGGGGGTGTCACCAAGAAGGCTCTTTCTTCCATATATTGTGGGAGTGCCCAGAGATTGCGTCATACGGGGCAGAGATCACGGGTAGCATGTCCAGAGTCTTGGGGAGGGAGGTGCCGTTAGACCCAAGATGGCTAATCCTCCAAATTAAGGGAGATGAGGGATGGCCCAGGTACACAGAGTTGTGGCTGACCCTAGCAGCAGGGGTGGCCAAACGTAATATTGCACGGAGCTGGGGTGCGCTGGCGCAACCGCAACTGGCTGACTGGAAGAGGGACCTAGACTGGTGCCAGAGGGCGGAGGAAGTGGTGTATAGGAGCAGGGGATGTACCAAAAAGTGGCAGAAGATCTGGTCACCTTGGAGGAGTACCGTACCCCGAGTATAGTAGAACAGGACTGAGGCTGCAAAATATAGCGGGGACTCAGGAGGATAGGCATGAGCCCACACCCTTGTTGCTAAATGTACTATGTATGTATAAATTGCTGTTGAGCTGCGAATGTCATGATACAATGTATGGTCTTATGAGCTGTATTAATAAAAAGAGTTTAAAAAAAAAAGAAATATAAGAAGAATGGGAACCAGCAAACCATTTTGTTACTATCAAGAAACAAAGCAGCAAAACAGCTTGATTAACTCTGAGAGTTAGGATAAAATTAATCTGTCAGGTAAAGAAACAGACAAACGTACCTTTTTTATAGAAAAAATATTTACAAACATTGAAAGCATTACAAATTATAGGATTGTAACTAACAGTAATTAGTTCATGTGAAGAGTGATAAACTATTTCGAACTACTCTCCCAGATAGCCCAGGAAAAAATATGAGAATGTTCCACAGGAGAATGAAGTGCCCTTTCGGTGTAAAGAATCATTTTAGTGATGAAGACCTCTCACTGGTAAGCAGGCTAAAACATGTCAGTGTTTTTATTTATTTATTCAAACACTTAAACTTCTTGTGTGAGTTACTGGCAAATGATAAAGAGAGGCACATCAAATCGCAATAATTGTCAGACCTGGTTTGGAGGGCCACAGGACAGACAGGGGCTACTGGTCGCAACGTGGTGGGTGCAGTAATTTGCCACTGATGTCCTAGGACCTGTCCTATTATGGCTTTGCAAACTAGATTTGACTTTCAGAGTAGCGAGGGCAAGCAATCATATGCTTCTCAGGGAGGTAGTGGGGGGGGGGAGGGTACATGCTCCGAACTCTACAATCTACCAACAGGCACAGTAACTTCAGTGTATAGCCCAGTGCTTGACCTTGTAGAAGAGAAAGTACTTTTTAATCTCACAGCAGTACTCAGTACTATACAATTCAGTCCTGAATACAGGCTAGTGATTCTGGTAATGGCTCCCCTGTGGTGCTGCACCCCTTATTTCCCTGTTTGCTAGCTCCCTTCAGGTGGCCTTAGATAAAACTGTCCCAAGCAATTTATGGAGGAAACATAAATAAGACTCAGATGCAAATTTAATGGTCTATATATCAAATGTGCAATGAATTCACTTGTTTGCGCCAGTTTTTAAGCCTGGTAATGTAGCCGGTAGGAATTCAGTCTCTTAGTCCATTGCGGTCATTAGCACAAACGCAGCATCTTGATCCCTTTATGGCAGAGGTCCATGATGATTGGGATCAGTCACTCGAAGGCCTCAGGAGTCTGGATGTACCCATGTCTATCCATATGCAGCTGTCCAGAACAGTCTGATGTCTAACAGTCGTCCTGGCAGCATAAGATCACCACATCATTTATAGCCCTAACTGGCCAGATGCGAACTCCAAGACAGTTGTAGCCCCTAATGGAGCGATGAAAATACCATGGGTGTTGTAGCTTAGGCTGGGCTCATGTGCAGAAGCACATAGACTTTTCACGGTTCTTGCTGGAAATGCCACCAAGACCAAGAAACCCTCTCCGCAGCTGGATTCTCACAGCTTCGCTCTCAGGCTGCATGCTTTCTCTGGGTGTCCCTTCAACCAGAAACATACTGGGCTTCTCCTTCTGGATAGACTCCTCCTGCAGGACCAGACAGACCCATTTTCACTCTCAGCAGGCAGGCTTCTAGTCACAAGGCAAATCCTCAGCTCCTCCAGCAGAACGTGCAGACTTCAGGTGATGTCCCGTAACCCCTGGAGGGCTGTCAGTCAGACACTAGCCCTGGTCACACAGCAGTCCACCGAGTACTCTGCAGAGCACTCCGTCCCTTGATCATAAAGGTCTTGGAACTGGAACAAAGTGGGGTGGTTTGGGTCCCACTTTCGTACACCTTTGGTAGACAGAATTGTGTATCCACTATCTCAAACTTCAGAACTGGTGTGGGGTGGTTCTCTTTCATATATCCTTCTGAGGTTGCTCTCCAGACACAACCATTGTGTAAAGAGATGTTTCTCACAGCAGGCAGCACCGGGGCTGTCTCTAAACTGAAGCACCCACAACATGGGCATAACGCAGTGCTAGGTTTCTGCCCCTGGCTGACAGCAGCATCCCTGAAACAGTAATCAGGGATAGACCAAAAAGTCAGGCCCAGTCTTCCTCACCTTGAACAACAAAAATTGCAATACCACCCCTATCATCCACGAAATGGCAGTGCTTATGTAGAGCTAATCAGCAGTCCATTACAAACAAAGTATTCATAGAATTTCTAAACGTATGCCTTCTCCATCAGCCTTACTTCAGTGTCTGGATCTTCACCCTTCGGCCACAGGAATACAGGCAATACACTTCCACTGCCTGGGGAAGTTGTATTCACTCTCCAATTTGTGCCATGGTAAACTAGGGGCATCCAAAATGGATCCCATTGGTTTACGTACTCAGACTCAAACACACAAAGACTTCTACTACTACACGTGCGCAGTGTTCTGAGTATTTACAGTGGAACTTCAAATGAGAGGGCCATTAGGCCACTCTCACTGACTGAAATAAAAAGGTGTGGTCACCCTATTAATCTAAAAAAACATGGTATGCTGCCCCCACAGCTTTATGCGCAACACCAAGAACAGGGATAGTAGTCCTCTGTCTACAATAAGGGTGTCCTTGGTGCGCCCCTCCAGGCATGGGCACGACGCTCAAGTTAGAGTAGTGTGGCGCCAGGCCAAAATAAGTCAGGATACCAGATATACATAGAGTCGGGCCGTCAGTAGGGTGACCAGGTGTCCCGGATTTGCCCGGACAGTCCCGGGTTTTGACCAGCTGTCCCGGCAGATTTAGGCAATTTTGGCTCATGTCCCGGTTTTTAGAGGGGGTCGACTGAAACCAGTGAGAGGCACTTATTGGGTGTTCTAAAGTTGTGCTAATTCGCAGCTGTTATAAGTAAGCAATTTAATTAACAGGTATGATGCTGGTTTTAGAAATTACATTTTATTTAATTTCTTAGTGCTTCTTCTGTGTTCCTATGTTGATACGAGTTGTCATTCTGCGCCTCACAGTTGATGTAAAATTGTAGTCCTTCTTCTATTTTTGCAAAATGTCCTGGTTTTTGGTTGTCAAGATCTGGTCACCCTAGCCGTCAGGGCACAGGAACACACTAGTATACTATGCAAGGGACATTCCAGTCCCAACAACAATAATAGTATGTTTTTTATGTATCACTTCATGCTGTTGTTTTGCTGTCTAACTCTCTGGGCATTTTGCCATCAAGTCATTACAGGACACAATTTATTTACTTATTAGGCAAGGGGTAATTCTGCACATACTTCTCTGAGAAAGTAGCTATTTGTCCAACTATGGAACAAACATAATGCAAAGTGTGCTTTGCCACACATCAGCCAGCTGCAACAAATAAAGAAATGCTCAGTGTTCTGCTATATGCCAAATATTTGGAATGAGAATTGACTGTTCTGTGCAGTTATCCAGAGAATGTTTTAACTGAAGGAGCACAACATGGGTAGAAACAGAGTGGTTCTCAGGGAAATGCCACCCTTACCTGCCCACTTGTGCATAGGAGGTTTTCTCAGAAGAAGGGGCTCACACACACATATACGTATATATATACACATATATATGTATATATATGTATATAGCGGGGGTGAAATTAGTGTAATTTGCTTTTGCGTGATTCTGTGAAATTTTGACAAATTATGAGAAATAACACGTACCTACCTAAAATGCAAGTCTGTCGTTGCGCTGCGGCATCGTATCAGTTTTTAGGGCGAGGATGCATTTAAACAAAACAGCTAATCGGTTTTTAATGTTCGTGTGCATTTGTGGTAAATTTTTACCAAGAAAGGTGAAATGGCATAATTTTGGGAATTTCGTGTAACAAGTTAACACAAAATTCCTGAAATTATGCAAATCACGCCAGCATAATTTAAATTTGCCCATGCCTACTATATGGAATTAATGTACAGTATAAAAGCGACTTTTGGTTTACTGTTTGGGTCAAAACCATAAAGAAACTTAAGTGTATGTTTTTCGTCTGTGAGACTTCTTAAGCTATATCTAGACCGTCTTGCAAGCCTTAGAGAAGAAATGCAACAGTTTACAGCACAGCGGAACCATTTACATTTGAAGGACACATGTATAAAGCATACCAATATGTCAGATAAAATAGATTTTTGGCGTCTCCATTTACTAGCTCTGCAATCACTTTGACCCTTTAAATTGAACTGTTTGTGAAACGGTGAAAATCTGTACTGCCTCCTGCATTTTATAATTATTTTAATAGACACAAGATATGCAGTTCGCTGAAGCATCTTGTGCTATACAAAATTAACTGTGTCACTGGCTGTCTGAGTAGTTTTAAGCAGCAGAAGGTGTGATGCACTTGGTTAGAGTCGCCACTGTCTTCTGCTGGTCTCTTACTTCCCTCTGGAAGGTCTCCGCCCTGTAGCTCCTTCTACAATATCACCTTGGTCCACGTTTTTCAATTTCACTTTTCAGAATTAATTTTTCAGCATCCTGGCACTGTTGTATACTTCTTTGCTGTGGGGTGTTCCTCTTCAACTTTTCTTATCTAGCTTTCCTCATCTCTGTCCATCCTTTTGTTTTCTACTGACTTCATTAAGATATCTTTCAACAAAAGGCCCGATTACTCCTGGCCTAATGGGGCTTTGGGGCGGCGGCCGACCGTTAGGGAGGCTGGCACCCCCGGGGTTTTTGGGCCGCGTGGTGCGGTCCGGGCCCAATTGGGCTCTATTTGGGCTTCAATTGGGCTACCGGGCGGGGGTACATAGCCGGCCATTTCGGGCGCCGTGTCACCATTTTGGAAGGTGACACGGCGACCGTCCAGTTCAGGGAAAGGTTTTTCAGGGTAGTTTTAGTGGCGGATAGCGTTTGCTGTGTAGGTTTAGTTAGGCAGGTTTGGGGACAAATTCGTTGTTGGTGATGGCGGCAGGGGACGCGCGAGTACAGGAGGCGATGAGACTCCTGGCGGAGGCCGGCCGCATGGACCTTGTCCGAGGCCATAATGAGAAGGCAGCCCGGCGCGTGGCCGCGGCGGTGCAGGCATGCTCCCCGCCGCAGACCGGGGCCTGGAAAAAGTCAGAGCAGGTACGTGGCAGGGGCCGCGGAGCGTGTACGGCCCCTGAAAAGAGGGGGAAAAGGGGGAGGAGCGCCGCGAGGCGTCCCGCCCTTACATTTGCGGAGGGGAAGGGAGGAGCGGTGCGCGAACATAAGCGCAATGAGGGCCCCGCGGGTGCCACAATCAAGAAAGGAGCAGCATCCTTGGCACCCGGGGGGCATGGGGTCCTGGAGGGTGCTGTCGAGCGGGAGGGCCAGAAGAGGGTTATGGTGGAGACTTCCAGGGCCTTTCATGAGGAGAGTGAGCAAGGGGCTGGGGAGGGGGCGGCGGGTTCGGGTAGGAAAAGGAGGGTTGGCAGGCAGGGGGACACCCGGGGGAGGGAGGTTGGGGAGCCCCAGGCGGTCCTTGAGGGGGAGGAAGAGGAGGGAGGGGCGGAGGGGGAGCTGGGGCCCAGGGATGAGGCGGTTGCGGCCCTGGACATACGGGGGTGGTTGGACAGGGCCCCCTGGGGGTTGAAGGACAATTGGTCTGCGGAGGGGGGATTGGCGCAGGGGATTCCAAGGGGGGTAGGTGAGCGCATGGGAGGGGGGTAGTGGGCGAGAAAAAGGTTTCTAGCTTGGCAGGGAGAAGGCTAGCTTCGCTGCTAGAATGGAGTGAGGGGGAGGAGGAGGGCCTGGGGGGAGAGACTGCAGCCGGCCAGGGTATATGGGCATAGGGGGCACAGGAGGGGGGTGGGCCCAGCAACGAGGGGGGGTGGTCACTCAGCAGGACCGGGCAGGTGCAGGGTCGGTCAGGCGGGGTGTGGGGGATGTAGGGGGGTTTAGTCAGGCACCCACAGGCGGTTCAGGTCAAGGGGGGGTATTGGCAGTGGTTCCCGGATCAGGGGCAGGCAGGGACAGATAGGGATACTAACCACGGCCTGCCGGACCTTCCATTTTCATTACAGGATCAACGGGCGCGGGCGGCGCATACTTCGGGTGAGTCGCATGCGGCTCCAGGACACCGGGAGGAAGTGAAGGCAGAGTCTAGGGCGGCCAACTGGACCACGGCGAGGGACTGTGGTGGCAAGGATGAGTGGAGGTCTGAAAGGGTCACGTCTGGGCGACAGCCCAGTTGGACAGAGGTGCCCTCTAGGGCGGCGGTGACAGAGTCAATACGGAAAAAGAAAGTGGAGGTGGAAGGGCAGCGGGAGCCCCCGCCGATTACAGGGTGCACATTAGAGGAATGCTTCCAAGATGCGAGGTACGGGGGTACAAAGAGTACAAGAAGAGGGGGAGTGGGAGGACATACCATTAGACTATGATGAGGATAGTTTGGAGGAGGAGGAAATAGTCGACGAAGAAGAGGGGGGGACAAGTAATTTTGTGCCTAGTGAGTTGCAGGATGCAGGACAGGAGGCAGAGTTCCCGGTCAAGCCTCAGGTGACTCAACCCTCTGCATGACTGGTTAGGCGGTTAGACCCAGGGAGGACACCGACCTTGACGCCAGGTAAGAAAGGGGGGGCGTAGTAGGGCAGTTAGCCCAAGGCAGAGGGTATCCATCGGGACGGATGCCAGAGGGGACGAAGGGGACAGCGAGATCAAATTATGCAAAGGACGATATGTACGGGACACAGGGGTTGGTACAGAAGGGCTGAAGACGGAAAAGGAGGCAGATAAGGGCAAAGAAGGGGGGACGACGTGCGACAAGGCGCAGAAGGACTCAGCAGCGATAAAGGGCACAGGGGAGGAGGACAAGAGCGACGGAGAGACAAGTCAAGTGACAGAAGGCAAAGAAAGTAAGGAAGTCAGATTGCCTAAAATGCCGTACATGGGCGCGACAAAACCATGGGGGGCACACCTTATGTTAGCTACGAAAGAAAAAATCTGGAAGGGAGAGTACGTAGACATGTTGAAGCTCCTACATAGGGAATTGAGATCCAAGGAGGGATCAAAAGAAGAGGAGTTAGAGCATGGGTACTCACAAACTTTCTGCCGGGGGCCAAAATTACAGTGTGGTTTGTGGCCGAGGGCCACACCGGTAGGGATGGGGTCAGTGGGGGGGGGCGGGACTATAGTAAAAAAAATCAAACCCGTTTCAAAACATTAGACAATCGACAATGCTGTATTTCAAAAGCAGATGCAACTACAAAGAGCACATTTTGATAATACATTTTTATTAGCAGACAATAGCAATCTTAAGAGGCATTGCATAGCTTCATACACACTTTGACCCCAATTCCATCACAGTATCTCTCTCTCTTTGTCAGTCAGCTCTCTCTCTCAGTCAGTCTCTCTCTCTGTCAGTCAGTCTCTCTCTCTCAGTCAGTCTCTCTCAGTCAGTCAGTCTCTCTCTCTCTCTGTCAGTCTCTCTCTCTCTGTCAGTCTCTCTCTCTGTCAGCCAGTCAGTCAGTCTCTCTCTGTCAGTCAGTCAGTCTCTCTCTCAGTCAGTTAGTCTCTCTCTCAGTCAGTCTCTCTCTCAGTCAGTCTCTCTCTCTCCTGTCAGTCTCTCTCTCTCTCCCTGTCAGTCTCTCTCTCTGTCAGTCTCTCTCTCTCTCTGTCAGTCTCTCTCTCTCTGTCAGTCTCTCTCTCTCTTAGTCAGTCAGTCTCTCTCTCTTAGTCAGTCAGTCTCTCTCTCAGTCAGTCAGTCTCTCTCTGTCAGTCTCTCTCTCTCAGTCTGTCTCTCTCAGTCAGTCAGTCTCTCTCTCAGTCAGTCAGTCTCTCTCTCCCTCAGTCAGTCAGTCTCTCTCTCCCTCAGTCATTTAGTCTCTCTGTCAGTCAGTCAGTGTCTCAGTCAGTCTCTCTCTCGGTCAGTCTCTCTCTCAGTCAGTCTCTCTCTGTCAGTCAGTCAGTCTCTCTCTGTCAGTCAGTCAGTTTCTCTCTCTCTCTGTCAGTCTCTCTCTCTCTCTGTCAGTCTCTCTCTCTGTCAGTCAGTCAGTCTCTGTCAGTCAGTCTCTCTCTCAGTCAGTCAGTCTCTCTCTCAGTCAGTCTGTCAGTCAGTCTCTCTCTCTCTCTAAGTCAGTCAGTCTCTCTCTCTCTCTCAGTCAGTCAGTCTCTCTCTCCCTCAGTCAGTCAGTCTCTCTCTCCCTCAGTCATTCAGTCTCTCTGTCAGTCAGTCAGTCTCTCAGTCAGTCAGTCTCTCTCTCGGTCAGTCTCTCTCTCAGTCAGTCTCTCTCTCTGTCAGTCAGTCAGTCTCTCTCTGTCAGTCAGTCAGTTTCTCTCTCTCTCTCTGTCAGTCTCTCTCTCTCTCTGTCAGTCTCTCTCTCTGTCAGTCAGTCAGTCTCTGTCAGTCAGTCTCTCTCTCAGTCAGTCTCTCTCTGTCAGTCAGTCTGTCAGTCAGTCTCTCTCTCTCTAAGTCAGTCAGTCTCTCTCTGTCAGTCTCTCTCTTTCTGTCAGTCTTTCTCTCTCTCAGTCAGTCAGTCTCTCTCTCTCTGTCAGTCAGTCAGTCTCTCTCTGTCAGTCAGTCAATCTCTCTCTGTCAGTCAGTCAGTCTCTGTCAGTCCGTCTCTCTCTGTCAGTCTCTCTCTTAGTCAGTCTCTCTCTCTGTCAGTCAGTCTCTCTCTCTTAGTCAGTCAGTCTCTCAGTCTGTCTCTCAGTCAGTCAGTCTCTCTCTCTCTCAGTCAGCCAGTCTCTCTCTCCCTCAGTCAGTCAGTCTCTCTCTCCCTCAGCCAGTCAATCTCTCTCTCTCTCTGTCAGTTATTCAGTCTCTCTCTGTCAGTCAGTCTCTCTCTGTCAGTCAGTCAGTCTCTCTCTGTCAGTCAGTCTCTCTCTCTCAGTCAGTCAGTCTCTCTCTCGCTGTCAGTCTCTCTCTGTCAGTCTCTCTCAGTCAGTCTGTTAGTCTCTCTCTGTTAGTCTCTCTCTCTTAGTCTCTCTCTCAGTCACTCAGTCTCTCAGTCAGTCTCTGTCAGTCAGTCTCTCTCTCTACTCTCTCCACTCTCTCTCTCTCCACTGTCTTTCTCCACTCTCTCTCTCCACTCTTTCTCTCCACTCTCTCCACTTTCTCACTCTCCACATTCTCTCTCCACTCTCTCTCTCTCTCTCCACTCTCTCTCTCTCGCTCTCCACTCTCTCTCCACTCTCTCTCTCTCTCTCCACTTTCTCTCTCTCTCTCTGGGGGGCCATGGGTACATTACCTGCAAGGTCCGCGGGCCGCCAAGGAAGGCCTGCCGGGCCGTGTTATGAGTACCACGGAGCTAGAGTTATCACGACGGCCCAGGGTGCCTATGACCATAGAGAACTGGACGGCAGCCTTTTTGATTTTTGCAAGTGTTTACTGCGAGAAATATCCGGATAGGTCTGTGCTTTGTTTAAATACACGGACGTAGTTAGGAGGGCACAATTGACATTCGGGGGTTACGCGTGGTCTCACTTTGACGAAGAGTTCCGAACCAGACTAGCATGGGACCCCGAGACAAACTGGGGGAGATTGATACGGATTTGTATCAACATATGATGGGGGCGGTCAAATTCGGGAAGACAACGTACACAGCCAGTGGGCTGCCTTTAGTTTACCGCCCCTTTCAAAGTCGCCCCACCCAGGGGGTGGCGGGTGGGGTAGGATACACTCAGAAGTCAGCAGGGGGAGGAACGGGGGCGTGTTGGGATTATTACAAAGGAACCTGCACGCGGGAATATTGCAGATTTCGGCATGACATGCTCAGGAAGGCACCCATTGGTACAGTGTTTCGGGGCAGGATACGCAGGGCAGAGCCAGACAGGGGGGCAGGGTTTCCAACACCAGAGTGCGAATAGCAGACAGCAGGGGATGGGAGGACGAGGGGCACAGGGTTACATGGGCAAAGGCTCATACACCCATCAAACTGGAACGAGAACAGGATGCTCGAATACTGAGTACGGGTTTCAGGGAAGGTTTTAAATTGGGGTATGAGGGCCCGAGGTTGGCAAGATGGGCAGAGAACCTGAAGTCGGGGGCGGCTCACAAATCAGTTGTTTGGGGAAAATTGCAAAAGGAGGTACAAGAAGGGCGCATGGAGGGGCCATTCGCAGTTAGCCCGATAAAGGATCTGATTATTTCTCCTGTGGGGGTGGTGCCAAAAAAGGAGAGAGGCCAGTATCGGTTAATTCAGCATTTGTCATGGCCGCAAGGGGCGTCCGTGAACGATTTCATATCAGAAGACCTGACATCAGTGTCGTACTCCTCAGTGGACGTAGCCAGGGCCCTGGTGGAAGGGGTTGGCAAGGGGGCCGAGATGGCAAAGGGCGACATCAAGGCCGCCTTCCTGTTGCTGCCAGTGCACCCGGAGGATTTTCAGCTGCTGAGTATTCAAGTGGATGGGAACATTTTTGTGGATAAGGCTTTACCCATGGGGTGTTCAATATCATGTGCTCTGTTCGAAAAGTTCAGTTCATTCCTGCAATGGGTTTTCTCTTGGAAAACGGGAAAGGAGACGGTGACATACTACCTTGATGACTTTTTCCTGGTGGGTCGGCCTGGTTTGACGGACTGCCAGCAGTAGCTGGAAAGTTTCCAGGAGCTCATGGGGACACTGAGTGTGCCCCTGGCACCGGAGAAGACACAAGGTCCAAGCACAGTGTTGTCATTTCTGGGGATTGAACTAGATTCCGTGGCTATGGAGGCCAGGTTGCCGGAGGATAAAAAACTGCACATGAGGTTGTTGATTGATGACATTTTGGCCAAAAAGAAAGTGACGGTGAGGATGGTACAAGTGCTACTGGGACATTTGAATTTCGCATGCAGGGTGGTTAGGGCAGGACGGACATTTTGCAGGAGACTGAGCAGGTCATTGGCATGCCTCACGCTGCCACACCACCACATGCGCTTGTCAGCAGGGACAAAAGAGGACTTACGAATGTGGTGCAGGTTTCTGGAGGAATTCAATGGGATCCCCATGTCCGCACCAGAGGAGTGGGAATGGGATGTTCAGATATTCTCGACGCCACTGGAGCAAGCGGGTTCGGGCTGTACAGGCAGGGCAAGTGGTGTGCAGAAGAGTGGCCGCATCATTGGAAGGGCGGGGGCAGGAGCATTGCCATTTTAGAATTGTTTCCCTTAGTGGTAGCGGTCACGGTGTGGGGGCAAAGGCTAGCACATAAAAGGGTCACTTTCAGGGTAGACAACATGGCAGTGGTGCAGGTGGTCAACAGGCAGTCCGCAAGGGATGAGCAGGTCCTAAAGCTAATGAGAGTATTCATGCTAAGTTGCCTAAAGTACGACATACAGTTCAGGGCAAAGCACGTCCCGGGTGAAGACAATGACATTGTGGATGCTTTGTCTCGTTCGCAGTGGGAGAGGTTCCATGGGCTGGCCACGGAGGCGGAATCTCACAGGACGCCGGTGCCCGAAGGGATGTGGTCCGTAGGAGAAAAAGGATGCTGAAGCTGGTGGTAGGGTCGTTAGCTATTTCTACGAGACGGGCATACGGACAGGCGTCGCAGGAATGTCTGCAGGGAGGTGCGAAGAGGAGGTCTGGGATGTGGGCCAGGGAAGAGGAGGTAATTCAGTTCATTTTGGCCCTGATTGAGAGGGGTTTGTCGAAGGTTACTATAGCGGCGAAGCTGGCAGGAATAGCGTTCATGGGCAAGTTAGTGTGGGGATATGCCCCAACAGCAGGTGATCTGGGGAAGCATATGCTAGAGGGTTGGGCCAGGGAATTGGGTAGGGGACAGCGGGTCAGGTTGCTGGTGACAAAGGTTATGTTGGGCAGAATGATAGAGGTGCTACCAAGAATATGCATCAGTTGGCAGGAAGCGGTTTTATTTGCTGCGTTAATGTCTTGGTTGTATTTTGGGGCATTCAGAGTATCAGAGTTGTTGGGAAGGAAAGGGGTTTCAGGACTGCAGTGGGGTGAGGTACAGGGATGCGAAAAGGGGAGCGACGCAGTCACCATCTTCCTCACGCACTCGAAGACGGATCAAAGGGGGGTCGGGAAGTCAGTGGTACTTTGGGCCAGTGAGGAGCCTCTGATATGCCCGGTGCAATGGGGGTGCGCATTGCAGGGAGGGGCAAGGAGAGAGGTGTGGGAAGTGTTTCACAGAATCTCGGGGCGGGAGGTGACGTCAGCGCAGCTGCTATGGGTCATGAGGCGTTCGTTAAAACTTCTGGGTGAGGTACCAGAGGCCTTTGGAACTCATTCTTTCCGGATAGGGGTGACTTTCAGAGACAGCAAGGATGGATTGCGACTCGGAGAGGTTAAAGCAGTTGGGACGTTGGTCATCAGACTGTTATAAACGTTATGTTAAAAGTGGGGAGAAGGGGGGTGGGGAGGGCTGTGGATATGTGATTCTTTCTCTCACGCATATGTCTTTGCAGGTGCAGTAGCAGGGCCAGAGTCGGAGGCACTATCAATTTGGATAGTTGGGCACTCTTTTGTCAAATGGGCGGAAAGACACGAACAGCAAAAAGGGAAAGGTGTAAATCTAGGATTGGACCTGGCATTGTTTAAAGTCAGTTGGCATAGAAAAGGGGGCATGCGTTGGCACGAGCTTTTTCCCCTGTTAAATAAGTTACTGCATCACCATGTTTGTCCGGATGTGCTGATAATTCACTTGGGGGAAAATGATCTAGTAGTGTGTAAGGGTTTGTCCCTTCTGAAACAGATGAAACAGGATTTGAGGGAGATTAGACAGCAGTGGTCAGGGTGCTTTATTGTTTGGAGCAAATTTTTTCCCAGAAGGCATTGGAGGGGGGCCAAGAGGCCTGCTGCCATTGATAAGGCCAGGAGGAAAGTGAACAGGGACATGAGGGTTTTTTGCAGGGAGGCAGGACTGTGCAGGGTAGAGCATCCAGAGCTAAAGTATACGGCTGTATATTTTTTCAGAGATGATGGGGTGCATTTGTCTCGCTTCGGGATGGAGTTGTACCTGATCCAAATAAAGGAAGTCCTAGATGTAGCCCTGGACATATGAAAATATCCTAGAAGTGGCCTGGGGGGTCAGAAAAGTCATAAGGACTATTTCTGTGTGGCGTTGGGTAGCTATTTCTGGCCAGTTTTACTGTTTCGTTTTATGGTTGGGGACAAGCAGGTAATGAGGTTAGGATAGGATATACTTAGTAGATAGATCTTTAGACAGGTAGAGAAGAGGTTACAGGGTTTAAAGGGTTAACAGTTATTGATCAAGTAGATAGATCTTTAGACAGGTTGAGAAGAGGTTACAAGGTTTTAAAGGGGTGAAAGTTATTGATCAAGTTGGGGTCTGTTAAATAAATTGCAGAGGTGTTTGGGGAAACCTTAGGGGTGGGGGGAGGAGGATACGTAGATGAAGCCTGTATAGCTAGTTATAGTTTTGTGAGGCAAAGGCCAAGGTTATGTTTTGTAAGGTGCACCTGTCTTCAATAAAGCAGCCCTTTTCACACATGTGGAGAGTCGATTGCGGTCCGTTCTGCGCTCTGCGCCCCAGTGATAATTGTCTGTACATTTTTACAGATGTACGTTTTCATACATCATGGTTCCCTGCTCTCTCCTGATTTTGGCTGGTGGGACAGTGTCATGGGAAGGAGGCAGATTTGTTTTGGGACCTACCTTTGCACAGTGTAAGTCTCACAGACGTCTAACTGTCTATCCTGCATTAGGCCAGCTGAATAATGGGCAGTATGTGTTTGTGTGTAGTGTTACACTACCTCTCAGGCTTGGACAGAACATCTCTGAGGAAGAACGAGAGAAATGAACCACTGCAGGGTGAAGGGAGTGGATTGATGGAGAGTGCGACTGCTGTCTGTGAGAGCCAAGTGGAATAGCTGCTCGTCAATGAAGGTATATGTGGTCTCTTGGCTACACCTACAGTGCCACTACATTGTGATTAACTGTTCCTCCTACCAGCAGAGACCGAGAGCGGGTAATTTAAGGACTGATGAGTAACAGAGAATCAGGGCATGACAGTAGTTCACAGGAAAATCCTGAGGGCCCCAGTGGTGAGACCATTGAGGTGGCCTGGATTGGAGTGACGCAAGTCCAGCAAGAGACAAATTGGTGCACGATGAATTAGGAGAGATGACCACAAATGTCCAAAGGGCTTGGTTGTAACACCCGGAGCAGGGTCCTCAAACGTTAGGGCCTGGAGGCCTGGGACCATGCTAAAATTTCATAATCTCCATATAACGTGAATTTTCACAAAGTTAGTCAACGAAGAACTCCTTTTCATAGTCAAGTGTTATCCTACATTGCTTCGCCTTCCTGGACTCAAATTGGACACCGTTCACATAAAGTGGAATGGCACACCAAGTTAAGCATAGAGGCGCATGCATGAGTGGTATTGTATTGTATTACAATCATTTTCAGATCATTCAGACATGGTCTGTGCCTCCTGGAGTAGGGGCATGCATTCCTCTTCTCTTAACCGTCTCAAGTTTGAGGGTGATATGCCTGATTACTCCTAGTTGTGGAATTTTAGTTCCCCACTTTGTGGCGTTGTGCCTACTGCTGCTAGTAAAGGCGCAACCCCACAGCCGATTCCACCTTTCCCTATAAAGCAGCAAATTAAGATTTTGTTGAGCTTGCTATAGCATGTCGACAGCACTCTAACTAAAAAGTGTGTTTCAAGTTTGCTCCTCTGTGATACACTTTGATTGCTGCTTCCAAAATATGCTTCTGTGAAAACAGAACACTACTTCACTGGCTTTTGCTAGGGAGCTTTGCCAAATCAGCAAAAAAGGTAAAAATGTGCTCAAACACTACCCATTTTTAGGTCGAGCCTAGAGTAGCGCGCAAGCGCTGCTCTGGCGAAGACTTTATGTAGGGGTTTCAAAAAGCTGACCAGACGCTCGTGCGTCATGGCCTTTTCTGTGCGGTTACCCGCACGGCCGACATCTGTTTCCAATTATCGTGCCCAGACACGGGAGCGATAATTGAAACCACATGTCTCGATGTGGCGCGCGCGCGCCCACCACTCGCGGGCTTGTTTGTTTTCCAATAGCGATCGCTTTCACTTTCGCGATTGCTTTCACTGCCGCTTGTTTAATCTATGTACTGTTCAGTTTCCAGGGCTTTAAACACGTGCCACTCACTGACAAGTCCCAACACCATTATGAAAATACGAGGATACAAAAATTAACTGCGACTAGAAAATCAAATGTTTATACCTGCATAGCATTTTACTACCCTGAATCAAATACCACATTAGCATAAGAAATACAAAATAAAATTTTATTCAAGAAACACAAACGAACTGCAAATAAATCCAGCTGACTGAACTCTAAGCATTGATAGAACTCTAATGGTGTTTTGATTGGAAAGGTCAGCAACCCAGAGATCTCTTAAGGTCGGAGACACTTCTGGAAAGTCTCAGTCCAGCTGAATCATAAACAAAAGGCGGAGTCCGAGGAAACGTCCTGAGCAACCGGCTGCACAACATCCTGTTCAGCCCTTGCATTCAGCTCGACTCGGAGCTCGTTAACCCAGTCACCCTGAGTTGGAAGTGGGAAGAGGGGCGCGCAAGAGAAACACTGCACCGACCAGAGTACCAACAACTTCACTGAACACTGAACCGGAAACCCCTAAGCGGGTTCTGTTCACCGCCTTTGTCCGACCTACAAAGGAAAGCATCGCTGACAACAACGTTTGACTAAGACCAGTGGGTGTGGTAGTGTTCGTTGCGAACATATCACTGGTCCACAACCTCTCTGGGATGTTCAGTGAGGGGAATGCCGGCTCTCAAGCATGCGGTGGATCTGCAAGTCGGGAGGTCGAATCCTGGCGAGGCCGACACAGCCTGCCATCCTCCTGAAGTCGGCACTGAGTCGATTACTATTAAGTTGGTTAACAGTAACATGATTTACAGCGTATAGAAACGGCAGGATTGCTGTATGAAGCGATACATAAAAGAAAATAGTAGTTTTACATAACCATTAGTGGTGCTAGACTGCCGACTTTGGTGCTGGAAACCAGGGTTCGAGCCTCGGGGTCGCGTCCACATCCTGTGATTCTGGGCAAATCACTTAATCTCCCCATGCCTGAATGTGTAATGTAAATACGGTGCTCGTGTAAAGCTCTCCAATACCTTCGGGTCGAGTTCGCGCTATATAAATATGCACAAAAAAACCAAACAAACCCTGACGCGGTCAACGTTTCGGATATGGCAACAGAATGCAGACCGTGTACACATGCTAAAGGCTTGTGAAGACAGCTTTTGAACACAAGCATTGGCATAGCCAATAGGTCTCGCCTTTGGGACCTTATAAGTGTTTAACCATGCAACAGTTAATGTTGTTGCACCAAGGATATTGTGCTGCATAACTCAATCCTTATAAGGTCCCAAAAGCGAGACCTATTGGCTATGCCAATGCTTGTTTACCATTTGGCTGCATTTCTGGTGTTGTTTTTCAGAACTGAAGTGTGTCATTCACCCATGGTGCCAACCCTACTACCTCTATGCGGATGAGTCCCAGCTTCTCATTCCTTTGTCCTTGCTTGCTTCATCTATTCATGAAAGTATCTATCCATGTCTTTCTGTTATCATTTCATGGATGTCTTCACATGTTCTTTGTCTGATTCGGTCAAATACTGAAATCCTCTTCTTTCCTGCTACCCTCCTCGTTCTTCCTTGTCATCTTCATCTGTCTTTTTTGCCCTTCTCGTCTTTGTTTGTTCCCTTCCGCCCATAATTTGTGCATCATTTTTATTCCATTCTCTTGTTTCTTTCCATATGTTTGCTGTTTCCTAGTCTTTTCATTTTCAGCTCTACAACTTATGAAAGATCGTCTCTTTTTTAATCAGACCACCAAAATTCTTACAGTCACTCTCATTTTCTGACATCTTGATTATTGTTCTTCTCTGCACATTTGCTCTAATATTTATTTTTGAGTTAAATACAGTTTTTTATAAATATTAAAAATATTTTTATTTTAAATATGAATGTAAATTCAATGTTTATATTTATTTTGAATGTAGAACAAAATCCAACACTCTACAGCACTATTAACTTAATTTTGAAGTAAAACTTTTATAAATAAAATATAATAAATTAAATTAAAACTGTTTTCCCGAAATTTAAATTAAAAAATAAATTCCCACACAAAGATTCTTTTAATATTAATTAATAATTATTAAAAATGATGTGTAGAAGGAATTAAAACTAATTTAGTTATATTTTAATAAACATTATTGCTTACATTAAATTTCGAATTCACAATGGAGTATTACAATATTTTATAAATAAATAATAAATATGGACTGATTATAAATAAATATATAAAAACTACAGGCATGGAAAATGAAGGGGCTAATGACGATACAAGAACACAAATTTCTGAAAAAAGAAAGCCCGACAATACCGACAATTTACTTTATCCCTAAAGTACATAAAGACCCAATAAAACCTCCGGGTAGACCAATCATTTCTGCCAGAGACAGTCTGTTACAGCATACATCACAATATGTGGACTTTTTTCTGCAAGAGCATTTGAAAGCCTTACCATCATACATACGAAATACAAGTGATTTTTAAGAAAACTGATGAATTTTGAATGGAAAAGCGAGTATCTCCTTATGGCACTTGACGTAACCTCCCTGTACACAAGCATTAAACACATTGATGGTGTGAGAGCTTTGGAATATTATCTCAACAAAAGACCAGGCCATCCATTGAAGCACAAGATGTTGATAGAAATGGTTACGTTCTGCTTAAACAACAATGTGTTTATGTTTAACAATGTTTTATATCAACAAACGAGAGGTGTTGCTATGGGGGCCAGCTTCTCTCCCAGCTATGCATGTCTTCACATGGGCTGGTGGGAGGAGCTGGTCCTCGGAGTTAAACACATTCAATACATACAAAGCAACATCAAGTTGTGGCTACGTTTTATTGATGATTTGTTTGTGGTCTGGGAGGAGACTTGTGAGCAGGCTAAGGAATTTGTGGAAAACATAAATGTTAATGATATCAATTTGCATTTCACTGCCACCATTAGCAATGACACGGTTAATTTCTTAGATACACAAGTATACATAAAAAATAACAAACTTGAAACGAGGCTTTACTGAAAAGAAACGGCCGGCAATTCAGTATTGCACGCCAGCAGCTCTCACCCTAAACACTTGGTGAACAGTATACCCTACGGGGAGATGCTGCATCTAAAACGAATCCATAGTGATAACACAGACCTCAAAGAAGCACAGACAGCTAGCAGAGACAGATTTCTTGAGCGAGGTTATTCTCATAAGATTATCAACAGGGCAATTTTGAAATCAATGACTATTCAAAGGGAAGATCTACTTATGGATAAACACTCCAGTTACACCGAGGGCCCTGAAGACAGATCAGAAGTAGAAGTCCAAACTACCAGTGAATTCAGGATCATAATGGGATATAGTAGACAACAAAAAAATATACAGTCAATTATCAAACGCAATTGGCCCTTGATACTCAATGACCCAGTTATTGGGTCATTACTACCTAAGAGAGTATCAATCACCTACAGTAGAGGACAGTCCATGAGAGACAACTTGGTGAAAACCAGTCCTGAGGTCATTGAAGGAACCAATTGACTGCAAACACACAAAGGCTTTTACAAATGCAAGGTGTGCAAGGCATGTCAACAGGGTATAAACATGAACACGTATCAAACCCCGTTCAGTATGAAAAAGCACAAGATAACTAAACTATTGACATGCAAAACTGAGTATGCAATCTACGTATTAGTATGCCCATGTGGTTTGCAATATATAGGGAGCACCAACTTACAAGTACACAAAAGAGTGATCCAACACATGCGTGCGCTAACTAACCAAGACAATACGTATCCCGTGGCCAGACATTTCAAAGAGCCTCACAAATCAATAGTCTGGACCTTAGATTTTATGTAATTGATGCAGTCCCCCCCAGTAGGAGAGGTGGCAACAGAGAGAGCAGACCAAGAAAGTTAGAAACACGGTACAATATAGACATGGATTCTAAACAGCCTGGTGGTTTCAATGTATCGGAGGACCTTTACACATGCCTGTAACAACATACATACAGAATACACAAATGATTCAAGCGGAAAAATTGCTAAATCTTATCTTATTTATTTATTATAAGGTTTCTATCCAATATTTAATATTTAACATTTTACATATTTATACATTTTATTAATGTGTGATGTTTTATATATATATTGGAGACGATTTTATTGATGTGTATGTGTATTTACAATCCACATTTAATTACGAAAGATTCATACGGGTTTAAGCACAAAAACCCAAAGGTGCTTTAAGTCCAAGTGGTATTCAGACCTGAAATCAATTTGAAATTAATTTGAAATTATGATGTGAACCCAATCTTAGTGTTCTTATGACGGAATGGTATCCAATATGATGACAAACAAATATCAGTTACAATTCGCACTATGCACTTTATCACTTCTGCACTTTAACACTTTGCACTACAGCACTGTCAACTTCAGCAACACGGACATGTATAGACATGGAACAAACACGAGGTGTCCCAGGCTTGAGACACACAACAGCATGATAAAGGCGAGCAACATGTATTTTACATAGATGACCGTCAATTTCAACATGTGAACTTATCGTGTGTATGTCTGAAAAAATTCAAAATACGGCTATGTCAGACTAAAAGTGGGTTCTGACGATTGAGCAACAAGAATGTTATTTCAAAATTATTTTAATCTTATTACATTACAATTCAAGTGAGCGGAGCCTATTTTAAAGACAATGTCATTTGTGTATTTAAACTAAGATTGATTCTACAAAGTTTTGAACATGGCTTTTATGTCTATTGCTGGTATTTGCACGTGGTAAGCCACACCTGCACTTGTCACTTTAAAAATGAGATTGCAACAACGGAACCATGTCATGCGATCAAGGCTTGTAACGAGCCAAAACGCGTAATGGCGACTTTGCAATAAAGAAAAATTGAAGCACTTACTGAGTGGTCCGTATCCGTTTGTGGATATATCCGGGAGGCAGCGGTATTGCGAGATATATATATATATATTGTTTGCCTGGGAATATATATATATATATATATATATCGATATATATATATATATATATATATATATATATATATATATATATATATGCCAGCTTCCAGTCTCACATTCTCTCAGAACATAAGGGAAAGCACTCACAGCAACCAGACGCGTTTCGGCAGTCACCTTTTTCGATGGCCGTCCGTGAAATAAATACGTTGGACTCGCCCCCGTGAGTGCTTTCCTTTACGTTCTGAGAGATTGTGAGACTGGAAGCTGGCATAATTGCGGGTACACCGCCCACGAGAAAGCACCCGTTTGCGAGTGCACGAAGGAGGTGAGAAACTGAGGAGCTACGATATATATATATATATATATATATATATATATATATATATATATATATAGAGAGAGAGAGAGAGAGAGAGAGAGATATTTACCATTAAATTATACTTATGTATATTTTCAACATTTTTTTGCATTATTTCCAATGGAGTTTTTGTTTTAATTCCCTACCTCCATTATTTTCTGTGCCAGGTGTTGCAGTTTCTGTGGTTGGCCATGGATGGTGTGGGCCTTTCTACTGTTTTTTTTAATAAGAACTTACACTTGGATTTTGTGAGTAAGCACAAAGGAGTAAACTTACTCAAAGTGTAAATGACCCGGAAAATGTAATTTACTTTGTAAATTAGGCCCTTTGTCTTTAAATTTGTTTTTCGATTTCTGTTCAAAATTCCTTCAAATGCCAATTGCTCTCCTTGCCCAATATCTCTCTGTTGGCTTCTATTCTCTCTCCAGTTTGTGTCCTGTTTTCCTTGTATTGTCTGTAGAAATGCATCCATGGGCCGGCCCCTCTCTTTCTTTCCTCTCCGATTCCATTTAAAATCCCTCTCATCTATTTTGTTATGCTTCTCCATTTAGACTGGTTTCACACTCTCTTCCTTGTGTCACTTTTGGATTGAAATCCTTTTCTCAACTTGCTTCGAGGCTCTGGAATTCAACATTTTGTCTGTTCGCTCTTCTCTATTTTTATAGTCTTTTGTGTCTTGAAGTATATTTGCTCTGTGAGCAGCTTTCCAACACTACTTTGTTCTGCTAGCGTAGATGAATAATTTTTTGTGCAACCTTTGTCATTTCGACCATGTGTCCTATGGTTTCCAGCATCAATCATACAAAAGTCCAGGTCTTAACAAATATCCTTATACAAAAGGGACAGAGATCAAGTGCGACAGCCCAGTGGGTTGAAGGCTTGCGGCTAAGATCTGTATGTGACTTGCCGATGGCAGGTTCCAAGCCTCATTGGGTTGACTTGGCATTTCATCCTTCCACGGTTGATAAATGAGTAACTGTGAGTTTTGTTGTAGTAACACCTATCATTTTCGCCACGGCCAGGGCGACTGACGCTGGAATCTGGGGCTCACGGTTCGATCCCCGGCACCGGCGGCAGGTCAGCCCAGCACCATGTGACTCTGGGCAATAGCTTGCTTAATCTTCCCGACGGCCCCCAGCGCCGGGATGCCTTCGGGTAGTTGTTCGCGCTTTACAAATACTGGATTTACATTTTATACACCAAGAGGCAATTTAATTCTTTGTGTGCGCTACGTGGTTGTATGTCTCCACAACGCATGCCATTACATGGCATGCCTTTATAACGCTGTTGTAAAAACGCAAGTGTTGTTACAACGCGTTACCATTACATCGCAAACTGTAACCACGCATATACCTTTACAACGCATGCCTTTACAACGAATTATTTTGTAAAAGCATATGTGTGGTTAAAGTTGTGATTGAAAATATAAGTATTTTACAGGTAAATGTAAACGTTATTTATGTATACATTATAGCTTTATATTTCCCTGTAAAAATGTATACTTTCTTAGTAATGGCATGCATAGTAATGCATGAAAATATATGTAAAAGAAAAATAACGTACTTACTTTTATATATGTTTTTATATATTCCACACACAATGATGTCTGTTGATAAAACAACATATATAAATCCAACAACCCCATAACCCCATCCCACACTAAAATTGCCCATGCCACCCCAAAACCCCTACCCAACCTAAACCCTAAAACTACCCTTGCCACCCCAAAACCTATACCCACTCTAAACCCTAAAATTCCTTGTAAAGGCATGCGTTGTAAAGGCCTATGCATTGTAAAAAATTGCGTTGTGATGGTCATGCGTTGTTACAACGCAAGCGTTGTAACGCTTGCGTTGTAATGGCATGCAGGTAACAGCCGCGATGTAATGGCTGTTCCCCGCGCTACGTAAATGGGCAAACGAAATGGCAAGTTGTTTAGTTCACACATGGCAAGCTCGCCACTCCCCAAGATACCCCTCCAAATGTATCTACTGTGGCGGAAAGTTGCCAGTGTGTAAATATCTAATTCCATTTTCTCGTCCAAGCATATTGGACTCACCTCCATCTTTTATCTGCTGCATTTAATTGCCCAGTGTCCCCTTAAACCTACATCGCAGTATCCCTTATTTCCTCTGCTCCATTTTAAATATTCGGCAACAGTGGTGCAAAAGTCATTTTACTTTTTAGATGCAAATGTGCAAATGTAATACAATAATATAACCCTTTCTGTGTCATTTAAACCCAGCCTTCGAGCCTTAATAGGCCGCAAATAGTATTCTGGTTCCCATTTTAACAGTGGCGCCAGTTGGGAGCCGAATTTAAATTGATCTTATTCTGTTTTTTCCCCCAGATGCTTACCCCCATATTTTAGCCGATGGACGCTGCCCACAGTGTCAATTTAAAAAATGAGCTTTTGACATGCACAAAATTGTCCCAGATGCAGTTTGTGCACTTTACTCCATATTTACTCCTCTATTGGGACCGATTCTAAAAAAAGTGGAAAATCATAAATTCCTCCGAATTTAGATTTACCTTTTTGTAATTCACAAACGTTTCCAGTGTATGTGTGAGAAGTAGCAACTGTCCTAGTTTTCTTAGTACTCCTGAAATACTTTTGTGAATTCTATTGACTCAAGACCAAATTTATGCTTGCACATTTGCTCAAGTGAAAATGCCAGAGAAAAATGCACTTGATTTTTGGGTGCTTTTTTTCTCTAGGCTTAAAATAATTTTCTCGGTAAGGTTAAAAACAACCTTTCCACTCTAGGGGAAGAGTCCAGCCTTTGGAGTAAATCAACCTTTTTCATCGTAGGGATGAGTAAGAATTTTTTGGGTGAACACTGGGTGTGTGCAAATGTTTAAGGAATTCTCGCCCTGGAGCTCATTACCTCCGTCAGTACCAAGTGTAGTGAATGTCAATGTGGTTTTTACACTGGAGAACAAAGGCGACTTGCACGTGTAAGCTAAACATAAAAGTGCAAATAGCTTTGTGAATTGAGCCCAATGTGTTAGTCGGGCACAGGCTTAATATTTGCACCAGGTGTGTTCGGGCGTTTGGTAACAAATCACCCAGTCATTATCTATCCTGAAGTGTCACTGCCCTCTTTTTCTTGGAGTGACTTTACCTTCTGTTCACAGGGCACTCGATTTGTGCTTCAGGCATCAGTGAGCGCCCAGTAAAAGAAGCAGGTGTGGGAGCAGAACAGGCCGGGCCCTGCTCACCCCCTTCCGGGTGACACCTTGCCTTGCTAAACTTGTTCATGTTTCTGCTTGCACATGCCCCTGGGACAGCGATTGTCTTTTCATCATTGTGTTTGTGCAGAATACCTGATGTATTTTCCTTGTACGAAGTGCCAAACATCTGTAAAAGTTGCACACCCTAACACACATCAAAGACTTTCATGTACACATGAAAAGGTTGTGGCAAAGGTAAATGGTTTTATGATTTGTATAATCTTTTGATGTGAACAAGTACATTTACAGCTCACATTTCCCGGAACAACCATCAGAGGAAATATCATATTTTATTGTTTCTTAATATGCCATCTTTTTTCCTCTGTCTTCTGTTTTCTGTGGCTAGTGTGAGGTTGAAAAACAGTTTAAAAAGTAGCGCCGTAGTTACTCTTGTCTTCTGGAACGACCTGAATGTGTCTCTGAGGTCCTAGATAGGCCTAGGGCCTAAGGGTGACAGCGCCTGGGGAGCCACATGCTCAGAAATGTCAGAAATGCATCAGGCCTTCCCTTGCAAAGGTAGATGGGTAAGCTGAGTGCATAGGGTGGTGCATGAATACCTGTACATGCACACAGGCTCCAAGCACGAGGGAATGGAAATCCACAAGTACAGAAGACGATAGCCTCAACGTTTTTCTGTTGGCTGTTTGCATGTGTTCTGCTTCAATTGGAATGCCCGATGAACTATTTTGCATCTTATATTGATCAGTGAGTGGCCTGGAGTCACTGAGGAGCGAGTGCTGACAAAAGCGCCTGAAAAATGGATGCTATACAGTAGAATAAAGTAAAAAAAATTCTGCACCATCCATTTTTCAGACGCTTTCGTCTGTATTTTAGTACAATAGATATGAAGTTTTAAGGCATGTGCCTAACCAATTTGCACACAATAAAAACTTTAAAGCTGTTGATTTGTCAATCCTTGTTTAGGCAGATGTTTTTTATCTGATTCCTATTTGTGGTGGCAATGTAAGTGGCTGGCTACAATCATCTTAATGTAGCTTGGGCCCTGAGTGCAGAACAGCCATTAGCGAGTACTTTGTCAGCTCCCTCAACATACATAATGGCTATGGGCTGAGTGGGGTTTTCCAGGAATGGTGACTCCGCCCCCCCCACCGAACTGCAGAACCTAATGTTATATCCCTCCCTCCATGTACAATGGTGTGGTGCACAATCAACACCAAGAAATCTGAGAACAGAAATCCCACTGCCTCTGAGTCAATGAGGGACCTTGGGCCTCTTCACTAAAATATTTCAGTAACTTCTTTTTCCATTTTTAACACCCTGGGTGTTGACCATCCCTTGTGATTACATTTGTTTTTTAATTGTATTTTGTTTTTTTTAGCGCAGTGAGTGCCATTAAGGGTGAGGGTCCTTTTCTAAGCCATGCAGCATCTTCAATATGGATACTCCCCTCTCCATCGTACAACCACGTTTGTAGTACTTATTTAAGGTTCATTTTCCCAACTTTAAGCTCTGACATTACTTCTACTGGAGATCTAACACCAACTTGTTTGTACTATATTTAGGCTGTCTTGTTTTCAGTATTTATATTTTTGTGGATTTCAGTGGTGTTTTCTCTGTGTTTTCCAAACCATTTGAAATCAGTGCTTATCAGTGTTTATTCAGCGGCCTACTCCCCAAAATAGAAAAAATTATTTTTTCTAGTGTTTACAAAACATGTTGTTTATGGAATGATTGTTATCAAGTACACATTTAATTTAAAAGAGAAGTAATGCATGGTGTTTAGTGTCTTCTCATTGACAGCTTATTCAATGTACTTATGTTAGACAAGGCTTCTCCAACGAGCAGCTTGTGAGCTACTTCCAGCTCTCCAGCTGATTGTGTAGTAGCGCACGTGTGTGCAACCTAGTGAACTAAATGAAAAGCTTTAGCTTGGTTGAATTTATGTATGCCATATTTGAAAAGTGTGTATTTGAGAGAAAATATGTGCATTTTCAGAACTCAAATGCGGATGGTTGGTGAAAAATGGTTGAATTTCCATAATATATTTAAATCTAACATTTGAGTGATAAATCCTGCTGGTTTGGGAGCCTTATTACGCATATCATTACTTAGGCGCCAGGGGCATTACATGTATGGCTGTTATATGTGATTCATGTTGTGGCATTTCAAATCTATAAAGCATTTTTTACATTACTGCTGGCAATCCTGCCTGATGATCTGAGGGGATCTCTGCTGATAAATCTTGAGGGGGGCACTAAGGTAATCTTGTTGGATGTGGTCACTATTAAAACAAGCATTGGCATAGCCAATAGGTCTCGCCTTTGGGACCTTATAAGTGTTTAGCCATGCAACAGTTGATGTTGTTGCACCAAGGATATTGTGCTGCATAACTAAATACTTATAAGGTCCCAAAGGCGAGACCTATTGGCTATGCCAATGCTTGTTTCTTTGTGCAATGCATTTATGAAAGCAAGGCAAACACAAAGTTGGGGTGAGGTGGCAAAGTGAGCAAAAGAACGATGATGGATTCAACCAAGATCTGTGACTGGGGGGGGGGGGTCTGAAAAGTTTCAGCGCTTCGTCCATCATCTCCTTATGTTTGCTTTATGAGATCAAGTACACAACATGATTAGTCAATGCACGTCAAATAGTCCCGCTTCAATTGTAGTACAAAAGTTCAATAGGAGACAGCTTGATACACCAAAGATCAAATAGTATGAGGTGAGTGAGACCTGAAGCTCCACCAGAGGAGCCAAATCCAACTGCGTATATATTAACGAATTGCGAACACCCGTGCCCCAGAGGTGCTCTGTCAAGCCAGACCATAAAATTCAACAGATACTGTTAAGTAGTGCAAGAGCCGAATGTGCCTTGTAAATGTTTGCTATTTAAAATAAAAATACAATAAAATAAAACACGTTCCAACAGGGAGCAGGCATGTAGATAAAATACCCGTCTGTATTGTTGATTTGGCCAGACTTTCATCTAATCCCTGGCACTCGGGGCCCAAGGTTAAATTAAGGACTAAAAGTCATTAGTTGGAATTACGTTTGCGCTGGACCTTACCTAATGATATATTAGGTGAGCTGAAAGATGGCACAATGTGCTGTTTCGGCATTTCAGACTGTGCAATTGCCGCCTGTTTTTGCTAGCTGAAGTGTCAGACTGTTTTTCCGTCGGGTGCTGCGATTTTACTGCACAACGTAGAATGATTGCAAACCGTGGATGTACTGATAATCATGTTTATGCCAATTTTTCATCAACTGGACTTAAAGGAGTGTAGGGGGAGGGTGGCGGCGGCAGCAGAAGTAAAATAAGAGTTGGATTTGTGCTACAAAATAGTAACCGAGAAGGAGAGTGTCTGTTAATCATATATCCAACTATCTGCAGCTGAGCCAATCAAATTTGAGATATTCCATTGAACCCTTAAAAAGGTTTCAAGGTCACTTTAGGATGGACCAATGAGAGTGTGGCGAATTTAGTTTGGCAGCGGAGGGTACTATGGACACAGCTGCTATAACTGCCTGTTTAAAAGGGAACATTCGTTAGGGTTGGTCTTATTTGAAATCTGCTCCGACGTCAAGTTAAGCACCTCGTTCAAGCACACAAGCGTTTTACGAGGAAGCCGCTGTAAAGAGCGTAACCACACAGCCGGAGGGGGAGACTGGGCAGCGCAAGCAGATTACAATGAGACCCAGGACTCCGTGTTTTCCTACCGCAGTCTGCTCTGAAGTGGGGTCAGCTCACAGGTCATAGAGCGCCTCTATAACTGCGAGGGAACTTCAAGCCGCAGACAGTTACTTTTAAGAGAATTGACATGGAGGCATGTGCTTACTCTGGAGCGCAGCGGGATCGAGGAAGTGATGGTGGGCTGCTGAGGGTTTAGTCAAGCCATCAATGGTTCAACGCCTGCACAGGGTAGTAAGTGCTATATAAATGCACCTACCTTGCAATACACGGTCCATGGAAGGGGCCCCCAAACATCAGCATGGAATGCATGATTTAATTAAGTCAACAATCACTCCACAAATAGCAACACATTAGACATTTTGAAAATGTTGTTCTTGACTGGTTAGTACAACATAGTCGATCTTGAAATTCCGTCATCTACATAATTCACAAAATTATGCTCATATACAAAGGCCAGTAAGTGAAATTGAACATTCTGTGCATAGGGTTGAATGGAGCCCCATGCCATAAAAAAAAAAAACACAAGCCGCGCGCGCCTCGCGCTCAAAGTAAAAAAACAAGCGCGCGCGCCTCGCGCTAAAAGTAGAAAAAAAGTGTCGGCAAAAGTGAAAGCGTTTCCCTTGCGGGAGCGAGCAGCGCCAGGAGCGATAATTGCTAACACATGGCGCCAAAGCTCGCTCCTGCAAGGGAATCGCCAAACGTGCACGCATTGCCATTGAAAGCAATGCAACGCGTGCACGTTTTTAGGGCGAAAAGTGAATCGATTCCAAAAGGTCTTTTTCCTATGCAGCGCATGCGCGCTGCGTAGGCGAGACCTCAAAACACTAATAATATTAGTAGCTCGGGATGTGCAGATTCATTGAGACCACTGCCTGCTCATAAAAAAGGTCTGTGTAATCTTTTATAAATGCATTCCATATTCGTGTAAGGAAATCGGGCTGCATTTTTTTTTAAAAAGGGTGCTTTATTTAAAAGCAATCACAAGCATGGTGGTATGCTGGCCCCAACTGGCCACCATGCCTGTGAATGTAGCCAATTGTAGTGGGCACATTGTTAGACCTGCCTCATGTAAATTAATGAGGTAGGTCAAATTGGATCCTACTACAATTCTGTATTTCAAAAACTGATCTATTAGTACATAGGTCAGTTCACAAAATAATATTGCATTCGGTAAAAATCGGTTGCTTTTACAGAACCCATTTTTGTAGATTTCTCTTTAGGAATCACAAATTGCGTAATGTTAAATGTCACAAATTATGATTCCTTAAAAGAAATATTTGTACATGAGGGCCCGAGTGCTATATTCAAATTTTTAATAAACAAATTCCTGGACACAATTGGGGGTCTTTCACCTACCCCTTGCTGACTATTCTGACATTGTAGGGGTGGTCAACCCTGCTAACAGCATAGCCACTTGGGAAACCTTTAAAATGTTGAAATACACCTTATTAATTTGTAGCCTTGCATTTTAATTCACCAAAAGCTTGATGCTTAAAGCATGCTAGCCACCACTTTTCTGCAATCTTTGCTGCCAATTGTCCCAACTGCAAATATCTCACTTTAAGGCAGTTAGGACTTTTTAACAGATATCGCATTGCATTTTGGGACTTGAAATTTTGCTGTTAACATTGTAACTATGGGCTAAAAACCTCATCACTAAAGTGCAGCTGGGTCAAAGCCATGTTTAGTTGAATGCATCACACATAACAATGGGTCTCCTTGCAGCTGTGAATTTGATTGTTTTTTTTTTTTTTGTCCTCATTTGCCTTCAACCACCTTAAACCAACCGCCTTTTTGTAACCTTACTTTGATACCCTGGGATATCCTTGGCTTTTCGTATGTGGTCTCTCTGTGCCTCAGCCTGTAAAGATACAATTTTAGGCCGAAAGGTTATTGCCCCACAGATACCCGGGGGGAAGGTCGGATTTACTCCAACTAGGTCTTTGCGAGCCTGATGGACGTTATCGATAGCCTAGAAAGGCATACAACAGTCCAGGGAGTATCCAAAAAGGCTTAATCATAGGACCCAAAAAAGAAAAAAAAAAAGAAAAAGAAAACAAAGAAAACTACCTCCACCGAATAAGCAGGTCCCAATATGCGAGTTTTTTTTTACTGCAAGTTCTAGACATGTCCATCTTGGAGACTTCATATAATGAGGTCAGCCAGTCTGAATGATTGGGGGAGCTGGATCTACCCAGTGTTTACAGATTTGTCTCCTGGCCATTAGTATTGAATAAAATAGCAAAGATCTGGCAGGGCCTGCAATGTAACTATTAAGACCGAAGATTATCAAGGACAGGTTTATATGAATTGGTGCTCTTAAAACGCTCTCGAGTGTCTTCCTCACCTCTTCCCAAAAAGAAGCAATAAAAGGGCAGTCCAAAAACATATGTATATCCGATGCTTCAGCCAACCCACATTTTTTACATACAACTTGGGATCCTTTCAAAAATTTAGATAATCTAAGAGGGGATAGGTATGCCCTATGGGCGGTGAACAAGTGATTCCGCTTCAACCAAGCAGGTTTAACTAATCTAAAGAGAGTTCTAAACGAGTCTTGCCATAGAGACTCACACAGTGTATTCGGGATCTGTTCACCCCATAGCTCGTCTGCAAGCTTAAATTCTCCGTCCACTGCCTCTTCAATAGCCCAATACCACAATGAAACCTCCCTCTTTCCTGCCGGCCTTTCGACTAGCTGTTGTTCCAGGCTGCTGCCCCTGCCAAAATGTTTTTTCTGACTTAGCTGGGATTGTGCCCAGCTTTTTAGCTGGATATACTTAAACCTTGAAAGGCCCGTCCCTACTCTCTTACTTAGGTGTTCCCATGAGACAAATGTATCTTCATTAATCAGATCTCCCCACACTTTTACCCCAGCTTCTCTTAATGGTGTCGCCAAACTATCCTGGAGGCACTCCGGCAAACCTGGTGAATCCCAGAGAGGTGCAAGGTTTGAAAAGTAGTGAAGCCCTACCACAGTTCTTAATCTGGCCCACGTTTTTGCTATTGTATGGAGGACCTTAAGTTTAACCTTTTTAAAGAATTTTTGGTCCCCAAATTTAAACATAAAGCCTTCTTCCGATATACCAGCACCCCTTAACATAGCCCGAAACATGTCTCCCCTCCTGTACTCACAGGCATTTTTAATAACATTCTAGAATGTGAAAGCTGGAAGGCCCAACCATAGTATTGCAAGTCAGGTAGCGCCAGTCCTCCTTTCTCTCTCCTTCGCCTTAGTTTTTTCCAGGCTATCCTGGTTGATCTATATTTCCAGATGAAGGAGTTTATGTCCTGTTGGAATTTACCTATCAGGGATTTGTCAAAAAAAGGGGGATTGTATTGAAAAGGAATGTGATCTTAGGTAAGATTGTCATTTTGACCAGATTTACCCTCCCCAAGATGGATAAGGGGAGATGGGCCCATGACTTCATCAATTTCTGACACTCCCTGAAGACTCTCACTAAATTTATTTCTGCGATTTTTCCTACTTCCTGCACTATTCTGACCACCAAGTATCGCATACCTGAGCTGACCTGAAAATGGGTTTCTCTAATATTCCACGTCATAATTTCCGTCTTTCCCGCATTCATTTCGTACCCAGATATTTGACCGAATTCTTCTGCCAGTTTTATAACTGTCGGAAAGGCTGAATCCAAGTCTGCTGACAGTATAAGGATATCATCAGCATACAGGGCCACCCTCCTCTCCCACTCCTCATATGTAAAAGAGATGATGTTAGAGTTATCTCTAAGTTTCTGTGCAAAAGGCTCTATATACATGTTGAAGAGCAGGGGAGAAAGAGGGCAACCCTGTCTCGTTCCCCTAGTTATCTTAAATGCCTCAGTCAAAATGCCATTGACCAGCAGCCTGGCTGACGGTGCATGGTATAACAACTGAATGGTACGGCGGAATTTGTCTCCCAAATTAAATCTTACCATGACTTCCGACAGGTATCCCCAATTTACCCTGTCGAAAGCCTTGGTAGCATCCAGAGTTAAGGCTGCCAACGGGAGGGCATAAGTGGAGGCGATATCGATTGCGCCGACCAGATCGTATGTTAGGTCTGCTAATTGTCGCCCTTTACAAACCCTTTTTGGTCTGGGTGAAAGATGTCATTTGCCACCATCCCCAACCTAGTTGCTAAAATAGAAGAGAAAAATTTATAGTCTGTATTTAAAAGTGATATCGGTCGATATGAATCACACCTAGCTGGATTCTTGCCAGGTTTCAAAATTAAGACCACCGTAGCATCATCCCAAGAACGAGGGGGACTAACTCCTTCCAATAATATCTTATTATACAGTTGAGTAAGTACTGGGATTATGGCATCCTGCAAGACACGATATATTTCTGCAGGTAGGCCATCAGGCCCGGCCGCTTTCCCTCTTTTACTCCCTGCAATAACTTTCCTCACCTCCTCTTCTGTAATAGCACATTCCAAATCTATCTGTTGCTTGGGGCTAATAGATGGTAATGTAGTCTCATCCAACCAGAGCTTCACTTTTGCTCTGTCTTCTATGCAAGTATCCTTATAAATATCTTGGAAATAACCCAAAAAGCCTCGCCGATATCTTTGTCCGAGGAAAGGGAGGGTGCATCATCGTCCACCTTTATTTCTTTTATATGGTTCCGGAGCTGGTCCATTTTGGTTTTCCAAGCAAGTAGTTTTCCTGCCCCTTCCCCATACTCAAATTGGGCAATCTTGCTAGCCTCCCACCTACGCATCAGCCTCTTTTGAAGAATACTCTTCAGCTCTTCTTTTAATTGATCGAACCTTTCCAAATCTTCCTTGCGGCCAATGCCGGTCTGGCTGTTCATTTTTTCCTCAATTTCCCTCATTTCAATTTCCAGAGCTAAGGTAGCTTCCCTATATTTTTTTTCCTATAGCTCGATCTATTGGTGATATTGCCCCTTAGGAAAGCTTTAAGGGTGTCCCAGACAGTTGTAATGTCGGCTGTTCCTAAGTTGTTCTCTAAAAAGTGCTTGGTCTCAATAATAAAAAAAGCAGTCTCTTCTTCTTCAAGCAGTATTGTTCGATCAAATGACCATATTTTAAACTGCTGTGACTGTATACACTCAATAGCTAATATAACTCCTGAATGGTCCGAAAGGTGCGAGGGTAGGTATTTTATCTCTTTAACTCTGTCTTTTAGATTATAGCTGAGCAAAATATAGTCTATTCTCGACTTGTGTTTGTATCTAAAATTTCTAAAAGATACTCCTAGTTGGTCTCCCGATCTTTCCCTCCAAATATCGGATAGCCCCAATTGGGCCATCGTTGTCAACAAAGACGACCTGGATTTAGAAGGAACTGCTGCTCTACAATTAGGGGATTTGTCCAGTTTAGGGTCCAGGACGATATTAAAGTCTCCTGCCCATATCACTGACTCTGGAAAATCCAGGAGATGAGAACGAATGGAATTTATATAGGAAGGATCGTCCTGGTTTGGACCGTAATATCCAACTAAGGTAAAGAGGGTACCCATTAAGGTGATCTTCAAAATCAGCCACCTACCACTAAAATCTTCCCTGTATTGTAAAATCTGAGCTCTAGCCTGGTTTTTAAAAAGGATCAACACCCCTCTAATATTAGCCGTTTGATCGGTGCAAACGAAATCGTCCACCCATTTCTGATTTTTTAGCAGTTCTTTTGTCTCTGTCTTGAGAAGGTGAGTCTCCTGTATGACAATGACCTGCGCCGGGGAATCTCTCAAGTATTGTAGAATTCTAGCTCTTCGTGCCCTCATGCGCAGGCCATTGACATTCCAGGACAAAATCTGGAGTCTTGTCATGCTATTTTAGAGTTATCGTTAGCATATTCCGCCCTAACTGGACAAGAACAAGGACATAGGCCGAGAGGCCTTCCAACTTTCCCATTATTTCTACTCTTTGAAGTTTCTAGATCTGACCCGGTTGAGGCAAACGAGGTATTTTTGTTATTTATCCCCCTGTGCTCCCCTTCCCCCCACCCACTCCTTCCCCCCCCCTTGGGAAACCCTTCCCCCATTACTCTGGTCTGGTGTTGACCAGCTATTGCGTCCGTGAGCCACCCTCCCCCTCTATTTCTATTTTGTCTATATGTCACCAAACCTATATATATATATATATGAATATTTATTTATTTATTTATTTTTTCCCTTCTCTCCTTCTATTCCTCCTTTCTCCCTCTTTCTTCCCCTTTCTTTCCCTTTAAAAAATCCAATATCTAGCCTATTTCCCACTTTCCCTGAGCTCTTTAGAAAAAGAAAAAACTTGCCAATACATAACATATCGGAGGATAGGGAATAAGATAGGAGAAATAGGGTTATCCATATAGAAGAGGGAGCACAGTTCACTTGTGTTTCTCTAATCTGACATTTTTACACACTAAAGAGAAAAAACAGGGGTGGCTCTAAAAGCTTTTGGAGGCCTGCCTATTGATGGAATCAAGTAATTCATCTGCCTCTTGGCT
This sequence comes from Calotriton arnoldi, assembly GCA_963921515.1. Lineage (NCBI taxonomy): Eukaryota > Metazoa > Chordata > Amphibia > Caudata > Salamandridae > Calotriton > Calotriton arnoldi. The sequence goes on from CAWUFW010004703.1 coordinate 1,163,144, forward strand.
TGATCTAATGTTATGCATCTTATTATTGTACATAACTTTCAAGAAGGCCGGGAACTTGAGCTGTACTACTGCACCGGCCTTCCAAAAGTTTTCCATTCTTTGGCCCAGTTTCCATTGTCTCTCCAGTGTGGCTTTAGAAAGGTCCGAACGAACCTCAAAGGAGAAGTCCCTATTTTTTAATGTTTTAGCTTTCAAGGCCAGATTCAGAATTTTCTCTTTAATAGAATAAGTGAGAAAGTTAATAAGGTTCTTCCTGGGCTTTGCCCTATTAGGGTTGTGGCGAAATGGGTCCCTATGGATTCTTTGGATATCCCTTTCTAAGAACTCTGTTGTTTCTTCGAGTGATAGGGCCTCCTTAAGCAGGGCGATCATAAAAGTCTTGATGTCTGCCCCTTCTTTCCCTTCTGGAATATTCGTAACCCGCAGATTGTTTCTGCGGGAATTATTCTCCAATATCTCCATTCTATCCCGCAAGGCAACTTCCCCTCTCTGTAGGCTGTGTATCTTTTCCTCTGCTGACCCCAAATTCGTCTTGAGTTCCTCAACTGAGCTCTCTAAGGATTCGGTTCTGGAATTTAAAAGGTCAACCTTTCTCTCCAAAGTCTCACACACATTTCTTATCTCACTTTGGTTATCTGCAGAAACTGCAAAGCCCTGTTTTATATCTTCCTTTAGTGAAGTAAACAAGGCTTCGATCGAGGCCCCTGAGAAATGATTGACAACTTCCCCAGGATTCTGGGCATCTGACTCCGCTACCTCCCCTGACTGTGATTCAGACCGCAACACAGGGGCTACTGTAGGTAAACTGATAGGTATAGCGCTCTGGCTGGAAGAACCCTCATTAGAGTCCATGTTAACTCGAGAGACCCCAGCTACAGAGCCAGTGGAGCCGATGGAGTGAATTCCAGAGCCCCCCTGCTTTGTGACGGTCAAGACCTCCGGTTGCACCCTAAAAAATGACCGTAGTGAGGGGGTAACTTTCACTTTACAATGCGAGGAGACACTCTTATTCCTCCCTCCTTTTACACTTCTTCCCTTAACTTGGTAGTTCTGGAAGGCTGTACCTTGGTTAGAGGGTATAATACTATCGTCCCTCGTATTCTCTAAAGCCTGACACCCCTCTAAGTGTGGCTCCAGTAATCCAGTATCTTTTCCTTTAATGCTCGTTTTTCTCCAGCCAGCCTCCCTCTGCCTACAATTTCCTCTCTTCTTTCCACTTTTTTTATTTGCAGCTACCACCAGGTTACCTGGGTTGTAGGACCCCCTTCCCCTTCTCGATGTTCGTACTTCTCCTTTGAAGTGGCTATAACAAATTCCGCCTCTTTCACAGAAGTTGCCACCTTCTTACCGCCAGTGATGTTACTAGGAGCAGCTGGAAGAGGAAAGACGCCTGGGACTGACAGCACCAAGCACTCCTCCAAATTGAGCCCCACTCTATCTCCGGCGCAACCAGCAACTGCCGCAGATCTTACTCTCTCGCCAGCCGTCGCTCCAAAGAATTGGCTGATGCTGGCGCTGCCGCTGCTAACCCGGAGGAGACCGCGGGCCGCCGCTCTGCGACCACGCCTCAACTCCAGGGCGGCTCCGTACCAGCGTAGGAGGTGAAACGAACGGGTTAGGGGCGGAACACCTGAAGCCTGGGCGAAGGACCCGACACACATTCAGCCGGTGTATATACGCACAGATATCTCCGCAACGGGACCTTTTTGGAATCTACATAGAGCTCCACAAAGCTCCGTGGACCACCGATGGGCAAAGATCACTCCATTACCGGTAACGTAACAGTCATATTGCAAGGGGTAGAGAGTGGTCTCCGGACGCGCGCTCCGCTCAACTAGCGGACGCCATGTTTCCCCCTCATGGCTTTCTGTTTTGTAGCTCATCGTGAATTTGATTGTTGTGTGGAAAGCTTTGCGTCACCACTATAACATGCATGGTGACAGAACTCTTTTCATAGGTACCTGTCTCTACACCTAACATTGGTTCATTTGCAGTCAATATTGACTTGTTTGAAGAGGAGACTGATGTATCAAAGGGTTTTACTCATTCTTTGTCTGTAGGTAAATGTGATAGTACATATTGCCCAAGATTCATATTAGCCAAACAGTTCACCAATCAGTGAACAAATGAAATACTGCCAAACGATCGAGGAGCGTATTTACTGATAGTTCACACAACGCAGGCCAGCAAGCAAAGTTGCTATGCTGCGTTGCGTGAATCGGAGAGAGCTGAACAGTGCCATATCTACTAAGATATGATGCTCTTTAGCTCTCTACCTGTGCTGGCGCACTTGAGGCTGCCTAGCACTAACACAGGCATCCTTGCTCCTTTGTGCAAGGATGCCTGTGTTACGGGCAGGATTGTTTTTGTGCAGAAAGGTTTATCTTCCTTCACAAAAACAATCTTGAGACAATTTCCTGCTCATTCATACAAAGAGGAAGTAATTTACGTTTTTCTCCTCTTTAAGCCATGGTTGGTGTGGCGTATCATTTTAGTTATGAGGGCATGTCATGAAGAAAAGTGTAGAGTAGCAGTTTTTAAACCTCTTACTTCTAAGTACTTAACTAGATGAAAGTGTAACAGTTGTCAAAGGCAGCAGTCAGGATTCTTACTTGAGTTACAGGGGTGTTTGGGGAGAAGAGGTTTCCCATGAAGCCTACAGAGGTAGTAAGACCTACTGAAAAACAAATTGTCTGTCAATACCTCGTGCCCGCAATGTGTCACAAATTAACACCATTGCATCATCCTGACGGCAGGCACCATCACACCATGGATGCAAATAATGACAAAAGTTACTACATTCTTGAAAGGGCCAGCTTTATGCCAAGGAGGGACTTAATCATGCCATGGATGCCCAGAATATATCAGGAAATGGACCTGTTGAGACTCTGCCAGTTGCACCTCATCCATACGTCAATGACTAAGGGCCCTGTGTGAGCCCTTCACTTCCTTTGCTGCACCTAAATATATATGTGGTTGCCATCGGGATGTATCTGATACTGTCATTGGTGCTGTCGCATTAAATCAGATAGAATAATCCTATGTAGCTTAAACAGAAAATTGGGGAAAGCAGATTACTGAGGTACTTCACAGGTACTCACGGAGATTTTGAGGTTGCAGACTCCCAGGCCGGTGATTACACAGGAGGTGATGAAAGATGAGTTGCATTAGGTCTTTCAATTCAGCCATCTTGGACAGTCTACACAGAGTTACTATATCATAATTACCAAGTGACATTAAATCACAGTAGATCTCGTTATGCATTTCTTATGCATATAATCATAATTGCACATCAGGATAGACATCCCTTCTCCTTTGTATATCCCACCTAGTATGAATTCCCCAGGAAAAATAATCTGTCCCTTGATGAGGCTTGGACAATTGGTGCCCTTCTTCCCTAATTTGGCTCCGATTTGCCTCTTGCCTCCCACAATGAGAGGGTTAGGACGTTCTAAATCCCCTGGATTACATGTCTTCGCACCTGCTTTCTGATCCTATCATGCTAGCTGTTACCATTTGTGAAGAACCATGCCTAGTGGTGAGATTTCAAATTAGTGGGGTGTGAATATTTGTCACAAAACAGTACCAAATAATGAAGCAAAGTGAGTGAACCCAAATTTCTCTAAGTGGCTACAATTGGGACCAAATAGCCCACTTTATGGCACAGTTTCATTGTAAATGTGCCTAAAAGCTACAAGGTCAGAAAGTGTACTTGTAAATTACTCCGGTACTTTTATAGTGTGCCAAAAATGCCATCCATACAAGAACTGCTCGCTTGTCCAACAATAATTTGGAGAAAGTTGTGCATTTTTAGGCATAGTTTCCTTTAAAGAGTCACAGATGATCCAGGCAATTGGTCCCAGGCCCAGCTCTCCCATGCTGCTGCTTCCTCCTCATTTTTCTGAGTGCTTTCTCTTGCTTTTCCCCCCTTTTTTACTGCTTTCTCCTTCCTTTCCTCCCGTTTTTTCGGAGAGCTTTCTCATGCTTTTCCCTCATTTTTACTGCTTTCTCCCTCCTTTCCCCCTTTTTCTGAGTGCTTTCTCCTGCTTTTCCCTCGTTTTACACTGCTTCTCCTTATTTTTTTCCTCATTTGCCGCTCCCGACTGCCACCTGTTTTCCCCCCTCCCATTTTACACTGGCCACCGCCTCCCAGCGCCCCTCTCTCCTCCCGGGACCTACTTAATGGAGGCCGCAGCGTGACCTCATCGTCAGGTCCCACGCCCAGCTCTCTCATGCTGCTGCACCGCTCTGCTTCCTCCCCGTTTTTTGATTGCTTTCTCCTGCATTTCCCTCATTTTTTACTGCTTTCTGCTTCCTTTCCCCAGTTTTTCTAAGTGCTTTCTCCTACTTTTCCCTCGATTTTCACTGCTTCTCCTTGTTTTTTTCCTCATTTGCCGCTCCCACCTGCTGCCCGTTTTCCTGCCTCCCGCCTAGTCCCGCCCACTGCCTCCCAGTGCCCCTCCCTCCTCCCAGGACCTACTTAGTGGAGGCTGCAGGGCAGCCGGGCAGCACCAGAAACCCTGGATCTTCTACCCCACACAGCTACACCGCCGCAGACCTCTGAGCCCTGGACCCCATGCGCATCGACAGCAACTGCTGCCGCACATCTCCACGCACCACCAGAGGACTATTCTCCTGGTAACACTGCCAATTCACCTGCAACACCAAAGCAACAAACAACGCCGGAGACACCGCCAATACGAATGCGCCCAACACGCTGATCGAGACCCCCACGGCACAACTCCAGTGCATTCTGCTCAATGCATAAACTCATGGCAAACACTCCATGGAGATCTAGAACACAATCTCATCCCTCACCCCGGACGTCATCATCCTCACAGTAACCTGGCTGAACCCCGCCTCCGCGCCAGACATCGCGATCACCACACCTGATTCTACAAGATAACACACCAGGACGGAATTAACAAACACAGAGGTGGAATTGCCATCATCTACAAGGACACCATCCGCTGCACAACCTCCTCAGACGACCCAATCCTGATAATGGAGCATCTTAATTTCCAACTTCCAGAGACGGAAAAAGCACCATCAGAGGTACCCTTGCATACAGACCATCTGCTAGCCTGGCTGATGAGGGCTGTTAGCCCGAAACCGGTCCCAGGATGCTTGTTTCCGGTCCAGGGAAGACATGGCTTGGCAGTTCGGGCTGGACTGTTCCCATGAGGCACAGGGTCAAGACTGATTTGCATATAGCTGTGTCTGAACTGGGGTGGCAAAGTGAGCTAAAGAACGATGATGGATTCAACCCAGATCTGTGACTGGGGGTGAGTGTCTGAAAAGTTTCAGCGCTCCGTCCATTATCTCCTTGTGTTTGCTTTGTTCGCCCTTAGTTGGCAGGGTATGCCCAGACGTGGGTCCCTTGCTCACTTTGCCACTGGATTCAAGCTAACCTGGCTGATGAGGGCTGTTAGCCCGAAACCGGTCCCAGGATGCTTGTTTCCGGTCCAGGGAAGACATGGCTTGGCAGTTCGGGCTGGACTGTTCCCATGAGGCACAGGGTCAAGACTGATTTGCATATAGCTGTGTCTGAATTGGGGTGGCAAAGTGAGCTAAAGAACGATGATGGATTCAACCCAGATCTGTGACTGGGGGTGAGTGTCTGAAAAGTTTCAGCGCTCCGTCCATTATCTCCTTGTGTTTGCTTTGTTCGCCCTAGTTGGCAGGGTATGCCCAGACGTGGGTCCCTTGCTCACTTTGCCACTGGATTCAAGCTAGCCTGGCTGATGAGGGCTGTTAGCCCGAAACCGGTCCCAGGATGCTTGTTTCCGGTCCAGGGAAGACATGGCTTGGCAGTTCGGGCTGGACTGTTCCCATGAGGCACAGGGTCAAGACTGGTTTGCATATAGCTGTGTCTGAACTGGGGTGGCAAAGTGAGCTAAAGAACGATGATGGATTCAACCCAGATCTGTGACTGGGGGTGAGTGTCTGAAAAGTTTCAGCGCTCCGTCCATTATCTCCTTGTGTTTGCTTTGTTCGCCCTCAGTTGGCAGGGTATGCCCAGACGTGGGTCCCTTGCTCACTTTGCCACTGGATTCAAGCTAGCCTGGCTGATGAGGGCTGTTAGCCCGACACCGGTACCAGGATGCTTGTTTCCGGTCCAGGGAAGACATGGCTTGGCAGTTCGGGCTGGACTGTTCCCATGAGGCACAGTGTCAAGACTGATTTGCATATAGCTGTGTCTGAACTGGGGTGGCAAAGTGAGCTAAAGAACGATGATGGATTCAACCCTGATCTGTGACTGGGTTTGAGTGTCTGAAAAGTTTCAGCGCTCCGTCCATTATCTCCTTGTGTTTGCTACAGACCATCAGGACCACGCCCCAGCTACTGCAACACCATCCCTGACCTCATCGCCCCGATCATCATCGACTCCGAGCAGTACATCTTCCTAGGAGACCTCAACTTCCACCTCAATGACCCCAACGACACCAACATAACTGACATCCTGGAAAGCATGAGCAATATCGGCCTCCAACAAGTTGTCACTGACCCCACTCACATCGCAGGACAAACGCTCGACCCCATTTTACGTTCAGCAACAGAGTCAAGTACAACCACGTTTCACTACTCACCTGGACCGACCACTACAGCGTCCTCTTCACCATCTAAGGATCTACCAACACTGACACCACACCCCCCTCTTCACTCGCAGAAACTGGAAAAAGGTATCAGAAGATCAGTGGAACAACGCTCTCAACTCCCATCTCCCAGACACATCACCTGACCCTGAATAGGCTGCGAAGAACTTCTCCCAGTATGTTAACAGAATGCGCAAACACAATCACCCCTGCCAAGCCAGCCAAACCCAAAGTACCGGCCAGAAGAGACAGCTGGTTCACCGCGGAGCTGGAATCCTCCAAACGCAACTGCCAGGAACTAGAAAGGAAGTGGCGCACTAGCGAAAAGACAGAAGACCATTCCATCTTCAAAACAGCGCTCAACCAATACGACTGCCTCCTGAGAGAAACAAAGAAAAAAACGCTCTAGCAGACCGCATAGAAGCCAGCACAAACCAAAGCAAGGAGCTCTTCACCATCGTGAAGGAGTTCTCCAACCCTGCAGCCATCGGGAACAACATCACCCCTTCCCAAAAACTGTGTGACATCCTGGCGGATTTCTTCCATGACAAGTTCTCAGCCATTTACGAGAACTTCAAACCCCAACCCCTCGCCTCCGACATCATGAGCCTAGTCACACCCACAAACACAAACCCCGAGCACCTGCTCACCCATTGGGACCGTCTCACAACTCAAGCCACAATCTCCATCATGAACTTGTTACACTCTGGAGCACCCACGGACCCATGTCCCCACCACATCTTCAACCTCGGTAGCAAGACGATTGGCGACGAGCTCAAAAAAGTCCTGAACACCTCCATCGCCACAATCTTCTTCCCCGTGGACTCTAAACACGCTGAAGTGAGGCCCCTCCTGAAGAAATCATCCGCTGACCCAGCAGATCTGAAGAACTACAGGCCTATCTCCCTGCTCTCCTTTCCGGCGAAGCTTCTCAAAAAGGCAATCAAACCAGTAACTCACCAAACACTTGTAACACCACAACCTCCTGGACCCCTCTCAATTCAGATTTCAAGCCACCATAGCACAGAGACAGCCCTGATAGCAGCCACTGATGACATCAGGGCCCTCCTAAACAGCAGCCCTGATCCTCCTGGATCTGTCAGCTGCCTTCAACACCATCTCCCACCACATCTTGATCACCAGACTCCCCCAAATCAGAATTCAGGGAGGTGTCCTCAAATGGATCACCTCATACCTCACCGGAAGAATCCAGAGAATCCGTCTCCCACCATTCACCTCGCAACCCAAGGAGATCATCTGCGGCGTCCCACAAGGATCGTTCCCTCAGCCCCACCTTCTTCAACATGTACATAACCCCCCTGGCCAGCACCGTTAGTTCGCATGGACTCAACATCATCTCCTATGCCGACAACACCCACCAGAACCAACTTCCACAGGTGTATGATGAACGTCGCCGACTGGATAAAGGACAACTGTTTCAAGCGCAACTCCGACAAGACAGAAGTCATCATCTTTGGGAACAACACCTCACATGGAACGGCCTTGGTGGCCTGCTGAGCCCGGCCCTGACAGACCACGCCCGCAACCTCAGCATCATCTTCGACAGCAAATTAACTATACAGAAACAGGAAAACTTAGTCTTGTCTGCCTACTTCCACACCCTACGCATGCTCCTTAGGATCTTCAGGTGGCTCCCAATTGACACCAGAAGGACCGTCACTCAAGCACTCATCACCAGCAGGCTGCGGTAACACCCTTTACGTAGGAATCACAGCACGCCTCCTGAAGTGAGTACAGACAATGCAAAACACAGTGGCAAGACTCATCCTTGACCTCTGCAGACGGACTCACATCTCCTTTCACCTCAAGAAGCTACACTGGCTCCCATTACAGAAGAGATGCCAGTTCAAAATGCTGACCCACGCATACAAAGCCCTGCACAACAAACGACCAGCATACATCAACAAACGAATTACCTTCCACCAACCGACCTGACACCTGTGATCTGCCTCCCTTTTCCTCGCAAACACCTCCCGGAGCAGCTGATCCAACAGCGGAGGACGCTCCTTCTCTCACCTGGCAGCCAAATCCTGGAACAACCTTCCCCTGCACCTCAGGAACGCTGCATCGCTCAGGGAATTCAGAAAAGGACTCAAGACATGGCTGTTCGAATTAATAGAGCACCGCGAAGCAGCTAGCGACTCCAGCGCTGATTTTAGACAATTATAATTTCAGGCTACCTTTAAAAAAACTAGCTTCTGTCTTCACTTCTACGTATCACTTACTTTCAAAATCCGACTTGTGCTTCCTTGGAGATGCTCAGCCATAAGTTATGAGAAACCACCTGGAAGGGGCAGTGTGACAAAAACAAAATGTAAGCAAATCTTCTAGTGTCAAGCAGTACACGGCAGAATTTACGGATTTATTAACAGCAACCTTACAGGTTCAGACAGAAGACAGATTATTCCATTAAGACTCGAACAGCAATAATTATCGCTCCTTTATATATATTTAGAAATGCAATAATTTCGTCCTCAAAGATCAGCTGGTCAGTGTATGAATATTACCCCATTTTGCTGAGAAATGCTACCTTTTCATTTTGGATTAACAAACAGTTCCCCAAAGCAAACGTTTATCAGGTAAACAAAAGCATTTTTCTTAAGATACTAGCTTTTCATTTTTAGTAAATATATGTTTGAATCAGAAACACCACTTTGTCATTTTCATCATGTACCTACATGGTCTACTGCAATTTATGGATAGATTCAAATTAGCCTGCCCATGTGTCAACTCCTCATTCTATGGTGGCAGGCCGTAATCCATCAATTTCCACCATTACACGAGGGCCAGCATCACGCCAAGGAAAGACCTTATCACACTATGGATGCCCATAATTTAACAAAAGTTTCCACGTGTATGACAGGGCCAGCATTACACCCAAAGTGGACATAATCATGTCATGGATGCCTAAGATAGACGAGGAAGTACCACCGTTATTCCAGGGATCGCATCATACTTTGAGTGGGGTCCAAGATGCCCACAGTGTGCCAGAAAGTACTACACCGATGCCGGTCTTATTCTTAGGATGGATACCATTGTGCCATGGATGTCCACAATAGGGCAATAATTACCATCATTATGTAAGAGTGTTAGAAAACACCAACCCTGTGGTCCAGATCCAACAGAAGTGATATGCTTGCACACCTCTCAGACCCACTACCAAGGAAACATGGAATAATATGTTGGTTAGCAGTAGACCTGGGGAAATGGGAATTAGAAAAGAGAGAATACAGAGTCACAAGGCACAACCACTCTCACTTGACATTCACTGAACACTGCCTTAAAGTGGATGAGAGCTGAGATCTAAATATGAGAAGAGCTCTTTAATGTCTTGTCTACCTTGGTACAGGGTCTAATATCTTCTATTGCATATGATATACCTTCAAAATATCTCTGTGTTTCTAACTCTATAAGTTTGATGAAAAGTCTAAGTTTTGATGAGTCAAAACACAAATTTTATCTATGAAATTGTATATTTATTTAAGTTTTATATAGCGCTGGCTAGACCCAGCGGTATCAGAGCGCTTTACATATTTTGAGATGAAGTTTACAAGAAGTACATGACAAAAGTCAATTTGGGTTTAAACAGTTATACAGATAAACAAAAAAGTAAATGAAGTCCACAGTATGGATTCCTGAAATATATAGCAATACAGCATTTGGGTGCAGGTAACGGGGTAAAGGAGACAGGTTCGAGTCTGCATATTCAGTAGGATTAGGAGGCCTTTCAGACGAAATTTCTTTTCAAAGGAGTGTTGGGTCGTAGGGAGACGTATATCACCTAGTGATTATTGTTGAAGTGGTTGTTGAGTTGTAGAGATTTGAGGTCCCGTATGAAGCACGAAAACAAGGGTTTTCAGCATAGGTCCTTTGGGAGTACGCTCCAAATCTCGGTGGCATTTCCAGCGAAGGAGCGTCCCTGCGATGACTTCTTTTTAAGTTTAGGAGGTATACGAAGAAGAGAGTTAGAGCTTGTCAGAGCCTGGCCTTTTCCTGCTCTCGATAGTTTAGTTTCTAGAGATTTGGGGGTTTTAGTATGTAGGGCTTTGTGGGGGATACAAGCTGTCTTGTATATGCATCTTCCTTCAATGGGAAGCTAGGCAAGACCTTTTACGGCGGGTGGGATGTGATCAGTTCGTTTGATTCCTGTGATGAACCTGGCAGCCACACTGAGGATTGTTCTTAGGGATGCAAGGTGACTTTGAGGGGTTCCTGTCAGGATGGCATTGCTGTAGTCAAGTTTCGGGAGGACTAGGGTTTGTACTACCATCTTAAGACTGTCAAGGGCAATAAAAGGTTTGATTAGAATATGCTGTATTTTTATACTTCTCTCACTGTGACAACTAGGTTCTGTATTATAACATATAGAATTATAGATGGGTAACAGGTAATTACAGACATGTTTTTCACCACGGGGCTCTGAGTGACATGTCTATGATGTCAGCACAACAAAAAATTATTTGCAATTAGTAGCTGAGGCACTTACAAATGACTGCACATATCACTATTGCCAATAACAGTCCAAAACTCTTGATATTTCATTACTGGTGCACCAGTTATAAAAGGGATCAGCAGCCACGGTCCCCTATTCTGAGACAGCACAAGGTATTCTCACGGCTGTAAATTTCACAAAATAACTTAGCACTCTCATTGGTCGCTCAATATGAAAGGTAAGTAAGTCCAACAGAAAAAAATCCAGATTGTAAGTGTGATATACACATTCTTATTGAGCAAAACAGAATATACAATAGTCCATTGTTAATATATGACACTTCCTTAATTTATAATTAATTCATGGTAAAACTCACTTGTTACTTGAACAGTTATCATTTTCCATAGTCATCCTGTTTCGTTTGATTAGACCTTCTACAAGGCTTTAATTTTCATGCTCTTTCTCTCTGTCCACATTTGTGAGAGTAATGTGATTCGCTGTGTTCATAGTAGGTACAAAATTGTTAATAGTTATTTCTTATTCTCCCTGGTCGGATCATTTCTTTCAGGAGACGGCAGAGCGCTGAGACCACATGCACTAAACGCTGGTGAGATCTCGAACTGCACAGCATTGGGCGGACTGGCTGCTGTTTTGTAGGAAAGGCAGTATCCTGCCTCAATCTCCCAAGTAAAGCCCCGATTCATAAATACTACCTATTCCTTAAAAGAGTGGTGCTTCCAGCGGCCACCTAATCTGTGCACAACTACCTGTCCCACACAAAGTACCTCCGGTCCAACCCTTCCTCCTTTTCTCGGTTCTGCAGTAAACCACCTGGTGCAGGATGTGGATCCTTTCTGTTCCTCATGAGCAGGGTTCTCCAAAGTCAGTCCTGGAGGGCCGGATCCATGCCAGATTTTTAGGATAACTGCATTTATCTAAATGGGGATATGCTAAAAATCTGGCATGGATCCAGCCCTCCAGGGCCGACTTTGGAGAACCCTGCTAATGTGGAATAACAGAGTGTACAAAAATACAAATACATTATCCTTAAAGGATAGTTCTTGAAGCAGTTCATAATAACAGAGTTTATCTCCACAAACATGAATGTATTCCTAAGAATACTTCTCTATATCGAGGTCAAACTTCTGTCGATTCTGAGATGATCACAAATCAGTTTCCAAGTTTTTCCTTAGCTCTAGCAACAGGGTCTCAGCTGCAGCAACTATGTATCTCAGTTGCAGCGGCGTAGCTAGGGGGGGGGGGCGGTGGGGGGCGGTCCGCCCCAGGCGGCACTATTTTGAGGTCGGCGGCCGCGCGGCACTGGCCCGTTGCGGCGGCCTTTATAATTTATTTGGGGACACTCACTGACACTACTGTCAGTCAGTGTACCCAAATAAATTATAAAGGCCGCCGCAACGGGCCAGTGCCGCGTGGCCGCAGTTTGAAGTGCAAGCGCTGCGCACGTGACCTGCTTGCAAAAAGCTCCAGCGCGTGCACCTCGTGACGTCTGAGCAGCCCACTACTTCCGGTGCAGCCAGGGAGAGGGCGTGCAGGGGTTGGGATGGATTCCTGCACCCCTACCACCACTCCCCGATGACGGTGGGTGAATCAGCTATGGTGCCTGACACCCCCGGATAGGACCCGTTTCCTTGAAGTGTCCTACTGTGCCGCAGGCGGGGTGGTGGGTAGGGGTGCCGGTAATTCATTAACCCTTTCTGTTTGTGTTCTGGTGTAACAGATTGTAGCGAAAAAAAACCCTGCTCTTTACAGTGGATGCCCTACCCTATGCGTGTGCTTTGCAGCGTCTGACGTCAGGATAGACAGTGCCCAATGGCTACCGCGACGTCAGCACTCGTGCGGCAGACTTAAAAGTGGCGCTAGCGCTACGGGTGGCTTAGGCTGGAGTTCCTCAATATAATGTTCTGGAGGCTGCGGTAAAATATTAAAATCAGAGATGATCCTCCGCGCTGCTGCGATCGGGCCCAACTCCAGGGACCGCGGCGGCCGCTGGAGCCAGGCCAGATCACACCACTGAGCTGCTCTACTGAGCCGAGTGTGAACGCCCAGGTGGCGGGGCCGTTTGCCCCAGGAGTCAGTCGTTGCGGCCACTTGGCAGTCTGTTAAAGCGAAATGCCACGGCTCGCAAGGTGAGTCAGACTTTTAATAAAAATGTCAGTGCAATTCACACTTCTAATTCTATGTGACTCCACACTGTAGTTTTTCGCGACACCACGTAAACCGCGCCCCAGCACACTCTCAGGCTGCCGCCCGGCCAATTGTATCCCAGCATGAGGCTGACCCCTTAAATAATACCCCATGTTGACGCGGTGGCTGTCCTAGAGTTGCATGTGTCATGTGCTGCCAACGGGGCCGGACCGCTTGGGTTTCATTTGGGGTAATTTTTTCAGGCGGCCGGCACCTCTGCACTCTGGCCGCCACGGCCCTAGATTCCACTGCATATTTGTGGGGCAGGTGATGACGTCACTTCTGCCCTCCTGGTAAATCGGGACAGCTTTGATAGCGGCACCACAGATTGGGACTGTAATACCGGCCCCTCCCCCTTGCAGGCTGAGAGCAGCGTGTTGATTTTCCCCGTACCACTGAGATAACAAGACTTCCCAATACTTGTACTCGATGGCGCCATGAGACCCAGTTGGCTGCAAGGGCAGGAACAGTGGCTTTGTGCTAAGCAGGGAAATTGGGCCCCTCTACCTGGGCAGGCTAAGCATTGATACTACTGCACTCATATAGCGGGGGCCGCTGTCAAAGTGGTAGAACAATTGACTGTCATGAGAAAATGTCACTCATAGTCGTTAAAATGTCACTCATAGTCGTTAAAATGTCACTCATAATTATATTGAAATTATGAAAATGTCACACAAAGCAACCTGAAACCTTGGCAGCTATGATGACACAGATACTGCATGTTAGCCAGGGGTTCAGTGACACCCCTCTCCTCACTCACCCCCCTTTCCTCGAGCTTCTGTTCTTCCAGTGCCTGCCGGCCACAAGGAGCAAAGCATATAAAATCGATGACCTCGCAGAAATTCTGTAGACTTTTAAAGCTCTTTGTGTATTTTCTGTTGCGTGTTGCACAGGGCAGTTTCCATATTTTTACTTTGCATAACATTCAAATATTGTGGCATTTTCATCATCCATAGAAGAATGAGATGCGTTAGTAGAGCAGGAGGCTCTGTAGTTTGAGAAGGAGCAGTGTTTTGAAGGTGGGAATGGCATTTTACAGGTAAGATGTTGTTTAAGATTATAAAGTGTACTTTAAAGGTAGGAGAGCAGAGTGGGTCTGAAGAGGCAGTTTTTAAAACCGGAGTGTAGTGTGTGAGTTTTGGTGATATAATGTGAGGGTAGAAGGAGTAATTTAAAGGTTGGATAGTTTAAATATAGGATGGGTTAATATAAGGCAGAGGTAGTAGGAGTATGGAGTAGTTTGGGTGTTGAAGGGGTAATTATGTTTGTATGCATTTACTGATCTAGCACGTTCTAAATTCAGTACACTTGTGAGCAGATTTACCAAGATTCACACTATGCAACTATGTGCAATAGTCTCCCTTGCACAACCAAAATTAGCATTGCATTGTATTTACTGCGCATTGTGCCACAATGATGGCATCAGCCACACACATGCAAATAACTCTGTTATTTGTGACAATAAATATGATTTTTCATTTATGCAAAGACAGAGAAACAATACTTTGTATGAGTTTTGTGTTTTGAGTAAACCCTCGAATACAATTCTTTCATGCAGACAGCCTCCTAAGGGTAAATTGGGCACTGTGTGTAATTTTAGCAAATATCACACCTAATATGCTTTGAAATATTTTGGAATTTCCCATTGTCTGTTGTTTGTACTGGGCTACGCTAGTTTGTATGGCTTTAGTTTAGTTGATATGGCTTTGCTTGGAGTTCTAGGCCTGTTGGTGTGGTTCCTACCCCATTACATCCACTTTGCAAGAATTCTAAGGGGTTTTGTGCTACACGACTAGAATTAGATTACTCAACATTATGTTGTTACATATATATTATAATTTATGGAATAATAAAAAGTAAGATGAGAGAGGGTGAATTTCAATATCAGTCAATAAGACCAGTTCTAGAAATCCTTGGTATAGTGAAAGGCAAGGGGCATGGGGTATTGAGGCTGACATTGTGACATCGAAGATTTGCTCAGGTAAAATGGGTCATGCTGAGTGTGCAGGGTAAGTTGATACTGGGAGACTGAGTATAGGAGTAGTAGGTAGGAGGTGGGGACAGTTTGAAAGTTGGAAGTATTTAGAGGTCAGGAGGGATGTGACAAAATATAGGGTAGCTTCGGTGCTGGGGAGGAAGTTGGAAGGGAATAGTTTACAACTGGAGGTAGTTTCAGCATTGGAGGGGTAGTTTGAAGGAGGAGTTCGCATGAAGGTAGGGGTAGTTTGTTTGAAGGGGTGACTTTGTTCTAGAAGGTAGTAAGTGGAGATACTCTGACTGTAGGCAGAGTTCTTTGACAATAGGAAGTAGTTTGAGTGGAGGGGTAGTCTAAAAGTATGGGGTAGCGAGAAGATGAGGTAGTTTTAGTGTTGGAGAGGTTGTTTTGGTGCAGTTTGGGTGAAGGAGGTTAGGTTGAAAGGGGAGGGATCATTTGAGCATAGAAGTGCTAGACTGAAGGTAGAAGGGGACAGTGTGAGGGAAGATTGGGATATCTGATGGTTGGGATAGTTTAAGGGGCAGTATCGGGTAAAAGTGCATTAGCCCTGGCTGTGTATTAGTGCCATTTAAAATTAGTTTTAGCCACACTGCAAAGCATCTGCACTGCTGTACAGCATGGCTACAAAGCATTGCCAAAGCAATAGCTCTCATAAGCAAGACCTTTTGGCTTTGCCAGTGCTTGTTTTTTATTACAGCGTCAGCTCAGCAAAGTAAGTCTGTGCTGAAGTGGACATTTACAGCTGAAGAGTGAATGTGGCAAGCAACACCTGTGTGTTCTTAGTAACACACACAAAAAGAGCGCGGGGCGATATGAAGGTGCAGAGACCTTGGCATTACTCACGTGCTAACGAGAGATGTTTGTGAGGACAGGCACATACCGTGATATCAGGACTCACATTCAATTACTTTGCTTTCTAAACTTTCAGGAATATTGAAACGAGGCACCTTGGGTGGAATTCATTTTAATATTACATTGGGAAACTGTTATTAGTATACATTGCCACGGTTCCTTCTGCAGATTCCGTGGGTTGTCCCCTCCTAGTATACCCTTTCCCCCCCACAAAAATATGAAAATATTTCTATAGATTTTCACATATTTTTTGCGGGCACGGGGCTGTCTCTAGTGACAGGTGCAGGATCAAGGCTGTCTCTAAGATGGGCCACGGGTCAGATTCCCCTTCTGGCCTGGGTAGGTAAAAACTGCATTTTTCACATTCTACTGCATTCTCTGGCCTGACACTCCAGCTTATTGAAATGCTTTCGGAGCACTGACAGTCTTTAAAAACTCACATTACTATACTGTAGTGACCGTAGGCGACACTGAGTTGGTGTTGAATGCTCTCTGTTTGGCGGGAGGGAGGAGTAGAATGGTTACACTGCTCTCTCCTGGGATGGGGGGTCAGGGTATGTAGTTCTTCTGCGGCTGGGGCAGTGGATGGCTCCACTGCTCTCTCCTGGGAGGGGCACGTGGGATGGCTTCTACTGAGCTCTCATGGGGGGCTTGGGTGGAGTGAGAAGGCTTCCACTGCAGGGCTGGTACTGCCCCAACTGCAGAACTCAAGTTAGTCTAGTGATCAGGTGCATTGGACTCACCTGTAGTATCCTGAAGGTGCTGCCAGGGGAATCGTGGTCAAACCCAGTGTGGTGGACCGGTCTGCAGACATTGCTGAGGTCATGGACGGGGCAGATAGGGGACAGGGGACAAGGGTCCTGCACAAGCTGTGATGTTATGAGTGAGATGTCACAAACAGAGTAGGTAGAACTGATGTAAGTTTTGGGTTTCCTTCTGCTTTTCCTTCAGCGGCGTAGCTAGGTGGGGGCGGTCCGCCCCAGGCGGCACTATTTTGGGGACGGGGGCTGTCTAGCCCTGGACCGTGTCATGTATGTGCATGTAACTTGCATGATCGAGGTAACTATTAGCGGCGATACTACGTGTCTCTCGGACCTCTTTCAGGTGCTCGCCGTCCTTTTTCCCCAGCACCCCCCCAGGGGGGCGGCAATCTGAAGGATAGCCCCAGGCGCCACAAGCTCTAGCTACGCCTCTGCTCAGTTGTCTATCAAAGACGCTCTGGACTACTAGGAACGTATACTCTGTGGCTTCAAAATGGCCGCTGCCTCTTGTAATCTCTTTTCAATACAGAACTTTGTGGGTCAAATAGTTTCCTTGAATGAAAACAGGCTTCTCCTTTGGTTAGTCCAGCAAAGACATAAAGACTATCCAAGTGGTGCTAGCACTCCAAATGCATAGTCAGTCTTCTCTGCTTCTGAAATCGTGCACCACCAGACAGTTAGGAGTACTGTGCTTCCATGCTTGTCGAGTGTGAAGAGTGAGTTCAGGCCCCAGATCACGACCCAGGACAAGCATTATTTCAATGGTGGTGATGGTCTTTTTCATGCGTAAGCAGCAGCATTACGCTATTATCAGACTCCCTGGGCATTTTGCAGAGATAGGAGCAGGATTGGCTAAATGTTACAGAATTGTCCAAACTCTGCAGCTCGTGGTGGGGCGGGCATTGGGGCCTGGAGCAAGGCTGTGTGGCCCTTTCACACAAACTTCCAGATTACATATCTGAATGCTATATATACAAATATTGTTGCCACTTCTTCATATTAGATGCTGGATTTATGCCTCGTCCTGCAAATTAATGCAGTCAGCATCATCAGATGGGCCTGGCGTATCGTTCTGATTCCCATGCCACTCTCCCCTAATCTTGGCATAATGATTTAATCAGGCAGTCTGACAGTGCCGATTACAGCAGCACTAGGTCATCTTTTATTGCAGTCAGCAGAGACCATGTGCATGCGCGTGCGCGCGCACACACACACACACACGTGCCCACATGCGTATTCAGAACTTTGTTTTGGTACTTAGCTTGTGGTGGATGGCTGAACTTATAGTATACTGCCTCCTTCTCACTTGCGTTTCTTGACTCCCGCTGCTCCGCAGTGTCATCTCATTCCCGTTGCATGGCAGGCTGCGTCACATGTACAGTGTGATTGACAGTGTATGGCCTGATTGGACTCTGTGCTGTCAATCACTCTGCTATTGTGACGCAAGCTCTGCCACAGGTTTCATCTCTCTGATATACTGTGCTCTGCTGGAGAGCTGTAGGCAGCATTCTCAGGCCCCTCATTTCTAAAGTTTTTTGTATACGCGTTTTCTGAAACATGTAAGCTGTGTATGTGAAATACTACCGTCCCATCGTAAATGCACCGTTTGTATTTTTATCTGTCCCTCTGAGCCTTTGGAGCTGTGCAGCAAAAATAACACTGCACACCTGTACTGCACACGTAGAGCCGGGGTAGAGGTGAACTTAGACGCCCTTATGGGTGAGCCCTGGTCATGCCCCTACGCTAATAGACTGATTTTGAGACAAATTGGTAAATCTGCTAAAAATCTTCAGATTTACCGTTATACCTTGCCAGCAGGATAACCATTGGTTTTGAGTTTGGCGGATGGCAGCTAAACCATCAACAAGCCGTCCTCAGGCTTCATCCATCCCCTCTTGCCAAGGTGGTCTAGGTAACTTCCTCAGAACGGGTGTTGAATCCACAATAAGCTATAGAGTGACTGATTCCTCACCATGTCTATTGGACTCACATTGTGAAAGCCGGCCATGAAATGTGTAGCCGACTTTCACAGTGAGGTAAGTACAGAGCCTTGAATAAGCTTGGACACTCCTGCTAGCATCTTAGGAAGGACAGACATTGAAATTGTATGAAGCAAACACATGGAGATGATGGACGGAGCCCTGAAACTTTTCAGACACTCACCCCCAGTCACAGATCTGGGTTGAGTCCATCATCGTTCTTCTGCTCACTTTGCCACCCCAGTTCAGACCCAGCCGTATGCAAATCAGTCTTGACCCTGTGCCTCATGGGAACAGCCCAGCCCGAACTGCCAAGCCAGGTCTTCCCTGGACCGGAAACAAGGATCCTGGGACCGATTTTGGGGTAACACCCCTCATCAGCCAGGCTAGCTTGAATCCAGTGGCAAGTGTTTGCATTGAAAATGTATGTCCATCATTTTGTGGTGATTTCCAGTGCTTGCATTTGTTTGTGGAAGTTTCACCATCATAGGCGGTCAATGGTAGATTTTCTGCTGAGGTTTTCTCCCCTCGTTGGCTCATTCAACGGCGGATTAAACAACTGTAGCAGAGAAATGTCTGCCGTCCTGGCAAATCATGTAAAATATGGTAATAATATCTATGGTGACGGAGAGGTAAATTCACTGTAAAGGCGGGCGGATTTAATGCCTCACTAATTCAAAATCAGCCCACCAGTCTTGTCTCTGTGTGTACTTTAAGTTCTGTGAAGAGTAACTGAAGATGAAACTTCGTTCCATCTTGATGTGTGTTTTAGGCAGGTGAATGTAGCATATCTGTGCATACTAAGGAGACATAAAGTAATGCTCACAAGCAGATCGGTCTCTCGGAAATAAGATGATTTTTCTTCTTTTTTAAGGTTCAAGGAAACGTATCGAAATGTGAAGATTTTTTGTTGGTTTCTCAATTTCAAGTAAACATCTTGAAATGCAATGATTTTTCTTTGTTTCTCAGTTTCAGGGAAACATACTTACTCAATTTGTTCTGTACCTTATGTTCTGCTCATTCAAACATAGCCCTATGTCGAGACCAATATAGCACTAGTGAACAAATATAACTGATTATGCTAAATAAGTTTTATTCTTTATATTGACAAAATGCACATTGCTATGGTAACTCCTAAGAAAATGGGAGCATTGCTATTTAGCTTTACTTTAGATTAGTGGATATAAATGAAATAGAAAATGCTATCCTAGAAAAATCTTGTTTTCTGACACGTATTAAGAGTTTATGTATTGTGTTAGGCTAGGGTCAGAATTGATCAATTCAAAAGAATGGTTTCAGGACCTGAGTGGATGATGACCTTTGATGCATTGGTCTTCAGATGTTGACAATTCAAAGTCAAGTACAAAGGGGGCGGCAGGAGTAGTGTTTGAACAGGAAATACTGCCAAGCTGACCATCATCTCTTAGAAAATGCTTTTCCACTGTAAGATAAACTGATATTGTTTCAGTGTCCTGCACCCATGTTATAATTACTATTGACTAGTTAAAAATGGTTTCTACAAGATTTAGCTGTGTCATATTGTTTCTGGGCATATCACGATGCACTTCCAACAAGCACTGGCGAAGCCAAAAGATCTGACATTGGAACCTTGCCTTTTGGCTTTGTTAATACCTGTTTTGTTTTGTCATGATTTTTGTAAAACTTTATTTTTGAGGAGCTGCTGGGCTCTCACCAATATAAAAATTAGCATCTGCTAAAGTAAAAAATATTTTATTAGCCTCAAAAAGCACGCTTTGCCATAGCAGTCCCTGGTACTGAAGGGAACTACTTTGTGTGGTTATGCTCTTTGTGAAAGAGCAGAATGCAGTCACTCACAGTCACTCACAGTGAAGATAGCCAATGGCTGAAGTGGGCTTACCCATTGCCCGATGCTGCATTGGATGGAAGAAAAATGTGAATAACACAAAACCAGACCAGTGAATGAACAAGGCTGCCTGAAAGAGGGAGCATGACCGGCCCGCAGTGTTT
The DNA here is from genome assembly GCA_963921515.1 of Calotriton arnoldi. Lineage (NCBI taxonomy): Eukaryota > Metazoa > Chordata > Amphibia > Caudata > Salamandridae > Calotriton > Calotriton arnoldi. Next base: position 1,183,975 of record CAWUFW010004703.1, read on the forward strand.
CAAACCAAAGAAGGCACGGAGTGGTCTAGCCAGGTATTTCAGATTCTACTGTGAGGCAAGGGAGAGTAAAGGACACCCGTCCTTTCTCCAAGGAATTCAGGACACACAAGCACTGCAATGAATTGTTATACAAGTGACAGCACAGCAACGTTATGAGCGTAAATATCAACACTTTAAAAGGACTCTTTTAAGTTTGTAATTAAGACTGCAAAGTATCTGTGCTTTATCATAGTTGGAAGAAAACCAAATGAAAAGGAATTGCAGTGATTTTACATTTGAAAACGGAGACTTACATTTAAGGTGCATTCTGGGAGTTGCAGGAAGTCAAGACCACGTGAAATCTAGTAGTCTGACCAGGGTGTATAAAGTTATGTTACTTACGCCGCAAACTCTAGGACATGGCTCACCTGTGAACAAGGCTACCACAGTAGCTGAAACACGTTAGGTTTCGTTAGCAAGCTGTCCCTTTGCTGACTAAAGCGCTTACTTTCCTGAATTCCGGTGTGCGGCGCTCTTCTTTCCTGTGGAATTGAAGGTAGTGTTGGATATATATATACCCACTAACTATCTAAATTGATCCTGAGATAATGCACTAGTCATTTTATCTCAAGAAGGGTACACTCAAAATATAACAAGCATTGGCATAGCCAATAGGTCTCGCTTTGGGACCTTATAAGTGTTTAGTTATGCAACAGTTGATGTTGTTGCACCAAGGATATTGTGTTGCATATCTAAATACTTATAAGGTCCCAAAGCGAGACCTATTGGCTATGCCAATGCTTGTTATTGGTTACGTATGTTGTTTGCTTGATGTTTATGTGATTAATGGCTCCACTCTTTGGTTCTGCGAATCCCAAATCTTGCTTTCAAGGAAAATTATTTATTCCATTAAAGCAATTTCCAAATAATTAAAAGGCTATAAAACATTTGCCTTTGGGCATGACCTCATTTTGTTTTAGGTACAGCCTGTTTCAATAGGTAAGACTCTAGGGATGATTGACTGTTACACAATATTTGGCATAAAGTAACCTGAAAGTGGGAGATTTTGCCTTCTGTCTACAGCTGCTGAGTCTAGAGATGGGGAATCAGGTTTAAATCCTGGCTTTAGCTCAACATCCTGCGAGTCTGGGCAAATCACGTAATCTCCCTGTGCCTAAAATGATAAAAGATCTGTAATGTAGTCTGGTTTTGTTTGTGAAGCACTCTAGTGCCGTGGGCTATATTGTTCTCTAAAAAATACAAAAAAATCTATTCGGACACTTTTTATATTTCAAACGCTGTGACCCCTGGGTTCATGTTCTGCACTCTATAAAACTGCACAAAAGCACAGGCCTGTAGACCCTTTCTTGGGAATCAATTGAACTGCCCTAGGGAGTACAGGACCCCTCTTTTATCATTGTGACATTCTAAAGATGGATATATGGGTGGGTAGTTTGGTGGTGGGCTGGAAGGATCTATGTAGAAGTGGGTAGTGGGCGGGTTGGTAAATAGGTGGGATGATGGATGGATAGATGAATAGATGAATGGATGGATGGATGGACGGACGAATGGATGGGCGACAGGACGGATGGATGAATGCACGGATCAAGGTACATTGATGTTTGTAAAGGACGTGCTGAATAATAAGTGGCTGACGTGGGTTCATGTACGTATGGATGTAGGTTCTATGATGGCAGCTAATAACCGGGCTAGCGAGTAGGTGGCTCAGATCGATAAATGGGTTAGTGGATGGATGGGTGAATGTATAGAGTGATGTATGTTTATACATGTAGATGATGCTTGTGTTAGAGTATAGGGGGCTCGGGTGAATGGATAGATTTATGATGGGGTGTTCTGGTGGAAGGATAGGTGGCTAGATGGAGTTAATTGCTGGTTGATTTGCTGAGGATGAATGGTTGAATGGTGACATGTTAGATGAGCAGGCAGCTGCGATACTGTGTGTGGTCACATTGGAACTAAAGGCGGATGGACGTAGAAGAAGAGGGGCGATGGACAGAGAAGGGGAGGCAGAGTAGGAGGACTAGAAACAATGGGTAGCTTCTTTTTGGGTGCCTAGATCGGTATGTTGGTGAATGGGTAGATGTGGTTTAAGGATGAGTAGATGGGTACATTGGTGTTTTGGTTGGGATAGTTGATGGATAGATGTGGATGGGCGGACAGGTAGATATATCGATGGACAGAGGGCTCGACGGATGAACTTGTAACCCGATATATAAACATCAGATAGATTAATGCACATTTCGTGACTCCTGTAAACACATATTTACGCATCAGAGCAGGAGTTAGTCAAGACAGCAGGTGGAAGCGATGGAGAAAGAGGTTGAGCGAAGGTGAGAGACACATTGTGTTCTTTTCTTGTTATTTTAACACTTTGATAAAAACCGACTGAAAGAAAAGATGTATCATAGACTATCAACCATGTTCTGGTGTGAATGTTTATATAGCGCCCACTTCCCCTGGATCAAGAGCAGCGCATGCAGGTGGAAGAACACCGCACAACCAGTTTTTTCAGCAGCCAGCAAGAGGACTCTCAGATAATGCGCATCTGAAGCTGCTGCTCCGCTCCCTCTGCGAAAACGCAGCATTACACTGCCATGATCAAAGCGTAACAATGTCATATCCGCGGCAGAAGATTAAAAAGCATTTAAATCACCCGATGAACTCAAATTACACAATACAGCTAAACCAACAATAAGCAAATGCCATTCGGGGGAAAAACTGAGAAGCAGCTTGCAGTTCCATCCGACTCTGCTAAGGGTACCTTTCAGGAATTACATGTGTAATTCATTCAGATCCTACTAGTTAGGCGGCAGCAAGCTTTGCTGTGTTCAAAACTGGGCGGAGACTATTACAAATCAGAGGAAAAACAAAACAAAGAACTGCTACAAAGCCATGGATCACAACTTAATTTTCAAAACAATGATATTAGACGTGGTTCTTCCGCAAAAAGTTAAAAGTACGCATGAAGTTTACTAACACAAAGGTCACTGATTCGTCAAATTAGTTAAACAAGCAGGTAATACTTCTTGTTCAGCAACAAAAGCAGCAGACCCACCGCATGAAGCCTTTACGAATCTAAATTCAGCACCGAGAAGGTGGGCGAGTCTGCGAGAAAGACAGATGCAGACAGATATTGAGGCACAGAGACATAGAAGGAAGCAGGCATGTCTGAGAAACTGAAAGCGCTGACGACTTATACATATATAGCATTTACCAGGGCAACGACTTGAGGCATGTTTTAGGCATTTATTCTGCCAAAAGCAGTGCAACGCGGCGGGGGAGGGGAGGGGCGGAGGAGCGCTTCTCAGAGTTCGAGCCTTATAACATACTTTCTGTGGATGCAGATTCAGTCGGAACAGAGGTCCTAGTCCTCGCTCTGCTTTTCAAAGGAACTGCAAATATGCATGGCTTATTTGGCTTTGCCCGGCAGGGTGAGAATGGCGTTCGTCAGGCGATCGGAAGGGGTGAGGCAATAATTTATGGTTCAATGGTTTTCATGATGTCTTCTTGATAAGATGAAAGCAGGAAAGGGAAGCTTGGCAATAAGCACTCTTAAAGCAAGGTGTGAATCCTAGAAAGAATGACTTGAAAACAACATACAGAAACACACATATAACAAGCATTGGCCGCGCGGCCGTGAAAGTAATCGCGAGCGTCCAGATTGCGAGGGAAGCCATATGGCGCCTGATCGCGCGTGCACGCTCGCGTGAACGCAAGCTGGTCGCCAGCAAAAGCCACTGCTGTTTGCACTTCCAAAACCCGCTTACTAAAACTCTCGCCAGTGCAGCGCATGCGCTGGCTCAGGCGAGACCTAAAAATGACCATGTTGTTGGGAGAGCTACTAGGGTACTTCACGACTATTAGCCCACAAACTATCCAAATTGGTCCTGTAATATAACAACAACGGGTGGGTACTTTAATTTAAACATACGCATTGAAATATGATTACTCTTGAGACATACTGGAAAAATCTGAAATAGGGCAATGATGAGAAAAAGAGAGAAATTATTGATGACCCCACTTGTATTTTGCACATGCTCTTAATATATGCTCTCTGCACTTTAGAAAAATAACATCTTTGCACCTTTTAAATTGTCTTGCTGGCACTTTGAGAAAGAAACAAATGAAATATAAAATAATGCCTCGCATTATAATTAATATAATGATCAAAACAAAAATTACTTGTATAACAAATTGGATTGTTTTCATGTTTAGTTTGTCTTCACTTTTTACTGTTTCTAATTGCACTTGCACTTTAAATAAGACATTCTGGGCTCCAGGACTCTATGGTCCAGTAGAAGGCTGGGAGCCGAATCGCGTAGACCGTCCTCTACCGTTCAGAAATAACTTTCCGGTTGTGGTGCAGTGATCCTTCGTCGAAAATCCTGAAAACTTTCAGGAGTTAGCCTTGGAGGAATCTTATTCATATATATATATATATATATATATATATATATATATATATATATATATATATATATATATATATATATGTATATATATATATATATATATGTCAAAACACAGGTAGCTCACTGGGAAACGCACTCGAGCCTTCACAGGTTACCAGCCTCAATTTCAGGTATGGAGATGTGAGCAGGCAGGTAAGTCATGCAGCCTCCTCTAGCTCCGACGCGTTTCGAGTTTCCTCTTAATCATGGTGCAAGGAGGAAGTTCGTGCAGGTTGCGGGCCAACTCCCAGATATAAACAAAGTCCCGCCCTCAATAAGGCAATACCAGGGATTGTGGGAGTTGTAGTGCAAACAATGTCCGCTAAAATTCAAGGGCACTTATCACTGCGTTTTAAGTCCTCAGTGGACCCCCACTTGGCAACACCTCCTCAATCCTACGTGTTGGCCCCGCAAACCGAGACAATGAATTCATCTCTGCGGCTCCGTTCGATACTTGGGATGGTGCAGTCTCCGGCAGATGAGCGTCCGCCTCAATATGTCAAAACACAGGTAGCTCACTAGGAAACGCACTCGAGCCTTCACAGGTTACCAGCCTCAATTTCAGGTATGGAGATGTGAGCAAGCAGGTAAGTCATGCAGCCTCCTCTAGCTCCGACGCGTTTCGAGTTTCCTCTTAATCAGGGTCCACTGAGGACTTAAAACGCAGTGATAAGTGCCCTTGAATTTTAGCGGACATTGTTTGCACTACAACTCCCACAATCCCTGGTATTGCCTTATTGAGGGCGGGACTTTGTTTACCTGCTTGCTCACATCTCCATACCTGAAATTGAGGCTGGTAACCTGTGAAGGCTCGAGTGCGTTTCCTAGTGAGCTACCTGTGTTTTGACATATTGAGGCGGACGCTCATCCGCCGGAGACTGCACCATCCCAAGTATCGAAGGGAGCCGCAGAGATGAATTCATTGTCTCGGTTTGCGGGGCCAACACGTAGGATTGAGGAGGTGTTGCCAAGTGGGGGTCCACTGAGGACTTAAAACGCAGTGATAAGTGCCCTTGAATTTTAGCGGACATTGTTTGCACTACAACTCCCACAAACCCTGGTATTGCCTTATTGAGGGCGGGACTTTGTTTATATCTGGGAGTTGGCCCGCAACCTGCACGAACTTCCTCCTTGCACCATGATTAAGAGGAAACTCGAAACGCGTCGGAGCTAGAGGAGGCTGCATGACTTACCTGCTTGCTCACATCTCCATACCTGAAATTGAGGCTGGTAACCTGTGAAGGCTCGAGTGCGTTTCCTAGTGAGCTACCTGTGTTTTGACATATTGAGGCGGACGCTCATCCGCCGGAGACTGCACCATCCCAAGTATCGAAGGGAGCCGCAGAGATGAATTCATTGTCTCGGTTTGCGGGGCCAACACGTAGGATTGAGGAGGTGTTGCCAAGTGGGGGTCCACTGAGGACTTAAAACGCAGTGATAAGTGCCCTTGAATTTTAGCGGACATTGTTTGCACTACAACTCCCACAATCCCTGGTATTGCCTTATTGAGGGCGGGACTTTGTTTATATCTGGGAGTTGGCCCGTAACCTGCACGAACTTCCTCCTTGCACCATGATTAAGAGGAAACGCGTCGGAGCTAGAGGAGGCTGCATGACTTACCTGCTTGCTCACATCTCCATACCTGAAATTGAGGCTGGTAACCTGTGAAGGCTCGAGTGCGTTTCCTAGTGAGCTACCTGTGTTTTGACATATATATATATATATATATATATTCACTGAAAAAACCATAGGTTTTAGGGACAGTTATAGTTACTTGGACATTGCACTCGTAAAAAACCCGTGAAATTCCCCGTTATAGTTAGTTCAGCTAACTATAACTCGCGCCCGCAATGCACTGCTGATGACGTCACATATTACATCACTCATGACATGGTCAGTGACATCACTGATGACATCTCAAATGACATCACTGATGACATCATCCAGTGACTGTGTGTTTCTGTAAAGTTTAAATATTTTTAATATATATAGGAAAAGACGTATTGAAGAATGAGTGGGTGTGTAAGTGTCTGTATGGATGATTTAGTAGGTGCGTGACTGACTCTATAAGTGAGTGATTTAACGTATCTTACTGAATGCATGGGTTAGTGACTAAACTGGGTGAATGTCTGTATCCGTCTGTCTGTTGCTGTGTAAGTGGCTGCATGGGTTTGTGAATAGCTACATGAGTGTCTATATGAGTTATTGATTGGTTGTCTGAGTATCTGTATGGGTGCCTGAGTGTTTGTGTGGGTGGGGTGTGTGCGACTCTGTGCATAGATGTGTGAGTGGGTGATTCACTGGGTGGATGGTTTCAAGAGTGCATCTGTGATAGACTGTATGGGTGGGTAAGTGTGTGTAAGAGTGTGTTAGTGAGTGAATGTATGTCCCAGTGGTACATGTGTGAGTAACTACATATGTGAAAGGCAGTATATATGTGTGTTGGAGTATATAAATAGCTATAAGCGAGAGTGAGTGATTGTGATAGTGGCTGTATGGATGAGTGTGTGCTTGTATCAGTGATTGTATAAGAGCGTAACAATGTGCTAGTATTTGTATGATTAAGTGAGCTGGTGTGTGTATAACTGTATAGGTGAGTAAATGGCAGTGTGTTTAATTATTTGCATGACTGACTAGGTGTGTGAGTACCTCTATGGATGAGTGGCGGTGTTTGAGTGTCTATATAGGAGTAAGAGTGCATATGATAGTCCTGTACTGAGTGACCATAAGTATGAGTGACTGTACGGGTGAGTGAGTGGATGTGTGTGTGTAGACCTAAGAATCAGTGAGTGGGTATGTAGTTATTGGTGTTGGAGTGTCTATGGTTTTGCGAATGGCAGTCTGTAATTTAGAGTGGGTGTATCAAAGGTTATATTAGGGTGTGAGGAGGTGCATCAGATTATCACGTGGATGATGTCATCAGTGATGTCATTTGAGATGTCATCAGTGATGTCATCAGTGATGTCACTGACCATGTCATGAGTGATGTAATATGTGACGTCATCAGCAGTGCATTGCGGGCGCGAGTTATAGTTAGCTGAACTAACTATAACGGGGGAATTTCACTGGTTTTTTACGAGTGCAATGTCCAAGTAACTATAACTGTCCCTAAAACCTATGGTTTTTTCAGTGAATTTCAAAGGTTTTTTAAATGCTAATTTGTAACTATAACGTGTCTGAAACCTATGGTTTTTTCAGTGAATTTCAAAGGTTTTTAAAATGCTAATTTCTAACTATAACGTGCCTGAAACCTACGGTTTTTTCAGTGAATTCCAAAGGTTTTGTAAATGACAATTTTTAAAAGTATTAATTGTTATATTAATTTTTTTCATACTGATTTACTACATATTTAGAAACAATTTTTTTTTACATATTTTATTTTTTAAATTACATTGTAATTACATTATACATTACATTACAAAAAATACTTTCTCAGAATGAATTACTTTAGTTTAAATACTTTGCACATAGGCAATAGACTTTTAAGTACAGTAGTTACAGTTGTTGCAATGGGCAACACATTTTCAAACACAATGCAACATTCAGCTCAATGTGAATTTCTAGTTAAATGCAATTAGTTACTTTATGGATTACTTTTCTAACCACAGGACTGGATCCTAGATTCAGTCCTGGGACATCTCCTGTAAACAGTTGAGTAAAAGCGTTTTGGTTACAGTACTGATTTTTAAGGAATATTATTGTATTTTAAAAGTTGACACTTAGAAACTTTTTCTCATATAGTCACCAATGTTATCCTATGGAAGGAAATTCACTTAGCAGGTAAAAACTGTTATCGTTACTTTTTCTTACTCAGTGTTGGATCCTGGATCCAGCACTGGTGCATCTCCTGTAAACAGTTGAAAGAATGCGTTTAAGTCATACAGGCGATTTTTAAGGAATATTTGTAGTTTATAAAAATCAACACTTTGAAACTTTTTTGCTGAAAACCAGACAATGGATTCCTATGGAAGAAAATATAAGTTACTGGTAAGTACGGTTAAAATTACTTTTCAGGGTCAGTGCTGGGCTAAAAGATGCAGCACTGGGTTCTCTCCTGATAACAGGTGAGTAAATCGGAATTCGTATTTCGGCTGATTTTAGAGGAATATTTTAAAGTTCCAAAACTCCACACTTAGAAGAATTTCCAAGTGAAACCAGTCAATGTTAGCCTATGGAAGGAAATTCAAGTTACTGGTAAGTACGGTTAGAATTACTTTTCAGGGTCAGTGCTGGGCTAAAAGGTGCAGCACTGGGTTTTCTCCTGATAACAGGTGAGTAAGTCGGAATTCGGATTTCGGCTGATTTTAGAGGAATATTTGTATGTTTCAAAAATCAACACTTAGAAACTTTTTCAGCAAAAAGCAGGCAATGATATCCTATGGAAGGAAATTCAAGTTACTGGTAAGTACGGTTAAAATTACTTTTCAGGATTAGTACTGGGCTGAAAGATGCAGCACTGAGGTCTCTCCTGATAACAGGTGAGTAAATCGGAATTCGTATTTCGGCTGATTTTAGATGAATATTTTAAAGTTCCAAAACTCCACACTTAGAAGAATTTCCAAGTGAAACCAGTCAATGTTAGCCTATGGAAGGAAATTCAAGTTACTGGTAAGTACGGTTAAAATTACTTTTCAGGACCAGTACTGGGCTGAAAGATACAGCACTGAGGTCTCTCCTTATAACAGGTGAGTAAATCGGAATTCGTATTTCGGCTGATTTTAGATGAATATTTTAAAGTTCCAAAACTCCACACTTAGAAGAATTTCCAAGTGAAACCAGTCAATGTTAGCCTATGGAAGGAAATTCAAGTTACTGGTAAGTACGGTTAAAATTACTTTTCAGGACCAGTACTGGGCTGAAAGATACAGCACTGAGGTCTCTCCTTATAACAGGTGAGTAAATCGGAATTCGTATTTCGGCTGATTTTAGATGAATATTTTAAAGTTCCAAAACTCCACACTTAGAAGAATTTCCAAGTGAAACCAGTCAATGTTAGCCTATGGAAGGAAATTCAAGTTACTGGTAAGTACGGTTAAAATTACTTTTCAGGACCAGTACTGGGCTGAAAGATACAGCACTGAGGTCTCTCCTTATAACAGGTGAGTAAATCCGAATTCGTATTTCGGCTGATTTTAGAGGAATATTTGTATGTTTCAAAAATCAACACTTAGAAACTTTTTCAGCAAAAAGCAGGCAATGATATCCTATGGAAGGAAATTCAAGTTACTGGTAAGTACGGTTAAAATTACTTTTCAGGACCAGTACTGGGCTGAAAGATGCAGCACTGAGGTCTCTCCTTATAACAGGTGAGTAAATCGGAATTCGTATTTCGGATGATTTTAGAAGAATATTTGCACAATGGTGAAGGAAGGGGGCGGGGCCTGAGGTGACATCTGTGCAAACGCGCCCCGTGGCGCGTTTTAAGTTGGGGATTAAGACCCCTTGAATCCTGAGGGTCCCTAGGGGCCAACTAGCCCACCAGGAACCTCCAATATGCGCCAGGGGCTGCGTTGCAGAGACGTGTAGAGAGGCCACACCCCTTTTACACCTCTCTGCAACGCAGCTCTGTGGCGCTTTCTGGATGTACCTGTTGGGCTAGTTGGCTCCCAGGGACCCTCAGGATTGAAGGGGATTTAATTCCCCATCTTAAAACGCGCCACGGGGCCTGTTTGCACACATGTCACCTGAAGCCCCGCCCCCTCCCTTCACCACTGTGCAAACACGCCCCGTGGCGCGTTTTAAGTTGGGGGATTAAGTCCCCTTGAATCCTGAGGGTCCCCGGAGTCCAACTAGCCCACCATATACCTCCAAAAGCGCCACAGAGTGGCGTTGCAGAGAGGTGTAAAAGGGGCGTGGCCTCTGTACACCTCTCTGCAAGGCAGCCCCTGGCGCATACTGGAGGTTCCTGGTGGGCTAGTTGGCCCCCAGGGACCCCCAGTATTCAAGGGGAATTGTTCCCCCTCTGCAAACGCGCCAGGGGGCGCGTTTGCAGAGTGGTGAAGGAAGGGGGCGGGGCCTGCGGGCCCGATCGATTTTTTTTTTTTTTTGTCGCCTGAAGGGGGGCTGTGTGGCCCCCCTTCCTTTTTCCTGTTTTTGGGCCCTGGGGACCCCATCCCCCAGGGCCTTACCCCTTTTTTTGTAATTAAAATTTAAAAAAAAAAACGGGAAGGGGGCCGCGTGGCCCCCCTTCCCTGGGCCTGTATTGGCCCCGGGGACCCCATCCCCCGGGGCATGGCCTCTATTTTTAATTTTATTCTTTGGAGGGGGGCTGTGTGGCCCCCCTCCTCTGGCCATTTAAGGCCCCGGGGACCCCATCCCCCGGGCCGGCCATACCCTTTTTTTTTAATTTTTTTTAAACTTTGGGAGGGGGCTGCGTGGCCCCCTCCCGGGCCACTACTTGCCCCGGGGACCCCATCCCCCGGGGCCTGGCCTCTCGTTGGGGACTGTGGGGGTCCCCAAACCCCCACAGTCCCGCCGGCTCCCCGTGTCCTACGGGAGCCGGCATTGCTTACACATGGGGAGCAGCTAACATGCTGCTCCCCATGTGGAAAAGCAATCGGCTTTGGATATTGGAAGAGAGAGCAGGTTTCCTGCCTCTCTTCCAATATCCAAAGTAGTTTGCAATGACAGGACGGGAGCCGCGAGGCTCCCGTCCTGTCATTGCAACTAGCAGTGTCCCGGGGTAGGCACCCCGGGACACTGCAGGAGCCGGCCCTGGGGGTGGCGGTCCCCAGGGCCATCAAGGGCTCCAGGAGGGGGCCGCGCGGCCCCCTCCCTTAAATTGCACAGCCCCGGGAGGTGGTGGTCCCCGGGCTCTGGGGGTCCGTAATGGACCCCCACATTTATTTTATAAGTGCCCCGGGGAGGTGGTGGTCCCCGGGCGTGTGGGGGGGCTGGAGCCCCCCACACACCTTATTTAAATTAAAAAAAGAAGCCCCGGGGGGTGGCGGTCCCCGGGGCTGCGGGAGGCAGAAGAGCCCTCCCGCACCATTTTTTCAATAAAGCCCCGGGGGTGGCGGTCCCGGGGCTTGGGGGCCCTTTGAGGCCCCCACACATAAAATTAACCCCTCCACCATGCCCCCGGGACTTGGGCCACCCGGGGGCAAAATACAATCGAAGCGCGGGAGACCGCGCTTCGATTTTTTTTTTTCCGGCAGGATTCGCGCACCCTGAGCGCATCCTGCCGATTTTAAAAAAAAATTTTTTTTTTTGCCCAGGGGGTCCTTGTGGGACCCCTGAGCAAACCTAGGGGTCAGGGTGTTTCTACCCTGCCCCCTTTGTGCGCTTTGCGCACTTGTTTCTGTCCCTCGGTTCTACCGAGGACAAATGGCTGCCAACACTTCCTGATTTGGAGTGTTGACAGCCAATTAGCATGCAGCTCGTGATCGGGAGGGTGCGCGAATCCGACGCGGCCATAGATATCACTATCTTTTTACTTTTGATTTTCTCAGCAACTACTGAACGGATTTACACCATTTAACAAAAGGGTTCTTTCTGAACCAAGAACTACCTCTTTGCCAAATTTGGTGTAATTCCGTTCAGCAGTTCGGGCTGTAGCCGTGTCTAAAGTTTCCTATGGAAAATTGCATGGGGAAAACGCGTTTTGGGACCCCCTTTTTTCTCGGCCCCGCTTGACGAATCCCCCGAGACTTTCAGGGTAGGAGCGGACCGGAGCGGGCCATAAAGTTTGAAAATTTTGCGAAGATACGTCAACCGGCTAGAGAGTTATTTCAAATAGAATGTCGCGGATTTCCTATGGATAATAGGTTGTAACTATAACTATCTACTGGCGACCGCCAGTAGATAATATATATATATATATATATATATATATATATTTTACTAAAAGATACACCAGACTGAAAAACATTATACTGGTAACCTACAAATAGTAGCTGAAAAAAGAGTGACCATGAAACGCCCAAGATGCAACTGCTATGAACTGCAAAGTCATCAAAAGCTTACTTAAAGCATATTTTCTGTAAGCAAGGAGTGCATCAGGTACAAACCAGGTAATAGTAGATTAGTCTGAATCATTTTAGTTAGGAACATCAACTAGTTCATATCAAAAGGATTTGAAAAACAAGATTAATTAACGTAATTAAAAAGAAAAGAAGAAAGGGTTAAAAAAAAAGGAAAGGGATAAGTAAGTAAACAAAAAAAACAGCTTCATATTAAAAAAAAATTAACAGACAAGGAGGACGGGATGTGAATGGAAAAGCAAGTGAGAGTAAAACAGGAAGCAAGTTGATAGGTGAGTGTTTTGGGGTCCCACTCTGTTTCAAGGAGTCCAGATTTAATTTAGTTATAAAACAATATTTTGAGCCAAAAGAGGTCTGAACTAATTGATTTAAAAAAAGATCTTATTTCACATGGAAAAGAAGATTTTTTATAAAAAAAGATTTCAAACTATTTATTTCAAACATTGTGCACCCTGAATATCAAATCCAGAATATCTAGGCATGCAAACATTAGGGACAAAATATTGATTCTTTAATATCGATAGTTAAGGTAAGTAAGTATAGATTTTCTACACCTAACTCCACATATATGTACCTTGGTGTTATACATATATTCAAGGTTCGTAGATGTGGAGTTAGGAATAGTAAATCTATAGTTCACTATATGTACTTACCTTACGAAATTTTGTCCCTCCATATTCTGTCCACGATATTCTTGTATGTCGATATTCTTGTAACTCGATATTTAGAAGTACGCCATTTCAAACTCATTGTTTCGAAATTGAATGATTCGAGCTGTTAACAGAGGGACTGGGAACCATTTGCAACTGGCCATATGAAATTTTCCCCAAGGCGGGCAGGTGTCCACGGTAATAAGGCTGTTTGGTAGAATTGTGACCCTTTATGGTGGTCTCTGCAGAGAAGCCATGGACCTAGTGAATCTGGAGCATGGACTTTGCTGAGCAGAGTTTACAATGAACAAGTACAACATTTTGTCGCACACAACTATTATAGCTTCAGATGCTGTGCATAATCCTACCATCCATTGGTTCTGCTTGGAGTACCATCTTATTTACTTAAATCTAAAAATTGTGAGTGTCATCCGTATGCTTAGTGGGAATGTCTCATTATGATGACGACCAAAAGCCTACAATGCCCCACACCATAGACACCATCTTCAGAATATTTCTCCCTGCCATTGGGCTTGGAAGCAAGAGTATTGTCAGGAAGATGAAAGAGCAAGAGACCTTGTGTCATTTGTGAACATGACTGTATGGATGTCTTTTTAAAAATGTTTTAACTTCGGTGCTTAAGATGTGGAGCTAAAGTTTGGGTGAAATGATGCCTACATTTATTGAATGTGTGCTCACTTTGTTTTCTCCTTGTCAGTAATGGACAAAATGCACTGAGGATTGCACGGAAATTTTGACTTGTCTAGACTTGCACACAGTTTGTAATTTGTGCCTTCCAGAAGGCTACGATTGATAGGACTCTCGGTTTCAGGCTTGTAAGTGTTTTATTCCAAATCCATTGACAAATAGTGAGCTAAAATTGATGATGAGTATTCTATGCATGGCGTCCAGAACAGCAGAGTTGTAACTAGTTTGTCGTACATGTTCACTACGATCCAGCCACCATTGTCAAAGTGGAACAATTCGATGTTGGCACAGACAAGTCTCCTAAGTATGTCATTTTAAACACTGACGTAAATGACCTCCTGGACATCACTTTGTATTTACACATTATTTCTACCTCTCAGGGTCTATTAACTGACTCATTCATGCTGATAATATTTAGAGGCATTGAGTTCCAGAGCCTCGCTATAAGATAGGAGAAGGATTTACCTCCCCAACTACTTTTAAGTCTAGGAACCATCACCACTCTCCTGCTAAAAGATCCACTATGACATAGAGGAACATACCACTGATACGTAGTGGCAATGAATCTGATGGCAGAACTGTTAAGCGCTTTGTGTGTCAAACACAATGCTTTAAACATGGCCCTTTTGTGAAATGGTAGCCAGTGGCACTTGTACAGTTCTTTAGCCACGGACTGATGTCTAGGTACGTTGAGACTTGTGTGAGCTGCTGCATTCTATGCCACTTCAGATCCCAATCGCAGTGCCTGATTTATGACTAGGTGGCCATGACTTGATTGAGCTATGAAGTAAATGATAGGGAAGTGTCATCTGCATAAGAAAGTACCGAAAACCCAAATATCTAACGAGACTGGCAAGAGGCAACACATGCAGATTAAAGAGGGTTGGACTTAAAGATGAACCTTGCGGAACATCATACAGGAGTAAGAAATGCTTTTATTTAAACGGGTTACAAGAGGATGCTTGAGCTCTATTAGTCAAAAATTCAGCAAGCTCAAGCGTCAGAACCACCTTGATCGAGAACACCTGTGAGGTCGTCAGCAACAGCCACTAGTGCTGACTACGTACATGGCCACTAATGAAACCGGATTGGGACATGTCCAGAAACAGATTGTGTTGATTAATAACTCTGGATAGTTCCTAATTCAGGGCTCATTGTAAAATTTTAGCAGAGAGCAGCAACAGCGAGATAGGATAGAGGGCACAATCCGTGAACACAGTCCTTAGAGGCCCCAGAGTGTCCGGGGAACCCTCATTTTCTCAGTGAACTTTGAGGGATAGGGGTCAAACTATTGATCGCCTTCGAGGTGATCTACTTTCCACGCTCCTCCAGGGACTTGTGTGGTTCATGTCCCATAATTGTGATTGTGCCTGGAGTTGTTCATATGCCATAATGGTGATTGTGTTGTGGGAGTAGGGTGTCACTCGTTTTTTGGGGTATGTTCCATAACACCAGTCATCTGCATTGCAGCCAATGGACTACCGATGACATGGACCCATGGGGTTGCCGAATATGTAAAATATTACGCATTCATATTTGGGCACCTTTAGATTTAAAGTTGGTTATTATTGGCAGATTTCAGTTTCTTCTCAGCGATCAACTTGTTTTTACACATTTGTGAACAACTTGTGCAGAACATATTGGTGTTTGTATGCTTTCTTCCAAGGTTTGCTCCCTCTGTACTCTTCTATTTTAACTTTGTATCTGCTCATCTGTTTTACAATGTCCAAGTAGATGTTTGTGTTAGCACTTCTTGTGTTTGTTCGATGTTTGCATGCAGCTGTACTGCGGGGGCCTCAGTTGGTTTATTTAATCACTTCAGAACCCTTTTCAAGTTTTGTATATAAAGGGCCATACTGAAAATAAATCTTTGAGAGGCATAAACACTTTACATGTATGGGAGGCCTATTCAAGATGGCAGATAGACCACAGGACATCTATGGAGATATCCCAGATTAAAGGGCCGTTTAGAAATAATTGTATCACTAAGCATGTATATAAGGCAATGGAGCAACGAATCATTGTCTTCTCAATTTCTCTGGTAGCATGTTTAACTGGACCACACCACTACTGCTGCCCTCGGCTTGCTTTCTTAACCTTCTCTCCAGGGATGTCCGACAGATAACTTGTTGCCAGATTTAAGTGATTCAAGGTCAAACTCAGGGTCAGTCTGTATGTCATCTAGCTTCTATGCATTTTCATGGAAGTGGGGTGTTAATTGTGCAGTGAATTGTATTAACCAGGGACTCATTTAGTTGGTGGTGAAAATGGACAACCACAAAAAAGTGGCAGCTCTCCTGTCTGTGAACTGAGATACCTAACTGCGAGGAGGGAAGTATCTGTGTGAGGATATATACCTACATTCACCAAGAGGTGAGAAAGGAAGCAATTCCTTTTTGTTTAGTTACCCTCACACACCCTAGTGGTGTCATGCTTCATCATCGGGTCACCCCGACGCCTACAAGTCGGGGTGGGCTCGACCACAGTGTTGGGAGCTCTTGTAAAAATGAAGACCAGGGGGATTAAAGATAAAAAACCTCAGACAGGCCCCGGTTTCCCTTTATTCTTGGGTCTGTCAGGGGTGTTAAAATAATTAAAACTCGGGTCAATAGGAGTATTATGGTCCTATGACCCTATTGCCAACATGTTTCAGTCCTGAGTCGGCCGTAAAGGTCCTGGACTTTCTTCAGGGCAAAGGTCATCCACCCTGGAAAAAATAGAGAGAGGGGAGTCCCTATCCTGTAAGTTAATAAGGGCAGAGTAGCTGCTCCTTACGTGAATGCTACAGATGTTTGATCTGTCATGCGCGGTTCTCCATCTGTGAAAAACAAAAACAAAGATAGACACCACACAGTTTTTTACGAGCATGCTTCATTTAGGTAATGCAGTCATGTAACTTCCCAGTTAGGTGCGTTGGTTGAGACCAAACATTAAGTAAATGCCAGGTGAGTGTGCAAATAAATGTTCACAATCTCATCCAACTTGTGCCCCTCACATCTATATCTGTAACACAAGTTTGCTATGTGGCAGATAAATGTGTGGTGGCGATTTCACTCGCATACTGACATTATCAGCAAGCCAGTGCGTGTACATTCAATAGTGTAAATACCGCGTGACAATCTCTACAAACAGCACTGGGCTGCTACCATTCAAAGTGAATTATAAAAACATGCCCTCGCATCTCTTTAAATGAAACCATCCAATTTCTTACCCAAATTGAGGAGAGAAACCGTTTCACAGGGGACCGCTAGGCATGATGGGGTAGCCCTGTAGTCAAACCCTATTGTGTTGCCCAGGGGTAGGGAGAGGGTAAAGATAACGGAAAATCGCGTTTTAGAAATTGGGCAGAGAGCCTCCGTCGAGCAGTAAATAAAGTACTGTACCTACAGTTGCCGAATCAAAATATCAGTACTTACTCCGTCAAGGGTCCTTCCCCGCCTGTACACCTACTTGGTCCGAGTCCACAGCTTTTGCTCTGAGATGCCGGGACCGGGGTATAAATGCACCCGTATAGCGCAGGAGAGATGTTGATTGAGATCAACGGCCACTACGTTGTCAAGGTGTCGCTAGACGCGTAAACATTGCGTGCGCGGAGTGCAGGACCTGTTCATGGGAAATTACGTTTTTGAAATACAGGAGTAGAGAGCAACGAATGGCCATGCTCGAAAGGCAACGTGTCGCTGGTCTCATGGACGTAATATGCGCGACGTATCAGACAGGACCATGGGAATTGAAGTTTTTTTCATAAAGTAAGATACGAAGCAGGGAACCGCGATCAGCTGTGCTCGTGTCCTATCTCAACATAGAAATAGCCACTCCCTGCAAGGGGGGGCATGATGTTGTATATTAAAGAGATATTCAAATACTACGTCATCATGTGAGAGGTGGTAACAATGATAGCCTGTCGCCAGGTTTGGTTTATTTATTCAGCTGACTCCATGGTATGGAGTCAATCAGGCCGATCTCATGTGTTTTCAAAGGGTACACTCATCGTTGTTCTCGTTCCAAAAGTCTATTCAGCAGATTGCCTGTGCCCTTCACTTTCTATGATGGTCCACCTAATGTCTGTGTCTTTATGTTGTTTTTCCTTGTAATGTGCTGTTAGTTTTGTCGCTGTCACAGCTCGTCTTATTGTACTTCTGTGTTCGCTGATATGAACCTTGACCTTTCGGCTTGTCATGCCGATCAGATTACATGGGCATTTAATGAGGTAGACAACTGACTCTGAATTGCACTTGGTGTGAGATCTTTGTTCCCATGGGGAGTGTAGGCCTAGGTTAAGGCTCTTGGTGTGTTCTGTAAAAGGGCACACCACACATGACCCGCAGGGAAAATGTCCCGTGACAGGTGGGTTATTCCACAGTGTGGACTGAATATTGGTTTTGGCTTTAAAGGTGTCAGTGTGAACGAGTGTGTCTCTCAGGCTTCTATTCTTACTAAATGAAAACATAGGTTTCTCGTAGGAGAGTCTGTTTGATGTGAGTATGGACCATTTCTTGTTTATTATTTTTTTCACATCATTGGATGAGGAATTGTATGTGGTGATACAGATTATTTGATCTGGTTGGGTCTTTTGATGGGTCTCTAGAAGTGCCTCTCTTGGGGTGTTACGTGCTCTTTTTTTGGCCTTTTCTATAATCTTTACAGGGTACTTTTTCTGTCTAAGTTTGGTGGTAAGGATTTCAGCTTCTTTTTTATAATCTTGGAGATCAGAGCAATTTCTACGCACCCTCAAGAACTGGCCTACCGGGAGATTTTCCCTAAGAGAGCGTGTGAGCGCACTGTCAAATCTTAACAGGCTGTTCCTGTCTGTGGGCTTTGTATATAATGAGCTGACCAGAGTACCGCCAGCTGCCTTTAAGGTGATATCTAGAAAAGAGATATTTTCTCTGTTCATATTCATGGTAAAACGGAGGTGAGGATTCAGATGATTGATCCAATTTATGAAGTTGTTGAGAATGGAATTGTCTCCTTTCCAAATGAGAAGGACATCATCAATGTACCTGTACCATTTACATATGTTGGCTGTGTAAGGATTTGCCATCCATATGTGTCGGTCTTCAAAATGGCTCATATACAGGCAGGCTAAGCTGGGGGCAAAGGTACTGCCCATTGAATTTCCGTGTATCTGAAGATACAACTGATCCTCGAACTTGAAAAAATTCTCTGTAAGAGCCAGACGTATTAAAGTGATGACCCACTCGATGGGTGCCGCACATTGCCACTCTTCTTGTCTTAGGATGTCCTCTACTACCTTGATGCTATCTTCCTGGGGTATACTAGTATACAATGCTTCTACGTCACGACAGACCAAGATGTTTTCATTTGGGTCATATTCAATGTTGGTCAGAAGATTGAAGAGATGTTTCGTATCTTGTACGTATGATGTTATGCGTGTAACCAGGGGGCGTAGGAACCAGTCTGCGTATTTCGATAAAGGTTCAAGGATAGACCCAATCCCTGACACAATGGGTCTGCCCGGTGGTGGTATCCTGCCTTTATGAATCTTAGGTATCGTGTAGAACAGAGGTATCCTTGGGTCATCTTGGTTGAGGAAATCGTGCTCCTTTTTGGTGATCCACTCTTTCTCGAGAGCATCTGTCGTCAGTGCAGATATCGTAGTCTTTATCCGTTGTGTAGGATCCCTGTTGATCCTTTTATAGTATTTGATATCAGCCAAAAGATCAAGACAGGCTATTCTGTATGCATTTGCGCTCTGAATTACGGTCGTCCCGCCCTTATCTGCTGGTTTTATAATTATATCAGTTCTGGTTTTTAGGGCTTCAAGGGCTGTACGTTCCTTGGTACTCAGATTGTTGAATGTATCTCTTTTTGGTTGTAGCAGTTCGACTTCTTTGACCACTGCTTCCTCAAAGGCTAAAACCTCTGGAGGCATCATTGAGGCTGGAGGAAACAAAGTAGATTTCGGTCTCAAGTTGGTGCGACTATCATCATTTTCCGGTCTCTCTTTGTCCAGAAAGAAAGTCTTTAGGCGGATCTTTCTGAAGAATTCGCCTAGTTCACATCGTAACCGAAATTTGTCCAGGTAGGTGGTGGGGACAAAACCTAGTCCTTTTTCCAGGATTGCCATTTCGTCCGTCGTCAGGGTAACGTCTGTGAGGTTAACCACTAGTCCCTCATTGTGCTCGTGCCCGGCTGTTGTTGGCCTCTGGTGTGGCTCCGTGTGTTGATTGGGGTCCTGTCGTCTTCCCACTGGATTCTTTTGTTCCCACGTCTTCCTCGTTTGCCTCTTCTTCCGCCCTGTCCTAAAAAATGTTGATTGAAATCGGGCTGGTAGTAGGGTCCTGTAGTGTATTGTGGTGGTCCGTGGAAAGGGACAGGGCCAAATTGGCCCGGCCAGGGATACATCTGTGGATGTACAAATCTCTGGTTAAAACCTCCTCTTCGGGGTCTCCTTGGTTTTCCTCGCCAGCTTCTGTTGGATCCATCGCTGGACCAGTCCTCTTGCTCCTCTTGCTCCGAGTCAGATGATACCGACTGTCCGCTACGTGAAGATCCTGAGTCTGAGTACAGGCGGATTTGCTGCGGGACCTGTTTGCAACGCACCTCTCACCGGTCTTCGCGGTGGAAAGGGCCCATCGTGCTTTGGGTCCCAAGCCTCCGGTGGGTGCTCCTCCACGGCCCATCCTGGCAAGAATATTGAATTATCAAGACCGGGATGTGGTACTGCGCCAGGCGCGTGCAATGGGGAAAATAACACATCAAGGAAATCAGGTCGCCTTCTACCCGGACTTCACCCCGGCGGTGTCTACTTGCAGTTTCTTGGCCACCCTGCTAAGGTAGGGTAGTAGGCCGGTAATCATTCATCCCCATGGGAGTTTTCCCGAAACTACGCTGTTCTATGTTTTATTGTTGGGGGGGTATTCTTCAACCTGCTTGGGGGGTTGATGTGGGTGAGGGGGGGGGATGGGTATGTTATTCATGTTTTTGTTGGTGTATTGCCATGCCTTTGGAGGAAACACACAGTGAAACTTGAGATAATTACATATCGAACGAGACACAGCGAAGACATACATTTGACCCTCGTGTGCAACACGAGACCAAAGTAAACTGCTTGACGTGGAACATAAGGGGACTAAATGACAGTAGGAAATCCAGGTTGGTTCATGCGTACCTAACAAGACACAATATTGATCTATGCATGCTACAGGAAACTCATTTACATGCCCAGTCCTCTTCGAAAATTAAACATAAGCGATGGGGTTTCACATACACATCGGTATACTCAAATTACTCCCGTGGGGTGGCAGTGTTGGTGAAACGTGGCCTCGATTGGAAAGAGAGAGAGGTACATACAGATCCTGACGGACGATATATTATTCTGCTGGGTTCACTGGGAGGTGTTTTCTTAACCTTGGTAGCGGTGTATGGACCTAATACAGACTCCCCAAATTTTTTCCAAGATGTATGGGCTAAAGTCAAGGCGACTGGGTGCACCACGATTTTATGGGGGGGGGCTTCAACGCCATTTTAAATGACAACTTGGATAGACAGGGCACGGCGAGGACACATCATCCCGCTGCCGGCAAAGTCCTGAATGCTCTATTAGACGATGGGGACATGGTTGACATCTGGCGCCTACGCAATCCACTGACTAGAGAGGGTACTTGCTTCTCTGAACATCATAGGGCCTGGTCTCGCCTGGATTATTGGCTGACGACGAGAAATGTGGCCAGTTGGGTAGTGGAGGTGACGCACCTGCCAAGAACGCTATCGGATCACTCCCCGTGCCTCTTGACAATCTCATTGCCTGATGCCACGCAGAGGGCGTTTTCCTGGAGGCTGCCTCCACATGCGTTATTAGATGAGGCATTTAAGGAGGAAATCCGTACTGATATAACGGATTACTTCGCACTTAACACAGGTTCTGTTGACACTGTGGCCTCGTTGTGGGAGGCGTTTAAAGTGGTAATCAGGGGACAATGTATTTCTAGACAGGCGGGTGTCCTTAAAGCCATTAGACTCACTTTACGTAACATCGAGACTCAAATAAAAGACCTGGAGATGCGCATATATTCTGAGGATGAGCCTGCTCTCTTGGCTGAGTTGAAGGCCAAACTGTTAGAATATGACGAAGAGGCGCAAAGAGAAGTGAAATTTCTCGGGAAGTATGCAGAGGCGCGTAGATATGGTGAAGGCGAGAGACCGGGACGGACACTTGCAGGCATGCTTCGGAATTCGCGGTCTATTGCTTACATTCCCGAACTCATTGATAAAAGGGGTGGCACTGTCAGAGGTCCGGTGGCTGTAACTAATGAATTCTCGTCCTTTTACGCCCATTTGTACACAGCTACACAAACTGGATGCCCGGAGGGCATGCAGGCATTTTTAGATTCATTGGCCCTAGTTTGGTTTAATGACCGGCATAGGGAGTATATGCACCTACCATTTACGGTGGAAGACGTGGCCAAAGTTATTAAAAGCATGCCACTGGATAAAGCCCCGGGGTCGGATGGTCTGACGACCGCCTTCTATAATGCCTACGTAGAAGAGCTCGCGCCCAAACTTTTGGCGGTACATGAGGAAGCACATGAAGCAGGTATACTACCACAAACTATGCGGGAGGCTATAATTATAACCCTGCTAAAGCCGGGTAAATCGGAAACTGACTTAGATTCATATAGACCACTGTCGCTTATCAATGTAGATGTTAAAATACTGGCAAAATTAATAGCGAATAGGTTGCAACCCATGCTTCCCCTCATAGCCCTGCCAGATCAATCGGGCTTCATACCCGGGAGGTCTACCTCTCACAACCTGAGCACAGTTTCTTCGGTTCTGCATTATTTATTTGCATCCCGATGTGCAGGCGGCGGCAGTGTTCTTGGACGCGACAAAGGCCTTTGACTCGCTTGAGTGGCCCTATTTGTTTAGGATTTTGGAGCGGATGGGTTTTGGCCCCCTTCTTCTCAGATGGATCAAATTATTATATACTGAACCGACGGCTAGGGTACGAGTGAATGGCCTTTTGTCTGACCCGTTTCGGATTACGCGGGGCACGCGGCAGGGGTGCCAGTTGTCCCCCCTGTTGTTTGCCATTGCGATGGAGCCGTTAGCTGCACGCATTAGGCAACACCACACTGACAAAGGGATAGGGTTTAGTGCTCGGAGCCTCCTGATATCACTTTACGCAGATGATGTTACCTTGTACATTCTGGACCCTGCACGAAACCTGGACACAGTACTGAGAGAGTTTATCAAATTTGGCAGTCTTTCAGGCGTCTCTATAAATTGGGCTAAATCGGTGGTGTTTCCCCTAACTGATAACACCAAGGCGGTGTCTTCTGAGTTCCCGTTACAATGGGAAGATGAGAAAGTGAAGTATTTGGGAATTTGGATAAGCCGAGATCTCCAGGAAGTGTGGAACCTAAATTATGGTAGAGCCATTGATTGGATGGAGGAGAAGGTGGCTATATGGGCTAAACTTCCACTGTCCTTAGCAGGAAAGATCGCGCTAACAAAAATGATTGTTCTGCCTAAATTTTTGTATCTTTTTGTAAATCTGCCAATCATACTCACCCAATCCTTTTTTAGAACATTGCGATCATTGTTAATATCATTGGTATGGGCGGGAGGTCAGGCCCGGGTGTCATGGGAGCTGCTGTCTTTGACGCTTAAGCAGGGTGGATTGGGTGCACCCGATATGAAGTTATATGCACTCTGCGCACAGGCACACTCCCTGCATTATTGGGTCCACCCGGCGCCCTTTCAGTCGCACGTGGCTGTGGAGACAGCTGTGGTGGCGCCGGTACCTTTGCAGGTGGCGATATACCAGACATATAAACGACCCACAGATGGCATTGACACCTCTGAAGCTTTGAGATGGGCTTGGGATGGGTTACGCAGACGAGCGGCAGCCCAGATATTATATGCTCCTTCCATCCCCCTAGCACAGAATCCAATGTTACCTAACATCAGGGATGAGATAAACAACAAGATAGCGCAGAAGATGTCCCTTCATAC
Organism: Calotriton arnoldi; assembly: GCA_963921515.1. Classification (NCBI taxonomy): domain Eukaryota; kingdom Metazoa; phylum Chordata; class Amphibia; order Caudata; family Salamandridae; genus Calotriton; species Calotriton arnoldi. The sequence continues at coordinate 1,207,750 of CAWUFW010004703.1, forward strand.
ATTTGCAGATCTCTACCCGGGGGGTATGTTTAGAGAACCTCTGATGGCGGAGGAGGGACAGAGGGTATCTTTCGGGGAGACATTTCTATATCACAAAATACGGGCTGCCTGTCGCAAACTGCACGCCGACTTCCTGTCCCAACCATCCCCTTTGAACGCTCTGGAAACTCTGCTTCGTACACCATCGCCGCGTAGACTTATCACCAGACTTTACACACAAATGCAGGCGGACGCCCCCGTGACGACACCTAGTGCTTGGCATAAGTGGAGCGCAGAGCTATTGCCCCCCCTGACTGAAGACCAGTGGGCATACTGTTGCGCCCAATTAACTGAATTGTCTCCTAATTACAAGCTTCGCCTGATCCACTTCAAATTCCTACATAGATATTACCGAACGCCCACTAGCTTATACCGAATGGGGCTCAGAGACGATGACTGCTGCTGGCGCTGTGGGATGGCTTCTGCCTCCTTTCTTCACATGGCATGGGAGTGTCCGGCCATTGCTGAGTACTGGTCTCAAAGTTTTGCGTCTATAAATCCTGGGTATGATGATGTCCACATCCACGTTAGTGGGACTGCGAGGATATGTCAAAGACACGCATATTAAAAAACGCAAATTGCATGCACTGTTGCTACTATTCGCAAAACGCCAAATAGCAGTTCACTGGGGGAGGAAGAGGAAACCTACCATCACAGAATGGATCAGGGAGGTTACTTATGGCCATGTTCAGCTGGCCATTTTTTGGGAACTAATGCCACCCACTTCTAGACCCGGGGAGATATGGGAACCATTCATTACCTGGGTTCGGGAGAGGACGAGTGGTCCTGGCAAGGATGTGGTAAATGTGGTTTGCACTGGGGATATGTAATTTCGATAATGTGGAGCTATGTTAGGTGTTCAGGTTGGGTACTACGGGAGGGTCATTGTGAACCACTGTCAGCTTTGTGTACCATTGCATTTAAATGTTTACATGTACGTGCCTGTTGGCCCTGTGCTTGCAGGGCACATCGCTGTGTTCGATACAGGATGAAATAGGCGGCAGTTGTATGGTTTGTAATGTCATATATTTGGCAACCATGCACCAAGTTGGTTTGTTGTTGTATGAGATATGTATTGTATCGATTTCGAAATACCAATAAACAAATAATAAAAAATAAAAAAAAAGTAGGGGAGATCGCCTGCAATGTTAAACATAAAAGTACATAGTAAAAAGCACTTCAATAGCTCGTTTGCACAGCTGAGGGCAGCAAGAACCATTCATACTTTACTTTTCCGTCTTGTTGCTTTGTATAGTTAACACTTTATTTCATTTGTCATTTCTGTGATCACGATGTATTTCAGATTTGGTCATATTTTTTAAGTGGCTCTTAAGAGATACGTGTTTTACTGAATAATCATTTTTGTTTTAATTGATGAACTATGTAGATGCGATCATAGTATGTAACACTAGTACTTTATTACCTTGTTTTCACGGCTGAGGGTAGCAAGAATCACTTGCATTCTAATTCAATTGTATTCCATTTCGCATAGCTTTAATAGAGATCAGCAGCCCATTTAAATTCCTTTCACTAGGTTGTCTTTTAGATTTGGCCTAATTATTTTTAAGCGATAACTAGGAGAAATGTTGTTGGATTGCAATATCAAGGATAAGTAAATTCTAAAGTAGAAAATGAATAAGTAATTTATATGCATTTGCATTTAAATTGGTTTTGCGAAAGTCTTTCTTTTTTTTATCTCTTGACCTGTGTTTTGTATTGTATGGCCTACATTTGTAAAGTTGAAACAATAAAGTTGATTGGTTGCAAAAAAAAAAAAAAAAAAAGGTTTGAGTGGTGCAGGGATCTATAGCCAAATAGAAGGAGAGAGGCCTCACGTGCCAAAGGGACAGGGCATATTGATATCAAAGAAAAATATGAATTCCCTTTGGAGGCTAAAATAATTTGTAAAGCATTCATCTCATTCATAGCACAAGCCAACCATCTCAATTTTCTAAGAAATCACTCGATCTCTATTTACAGTGCCACAAGACAACCACTGGATGTGATTAGAACATCACCTATGTTTTATTAAAAACCATTAAAAACATTTAAGAATTATGGTGCACATGCATCAAGATAGGCAATTGCGATTCTTTAATTGCGATTTTTAAAGAATCGCAATTAAAGAATTGCAATTATTTATGCATGTAGGAATCGCAAACATTTTTGCGATTCCTAAACATTCCTTAATTGCGACTCGCAAATTGCGAGTCACAATTAAGGAATTGCTACCCATTCATTCCTATGGGCCTAGAGGCCCATAGGAATCAATGGAAATTGCATGCGCAATTTGCGAGTACCAAATAGGTACTCGCAAATTGCGCATGTAATTTCAAGGGTGCCAAAAGGACACGCTGTTGCACCCCTGAGATTGCCATGTGACCACATGTTGCACACACACATGCCCCAAGGGCATGTGTGTGTGTAACATGTAACTTTGAAAAATGCACTTTCAGTGCATTTTTCAAAGTTTTTGCAAATTACCGTCCAGTTTCATTTGACGGTAATTTGCGACCCCTAATAGCGAAATCGCTATTTCAATTTGCTTCATGCATTGCATTTAAGGAATCGCAATTTGCGATTCCTTAAATGCAATCGCAATTTAAGTAATTGCAATTTTTGCGATTACTTAAATTGCGATTTTTGCATTTGGGATGATGCATCTCAAATGCAAAAATACCGGTCGCAGAGGGGCAGATTCTGCGAATCTGCCCGTTTGCGACTGGTTTTTGCCTTGATGCATCTGGCCCTTAATATTGTGCACAATTCATAGATCAACACATTGTGCATTGTGCGTTGAGAAGAATAGATCAAACGCACGGACGCCGAAGGATCATTAATATAAACGGCTCGTCATAAAGACAGGAGTCTACGGACCCTACACATTAACATTTCTGGACAAACAAGCCTGGAGGAATATCGGGACACTCGGAAGTACCTGAGATCGCCAGTTATCAGTGAATAGAACAATCACAACGGCACAGTGTGATATTAAGGGGAATATTATCCTGATATATAGCGGATTGATTTCGCAACTAAGGAATATAAACGCCCTTAGGATACTTGCCACATTTGATTTGGGCATTTATCTGAAGATTGTTAAAGGAGAGACATTCTAAAATTGTCTTGATAAAGGTGGCCATTACTCTGCATAAACCACTGAAACGCGTCAACGCTTGGGGTGAACTAAATCCAACACATCGACCAGTCATTGTAATAACAATACTTGGAATATATACATGTCTGGCAATTGAAGTTTCTGATTTGGATTAGTCTACGAACCAGGGAATACGTTTACTGTCGTTTTCTTGTTTGTTTCTCTCTTGTCTTTTCTTCGGTTGGAGGATATACTAAGACCATAATCCTTTCTCACTGTTTTTACTGTATTTGTTGAATATGATGTACATTTGATGTACATAGGATACAAAATGTGTTTTTAATAATTTCTGATACAAAATCTGTTTCTTGCACTGTCTTCTGTATCAACCAACACAATATTTATACCAAATATGAAAGTTAATAATGATATATGTTTTTGAATGTGTTGATCTATGAATTGTACACAATATATAATTCTTAAATGGTTTTAATGTTTTTTAATAAAACATAGGTGATATTCGAATCACATCCAGTGGTTGCCTTGTGGCACTGTAAATAGAGATTGAGTGATTTCTTGGAAAATTGAGATGGTTGGCTTGTGCTATGAATGAGATGAATGCTTGACAAATTATTTTAGTCTCCAAAGGGAATTCATATTTTTGCAGGGATCTATAGTACATCCTTCATGCAGCTGGCCACAGAGGCTGTATCTGGTGTGCTCTTAGAGACTAGAATATTTAACAAGTTATGTATATTCAAAAGGGGTAGGATCAATGCTAAGTTGCTCTGGTAGTTGCAGTGGTGGGCATCAGCTCTCAACTTTGGGAATAGGGACTTAATTCCATCATCAGACTTTGATCTAGAGCAAGGAGAAAAAGGCATACAAAGTAGAAACAAAGAGTAAGGCAAAGACAGGAAAACAATGACAAAAGGGAAAAGCATGGATGAAAAAGAACCTGAAACAGTGATAAACAGACCTGAAGTGCAAGGTGGTAGAAAAGAGATGTAAAACAGTGGAAACAAGACTAGTCAGCTTTGCTATTCAGCGACCACAGCATTCGGCAGTGCTTGCAGTGGAACCCAATGAAAAACCTTTGCCCACCAGCACTTATATATATATATTATTTTTTTTTGCAAATTAAGAGCTGGGCAGGGAGATCTGCAGGGAGATTTGTTGTGCAAATCAGGAGGTTGTTGGATATTTCTCAATAGCAAAACACACTTTAGTTGACTTAGAGGATTGTCTCCTGCCAGGGATTGCTAAACTCTACAAGCTTGCCCAAATTATAATACAATATAGGTTGATATTAAGAGTTTCTAGCAGTGAGTGGTGAATCAAGCATTCAGCTATAATACTGTGAGATTTTGAATGTCCAGAAACAAATATTTAACTCTCAAGAGGAACCTAAACAGCCTCTGCTACCACTACTTTCTTGCTTTTTTAAAGGACTCTATTAGCCAAATTTGCATGCTATCTTATCAGCCTTGCTAATAATGTTAACAGGCTTGAAGTAAAAAATAACCCTTGCACTTTAAAATAGGTCTGATTACAGAACATGGTATGCTCCTCTTTGTATCACAAAATATTGCCTTTGTGGGAAAGAAAATGTCCTACATTGTACAGTTGAATATGCATATTTATGGGTAGGGTGACTCAAGTATCAATTACATTTTCTTAGACTACCGAAATTTGAACATGTCAAAAGCCATTTAAGGGGCCAATAAGTAGGCAAGTGTGTTGCTGACATGAGCAATTTATTTTGGAGCAATACAAGGGAAGCAGGACTAGAGATGTGGGAGATCAAGAGCTGTTTTGTTTATTTTATCAGGTTGGGTGGCAGTCCAGAAAAAAGTAGTTATAATTTTTAGCATGGTGAGCCAAGACTTTTCTGGAGGTCATGCATGATGGGGAGGTAGTGTGAGGGGTGAAATCATACTAGGGGATGCTGCAAGAAATGAGATATGCCCAATTTGTGGATGAAGAGATCAGTGTGGGCAATGGAGTGAGCTGTTCGGTGGGCAGGTGATGTTATGAAACCCTGGAGGTGGATCCTATGGGGAAGGATGGGGAAACTCTGAGGGACTGTAAGGGTGTAACCATGTGCCTTACTAGGGTATTCTGGGGATATCCTATGCAGGTTAATAAATTAGCTGCATCTTGATCCTAATCTATCAAATTAAATTGAGTCCTAACAGATATGAAGGAAGATATCCTAAGGTGCAGTACACCTTACTTAGAGAGCTCTGGATCCCTCACTAAGATTGCAATTTAATCACCATCCATTTAGGAATCTCCTAAAATAGCTTTACTTCCATCAAACATATTGGTATCTTCTTCCCTGTGGACATGCTTGTCCGATATTTGTTTTAATCTCGGGACAATAACTCATGCTCGGGCGTAAACAGCAGTCAGAGTTGCAGTGTAGCTGTAGTGTAAGTAGGATCAACATATGCTACATCAGGTATGGAAATTGGTAGAGTTGTTGTAGTTTGTGTTTCTTTTCTGATACTCTTTCCTGTGAACTTTGATAATGGTGAATTGAAAAGCAATTGTAAGTTGATAATTGTAGGCCTGGTCAGTAATCAATTCCCATTATTAATTGGCATTCCATGATTACATTTTACTCCTCCTGCCACCATTGGCATAACGTTTTCTTAACATCATTCGAATTTGCATTCACTTCTGTTATAGATATCAACTCACATGCTTCGGCAACACATAGATAGCCACACCCAGCACTGTTGTGTTTGGGACATATGTCTGCATTACAATATTATTCTACTGAAAGCACAGTACAGGAACCTGGGCATGATGTTGTCCAGTGGCACTGCAAATACATTCAGTGCTTTTGAGTCATTATGTTTGCGAAAGACCTAGGGCCAGATGTACGACCATTGGCATTAGCGACTCGCATATTGCAAAAAATTGCGAGTCCAATTTGCGAGTCGCTAATGCCAATGTACAACAGTGTCAGAGACATTGTTTGCGATTCCCAATGGGGTCGCAAATTGCATGCCTCATGAATATTCATGAGGCACTCGCAATTTGCGAGCCCATTGGGAATGTCTGGCCCTCCCAGGTATGGTGGCCTGCTGAGCTCAGCAGACCTCCATGTGTGGGACTGCTTTTAAATAAAGCAGGTATTTTTTTTAATGTAGTCCGTTTTTCTTAAAGGAAAATGGGATGCATTTAAAAAAAGAAAAATGAAACGTTTTTGTTTAATTTTTTAAGAGCAGGTAGTGGTCCCTGGACGACTGACTGCCCTTAAAAAAATATTTTTAGAGCCAGTCACAAAGGGGAAGCGGTCGCAAAACAGTCATACATGGCATTTGGGGTCGCTATTAGGAAGGGAACGCCCCTTCCTAATAGCGAGTCGCAAATCCTATTTAGCGAGTCGCAAATAAATTGTGACTCACTAAATAGGGTTTGTACATGGCCCTGTAGGTTTTTGCATGCGCAAACGGGTCGCAAACCCGTTTGCGCATGCAAAAACGGGTCGTACATCGGCCCCTAGATATTTTGGCACATCACGCCACAGCCCTCTCAGGGTGGTACCAGCGTCAGGTGCGTTGGGAAAATTACCCAGATAATGTCACAACATTATAAGTTTGGTTAAAGAACTTGTTCTACTCAGAAGGAATTGAGGACAAGACACTACAGAGGTAATATTATACAGGGCCATGGTTTACCGCTGCCTTGAACGTCCGAGAACACGCTACACAAACCCAAATCCATAGCAGTAGTCAGGGGACAAAGAGGAAGCTATTGTGCTTCCAGTACACCTACCATACATGTATTCTTCGGAGTTCTTCAACAGATACCAGAGTGGTTCAAGAACCCTTTCCTTTATTGCAATAAAAGAGAAGCTGTCACATTAGACTGTTAAAAAGCAAGAACTTAGTTCCAGAAATTGGCCTGGTGAGTGTAGTGTTTGTCTGTTTGACTTTCAGAGAAGATCCTGCAGGTGAAATGTTTGGAATGTGCTTTTAGCGTACGGCTGTCAAACCATGGGCCTTGGGACGGTTCCAAGACTCTGAGAAATATAAGATGGCCACCTGCCAAGGAGAGTAAATACTCACTCACTGGTGAAAGCGCACAAACTGTCCCTCTCTATACTTCAGCTGACGCCCATCACACTTAACCCTGGACTGCATTACCATGCGCCACTGGCAAAGATACATTAGTCTATCACACTACCGGCAGAAATGAGAAAGAGCCCTCTCCCAGTGCCGTAAGGGCCGAGAGGAAATCTCATGAGGGAGTACACCCTCCCGTGTTTGAATCACTATACCACAAAAAGTACTCCTTAGATGCGAAGATGATACCCGCGTCTTGATCGTAACAACCCTGGAAAGGTACAGATGGGAAGTCCTAAGATGAAGAGACCCACTAAGGGGTGGGGAAGGAAACCATTCCTTTTATTTTAATTACCCTCACACACCCTAGTGGTGTCATGCTTCATCATCGGGTCACCCTGACGCCTAAAAGTCAGGGTGGGCTCGACCGTTTTTCCAGGAGCTCTTAGTAATAATAAGACCAGGGGGACAAAATTAAAAACCACCAATAAATCCCAGTATCCCTTTAATATTGGATTCGTTAGGGTTATTAAAAAATGTAAACAGGGTCAGAATAGGAGTATTTATGGTCCTAGGACCCCTGTTTACATTTTTTAATAACCCTAACGAATCCAATATTAAAGGGATACTAGGATTTGTTGGTGGTTTTTTAATTTTTGTCCCCCCTGGTCTTATTATTACTAAGAGCTCCCTGAAAAAACGGTCGAGCCCACCCTGACTTTTAGGCGTCAGGGTGACCCGATGATGAAGCATGACACCACTAGGGTGTGAGGGTAATTAAAATAAAAGGAATGGTTTCCTTCCCCACTCCTTAGTGGGTCTCTTCATCTTAGGACTTCCCATCTGTACCTTTCCAGGGTTGTTACGATCAAGACTCAGGTATCATCTTCGCATCTAAGGAGTACTTTTTGTGGTATAAAGATACATTAGTGACATTTGTTTTTTAAAGAAACTCTCCTGTTTAACCTCAATTCAAGGGACATCAATTTGTAGTTTGGAAAATGCTTTGTTGCTCATTGTGTGCTTCATAATGGCTACATATAATATTTTATTAAAACCTATAATTTTCTGTTTTGTAAAACACAACAAAACAGCAGTTAGTGCAGTGCATGGTGTAAAACATACCAAATTCAATTGAAAATAGCATATCAACAACCAACCATCGTTTCCTCAATTCTTCAGTGTCGAACCAGGAGACAGCATATCTCCACATGCATGCACACCACGATCATCCTCCTCAATATGAGAGGGCTGTTCCCTCCCCTGCATTCATACCTCCTTCCCCACCGACATCGGAGCTAGCACTATCTGTTGAGGCTGTGTCGGCTTCAGAGTCTAGGAGTGTGTCACTTAGTTCTCTCCATAGTGAGAGGTCCTCAACTACCTTGTTGTCCCGCCTACTAAGCTTTATGTGGGTCTCCTCCACCAGGGACCATTCCTGCACATCCCTATCCCAATGTTCAATCTCGGGTGCCCTTTGTCCCAGCCAAGTAATGGAAACTCTACACCTGGCCAACACTTGTACCAATTACAAAAATGTGTATGGCATCTTCCTACCCTTTGGTCGTTTAATGTTGTCCAGTAGACAGCATTGTGGTGTGTGTTCAATGTTCAGGTGCGTAGTCCAGTGTTACAGTGCGGGAATCTCATGTAGTTCAGCTAAGAGCAGTAACACTTGATGTAGAACTATATTTTATGTGGAGCAGGTCACATCCAAGCATGTAGATACCAAGGGGCTTCATGAAGGAGATCACATGTTGAATCATATCACTAATCCCTGGCTGCCAGACAATACCATTTTGGTAACTGAGACATCTAAAATTGACACATTATATGGTTTAATGTAGTAGTGGTAGTTATTCAGTTCCTAGTTGTTTGTTAGTCTGTCAGGTTGTTGGTTGCAACGTTTTTTAAGAGTTCTCTGTGCAAACGGGTGATGGTTATGTTCCATGTGTATCATGATTGGCCCTGATTTGTAAATGCTGGATGTGGATTGCAGAGCTGTGGGTGCTGTGGGAAGGTTTTCAGACATCTAACTACTGCACCTGGCTGTTTTGTACTCTTTTTTGTGTCTACTGATTCATGTTCCTGCAGTGACATTGCTTGCTGCTCATAAATAGCTCCTTGAACATGCAGGCTCTTCTTTTCCGAAATATGCAGATATTTATTGTTGTGTGTGCGTGGTGGAGCAGTGCAATACATGTAGGGGCACATTTATCATCATATCATTCAGCGCAGGAAGTCACCTTGCTGCGCTGCGTGATAGGGAAAGGGCAGGAATGTGCCTCACTTAACATAATAGGGTGCATTCCTTCCTTTTTCCAGCGCTGGTGCACAACGCGCTGCCTAGCGCCAATGCAGGCCCTCTTGCACCGTGGTGCAAGGGTGCCTGCATAGTAAGCAAGATCGTTTTCTTGCAGGAAGGGGCACCTTCGTGCTCAAAAACAATCCCCTGAGGCATTTTCCTTTTTCTATGTGTACTGCTGAAGCGGCACACTTAGAAAGAGGAAACAATGTGGAGAAATAAACATATTTCTTCTTGTTTGCCTCACCTGGCGAGGCGTTGCAGTTTTGGCGCATTCCCAGGTCTACCACTTATGGTAAATATGGGAATGCGTCAAAATCCTTGCTTGTTGTGTGGGAACACCCATGTACCACCCATGGAATGCCTCCCTGGGGCAGAGTAATGCAAGGCAGCGATTTGCTCTGCATTGCTTTACTCTGGATTTATCAAGCCACTCTGCCATGCAAGGTGGCATTGAGTGGCTTGATAAGTCGCATCTTAAGGGTTGCGTCGCTTTTGCACCCCGTTGCGTGGTGCAAAAGTGATGCAACCCCATGTTTAATATGGCCCATTGTTTTTGGGGACTGGTGTTGAAAAAAGAGCTTATCTCTTGAGCCTGCATTTTATTTTTTTGCAGTGAGCTCATTACGGGTATTTGAAAATGTACTATTAGTGACGGGTATCACTACTGCTGCGTACTTTCTTAAGACTTCACAGGTAAATTGGTGCCGCATTTCAGAATGAGATAAGCAAGTAAAGGTACTTGTCTAAGGGAAAGAGGATCTATTTGGGAGGAACCACATCTCTTAATCAATTAGTCAGTACTAAGGTTCTCAGGTATACCTTTTATATTAATTTATTATTTAATTCAATTTGCTCTATAATATAAATGTTCTTAAATTCTAGTTCTAAAAAAATATTCAGACTACACAGGTATTGTCACTGTTATTGTTGTGTCTTCAAGGTTGAAAAAGTGACAGTATATTCTTATTAAACATTTATATAAAAAGCTATATCGTAACAGAACAAGCAATGATCTTCTAAGTGCAGTCAATATATTCTACATATTCCATACATTATATGACTTTCCAGAATATTAATTTAGAGTCTCTCGTAGTATTCAGGTTGGGTTATGAGTAGCCTAAAGTAGTCCACAAAAATGACCTTCACAGTGACTTATCAATAAATGTTTTTTGTTTAATCATATACATATGCACTTTGTGACCCTTCTAGTATATGGCATGAATGAATGGGTGAACAGAAGTTTATATAGTGTGTGATGATTACTTAGAAATGACGTCCTGCCAATGAATTACTGAGCATGACATGGTGCGGTAGATGGTATTACTGAACATCTGGGAGGCCAAATCAAGAAATTATGGAATTTTAGACTATCTTCTTAACACATATGTCTTATAATGTGATAAAATTTGGTTTCCTATTGTTTTTCTTAACATAATTAATACATTGACGTCAGTATTGTCCTTAGCTAAGTCTATTTCAAATCCTTTCATGTGATATTCTCACTAATCCCAGTTGTTAATTCTTCCGCCTTTCGGTTGTCTTAATTTCTTTCTTATTCAGACAGAAATTTCCCTTAAAGGGGAATCTGTTTTGAATAACAAACCTATCATTATAAAAAGTATTAAATACAAAGTATCCCAGTAAAATAAAATTTAGCCCCAGTCAAATTAACCCCGCTGTAGTTTGAAACATAAAGCCAGCGCCATTCAAGAACAACAAACAGATTTTAGATTCTCTATGCAATACTTAAAAACGGTAGTGATTTTTGGTATATGAAACATGGCGGTGGTGTGTGCGCGCGCACGCACGCGCTGTGGTGTGATGGGTATCACAGATACTTGCCACAAACAGTTAAATATTATGCCGATTTGCTAAAGAAGCCCTAATGTGGACTTGCAGCAGCGAGCAGTCTGGGTGTATAACTGCTCTGACAGAATGTCTGCACCACGTGTGAGACACGTGTGTCTTCCAGGACACTGCACCTCATTGTTCACAGCTTTACAAGCTGTTGTACACTGTGGGAGAAGAGGATCAGCTTTTCACACCGAGCCCTTTGATGAGCTGCTGTTTCTTGAGGTATGGGGCCGAGCCATGATAATTCATTAGATAGCGCTTCATACCACACAGACCAAGTGCAGTAAATAGCAGGCTCATGCAGTTTAACGGCACGACCACGAACAGCTGAACGTTGGCCTTCTCGGGATTTGAACTTATAACGTTTGTTACCTGCAGACGTCACGTGAACGGTGAGCGTTTGGCTCACTGAGCCTTCTTGTCAGTGTAATAACTTAAGTGGGCGCTTTAGCTGTCCATCAGTCATCGTTAGGCACCGGGCTAGACAGAGTGTTAGTCATGGCTTGACAGCTTGATTTAGGCGGGCCAGTTCTTCCCATAAAACATGCAGAGTCAACGAGCGACTGTGAGAAAGACAACTGTTTCCCGCTTTTACTTCAGCAACACCTCGCATTTTCGAACACTTTTGATCACTTTCAAAGTATTTTTAAGCATTGACCTGCTGCACTTAACGTTTTTGAAAAGGAAGTCCTAATATTCAGTTTCTAGAATTTTAAAAGCTAGTTCGCTATTTTTGAAGTGAAACCTTCCTACATCCAAGGACGTTTGTGACAGAGCCTTAGACCGGAGGTTGTTCATAATCCACCCAATCACCTACACAACATTGTTTCTATTGTTCATCTCTTTATTAATAAGCATTGGAAAAAACAACAGGTTACGCTTTTGACAGGTGCTTGCCGGTCTCTTGGCTTTGCCAATGCTTCTTTCCATTGCCGTTGCAAAAAAGAAAACAAAAATCTAAAATGACTGCAGCTGCGTCAGATGGATGCACGCGCATGTGCCATGATGCAGTGGCGACCATCTTGGCATGATATTTTTCGTCGGGTAAAGTGAGCCTTAAAACAGCCAAGCAGGCATCCAGGTTTTGATGGGCTGTAGACAGATTCTGAGGCTTTGTATGCTGCTGGCCAAAATCTCTTAGAGGTTGGCCAATGGCAGAAAGGAGACGTCTTTCTCAGAGCTCATGAATCCTAGGAGTCACACAAAGAGATAACAAGTTATATGTAAGAGTGTTAAGTGAGAGGACATCACATGCAATTCTAAGAGGGCATCTGGATGAGTCACTTTGTATAAATTAATTAAAGGAAACAGGTAATAAACTCCAGCACTGTATTGTATTGTATTGTATTTGCATTTATATAGTGTACTACCCAATGAAGCGTTGAAGCTCATAGAAGTTCCCCCTTTAGGAGAAGAGCATCACATGTAGGGCTTGATAATCTAAGGTGTCAAAGGCTGTGGACAGGTCTGAGAGTACAAGAGCCAGGAATCTTTTTAGGGCATTATTGACTTTTTGCGTTGTCAATGTTTCGATCCTACAATGAGGATGGAACCAGCACTACAGGACTTGAAGTAGCTGGTGGCGGAGGATGTGTTCTTGGAGATGGATTGTAACTGCGGAAGGTTGGGAATAGAACAGTATTTGCAAAGGAGATGTGAGTCCATATGTGGTTTCCTATGGAGGGGAATGATCTGTCGAGTGTTTAGCACAGAGGGAACAGGTGGCAGTTGGGAAAGAGTAGTTGAGCGTGAGCCTTAGGAGTCATGGTTTGATGTTGGCGCTATGTAATCTTCAGAGGTGGTCACTTTGAGAAAGTTGATGGTGTTGGTGAAGGATTCAATGGTCAGGAGAGGGAGGGATTATGAAAACATGGAGCAATCATGGGAAAGAAATATTTGACTGTGTCTATCGGATAGGAAGTATCCATTCACATTTTAAGAAGTGAATATTGATACTTTTTGGAGAAGGAGCTTTTAGTTTGATAATTCAGTTGCACAAGCTTCTTCATAGTGTGCTGATGTCAGGCACGTCCGATGTCTGTGTAGTGCTGAAGCCTATTGGTATGTCATCATTCACACTGTGGATCTAGAACTAAACAACCTGCCTGCTCCATATAGTATTAAATTCTTACAAGGCGGGGTCCAGGTACAATGGCAAACTGTACTGTCATGTAGATAGAAAAAAACTTCATCAGGTGGGTGGTTTTTGGAGCAAATCTTAAGGGATTAAGTCTACATTTTCTACAGGAAAAATATCCATACTTCTGGACTTTTACCCTTTTTTAGTTCAACATTAGCGGAGACCTTTTTTCTTTTACTAAAGTTTTATGTGCAATATACTTACTGGGGCTTTCAGCTAGCTGTCTTCATCTACAGTACTTTTATTGTGTCATTCACATTTTTTCTTAAGCCTACTACAGCATACAGCCAGGGGAAGTGGGTCGGCCGAATTAAACCATTAGTTAACCTCACTGGGAGTGACAGCATTCTGCCCTTTCAGATTGATCACATCCTAGTGACCAAGCATCCTGGATTGTCCAGGACATACCAGTAAACTTAACTCGTCCCAGTTTCCAGAGAGAGCTGAGTGAACAGAGAGGGAAGCACGTTTTCATGTGTTCCAGTGCAGAGTAACTTGTAGCCCTTGTGTGTAAATGTTGCATTGTGTCAGTGTGGTGTATTTTCCGTGTTGATGACTGCCATCAAATGAGTCATTCTGTGCACCAGAGTCAATGCAGATGATACTCCTGCTTCTGTTTTTGTGGAATGTTACAGATGTTGTTTTTCAAAAAATGTGGTCACCCTGGCACATCCACACACAAAGTAATTCCCCGCATTGTCCGGTACTTCTGTGGGAATGTGTGTGAAGGGCAAGTCTTCTCAGCGATGGGTTCGAGACTTTCTTGGTGAGAAGACAGTGCCTTTGACCACCAGCAGGAGCCTTAGCCTCCAGGTTTGAACAGGAAGCCAGAAATTACTTAGGAAATTGAATGCCACTGGAAAGGAAAAACAGCAAGTAAGTAAAAACCTTGCAACTGGCTCGAGCCAATAAACAAGACAAGAGGCTAAAGAGGAAGGGTGCAGGAACACGTAGAGAAAGGATTCTGGATAGGCTAAGCGAGCAAGCAATACACTAACAAGCACAATTGCTACGTTCCGCATCCCAGTTCAGTATAATTTTATACTGACATTCAGGAAGTGAACCAAGAAGAAAAAACAGGTAGGATTTCCCTCCATGATGCCTTAGGAATGCTTCCTTAACCCAGAAGGAAAAACATGACTGTATCTAAAAAAGGGAAAACCTGATTTGAAATCTAATTAAATAATAAAATAATCAATAAAAGAGAGGATTAATGTTCTGCTACCCGCAGTGGTACAGCGATGCTGCAGTTACTTAATCCCAAATCCTTTCCATGCATGCGATGTTACCGGGATGTCGTGTGCAAGGAAAAGACAAACCTTGCCCCAAAATTCTGTGTGCATCTCTCAGCCAATGACACAAGCCACGCACAGGAGGAAGATATACAAATGCTCCAAAATGCAGTGCGTGTTCCACCACTGTGGCATTCTCGACCAAGGAACAGACTAAGTGCCTGCCCATAGTAGTGCATAGCGACAGGTAATTACAAACCCCATACCACTCTGCCCCCTTTAGGAGCTCCAGGTTTATTGGGGTACCTCCTGAAAAAGTACTTGATTAGAAGTGAGGTATGAACAGCTTCAGCGGTTTCCCAAGAATGTTCACTGGGAAAATAACGTTTCCAGTCCATGAGGTATTGAATTTTCCCCTTCATATATCTGCAATCAGAGATTTCTTGGCTGTCATATTGAGGTTTACAATTCACAGGAACAGGTGGTGGTGGTTCCCTGTTCCTTGTTACATCTGGACATTTAATGTATGGTTTTAAAAAAGACAGGGAATGAGGGGTGAATTTTCGGGGAAGGAAGTTGTAGCATCCTACTACAGCGTGTGCAGAATGCGGCTGCCAGAGCCCTCTTAGGGCTCCCACGTCACTGTTCCGCCACTGACGCTGTTCGGCGGCTTCACTGGCTTCCGGTGGCCAAACGGATCCAATTTAAGGCACTTTGCCTATCCTTTAAGATCCTGAAACTTGCCTCACCCTGCCTCCTTGCCAATACGCTAACCCCCTACAAACCCACCCGCGAGCTGCGCTCCTCGGGGCAGTATTTAGTCACTGTCCCCCGGGTGAAGCGTGTACGGGCCGGTGGTCGATCTTTCCACTACACGGCTGCTAAGCTATGAAATTCTCTGCCCCCTCAGATCCGCTGCCTAAATGACTTGTTGGCTTTCAGGAAAGCTATTAAAACCTTCCTCTTTCCACCAGCTTAGGCCCCCTACTCTTTTCTTCTGTTGCCTACCAGTCTCTCCTTTACCCTGCTACTCTCTGTTGCTGGCAGCGCCGGGACGCCTCTTTGCTGGGGCAGCTGCGCGCTTTATAAATCTGGCTAACATAACATAACATCCTCCTCAGCCGGGAGCATGCAAATGACTATGTCACACATGGAGCTCTTGATTGTATGTCTATATTCCTCAGCATACAATCACACTCACTGATCGCTGATTATGTCATAACAGTTAATAACCACACCGTAATACCTCCCAGCAGGTTATGTACTTCCTCTTTTGAGTCCGCCCAGAATCGCAAGGGTCCTAGTACACAAAGTCTCATGACACTACATCTCCCCCTTGTTAAATAAAAAGTACAAACAACAGTTACATTATATTTCTTTGATAAGTGGTTGAGGCTCTCGCACTAGTCGGCCAGATCGAGTGGCAATTAAGTGGTTGAGATGCACTCTGTTCATACACCGATGGTACAGGTTCTGATGCTTGATCTCGAACTGTCAGGCGGAACTGCCTCATTTGTAAGTGCAGGAGCAGATGATCGCAGAGGTAGGTGCTTAAAGTGTGACGAGTCCCGTATGATGGACTGTCAGTGACAATGGGCTGTCTCGTTTCCTTTGCATGTCACATCTCTTAGAGGATCGACAGCAAACGGAGTATCTGTTTTCCGCTCTTGCTTCTGCTTGACCAGAAATAAGTCACCTTCATTGAAGACTATTTCTTGTGCTCTCCGACGCTGATTGGCATACGTCTTCATTTTGCACTTTCGAGAAGTGTCGGTGACATAAAGCTTATCAGTACTCAAGGAGGGGGTCTACTGTCCATTGTGGCACTTTGGTTCCGATGGCTCTCCCAAATAGCAAGGTGGTGGGACTTTCACCCGTTGTGGAGTGAGGAGTTGAACGATAAGCACGGATGGCTTGACACAGGGCTTGCATTAATTCAATCCCCTCCATTGAAGCTCACTGAATTCCCCTGTGAAGGGTACCCATGAATCATTCCACAACACCATTTGCTTGGGCCACAGAGGTGTACTTTTTTGATACTTGATATTTATTTTGATTAGAAACTCTCTGAATTCTTTGATGTTGAACGGCAGACCATTATCAGATTTGAGAATGGCGGGTATACCTCACGCTGCAAAGATGTTATCCAGCCGCTCAATGACCATATCATGGGTTGTTAATGATAACTCCTCTACCAAAGGGAAACGTGACTACTCATCAATGACTACTAAGAGATGATGTCAGTTTCCTAGGAGCCCAAAGAAATCAACTGCAACTCTTTCGCAAGCCTGTGTTCGAAGTGTAGTGTAGTTCCTATTTCCCTAATAGGCTCTGCGCATTGGAATAATATACCCTATAGATTCGACATAGGACTGAGGTCAGTATGTCCCTATCGAGTATATTAAACTTAATTACTTTGTGCCAGCTAACTCAGAGGCCACTAGAAACTCCTTGTAAACAAGAAGGGAGTAGTTTCTGGCAACCGCATAAACATGACAACTTTGTTTCCCTTTAGAATCGGAACACTCTCAGAATCGTGGAAACAACAGATAACAGTTTCACTCAGCTAATCGTGCATGCTTAGTTTCTTCAGAGTTAAACAGAAAGAATAGACGGGCGTTTCAATAAAAGGATTTATTGAACAGTCTTGTTTCTCGTGTAAGAGATATGAGCTGTTATGATCACAAGACAGTATGCGAGATATATAATGTACAGCGTAAGTAGAAAGAAATAATACTGTGCTAGCATTATCTTTTAGCTGTGACACATATATTCAAATACATAAATAACATAAGCTAAAAAATGTGAGTACTCATAAGATGCTTCTCTAGCTAGTTCTACCCCAGTGTACCTAACCTAAGTGTAGTGCAAGGTAAGAAGTAGGTGATGTATTCTATAGTATGGTATGCTATAGTATGCCAAGTCTGGTATGCCAAGAGTCCCTCTAGGTTCTAGTCAGCTCCATACCTTGAGAATGAGAGAGGTGGGAATCTCTTTCCGGGTCTCGAACTCTAACACCCCGCGAAGGGAGTCAGAACACTGGAAGCTGGATTCTTTGCGATCAGGGATGACAGCGTTTCTTGTCAGTGCGTCAGGCCGGGATACGGGCTCCTCTAAAGTCGAGGTCTCCTCCTACTTGCTTGGGCAAGGGAAGGTATATTTATACCTGGTAGGTGCCTTGGAATGTTAGCATTGACGTAAAGTCGGGCAGAGGAAGACGTCAGGAATGAACCCTTAAGGAATATCGGTTCATGCATAATAAATGAGTTCTTGGAGAAATCAATAATCCTGTGCTAGGGGAACTCCCAAGAGCTTAAGGGTCTGGTTTCTAAGAACTCGTTGTGACGTTGGGGTGGACGGATGTAGGTGACTATGCCTGTATTTGGATAGCATGGCTAATGCCTAAATAAGGACTGGGATCTTATGCCTATATAAGGGCAATGCGAATTGTACCTATATAAGGACATGTTTCAGGAAAACCTATATACGGACACCTAAAGCGGAATACAACAGAAGGACAGACATTGTGAATGTATGTTGCGTCATTTTGGGGGGAAAGCAGTTGCAAAGATTGCACTCCTTTAGAAGCAACGGCCCATGCAGGTGAGAGGGGTGGGGTGGGGGTGGGGGGGTATTTCGACAAACGAGGACGTGGGAAAATTAACTATTTATTTAATTTTCCCTTATGGACGTCTGTCGAATCCCCCTCCCCCCAACCCTTCCCAACCGCCCCACCACTCTTACCTGCACAGGCTGCTGCAGTCCTTTAGTTCCCTCTCAACTCTCTCATCTAAGCGCAGGAACCACACTTGGTCTCTCAGGGCTCTTTTGGTATCTACAATGCCACAATGTCCTTCATGGGCTAGTTCAATGACCTGTTGTCTTAGGCTCTCATGTACTACAATCCTCGAGCCTCTCAATACAACTCCCTCCTTGGTCACGGACAGTTCATCTTGTACATTTTTGAATTTTTGAAATTCAACATCGTCAGCAAGAGATATAAGAGAAATACTCCTTTTCCAGGATTGAGTTGAAATGCTGTCTTTGAGGATAAGCATGTTCTTGTCAGCATTGGTTGCATCAATATTCTGTTCAAAGAATAGGGCTTTCTTGCATACTGGACTTCACAATGAAGTTAATGTACTCCTCGGCTGTTTTGGATGCTGTGACAATGTAGCGGTACGCATAAAAAATAATCAACTCAGCAGGGTTCTGATCTTTACACGGGTTGTGTACAATTGCATAGTCGTACTCTTGCAGTCTCAAACCCCACCTCTAAATGAGAAGGGACATCTTAACTTTCGAATTACCAAAAATAGCAAGCAGCGCTTGATGGCCTGTTATGATAGTGAAACCTTTTCCCTATAGAAACACATGAAAAAGTTCGTAGGCCCATACTACAGCATGGCTCTCCTTCTCCAGCTGAGAATAGGTATGTTCTGTGTTTGACAAGCTTCGACTTGCATAGGCCACAATGTGTCTCTGAGCATTCGGATGACTATTATGTTGAGCATGGATTGCCCCAGCCCCACCAGGCTCGCATCTACTGTGATCTCAGTCTGTAGTTTGGGTTCAAAGTAGGCCATCTCGGTTGCATTCTCAATTGCATGTTGTATTCTTTTGAAGCTTTGATCACATTTATCAGACCATTTGAATGGGACATTTTGTTTTGTCAATTCTCTCAATGGAGCACTACAGTAGCAAAATCACAAATGTGTCTTGAGCAATAACTGGCCATGCCTAAGAAAAATCACAGCATCGTGACATCTTGAGGGGGGCCCAAAGCTGACAGTGCTTTCACTTTATCGGCAAGGAGTTATTCCCCCATCAGAAAATATGTGTCCTAAGAATTTAAGTTTGGTCTTGTGAAATTCACACTTTGCTGCATTCAAAGTGAGACCTGCATCAGCAAGTGACTGGCACACTTCTGTAAGGGATTTTTCATGCTCCATTTCTGTTGCTCCTAATACCAGTATATCATCACTGTAGTTAAAAGAATTAGTGACAGGTTGTATAATTCGACGTATAATTCCTGAAATATTTCTGCAGCTGACAACACTCCAAAACTCAACCTTTTGTATCTGAACAAACCAACATGAGTCGAAAAAGTAGTGATGTACCTGCAATTCTCTTCCAACTCGAGTTGATGGTATCCCTTGTTCAGGTCAAGACGGGAGAAAACTTTGGCACTGTTCAGGTGCATGATCATGTCTGCTATGTGTGGACCAGGATGTCTTTCTGTCTTGATCGCTATGTTGGCCTGGTGCCAATCAATACAGATGCGCACTGCACGTTCACTGTCCTTTTTTGGCACCGCCACTATGGACGACACCCATGGTGTAGTACCAGTGGCACTCTCAATGATGTAATGTTTTAACAGCATTTCTAGTTCTTTCTCAACAGCTTCTTGCAAGTGGAAAGCGAATCTGCGGTGCCGCTAGGCAACAGGGCGGTTGTCCTCATTGATGTGAAGTCACATTTTAATCGTCCTGAGCCTGCCTAGGCCATGAAATAACAACGGGAACTGACTCACAACTTCAGATTGAGTGTGGAGGTTGTAATTGAGAGATATCAGTCCCATGTCAGCAGTGGTGGCAAAACCGAGTAGGCAAGCACTGGACGAAGTTCCTTGAAGAACATTAACTGTCGCTTGCACCGATACTGCTTTATGTTTCAATGTCGCTGTGAATGACCCTTGACTCTGTGATGGCTTAGAAGCAGCCCACATGTATACTGTTGAACTTTTTGATGGGCATGATGTTAATCGATGCATCACTGTCTATAATAAAGGTTATGGGGCAACCATTGACGTTTATTGTGATCTTGGGGTAATGTCCAAATGAATTTCGTTGTTTCATTTGGTGGTTCGGTTTTGTCATTTGTTCTTCTGTGCAAGCAGCCAAACCTACATGTGCCTGTCGGTCCTTGGTCGATGCCATCAGCGCACATCCATCTTCTTCTCTGGCGCTCAACAATGACGTCGATGAGGCTTTGTAGGATGAACTTCACAGCAATCGACTTTGTCTGATTTCTACTTATCGTAACTGATGTTGCCTTTTGGCTTTATAGGCATGGCGACAATGCTTCTGGAACCTTCTGATGTCCATTTTCTCTTCTCGGTGTGACGTTGTTGGTTTCTCTTTGCAAACCATTATAAAGTGGTTCCCTTTACTACAACCTTTGCACGTTTGTCCTATGGCTTGACATTTGCCTTCATGTGGAAATGAAACCCCACATTGGAAACACAATTTTGTCTTCTTGGGAGACGTCGACTTGCCTCAACCTTCCTTGTGCTTGTTTTTCATGATCCACGCTGATTCCTCTTTCGCTGTTACAGCTTCCATGTTAGTGGCATGTCAATCTGCTCTTTTTTCAGCCCTGGCAGACATTAGTACTTTCTCTAAGCTGGGCATCTCTCACAACATGGGTCTTCTGAGACACAGCCATCGATAACTCAGAGACGCATTGCCCCGTCATCATTGAATTTTATAAACTTGCAGTGTTTGATAAGTGTAGGAAAGTAGGATCTGCTTCTTATGGTTACCCCCACTTTTTGCTTCATGTTATACTGTTTTTGACTAGTCTGACTGGGATCCTGCTAATCAGGACCCCAGTCTATCTGCTTTCTCCCTAAACTATTATGTTATGTACTTAGGTACACTCCAGATTCAATACTGGGGTACCCTTGTCAATCCCTAGTATATGGTACCCATGTACCCAGGGCATAGGTACCCCAGAGGCCTCCCATGAGAGGCCATGCAAAATGGAACTACAGGCCTGCCATTGCAGCCTGTGTAAGTTGGTGCATGCACCACTTACTTAAGATATAGGTTTACTATATCTAAGGGTCACAACACTTAAAACCTATAAGTCACCCCTATAGCAGGCCTTAACAATCCTGAAGGCAGGGTGCTGGGTTCTAAGTGAGAGGGTGCCACTGCATGAGCAGGTCACCCCTGCAGCCTACGGAGTCCATTCTCCTGGGTTGTTAGTGCTGCGCCCATTTACGACATATAGAGTGGCATTATGCGACTGCGTGATGACCAACTCTAAAACGGCTGAAAGTAACCCTACTGTGTTTGGTGTCAAACAATGTGGAATCATACCCCCACACCGGTAACTGGTGTGGGAGGTATGATTCCACCCCTCAGAAACGAGCTTTGTGAGGTCCCTGGTGTTCCCGGTACCAGCCTTCTAGTCCCGGGCAGCCCAAAAGGGTTGCTGCCCGCCAGAGACACGTTTCTGCCCTCCTGCTGCTGAGCCAAGCTCGAGCAGGGGAAGGCAGAACAATAGGCATCCTGTCACAGGGAGGTGTGACTACCTCCCAGACAGGATTTAGTGTTTTAGGCCTGGGTGGGTGCGCTTGCCAGCGACCGAAAGTCTGCATGAGGGGCACATTTGGTGTCCCTGTGTATTTTCCAGTTCAAACCAGTCCTGGGAGCCAATGGCTCCTGCTCTGGTGCAAAACTGGACTAAGGACATGGGAGTAACCTCCCCACTGTCCAGTCCCTCCCCTGGGAGGGTCCCCTGAATATGTCCAACCCTCTCCCGTGGGTACAAAAGGGCTTACCTTGCTGTAGGACCCTAGATTCGACGTGGACCAAATTCTGACCAAGAAACCACTGACCTTCGACCGTCTGGACACTCTGGACTTCGCTGGACTTCCTTTGGGCCCGACTTCGTCTCCCTCTCCGTCCAAAGCATCGTCTGTGCCTGTGCACCATACAGGCTCCGTGTAGGACCTGTGGAGCATCAAGGACAACTGAAGATATCTCCCTTGGAGTGAAGGAGTCACTCCCCTGCAACCGCAGGTACAACATCTCAACTGACCGGTCTGCTGCTCCTGAGCTCCTACGAACTACGAAGGCTCCAGCAACACAGGAGGTGGGTTTCCAAGACCCTCGAGGTCCGAGCTGCCCTCTTACCAAGTTTGAGGTCAGAATCCCTCGTGGGGGCTGCAATACCCGTACCCCTGTGCACCGCGTACTTTTGCAAGTACATATGCTTGTTGGCGTTTCCAAAACAAGTGCACTGGGCTCCAAGTAGCCCCAACCTCTGGCACCATTTCCACCAAATGCTCCGTGGGCTGTGGCTTTGTGAAACTGCTCGAGGTCCCCTCGCGACTCCTGTGCCTCCGGCCTGTGGGTCCTCTTGAGGGTCAACACTGCTTTTCTTGGGCTCCCCTGGTTGCTCCAGGCCTGCCCTGACTCCCCTCTGTTTGGTGAGTCTCCTGGACCTTGCTGGTCTGAACCATAACCTTCTTCGACCTTCTGAGTGGGTTGCCGTTGCCAAGGCTTGTTGGTGCTCCAGCCGGACACCGACACCTCAGTATTCGACATCCTTCTTGGGACAGCTCGTATCCGGCTCCTGGTCGTCCTTGACGTCTCCTGGTCCCGGTGGCTGCAGAGTCAAGAACCCCCTCAACACACCTGAAGCACCCGACATCCGTGGGCATTCGTCTACCGAGCCCCTGGTCACTCCTGAGTGACCCAGACTCTGTCCCCTCTGCTTTCAGGTTCCTTCCTTCAAGAACCCACCTGTGGGTTCCACCGGACACTTTCCTTCTTTCCCGCAGTGGCTCTTCTTCGAAGTCCTCCATAGAGATCGACAGCGGTTTCCGACGCCACTTCAGACCTATGCACCCGGCTTCCCTGGGAATAGGTAGCTCTGGTACTACGGTATCCACGGATGGGGTGGCTCTCCAACCTCCTAACTTCCACGGGGTTTCATTCGAAGTTCACTTAGAAGGGTCCTTAAACTTTAAAACTTCAACCGCAACTCTCCCATAGATTGTATGTAGCATGCAGTTGTGTTCCCACACTGCACCCGTCCTCCGTGGGGTCCCTACTTACTCACCTTGGGTGGTTCCTTGGGGTCCCAGCGATTCTACATCCTCTAGACACTGTCTTGACTCAAGTCTGGTTCTTATACCACTATTTTAGTATATGGTTTGGTCTCCCTCTGGAGCCCACTGTGTATTAGTGCTATTTACTATTGTTTCTGTGCTACAGTATTGCGTGCTTTGTGAGTATCTTCGTGTGGAAGATACTGTGTCGTACTTAAAGAGTGTTATATCAATAAATACAAATTTTTATAACTACTGTGTGGTTCTCCTTTCATTTAACCAATACTATAAGGTTGCATTCTGGTCAAACAAGCTGCTTAATATTCCCTCAAGACTAAGCCTGAAGGCTGCTCTCCTCAGCTACCACTTGGATAGCTTTCTAAGGTTATCTTTGACCTCTTAAATCACCATAAGGGTTGTTTGGACTGGTACAGGGTGCCCACTTTAATTAGTGGACAGCATATACCAGGCCAACTTCTCACAATAAGTACATCAAGTCTTTCAAAACAGTCATCCATTTTTTCACCAGCTTTCTCACTTGCTTGATTGAAAATGTACCTTTCATAGTTGACATTCGGCATCGGATTGAACTTGGCATTCAATGCTTCCTTGATATGATGGTATGACACGGCATCAGCTTGTGATATTTTCTTCTACACTTCTTTCACTCCGTCACCGGCAGGGTTCTTCAAATACTTAATGATTTTCATATAATTTACTCCTTCTAGGGCATCTATGAAATCATCAAATGTATCGATCCATGTAGTTCATCTAGCGCCAATATTCTGCTTTTTCGCCGTGTTGAATGGTGGTGGTGGTTTCAGAAACACTGCAGCATCTTCCTTCACCCTCTTTTCTACTGCCGTTGAGAGTATATGCTGTTCAGATAACAGCAGCTGTCCTTCTGGGACAGTATCTTCTGCAAGCACTGGGCGAGTGCTTGTACTTGGGTCGTCTCGCCCAATCGAAGGTCGCAAGGCTCCATCTTCTTGATGGTATGTGACGGTTTCGTCTGTCGTACTTGTTCGTTACTGCTTTTAGCTTTTTGTATTGTACCTGGTTGTGGCTAACTTTAGTGTTTTGCTTTGTATCGATGATGGCTCTGTTATGCAGTGGCACCTTATCTCTTATTTGGCCTTACCAGGCTTTTCGAATGCACTCCACTGTAGAGCCTTCAACTTCTTTGAAGGCCATATATGGGGTGGAGGGTGGCTTCAATTCCACACATGCCACCTTTGAGCTGCTTCTCATCGAATTGGGCGCATGTGGCACAAACGAGAAGTTTGCTGTAATGTTGCAAACTTCCAGCGAGAGCAGTCTTTTTTCTTCCAGGCAAAAAATCCCGCACTTGTTGCCAATTGTAGCGTCCTCCCCAGCCCAGGAGCATGCAAATAAATATGCTGCACATGGAGCTCTGGATTGTACGTCTTTATTCCTCAGCATACAATCACACATGCTGCTCTCTGATTACGTCATAATCGTTAATAATCACACCTTAACCCCTCCCAGCAAGTTACATACTTCCTCTGTTGAGTCCGCCCAAAACCGCAAGGGTCCTAGCACACATAGTCTCACAATACTACAGAAGTAACTTTAACCTCACAGTTAGACTGAATTTGGATCTTTAAATAGAGTGAGGTAGGTTAACAGCAGATAACTAAACTTTATTGCCTTTTAAATATAGACATTCATCTGTGTCGATTTGCCTGTTGACTTTCCCTTGGCATAAAATATTGTAAATTTTGTAATAAATTATTTCTAGTTCACTTAATGCTTTTACAAATTTGTTGAACTGAAGGAACAGAATCATTAACTAATAACTTCTGGAAATGTTTGAGGATGGGTAATGTAGAAAACTGATCAAATCCAGTAGCAGGGGGAATTAATTTGTTATCTGTGAACTCTGCTACATGGAGGAATAATTTCAATTTATCATGGGAGGCAGATAAAAACATCGTAAAAACTCCTCTATTGTTTGGTTTAATCTCTCTGTCTGGCCATTGAACTAAGAAAGAAGACCAGACGTCAAAGCACTTTAAATGCGTAATTTGTTGCAGAAAAGCTTCCAGATCTTAGAAATGTACCGCAGATCTCAACTGAATTTTTTTTTAGCTGGCGGTCTATCAAGTTTAAAGATGTCGGAATAGAATATCACAGCAATTTCAGAAACAAAACAAGCTTTGGTAATGCAGAAATGTATGCCACTTTGGTAAAAGAGTGCATGCAGAAAGCATTATAGTTGTGCACCCTTCAGATGGGCCTAAATCCATGATAAAGTCTGTGGATTATTTTCCATGGTCTTGTTGGTATTTCAGGACTTGTGAGTAGTCCCACTTCTTTTTCAAGTTTTACTCTTACTTTGAGTGCAAGTGTCATAAGAGCTGATTTCTTTTAAAACATCTTGATGAAGCTTTGGCCATCAGAATTTTCTTTTTATTAGATCTTCTGTAATTCTTACTTCTTTGCGCTCAGAAATCATGAAATTGTGACAACATTGCATAATTTTACTTTTGAAGATCTTTAGTTGAAATCAATAATTTGTCTTAAAAAAAGATAAATCCATTAGAAATTTTAAACAGTGCTTGTGCAAATAAATGACTAAATGGTAATGTTGGATCTCTTGGATCTTTTGATGTACTTGATCCAAGAAAGAAGATGTCAGGGCAGCCATGAAGGCTTGAGGAGGAAGGATCTTCTCATTAAATTCAGCAAATCTACTTTGAGGAGTTAGACAAGACACTGCCAGCCACTATGTTTTAAGTTCCAGGAATATAAATTATTACAGTTGTATTGCTGGCAAAAGGCACACCTAGCTTGTCGGCTATTCTGCATTCTGCCTTTTGTAGTACCTGGAGACTTCTTCAATCTGTTCGAACCGTCACTTTAGACTCAGCCCTAAGTAGAAAATGTCGTCATTCTATGAAGGCCTCTTAGAAACCTGATAATTCCTTCTTGAACACTGAATAGTTGAGCTCTGCTGAATTGAACTTTCGGGAATAATAGACTATTGAATGTTTAATTCCATCTTAGCCTTGTTTGATTAGGACTGCTCTGACTCCCTTGTCAGAGGCATCAGTTTCAAGGAGGAAATGTTTTAGCTATCAGGTTGATCAGGTTATTAAACAATAGGAGCTCGAACATATTCCTCTTTCAGTTTATTTAAAAAGTCTTACTCTTTCTTAAAAGATGGGTGATATGCATAACTACTCCAGCTACATGTTTAATATTAATTGGGCAGGCTGAGGAAACTCTGCGTCTCTTTAATAGACGTCCGAACTGGCCACTCCAGAATTGCTTCTACTTTTCAAGGCTCCATGGCTGTCCTTCATCTGAAAGAACATATCCCAAGTATGTGACAGAAGTCTTCTCAAACACACATTTTTTAGGTGTTGCTGAAGTTTATCTTGGCTTATACCTAATACCTCCTCCTCCTTAACATACAGTCAATGTTCACTTGGATCCTCAGAAAATATCAGAGTATCGAGTATCGTCTAAGTGAACCAGTATTGCATAGAGGATGAGATCAGAATAATGGTGTTCATGAAACACTGGAAAACTGCTGAGGTATTACACAGGCCAAAAGGCATTACACAATATTATTCATAATGCCTCAAATGTGTTCTCAAGGTAGTTTTATAGTCATCTTCTGCCTTTATTTGGATTAAATTATATGCTTCCCTCAAGTCTAATTTGGTAAACATATTGGCTCCTTGGACTGCTTCCAGAATATCAGTTATCAAACGCAGTAGATATCAATCTATGATGCTTTACTTAATTAAAGCTTCTATATTCGATACAGGGTCGGAATTCGATCCAGTCCTTCTTTGGCACAAAATGTAATGAATCCCTTGCTGGAGATTTAGATTTAACGATTAGACCATTCTTGAGGTTGTCATCAAGATATTCCTTAAGAGCCAGTTTTCTGTGGAGAAAAGGAAAATTACGCCCAATGGGAACAAATGCAACAGGAATCATATCACTGCAACTATCAAAGGAACAATGGGGTGGCAATACCTTTTCATTAAAATGAGAAAAAACATTGAAGAACTTGTGCTAAGCTTCAGGAATCAATGTTAATTTGATCAATAGATGCAGCAGGTCCTTTCTCAATTACTGATGCAAAATTCAGATTGAAGGAACAAGGTTTTGGCAGATCTGTTAATGTACGAATTGTGTTTTGCAAGCCAATTAATGCACAAAATGATTGGGTAACGAGAAATTAGAAATCAAATCAAATGTTCTAAATTCATAATGGGCTGCAATAATGGATAGACTACTAGTGCAATGGGTACTTTTAAATTAAACAATATGTGTGTGTGTGTGTGTGTGTGTGTGTATATTCACTGTAAAAAAGAAAGGTTAAAGTGGTGTTATAGTTAGATGTTTAAATGAGATAAAAACTAAGGGCCCGATGTAGAGTTTGGCAAATTGGGTACTCCGTCACAC
Source organism: Calotriton arnoldi (assembly GCA_963921515.1). Classification (NCBI taxonomy): domain Eukaryota; kingdom Metazoa; phylum Chordata; class Amphibia; order Caudata; family Salamandridae; genus Calotriton; species Calotriton arnoldi. The sequence goes on from CAWUFW010004703.1 coordinate 1,235,790, forward strand.
GTTTTTGCTGTGTGTCACTGGGCACTGAAACTGCAAAATAACCGCAGCACCATGGGAGAAAACTCCCATAGCAAGGGGGTCATTGCCTTTTTTTATTTTGAAAAATAAAATCCTGATTTGTGATTTTGTTTTTGAAAATAAAAAAAAGTGGAAATTTGATACACGGAGCTGTCCGTCAAACTTTCAATGCATTTCCAGAGACTGTCATGACGGTGCGTCCTAAAAATGCAAGAGATGTCCGCTGGGCCAGCAGACATCTCTAAATTCGGCAGGCAGAATACTTTCGCAATGGCAGGAGTACATATACATGCTCTGCCTGCCAAAGTCTAAATCAGGCCTTAACATTTAAAAGCAAACCCCACTGCAATTTACCAGTTATAGTTTAGTGAACTAACTATAACTTGTTCTGCCGTCATGCACTGCTTATGACCTCACATAGTACATCACTGATGACATGTTAAATGGCATCATTGTTGACATCACTGACAATATCTCAAGTGATGTCATTGATGACATCACTGATGACATCTCAGATGACATCATCCATGCTACTGATTTTCACTAACTCCATAAACCATTACATCATTTAAAAAAAGAGATAGCGTTACTGTGTGTGCACAAGCAAGTTCATAGAATGGAAATAGTGCAAGCCATGGAGGTAATTGTGGTTGTGCATGTTGAAAGTTATATTGCGCACTGTTTACACACCAGTTAAGTTTTGAGTGAAAGCAGTACTCCATGAAAAATAAAGTAAAGGCTGAGCACACCTGATGTGGATTGCAGCAGCATGTTTCAAAGAAGAATATGGGTTAAAGCCAAAGACTAATGCAAAAAATCAGTGAGAAAAGCCAAAGCTTCTGTTGACAATAGATCATCCAAACATGGATGTCTGAGTAAGTGTCCATGTTAAATAGATGTAGTACAGTGGTATGGGCAAATTCTATGTACCAAGGGTGTTTATGACCTGTGGATGTTTATTTCTAGACTTTTACTGAAGATTTCGAGGCATTGCGTGTTGTGGAATAATGTAGAATGCAGGAGTGACCCACTTAGAGGAGGTTTAATGCACATTGAGGTTATAAGCATGGCTCTAAGGTTGTATGCCATTTTGCTCATGTCTGGAATATGTGTAGTGTACTTTGCCACACTAAAGAGGGTTGTCCATAGAGCCTGGCAGAAGGTGTATTATCATTGGTAAAGGTATGCCTGTCAATCTTCCGACCTAAAATTGCGAGTCATGTGAAGTCTTTAAGAAGGTGAATCTGTTAAGGTGATCAGAGTATGAAATTGGTTGGATAAATACCAGTAAAGAGAGGCTTGTATTCATTATCACTTGATTTGTGATAGAAAAGTGGGGAGAGGTGTAGCTTGTTGAATTACTTCAAGCCCACACACCCCATAGGACATTGTTACAATTACTGCATGATGTCATCTGTGATCTCATCAATGATGTCATTTAAGATAACATTAGTGATGTCATCTATAATGTCATTTAACATGTCATGAGTGATGTCATATGTGAGAGCATAAGCAGTGCATGGGAGTGCAAAGTTATAGTTAGTTCACTAGTTTATAACTGTCAAATTTCTGTGATTTTGCATTTTTTAAATGTTAGTTCTTCTCCCACTTCAACACCTAACGATAATGTGAAACAAAGTAAGCATTGGCAAAGCCAAAAGGTCAGCAGCCAATGCCAGAGCCATTCGTTTTGCCAATGCTTGTTACATTTCATGTGAGCTCTGGGTTTCTAAACTCTGAATAGAGGGAGGAGTGGAAAGTAAGATCATGTTCAGATGCAGGAACTACAGATGGAGCTGTTGCTCCTTCTCTTTGAGACACTATCCTTTAAACGGGAGCGGGTGGGTAGTTTCAGAGGCAGATATGAGGTAGATTCCCCTGGTAAGAAGACATGATTAATTCCAGAAATTAAAATAAGAACATTGGTGTACCTAGAGAACAGGCTCCACATGGCATTTTGGAAAGGTTATTGCTGGATATTTCAAATTCTGCAGATTTTTGTTTTACCTTTTGCTCAAAAATATAAATAACCAGACACTGCTGTCAAATTATTAAATTTGCATTGGGATTAATATAGTGTGAGCACATGTAATTATCCCTGAACTATTGCAGTTTTGATCTAAAAGTGTTTTAAAGCGCAATATCTCCCTGCACAGAGCCACAGTACTATCTAAGTAATTCATGAAATTGATGTCACTTTGCTGGAAGAACCCGCTCCAGTCAGAAATAGGAGAGGGACTGGAAGAAGAGCTAATGGTGCCACACAGCAGTGGTTATCTACTGATGGCAACAGTAAATATCTCCTCCCTGAAACCACCAAAAATAAAAGAGGCACATGGCTTTCTGAGGGGATGGATCGTCAAAAAATTTTAGACTCATATTTCCACTTCATGGCAGGAGCTGAGAGATGATAACAGCGGCGGTGCGTCTATTGGGGTGTTGGGGCGTTGCCCCCCCGCCCGCAGCTCCCTCGGCGTCTCTGAACTTAAGTAAACTCTCAGTTTACTTAAGTTCAGAGACGCCGAGGGAGAACTGACAATCATGTCAGTCAGCATGACGTCGGACCGCCCACCCCCTTCAGAGTCTGAAGGGGGTGGGCGGTCCAGCGTCATGTTGACTGACAGGCATTGTCAGTCAGACCGTCACCAGGGGCATGCAGCAGCACAATGCACAAGTGCGCATGAGTGGGGAAGGTCGGCGAATTTTTCCGCCGTGCCCAGTCATGCGCACTAGTGGCTGCATAGGCTGGCGCATGCCCATTATGAGAGCGAGGGTTGAGCAAAGGCTCAAACCTCGGTCTCCTAATGGGCTGGCGGGCAGAGAGTAACCGTGCCCTAAGTCAATCCTGGCGCTGCTGACAGCGCCAGGATTGGCTGAGAGGGGTTGCCACCCACTTGCCAGCAGTGATGCGGCTGTTCCGTTCCTGTAGGCGCCAACGGACCCGAGGCGGCGCGGACCTGCTCAGGTAGGATTTTTATTTTTTTTAAACTCCCCCCCCACCCCGGCCCTCACCCCCGCGACATCCCACTCCCCCCCCGCGACACCCCACCCCCGCGAGCCGCGACTGTATTTACTTGTCTTCGTACTTTCATGAAAGACCTAACGTCCAGGTGTGTTTTTTTGTTCTATTTGGCCTGCAAAGCCCATAGTATTTTCTGTATTGGCTTAATATCTCCCTCGGTTTTGTGCAATATAAGAATAGTTACTTCCTCGCGTAATAGTTTTATTTTGACTGGAGAGTATTTTGCGACCGACAAAGGTGTGATACACACTCTACAACAATGCACCATTAAAATAGCAGAAATTATGTTGACGCAGGAACACTGCCTCTTGTGCATTTTAGGGAACGTGGCATTGTGATTAGTGGTGAATACGCTACAATACATGTTCACCAAGATATGGGAAACTGGTGAAACATTTCTCATGTGTAGGTGATTCAAACATTGTGTGTAACTAGACATCACGAGCGCCACCTTGTGGCTTTTCTTGCGTAGTTGAAAATGTTTGCAGTGTTCTCTTCCCGTCATCCATGTTGCAAACGCTCAATGGTCCCCAGCAGTAAACAAGGATGGTTAATCCATAGAGCAGCTGATTGGGTCTGCAGCCCGCTGCCTGGGCGCGAGGGCTGCCGTGACAATAGGGAAGAACAATGTTTGTGATTGACCCGGCGCAGAGCACTGCCTGGAAAATTAAAACTGCTGAAGAGAGGGAAAGCAAAGCGAGACGGCGAGAGGGGGAGAGCTAGAGGTAAAGAAGAAGGCAAGGACACGACAGAAGGGGAGAGCAAAAAGGAGATGAGAGGGACAAGGGAAGAAGTGGGGTTGGGATAAGATGGAGGAGGGAAGGGGTGACAGATAAACTGGAGGGAGAACATGTGTAAATAAAGGAAGTAGGGAGGAAGAAATGCACAAGGAAGTAAGCAAAGAAATGGACTATGGTGGGAAAGAAGGGCGAAGGAAAGAAAAAGGTAAAGAGAAATAGATGGAGGAAGGGGGTGTAAATGAGAAAGTTGTGAAAGAAAAGGAACAGAAAGAGAAGGGAAGAGGGAAAAAAAAACAAAGAAGGGGTAAATAGAAGTAAGGGAAAGAGAGGATAGTAAAGATGGGATGAAGAAAGTGAAGTGAAAGAAAGGGTAGTGAGAAAGAGATGGGACAGGTGTGATGGCAAGAAAGGAGGGAAGAAAGAAAAAGAGCAAGAAAGAACGCAAGACAGAAAAAGAAATCATCTGAATGAGAGCAACAGAGAAAGTAAACGAAGCACATATGTAAATAAAGAGAAAGTAAAGTCGGAAACAAATAAAGAAAAGTAGCATAGAAAGAGGATGCCAGGAGAGAAAAAGTAAAGGAACTGAGCTCTAGGTGATGAAATAGACAAATGGAAGTGAGGGAAAAAAGCACAGATAGAGACAGTGTAGAGGACAAAGGGAGAGGGAAGAAAGAGTCAACAATAGGCTTAGGAAAAACCAACCATTCTGAGAGCACCTACAGTCAAGATCCTTCACCTTGTACATCAGTTAGAAGGCCTTAAGTCTAGCTACAACTGTTAACATATCACAACATCTTTGGGAACACATAGTCTCAGGTGAAGGATCATGACTGTAGGTGCTCTCAGAATGGTTGGTTTTTCCTAAGCCTATTGTTGACTGAACATTACGTGCTCTTGGCCATAGTACTTAGTGTGTACATCTTATCTTAAGCAACATTTCAGCACTCCTTGTTTTGGACTACCTTCTACTCTATTTAAAGGTATTTTCTGTGTTCCTGGTATGAATGGCTCCAAACTAAATGGCCAATAATGAGTTCTGGTGTTGGAATATGCAGAAGGGTTCAGGTTTGTGCAGTAGACTGTGATGAGTTTTCAACTTCCAGAGAAAATATAGAGAGGACATGAGATGAGAGAACTCTCTTAAGGGCATACTTTTTGAGGAGGCCCTCTGCTTTTGATTGCAGTGGCTCAGTTTATTTGGTGATTCACAATTCCAATCATGGGTAAAACATGGCTTGTTGAACATAGATTAGATGTACTTGCAAATTGTTGGATTGCGTATTGCATTTCAGGTTTTCAATTTGACCAATCTTTTGACTTCTTACCAACGAAATATGAGTGTCTTCCTGGTCGAGGACCACACTGCTTTTTCTCTTATCTGTCTTGTATCAAGACCCTGCTGGACTAGGGGGTGAAAGAAAGCTTGAATAAGCAGCTACCTATGTTATATGACATCTCTTTATTAATGTAATAACTGCACTTTCACAATTGCTTTATTAACCTTCCTGCTTTCTAAAATTTGCTTGAAAATGCACCATTTGTCCACTCTTTTTTCAAAATTTTCTCGGGGGGAGAAACGCCCCGAACCCCCCTTAGGTTGTTCAGACTCGCTTGCTACGCTCGCTCGCTGCGGTGCAGTATGCCAATAATTTTACGCCACACCACTTTCAAATGTCACCAGCCGCCCCTGGGTGATAATGAATATCTGTCATTTCCAATCAGAAGGTCGATGATGAGTTATGCACAATTGATGCCACAGAGATAAACCTGCGCCACTGTTATTTGAAAACAGATAACTTTATTGTTCTATTGTTGGCACTCACTGAAGTATGTTTTTGCTCAAATTAGTGTCATAGTAAAATATGCCCAGGATTTTGTGCATGATCCTGCCTATTTTTCTTTCCAATAGAAAATGTCCCAGAGGATTTGCGTGAACCTTTCTACATTGATCAGTATGAGCAGGAGCACATCAAGCCTCCTGTCGTCAACTTCCTGCTGTCCGCAGAGCTCTACTGCCGGGCTGGGAGTCTGATTCTTAAGAGCGACACTGCCAAGCCGCTTCTAGGGCACGATGCCGTCATCCAGGCCTTGGCACAGAAGGGTCTCTATGTCACTGATCAGGAGAAGCTGGTGACGGAGCGAGATCTGCACAAGAAACCCATCCAGATGGTGAGCCTTTACAATTTTATCTTCATCCTGCTGCAGGTTTCAGTTTACCATCTTTACATTTGAATTCATGCTACATTACTTTGGTGTTTACAGTGTTACCTTTGAAATTCCAATGTTAAACGCGGTGTAAGTTTAATTGTTTAAGTTGAAATTCTTATGTTATCTTTGGTTTGAGTTTAGATTGTTTAAGTTAGAACTCCAATGTTACTCTAAGTTTGAGTTTTCATTACAGACATCATCGTCACAAAAAAATCTTTAAAATATGCTTAGAAGATAAATAAAAATTTCACAGCCTATTTTGAAAAGAGCATTCTCTAGGATTGTTGTAATGTAGGGATTCGATTTCAAAGAGCTAATGACACTGGAGATTCAACCAGTGTAGGAGCCCTATCCCAACTTTCTACATTATGCTCTCTAATAGCATTTAAGATGGCTTATATTTCCTTTTCCGAAAACTTGTTGGTAAACTCCCCGTTTATCAGGAAGTGGGATGCATACTCTGAGGCTTTGGATTATTTTGATTGCTGTTTATTTTCTGTAAATAAAAAGATGTTATTGATTCAAAATAGCTATACATTAACAGATTTGGTGCATTGTCTAACATAGTATCAGGGATGCCAGCTCTGTGCATATTATCTGGGTAACTACTGACCTTGTAAATGAGTGCCTCAAAGATTAATTGCATGTAAATGTATCTTATGTGGCTACCCTGAAAATCAGACCTGGAATGAACACTCCTAGACCTAACCTGGAGGTCACTATCCAGAATGTTAACTAAGGCATTATCTCTGCTTATTTATTATTGTGCCCAAATTCTGTTTTAAATTAATTTAAGATGCGAAAATAGCATAAACTCCCATCTACCTAACTTTCCTAGTCATTCCCTCTCTTATATATGCATGATTGAATGCTCAATAAACACAAACCATCTGAACATCTATATACTGATATCAGAAAGCTCACCTGACCTCGTGTTCATCACAGACACATGAATAAGTGACAGTGCAGCTCTGCCTTAGAATGTGAATTGTACAACGATGTCCATCTCAAACTTTCACACCAACATTTGTCTTGATGTAAAGACTGTCTAAACTCAATCTGGCATTGACTGACCTCTTCTTGGAATTTGATTCAGAGATTATAATCTGTGTGTGCTGAGAGCCTTAAATACATGATTTTACAAACATTATCTATACCTAAATGCCTTCTCCCTAAGTTTCAGTCTATTAGTTTTCACCAAATGGTTTACAGGCTTACTCAAGCTGCTGGGCATACAGACGATGCAATATTTGCATCTCGTACATATAGCATCCTCACAGTAATTGGGAACTATGCTGTCGATTGGACTGACCATCATGTAATTCACTTTAACTTCTCCATCCTATTTCCACTAAAGATTACTACCCCCTCAAATAGTTAGTAAATGTTGCACCTTGGAAGAAACTTGACCTACTTTCCTTAATTTCTTTACTCACACCCTCCCGACTCACCAGCCCCACAGCAGCAAGCTCTACACTTTTACTCTTGAGCTGACAAATGCCTTTGACAACGTTTTCCTAGTATGAAAGCTGGCTAGCTGACAGCAGAAAACAATTCCTAGAATCAAACAAGGAGATCATTGAAAGATACCGGAAGAATCTCAAACAACGACAAATAAGTACTCCCAACGGCATTCTGTAATTCAGAAGAGCCACTAATGAAAAGGCAAAAATATTACACCCACTAAATTTCAGAAGTCAGTGACCGATCAAGATAACTACCTAAAATTATATCTGAATGCTAAATGCACTGACTACAAACTGATCCCCTCTCAAAAACTTTGTGTTTCCTGGTAGAGTATCCTAACGACCTGAAAAAATACCTGAGAGGAAAACACAGGATGACAAATGAACCCCACTTCAGACTGACAAAACTGTCCTGTGAACAGTTATCAAACCTCAAACTCCTTACAACTTCTGTGATGCTACGAAAGTTTGTTGCTGAGCAGGATCACCAGAAGGTTTAAGTCAAGCTTATGTATTCAATGACATCCTCCTCAGTAGATTGCCAGCCATCCAGTCCATAGCCATGTTCAACCGTTTCTTGGCGGCAAGAATTTCCCATTCTAAAAAGGCCCAGCCTTGAGCCCACAGATCCTTCTGATAACTGTCCGGTAAGCAATGGCCAGTTCATGGACAGACTTATACAAAGATCCACCTTTGGCCAAATATCTGCATTCAGAGAAACCAAATGGAGAACTTGCAAGGACATGAAAACAGCATTTATTGCCAAATGGGGTGATATTAAAACTACAGTTGACTCAATTACAGTAGTGGTTTTAATCTTTTCTGCACCTTTGATGCTGTCCATCATTGCACTGTTACTCACCTCTCAGGTCAACACCATTCACCTCCACAGACGGTGTTCCTCAAGGCTTCACCATTCCCCTGGCTCTTCTGTGTTTTATTTAGCACCCCTGACCACATCTCCTTTAGTCTCCACATCCCTAACTCAGCCAATGACAGACAAATCATACTTAAGCTTGAAATTCCATCAAACTGTAACTCCTGCACAAAAGACAAATGCCTCCAAGAGATCACACCCTGGGTGCTATTGAACCATCACACGTTGAACACATCAAAAAGTGAGATACACATATGTAAATATGCATTGGCAATGCCAATAGGTCTGGCTTTAAAGTAATGTTGTTTGGTAATGTGAAGCATTGCACGTAAATAGCATGGGAATGCATATTTATTTTGTGTGGAAGCAAAGAACTGTAAAATAATATTGGTCTAGGTTAAATGGTCAGCAACAGTTGCACTGGTAAGCCAGACTTAAACATCCACGTAGGTTGATGACTGCCCTCTTCCCATCTGTGCTGCTGCCAGAGAAAAACACCACATGTTTTTCAGTTATCTAACCTTTACAATGCCATGTGTGCACTCCTGTACGTTCAAGCTCAGGCCGCTGGATAAATAAACAAAATGATCATAGCTGCGTGGAGGGCAAGTACTTTTTTTGTGGAAGTACACAACTTCTGTCCAATCAAAACATGTACACCTGGCTACCAACACGTGGGTGGAGCCAAAGTCCCTCTCTAGTGATGATCACATAATTTTTTGGCGAAAGCTGCACTGTCAAGCCAGACCATAAAAATGGACTAAACACCAACATTCAACAATCTGGCCACAACAACTAGCCTCACCACCAGTACACTCTGTTGAAGTGAAGAACATAGGTGATCAACTTCAATCTTTCCCTAGTATATCACTCGAAATGTCCATGCTATAATTGCTGTGTTGCTCTCCCGCCTTTGCTATGTCAATGGTCTTTGTATCAGGGCCCTGCTAGTGCTACTGAGCAGGATACAGAGAATTATGAACCTGGCTGCCGGAATGCTGCTCTATCTTGCCATTTGGCTCACAGTTCACAAGCCCTAGGAGCTTTACAGTGGCTTCTGGTGGATAGATGTGCCACCTTTAAAGCAATGTTCATTACACATTCCCCAGTCCTCATGCAACATGAACTTTACACATATCATAGAACAATACCACTGCACTCTAATTAGGCGCATCGTTTGATTCGCCCTTCATTCAAATAGACATGAACTAGTGGAACCTCCTGCACTGCTCAAACTGCTAAACACTGGAACTTGATGTTTGCATTAAAAGGAAGAAGTTAACATCACGTAACATTTCCGAGAGCATTAACAACGTGGCTCTTTCCATTTGCATAATTATATGATTCAGACAGAAGGGGTGGGAACCTGCATGAGCCGCTGCGTCAGTTGTGACGCTGCGTGGAGCATGCCATGCAAAAGTGCACCTTGTTCGAAGCCCATCTTCGAACCTTACTTTATCCAACACCACCGCATAAGACAAGCTACAGCCCACATCCTTCCATCCATACACTGGGAAAGGGTGTCAGTAATCAGATTCTAATGTTGTGGTCTCGTCACTTTTTGTAAATGGTACAATACAATACAATTCACTACATTGCCTTCTGGTGCATTGATCATCAATTCAACATAGTATTTGTAAATTCCTGGAAATTGAACATTTTATTGTGCATTCATTTATTCATAAATTCGAAAGACCACAGCAGGCTACATCAGGAATGCCAAAGTTAGGTCCAATGGTGGCAGTTCCATGATGGATTTTCATGATATCCACATTAGGTAGGCTTACAGACAATGAATCGAAAGACAGATCATTTGCTTAAGCAGTCGCTGTCCTCAAAATGTGACATGCATCCTACCTCCAGTATCTATGTTGCACAGGCTGTATCCTTTTGCTGTTACAGCACGTTTGCTGCCCCAATAAATGACAACAAAATTGCATAAACATATAACTGTTCCTAACATAGTTTTGCATCCGTTAAGGTGCTTAATTTGTGCTGGTGTTTACCGGGGCTCTGCTCTGGCACTTGTTTTTTAACACCTGCACACTTTTATGACATTCCACCACACAGTGGTGCTGTCCATCTATTCTTTAATTAGCTGTGTAGTCAATAATTGAATGTATATTATACAAAAATAACAGCAGAGCACACAGGTCATTCTTTCAGCTTTGGGAGACCCAGAATATTCCAAATTGTCACATTTGTCGGAGTTTGATGGGTAGCAGGTAGGTTTAGTGCTGATATTTTCCAGAGCTGGCAGGGACAGCGGATGGTCTAAACTCCATTGACCCACTGAGGCATATATTGGGCCCAGGCACTAATTTTGTTCACAAATTTAGCATTGATTCCATGGCCTTATATAATTCTGTCTGTATGTTATATCAGGATTCTTGTGTTGCTGTGGCATTCTTTGCAGCAGTAGTGGAATGATACTTTGGTTTGCCTTTCTTTACATCTATCAAATGAAAATATAACTATTTGACAATGCCTATGAAAAAAATGTCAGAAATATATAATTTAACAAGGGTCAATGCTAGTCTATATCTTTGCTTTTCTCATGAAAATCATACGAGTAACAACCACAGAACCTGACATTGATAATTAAGAAGATTACGAAAAAATAACTCCTCTTTATGTGAACGCAAGCATAAACTGTTTCACCATAAAACGTTAAGAGCAGGGGCTGCTCCTCCTCAGGAGCGGAGGAGCGTTGCACCGCCTGCTGCGAGCGCAGCAGGCAAACACAAATAAATAAAATGGCATTTCAATGCCATTTTATTTATTTGCCACCGCACGGGTCGCACTGTGTATAGCGTGAGGGTGGGGGCGGGGCTGAATCTGCAAATGCAGGATTACAGCACTGGTCTACATTGCGCATGACGGATTATCCCACTGTCCACAGCGGTTCCTATCTGACATGCGCAGTGTAGACCCAGCAATCCAAAAGCTGTGAAACAGCCTAGGGATTGCTGGCACTGGCCCCCAGCCTCAAAATGAGCACTGGGTGAGCCTGCTCCCACCAATCCTGGAGCTGCTTTCACAGCATGAAAGCAGCTCCAGGATTAGTTGGAGTTCCGTTCCACAAGCAGGAGAGAAGTCCTTCCTTTCCCTGCTCATGGAAGGGAGAGGTGCTGCAGCGGTCGTGCTCCAGCTCCAACTCCGAGTTTATGGTGAGTTGCGCCTTCGCGCCTTACCATTGTTTATTGAAGGCAGCCGCCACTGCTTACCATTGTTTATTGAAGGCAGCCGCCACTGCTTAAGAGCTTATCGGATTCTACTAATATTCAGAAGCTGGGCATTTTTTTCATTACATTTTCATTTTATTAGATTTGAAAAAGCTTCTGCAAAAGTGAGATACACAATCTGGAGTAACAGTACACAATTAAACACAGGAACAATAAGAAATCAGCATCACAGAAAGCCCATCAGAAAAGAAATAGGAGAGAAAAGTTACTGTCTGGGGAGGAGACAGTAGTGCAAGAAACAAGAAAGGGGACAGAAAGAGGGAGTGTTTCAGGGACGTTTACAAAACTGTTTGCACTTGTAAGGCAAGTTTACTAGCATAAATGACAGGGCTTGTGGTGCTGTCTATTTACAGAAGAGCTGTAAATCCATTTACCTCTGTGTAGTTGTATACCATCACTGCTTACAATCATGCAGGAGTAAGTAGCACACAGGGAGTGGGAAGTGGGAGCATTTAGGTGTGGTTTTCCTTGTGAGTTTGATGGCATTCATAAACTCCTCTCCGACTCTTTTCGACCATGGAAATAGTCATGGATATATGGTCCCCCAAAGATATGAAGTAAATCCCCTTCAAAATTGGAAAGGGGTCGACGGAACAACAGTAAACCTGGTGGTGATGTCGGAGAAATGGTTTTCCACTGGTGAAAAAGTTTTCCCAATGGAGAAAAAATGCACTACATAGCTTTCTTTCCCATAAGCAGAGTAGTACGCTGCACACAGTTCCACACTGGGGAAATTGCAGTATTCCAAAGATATTCACTCAGTTTATGAATAAGAGAATTATCACAAATCTGCACCCAAGTGCAGAAGTACTTTTTTTTGTTGCACCTTTTATGGTTCCTTTGTTAATTGTGCCCCTGATGTTTATTGATCACCGAAAGACCAGGATCAATTGGGTGAAGCTGAGAACCGGAACGTATTGTGGTATAAACTAGGCCGGGGCAAAAGTTTCGCTATGCCGTGTAATATTGCGTAGTTTCAGGCATTTCATCAATTACGCCAGATCGCATAGCGAGGCCTCTGTTTGGGGAAAAATCCTAATGCAGGAGCAGGGGAACAATAGGTACGAACGTAACACGAGCAGCTGCTGTTCGCGTTAGATGCTATTTAACGCTGTTTTTGTCGTGCAAAATGCATCCTTAAGGGCACATTTCACTTTAAAATGCCTGATTTTGGATGTCATGTAGGGCGGAGTGATATCCTTGACCCGCTTATTTGTGATGTAACAGGTCTTGAAGATGATGCGGGTGGGCAATGGTGGCCAAAGAGAATAGGTGCCTTTCTTTCAAAACATCAGAGACATTTAGTGAGGTGTGCTGAAGTATTAAGGACTGTCCTTAAATAGGGCAGCTGGGATTATGGAATAAATTACTTCACTCTACGGCAAGGGACGGTTCATGCTAGGCTATCTTAGGGTTGTGTTCAGTGTGTGTTTTGAAGTTGAGGTTGCTGACCATATAGAAGGCAAGGCACTTACCACTGCTGATCCATTCCATGGACCCATCCTGGGACATGGCGTTACTTGTTGGTATCATTAATCAGGGTAAAGTCATAAACCCAGCCTTGGGTGGATTTAATTTGATATAGACCCTTGACATCCAGGGTTAGTGAGTTGCAGCACCTCCTATTGGTGATTTTGTGATCTAGAGTGATCCTTAAGCAGGGCTGTGTGCCATCTGCATATTGGAGGAGGGTCACATCCGTGTCCGCCAGTGGTACCATAAGGCCTTTCATTGAATGAAAGTTGCTGGTGAATGAATGGAACCTTGGCGGAAGCTGCTTGTCACCAGGATGGACTTCAATCAGGGTGAGAACATCTAGACTAGCCGTTCTCCATTCGTCAAGTGTAATTCAAACCAGTCACTGTAGGCTGGTCCACTTAAAACCCATTGTGTGTGGCCTGATGTTCTGCTGGGTAGACGTGTGCACAATGTTGAAAACTGCTGAGATGTTGAGTAGGATTGTCTGTGAACTGCAGGGCATTGTCCACAGCATGGCTGCATTTTCCATGCATCAGCAATGTCAAACTGGACTGGTAGGTCTGTGAAAGGGCATTGCTCTTGAAGTTATCAAGCAGCTTGTTGGCAACTGTTTCCACTATGATTTTTCTGAGGAATGTTAGGCGTGCAATTGGTAGATAATTGGCAAAGTCATGGAGTCCAAGTTGAGTTTTGAGGACTGGCAGGATCGATCCAGCCAGGAGGCTATATAAGAAGGTCTGTAAGGTAGGGATACATTGTCTGGAGACATTGATGATGTTCAGGGTTGTCGTGAGCAAAGCGCCTTCTGTTTTCCTTATGACTAATAATTTTATCTTTGTAAGATATGGCTTTCAAGTAACTACAATTCGATTGCTAGGTCTTCTGTGGAGAGGGCATTGAACAACTTTCATTTGGGTGTGTTGCATGGTGGGATTGATGTGTGGATGTGAGCAGGTGTGGTGCTATTTATGTGTTGTTGTATTCTCTTGTATTGCGATTGCCAGCCCCACTGAGGGATTCAATCATCGCTTGATCCCTGTGAAGAGCTCCCTACTTTTGTTAGAGGCCTTGATGATGTATTTTTAGAAAGCAGCATTTATTTGAGTGATGTGTTTCCTTCCAACAATGCAGAGAAATTTTAGGACGGAGATGTCTTGAACTTGCTGTGTGCATTTCCGTTAGTGTTTCTGATATCTAATGTAGCACTTCCTACTGATGAGTTTCTAGCTATGCAAAGAAGCAAATGGTTTGGTTTTGACGGAAAAATATTTTATGTAGGCGTGTTCCAGTTAAAAAATGTATTAGATAAAAAAATATAACCAAAGAAATAAAATATTTTACAGTAAAGAAGTTTTACAAAAGCATCGATTTGCGGCATTTCATTACATAATTTAAAAGAAGAACAAACTACAAATCATCCCCAATTAGCAACTGTAATTAGCACAAAGCAGGACTACATTGAATAAAATTATACTGTTTCAGCAAAGGAATTAAGACGCATTTAGAATAAATACAGTAAAGTTTACAAAAGAAAACAAAGTGCAGAAGTGTCTGATCAGAATGACAGTCACAAGGACAAACACAAATCTTAAAGCGGTTATATCGGCCCAAGGGGAAGCATATTTGGAAACCCTGGTCCGGAAAGAGTTAAAAATGCCCTACCCCAGTGCCCAACTATTCTTAGTAAGTATGGTTAAATTCCCAGACTTCTTTGTATTACAGCATAAGACCTAACAGGGGTCTAAGCAGTTCTTCATATTCTCTATTTGTACGTTTTTTTATTCAAAAACAGTTGCTTTACATTTAATCTATCCAACTTACACATTTTAGCTGGCCCTGTAAAAAGATGAGTTCTCCCCAGAGTCTCCAGGGCTTTTGTGGCATATGACAGCCAGGGTATTTTAATGCCTTTTTCACAACTTAGACAGTCATTGATAACAGGTTGTCTAAGGATCTGATGGGGATTAGACCGAACAGAGAGCAAGTTAGATAAGATCATCTAAGAAGCGGAGGCCTATCTCCTCATGACAAATAAAGCTAGAAGGAGGAAGACTCAGAAGTTAATGGAGATTACGATTCTCTTCCAATTATACAAGTCACACATTTGGGTAACCCCAGACTCCAGCACCATACAGTGCGACCGGCACACATTGTCTATAATAAATTTCTAGTAGTGGGGTGAGTGGCTTACCTCCAATCGCAGAGGATAAATTAAACAAAGCACCCACAGATTGTCGGAGTTTTTGACTCCTGACAGACAAATAATGTCTCCAGGAGTTGAAAGAATCAAAAATAATCCCCAAATAGAGGAACTGGGAAGTCTTCAACAATTTGTTGCCATTGATGTAGAAAACTACTAGATTGAGACTACTTCGACCACATGCCATTAATTTGGATGTATTAAAATTTGTCTCCAAATCAAGATCCAACATAAATTTGAAAAAGCTCTCACCAGAGCTCCAGACTTTTTGGGGTACGTGCCAGTACAACTGCATCGTCCGTGTACAATAGAGCCTGGACCGGTTTGGATTTAATTAAGGGCGCATCCACATTCAACTAAATGCTTATTCAAATTATTGATATAAAGGAGGAATAAAATGGGTGCTAGAACACAACCCTGACAAACTCCACGCTCATGTTTAAAGGTGGCCTAGATCTTACCATTGAGACCAAAGCCGACTCTGGCCTCCAGATCCGAATGTAGGTCAGCAAGAAAGCGCACCAAAGAATCATCCAGTCCCAGCCCAAGTAGGGTTGACCAAAGCTTTGACCAGTTAACTTTGTTGAATGCACACCGTTGATCCATGAAGGCCAGGTGCAAGGGGCACTGCTTAGCTGTTACATGTTTACCTAAAATCATATGACAATTCAAGCATTGCTCCAGGGTACATAGACATTCAAGAAATCCATATTGACAGGGGTTAACGGTTTTGTTCTCCTGTGCCAATGTCGGCTTGTTTATTTGCTGTCTTGCAAAATATATTGGTGTGACCCACTTGGAGTGTCTCAATGTCTGTGGACTTGAAGAGGATCCTATAAATCCTATAAATGATAGTTTATTGTGGAGATTGGCAAGGGGTCGTATTTGAAGAATCTATTCCTGGTCTTTGTTGTTTTTGTTGGCCTTTGGTGGTTGAAGAAGATTAACTTAGGTGATGGGGTGGTAGCATGGGCAGTCTAATCGAACTACTGTGGAGGGTGGCAGGTGATAACAATCATTGAGGTGCAGATGAGATCCAGGTTGTTGCCCTTGCTAAGGGATGGCTGTAAGTTATGCTTTGTAATAGTGGCAGTAGTCAGGAGATTGAGGAAGGTATCCTTCCAGAGTTTCATTGCTGTCCCTAGGAGGTTGAAGTCATATAGAAATGTGATGTTCTCGGAATGCTAATTTTGTCCCTTGTAGTAAATAGATGAGGTGTAGATGAGCTATAGCAAGACAATCTCTATGGTGTTCAAGGGAATGTGGCAAGTAAATAATTCTACGTTGCTGGAGGATGTAGGTCAATAATAAACAGAATATGGCTGTGATTTCTCCTCTGACATGGTTCAGCCTATCAATACTGTGTATGCTGTGGTCTGGAGAGAACAGGAGATCAAAGATATAGGTGGTTGCCGGAGTGAACTAGGTAGCTGTAATAACAATAGCAAATAGGTGATTAGTGGTAATCAGGTCAATTAGAAGGGGCTGTTGAGGTTTTAGGGTCATGGTGTGTTGGTGCAGGTCCTGCAGAGTGTAGGTGGATAAGAGAGGCTGCGGTGCTGTATGCTGGAGAAGAGAGTATGCACATGTAGGCAGTGGTGAGCAGGTGGTGTGTGGAGTGAGCAGAAGGGATTCTAGCCACTGGGTCCTCACCAGTCCCAAATAGTGGTTGCATATGTCCTCCCCATCCTTAACCATGCCCTTCTGAGACAGCCCAGAGAAGCTGGGAGAAGAATAAATCCAAATTGCCTTTTGCTTGGCACACTGAGATGTCCGTCGTTTCACTCGATTACATGAAGTGGCCAGAAAGCAACTTTCCCAGTTCTCAGCTGTTCTATTATAAATCATCGTTTTCACCTGTGTCGCTCTATTTGTTTCAGTTGAACTGAACCAAGACTCCACTCCCAGAATGCATTAATTTGTTAATGGATATGGAGCTATATGGTACTATAAAATCTAATCAAGGTGAAAGTGACTTTTCTGGGATTACTGATCTAAGTTCCCATCACACCCATAAATTGTGCCCTAAGTTTCAAGGCTTTCCATGTGTCCGAAAAACAATGCAGCATTTTACTGTTGTATTCTGTTGCTGCAGTGAGAGTCCCTGATCTGCACAGGAGCAATGTGAACAAGCACTGGCAAAGCCAATAGGTTTTGCCTATGCTAGATCTTTTGGATTTGCCGATGATTTTTTGAATAGTTGCAAAAAAACGCACTATGACGCAGCCAGTGTTGATCGCGCCATAGCGTTTTTTTCCCTTTAAGCCATGTTGCACACCAGCCTGCACTGCTGTGCAACATCTTAAAAAAAACGAACAGGGTGGGTGTTGGGGGGGCAAGCAACACGAGGGAAGAGGTTGGGGTGTGAAAGAAAGCACAGACAGCGAAGGAGGGTGGAAGGTGGGTAAAGAAAACATGGACAGCGGGAGGAGAATTGGGGTGAATAAGTAACTGTGGGGGTGGTTAAAGAAACCACGTGCAGCGGTTGGAGGGCAGGGGGGTGTCTAAAGAAACCACAAACAGCGGGAGCAGGCCACAGACAGAGGGCCGGGCAGGGTTGTGGGGAAACAAACCAGGGACAGCAGGAGGAGGGCAAGGGGTGGGGAGCAACAACAGCGGGAGGAGGGCAGGGGAAAGCAACACAAAATAGCAGTAATATTGGGAGGAGGGCAGGCAGAGGGAGACAGACAGCAGAGACATGTACTCTATAACAGTGCATGTTAAAAAGTGAAAATAAATACTTGCAGGAGTCTGGCCGCAGACAGGAAGCTGTTCTTGGTCCATGCTCCACTGTCCCAGGAAGAAGCTGAGGCGAGGAGGAGGCTCTGACCAATAAGAAGCAAGGAAACAAGAGTGATATGGGAGCCAACCAATGGTTAGTAATGGTAAGCAATAGGCAGTCTCTTAGCCAGTGATACCCAAAGTACGGCCCGGGGGCGTCATGCGGCCCTCCTGGCCTTTACATGCGGCCCCCTGGGCTGCTGCTTACTTGACTCAGCACTAACATGATTTTTTTTTTTTAAATATACAGCAAGCACTTATTTAAAGGTTAATTGCAGTTAGGGAAATGAAGTAACAAGGCCCTTAACTGTAGGAACACCTTCATTTTTAAAGACAGCAAGCTTGTAAAAATACAATAGTGTTTTCAAAATTCAAAAACTGTATTTCATTGACCTGTAGAACCATTTCATCTTAGTAAATCAAATTATAGCAGTTCATTCAGAAGTATTTTTTTTAAAGTTATGGTTTTCAAACATGAATTTAGAAACGTTCATGCCCCCCTCACCCGGACAACAATGCCATCAGTGATTACACCCAAGCACAGGAGATGGTTTTGTACAGCACGCATCCTGAAGCCATGTATTTCGAGTTCCTCTTCTATGTGATAATGAGGAAAAAGGAGGAAAATAAAATAAAACAATTACCCAGGGTCACATACTTTGGTCAAGTGGAGAAGCTGGGATTCATCCCAGGTTTTCTGATTTCACATTGCACAATTGAGTTCAGCCACTAGATATACATGCTTTGCTTCCCCTACACCCACTTTACACCCCCCGCTGGCATCAATGTGGCCCTCGGTCACACCATAGACCAAACTTTGTGGTCCCCGGGAAAATGTTTGTGAGTACCCATGCTCTAAGCCATTTCAAGCATTTTGTTTTGTTTACATGAGATTTTACAAGCGCAGCACAAGCGCTGTGCAGCCGAAATCTAAAAAGCTATATATGGCTCCTTGTGTTCCATTTTAGCAACACTGTGACAAATCTCTGCAGAGAATTTTCCAAACAAGAATTCGGTTTTAATTAAATGCCATTGTTTTGTGTAAAAGTTCTGAATTATTCAAGTGTTGTGGAATCACTGTGATGGTTTATCTATTCTATCGGGAAATTACTGTATTCACTACCTAGCGACTTTAGATCAAAATGCAGGTTAACAAATTAACTGCAATACAGCTGCAAATATTGCAAGCGTTGCAGAATTGCAACATATGTCGAGCGAAGATTCATGACTTAAATAAAAACAGAAAATGCTGTTGTGCATTTACGTCTCTCTCTGCAGTGCATCCTATTTCGGGCCCTCTGATTAATTCGCTTCTGTGACAAGTTTCAAAGATTACCACAGCTATAGTTTTGTTTGTTGAAATTACATAGTGGAGTAAATCCTAACTATGCTATCTTGTAATCTTCTGGCAACTCCTACAACCAAATGGAAAATTTTGTCTCAAGTGTCTGTGTTTCTGAATTTCATCAGTGCTGTGCTAAGGTTTTGCAGACGTGGTATCAGAACCACAAATATCTCAGGGTGTAATCCTGTGCCGGGCTGTGAAATATGCCTCCCAGTAAAAGTAGATGAGCGCTAGAAAAGAGGTAGTATTTGCCTTTGAGGTTTTTTCAGCCGCGGCCCGTGGAGTTAAGAGCGGTGAGGCAGTGGGGCCAGGTGGGGGTGGGGGGGATTCGACTGACGACCACGAGGGGAAATTAAATAAATAACTAATTTTCCCTCGCCATCGTCTGTCAAAATCCCTCCCTCCCTCCCTCCCCACCGCTCTTACCTGCACGGGCCGCGGCTGGGTTTAACGGCACCAGTTGTATGCAAACTATTTGAGCTGGCTAAATTTTGATCACGTCTGGGTTGATTACACTGTGGTGCAATCACTCTTCTGAGTTTGTGTTCTTTGTTAGCGCATGATTACAGACCAAAGATTCAGGCATTTGCTTCTTTTCTGCAGGTGGGAAGTTCAGGGGGATTATTTGTTGCCCTTTTCAATTTCCACCCATTTATATTTCCTCAGGGCCCTACTTAGGTGTTAGAATTTCTACTTCTGTGTGTTGCCTGCAACCCCTCTAGGTGTTTTCGCAACCCCTGAAATTATGCTAATACAATTAGAGAAAATAGTAAGCTTTTAGCCTTTGCTAGTTTTTCTTTGGGTTTGTTAATAAACATGGTTTATCAAAACGATGCAGCTGCCAGATTAAAATAGCGATTATTAAACAAGTGTCGGCAAAGTCAATAGGGTTTGCCTTTTCAAGCTTTTTCAAGCTCTTGATTTTGTCCATTTGTAAGAGACATTAACAGTTTAAAAGTCATAATAATAATGCCGCAGTCTAAAGGTTGCATGCATCTATTTGCAAAAAAAAAAAAAAAGTAAAAATGACCATTGCAAAAATACATAAAAAAAGAAAATACTGGTTCCCCACCCCTGGCAGCAGTATGCTAAATGCACTGCTGTTTTTACAGCAGAGAGGGCATTGGCCATAGGGGGAGCTCAAATAAAAGATGGCTGGAGGTAGAGGGTGGAACATCACAAGTGTTGGCAAATAGGGTAGGGGTAGATTATCTTTCAGATCTAAAAACAGGAATGCAAGGACGTTGTAGCTTCTTCCCAGATCATTCAAAGATCCAGGGACAGTCCTATGCAATAACTCATCCTTTGAGTACTTTTGTGTTTTTGAAAAAGGAAGGCAAATTAAAAGATGAAAATGACATTAACCTAATTATACAGTGAATTAATCATTGGATCCCTCTCCTGATTTATTCAGTTTAAAAAAGAATTTCTGTAATGTGCTGGTGTGTAGAGGTTACGTTTTGTGTTGAAGCATTGAATGAGGTGTTTTGAGACAGGCGAGTTTTTTAATTTACTTTTTTGATACTAAAGCTTAGCACCACAGATGCCAACATTTCAAAGCTGTGATGTATTTAATTTCGTTCCCAAATGCAGACCAAGCAATAATTTCCAAGAAAATTACTCTTTTGGCATTGGTGGGGGAAGGAGGTGTCACTCTGGTATGTTTAATTATTGTGACTGTATTGTGAACTGAATGCATACTATAGATTCAAAGTATTAGTTCAGCACAGCAAGTACTTGTGGTCTGCTGCCGCGTGCAGATTGGGAGACCACCCCTGTCTTGGCAGTGAGCAGCAATCGTGTACTCCTTGCCACAAGAGCCTGACGGGTGTCCCAGTTCTTTCAGTCACTCGCTCCTACGAGCTGTGCCAGTGATTGGAACTTCCATTTATTTGTGACGTATGAGGGACAGGGTGCGTTGGCATTGGCCAATGGGCTTTTGCCTCATGTGGTGGCCTAGACCCTGCTTGGAAGCTAAAAGCTGCCGGGGAAAGGTTTTAATACCGCTTATCTACCCATCACGGTATAGAGGATAGCGCCTCTGCCTAGTTAGGTCTTGTCTAGGCAGCGCTTGTGCTATCTCTTCAAGACATGTTGCATTCACAATATGGGCTTTAAGCTCCGCCCATGTATTTTATTGGCTCCTTTGACTGTCTTTTAAAAATGTTTTTTTCCATTGGTTAATTTGTTTAGTAGTCCCTCCTTAGTACCTCCTTTTCTCCTGTTGTAACCTCCCATAAGGACTGAACTGGTTACATGTGTTGTTACTCAGTATGTTTTATTTACAGTTTGTGAGCACTATTTTCTTAATGACTTTCTCTTAGCTGCTGTTGCAGGCACAACACGTTCTCGCGCTTCCACAAAGCAGACTCCACATGTTTTCCTGGCTCAGCGTGGCGCCAGATCATGAACACTATGCTTTTACTTTGAAAGACGCTTCCTCTCCTTCCCACTCCACGGCCGGCGTCTACATGGTATCTCTGTATGTTTTTTTAAGCAGCGCGGCATGCCGTGCTTCATTTTTAATAATGGCGGCTGCGTGCATTTCTTTTCTTATGCGCGGCTCGCTGAACTCTTTTTTAATATTGTATCTGCACTTCATCTTCAACAATGGTGGCCGCCCTTATATTTCCCCGATGAATGACTTTGAGCCGAGCTGGACTCAGTAGATAGACCTCACACCCTATCTTCTGGAAGGGAGTAATTAGTCATCGAAGCCTCCACCTTCTTTCCACAGTAGTGTGGCAGAAATCCGGCCTGACAAAGAAGGGATGTCCCTTGGCCAAACGTCTTGCTTCAGGCCGCGCCTTATCGAAAACTGCTTGTCGCAGAAGAAAGTTGCCAAAGAATATTAATATGGCTCTAGGTTTATCATTCACGTCATTCTGCCCCTTCCTCTTTTTAAGCATGGGTGGGAAACGGTGTACTCGCTGCACCTCTGTCTCCCAATCCCAATGTACTAATTCGGGGAAACCACCCTTCAACAGGCGCAGCACAAATCCTCTGATGTCTTCTCCTTCCGCATTTTCCTGTATACCTAATAGCCTTAAATTGTTGCGCCTCGGGCGATTTTCAAAGTCTTCTAAGTCCACATAACATCCGTCATCTGCGATTCATTTGCCGTGACTTGTTGGACAATGCTATCAGCTCCAGCCTCTAGTGCCACGACGCGCTCTTCCACTGCCGTAGTTCTTTCGGCGATTTTGGTGCATGTTTTATTTACTTTCCTAATGGCCCCTTGTAGCTTCTTCGTTGCAAAGTGGGCCCTCTTGTGTTCCTGTCTAGCTTCCATCTGAATCTGTTTGAGAGTGGAGTATATCAGACCCATTGAAGGAGATGTCTCCATCGAAGACTTTGGTTGAGAAAGCATATTATTTTCCCCTTGTGCGTTGTCATCTGCTTCCAATCCTCCATCCTCGATTCCAAAATGTGTGGTTGAATAATCCCATTTTAATTGACTAGACCAGCTATGATCTGATTCAGTTTGCCTGGTTTCCCGCTCCTTTCGTCCTTTATTTCTATTTCTTCTTGTTTGTGGGGAGAGTCGCTTTTGCGTGCTGGAGTTAGACCGTGAGCTGTCTGAGTCCATCTCTGAGTCCTCCAACTCTGATATCTCGTTCTCACTGGCATTAGATAGCTCAGAGTCTTCATTGAGGGGAAAAAAAATTTCCCCCCCCTTCTGGGGTCCCCCCGATCTTATGTTGCATCTGTAAAAGTTTAGGGTTAGCTGGTAAGCCTTCATTAATGTCCTGTTCCTTATTATCTTGCTTGCCTGTCATAATGGTGCAGACAGAGCCCACTGACCCCCCCTGCAATGGCTCCCCTTGACCCAGGCCTAAAGATGCCAAAGAAGCCAGTCCCGTACTCACTCTGTCCAGGGGTTGAAGGCTGTTATTGCCAGCAGCAGGCTCCAGCGAAGTCTCAGCGCTGACAGCGCCTCCTTTCTCTTCCACTCTCCCACGACCAGCGAACATCCCAGGAATCACTTGTTGCTTGGAAGGGCCCGCCTCCTCACCTACACACTGATCTTTGGTTTTCTGATTCCCTGCCTCCTTGCTTCCTGTCGTTGCGGGAGTAGCGTCCCCTGCTTTCCTCCCGATCGGCGTCTTCCGAGTCGAAAGGGGGCCGCGCTGGGTCCCCACAGTTCCAGTTCCGACGGCCCCACACTCCCTGCGGTCCCGAGGGGGTCTGAGCTGCTTGGGAGGCATGACGTTAAGGCGAAGCCGGCTTACGCCGATGCACCAACCGGACAGGACCTTCAGAGCTGCCCGGATCACCAGGTGAGCGAGTTCGGTGATTCTCGCCTGCATTCTTCCTAGCTGCCGTTTCCCAATATTCTTTTTGTGAAGGATGAACATTTAGAGTGGATTAGACCGGGTTTTCACAATTATCCATGGAGCGATAGATGGGTGGTTTTCCGCAGCACCTCACACAGCCGCCATATTGCCAAAAAGAACTTTGCATTCCTTCTGAAATACAGGCACAGGATTTTTTACGAGAGATATACGTGATCTTAAATCAGAAAAAACCTGAGGGGTGATGATCTTGGACAAATATTCACATTGTTTTTTTCCTTGTTGTTTGTTTTGGTGGAGCTTGATGGGTGGTGGTGGGAAGCAGTATCATACAGGAGTCATCACAAGGGTCTTCGGACCTTTTTTGCCTAGAGGTAGGGGAGGAGGGGGGGCTTTGGGTGGTGGGGTAAGGATTTGGTGAAGGGCTGGTCCAACAGGTCGAATTTTATGAGATGGCATAGATAGCAATGAGGTTTTCACCTAAACTTTTGATTAAGACAAATGGGAATGGGTAAGCTAAGAATTGCTTCTGTCAACATTTGTGGATTAAATAACCCTCAAAAAAAGCGCAGGGTTAATGAGGACATTCAATATTTGAAGGCAGACATAATATGTCTGCAAGAGACACACATAGAAGTTGGTAGACATAAGATGGCCGAACTAGCTGGATACCAGCTGGTTTCCACCACAACCCAAGGAACACGTACAAAAGGGGTGGCTATCATGGCGCGTAGAAAAACTTTCAGATTTCCCCGCTCTAAGGCTGGGCAGATGGGTCATTACGCAACGTTATGCGGATAATTATTCTTTTACGCTGTGTTCGGTGTATGGTTCAGTATTTGACGATCCTGCCTTTTTTAATTGGCTAAATACGGAACTAGTTGGGTGGCCACTGCCTTTAATTATCTGTGGAGATTTCAATATAAATATGAGCACTAATAATATCAAGCTAGGGCCTAGTCTATATCATGGTCGTAAACCTAAAGTCTTTAAGTCCTTGGTTAATTTATGCATGACACACGGACTCATTGATGTCTGGGCCACGCAAGAACCCCAAGACTTAGGATATACCTTTTTTTCTGTCCCACACCAGTCACACGTTAGGCTAGACTATTTTATGTGTCTCAGGGGCTATCAACAAGCTGCCGGATTTTCAAATTTCCACGCGTAATGTCTGATCATAACCCGCTAGTCCTCGAAATCTCATATCAAACCTCAAAGCCCGTGGCACCACGGTGGACCTTTGATAGAGCACTCCTTTACAATGAGGAATATATTGCTCATATGAGACTATGGATTCCCAGATTCATAGCCGAGAATAGGGATAGTACACGGGTGGAGGTGGTATGGGATGCTCTGAAAGCTGGGATAAGAGGGGAAACATCAAGATATGGCTGGAGATCCCAGAAGAAGGGGAAACAGCACATGCAGGAACTCTATAGAAAGCTGGTTGCAGCAGAAACACAATTAGTAGAAGTAATTACGAGTGGGGGGGACGTGGGGCGGGCACAAATACAAGTGGCACTAGCAAAGTCTACGATTTTAGAAGTTTCAGCGAGCAAAGCGGCAGGAAAATATACCACCTGGCGATTCAAAATATATGAATGCAGTGAGAGAGTGGGACACTTGCTTGCATTGCGCACTAGACAACGGGTGACACAGGGGGGAATACTTGAAATTGAAGATCCTCGGGACGGACTAGTTTCCGAGCCTTCAGATATACGGGCTGCCTTTCAGCGATTCTATCAACAGCTATATACTGAAGAAACTAGTGGTAGTGAAAAGGAAATTCATGATTATATAGCGGGGCTTCCAGGGGAAAAGTTATCAATAGGAGAGAGAGAGGTGCTGGAGGCACCCATTACGGCAGAGGAAATTGATGGCGCTATTAGGTCCCTGGTAAATGGGAAGGCGGTAGGAACAGATTCCATTCCGGGGGAATTCTATAAAAAATTGGCTCCCTGCCTACTGGAATTAATGAAGGATGTTTTTTTAGAGGCCCAATCTGGTCAGGGGGCACCCGACTCATGGAGATCGGCCAATATTGTGGTATTTCCCAAAAAAGGGAAATTGGTTAAGGAGTTGGGGTCCTATCGACCTATCACGCTAATTAATAGTGACGCTAAGGTATATGCTAAGATTTTGGCTAACCGGCTAGCGGTCATGATCAAGAAATTGGTTTCATCAATTCAACATGGGTTTGTCCCCGGCCGGAGTACTATCGATCATGTTCAACGGGTGATTGCTCTCTTTGATGCTGCAGGGATCGCCGTAGACCCTATGGGGCTAATCCTGCTGGATGCGGAGAAAGCCTTCAATAGGGTCTCCTGGCCTTTCTTGTGGGCAACGCTTGAGAGTAGAGGGCTAGGCGAAGGCTTTATCAAGGCTATCGCAATAATGTATAGCAATCCGGTGGCCAGAGTAGCAATAATGGGGGAAATGTCAGGCCCAGTTTCAATTAGTAGGGGGACTCGTCAGGGCTGTCCATGCTCCCCCCTATTATTTGCCTTGTATATTGATCCACTAGTTAGGAAGATTATAGGTAATAATCAGATTTTAGCATTACATAGTAATGGGGGGAGCACTAAGATCCTGGCGTATGCTGACGATCTAGCAATTGTGACTCCTAACCCTCTGGGTGCACTGGAAGAAATTGAAAAAGAAACTACATTTTTTGGACACATATCGGGCTATCGACTTAATCCTAACAAAACCCTAGTTGTGGTTAGCAAGGGACTTCAGTTAAACGACACACGGGTCGTACATACCTCGGGGTCGAATTAATGGCGGACGTGTCAAAAATTGTTGAAACTAATCTGGGCCCATTACTTCCGAAATTTAAAACAGATTTTAATCGATTAGATAATCTTAAACTCACGTTGGTGGGGAGGTGCAATGTTATTAAGATGCTGTTTTTGCCGAACATTTTATACCTCTTTAGGGCAATTCCTTTGACCATCGATAATTCTTGGTTTAAGTCTATGAATCAGTTGTTTTCGAAATTCCTCTGCGCTAACTGTCGCCCTCGGAGAGCGCTGGAATTTTTAATGCTGCCTAGAGATAGAGGTGGATGGGCTGTACCTAATCTCCAGTTATATCACTGGGCTTCAATATTATGTAAAATGGGTATTTTACTTAAGGGTGAAATAGACCAGCTACAGATGGTTGCCCCCGTCTCAATTTACGAATTGCTATTAGGGAAAAAGGTTAGTGGCTGTCTCCTGCGGCATACGGATTTCAACTACTATAAAAGGGGGAAGTTTAAGACGCTGACTTGCGCATTTAAAGTCTGGACCTCAGTCCGGAAAAGGCTCGGTCTGGGGCTTATTAATGCCTATACCCCAATGTATAGCAATGAGTCACTCCCTAGTATCTTTAATGACGGACATATGAAAAACTGGTACAACAAAGGTGTCAGGATGATTGGTGATGTTATGGATGAGACAGGGGTGATTGCTTTTGATAGGATCAAGGAGACATTTGGGGTAGAGAACAGACAGTTTTTTAAATATCTCCAGATAAGAGATTTTCTAGCAAGAAAGACGGGGGGCAGCAGCGGTTTTGCTAGGGTGATGCTGGTTGAGACATTACTTAAAGGGTCAACCACCCTTGGTGGGATGTATAAAAAATTGAATGAGACGATGCCGGATGACTTGACTAAACACTGTGACCGTTGGCAGGAACAATTACAGGTGGGAGTGGGCGAAGTGGAAGATTCATTATATTTGGCCCGAACTTCATTTATCGCAGCTAATCTCCAGGTGCAGTGTTTTAAAACATGGTTTAACCTTTATATAACCCCGGAGAAGATTACAAAATGGGGAGGAGTTGCAGGCTCGGCATGCCCACGATGTGGCTGCCCAGTTGCAGACATTGTACATATGTTTGCTTCCTGCCCCGATCTGGTTATATTTAAAAGAGATGTTGGTACTATTCTGTAATTTCATTAAGGTCAGAAAGTAGATTTGTCATCACAGCTGATTGTACTTGGAGTGAGCAACCCTCTACTTCCGGGTCGGGTTCAGGCCTTTTTAGTCATTGCCATGACAGTATTCAGACTCTGTCTAGCCACCCACTGGCTTGATCCAGTTCCACCAAAAGGTCAACAGTGGCTAGACAGATTCCTGGCAGTATACAGATTAGAGACCCCAGTATATGCTAGAAAGGGGCGCAGGGCAAGAGAAACGGGGATGGAAATTTGGTCTCCTCTGAGAAGATGGTCACAAGATAGCGAAGAAGGTGGCAATGAGCGATAAGCAAAGTAATAAATAAAGTAGCCTCTGAAAATCTTTTGCGACATTAGAAGAAGTAAAAAAAGCAGTATCTTCTTGAGCACTTGGAGGTATTATTCTTTGTTCACAAATATCAGGGTCTGTATTCTATATGACTCTGCACTGATGATATAATTGCTTGCAAGGAATTTGTTTATCTTTGATTTTATAGATATTGTTCCTTTTTTTCTCATGCCAGTGGATGAACTGATTTTTTTGTTAAGTGAACCGGACCAGTAGGGGTGGGGATGAGATCGTTAGGGCGCGGGTGGGGGATAAAAGTCTTCGGGCGATGGCTTTATTCACTCATATATCTTTGTTATGTATTATATTTTGAAAAAATAATAATAAAGAATAAAAAAATAAAAAAACAATGGCGGCCGCATGCCTTTCTTTTCTTTTGTGCGGTTCGCCCAACTGTATCTTTTCTGCTGTGTAGGGGGTGCAAGAAGTTTCTTTCTGCCCCGCCCACTCCATGCCACCTCACGAGGCGGGGCAAAATAACACTCCTTTTGGGCCACTTGCCTAGCTTATAGACCATTTTCTTTCCCTATCCGCCCCTGCTGAGGGCCGGCGTCAGTGACTTACACTGCCTTGTGTGTTCCCTGCTGTTGCAAGGCAAGGTACGGTGTCCTCGAGTCCCATTCACTCATTGCTCCCCGGCCCTCCTATAGTTCCACCTACTCAAGTGTGGGAGGGTCCAGAACTTCTTCCTGTCCGCCCACGCCCTCCTAATTAGCGGCTTTTGCAGCAGGCAAAGGGAGGGTCCGGACCTTACTCCACTCCTGCCCATTCACTACCTGTAGTCTTGCGTCTGCGAGCACTTCAGAGAGTGAGATCAGCGCTTACCCAGCTGCACCCACACGCTCTGTGCACCAGGGTCTTTTTGTCGCCTTCCCGTCCGTCTGTGGGTCAATACATATACATCACTGCTGCAGTTTCACGGAGGTGCATGTCTCCTTCATGCTTTCAGTCTCAGGAGTGTTTCTTTTAAAAATCTCAGGGTCAGATCACAGTTCTAGCCCCTCCATGTCTGCAGAAGACAGAGGGGATAGCGCAGTCCCTCTCCTCAGCCCATCCACTCATTTCTCGCACTATTTCTTCTGCAGGCTGAAGTTGCAGATCAGAACCTCCCTACATCCTGTGCCAAAACCATGACATCATTAGCACAGCATCAAAGGAGCAAAAAGAACCCTCCCTCCTAAAGGACGGATTTTGTTTAGCATATTTAGAGTTTTCAGTAAGCTGTGATAGTCTTAAGTTAAAAACATTTACCTTGCAACGTAAAATAGCTCTAACTCTAAAAAATGTGAGACCTATTGCATTGCAAATGCTTGTTTTTCAGTTACAGACAGCATCCTCGCTTTGCCTGCACCTCCCCACCGTTTATCTGGACTCCACTCATTTATTTCCCTTCCCCGTCAGCTCTACAAAATAGGCCAAGCATTGAGAACTGGGAAAGTGAAAGTAATTCAACTTCCATATTAAACAAGCATTGGCATAGCCAATAGGTCTCGCCTTTGGGACCTTATGTGTTTAGCCAGAACTTTTGGCTATGTTGTAGAGCATTCTGGCTGCTGTGCATTATGTTGAAAAGTAATAATAAAAAGTGTTAAGCATTTTTGTCACCTTTATACAAACGAAGACGACATTATTTACAACTGAAAGACCTGATTAAAAAAGATTTTAACATAAAAAATGTCTTCTAGTTTTTTGTACTTGCACTGCTGGCAACTTCTTCCTGCCTGTTCTCATGCTTGTTTGTTATAATTTTTTTTGTTATGGGGGAGCGGGACATAAATAACGGGGGAGTGGAGTTTGGAAAACAGTAATTTAATTAGAACACGAGCAGCGTACGGACACTAGGGGAGAATCAACAGATGCCAGATTCCAAGGGCAGACTGACGTGATGCTTAGGTGTTGCGCTGATGCAAAATGGTGGTGGTGAATGATGTTTGGTGCTCAGGTGGTGACACTATATGCTGTGGATTGGAGGTACGTTGTGGATTGTGGAGTTGAAATATGTTGTTTGGTGTGTAATTATGCGGTGTGTATTGGAAATGTATGGAGTTGAATTGTGTGGCCTGGAACTGTGGTGTTGAGTGAAATTATGCTTAGTGAAATTGTGTCATGGTGTGGAGTGCATTTATGTTGATTGGTGGTATGTGGTATAGAGTGCATTTATGTGGAGTGTATTTATGTTGCATTGAGTAGAGTTCAATTATGTGGCGTGTAATTATCTGGCCCTGAGTGGTATTATGTGGAGTGTATTTATGTTGCATTGAGTAGAGAGTAATTATGTGGCGTGTAATTATGTGGTACTGAGTGGTATGTGGAGTGTATTTATGTTGCATTGAGTAGAGTGTAATTATGTGGCGTGTAACTATGTCGCACTGAGTGGTATTTTGTGGAGTGTATTTATGTTGCATTGAGTAGAGTGTAATTATGTGGCGTCTAATTATGTGCCACAGTGGTATTATGTGGAGTGTATTTATGTTGCATTGAATAGAGTGTAATTATGTGACGTGTAATTATGTGGTACTGAGTGGTATTATGTTGAGTCTATTTATGTTGCATTGAGTAGAGGGTAAATATGTGCCATGTAATTATGTGGCACTGAGTGGTATTATATGGAGTGTATTTATGTTGCATTGAGTAGAGTGTTATTATGTGTCGTGTAATTATGTGGCACTGAGTGGTAATATGTGGAGTGTATTTATGTTGCATTGAGTAGAGTGTAATTATGTGGCTTGTAATTATGTGGTACTGAGTGGTATGTGGGGTGTATTTGTTGCATTGAGTAGAGTGAAATTATGTGGCGTATAATTATGTGCCACAGTGGTATTATGTGGAGTGTATTTATGTTGCATTGAATAGAGTGTAATTATGTGACGTGTAATTATGTGGAACTGAGTGGTATTATTTTGAGTCTATTTATGTTGCATTGAGTAGAGTGTAAATATGTGCCATGTAATTATGTGGCACTGAGTGGTATTATATGGAGTGTATTTATGTTGCATTGAGTAGAGTGTAATTATGTGGTGTGTAATTATGTGGCACTGAGTGGTATTATGTGGAGTGTATTTATGTTGCATTGAATAGAGTGTAATTGTGACGTGTGATTATGTGGTACTGAGTGGTATGTGGAGTGTATTTATGTTGCATTGAGTAGAGTGTAATTATGTGGCGTGTAATTATGTGGCACTGAGTGGTATTATTTGGAGTGTATGTTGCATTGAGTGCAGTGTAATTATGTAGCATATAATTATGTGGCACTGAGTGGTATTGTGTGGAGTGTATGTTGCATTTAGTAGAGTGTAATTATGTGGTGTGTAATTATGTGGCACTGAGTGGTATTTGGAGTGTATGTTGCATTGAGTGCAGTGTAATTATGTAGCATATAATTATGTGGCACTGTGTGGTATTATGTGGAGTGTATTTATGTTGCATTGAGTAGAGCGTCTATCATGGTGCGCCCAGTAAACAACAGCCTCAAAGACAGCTCAAAGGGCTAATGCACCTGCTACGAGGGTCTGTATGCAAGCCGTTAGTCACAGGTCTGACACAATCCTAAGGCAGCTCAGTAAATTAATGGACTTGCAGCAGAGTGCGTGTTTGTGTGGATGAGGGTGGGAGAGAGACCTGGTTATTACAGGCTGTTATCTCAATAACCGGTTCGATAGAGGGTTCAGTGCTTGCTGCAATGATCTATGGTACCGGCGACCCGTGAGCGTGCACAATCACAATCTCTGCGTAATACCTGGCTGTTAATGCAAACCAAAGTCAAACAGCTCAGTGAGATGTGCACTAACAACAGCGATCTAAAAAATGGAGTTCTGGGCAGTGAAGATACCAGCATATGTGTGAGTATCCCGTGTTTAATGGTTGCATTGCACGGAGGGGTGACGCACACCCAGATAAGGGGCTGTGTTACATAAGGTCAGCGAGGTGTTCCCGGCTCCGCACAGAGGCACCAGACCACAGCAACGAGAGGCGGCGAGAGCGGGAGCTGCCAAGCCCCACCGGCCGCCTCAAAAGACGCGAGAGACCGCAGCAGCCCACCACTATAATTCACCAACCATGAAACTCTGCCACCACCACGTTCCACGCATGAAACCCGCATTAGGGTTGGCAGTCCCGTGAGTCACTGTGAGAGTGTGTTTGGTGCATCCCTCCTGGTTCAGGACTAGGTCCAGAACTTACCATTGTCAAAAGATCAGGGCTAGGTCAACACACGCCCACAGGATACTAGTATGTGGCATGACCAAAAATGTTTTAAAAAAACAGGATCGCAGGTGTGCAGTTTGGGCTTACAGAGCAGCGGACACAACTGTACCTCATGCAGGGTACATGCCTGTCCCAGCACAGGTGTACACTATTTTCTCTAAGGTTAGTGCAGATACGATGCATTCTATTCCCTAATGAGCGTGGTGGCAACGTTAACGCCAGAGCGTGACTGCACCCCTGTAGCATGTGTGCCTGCAAAACTCTAGCAGCAGCGAGCGTTCCACCCACTGGGCTACCTTCCTGCCTCTAGAAGCTGTAACCAGTTCCGCTTTCATGAAACCATCTCCTTTAGTCACCGTGGAGAACAGCGCCCACTTAAGTAGATCCCGGACCTCCCCAGCAGACCCATTGGGCTGTTCAGCGACAAGACATAAAGCCAGTTTTACAAATGGTTTGTTGACCTTTCACCAAGCCCCTCGGCCGTCGCTGGCCCCTTCCGGTGCACGCCCTGCTCGGCCTTATCGGGTGACTGCAGCCCTGGAATGCCGCTCCGTTTCCTGCGTGGATGCAGCTCGAGCTCCCTGGCAGCCCAGCAGAGTACAGACCCTGTTACCATGGCAAGCAGTGCTTTGTATTGGTATTTCGCCTGTCGATTAATCGTGTGATATACATGGAATGCTTTATGCAGTCACTGCACGTGCACGGTGGCACTCCGCCACTTTCACACAAGCATAACATGAAATGAGGGCCTGGCGAAGACCAGGGGAGGGGAGAGAGGCGAAGAGGTAGAGAGAGGATGCGAGGGACAGAGGCACGAAAGGAGAGAGAGAAAAATAAAAGAGCGACAGAAACCGAGGAAAGGAGAAGGAAAGCAATGAACAGGAGAGGGGAGGAAAATCGGGATAGTGGGAGAAAGGGAAAAAGACAGAGGAGAGCAGAGGCACTGAGGGTAGAATGGTCCATGCTGGACAGAAAGGAAGCGGGAGCTAATCCATGACAGGAGAAGAGCAGACAAACAATAGGAGAAAGACCTCTGAAACGACGACGGGGGGAAGATGCGGTGAGTAGAGAAAAGAAAGGGAGCGAAAAACAGTGTCAGATGAGACGGAGCGAAGGCAGGGAGAGGAGAGAAAAGTAAGTGGTGAGATGAAGTGAACAAGCCACGGCATCGCTCTGGTTGATGTTTGGGAGGTGGGAGGGGTGTTCTGTGCAGAAAGGCATTACGGCGCTCTAGTTAATAAATAAATAAAACAAGCGCGGTACGCGAAAGTGAAAGCGACCGCGTTTGGAGCTGAAAGTGCACGCTGTGCTTAATGAGTCATGACGAGGGAGGAAAGCCGCGCTCGCTCCCGAGCACCCTAGGCCAGGGCAGAGAGAAGGCGGGACATGCACCCGCCTTTGGCCAATTGTGTGCTGCCTTTCTTAGAAAGACGCACGCAAAGGCCAATAGGTGTGATGAAAATAAAAGCACACGCACGAGCGTGTGTTGCGAGTTGAAAAGCCCTTACTAGAAGCCTCGCCTGGCAGCGCATGCGCGCTGGCTCAAGCGAGACCTAAAAAGTGGGATACTTGCAGTGATGTGCTGATGCACATACTGTTAATTATAATTTTGTGAATTAATCCACTCCCACACACACATTTCTACCCGATGATTCAGACATATGTTGAAACTGTTTTAAAGAGGCTGAAATATTTTATGATCTGTGCATATGAATAAAAAACAAAGCCACAGAATAAAAATAGTTATTAAATGTATCAGCAAGTGCGTACCAAGTTAAAAACAAACTAACGATGCTGTCGTTTTCTGCTATGATTTGCACATATCACTATCTGGAGCAAAGGTTACAGCAGAGTTATTCATAAGTAAAGAAGATTGCATTGTTCACAAAACCGAGATTATTGTTAAAAAACAATGCAAGAATCCTACTTTAGGCCCATCGACTAGAACCCTCTTTTCTGGCAATGAAAACAACTTAAAACACCTATTTATCTGAGTGCCACAGAAACCCCGTGCAACTATTGTACCTGCTCAAGATGGACAACCATTTCACAAAGGCAGGCCTGTCAGTCAGTTGCCTTCCTACCCCATGCCCAAAATGCATTATTTACGGAAGGACACCATATTGTCCTGGTACGATTCAAAGTCCTTGTAGTAAATACAGATTTAACTTGACAACAAATTACAATTAAGTGAGGTGTCAGTAGTGCGTTCTTTAGATCTTCGGAGGATTAAAACAGGGGTGGCTCTTCCACTGGAGCGGAGGAGCGTTGCGCCACTTAAATTGCCCCAAAGCCCCCGAGATGAAAAATAGAAATGGTAATTTATTACCATTTTATTTTTCATCCCCGTGCCGAACAGAGCGTCAGGACGGGGGCGGGGCTGCTGCTGAGTGACAGCAGCAGGGAGGAGGGTGGGCTGGCTATACACTGTTTAAAGTGCACATGTCTTTTTGGCCGGCAGTCTTCAGACGTCCAGCCACACATGCGCACTTTAAACATCTTTAACCCAGCTGTCTTAAGACAGCTGGGTTAGAGCAAGTGCAGGCTTCCAGAGCGCTGTGGAGCGCCGAGTGAGGCCGCTCCCTCCAATCAGGGTGCTGCTCTCATCTTTTTAATTTAATTTTGCACGCATGTGTGCACCCCGTTCCCCAGTAGATGCCAGCCGCCACTGGATTAAAAATTGAACTAGCCCACTGGAATTTGAATCTGTTGTACTTTTTTGGTCCTGCCAGTCCCTTGACCAATTACAGTCTACCACTAATTTATGGTTAGCTCAGATTTGCAGCGCATTTCTTAGTTTGTAAAATGTAGTTAGACTGTGTGCAGCTCTGGCATTGAGTAACTAGAGTGAAAGAGGTAGGCGGAAAATAAAATAAATAAATAAATATATAAAAGCTATTACGTGGCTTCTGTTACAGTGACTAAATAATCTAATACTGGCTTTAAGTATTGTCAGTGATGGAAAGGTGGTTTAAAGCAACATTAGGCTTGCTCCCTGCTTCAGAACTCTCTTTATGAGTTTACTCCTTTTAAAGGTCAACTGGTGAATGAGCAGTTATATATATATACATATATATATATATATATATATATATATATGCAGAGAAGTCCATCAAAAGAAAGACCAGAGGACACAGCGGGGTACTACTTGGCAGACCTTTATTCACCGTGGCAGGCATAATGCATTTCGGCGATTGCCTTCGTCAGATGCCTCTTTCCACTGGGCGTCACTCACTCCCTCCTTTGTAATTCCTACGGCATTTCTATTGGCTGGAACATAGCAAGCTCCGTTAGTTATTCCTTGCAGCTGTGGTCCGATACTGGGGGACTGCAATTCCCAGCTTGCATTGCTCGGGTAAGTGTCCGTTACGGAGCTGCTTTTATCTGCCCTGAACGTCGATGTGCCCAGCAAGGGAGGGAGGGGGCTATATATGTATATATATATATATATATATATATATATGTATATATATATATATATATATATGTATTGGAATAAAAAATTGTATATTTTCTCTATGCACGGAGATTAGCAGACTAAAAATGACATACTTTAAAAGCAACATGTACTTAGTTTATAAAATGCTTGAAATGCTCCAGCTGCCTCGGTGACATTTTCGGGTAATTTAATTACTGCTCTTCCGGTCAGACAGGCCTTTTATTCCACCGGGCGATTCCCCGATAGGGCGGAACCCTTTGAGGCCGATTTTGACAGCCCAGGGCCCTCCTGGTGCCTATATCACTTTCTCCAGCTCCCCAAAATTAATTACAGCAGGCACAGGGAGCTTCAAGAGAGAGAGAGAGAGAGAAAGAGAGAGAGAAATCAGGAAGGTAAAGGGTATATGATCCGAGAAGGAGAAGAGAGAGGAGAGTCAAGGGGAGAGAGAATGGATGGATGGAAAGAAAGAGGTTGCGGGAGGAGACAAAAGGAGGGGAGCTGGTTTGAGCATTTTTCACAAGGCTGCTTTTGCTTCCCCAGGTCCCACCCTGTTGCTCGTCTCATGTTTACACATAAGACATTGTTACCGCTTTAGGGGTGTTCCTTGTGCTGCATCCAACAATCGCTGTACACACTTGTCTATTGTTCGCTGCGCGTACAGCCTTTGTGAGGGCTGTTCCGCCATTCTTGATCTGATGTTGCACTGCACAGTTTCCTTTGTTGATTTACGTGGGTTAGGTTACAGGAGTCTTTTAAGTAGCCTGGAACCATATCTGGATTCTTGCACTATTCAAACCATGTAATGGATCTTATTTTGATAAAATTGCCTCCACACAGAAAGGAATTTGAATCTGCAAGTGTAAGTTAATCTGAAACCTGTGATTTCCTCCGGTGCCGTACAGTATCACAGCTTGCCAAACACCAGTGTACAGTGAATGTCTTTACTATCCTGAGGCTATGAAACAAAGGAAGCCGTGTGTGCGCTACCTTCATTGTAACAACCACATACATAACATGGTGGTGTCTTTGGCTTGGCCCGCGTGCCAAGGAACTGCTTCCAAGAAGCTATTAATTGCTTGCCCAGTAACAAAGCAATAGCTTATTTGGGCTGGTGCCAAGATGTGAGATGGGAGAAAGTATATTGGAATCAGCATTACCCATGACATTGTTTAAGTGAGGAACAGAGTGCAAATTAGGAGTAGATATGTTTCTTATGTCTGCAGCCCATAGAGGAAAGCAAACATTTTATAGGAGAACCATAAGATATTTGTATGCTAATTTCCCAGTGGATTTTGTAGTCTTGCTATCATGTCCTACTGTCTTATTACTGTCCTAGTAGGTTATTTAATTTCCTATAGGCACTCTTACAAGGATACAATAAGACTGGCCTCTAAGAGCTCTAGCATAGACATTTCTTGACCCAGACATTACTTTGTCTTCCTAAAGTAAACCCGATAGGAATCCACTAAGAATTATATTAGAATTGGAAGGAAAAGAGCAGGGAGATTCTTAAGTCGAACTCACTACATTTGACTTTGATTGAGCCTCTGATCTCCACAGAAGTCGTTTTCGAAAAGCTTAAATCAAAGTAGAACTCGAAACCATATTATGTATTTACTGATGTTTGACAACCAAATCACGGCCTTGGCCGGCAATTGTTTCGGGTTGCTAAAATCTCTAAAAAAGATTATCGGGTTCTTGCCTGAAGCTACAAGTAAAACAGTAATTCAGGGCGCCATCATTTCACGGCTGGACTACTGCAATGTGTTATATCTAGGAGTCTCCCAGACACGGCTTAGGAGACTCCGATGTGTACAAAACTCTGCTGTTCGCCTGTTGCTGAAGCTCCCTAGACGGGCCTCGATGGGCGCTGCCCTGCACAAATTGCATTGGCTTCTGGTGGAGAAGCGGGTATCTTTCAAAGCCCTTTGTTATTTTTACAGGGCATTCATCAAAGTTGGGGCAAACTATCTTCACCCCTACAGTAGACCTTACCTTCCATCTAGGTGCTTGAGATCCGCAGAAGCCTCGTTGGCAGAGGTCCATACCTTCAAGAAGGTCAGAATTGGGGCCTTTAGGCCCCCAGGTTATGTAACTCCCTTCCTTTGGATCTACGACATTCTAAGACAGAGTTCTCCTTTCTCAAAAATCTTAAAACTTATTTTTTTAGATAGTTTTTTGTTCCTTTTGTAAGCCCTTTGTCTCTCTTGGTAGCTTTGGCCTTGGTTAGCGCTGGGATACTTCTATTGGAAGTAGCCATGCACTTTACAAATTGCTTATTATTATTATTATTTATAATTTATTTCTTTATTTAAATTCACCATAGCACTTATGTTCAAAACATAGCTATCTGGGAAGAAAGGCGTGCATGTGTTAGAATTTCAGGCCCCTTAATGGAGGTCGTGAGGTTAATGGAACTCAAGTGAGAAGAGTTGCCTGATGGTGGGGAACTGATTAAAAGCTTAAGGGGGTGAAAAGATGGGACCTGAGTGCACTATGAAGTGGTACAAGATAATAAATATAAAAATAACTAATGACTGAATACATATAAACAGAAAACAACGAACGCAAATCTGAAAGTGAAGATGTACAATGAAATATCAGGAGCGACCTCTGAATGGCCCTTGACTTCAGCCATTCACTTCAGAGGGATCACAAGGGCAAACTTCCCCTGATGCCATCTTGCTACCTCTTTAGTACCAGATCTGAGTAACAGTTTGTTGAAGAGGTAGGTGCTAAAAAACAAGATGAAAAACCTCAAGCAACCATCAAGAGGAAAGTGCCTAAAGAGAGTAAAACAACAAAAGGTAAAAGAAACATTGAAAATACACCATAACAATAAAAATCACAACAGTCAGCACAGAACATCAAAACAAGAAAATTCATAGGAAGCCAGGGAATGCAGTAGGAGGGCCGTGATTGACACAAAAGAGCTCACAATGCTAAAGCAGTGCATTCACTTGTTGTTAACCTTATATAGTGGCATCCCAAATGGCTCCTCTTGTGGTGATCTGAAAGAGTATGTTTTTGCAGAATATATGACGTTACAACGCAAACAATTACAACGCATGCTTTTACAACGTGGTTTTTACATTGCAACTACCATTACATTGCATGATTTTACAACACATGCCATTACAACGCATTTTTTAAAACTACCATTACAACGCATTCCATTACAACGCATACCATTACTACGCATACCATTACAACGCATAATACTTTTAGGGCAACAGTAGGATAAGTGTTGGATAGTGTAGGGGTAAAAATTACTATTCCCACTCCAGTGAATGCAACAGTAGGGAAAGTGTTGAATAGTGTAGGGGTAAAAATTACTATTCCCATCTACCCCAAAACCCATACCCACCCTAAAACTAAAAAATCTCTATTACTTACCTTATAATGCGTTGTATTGGCATGCGTTGTAATGGTATGCGTTGTAATGGCATGTGTTGTAGTGACATGCGTTGTAATGGCATGCGTTGTAATGGCATGCGATGTAAAGGCATTTGCGTTGTAACAGCTGCGTTGTAAAAGCAGTGTGATGTAATGACTGTGTTGTAATGGATGTTTCCCGTTTTTGCAAGGACTGTTCTGGCCATGTAAGGACCAATGAAGGCGGGTCATTAGCGGTAATCTTTACAGAAAAAACGTAGAATCATAGCTTTATGCAAACCAGTCCTCTTCAAGTCTCTGCTATCCTGCTTTATAAATAATAATTGAATCTTTTCTGGAGAAATGTTTCTCCTAGATTTCAGGGGATACTTCGGCTTTTACCACTTTCCTTTTCTTTAAGTGGAGGCAGATGCAAGCCTACCTTTTAATGGATGCAGGACGTGTTTACCTTTCTCTCTGTTAGCACGGCAACTACGTCATCTGAGAGAAATCTGTGCCGCAGGTTCTTACCTGCTCGAAGAAACACCACTCCCTTCTTGGTGAAAGTCTAATTATATGTCTGTGAACTGGGAAAGACAGTCTTAGGAAAATTATTATAAAGCTAGAATTCACCAGTAACGGTCTTGCAGTGGAGCACGTTCAGTTCTTATGAAGACCCCATCTTGGTTGTTTGTCCACCAGGGGTTGACAACGTGTTGGCTCTTAGGAAGATATCAAATTTATTCAAAACATTGTGTGGAGCTACAGACAGTTGGAAATTCATTAATACAACTTCCTTCAGGGCAGTAAAAGATTAAAATGCAAGGCTGCAAAAGCTCTATAAGAGATTATAAACTTGGCACCGCCTGGCCTTGAAAGAATACAGTATTGCTATTACACCAGTGGTCTTCAAACTTTTTTATGCTGCACCACCCCAGTGGAAAAAAAAATATTCAGGGCCGCCCCTCTCAATTTTTCACAATTATTCTATTAAACTAGTAATGTTTAAATATGTTTAGACTTATTTAAACATTGCAGGTAAGTTCTGTTCCCGTTTTAAAAATGCAATCAAATACATGAATGCCAAACATACTATTCTGGTCAGGCAGGCCTTACTAACATGTCAAAGTATCCACTGTGTGATTATTTGAAATGAGGGTGGGGGTTTTGAAGAACATTTGGAGTCCTGTCCCTTTTGAATCCTTCTCCTATCCAAATTACAATACATGTTAGTGATGGCCCATTACAGAGCGGCTTACTGCGCTAATTGTTTTCTGCTGAAAACAAAGCACTGTATCAGCATAATTCTTCTCTTGGGTAGAGCCTGGCGTCCCCCCTCAGATCACTTGAGGTCCCCCCTAGTGGGGCCCGCCCCCTAGTTTGAAGACTCCTTTATTAGACTGATTTTTCCTTTTTTTTATACACAACTTTTGTAATGTATATATTGGGTTTTGAAAACTGAAAGGTATTCTCTGAGAAGCACTTATTCACATTTTATGATGTGCTTCTGTATGAACTCAAAAAATCACACAATACACATTTTTACATATATGCATGCAATGTCTAAACGTTTACAATTAAAATCTCAAGTAAGAGTGACAGTGATCACTTAACCTGCATCCTGTATTAGTTAAACAGCAATATAAATAAAAATTTAATGAGACTGATTTCACTATAAATCTGTCTCATTTATGTTTGAAGTTTCTTTTACCATTTAACATACTAAGAAAGTAAAACACCCTCTTGGTATGGCAGAACCCAATTTTAATGCAAGAAACGCTCCTGTTTGGAGTGACACTGCCTGTAAATGATACATCCCGCCACTAGAACTTGGAGTTCTTGAGTTCACAGTGTTTGGAGTTTTGTTGCTGCCTATGCTCTTACTCATAAAAGTCTAAGTCCCCCAAAATCTTAGAGGTCATTCCTAATCCCAGTGTGCCAACGTGTATGCCCCATTCTCCACATTACAAGGAGCAGGGTGTTTGCCTGTAAGTGATGGATAAGAGCATCGCGCTGTAGGGACATGTAAAGTCCTTTGGTGCCAAATGGGGGGCCAGCGTGAGGACAGCACCTACAGCTTGGTTCAGTTGCACACCATCTCCCAGTGCTGAGGCTGCGTCAGGGGAGGAACCGCTAGTGATATCCAAGCCTACACGATCACAGGTATGGAGAGATACAGCCACACAGTCAAGGTGCAACAGTAACCAGTTCAGTAAGTGTTTATATGAAGACGTTTGACAGAATTATGGAAGAGCAAATAATAGACCTACACATGAATGTTAAAATACCTAAAGCATAGCAAACTGTTTGAAGATGGAAGGTGCACCAGGAAATGGAGTCAAAAGCGTATATATAAGTCCATCAGTTTTCTTTATTAGTAATAGGAATAAAAATGGCCATCAGCCGACGCGTTTAGTTCCTTTGACCAAAGGAACTTCATCAGGGCTCCAAGTATCAAGTAGAGTATTCAATACTTTCAATAAGTAACTGTAATAAGCGTGTAGCAACCCAGGAAGATACCCCACAATAAGGGTCAACCAAATCCGATCCAGACTCGTAATCTAAGTCTTCTGTATCCCGGAAATACGGCAAGTACGCCTGATCCTAAGTTTAAAGCATAGTAGTTTGCATGTTTATGGAGACCAAGATATTGAGATGAAAAGTCCTGAGAGCAGACATAGCTTCAAAAAGGAGTTCAAATAAACCAATGAATGGGCTATACGGTTAATCTGTAAGTGAACACCATTGCTTGCATAAACAGAAAAGATTTGTTAAGAAAAACGCTTGAAGGATTAAAAGATTATGGGCCTGATTAGCAAAGGGCCTAGGCACCGTGGCAGTGACCCCGCAGTCGTGAGGGAGTCTCTGCACTCGGGGCGGAATCTCCGCAGTGGGAATTCTCATTGTGGAAATTCTGCCCGGAGTGTGAAGACTCCCCCAATACCGCGGGGCCGCCGCCACAAGTGCGGAGGCCCTTTGTAATTCAGGCCCAAAGCCAAGCTTACAAGTACTGGAAAGAGGTAAGTGAACAGCAGGAAAGACGAGGGAGAGAGAATGTTAAGAGAGGCAGGTAAAAAAGAATGTTGGCTTTCTCTGGATTAGAGATTAGGCATTTTGAGATTACCCTTGTCTCCATAATAGGCATAATAGAGAGCCAAGCTGAAGCATGAAGAGAGGTAGTGACATCTGGCAAAAGATTTGATAATCATCTGCATCTAAGTGTGCATCAAAGGGAAATGGCAAAATGATTAAGAGATGAGAAATGGGGAGGCAAAGGGCAGAGGACTCTGTTTCTGATGTATCACCCATAGCCTGTTTCCTGGAATTCTGGTGGCCTGTGGAAGAAGCAGTTCCTGCATAATTCCAGTGATTTGTTGGGAGGGTGTTCTGAACGAACTGCTTGCTAAAACAGACACCTGTCAACTAGGGGGACTGGCCATTCTACCAGCGGCGGCCGGCACAGGTAAGTGCCGTGGGGCGGGGTGGAGGAAGTCGACAGACGACGGGATAGGTAAAATTAAATTAAAAAATAAATAAAAGCAGGTGGTTTTTTTTTAAATTTAATTTTACCTACCTCGTCTGTCGACTTCCCCCCCACACTCCCCCCCCCCCACCACTGCATTCTACCCCTTCTACATTTTCCTGGTGGGTTGCAGGCTAGGGGGGCTGCTTTCAGAGCAGGATGGGCTACTATAACACAGCGGTACCTCGATGGACCCATTCAAGTAACATCCTACTCTAGGGAGGTGATGGTTTGAACATTGTTGCAATGACTGATGATGATTTCCAGTCCAGCTCTGCTGGCAC
The DNA here is from genome assembly GCA_963921515.1 of Calotriton arnoldi. NCBI lineage: Eukaryota > Metazoa > Chordata > Amphibia > Caudata > Salamandridae > Calotriton > Calotriton arnoldi. Next base: position 1,278,588 of record CAWUFW010004703.1, read on the forward strand.
CTACAACGTGTTTGTGATGCCCATGAGGTGATCCTATTTCTGAAGGTTTCATCACCCGGTCAAGCTCTGCTCCCAACAAAGGCTGCTCTTCTTTCATTCCATGTTTTCCCAGAAAGTGAGCTCCTCACAACAACATGTTCATTCACTTGTCCTTCTTTAGGGGAAAACTGACCTGGGCTACAAGGAAAACACAAAATTTGGCTTCATAATGAGTCTTTAGGGAAATGCAGCCGCTGGGCTACTGCACAAAACATTATTGTTATTATTTTTTAGCATTTTTTGAGAGCACCAGCCCTGCTGAATACTAATAGAACTCTGAACAACAGGTTAAACAACACCTGCAATCATTTTTTTTAACAAAGAACTCTAAAAAGAGGCACCTCTTTTCAAACATTTTATACTAAAGGCATAACCAATGTACACTGCAGTCAATCACTGTTAATGGCAAGATTACTTCCCAGCGAGATCAGATATACTGCATATCTCAAAATATTAGAGGTGAGGTCAGGTGTCTCCAAGCTTTTCTATAAGGGGAGCTACTTCGGATCACAGAAAAGCATCCCGAGCTACTAATAGATATTACTGTGGTGAAAACATGCTTCAACATTACAACAGTGAACAACCAATGCAGTAGTGACCTCCCAAAGCAAAGGATGGGTTGTTAACCATAATGTCAAGAAAAGCTACATAATTATGAAATGTCTCCACATGACCAATGAAAGAAAGGCCATATGGCACGTGCTCTATTTGGCAAAGGACATCCACGCGAACATGAATTATAATTTCCACAGTGTCTTTAAATATGTTTTAGAAATGCAGTAATTTTGTCTTCAAAAGTCAAATCATTTTATGAAACGAAACATATTTTTCTATCAAACACACACTTGCATTTTCAGTAAAAACATCAATCATTCTCCAAAGAAAAGTGTATTTTTATAAAAATAAATAACGTTTTTCTTCAGAATACTGGTGTTTATTTTTAGTAAATAAGTGATCCCTAAACATTAGCTTGTAATTTCCATCAAGTATTCACCTCTGCAAATGCCTCACATAGACATATTTTGCCTTTAATATCCAACTGTGACCATCTCATGTCATTGATGGGCACCATAATGGCAAGAATGCCTATAACATGCCAATAATGCCCATGTCATTCCAACAGGACCATTGTGCCAAGGATGCTGAAAATGACATTCAGACAGATATGCCAGGGGGCTACCATGATGCCTGAGACAGCCACAGTTAGGTCACTGATGCTTACAATATGCCAGCGATGGTTGCTAATATGCCATGATTGGACACAGACATTTTTTAAATGTGCTACGTTTAATCATTATAATGCCAGATCCTTTCGCTCTGGCTCTTGCAGTTCCACCATCTAGTAACTCTACTTTGGCTATTGCTGGCACTCTGTGTTCTTACTGGCCTGCTGTTTGCAAAGACAAAATGTGACTGGTGAAGTGGGGCCGACCACATGACTAATCACCATTTCACTTTCCTAGATTGATGATGTTCTCATTATGCAGTTTCCATTTGCTGACACAATGTGTTTGTTTTAATCTGTGACCTTGTCATTGATTGGGCTGACTGCCACTTCAAGGGTCTAGAAATGATCAGTGCAGTCTTCTTTAATGTGCCCAAATCCTCTGAATAAGGTACTGCAAAACTCTGAGAGCTACCTCCGTGAGCTTCTAGCTGCTCCTCAGCTACTCCTTAGAGACCCCGGGATTATATGAACCTACTGAGGCTACACACAGAACTAACAGAAACATTCATAAAAATGTACAGTACTCACACATCAGAACAATTATGCATGTCACAAAAATTGAAAAGGCGTCTTGGGAGCTGAATCTTAGGGGTGTTCAGACAAAATATTGGGACAAAATATTGTGTCAAGAATATCGAGGAAAACTATAGTGAATTTTACTATATATAACGCCACATATATGTACCTTGATAACATTTATCGTCAAGGTACATAGATATGGAGTTAAGAATAGTAAATCTATATTTACCTGTTTGCAGGGGCGGCTGCTGCCAAAATAAACTGGTGGAGCAGCGTGGAGAGGGCAAATAACAATAATAAAAACAACACTTACCTCACTCTGCCAACCGCCTTGGTGAAGAAGTAAGAGGAAGTCCATGGGCCACTCCCACCCAATTCAGAAGCTGCTCTCAGCATGAGAGCAGCGCCAGGATTGGTCTGAGCGGCCTGGTTAGGCGCACAGTAAGTGACTGGTAGCCTTTGCCATTTCTCCAACTGGTTGTACAATACAGCTGGGTTGGAGAAATCAAAGTCTGCGGCTGGCCAAACCATCATGCACACTTCCAATGCCCAACAACTCCTCCTCTCTCTGGTGGCTGTCACTCAGGATGCCTGGCCCGCACCGCTCTTGACTCGGCAGCATCGGCTGTCAGAGAAAAATAAAACGATAATAAAATTCTTTTATTATAGTTTTATTTTACTTCTGCAGTGAGTGGGACGACACTCCTCCGCCATTGTGAAGGAGCCGCCACTGCCTGTTTGCACTTACCTTCTCAATATTTTCATCAATGATATTTTTGACTTGATATTCTGCCCACACTATATTTTTGTTACTGATAGTCTGGCAGTGATCCATTTTTAGTACTTTCAGTTTTCATAAAATTAAAAGGAAGGGGTAGACCGAAGAGAACCCCAGAATTAGTAGTCTCATTATTAGCCTGAAGATTGATGAACAGAAGATTCCTACAAAGATGGTCACTGTATTAGTCTGGAGTTGAACACTGGGGGCAGACCTTCTAACTTAAGGAAAGTAATCCCTTCAGGTGTGAATGACATGGGGGACAGGAATTAACATTTTTGTACAGTTAGTAATCCCAATACAATTACAATGAATTGTAAAATCTGCGAAATTTCGACCAGCAAATCTTAACTTCAAAAGGCATTAATCATAATTTGATATTAGTCAGTGCCTTGAGAAAGTCCTCTGGAGCCTCATTAAAGGAGCTGTTCTGGAAGCCATCTACCTGCCCTCTTATACAGAAAATAAAAGGTTGTTAAACAAGCAGGAAGGGATGAAAATCCATGCAGTGAGATGTAAAATAAATGCACGGATTTAGAAACAAATTACACAAGCTTGCCTGTAGACATGTTAAACTAGACCCTGATAACATTCGAAAATATGTTTTCACTGAAACGCTAGTGAATGTAGTTAACGAATTCCCAGCAGAGGTGTTACAGCAAAAGCAGTGAATACATTACAATAGTTTAGTGACACTGATAGGGGAGAAAAATACTAAGGGCCCGATTCACAGAACTAACTTAAGACAAAATCCTAAACTTACTACCATTTTGGTATTCACAGAAGGCACTTACTCATTTTGGTATTCACAGAAGGCACTTACTCATTGATGAGTAAGTGCCTTCTGTGAATACCAAAATGAGTAACTTACTCATTTTGAGTAACTTACTCATTTTGAGTAACTTACTGATTTTAGTATGCACAGAAGGCACTTACTCATTGATGAGTAAGTGCCTTCTGTGAATATCAAAATGAGTAAGTGCCTTCTGTGAATACCAAAATGAGTAAGTGCCTTCTGTGAATACCAAAATGGTAGTAACTTTAGGATTTTGTCTTAAGTTAGTTCTGTGAATCGGGCCCTAAGTAAGTAAGGATAACAGTGAGCAAAGAGAGGGGACGTATGTCAGAATTGTGTGTACAGAAATATTTTCAGACATAAATACCGTACTGGTGGGCATAGATTTTTAGATTGTCTGTTATTCACACCAATAGGGCAATATTTAGGAGATGGTTTTCTGGCTCCGAACTATACCAAGAGGAGGCCTGAAACAAATTGGCTGGGTGTGTCTGTCTGATTCTCCAAAGTCAGTGTTTCTATACTTCTTTCTAAAAGGAACTCCTTCTGCCATTTTGGGATAGTCAAAATGTGCTCTCTTGAGAGGCCGCTCATGAACTATTTGAGCGTGTCTCCATTTCACAACAAAACATGTCAACACTGGAACAACTATTTGAGTTGCATTTTTCATATTGTCAGAATTACTCAATAACAAAGTGAGTTACCCACGAGTTCAGATCTTCTAAATCCCTACAGGGCCTAACCACCAGGCCCCACCTTCGCTGTGAGACACATTGATCCCTTGATTGCAGATAATTGTGGGCTGTTGAACAAGAATGATACCCTGTCATTAACATCCCAGTCAGAAAAGCCCACAGGAACAAACAGGCTGCAGCAGATTCCTGGAAATATAGACTGATAGAAACAGACCTGAGATGGGTAAATATGTCATCCTTATTGAAGTGAAAATAATTTAGTATTGACAATAATTACTGAGCATAAATGTGTGGATTTATAACTGTGACTCGTGCATGGAAACATACATTTGTAGCTAGACAGCTCAGTGGGTTGAGCACAGTCGGCTTACATTTCAATTTTCCGTGTAGCCTGCGTGAGAGAGGGTGGAATATGTGCAGGGACCAGAAAGGGAATACCATTGAATACACACAATTTAAAAGTCAGATTGAATGCATCTAGGGCAATTAGTTGCAATTTTGCGGTTACCCTAAACCTAGATTTGCTTTCCTCCCACCATTCCAAAAATAGAGCATACATCTATGCTGCATAAAAATTCTATTGAGAAACCAGAAATTGATGCTTATTTTTAAAATTGATTCACAAACTGCATTTTATAATATGTAAATAAGAGACAGAAATTGTACTTACTACTCATGTAATATAAAATGCAGTTAACAACATTGGCGGCTGCTCCCGGGCAGTAGTGGTGGAGCGGGCGCAGGGTAAAAAAAAAGAAAAGAAAAGATCACTTACCTGCCGGCCAGCCAGCCAGCCTCCGCCTCTCCTCCGTCCTCTCCTTATGTGATCCGGAAGCGCACATGATCCCAAACTCGCCGAGCCAATCACAACGCTGCTGTCACCAGCATGACAGCAGCATTGTGATTGGTCTTAGCGCCGTGGTTCGGTGCTCAGACAGGAAGTGGGGGCCTGTACATGTTCTCCACCTAGGCTGTGCAATACAGCCAGGTAGAGAACATGCTAAGTGCACATGACTGTTTTGCCGGCCCAAGACGACCGGCCAAACCGTCATGCGCAATAAAGTGCGCTCACCAATCCCCCTCCCCCCCCCCTGCCAGCTGTGATGACAGCCAAGCCGCCCCAAAACTGGCTTCAGCAGGGAAAAATATATAGATAATAACATTGTGTTATTTTCATTTTGTTTCATGTGTTAACAAACCTACAGCCGGAGGCCTTTGCCTCTCCTATCTCTTTTTTGTGGACAGCACTGCAAGCTTAAGTACTCCACTTTATAGTAAACATTGGAGTGAATGTTGGAGTCGTGTGAAAATGGGAAATAATCACTCAAGAGTGAGTGTGTTTAAGCAAAGTTAATAAAGGTGTTTGGGAGGCACAGTAATCTGTTCCCCGGGGCCCATAAAGGCATGGGGATGGGGGGCTGCGTGCCCGCTCCACTTTTTTATTAAGAATTGTCCCTGGGGAATGGGGTCCCCAGGGGAATAAACAGTCTAGGAAGAGGGGCTGTGTACCCCCCTAACTTTTGTTTAAAACTTGGCCACGGAGGATGCAGTCCCTGGGGCCTTGATGAGGCTCAGGGAGGGTGACATGCACCCCCCTTCCCCTTTGATTTTGACAGCAGCCTATGCTGCCATTTCCTTTTTTTTTTAAAAAACACTGCGATCCCGTGGGAGTCTTGCTGGATCACAGCATTTTGTAAAAATATATACTGCCCTCCAACAGGGCCTAGGGGGGAGCAGGGTATCCCTACCCTGCCTCTTATATGATTTTTAGGTCTCGCCTAGCGATGCAGCGCCATGCGCTGCTCGCTAAGCGAGATCTATTGTTGTCGACTTGCTTTGGAAGGGGGACAGGACATGTGCACGCGTATGGCAAGACAGGAGATGTGCACGTGTACGGCTCGCGGTGTTATTACAACTCCTGCTCGCACCATACGCGTGCACATCTCCTGTCTGTGCGCGCCGCGCTTACGTGAACACGTGTGGACAGCTTGTTATTTATTCTCAGCAGCAGAGGAGCACACGCGGCGGCAGACGGTGCAAAGAGAGCAGCGGCCCCGGTAGCACACAGTGTACTCGCCGTGAGTAGTACTTGCCTGGGCGAGCGCTTCCTCCTACTGCCACATACCCTCCTGCGTATCTCACCAGGTCGCTCCTCTCCAATCCCCAGCTGTCCCTGCACCCCGTCCAGTGTCAGCCAGCCCTGCGCCATCTGCCGACCCCCACTATATTCTTCCAGGACTACAGACTTCGTTTCCTTCCCCCGCCAGGACGAAGGCATCGCAGCAGAACCTTTCAGCCCCTGACGCCCCCTCCATACAGCTACTCCCTCCCCGCATTCCTTACCGTTACGCCATACTTCAGCGCGATGCCCTGCAGCGTGTCCCCAGAGCTCACGGTGTGCTCGGTGTACCTCTCTGACCAGGCGGCTGCCGTCACGCTGGCCGTGCTGCCGTAGGAGCGTGTTTTGGTGCGTGCCAGGCTCAAGAATAGTTCGGCCTCGGATTCAGACTCGGAGCCTCAGCACGGATAGATGGCGTGTCTTCTCTGGCAATCCTCAGCTTGCGCCGGGACAGCCGATGTGCATGCTCACGGCGTCTTGTGCGCTCCCACCGCGCTTTCAGTTTCACGCGCTTAGACAATGCCCCCGCTGCACTCGTGACGGCTCCGTGCATGGGCGTCCGCAGGGGGGGGGGAAGGAGTGGCGCTTGCCCCCCCCCCCCTGGATCTCTGGTCCGGTGCGGGCCGTACTTGTGCAGCCATCCGAAATGTTGGTTATGTTTGGGCTGGCACTTCACATGGTCATATAACGACATTAAGCGTCCTTTGGATGACACAACCTGGGCACTTGATTGCCAGGCTACTCCGTATAATACCCCGGAGCTCAGGGTGGCACTTCACTGGTATTCTATGCAATTGAACAGATTTATGGTGACTTCCTTCAGGCATATAATGGCACATGTGCGCTGGTAGTCTGAATTTGAAGGCTATTTTATTGAGGTGTATACAATGGACCACTCTGACGTCACTGCCAAAGAGAGCTCTTCAGTCGGCCCCATCAGAGAGTTTTGTGAAGCGAAGTGGAGAAAGCCCCTGTTGCACAGGCCCTGTTTAGGTTCACTCCCTGCTCGTGTGGATAGAAACACAGCTATCCCAGGCGATTCCTCGTTGTCTGAAACAACACAGCCGAATTGTCAGTGAAAAATAAACTTGTACATTTGAAAAAAAAATGTACAGGTGAACTCGGAACGGCCCAAAGTGAGTAGTTTCCGTTTTCATCGTATAGTCTGTTGATTTTTAGAGTGCTAAGAACATTTCTAGAAATTGGCTTGCTCGTTCGTACGTAGTTAGTTTTTTAGGCGAACATTTCTAGAAGATAGATAGCCTAGGCTAAGATGGAAGTGAACAGAGACTAATGGGAACGGAGGCCCATTACTTTAATTTTTATCTTAAATATTGCCACGACTTTTTACAGCCACTCACACAGCTCCTTCGTGGATTTGCAGTTAAAGCACCCTTTTTCTCTTTCTAACAGTCACACTTGCTACTCGAGGCACCTGTTCGTTTCTCTTGTGCTTACTCAGCCTAACTCTCGCAGCTGACAAATGCAGTGTTCTGGAGTCTGCGAGGTGAAATCTGCCGGGGCACCTCGACCTTCCTTCCGAGATCGGTAAATTAACGGACATAAAATGTGACATAGTCGCATCTGTTATGTACACCGCTTAGAAACTGCAGAAGTGAAGTATGCAGCGCTACATACAAAAAGAAGCGGAGAAGCATCTGAACTGGACTCCGTCTCGACTCCACCGGTAGCACGGCCATTAATCTTTTTTATATTTCAACCACTGAAAACATTTTGCGTCGCTAAACAGATTAATAATAACGCAAAGCTTTTATGAATACACCTGGGGAAACAGTACATTTTACGTGGCTAAAGTTTATTTGGCGGAAATAAAAGCTAACTTGCATAAGTATACGATTTCCGAAGTTTCCCTGAATTTCTGCCACTGGTGCACATTTAAGCAGGGCTTTAAGTGGGATGAAAAAACTGGGGGGTCTCTCAAAGGGGCACGGCCAATGTAATTAAGGGCGTGGCTTAAAAACACCTAAGCTAAAAATCTGTGCTTACCGTACTGTGCCGCCCCACTTGTATTTTGCTGTTTCTTTCATTGCATCAAAATATATGATACAACAAGTATCATACCTACAATAAGTCAGGACTGTTGGCTTTGTCAATGGCAATATGAAAGATTTATTGATGTAATACAGAGTAAAACGGGATTGTTCTAGGGCTGGAAGGAACGGACTCTGTCAGTCTTCAAGTGCCACCGTCACTGCTTTGTCATTAGCTAACCAAGTCTGCCAAGGGAAACCCAAATGTCTGCCTTGCGATTGTTTGCAGCGTGCCAAGTGAGTTTCCAGATTGACTCGTCCCGACCCCCGTCTTGCCTTACACTGTAAACACAGAGGATGCAAGAATCAAGGACTGCCAAAAGTGCACCTGACACATTTTTACATGCAGGGTAAATTCCAGGTCAACCTGTGGAATCACAACTAACAAGCATTTGCAATGCAATAGGTCTCGCATTTGCAGAGTTTGAGCTATTGGCATTGTAAATGACAACGCCATTTATTTATGTGTTTTGAAAACTTGCAAACGGTGTGTAAATACGCACTTTGTACTTATAGAAGCAAGGCTGGCAGTAAAAGAGGCGCAGTTACTGCCAGCCTTGCTTCTCGTAAGCAAGGACTATAAGCACAACTTGCAGGTTTTCAAAACACATAAATAAAAAGCATTGTCATTTACAATGCCAATAGCTCAAACTCTCGCAAATGCGAGACCTATTGCATTGCAAATGCTTGTTTTATATGCAAACTCAGGACAGGGGACTAAGTCACTGCGTTCTGTAATGGCTGCCTGCAACATTTTTCTTCATGTTGCAGGCAGCCAATCAGAGCGTTCACTCACGCTGAAGCGGGTCTCCTGTGGTAGCGAAGTGACCCAAGGGAAAAATGCCCCCTGGGCCAATCAGAGCATAAAATTGGGTTTGCAGGACTCTCGTGAGAGTCCATCGAACCCAACCATCCAGATATGCAAATATTTTTGTACCTTTATATTTCATAAGCTACTGAACGGATTTACACTAAATCACAAAAAGCACACTTTCTGGGCCAAGATCTAGCTTCCTGCCAAATTTGGTGTAATTCCGTTCAGCAGTTTTTGTGGTAGTGCTTCTTTAAAAACTAGATGGAAAATGAATGGGGAAGTTTGATTTTGAGTCCCACTTTTTTCTCGGCTCCCGCTTGACGGATCACCTTGAAACGTTTCGGGAATGAGCTGAGGTGAGTAAACATTTTTTTTTAAATTGCGGCAAAGTTATAAGCAAACCAAATAATGCTCTTCCTATGGAAATGCAGAACTCACTATAACTGCTCAGTGGCGACCACTGGGTATTGTATGTGATATATATATATATATTTTGAACATCATGATTACGGGAGCAGTCTAAATAGGTTTATCTGTGTGAGGGATCTGGAAATTTGAAATCGGACAGACCCAGATACAGGGGATCACGATAAGACCTTTATTCGTAGCAACTATGTGTCGACTATTGAGTTTGTAATAACATTATCCTCTATTAAGGAAAGGATTGATCACATTGATACTCAATTCTCCCCATATAGTGATCATGCCAATATTTTCATTACAATGATACTTGGAGTTCCAAAAACATATAACGTTAAAAATGGAGAAACCAATATTGGGAAGAAAAAATGGCTTCCAATTAAAATGGGCACAAGTAAATAAGACAGAGGTACTTTCACAAATTGTGACAGAGAACTTGGGGTTGGTTTTAAAATGTCTGGATACAGATGATAATTATGAATTAGCTGATATTAATTTTACAAACCTCTTGGAGAAGATTAAAATGGCCTTAACTCGCCCTAATCCACGAGCTAACTCAGCCCCAAAGCGTTTGTTTGATTAGGAATGCTCCAAAGCATCTAAAAACTTACACATAGCACTTAAAGAACACCCTAGGGATAGTGACCTGATGAAGTTACTCCGGAAGACATACTCAGTGGCTAGGAAAACAAGAGAACAGGCATTAAGAGAGGAAGCTTGGGAGAGTCTGGAGAAAGCAGCAACTTTAAACAACAGCAAAGATTTTTGGGGGACGATTAACGCACCCTTTTTAAAAAATAATACTGATCCTTCCCTAGATTCACATCTTAACGAAGACACATGGGTGGCTCACTTTGAACAGATTTTTACTACCTGCAATACATCTTCCACTGTCTGCGGGCCTACTGACTCGTTGCAGCCAGATCAACTGATATTCTCAGTTGAGAAGACAAAATTGGCCCTGAGTAAGTGTACTAGGGACAAGGCACCGGGCCCAGACGGAGTGCCTATCGATCTCTTTCTTGATTACCAAGATCTATGGGCCCCTTTACTGACAAACATCTTTAATGGCATAGCAAAAACTACTCCACTAGATTCCTGGAAGACCAGTGTTATTGTTCCCATCCATAAAAAGGGCCCTACGGATAACCCCCAGAATTATTGGCCGATTTCATTATTAGACACCACGGCAAAACTCATGGGGTGTCTACTATTAAATAGGTTGGAAGAGTGGGCAGCCGAAAAGAATATTCTCATGCAATCACAGTATGGCTTTCAGTCCGGTAGGGGCACCATAGACCAGTGCCTCAATCTATCATTAATTACTGGGAAATATACTAAAGCAAAGTCTGGCCAGATTTTTATGGCATTTATGGATTTAAGCCAGGCGTTTGATTGTGTCATTCATTCAAAGCTTTGGGAATTATTGGAGCTGTTAGGGGTGGACTCAACAATAATCTACTTCATCCGACAAATGTACTCCAATGCCACTGCTTGTGTTGGATACGGGAAAGAGGGAGAGTTGACACGCCCATTTAAGATAGAAAGGGGAGTTAGGCAGGGCTGTGTCCTCACCCCTTTCTTATTTTCTGTATACACAAATGGAGTTGAAGCAGCTCTTCTAGGAGTAACCCCAGACGTTCCTAAATTTGGCCCCACTCCCATACCGATTTTAGCATACGCCGATGATGCAGTTTTAATTGCAAGAACAGGGCTGGCCCGTCAACGGCTAATAACGGCCTACGTCGCATTCATGTCTTCTCTGGGCTTGAAGGTAAACGAAACAAAGTCCTTTGTCCTTGTTACAGGGACTTCAGCCTCAAAAAGATCCCTGAACTTTATAATAGGCCCACGGAAACTGGAGATTATAGATTCGTTCCCATATTTAGAGGTTCATTTCGACAAAAAACAGTCATGGGTACCTATGGTGAATAACAGAGCGATAGTAATGGAGCGGGGTATGTCAGCAATCCGAACCTTTGCAAAAAGATTAGGGTCTAAACCTTTATCAACAATAAGGAAAATATACCAAGCGAAGATAGTACCAGCAGCAACTTACGGGGCTCAGGTATGGGGAACGGCTACGGCAACCCAACTCCAATCCTTGGAGGATAGATTTTATAAGAAGCTGTATGCTGTCCCTATTTCATATTCTAATAACAACTATCATCATGAACTAGAAATCCCATACCTGATCGACAACATTAAGATCGCCCCGGTGCTCCTGTGGCACCCGATCTGGTGCAGGGACACAGTGAACCTGACTCAAGTTATAATTAAAAAGTGTATAAACCTAGACAATACTTGTAAACTTACCTGGCTTTGGTATGTAAGATCATTACTGTTGACACAAGGATTGGAAAAACTTTTTGTTAATCCAAACTTGTGCAATACGATAACAAAGGGAAAATTGAGGTCTATACCCTTAGAAAAATTGATGTATGAGCGCCAAAGTGCAAATTATGCTAAGGTCACTGTGATGTTGTATCATACCTCTCCAGGAATATCATCTGGGGGTTTCTCATATTTAGACCATATAAGAAACTCACAGCACAGATTTATCTTGCTTAGATTCCGGTTGAACCTAATACCACTCATGCTGGGTTTTCCTATGAAGAGATTTAGACATACTGATTTGGTACCTTGCCCCTGTGACTGTGGCTCAGAGCAGTCGGACCTTCATATACTCATTTTTTGTGGGTTTTATAAGAATGAACGTATTAGATTTTTACGCCGAATTTTAAAGAAAATAAATTTTAATCTATGCCGCCCGGCATTGTACTTTTTAAAGAAACTCTCGGACCCATTTGTATGCTTCTCAGTAGCTACTTTTTTATTGGCATGCCTAAGGAGAAGGAAAACTGTTATGCACATGCCTTATGAATATTGATAATTGACTACTTTGTTTTATTAACCCAATTGTAATTCGGACATTTGTAATTCGTATTTATGGAATGAACTTCCAGACTTAGTCGTCTTTTTAACATGCTTGGCGTTAAGAATTAAATTAGGAATTGTGTCCAAACTGATTCGATTATAAATGTTTTTATTGCTTTGTACTTTTATGATCTGTATTCTCAAATGGATCGAATAAAGTTTCTTTGATTTGATATATATATATATATATAAATCAAATTTTTTGCTGTTTTATAAGCGGTTTCCACCACCGCTTCCCAGTTGCACCCGCCGCGAGTTCGGCTGGCCCCAGGTGGAATACTGCTTTGGATATAAATATATATATATATATATATATATATATATTCACTGAAAAAACCATAGGTTTCAGGCACGTTATAGTTAGAAATTAGCATTTAAAAAACCTTAGAAATTCACTGAAAAAACCATAGGTTTCAGGGGTGTTATAGTTAGTTGGACATTTCACTCGTACAAAACCATAGAAATTCCCCCGTTATAGTTAGTTCAGCTAACTATAACTCGCGCGCCCGCAATGCACTGCTGATGACGTCACATATTACATCACTCATGACATGGTCAGTGACATCACTCATGACATCACTGATGACATCTCAAATGACATCACTGATGACATCATCCTTGTGATAGAGTGGCAGACCTCCTCTCACCCTAATATAACCTTTGATACACACACTCAAAAATACAAACTAACATTTTCAAAACAATGGACATACCAATACCAGTTACAACACACCTATTCAGTAATTCCAAGATCTACACACACATCCACTCATTCACCAACAGTCCCTATACAGTCACTCATACATGTACTCACTCATCATATGTACTCATACACCTATACATCCTGTTACACACCGCCACTCATCCATAGAGTTACTCACACACATAGTCACACATGCAAACAAAGTATCAAACATCCATTTACTTGCATATACAGTTATACACACACTACCACACTTACTTCTACAGAAACTTACACATACTTACTCTCTTAAACAATCACTTATAGAAACACCTACTTATTTGTACAGGAACTCTTCCAATCTCTCACTCTCACATATACTCACTTATATACACCAATACTCACATATACTAGTTTAAAACATATGTAGTTACTCATAAAGACACTATTGAGACAGTCATTCACTCACTAACACACCCATACACATACTCATCCACCTATACAGTCCTGCACACATGCTGTCTTCAACACATACAGACAGTGAGTCACTCATTCATGCATCTATGCACTAAGTAATACCCCCACCGAACCATACAGACACTCAGACACTCATACTGATACTCAAAAAACCAACTAATAACCCATATAGACACTCATGTAGCTACTCACCAACCCATGCAGCCACTTATACACAAAGTGAGAGACTGATACAGATATTTTCATATTTAAACATTACTCACTAACCCATGTATTCACTAAGATACACTTAGTCAGTTATACAATCAATTTTACAAAACAAAATCATCCATTTAGACACTTATATACCCATTTATTCTTCCATCGACCTTGAGATATACATATATAAAACATATTTAATTTTCAGAAAAACACACATTCACTGGATGATGTCATCAGTGATGTCATCAGTGATGTCATTTGAGATGTCATCAGTGATGTCATGAGTGATGTCACTGACCATGTCATGAGTGATGTAATATGTGACGTCATCAGCAGTGCATTGCGGGCGCGCGAGTTATAGTTAGCTGAACTAACTATAACGGGGGAATTTCTATGGTTTTATACGAGTGAAATGTCCAACTAACTATAACACCCCTGAAACCTATGGTTTTTTCAGTGAATTTCTAAGGTTTTTTAAATGCTAATTTCTAACTATAACGTGCCTGAAACCTATGGTTTTTTCAGTGAATTTCTAAGGTTTTTTAAATGCTAATTTCTAACTATAACGTGCCTGAAACCTATGGTTTTTTCAGTGAATATATATATATTTATTATACTATGTATACATGTGAAAATGTCTCGGTCCCCTGTTTGCCTCGGTGGCACGGAAAAAATGGGTGGAACTGACGTCAGCACGCACGACGAGGTTCTCTTATGGCTCCGATGACGTCATACGGTGTCGCGAGCGGAGCCGTGCTATTATGACGTCCTCGTTGACGTGGGAGAGCTAGGAAAGAATTTCCGTGGAATGCTGGTGCAGGGGATATTCACCTAAGTGTTCAGGCTAGTCCTTTGGGAGCAACTGTTTATGTTGCCACTCCAGAAACCGAAACCAGTGATCCGAGGGCAGAGGCCCTGCAGATGGCACACGAGGTGGGGTGCCCAGTCGTGTGCACCGGCGGGGCAGCGAAGTGACAAGCACCACAACCCACAAAAAAGGTAACGAGGGCACTGAATAACACAGGATCTTCTCTTTGTATCTGGCAGGAACAACGAAGTTAAAATGCCCTAGTACCAAAATGTAGAATTAGTGCTACAACGGTCTTCAAGAGGACCTGCGATGCCGCTTCTGCCTCCCGTACCCTGGAGGTGGCACATGGGTCACGCGGTACGGTCATACTGCGGTGGGACGCACACTCGTTGACCTCTCATGGCACTGCTCCACACTTCAGGGAGGACGCTTTCCATTAGCTATGTTTTCTGATGACATGTCGCGCCGGCCCCGTCCAACAACAGAACTCCTTTAGATCCAAACAGACTCTTCCACTCTCTCACCGGAAGTGAAACCAGGCCACGCGGACACTTTCACAATACAACAGCCGGGAATGCACTTTTCGGTAAAAAAAACACATTCCTTCCTCCTAATTAATCAAATAAACGTCTCACTGAAGAACAGGGGCCAGCTTCGATCGGTAAACAGCCGTTACAACGACTTTTTTACTTTGCGATACCATTACAACGCATGCATTACCACGCATGCGTTGTACATCACGAAGTCATTACTACGCATTTTTAGAACGCATGGTCATTTACCACGCATGCCTTTACAACGAATTTTGTTGTAAAGGTATGTATGGTAAATGACCATGCGTTCTAAAAACATGTAGACGATCCATGTCGTTGTAAGGAAACAGAGGCTGTTCCGTTTCCTCACAACGACGTGCACCGCCCTCAGAGACGACGTGAAGCAGGAACCACGAGGAGAGAGGAACCACGAGGAGTGAGAGGTAAGGGGGATTGGGCATGGGGTGGGGGTTTCTTTTCTAGGGTTTAGGGTAGTGCAGTGGTGTTTGGGTGGTGTAGGGGGTCGTGCTGGGGGTAGTGTTTTAGGGTTTAGCGTAGTGCAGTGGTGTTTGGGTAGTGTAGGGGGTCGTGCTGGGGGTAGTGTTTTAGGGTTTAGAGTAGTGCAGTAGTGTAGGGGGTCGTGCTGGGGGTAGTGTTTTAGGCTTTAGGGTAGTGCAGTGGTGTATGGGTAGTGTAGGGGGTCGTGCTGGGTTAGTGTTTTAGGGTTTAGGGTAGTGCAGTGGTGTTTGAGTAGTGTAGGGGTCATGCTGGTGGTAGTGTTTTAGGGTTTAGGGTAGTGCAGTGGTGTTTGTGTAGTGTAGGGGGTCATGCTGGGGGTAGTGTTTTATGGTTTAGGGTAGTGCAGTGGTGTTTGGGTAGTGTAGGGAGTCGTGCTGGGGGTAGAGTTTTAGGGTTTAGGGTAGTGCAGTGGTGTTTGTGTAGTGTAGGGGGTTGTGCTGGGGGTAGTGTTTTAGGGTTTATGTTAGTGCAGTGGTGTTTGGGTAGTGTAGGGGGTAGTGCTGGGGTAGTGTTTTAGGGTTTAGGGTAGTGCAGTGGTGTTTGTGTAGTGTAGGGGGTAGTGCTGGGGGTAGTGTTTTAAGGTTTAGGGTATTGCAGTGGTGTTTGGGTAGTGTAGGGGTTCATGCTGGGGGTAGTGTTTTAGGGTTTAGGGTATGGCAGTGGTGTTTGGGTAGTGTAGGGGGTCGTGCTGGGGGTCGATTTAGGGTTTAGGGTAGTGCAGTGGTGTTTGTGTTGTGAGGGGGTCGTGCTGGGGGTAGTGTTTTAGGGTTTAGAGTAATGCAGTGGTGTTTGTATAGTGTAGGGGGTTTAGGGTAGTGCAGTGGTGTTTGTGTAGTGTAGGGGGTCATGCTGGGGGTTGTGTTTTAGGGTTTAGGGTAGGGCAGTGGTGTTTGTGTAGTGTAGGGGGTAGTGTTTTAGGGTTTAGGGTAGTGCAGTGGTGTTTGTGTAGTGTAGGGGGTCATGCTGTGGGTAGTGTTTTAGGGTTTAGGGTAGTGCAGTTGTGTTTGTGTAGTGTACGGGGTCGTGTTTTAGGGTATAGGGTAGTGCAGTGGTGTTTGGGTAGTGTAGGGGGTCATGCTGGGGTTAGTGTTTTAGGGCTTAGGGTAGTGCAGTGGTGTTTGGGTAGTGTAGGGGGTCGTGCTGGGGGTAGTGTTTTAGGGTTTAGGGTAGTGCAGTGGTGTTTGTGTAGTGTGGGAGGTCATGCTGGGGGTAGATTTAGGGTTTAGTGTAGTGCAGTGGTGTTTAGGTAGTGTAGGGAGTCGTGCTGGGGGTAGTGTTTTAGGGTTTAGGGTAGTCCAGTGGTGTTTGTGTAGTGTAGGGAGTCGTGCTGGGGGTGGTGTTTTAGGGTTTAGGGTAGTGCAGTGGTGTTTGGGTAGTGTAGGGGGTCATGCTGGGGTAGTGTTTTAGGGTTTAGGGTAGTGCAGTGGTGTTTGTGTAGTGTAGGGGGTCATGCTGGGGGTAGTGTTTTAGGGTTTAGGGTAGTGCAATGGTGTTTGTGTAGTGCAGGGGGTAGTGTTTTAGGGTTTAGGGTAGTGCAGTGGTGTTTGTGTACTGTATGGGGTCGTGCTGGGTTCTAGTGTTTTAGGGTTTAGGGTAGTGCAGTGGTATTTGTGTAGTGTAGGGGGTAGATTTAGGGTTTAGGGTAGTGCAGTGGTGTTTGGGTAGTGTAGGGGGTCGTGCTGGTGGTAGTGTTTTTGAGTTTAGGGTAGTGCAGTAGTGTTTGGGTAGTGAAGGGGGTCGTGCTGGGGGTAGTGTTTTAGGGTTTAGGGTAGTGCAGTGGTGTTTGGGTCGTGTAGGGGTCAACCAACCTGAATTTGTCCTTGTGTGATGTAACCAATGCTCATGTAAAGCACTCCAATACCTGACCAGTCTGCACTATATAAAACTGCAAAAAAACAAAAAATAAAAAGTGTTTTGCACACTTCTGTCATTGGGCTATACGTGGGCTACCTCTGGGTGATATTTGTGCTACATTTGGGCTCTTTTTTCTCTGGTGGCCATCTTGGGAGACTTATTTGTTATGAAGTTTCCTAATTTCCTCATTTACTACAGTCTCCTCAGTAGGAAATGCTTTCAGTTTTTTACTTTGATTCCATCAAGAAGGCATTCAGATGTGTCACACATTTGCCATAAATTCAGAATGTTAGCACTCTAGTTGTTCATTAGATCACTGTAGTAAAGCTACTGCTCACCAAGGAGTTAACTGGAAGTCTACTGCTGGTATTGAAAGTGATTGTTTCAGTCTGCATGTCAGAATTTTCTAATGAAATAGAAGAGGATTTGAGATCTCACTTAAAACATGCCCTAAATTTTCTTTTTGCAGCACTAACCATAATTTCTATGGCAAAATGAACCCCCTCATTTTGTTCCTTTTTAAATTAAATGTTTTAAGTGTTACCAGTTTATTCCAATCAAGATGGCTTCAGTTGTGCCATACTTTTGTCATAAGTAAGGCTGTTAGCACTCTAGTTGTTCTTTAGAACACTCTGGGAAGCTGCAGTAGAACACAAAGGCATCAACTGACAGGCTGCTCCTGTTGAAATATAACAGGAAGATATTTGAGATCTCACTTAAAACATGTCCTAATTTTTCTTTCTACAGCACTAACCATAATTTCTATGGCAAAATGAACCCCCTCATTTTGTTCCTTTTTAAATTAAATGTTTTAAGTGTTACCAGTTTATTCCAATCAAGATGGCTTCAGGTGTGCCATACTTTTGTCATAAGTAAGACTGTTAGCGCTCTAGTTGTTCTTTAGAACACTCTGGGAAGCTGCAGTAGAACACAAAGGCATCAACTGACAGGCTGCTCCTGTTGAAATATAACAGGAAGATATTTGAGATCACACTTGAAACATGTCCTAATTTTTCTTTCTACAGCACTAACCATAATTTCTATGACAAAATGAACCCCATCATTTTGTTCCTTTTTAAATTAAATGTTTTAAGTGTTACCAGTTTATTCCAATCAAGATGGCTTCAGGTGTGCCATACTTTTGTCATAAGTAAGGCTGTTAGCACTCTAGTTGTTCTTTAGAACACTCTGGGAAGCTGCAGTAGAACACAAAGGAATCAACTGACAGTCTCTGCCATTGTTGGATGTACATGTTTTACTGAGAATGTCAGACTTCATTCTCACATGACTGAGAAAGATAATGTGAATTTACAGAAAATATGCTCTCATTTTAGCTTCTGGAGCACCTTCCAAAACTGTATGGGACAAGCATGTGAAAATAGTTTTCTCTCAAACATGATTCATGATATCCCAGCAGAAGGTTTTTCACAGGGTAAAATCACCTTAGAACACACCACAATTCCTGAAATTAGTATGGTACCATCAACAAATGAATTCTAATGTAACTAAAGTCTGTTATCACCCTTTATAGTTCTCCTTTTGGTAACCCTCAAGATCTTCGATTCACTACAATGCATTTCAATGGGGTACTATCATTTATATTGGTCCCAAGATGGCAGCCAGCAATTCCAGGATGAAGTGCTGACAGCCAATCAGATCTCACGATGACATGTGTGGTTAGGCTCCGCCCAGATATATATGTGTTTTTACTTTTGATTTTCTCAGCAACTACTGAACGGATTTACATCATTTAACAAAAGGGTTCTTTCTGAACCAAGAACTACCTCTTTGCCAAATTTGGTGTAATTCCGTTCAGCAGTTCGGGCTGTAGCCTTGCATAAAGTTTCCTATGGGAAATTGATTTTTTGACTCTTATTTTTTTAATTTCTCTGCAACTACTGAACGGATTTACACCATTTAACAAAAAGGGTTCTTTCTGAACCAAGAACTACCTCTTTGCCAAATTTTGTGTAATTCCGTTCAGCAGTTCGGGCTGTAGCCGTGGCTAAAGTTTCCTATGGGAAAATGAATGGGGAAAACACGTTTTGGGACCCCCCTTTTTTCTCGGCCCCCGCTTGACGAATCACCCCGAAACTTTCAGGGTAGGAGCGGACCGGAGCGGGCCATAAAGTTTGAAAATTTCGCGAAGATTCATCAACCGACGCAAGAGTTATTTCAAATAGAATGTTGCGGATTTCCTATGGAAAATAGGTCCTAACTATAACTATCTACTGGCGACCGCCAGTAGATAATATATATATATATATATATATATATATATATATATATATATATATATATATATATATACTGTTGGTAAGTCCTTCATCTCTTTCACTATTTTTTAATACAGGCCGTCCTACTCATAATGGGGTGTTCTGGGATATGAGGTTCTCAAAATTATTTTAAGAAAAGGACAAAAAGGGTGAGAAAGGGTTAATCAAAATACACAATATTTAACACCGTTTTCCTCACAGGTGGAGGCTTTGTTTATCATTGGTTGCTACTCACAATTTCATCATGTTATTTTAGACACTTCTCTCTTAATCAGCTCTTTTGCCAATTAATGTAGGATTTCTCAATTAATTCAACCAGTATTCCTAATCCCATATTCACCCTTTATTGGCTCTTCACTTATCGAGGTTACTTTGCTTGTAAGACCATAATGAAAATGGCTTGCATTATCATCCAGCCTTTCCGCTTGTATATAGCGCTTACTTTGAGGTGCTGCAGTAAATCAATGGTGGCACGTATGTGATGTCATCAGTGATGTAATTATTTTGTCGTCTGTAATGTGTGAGATCAGGAACAATTCATTGGGGGAGCTATGGTTTCGTATCTCACCAAAGAAGGCACATTTCAGTGGATGAGGTTTTGTATTATAACTAGGGCTCCCGGTTTTATGGTATTTATATTTTTGTCATTTCCGTCTGTATTTTTCCATATTTATTTTTTGCTAATTTTACCTGTATTTATCCATACTTATTTTAGGTTTTGTGAAAAAATGAAGATGAAATGTGTATATTTCTGCATTTATTTAACCAGTTAATGTGCACTCGTGCCTGAACACCTGACATGTTTCAATGACAAATACACACTCAGATGGTAAAATATGCACTTGTAAGAAAATATGTAAATTTTAGTATCAAGGTTGTGACTGACTGAATTATTTATTAAGCGCACTATTGCCGAGGCGTCTTGGCGCTGGGGTGTGAAAGGGGTGGGAAGGCCATACCATTCTAGGATTTATCAAATAGCCAAGTTTTTAAAACCTTCCTAAACAGAATCCTGTTGGATTGCTGTCGCATCTGGGTAGGAAGGGAATTCCAAAGCTTAGCGGCTTGGAATGAAAAACCCTTTCCTCCCCATCTGACTCTTTTTGTCCTGGGGAGACATGCCAACCCTAAGTTGCATGACCTGAGTGCCCGCGTTGGCATGTATCGAGGAAAGAGGAGTCCAATATCAATTGCTCCTCCTCCATAGAAGGCTTTGTGTACTACACACAGGGCCTTGAAGTCCACTCTTCGTCGAACTGGTAGCCAGTGTAGGTCCCTAATGGCCTTTGATGTAGGGTGGTGCTTGGGGAGACCACACAGTACCCTTGCGGCAGTGATTGGAGTTTGGAGAATTGTTTCGCACCAGCTCCCAAGTACAGAGCATTACAATAATCTAGTCTGGATAGGATCAAGGCTCCTACAACCGTCTTCCTTAAAGAGAATGGTATAAACGGAAGTATTTTCCTCAGAACCTTGATCATAAAGAAGCAATTTGAAGTAACTTGGTTGATTTGGGGACCATAGGATAGATCTTTATCTATCAAAAAGCCAAGGTTCCTTGCCTCAGGCACCGGGATTGGACAGGTGCCCGTTTCTGGAGGCCACCATAGATCATTCCAGATGGAAGGTTTTGTGCAAATCTACTGCTGTTTAAGGCTCCTTACTAAAATCCCTATACTTTTTTAATCCCCTTGCCTGTCAATCCACACAGCTATTGTCCTGGCAGTCATGATTGACAGCATATAGAATCACTCAAAAACAACCCAATTTCCGTTTTTATCCACATTTAAAAATAAATACAGACAGGAAAATAAATGGTTTTCTGTCTGTATTTATCTGTAAAAATCAGTAAAAACGGACAACAGGAAGACTTAATTATAACCTTAAGACCACTACTATTTATTGGTGAATATATTTGTTAACGAAGACACACAAAGTGTCACTGTGTTATGTCTTTGCAAATACTGACACCAAAAAAAAGATCACTCTCTTATGCAGTGTTAATAAATGGTAAACTGAGTGAAAGGAAAAAGGCCACCTACCTTTTTAATTTGTGTTATTATATTACTCAAGTCTACATGTCCTCGAGGTATCGTTTTCAGGCTTTGAAGAAACAGATGAAGGGAGAGTGATTAGGCAGGTGCGACTGAGAACAAGCTGCAGTCTTATATATTACCACAAGTCATCACTTGATTATTAGTGTTGCAGTGCGGTGTGTGGGAAAAGCACTTTTGAGCTGATGTCAGCAACAACCTCTTGTTGAATAGATTGTTCGACAGACTCTTCATGCTTGCTAAAAAGCAGAAAGAGTCCTGCATCTACAGACTTGGTCTCTGACAACCCTCTAAAAAAATCTGTTTTGCTCTTGATAGGGGCGTAATTTCACCAAAATATAGTGGTAGCGGATTTGCCATTTCAACCACCTTGAATCCAGTGACATCATTTGAAGTGAACAAGTGCGATATTTGAAAACACACAATAAAATTCCAAAACACGTTATAGGAGATTATAGGAGATTAAATATTTATTTTAATTTTATAAAAGTGTCCTATATCATACCATTCGGCCGACACGTGTTTCGTGACTAAAGGTCACTTCATCAGGGCTTAAACAGATTTCTTCTTAATTTTCAGACATTCTTTACAATTACATTTTCATCAAATTACAATATTGTGTTATATTTTGGAACAGGTTGATGATAAAACTCCTGTAATCGTTAGTTTTAACATTCGTTCCTACTAAACTAGGACACAGTAGTGCACAGAGTAGCTGATTCTAATTCTTGCTACTACATCTAAATAGTCTCTCTGGTTCTGTCTGTCTTGCTGCTTCTCAATGACCCTTATTCAGACTCGCACTTTATTTAGTAATGCCAGTACAATATCTGTTTGACAGCACTTTGCTTCTAGATGCAGTTGAATGATTCAGAGCTCTTCTTTGACACTGGCAAAGCTCTTCTGTACTTCTGCACCCTCACCTGCCAAGTTGGTATCAAACAAAAACAAAAATATTTTGAGTTGCTTGTCCCCTAGTATTAGCATAAAATGTGGTCTTTACCTTTACTCAAAAAATGAACTTCCAGCTTCCAAAAATCCAGCCGATATAGGCTTGTAAGCAGTGCTTAATTTGATCCTGGGGTTCCCCGTGCTCAGCACCTGCATTTATTTGTTAACACCGGCACTTATGACAGCTGCCACATGGTGGCGCTGTTTGTTTATTTTAGAGATGAGCAGAACAACAGTTGTTTATTGATTCAATATGCATTAAAACCGACTAACTCCTGCGACCCAAGCCATTCTTATTGCTTTGGAGGCCTCAAACAGTTTGAATTGACACACTTGTAGCAGTGTGATGGTGCAAAGTTGTGCAGGTACTGTCATAGGCAACGCTGCCGTGGCCAATGGGTAGTGCAAGCTACGGTGGCCTCCCGACCAGGGTCCTGGGACTTACCTTTTTACAAATTAAGCACTGCCTGTAAGACACGTTTCTTACAACTAGCCAATTGCCTTCCCCGCTTCAAATTGTACTGATTTGGGATCACTGCTTGACAACGGTCATGACACGTCTGTGTTGTCTGCAACTGTTTTTAGGTCTCGCCTGGCGTTGCAGCGCGCATGCGCTGCTCGCTCTGCGAGGGCTTCTTGGAATCAATATACTTTCAGAAGTTGTGTTTCGGCTCCACCCGTAATTTTCATTGGTGTGCGTCATTTTGCATAATTGATTATGCTGAACGGAGTGTGATGATTGTACCCGGGGGCTTTTTAGTCCCTCCTGGTTGCCACCCTGTCCTCTTTTGGCCCCGCCCACCCGGACTGGATCGTTTACTGGCGGAGTTACACGGTCTCCTTGAAAAGCCTGAAAGCACTCTTTCTTTTTCATTTTCATCGCGGTCAGCTTCAATTGCACAATCGCGGTCCGCTTCGGCCCTGGAAGCACTCTTTCTTTTTCATTTTCATCGCGGTCAGCTTCAATTGCACAAGCGCGGTCCGCTTCGGCCGCGCTTGTTTCGCTTGCTTATTTACTTAATTGCACAAGCGCGGTCCGCTTCGGCCGCGTTTGCTTATTTACTTAATTGCACAAGCGCGGTCCGCTTCGGCCGCGCTTGTTTATTTACTTAATTGCACAAGCGTGTTCCGCTTCGGCCGTGCTTGTTTATCAGCCTCGGAAGACGCACTAGTGAGCCTCGGCAGCCCGCCTGGACCCACCCCTTTACGCACAGTGAGAGCGCTCTCGGTGCCTGGTACCCATCCATTACTGCTCGCTGTGCTGTGATGTTAGCCGGGCTGCCTGCCTCCTTGAATCCGCGCACAGGCACATTAGCATCTGAAATGAGGTGGCTTCTTAACTCCTGAGGGACAGCGTCGCCAACCGAAAGAGGTGAGGGCTTAACTTTTGGAATTATCTGGCATAGCGGGAAGTCTGGGCGTTGCGGTCCCCGTGGTAAAACATCCCTTGCTTTGGCAGGGGAAGAAATGCAGTGCCCTTTAAAACCAGCTCATCCTTGCTTTCAAGATTTTCAGATTGTAAAAAGCTGTTTCTTGTGTCTTGTGTATTGTGGGCCGCGTTCGAGCTGTGGAGGAAGCGCGTTGAGTTGTGTTTTCTATTCCCTGGTGTGTCGCCGCACTCGGTTCGGGGTGGGAGGACGTGCGTGTCCTCCAGACTGTCGCGCGCGCTTGAGCACGGTGCCGGCAGACAGATTGCATCTGTACGAGTGTCTGTCCCGGGTTACCTCGGTTTATCTTCTCTGTGCATGGATGGTGGCGTTTATAAACTGCGTGTGCGAAATGTTTACATTAACCGGGTGCGGGGGGGAGTGTGCAGCTATGCCAACCCAGGGAGCACGGGGCAGCTCTTTGTCTCCGGTGCATTTGGAGGGTGAAACAAGGGCAGTTACAGACGGAGGCTGCCGCCTCTTCCCATGATTTATTGCAACAGCAACAACAGCCGGCAAACTGTCTAAAGGTCATTTATTTCCAAGAGTGACTTCTTTTTAGTGCACACTTTAAAGCCCCTGTGCGTGTTGATCAGAAGTACTGCGCCAAGCTTTTGGCAACTGACGCATAGAGCGTATTCCTATAATACATATAACTAATAACTTGCATGAACTGGAGGCTTGTGCCGACTGGTGAATCGAGTTTACATCAACTGGTGCATGTAGCTTGTGTCAACTAATTGTCTATAACTCATATCAACAGGCATATGGAGCTTGTTTCAACTTAAGCATGTAACTTGTATCCACCGGAGGCTCCAGCGTGTGCAGACTGGTGCATCGAGGTGATGTCGACTGGTGCAAATAACTTATATCGACCAGCGGTTCGAGCTTGGATCAACCAGTGTTTCGTGTCTGGATCAACCAGTGCCGTTTACGTCCTCTGGTGCTTCGTGTTTGGATCAACTGTGCTTAAAGTTTGCGTCCTTCGATGCATCGAGTTTGCATCCATATGTGCACGAAAAGTCAGGGCCGTGGATGCCATCACCACTGTTGGGGACTCCTTAAAGGGAGGGCAGGCCAGCAGGACATACCGAGCAGTGCGCCCCTCCTCGCTTCCATTGAAGGGCAGGCAGCGCGCGATGAACAGTTCTGGCTCAGATGTACTTCTTAAATTGTAAGTGATAGGAGGTACCCGACCAAAGAAAACTACGGTCACGCTTGCCAACGTGGGCTTGTTTTCTTCCACGTTACAGGATGGCTGCTAAGTTCCCAGGTGAAGTTGTAAGATGATTTACCCTGATGAGAGAAACAGTGCTGCACCGTGTGCATAAAAAGGCCACCTTTCAATACATGTCATTCACCCACTTCTCCAAACCAGAAGTTTTCGTTCACCCTTCTCTCTTCTCCTCCCTTCTTATTCCGCATCCTTCCTATCATTTCCTCCTTCCTGTCTCTCTCGAGTCCATCCTTTCATCTCCTTTGCCTCCATCACTCTATTCCGTCCTTCCCCAAATTCCTCTTTCCCTCATACCTTCATTGATTAAACCCTTTTCCCAGCTCTTCTTCACCCCCCCTCCCCAATTTTTAACATGCCTCTTTCACACTCATCCTTCCCTAACTTAGTCTCTGTACTCTCTTCTTTTCTGCTTCTCCTCTGCCTGCTCAGGCGTCTGTGCTCTCCGCTGCCTGCTTCATCCACCCTTACATACTCTGCCTCGTACATGCAGCAACTCCTAAAGAAAAGAACATTTCTATTTATACAGACACTCTGTAAACTTATTGTTTGTTGCAGTCTTTTACTTTTTCATGTAAATTTCCGCCCTCAAATGCCTTTGGCGGTGGAGGTATAAGAAAGTCAGCAGTTCTTCTTATTGGTCATGTCTTTGGGTTAACAAAATATAGCTCAGTTTAAGAGGCAGCCGGTGCTGACCGATCAAAATAGATCTCAAATTAATATCAACGCCTCGTCAGGGGTAGTAAGCGCTATATACATGTAACACTTTCTAACAATCTAAATTTGGCTAAAGTTAATAACTTTCATATTAAACACAGTGAAATGATGCTTCAAAGAAATTGAACCTAACATTTCACAGTAGTTAAGGACTGCATCACCCAGTGTACAGTAATTGTATAGCTCTTCAATTCATGGCGGCACAGCACCAAGGATAATGTGCTGCATGGCTAAATACTTATAAGGTCCCAAAGGCGAGACCTATTGGCTATGCCAATGCTTGTTTCTAGTTGATGCTGTCATGTTACAAGAGACGCTTAGTCATCAGAGAACAGTGGTGCTCTGTGATGACGATGCGTCTCTATTGACATGATAGCACTAGAAAAAACTGTTGCATCAACACAGACATGTCATGACCGTTGTCAAGCAGTTATCACAAAGCAGTAGAATTTGAAATGGTGAAGGCAATAGGCTTTGTGACTCACCTTCCTTCTTCTGCCCACACTTCCTCACATCCTGCACATTAGAGCTCCCACCCTCTCCCTTCCCTGTTCGCTTGACATTAGAGGCCTTGGCCTGCAAACATTGAAATATTTTCCACAGTGTGATCTTATGGGGAGAAAAGCAGAGGGTTCAGGGTCGAGGGGGCTTGTGGGGTGTGGTCTGGCTTTTGAACAGCAGTTTCCCTGAGTAGCACAGCAAACACACCTAGACTCCTATCAGCACACTGGCACTTGGGGTGCCTCTTGTTGTGTGCTAGTTGTACAACCAGGAAATTACTATGACAGGGCAGAACCTCAACACGTACCGCTAACCTGTTCTGTGTAAGGGTTTACAGCTCACCCTGAGATAATGTAGCTTGACTTGGTGGCCATGTGATAATTGTGGATACACTATGACTCACGGCGGTACCATGTGAAATGAAAAGTATGGCCAACCAAAATGGGAACAAAAAAAGTTTTTTATTTATTAACGGAGCCTTTTGTTTCAATGTCATCTCTGATGCTTTTTTTTTTTTTGCGGCTGAAAGCTGCAGTTAAAGAGAAATGACATATAACATGCACCTATCTCTTCATCTTGCCGTGAAACCAAAATATATGTTTTCAGTGGCGGCTGGTAAGTACGCCGATTGGAAGGGTGGGCAAATGGGTGAGGGCATAAAATAAATATACACAACAAAATAAATACATGAAATAATTTTTTTTAAAACGTACCTGTGCGCAGACATGTCCTCCTCGCTCCGGTCATCTTCTTTACCAACGTCATGTCCAGGGCCCCATCTAAACTACTTAACCAATCCTGGTGCTGCTCTCAGCATGAGAGAAGCACCAGGATTGGAGGGAGCAGTGTCTCTCGGTGCTCCCGAGAACAGTAGAGACCTGTGCAGACTCTCAACCCAGGTGTCTAAGACAGCTGGGTTGAGAGGTTTATAGTGCGCATGTCAGCCTGGCCGTCGCAAGACGACCGACCAAAGGGACATGCGCACCATAAACTAGTGCACAGGCAGCCCACCACTGCTGCCACTCAGCAGGCCCGCCCCTTCCTGAGTCAGGACGGGTTGACGAAAAATAAAATGGTAATGAATTAACTTCATTGCCTTTTTATTTTTCGTCTCTGGGGCTGTTCTGGGGGCATTTAAGTGGGGTGACGCTCCTCTGCTCCAATCGGGGGGCTGCCCCTTTATGTTTTGATTCAATGATAATCTTTTATTATTTTATAAAGTGCCCATTCGCTCCACAAAACATCAAGATGCTGAAGACTAAAACCTGCAGGTTCTGATAGTAGCCTGCCTAACTTCAATACAGGAGAGCTTTAAAGACCTGGTTGTTTCCCAGATAATGGATGGCTGTAACACGATACCCTCTTTTTTGCCTGATTTCCCTGTAGATACAATTGCTACTACAGTGCCAGGATGCCAGTTTGGTCACAGTGCGCTCGATAAATAACTTAAATATCAATAATAATATTAATAAATAGCATTGGGCCGATTTAGGGGTGTCTCTGAATAAGGGATGGCTTTCTTTTTGCTGAAGCATGATCAAAAGCAAATTCCAGCCCCAGATAGTAGGAAGCACAGCAGCCGGGCCTCAATTGGTAGAGTAGCTGGGTACGTGATCTTAAAGAGTGCTTTGGGCGCATTTGCTGAGATGGCCTTGATAAACTATTACTAGCTTCGTAGAAGACTTTGTGCAAATCGCGTGCTGCTTCAAATAGATCCTCTGTTTTACTGGGAGCCAGTGCAGCTTTCTCCTAGTCAGATACATGAGGAAACCTTTGCAGCACAGCAACCATTATGACCATTAACTTTGGAATGTGTTGTTGTGTCTTCACTACTTAACATGGTAAGCCCAAGAACAACCCGTTACAGTGGCCAGGCTGTGGAAGAACACTAAGGCCCTGATTCCAAGTTTGTAGCAGGTGGCATTCATCACACTTGATACATAACGATAGCCCGGGGTACATTTGTTATCAGGTGCCATTAATAGCGCCTATTTCGTGTTTTTGGGGAATAACATGCAGATTTTGGTACTTAATGCATCAATAATCTGTGTGGTTTGACAAATACCATACATTTTTCTCCTGTTAAAATCCAGTTGGTTCGGCCTGCTTCAATTTAACGAAGGGTGAGGCGTTTAACGTAGCCGCCCAACACAGAAACAGGTTTGTGCAGGGGTCAGAATACACCAGTCCTCTCGAAATCAGAGCCTATGTGGTGACTGTTTATGTAAGGGCCGGATAATGATTGATAAGACTTTCATAAGAGAATGTAAGATATGTTAGTAGCAGCCGCGGCTCGTGCAGGTAAGACCGGTGGGGCGGTGGGGCCGGGTGGGGTATATTTCGACAGACGATGATGAGGGAAAATTAAAGAAATAATTAATTTTTCCTCGTCATTGTCCGTCGAAATCACCCCCCCCCCCACCCGGCCCTACCGTCCCACCGTTCTGACCTGCACGGGCTGTGGCTGGTTAGTAGCCGTAGTAAATGGAATTGGCAAGCTTGGACAGGGAGTCACCTAACTAAACCCCCCCAGTGATTTTACATTGCCCACTGGAAGAAGTGGAGGTCCCACTATGGTTGGCCAGATTGCATTGTACCTGCTACAAGTGCTATTTCCCAATTACAGTAGCTCTGTGCTATCCCCATTTAGTTTCAGAGAATTCTGATTCTTGGATGGCAACTAAGCAGTTGCTTAGATTCTTAAGGGAACCGGGTGCCATTTTATCCAACCTGAGTAATAGGTGTGTGTCACCGCCATACATCATGGCTCTGCAGCCATAGTGTTTATTTGCTGAATTAAAGGGGTCATATAGATGTTGAATAACAATAGCCAAAGCCCTGAAGGACACAAAATGTAACGGGCGAGACAGTGGAACTGTAAGGATGTAATGCTGCAACTCGTGAACGGTTGGACAGGAATCATACGAACCAATTGGCATCTTGCCCAGATAGTCCAACCTTTGACAATTGCTGGGCCAAGATGGTGTAGTCCACTGTATCAAAAGTGACAGACATATCGAGAAGGATCAGGCCATCTGAATCCACCTCATTTAAGATGTTCTGGAGTTCTTCCACCGCATAAATCAACACAGAATCTGTTCCCCGCTTTGTCTGGAACCCCATTTGTGCATGTTCGAGGACATTTACTCCTTCAACAAAATTTTTGTGCCACTAGATTTTCTAGCACTTCCTCAAGTGACGGAAGCAGAGTTATGGGGTGGTACTTTTTAACAGTGCCAATATTCAGAAGTGAAGTAATGGCCCTTGCTTTCCATTCCTTCAGTATACAACCCGAGGAGAGTGACATGGTTCCCAATGACCAGGACTCAAGATTTTAAGACTGACACCGGGCAGATGTTATTTGGCAAGCCAAACTTAAAGATGGATAGTTCTTGCATACCTCTAGAGAGGTGGCAGAAAAGAAGGTCCAGTCTCCTTTAAAAGACAGCTCGACTGGAATATGTTGTAGTTTTGGCCAGAAGGGACTGAAGACAGAATAGCCTGATAGATAGTATGAATTTTATAGGCAAAATGCATCTAATGCTAGATTATTTTTTAAAAATCCTATGAATAAATCATGTTATTAGCAGAATATGACGGATGGAGAAATTAGTCAAGAACTTTAAAAAGTTGCATGCAAGGGGCATTAGCAAATATAATAGCAGTGCCTAGAAAATCTGCTTTTGCCTTACGAAGGGCTTTTTGATTAGCTTTAATTGACATTTACAGAGCAAGGCTAAATTAAAGGCTTAATATTTTCACCAGTTCTTCTCTAGTTTACATGTGTTCAATTGTTCCACTCTCAGCTGGTTTAAGAACCAGATATCACGTATTTTGACTACTTTGTTATGCCTGTGTTTCATGGGTACCGTAACACAACATGCTGACTTGAGGGCTATATTAAAATCAGCAAGTGCCAGCTGAACCAAGTCACCCAACCAGCAATGAACCAGAAGGCTGTTGATGGCCCGTTGTGATTCTTCCAGATGAGTTCTACTCCAGTTGAGATAAGGCCCTGTGTTCCATGTGGTTTGGACTGTCCAGCTCCTGCTGTTAAGAGTACGAAAAGTATTAAATAGTGATCAGTTCACAGGAGTGGCCAAAAGTGAGGCATGGAGCTTATCCACGGTTGGGAGAAAGTAAGATGTAAGGTGTGGCGTTTGAAACGTATGGGTCCTGTAAAGATTTGGTGTAGCCCCAAACTTTCAAGCGATTGAATGAAATTCATAGCAGTGTTACTTGGGGTGGAATCAGTATGTAAATTAAAGTCCCCCATAACAAACACATTAGCAGCTTTTAATTTAGCCTCACCATCTCCGTAATGGAGCATAGTGCTGCCATCTTTTCGCTTAGTGGGTAATCGTGCATCAAATTTATTATTGTAAATATGACCAAGGGCTAGATGTACTGTCACAAATGCTTCGTCCAGTGTTTGCAACCATAACAATGATTTTTCAGATGTACTAGTCCCATTTTAGGGGCCAGAAAAAGTTTTCCATCTCCATATGTTGGAATTGCAAATGGATACCCATGTGGCATCTGGAAGGGGTGTGTTGTGGGCACCCCTTCTAAATACCAAATTGGTATGTTTTGTATCAATGTTTGTGACCGAAATCCAGTGGCAAAACATTGGTAAGCCAAGGGAAGGGATGTCAATGGGATCCCTCCCCCTTTGTGAATTAAAAAAAGAGTTTGTTTGGGGATTCCCAAATCTCCCACAGACAAACGTTATTTTTAAAAATGGCAGCCCTGTTTCCTTCAAGGGAAACGGACTGCGTTTAAAACAAAGGTTTGCTATATTCAAAAGCGATCAAAGACATGGTGATCTGCTGACCCTAGCAGGTCACAATCCCGGTGTTGGCATCCTATTGTAGTGAATATTAATTTGTGACCTACGTCAATAATAATCATGATCTATGTTGGATTGCAACCCACTATGATTCAGAATTTTACGAACCAACCTATTAGTACATAGATCAGATCCTAAAATCCTTTACTGGTCCCAAAAATACTGGTCGCAATTGACAATCAGTTTTTTGCAACCTGTTATGGCTAATATTGTTAAGCTTGAGAAGTGCAATGACCATAAGAGTTTTTACTCACTAGTTATCAATGATGTTATACATTTAAGAATCCGTCTCCTTTGCAACATAAAGACTTCCGCACTTATGCACGTGTTCAGTGCTTGCACTGACGTGTATTGTTTTTGTTTGTGGCATATATTTAGAAATGTTCTTTTTAGGTGTGACGTGTGATGACGATTATGCCATTCATGGCAAACATCTTGTACTCTACAAAACCCCTAGTGGGCTTTTGGTTCAGCGTCCTTCAGCTCTGGCTTGTTTGGCTCAGAAATCTTGAGCTATTGGTTTGAGACCTTGTCAGTCACATCTTGGATCAGCCCACAGGAGTATTTTATTCTCAGTGTCTCTTTTTTGGCTGGTGGAACGTATACTTCCGTTGAGATGTGTGGGGGCCTGTTTTGCATCTGAAAAGTTTACTTTGTCATCACACATTTTAATGTTTATCTCATCCACACGTTGTATAAACCAAGCAGTCTTTTATTATTTGTTTTGCACTCCAGACTTTGTCAGCGCTAGAGTGCAAGCATCAAACCTATTGGCTTTGCCAATGCTCATTTTCATCGAATTTAAGAAAGGAACTGCTAAATAAGGATGCTTTTCAGAGTGGCTTTAAAAAAATCCCTTAAGAGTTTCTGAAAAAAGTGTCTTCAGATTTCTTTCCCTCTTGAAGTCGAGGCACAGACTGATTTCCTTACTGAGCACCCAGCACATCTGTTCAACATCAGCCCTCTACATCTGCTTCCTTTGCAGCAGCTGGTGGGAATGGAACCACCTATTCAATACCTCCTAGAGCGGTAAACAAAATACAGGCCTCCTTTATGGGGAGCGCCTCGGCTGGGGCGCCCTTCCTGAACTGTTTGCCCTCTCTGATGACAAGAGCAACACTGTAGATGGTTCCTACTGTACCTTCAGCATCAAACATAACAAAATAATTTTAAACTAGCTCTGAAAATAAACTTCCGAGATCTCAGAATAGTTGTGTTAATTATTGCTGCACCTACAAGTCGTTAGAGAGTGCATCAATGCAATAAATAAATACCGCACAAGGACAACAAAAGAACCATCTATAAATAGAAGTCTGACTCAGTGCCCTGGTTGTTGACAATAAAAAATGTATGTTGTGTCTCAGAAGCACCTATTTATTTCACCACAACCTTCTGCATCTCATGTTGATGAATAATATTAACTCGTTCCATGGTGCTTACATATAACTTACACCGTAAATATTAACTATAAATAAAATCATTTACTTAATTTACAGCCCTTAGATAAAAAAAGGCCTAATGCACGCATCCCGTTCAGTGACGCCATATATAATAAAAGTGGCCAGGGTCTTTGGCTAGAGAAAGTGCCACACTGCATAAACAGAGGTTTACTTTTCCTTCATTTAACGATTGAACGATTAATAATAGTTTTTAATACTGTGTTTTGAGATTACATGTTTACTTACCCTTCTGATTTACAGCTGGTAGAAACATTTTAGGATTTTTAAGAATGTAACAATATTGTGTAAGTATGATAGTAACTTTGTTTCTTTAAGCACCGAAGCACGCACTTTATAAGTGAATATGTGTCATCATGAAATTGTGATTTCATTGTTTTTATTTTTTCCGGGATTTTATATAATGTCTACTACAGTGTAATGTTTTTGATATATATTTATTGTTTTATGGATGATATTTTATCCAAATAAGCTCTTTTTCTAAAACCTTTCAGCAGCCATACGGGGGCGATGCAAGGGCAGAATGATTCATTTTGAAAGGAGGGATTCGGTAAACAAGACAAGTAGTGACAGGTAGAACGTGAACGTGTTTCTATGGGTGTTGTCCTTCCACATATTTCATATGGTTAGCTATAGCAACACTCAGTGTCCTGATTGACCCTTTCATTTGTACTTTGACAACTCTTGTCAGCTGATTTTTTTCACGATCAACATCAAATACATCAATTAATGATTTTATTGTTTACTGCTGGGCCTTACACCCGCCCCAGTGCTGAGCCCTTTTTCTGGGCTATTTGAGGACGTTCGCGCTTAGTGCTGCATAACATTTTTTCACATAAGATATCCATGCCAAATTTGCATCCTTTTTAGGTCGAGCCTCGAGTAGCGCGCAAGCGCTGCTCTGGCGAGACTTTATGTAAGGGGGTTTCAGAAGCTGACCACACGCTTGTGCGTCGTGGCCTTTTTCGGGCGGTTACGCGCGAGCAAAAGGCCATGGTGCACGAGCGTGTGGTCAGCTCTGCACGCTGCCGCGTTCGCCCCCGCTCCTCTCTCACGCTGCCGACGGCTTTCCGTCATGGCTCATTAAGCGCTCGCGGCACCCTAACAGCACGCGATCACTATCGCGCGCACCACTCGCGGCACGCTTGTTTGCTCCTATCCTGCTGCAGCAGAGCACTTACTAAGCCCATTCCCTCGTAAAAAAAATATATTATTCTGACTTTTTATGAACAAGTTAACTTTTTCCTGTGGCTAGTTCACCGCTCAGTTTAGGAGATAACTCGGCTCCGAGTCATCAGGGGGGCGGGGTGGGTGTGGGGCTGGCAGACCCTTCATGATTCCAGCGCCCTGAAGGCTTCACAGCCGAGAGCTCCAAACTCCGAGCCCAGGCTGAGTCCCAGCTGCTGAGTGATAAGAATGGCTCCGATGGTTCTCTCTGATATTGTTTCCTTTGCTGTGAATCACCCTCATAAAGTCCCGATGAGGCCGAGGCGTGAGCTATGGGGTGAACAGAGCAGCGGTGGGGCTCAGTCACCGTCAGTGCTTGAACGAGTCACCAAGACTTTGAAGAGTCGCGAGTTATAGAACTTTCTAGAGCTCTTTTCACCATATTGGATTGAAAACCTCAACATTGTGAAACTTTGAAACCCGGTTCTTCCTCTTCTGTTTTTTAGTCAGTTCAGTTTGAAAAACACGAAACCCCGAAATAGAACCAAGTACGTTACATGAGGAGAATTTTACATATTTACACGTTACAGAAACAATCTAGAAAGAAGAAAAAGTAAAATAAAACAATAGATGGCAGTCACAAAAAAAAAAAAAACACATTTGGATGAGATGAAGACTCTCCAGAATGTTGGGTGTGGGGGAGTAAATTACGGAGCTGTGTCCAGTGACGAGCCCATAGTGTAGAAGCTCTTGGTATCCAGGTTCAGGAGTCATCCTTAGAAACGTCTCTGAACCTCACCAGCTCCCTGGACAGGAAGTCTTTTTAACTGCAAAGACAGAAATCCCAACACTACAATGCACCCAGTCATTTTATCAGCTGGAAACCACGCCCCCTCTACACTAGGCTATATGTCAGGATGGCCGAGCGGTCTTAGGCGCTGCGTTCAGGTCGCAGTGTCCTCTGGAGGCGTGGGTTCAAATCCCACTTCTGACTTCTACGACATGCATTTTTAGACTTGAATTCAGTGTATTTTTTCAAGCACCCTCATCTCAGACAATGCATGACATACTTCTGTAAATTGGCGCTAAGCTCTATTTTCCGTTGCTTGTACTAATTGCCAGCAGGGGGCTCTTGAAACAATAAATCCCAGAATCATCTTCAGATCGCCTAGAGAGACTGGAAAAACAACAAGCATTGGCATAGCCAATAGGTCTCGCTTTTGGGACCTTATAAGTGTTTACCCATGCAACAGTTGATGTTGTTGCACCAAGGATATTGTGCTGGATAACTAGACACTTATAAGGTCCCAAAGGCGAGACCTATTGGCTATGCCAATGCTTGTTTTCCAACATCCCGGGGATTCTAAAGGTACCCAACGTTTGTGGATTCCCCTGGAGGGGACTGGGAAAATAAGCAACATTTAGAGTTTTGGGGGGAAAAATAGGAAAAAAGTGCTCTGGATAAAAGTGTCTGTTTTTTTATTTTTCGAAATATGGCATTAACGAATGGTTCCCAGCTTTCAGGAACATGGAGAGCTGAATAAAATTTTTTTTTTTTTACCACAGTTTTGCCATTTTTCAGAGGTAGGTAGCCCTTTTTTCCCCCTATTTTGTGTGGTCTCAACCTACTTCCAGTTTGTGGTGGAAAACAGTGTGAAACAAATGGTTGAGCCAGAAAAGCTATAGATTTCGGAAAAGTAGACAAAATTCAGATTTTAGCGAGGGTTCATATGAATAGTTCCTTCAAGGTTTTCCCAAAGAAACTAACGGCCTGATTTAGATCTCGGAGGACGGGTTACTCCGTCACAACGGTGACGGATATCCCATCTGCAGAAATATAAATCCCATAGGATGCAATGGGATTTATATTTTGGCGGAGGGGATATCCGTCACCGTTGTGACGGAGTAACCCATTCGCCAAGATCTAAATCAGGCCCTGACTGTTGAAATAAAGAAATATTGAAAATGAGTACGAAAAAACAGTCATTTTTGTCAAAATTTTTAACTGTACCGTTTTGTCACGATTGCCGATTTATAAGTGTAATATACCATTATATCTGCTAGACCCTTCTGGTTGTGGGGATATATAGGGTTTGTACATTCTCCAAGAACCCAAGTTACCCATAGCCAACAACTGAGCTGAACAGCACAATGGTTTTTCTTTGTGTACCGAGTATAGACCAATTCATATGATGGAATATGTAGAGTGAAAAATGGGTATCAATGAAACCTATGTATTTCTGAAATGGGCACAAGATATGGAGTTTAGGAGCAGTGATTATTTGTACAGCTCTGAATTTGTGGGTACCCGAAATACCATGTGATTTAGAGGGTATTTTTCAAAATGTATTTTTTCTTACACACTGGCTTACATTTGGAAAGCACAAATTCCATGAAATCCAATCAGTAATAACAAATGTTCTACTATTCTATGCTCCCACATGTCTTCCCGAAAAAATGGTACCCGACTGTGGGTAGGCCTAGTGCCCGCAACAGGAAATGGCCCAAAACAAAATATGGACACATCACATTTTTCCACTGAAAACGGACCCTTTTTAGGTCGAACCTAGAGCAGCGCGCATGCACTGCTCTAGGAGAGGGCCTCTTGGAATCACTCCAGACTTTCAGAAAACTCGTGTGTAGATTTTTCACACATTGTATTGGCCTTTGCGTGAGGCTTTCAAAAATGAAAGCACGCAATTGGCCAAAGGCGGGTGCATGTCCCATCTTTTTCAGTAAATGTTTACTCACACGGCCTCCAGCTTGCGGGAGCGAGCATCGGCACGCAGGGTGCCATCTGTTGTGGATCATGTTACAAATTAGCGCGGTCGCTTTCACTTTCGCCACCGCGCGGCCGCGCTTGTTTTTCTTAGGAGAAGACCTCGCCAGATTGCACTCCATGTTTACATGTATTAGCAGTCATGAATTATCTGGTACATTCGTGTGAGATCTTTGCTCTGTTGACACTCGCTCTTCATTATCGCGAGGCCTCCCCAAGTTTAATTTGAACTTCACAGAATAAAAAAAAATGTTTTCAAAATATACCCCAAAAAATGCGCCCTTTTGTGAGACGTTCCGAGCAAGCACAACAAAAGTGTTTAGTAACGCTTGGCCAAGCCCCGACAGCCACGAGCGCGGCGGTATCGAAAACATACTTGGGCGAGGCGCAGTCACAGGTGAAAGCGCCACGCGCCTGTAAACTCGGACTGAACCGGCGGGAGATGAATGCGGCCCATCTGTGCCCCGCAGGCCTCGTGTTTCTCAAACCGCCATTAATAGCGATAATGTAACACGCGGCCCTCGCGTTTGAAATGGAGCTGCGTCTACATCAGCACCTTCAAAGACAATAAAAATTCCAGCCGGCATTTATCTATTCCCTGGCGAGGCCCTGCTCTGGCGCGCTTTGTGCCCATCCATGTGAAATCCGTCTCTTTAATAGTCTCTTTTATACACAGTTGTTGGAGGTCATTTTTCCATTTTGCGGTTGTCAAACAGCTGTCAAATTTAAGGACCGGTTTCCAAGGTTCGTTTACACTTGATGTCTTTCTTTGTGTGGCAGCTTTGTAGCCTAATGTGGGAATAATAATTAACCTCGGCCACGTCGTCTTCCGCTTGTTTTTTTTCTGAGCGCTGCTCCGTGCCCCGCGATGATTATTGACAAGGTGGGCCTGCTGCGCGCGGTCGGTGGTTGGTGCTCGTCGCCTTAACCACAGTCAGACACATAACACACTGCAATGGGCCAGGGTCGGTTCATGGTTGTCACTGGAGCACCGACGCCTCTTCCCTCTACTCTCACCACGTGGCGCATGATCATTCAGGGAGTTTCGTTTGGAGTTGTTGGCCAGTGCTTTAAATGGGCAGGTACTATCTGACACTGAGTATCTGCACTTCCTTAATTTGAAAGGGAGATTCATACCTGCCAACTTGAGGAACAATCTCACGGTGTGAGTAGGGGGCGGGGACTTGAAGGGGGCGGGGCCTTGTGCCGAGAAGTATCTACCAGGCACTTTTAAGCCCCCTGCTCCCAAGCCCCCCCCCAAAAAAAACAGCGGTGCCAATGTCCTGGGGTATTTTCACAACCCTGATGGACATCGGCTGTTCAAAGCCTCAGAAAACGAGCTGGAAAACCACTATTTACAGTGGGTTTCAGCTCGTTTTCTCTGCTCTCTCTCCTCACCGGGACACCGTGTGATGGGAATCAATATCGTATCTCACAGGGTGGCACTATGTGAGTTGGCAGGTATGGAGATTACCTGCACTTCTCAGCAATTGTGCAGTACATTTAATGGGAAACGACTGGAACTTCTAAGTAGCAAAGTTACTTTGTGGTAGTGAGTACCTGCATGTATCTATATTTCGGTTTGAAGCACTGGTTGGTGGCCAGCTTTTTTGGTTCCGTGCTCAGCAACATAAATTTCTCCTTGACTTGACTGTAGGGATGACCTAGAGACGGCTTTAGTTCTCTGGCGAGCCTCGTGTCATTAAAAAAAGTAATCCACATTAGACCCGAGGCGCTCTGTACAAATGCATCAATTCTCTCTGGTGCATGCTAGTACCAAACACGTGCATGGGAAGCATGCAGTATGTGTTTGCCTGTTTGTTTCACACTAATCACCCTTCATTGTTAACCCGTAGTGCTTGGAATCTCTTGCGTTTTGGTGCTATGTGATTCCTACAAACGGCCCCTGTCAGGTTTGTCTCACATCGCCTCGTTGCATACTCTTTGTTCTTTTCTTGGGATCCTGTGTTTATGCAATAAATCACCTCTGTTCTTTAATTGTTACGCTTTCTTTTCTTTTCTCATCACCATATATTATTTCATTGTCCCCCTCTTGTTTAACCTGTCTCTTTGTATCTCCTCCCGTTTAAGATTTTTTATTGAGAATCTTTTAGAAAAGGAACATAATAAATCACACCATACACAAATTATCAATTTGCCATTGTTTTCTCCTGCATACCCCTTCTCTCTTTCAAAGTCATCCCTTTTTTTTTCTTTTGCCTTTTAATTTACATTTAGCTTCTATCTGACACTGGTCTGTGTCTGCGGTGAGTGGCATTTTAAAGGAGTTGCTGCATACAACTTACATGGCTGGGGGGTGTACGGAGGTGTAAGACAATCGTGGGAAGAGCCTTGGAACACACTGGGTTCTGTCAATCTTGCAGCAAGCACTCTGGACTCCTTTTTCTCCTTCAGTCTGTAGTAGTGCAGCCCGGAGAGCTGAAGTCAGGCTCTCTAAGGACCTCTATTAACGACATGTGGTAGTGCAACATAGTGCACCCAGCGCTGTATATTCCTATCCAGGAACCTCTAGTGACTACCTGTGGTAGTGCACCATAGCTCACCCTGCGCTGACACTGGCTGATAATGTGCTGCATGGCTATACATTTATAAGGTCCCAAAGGCGAGACCTATTGGCTATGCCAATGCTTGTTTCCTATTGTGAGTAGCTGTGGATTTTGGGCCCTTGCTCAGCTGGCACATAGGGAAACCTAGCAAAGCTGAACATTTTTGAAAACTAGACCCCTGGGGAATTCCAGGGTGGGGTGACTTATGTGGCTTTCGCTGTTTTTTTTTAGCCAGAATCCCTTGCAAACCTCAAACTTTGGCTTAAAAAAACACATTTTCCTCACATTTCTGTGATGGAAAGTTCGGAATCTACTGGGAACCACAAACTTCCTTCCACCCAGCACACTCACAAGTCTCCCAATAAAAATGGTACTACCCTTGTGTAGGTAGGCCTAGTGCCCACAACAGGAAACGACCCAAAACGCGACATGGATAGATGTTGGGACTTAACCATGGAGTGTTATGTGTTGCCATGGTTAAGGAATGTTAAGGAAAGAAAGGAACTATAGAATCTTAAGAAATGCAGTTGAACTGGGAGGCGGTGGTCGCAGGTGATCCACGACTATAATACATCACATTTTCCCACTCAAAAGAAACCTGTTTTTTGCAAAGGGGATAGCTGCAGATTTTGGGCCCTAGCTAAACCAGCACCTAGAGAAACCTGGCAAACTTGCACAATTTTGAAAACTAGACACCTGGGGGAATCCATGGTGTGTTAACTTTCGTGGCTCTCACCAAGTCTTTTGTACCTAGAATCCCTTGCAAACATCACATTTTGACTACAAAACACATTTTTCTCACATTTCTGTGATGGAAAGTTCTGGATTCTGCAGGCAACCATAAACATCCTTCCACTCAGCAATCCCCCAAGTCTCGCAATAAAAATGGTACCTCACTTGTATGGGTAGGCCTGTGCCCGTGACAGGAAACGGCCCAAAACACAACATGGAAGCATCACAGTTTTGCCACTCAAAATTGGCCCTTTTATTTGCAAAGTGGATAGCTGTGGATTTTGACCCTAGCTCGGCCGGCACCTAGGGAAACCTAGCAAACTTGCAAATTTTTGAAAACTATACACCTGGGGGAATCCAGGGTGTGGTGACTTGCATGGCTCCCTCCAGGTTTATTTTAACCCAGAATTCCTTGAAAACCTCAAACTTTGACTAAAAACACATTTTTCTGACTTTTCTGTGATAGAATGTTCTGAAATCTTCAGGGAGCCACAAACTTTCTTCCACCCAGCATTCCCCCCAGTCTCTCTATAAAAATTATACCTCACTTGTGAGGGTAAACCTAGTACCCTCAACAGAAAACGGGCCAAAACTCAACATGGATAAGTCAAATTTTTCCACTCAAAACTCACCCTTTTATTGCAAAGTGGGTAGCTAGTGATTTTGGGCCCTAGCCCAGCAGGCACCTAGGGAAGCCTAGCAAACTTGCATATTTTTGAAAACTTGACACCTGGGGGATTTCAGGGTGGGTAACCTGCGTGGCTCTCACCAGGTTTTTTGTACCCAGAATCCATTGCAAACCTCAAACTTTGACTAAACAAACACATTTTCCTCACATTTCTATGATGGAAAGTTCT
Organism: Calotriton arnoldi; assembly: GCA_963921515.1. Taxonomy (NCBI): domain Eukaryota; kingdom Metazoa; phylum Chordata; class Amphibia; order Caudata; family Salamandridae; genus Calotriton; species Calotriton arnoldi. Next base: position 1,319,629 of record CAWUFW010004703.1, read on the forward strand.
GGATTTTGCGAGGAGCCACAAACTTCCCTCCAGCCAGGATTCCCCAAGTCTCCCGATAAGAATGGTACCTCACTTGTGTGGGTAGGCATAGTTCCTGTGACAGGAAATGCCCAATACACAACATGGATATATCACTTTTTACCACTCAAAACTGACCCTTTTATTGCAAAGTTGGTAGCTGTGGATTTTGGGCCCTCGCTCACCCAGCACCTAGAGAAACCTAGCAAAGTTGCACATATTTTAAAACTAGACGCCTGGGGGAATGCAGATGTGGTGACTTGCTCTTCAAACCTCAAACTTTAACTAAAAGAAAACATTTTCCTTACATTTCTGTGACAGGACGTTCTGGAGTCAAGGATCCTTTCACCCAGTATTCACCCAAATGTCCCGATAAAAATGGTACTTCACTTTTGTGGGTAGGCCATAGCACCTGCGACAGGAAACGGCCCAAAACGCAACTTGGATACATCACATTTTGCCATTCAAAACTCACCTTTTTTTGCAATGTGTGAAACTGTGGATTTTGGCCCTAGCTCAGCAGGCACCTAGGAAAACCTAGCAAACTTGCACATTTTTGTAAACTATACACTTTGGGGGATCCAGGGTGGGATGGCTTCCTCTCAACAGGTTATTTAACCCAGAATATCTTGCAAACCTCCGACTTTGACTAAAAAAACACATTTTCCTCACATTTCTGTGATGGGAAGTACTGGGATTTGTGGGGAGCCACCAAATTCCTTCCACCCAACAATCCCCCAAGTCTTCAAATAAAAATGGTTCCTCACTTTTGTGGGTAGGCCTGGTGCCCGCAACAAGAAACGGCCCAATACACAACGTGAATGCATCACATTTTTCCACTCAACACCAACCCTTTTTTGCAAAGTGGGTAGCTGTAGATGTTGACCCTAGCTCTGCCCTCACCTAGGGCAACCTAGCAAACTTGCACATTTTTGAAAACTAGACCCCTTGGGAAATCCAGAGTGGGGTGATTTGCGTGGCTCTCGCCAGGTTTTTTTTACCCAGAATCCCTTGCAAATCACAAACTGTGACTACATTTTCCTCACATTTCTGTGGTGGAAAGTTCTGGAATCTGTTGGAGTCACAAATTTCCTACCACCCTGAGTTGCAATGTGTCCCTCAATAAAAACAGTCCCCCACTTGTGTGAATGGGCCATGACACAAAAGGCTCTAAAGCGCTAAATTGATAGATAAGCAATCGGGGTAGCTGCAGTATTTGGGGCTCTGCTGTGGCATCAGTCTTGCCGACCTACGAACCAGAGACATTTTTGAAAACTAGACAACAAGGGGATTGCAGCTTGATGTGCTTTGCGTTGATACCATGAGATTTTCTTACCCACAATGCCCTGCAAACGTTATACTTTGCCTGAAATCACATATTTTCCTTTTATTTCTGTGATGGAAACGTCTGGAATCAGGAGGAATGTACAAAATTACTACCATGCAGAGTTCCCCCATTTCTTCTGATGAAAGCACTACATGACTTGTGGGGCTAGGCCTAGTGCCCGGTACAGGAACGGATCAAACCAAGGTCAATGGGAGCCCTTGTGAGCCCCTGCACTTAATAACTAGTTGTTTCCCACAATTAAACCTTCACTCATTAATTCACACTATGAGGCTGCTGACATTGCTTTTGTGACCTTATCATTTCATCTAATCACAAATCTCAGCAGTCGCAGCTGGCTACATTTTCAAGTGAACAGAGATTATACTAAACACAATTTTAGATATCTTTCTTCTATATAACCAAACCTCTGGCAAGGTAAACTGACGCCTATGGCCCTCATTATGAGTGGCCCAAAAAAGATGGGTATATTAGTAAGTCCAGGTTGGGGAATATCCATGTCATTACAAGAGGGACCTTGAGGGCCTCCTTGGAAATTAGGAATTTTTGAGGGAATCATTTCTCAACTCATTAAGTGAAAAATACCAGATTTGTAGAAACAATGCAGATCTCATAACTCCGATTGGGCGAGAGCCATCAAAATTAAGCTGTCAGTGGTAAAAAGGGCTTATGTAGGGCTAGGGAAGGGACCTTTGCTTTCTATGCCCTGATTAATGGAGCAATCGAATAATCAGTAGTGTCTTTTAATAAATTTGTTCAATCCTGGCAGTGAAGAAAATGCTCTCTTTACTATATATTTCCAATGTGTTTTCTTGGACAAAGGGCGTGTAAATATAATGCCTAAATATGTAAAAGAGCTATTTTCAGGACTCCAGGACTGGTTACCATGAATGTTTAACCCAATTTGGTTTCAAACAATAGTGCCCATGTTATATCTTTGTTGGTTACTAATGAAGTAAGCACAGGCTAATTGTGCGGTGCATTCAACTGACTTTGCACTCCTGCAGGCATCCCGGTCTAAGATCACAAGAGCATTTCTACACAGCATTGATCCTACATGTAAGGAGCCATATTTTGGTTGAAATCATCTAAGTCCATGCCTCCGGTGGCTCAAAGTGTAATCAAGCTTTCCATTTGAAATTGCCTGATGTGACATTTCTTTATGGTGTTTTATTCTTATTTTTGTGGAACCCGAATGCTCTTTTCCACCTAACCAGTTTCCCATCTTCCCAGGACAAAGTCCTAAATATCATGCAATGGGTAATGATCATGTCTTTTCATATTTTCTTCTTTAATAGACATACACATTGAATGGTACTCACAAACCGAGATATTTAATTTGCCAGAAGTTCAGTCCATGCAAAATTAGTTGGTCTGGCGGGCTGGTCACTATTAAATCTACCATTAACATAGGCCATCGGATTTTAGAGTCTCCCCAAAATGTTTGCACAGTGTATTTGCTTGACCATTACACTCTGGAAAGAAATATCGTATCTCACTTCAACAATTATTCAGTTCACCAGGGGAAAGCTTAGCAATGAAATCACCTGCTATCACCAACATGGAGTTACCATAAGACAGACAGATCCTCACACAACCACGTTCAAAGCTTACAAATTCTTTTCTAAAGGTCACTGTTTTTGTTTTGCTTAAGATAGATGTATATTACCGCTATTTCAGATGTGATTCTCCCTTTCAAATTTCAGGCGAATTTTCTGAGTCCTGTATACCCTTTTACTTAGTTGTGCATCATGTATTTGTGGGTGATCTACTCATCTGCCTGCTTCATTTTCAATATTTGGATTCTTAAAGTGTACTTGTTGAAGTTAGTATTGCACTATACATACATGGTCTCTCTTTTTAAACCATAGCAATATCCTAATTGCTGGATTTTTGTTCATGCTTTGTTATGCAATATTCACAAAATCTATGGGAGAGGTCACAATCTATAAAATTGACTGTATTTTTTGAGAGAAGCTGAGTAAGATAGGTAAAGATGACAGAAGCTCATGTTCACACCTGTGGAGAGCAGACTTTTCATAGTTAGATCATGGTCCAACCAGATTCCCAAGTTTGTAACTATCAGAGTTGGTATTGGACTTGTGCCTAGTTTGGATGACCAGATTTCTTTAGGCAAAGCCTTCGGAGGCGCGCCTATTGACCTGATCTCTGCTTTGCTTGAGTTAACATCAAGGACATCTAGAAATCAAATTGTGAGAGATAGGAACTGAACTTATGTCTGCCATCTGGTGTTGATGCAGTAACTTTCATGGTGAGTCGCAAATAGCCACGTTGACAGTGCCTCTGTCCATATAAAGAAATACTGCAAATGTAATTTGGTTCTTGACAACTGACACCCAGATCAAGTTTTTCCCTTACAGCGGGATCAACAGGTGAGTTTGAACGCATCTGCAAAATTACAGTCCTGCTCATGGCCAAAACAGGGTCATTCCAGACCAGGTCCCCCTTACTGACCCTGGGAACTAGCTCCAACACATGGGCATTTGAGGGATTGTTTAATAACAGTAATTCTTTTGCACATTCAGACCCAAAACTCTGCTACAAGAAGGCAATCTTTGATCAAATGTATAACTGATTCCAAATTATATGGGCATCTGGGCCAGTCATAGGCAAAGAAGAATCAATTTTGCATAAATTTGCACAGACTGATCAGGCAATATATACTCTGTGTAGGATCTTGAACTGAAACAACTTGTGCGGAGCATTGTGGGACTCATGCTTATTAAGACAGGAGCACTCCAGTCACTGTTCATCTGTTAGCTGTAAATCTAATTTTGTGATCCATTTATTCCTAGCTATTGTGTTGATATGGAACTGAACCTCTGTGCCTGTAGAGAACTGTGCCCCTTGATTCAGCCATGTCTTATAAATATAAGTGTAGCTGGTGTCTCAGCTATACTGGTATGTCTACTACACCCAGTAGTCCATTAACTTCCATTGTCGCTTTTCCTTTACTTTTTTTATCAATTACAAACTAATTTCTCCTGAGCACTTTGATCCTCATTTTGTATAAGCGAGCCACTTGTTTATACAGTGTTTTGTTTTAAGAATGTTGAGCATAGAATCCGTGTGTCAAGACCGACATCCCTGATAACTGGACTAATAGCGAGTTTCAGGCATCATAATAAGAACCACTACCGTACACGTTGTTATGCAAGATGTCCTTAAGTGGTGTTCATGTCCCCAGATATGCAAAAATCAAACATTACATCAAGCACGCATATTGCAAAAGCTCAGTCTGGCCCTAAATATCAGCAATTGAAGTCTTACATATGGAAGCTAGGAGAGCTGTTCTTGTCTCATGCTCCCCAGTTAGATCTAGTTAATGAGTAAGGCAACTGCTTTGTCGACCTGCTCATGTAGCTCCTTAGAGTGGAGGTCTATAAACATCTTGCTTAAGTAATTCAGGACATTAGTCAGTCTATTTAAGGTTTTTGCCTAGTTCTGCAATTATACAGTTCTGTTAATTTTCTGAGCAAGAGTTAACTATAGGCCTTTTTTTTATTATAGAAGTAGGCTAGGATGCACTTCATGTCTGTTTTGAAGAGACAATGTCAATGACACAATAATTGGACATTTAAGATAATTTGGGACCAGAACAGTGTTAAAAGATGCTAGCAAACAAGTATTTTCCATCTTTCCCAAGCATTTCCTATCCCATTGTTTATCTTTTGAAAGACTTGTTGAGCCTGTTGAAACAGCCTCTCATTGCCACAATCTTTGAACGCCTGCTAAATTTGACTTACAAACAAAATGTTTATTTTAAGGCAGTCATGAATTGCAAATTACATAACTAACTCAGTTTGATTTGTGCATGAAGCCAAGGGAGTCCTTTGGGTTGATTTTTCTGAGAAAAGTTATTACATTGTTTCCTGAAGGGCATGGTCACATTATATACTATCATAGAAGACACTGGTGAACCCCACGTTATGTGCATCATATCAAAACTTTAAGTCACGGTGTCATTTGCTTTGCATAATAATTGCTTCCTTTTTATTAGTGAATGTTTGCTTGCATAATTGGGCATGGGAGTGATATTTATTGCCTTCCGTCCCAACCTGATTATGGGTTTATAATATATGCTTGAGCTATTAATTTGTACACATTTAAAAACATGTCTTTATTCTATAGGTATTTTTATATCTCACCTACCTGACATCTTTTATTTATTTATTAATTTGTGAGTTTATATAGTGCGAACTTGACTCGAAGGTATCAGAGTGCTTTCTAGAGTAAACACTACAATAATAACATGAGGTACATAACGGGTGCATAGTGTTATATAGTGTAATTGTAAAAGTAAGCACAACAATAATAACATGAGGTACATAAAGGGTACATAAAAAATATATATAGAATGGTAAAAATGCAAACGGAGTACAATGGCATATGGAACAAAATAGCAGCACGTACCAGGGTTACATAAAGTGGCAAATAAAAATGTACAGCAACAAGTTTATAAAAGAAGAGTCCGAAAGACAGTAGGCTATATGGGCGCAGAAAGTCCTGAGGTAGATATGAAAAGGAGTTGTCAGGAAAGTAGATGCATAGATTTGCCCGAGGTAGTGAAGGCACATGATGTCTTAGCACTAGTGTTTGGAGCAACATGGTGCTTTGCAAAGTAGGAACGATATCAGTAACACGAGGTACAGAGAGTGTAAAATAAAAATATATAGTACACCAGAAATAATGGGATATTTAAGCAGAATAGCAGCGGTACCCGAGTTAAATAAAAGTGTAAATAGCTGTACAAATCGACTGTAAAACACAGAAGAGTACGATCAACAGTGGACATAAAAGTACTGAGGTAGTTAAGGAGGGAAGATGCAGGGTGGGGGGATAGAGGCACAGTTATCCTTGAGGTAGCAATGCGTAGAATAACAAAGGGGGTGAAGTGAGACATAGGTCTAAGACTCGGGCAAGTTACGGAGTGACGGAAGGCAGCGGACAAAATGAAGGGCGGGGTCAAACAAGGAGTGGGGGCGTGGTCAAGTCTTCAGTGAGAGAGGAATTTTAGGGATAGGATTTTTTTTACTTCTTCCTTGAAGAGGGATGTGGATGGGTTGCATCTGACCTCAGTGGGGAGATAGTTCCAGATATTAGGGCCCATTCCAGGGAAGGAACGGTAGTAGTTTTGCTTTTTCTTGACTTTTAGTGGTTTGAGCAGTAAGGAGCTGGATGATCTGTTCCCACCCAAAAGGGTATGTTTCTGGGCCAGGTAGGAAGGAGTGTTGTGGTGCTACGCTTTAGGAGTCATGCAAGTGGCATCAAGTGGCTGCCAATTCAGCGCACGTGTGTCAGGGGTGATATGATCACTTTTTTTTAGATCCCTTGATGAGCCTGGCTGCTGAATTAAGGGTGGCCTTAAGAGGAGTAAGTGAGGTTTTCGGGAGGCCCACAAGGGTAGCGCTACCATAGTCCAGTTACGGAAGTACAAGTTCCTGAAGTCGCAGTTATGAGGTTAGACGCGTGGAGGAAAGGTTTTAGTGTCCTAAGGATATGCAACTGATGATTGGCTTATCTGGTGATTGCGCTGATGTGTTTATGCATGGAGAGGTCTTTGTATAGGGTGATACCTAGGGATTAGTCGACGATGTGTGGGGTGCAGTTTAAGGCAGAGAGGAGGGGCAACCATTCTTTGACGTTAGAGGCGGAAGTGGGAGGAGCGATCAATTAGAATTCAGTTTGAAGGGTATTGAGTTTGAGGTGATTGTGAGACAGACATTGTTGTGTTAATGTTAGGGTGTTATTGAGGGTGTGGATGTCCTCAACTGAGGTTATTCTCATGTAGAGTTGGGTGTCATCAGCATACATATGGTAAGATATGACATCTTTTAGCTGTCTGTAGGTGAAAGCCTCTTGTGGACTACACCTAAAACTTAGGGGGAACTTAGAGGCAGCCCATTTCTTACCATTGCTCACCATTATTGTCACTTTTATTTGCTGGAGTATTATTTGATGGTTTGCACTCACTTTGTTGTTTTTGTCTCTCCTCTGGAGCATAGCCTCCTTGCCATCCATTTGATTGACAGATTTATATCCTTTAACTGCTCACATTCATAGAACTACGTTTTTATTTTTCTGTAAGCGCTATATCTGAGTGCTTGTATTATCTTGCTGTCTCTAATGAGTGATGCTCCCCCAAATGCCCGCCACATGTGCGCCATGTTGCACCCTCCTTCCCCACTTGCTCTCTTCCTCATGTGCTGCTTCTGTTACTTCTGTCTCCAACCCCATGTGCTCCACACTTTTTGCTGTTGCTTCCCTCTTCCCTCTTAGCTGCTCCCGCACCCCTCGTGATCTTTTACATAAAAATATTTTTTTTTTTAGGTGGTCCGGCAGCTGCCTATTGATACTGGATCCATTGCATTGTAAAAACACATCTGCACCAGTATTATTTTTTCTGAACCAAGTGGCTTCCTTCATCTTGGATTAGCAAGTAAAAAACAAATACAAAATGGCACCTGCATCATTCTGTAGCTTGCACATGCACAGTTATGCATGCGTGTACACATCATCATGTATGTGTGTGCCTGCAGCACAGCATTGGCAACAGCATATAGTTTTTTACTGATCCATTGCCAGTAGGTCAAAAAGGCGATACTAATTGGCTTTGCCAGTCCTTATATAGGATCTGGGATAGTTGAGTGCATTTTATATTCACAATGCATCAGGTTGATGAAACACTGAAATATTTATATTTTTAACTTCTAATTTTTTAATGTAGACATGAAAAATGTGCATAGTACACATCACACTAATTTCAGTTCTACTTCCTAAAAGGATGTACTAAACAAACTGAAATGAAGCACCTCATGTAGTAAGCTATTCAGTCTAATAGACTTCACTTCCATACTAGGGCGAAGCTTATGAGACACAATGATTAAGTGGGTTATGGTGTTGTGGTACCTGGACTAAGTACTACAGGCATCTAGCAAATAAGCATCATTAATTTATTGAGGGTCTTTCTTCATTTAGACTTCTGACTCATAATCCATTTGATTTATTACAATATTTTGGTTATTACTGCCTCCATTCAATGTCAAAGCGATACCAAAGGGGATGATGGACGGAGCGTTTGAGCTAATCAAACACTCACCCCCAGTCAACTGATCTGGGTTTAATCCATCATCATTCTTTAGCTCACTCCACCACCCCAGTTCAGACATGGCCATATGCAAATCAGTCTGACCCTGTGCCTCATGGGAACAGTCCAGCCCGAACTGCCAAGCCATGTCTTCCCTGGACCGGAAACAAGCATCCTGTGACCGGTTTCTGGCTATTCAGCCGTCTTCAGCCAGGCTAGCTTGAATCCAGTGGCAAAGTGAGCAAGGGACCCACGTCTGGGCATACCCTGCCAACTTAGGGCGAACAAAGCGATACCAAAGGGGATGATGGACGGAGCGTTTGAGCTAATCAAACACTCACCCCCAGTCAACTGATCTGGGTTTAATCCATCATCATTCTTTAGCTCACTCCACCACCCCAGTTCAGACATGGCCATATGCAAATCAGTCTGACCCTGTGCCAATGTCAGGCTTGATAAAGAATGATATATTGTATTGGTGGGTTCATTACAGATGTTACCAACTTTTTGGGGGCTATCGCTTATTACAGTTATTTTATTTCTAGAGGAGAATCTGTAAGTTGATAAGTGACCATTTTTAGGAGTGATCTAAGTGCACGTTTTGTCACTTTTACCTTAACGAGAAAGTAAAAATGTTTGCCAATTTTTGGAGTACTCCTGAATTGAAAACTGAGAATTTCACTAATTATGTCAACCAGGTTTATAGCGTCCATGCTATTTTATATCTATAACAGGATTTGTGTATGTATATCTAGGAAGAAAGAGAATCAGAATAGGATACCCAATGACTTGCCTTCCTGAATTTAAATGATACCACTTGGAAGCTGCATGGATTTTGCACTTGCTTATGAGGGAAACCAATGTTAAATATGAATGAGAGATTACACTTGTTATAATTGAATTTAAGACTGTAGCTCCAGCATAAATAAGGACGTGGGACCAAGCTGTCATATTTTGATGAAAGGTGATTGTGTTAGAAAGAAGCGTTGATTAAAGTTAGCTAAGAATATGATTACTGAGGAATGAATACTAATGATGTTTTGGCGAGTATTATGGTCCTATATAACACCAATGAAAGCCATTCTGATCCTTATTAAGGTTATTTTAGTTTATTTTGTTTTATTTATTACAATGACAGCCTAAATCTATTTTCTATTTGAATTACATGAACTTTGTTTTACTGCCAGTGTTAATCTATTTTTTCATCAATTTTGAAATTAATGTTTTTATAAAGTTTTTGGGAATATTGGTCAAATATTTAAGGCTTTTTTGAGGAACCATATATTTCTTTTCAAGCTGATAAAGCGCTGCGTGGTGTGAAACTCTGGTCATTGTACTTGAAAGAATGTTTAGTGAAAGATGATATTCTGTCTTTCTAATAAATATTCTTTAAGAGACTTGCAAGGAGCAATGAAGCTGCTTCTTTCCATTATAGATTATTAAACATTTAGCAGTTAATGGTGGCCAGCACAAGTGGGATGGATGTCCATGGCTTTATTGTCTCTCTAAACACAAAGGGCCCTATTATGATGTCGGACGGACCGCCACTGACGGCCTGTCGGTGGCGGTCCGTCCGACATCTGTTGCCGCGGTCTGCACACCGCATTATGATGCGCAGCGGTCTGAGGCAGCGGGTGGAGGGACAGACCGACGCTTCCGACGGGCTCATGGAGCCCGGCAGACCATCGGTCGGAACGTAATACCCTACAATAGGTGCAGTGCCTACTCAGGCATCGTCGTAGGGATTACGATGGCCCATTCCGACTGCCTTTTCATGGCAGTCCGACTGGCATGAAAAGGCAGCTGGAACGGGACTTTGAAGGCCCCTAGCATGGCCCCCATCCCCCATGGGCCTCTGCTTTGGCCCCTCAAACATCCATGCACCGTGTGTCAGGCACCACATGGTGTCTGGCACACGGTGCATGGATGTTTGAAAACATCTGTTTTTCCATTGTGGCTTGTGCTGTAGCCCTATTCGGGACGCAGCACAAGCTGCAATGGAAAAAGTTATGATTCCGCCTAGATGGTGGTCGCATCATAATTTGGCGGGTGGGACCTCTGACTACTTGTTGGTCGGTCCCAATTCCTCTGCGATGTCGGCATCGTAATGAGGCCCAAAGTGACCAGAATATTGATCAGGTCTATTAACATCTTCAGCTGAATATATCAGGCTTAATAAACTACCCAAATCTTCCTGCAATTCAGAAAGAAACTGACAACCCACATTGTTGGAGAACACAATAAGAATAACTGATAAGAAATATTTTGTCTCCTTGCAAACACACTTTGAATAGTTTTCAAGTTCTTCTGCCTTTGTTCAACACGCCATTGATCTGTAGCTACCTTTACACTTTCAAATGCCTTTAAATACAATTACATTACATTACGTACATAAAAAACTCAACTATGCAACCTGAGTGCTTGTAGATGTAAATAAATTGTAATTCATCTTTCCAATCCTCCTATGGATACACTGTCTCATTGCGAGTGTCAGGATGTCCTTTAGAAGGTTTGTATATATGCATTGGTACTTGTGCAGCCCTCTGGACGTACTCACTGGACACAGGCTGTGGACTGGTAGACTTCCACTAGAGCACTTATTTCAACTGGTGCCTATCTTTCATGTGAGCTTTGCCTTTTCCACAACGAAAGAGAGGTGGCTCTTTATGGGAACTTAGTGCAACAAGCATTGGCAAAGCCAATTGGTCTCGGCAATGCCCGAGCTATTGGCCTTGTCAATGTGAATATCTTTTAGCCATGTTGTCTAGCAGCACATCTTCTGTTCAGCATGGCTGAAAGTCACTGAAAGTCCAGAATCACAGGATGGTGAGCCAACGCCGAGTCTCTTCGCCCCTCATGTTGAGTTTATTGTCCTGCCCCTCCTAACACAAAAAAGCACTATGACCTGGCCTGCGCTGGCCGCATCATATCGCTTTTTCTGTGACTTTCAGCCATACACTAACAGGAAATTAAAAGGCAGAACACCACCACTCACTAGAACGAAACAGATTACAATGGTGGTTTAATGCAGTGACGGGGTCAGGGGAGGGGGTGATTTGTGGATGGGGCAAACACGGGGAGGTGTGAGTGACCAAGCAGACGGGAGGGATGAGGTGGGGGAAACAGAAAGCAGCAACAAAGGGAAAAGCGGTGATGGGGTTGGGGGTGATTTGTGTACGGGGCAAGCACCAGGAGTTGTGAGGGAGCAAGTGGCGACTGAAGGGAGGAGGTGGAAGAAACAAAAAGCAGCAACAATAGGAAAAGCAGTGACGGGGAGTGGGTGATCTGTGGAAGGGGCATGAGGACGGTTCGGAGGAGAGGGAGCTAGTAAAAGCATGAGCACTGTGTAGAATGCTGAAAAAGAAAAGAAAAGGTAGGCCCTAAAATGGTCGTAAAAACGGGAGCAGTAGATGTTTTCAGGTACTTGGTCCATCCTCTCGTGGGAGGGCTAAATACAAGAAGAGGCATGATCATGCATGCCAGGGACAAATGGTGACAAAAAATATGAGCCAGACGATGGAGCGAGCAAATGGGAAGCCTGTGGGTTGGCTGAAGCCCACAGATGAAACACATGTCTCTTTGAGACAGCGCATGCGCTGCCTAGCTGAGACCTAAAAATGTGGAGTGAACTGCCCGAGTTATTTAGCACAACTGCAGACATCAAAACATGCAAGCAATTCACCAAGAGTTTTTAACACTTCCTATTCTCAGCTGGTTAACAGAACATCTTCAGCCCGTAAGGCTCCCAGAGCCTTAATACGTTCGTGGTTAGACACTATGCAAATAAATGTGGATTTCTGTCTTGAGCTATGAAAAGCACAGAGAGAGAAGTCTAGTTTCAGTGCCCTGCTTTATTTTGCTTGTAACTCCTAATCCTTGTTCCTGGATGTGAAAATGTGTGCATGGTCCATTCATTACAATGACCTTCCGAACATATGACTCAGGGGTGACTCATTTGCATCCCTACAGATGTTTCTGTGGAGAATTTGAGGTGCTGGAAAGCAGAAAAACGCTTTAGTAGCCCTAATGAAAATCCTACAAATTGTATGAAGCTCTTTCATCCACCAGGATAGTTTGTGATGCCTTTGTCCAACAAAAATACCTTTACTGCAACAGAAGACAGATAACCATCCTGAGCTATTCCAGGACAGTTTAATGGGTTGTATGAGAAGAAGAATTTCTACATAAAGCCTAAGGCTCGAGTATAAATTGAATGCTATGGCCCTCAAGAGTGCAGTTGAATGCGTTTTGTCCCTCCTCTTACCTCAAATCATTCCTCTCACATTTTTCTTGTAAAAGTCATTCCCCTTCCTTATCTATGAGATTACACTTCCTTGAAACATATATGCCATACGTTGTATTTTTTTTAAAGAAAATTACATTTTAAAAGTGGTAATGAGAATTGGGAGGTTAGCTTTTATTTCACTCTCTTGCTACTAATCATTGTACATATGTTGAATATTTAAGTGGGCTGAAAGTAGAACATAAACTTGTAAAAAACAAACTCTTTGTTTACATCCTCCCCAAACGTGCTCAGTTTTAAGCTTTTGCTTTTTATTTCCAGTTTACATTGTTTGCTCCATTTAATGAACGTTAATGGACAAGTGCCTTAACATTTCTATTGGTGGATTTACTTTTTTATCTGACATTTTGTGAAATGTGGTTGAAGCTGTGAAACACTTGCTCCAACAAGTTTGTTTTGCATTACTATGCTAAAGGCAGGCAAATTGCTCTTGGCACTGTTATAGTTTTTAGGAAATTTATTTTGTTAGTATTATTGTTATGCTAAAATGAGTTATTGTGCAAAAATGAGTTTCACGAATTTGGTATTATACATGCTTATCTTGTGTAGAGCAACGGAATATATTTCGAGTGGTCCTCTTAATTTTAGTTGCATTTTGTGAGAAAGTAAATAATAAAGCAGACAAAAGACGGCACATTGTCCACTAATATAAATGTCTCATTGAGTTAGATTGCTTGACATGAAATCGACACTTCAACCAATGCGAATGTGTGTACTGTAAGTAGACCACTCCCTTTCGATTGTAAACTTGCAGTGAGTGGCATTTGTAGTGTCAAAATTATGTTTTAAATCAGTGCAGTGAAAAAACCCCTCTTCTGCCACTACTTCACTTTTTCACTGTACGGCATGCAATTGCGTGTTCTATAAATAATTTTATGTAGAATAGTCTCTTTGCGTACACTGAATATTTTTATTTATATACATATATGTATGTATTGACGTGTTATTTCAGCACATGAAAAAAACAAATAATTATTTTCTTACTTGTTTACTTTGAATCAAGTGTTTAACGTTTTAATAGCAGCCTTATATTTCCATTTGTATGCTTAAGCTTGATAATGAGTTTGTATGTACCTATGCAACACTTCAAAGAAAGTACAATGCATAGGCCCTGATTACAAGTTGCATGATACTGGTGGGATGAAAATTCTGCACATGTAAATACCATTACTGTGTAGTAACACCCCACCATAACTGCGGAATTATGAGTTAAACCCCTGGGAATATAGAATAACTATGCGAACACAGAATTACTGTGCAGGAAACCATTTGGTAGTCCATATTCTGAAGGGTTTAATACCACCTGCTTTAAGCAGGGGGTAAATGTGGGCGAAGAGCGCCTGATAAGAGGCAAAGGGGAGGGAGTAGGGTCGAAAGAGTAGGGGAGTGAGATGGAAGTAGAGTCCTGGCATTGGGGTAGCATTTCATGTTCCCCTTTGCCAGAAAAACGGGATGGCCTGGAATGGGAGGCGAGGCTAAATTGTTGCTGATACCGAAGGCTCAAGTGATTTTACCGTGCAGCATTTCTAGCTGGGAAAATCTGGTGTGGTGTTCCTATACCCAGGCAAAAAACAGACATTTATGATATGGTTGAGTGGTATTCCACTCTGCCTGACTCATAATCTGGGCCGGATCTGTACTTGGTGTATATAAAAATCATATCACAGTGCTACCTGCAACACTTAAATGCAACATTGGTCATCTCCCTCTGATTGATCACTATCCATGTCTGTGTGTGTAAGACTTTCTATATTGTGCATGTAAGATTTTCTATATTGTGCATGCTCCTATCTTGGCCTAGAATTTATATACAAAGAACTTACGTTCTTCCTCCGAACCGGTTATTGTCTTTACAGGACATTCACTTTGAATAATGATACCAGATCTATCTTATCGACCAGTACGCATATTCATAAGATTTTTAATAGCTGATTTACTTTATTTTTAAGCTAGAAACACGTTCAATATCTTAAAATGTCCCTCTATAGTTGGGTACTTTTATAGTACGTTCACTTCGTCAGTAGCGGCCGGCACGGATCGTGGGTGGCGGGGCGAGGGTGGGTGGGTGGTATGGGGAATTATAAAAAAAAAAACATACCTTACCGCAGCGTCTCTCCTCGGAACAGGAAGCAGGCAGCCAGGCTCCCCTGACCAATCACAACGCTGCAATGCATCGTTGTGATTGGTAAGTACCCAGGCTCCCCTGACTAATCACAACTCTGCAATGCAGCGTTGTGATAGGTCTGAGCGCCGTGGTTCGGTGCTCATCCAGGGACTAGGGGCCTGGGCATGTTCTCCATGCAGGCTGTAATGCAGCCTGCATGGAGAACATGCAAAGTGCGCAATGACTGTTTGGTCAGCCCGAAAGGGCCGGCCAAACAGTCATTGCGCACTTAGGAGGGTTCTAGCACTCTTCCCCTGCCCTGTGAGCAGAGCAGCTCCGCCCCGCCCCTCCAACCCCCTGTCAAACAAAGCTGCCGCAGCAGGACAAAATAAAATGATAACAACAGAACGTTATTATAATTTTATATTTCCTTTCTTTCACTGCTTCAAAGCAGTGGGTCGACGCTCCGGAGCACCCATCACTGGAGTTGGTATATGTACAGCCCTCTCACACCTGAGTCCCCATGTCTCTGGTCAACAAAAAGTATAGATTTAAAAATAAACATGTAGAGCTCGGTAATGTTGATGGATTGCAAGAGACGAATGCAACATTAGAACACAGTAGCATAAAATGGCATGGCTGACGTGCCTCGCGTTTGTGCACATTATTTTTAAGTATAGTACTTGTTGCTTTTCCCAGATTCACTAACTGTTCACAATTTTGAAGTGTTTTTGAAATTATTCTGCCTTTGTTGGTCATTTAAACCACACACTGTTACTTAATGTTTCAAATAAATGTAGCCAAACCTTTAACGCCAGCCTATCCATTCACCCTGGTGAGAGCATCCAAATAGAAGGTTATTTTGCCTACCCTACTCAATATAGTTTTTGAAACAGTATTAGTGAAACTGATCTGATGTTTTCAGCCTTCATCACATAAATAACAGTGAAAGAATTCCAGAGGCCTTGCCATTAATTTGGTAAAAGTGTGGAGATGGAAATGTCTTGGTATTGTGCTACTGGTGATGTATTCTTTCACGATTCTGGTACCTACTGTAAGGCTTCCTCATTGGCAGTGCAGTCGGAATGATGTGTTCAGCGGTAGCCGGTGGGTGTGGTAGCCCTTCATTTCTGGGATTTCCGCCAGTTTGCCGTCTGGAGAATTGGGTTTTGGTGGTTTTACAAGCGAGTCTCTGTTTCGCAACGAGGACACAAAAAGGTTCCTTCAGAAAAGTGACTTTGTGTGCCAGCTAAGCATTTCCCCAGGCAGTACCATTGCTATTCAGCAGACTCACTAGTAGAGTGTCATGCAGGGCTGTTTGCGTTTCTCAAGTCATAGGGGCACTGCCTGCATATTGAGACACATGTTTTTATTTTATTTATTTAATTACCGAGTTTTGTATAGTTCGAACTTGACCCGCAGGCATCAGACCGCTTTACAGATTTGGCACAATAGAGGTTACACGAGTTGCATATGTAGTAGATACAATTACGTGAAATAAATACAAATACCTGGTCACAGTGAATACACATAGCATAGCTCGAACATGACCCGTAGGCATCAGAGCGCTCCTCAGAGTTGGCAAAGTAGAGGTTACGCGAGTTACATATGGAATAAATGCACTTACATGAAATAGATACAGGTTACATATGGAATATATGCAATTACATGGAATAGATACAGGTTACATATGGAATATATGCAATTACATGAAATAGATACAGGTTACATATGGAATATATGCAATTACATGAAATAGATACAGGTTACATATGGAATATATGCAATTACATGAAATAGATACAGGTTACATATGAAATATATGCAATTACATGAAAACAGATACAAATACACAGTCACAATTTTTAGCAAAAGTATGGTGGGTAATGTGGATGATACTGTTCTGAGGTAGTTACGGTTGAGTGTAGTGAGGGTGGGGATAGTGGAGGCACAGTTCTCCCAGAGGTAGGAGGCAGCGAAGTTCAGATTCATTTCTATAGAGGGGATAGGAGCAGCTGGCCAGTCCGATGGCTCAGGAGGGATTAGGTACTTGTTGTGTATTGGGAGTACCCGGCATTTGTAAAGAACAAACAAATCACCCCTAAGGTTCTCAAGGCACAGGGGGTTGTGGGGGAGATTAAGTGAGCTATTGCCCAGAGTCACATGATGCTGAGCTGAGCTGCCACCAGGGCAGGGGATCGAACTGTGAGCGTTGTGCTCTGGAGTCAGCCTCCCTGGCCGCTGCACCACACCTCTCCAAGATTGTCTCTCTGGTTACTAGGTCTGTTTAGGTCAGTATTATGATCCGGGCTCTTCGGCTCTGTATCATTACCAGTACTGTTCCCTGTCATTTTCATTAACTAGGGCCTTCAAGGTCATTACTGCACCCCAGTCATTTTCAAGGCTGCATTGTGACTGTGGCTAGTCGGGTCAATTTTGGTACCTGAGCCTTTCAAGCCAGTATCTCCCACTTGCCTCCATTTTCTTTTTCCTTACAAACATTTAGCACATCAAAAGAGAGATTCAGAAATTGTTTTAATCAGCGGGACAGTTTACATTAAAAGAAAATCGGCATTGGATAACTAGTTTCCTGCCAACAGACAGTAATCAGTAGACTCCGCAAAGATTTGGTTTGGTAAAGGCTCTGTGGAGGTCCCATTTGAACTGAATCTTCCTTATTGTACAGCTAGAAGTATACCTGAAAACATAACGGAAGACATCCCGTGGTCACACCCACCCACTGCTGTCATCTCTTTCTGATGTCATTTATGACCAGGTCTTCAGCCAGCCTTTTACACTGTAACAGGTTGGAACAGGGGCTGGGATTCCATAAGAAGTTTGAAAATCACCTCGTTTTGAGTTAGACAACTACACGGGGTAACTATAAACCACTTTCAGAAAACTATGGGGCCGATTCACAGAACTAATCTGAGATAAAATCCTAAACTTACTACTTTTGGTATTCACAGAAGGCATTTAGTAGTAGTAAAGTTAGGACTCCTAACTTTACTACTACTAAACTGAGATAAAATCCTAACTTTACGACTTTCGGTATTCACAAAGGCATTTAGTAGTAGTAAAGTTAGGATTCCTAACTTTACTACTACTAAATGCCTTCTGTGAATACCAAAAGTAGTAAGTTTAGGATTTTATCTCAGATTAGTTCTGTGAATCGGCCCCATTGACCACAAATAATACCAGCTGTTTTCTAGAAGCACCTAACTGCAGTATATCAAGCTCATGACCTAATTGCCCCATTAAAAATCTAAAGAACATACATTTGAGCCCAAAGCATCTCACAGTGGCACAGAGAGGAACTTTTTAACAAGAGGAAAGAAAGGAATCTGGAACCAGTATTTTAGCGCTTATATAATGAAGCAGATAAGACGGAGTGTAATAATACATGGAGGGAAATTAGAGAGCAGTGAAGAGGGCCAAAGGAGTGTACTACAATAACCTTATCAATGAGGCAGCCAATCAATCTCCAAAAATTTGAAAACCAGAAGGCGCTACCCAACCCAGAAGCCCTTTAGAAGTACGACAGGTGTGACCTTGTAACTCTGAATTTTACTTCTCATTCTTTAATTAATGGAAATAATGCCAATTCAAGTATCACTGTACAGTGAGATTAATTAGCCTTACCTCCTTCCAACCTTCCAATATTTTTGCTAGTAAAACCTGGCAAAATCGTAGCGGAAATAGCACGAAATGGCACTTTGTGCATTTCAGAGTAGGTGAAAATATGCACAGTTTACAAGCTATTCCCTATTTCGAGCTTTGAAACTCAACCCTTACAGCATCAGTATTTATCAGGTGTGCATAGGGCTTTAAGTGGGGTGGGTCCTCCTGGGTCGAAGACCCGCCAGTTATTAAAAACTGACATTGAAATGGGTCTCTATGGGGTCCTCTATTCATGTCCTCAACTTTAAAGGCAAAAACGTGGCTTGACTTCTGAACAATGATTGTAAAAACCCTTAAGGTAATCAATGCCAGCGATGTAGCTCCTATTTACATTTCACATGATTTACTTAACTTGCATTCAAGAGTGTTTGCTTTTTTTCTGTAGATTTCTGTGGAATTTTTTCGTGGGGCATATTATTCTTATTTAATGTGAACTATGAACTTTGAACCAGATATACGAAGCCTCTTTTCATTTGCAAATGGCACAGCTTTTTATTATGTATGAAACCCAAATTGCGATTTGGTAATACGTTACCGAATTGCAATTTCGGTTTGCAACCAAATACCAGTTCAATATGTAGAAAGGGTGTGTTTTGGGCATCTCTTCCAAATACCCAGTCACATTGGTATGTATTGAAATTATTCGAGTGTAATTCGGTCGTAAAACTTAATACTTTTCTGACTACTGAAAGATGGTGGTAAGGAATTCGCAAACGGGAAGCGGTCCGCAAGGTACTCGATCCCCTTTGTGACTGTTAACAAAATTATTTTTTAACACAACCTGTTTTCCTGAAGTTTAAAAAAATGCTTTATTTAAAAGCAATCACAGACATGGTGGTCTGCTGACCTCAGCAGGCCACTATCCTTGTGATGGCTGTGATTCCTAGTGGGGCACAATTTGCGACCTACCTCATTAATATTAATGAGCAGCTGCAGTCCACTCACCCGCTGTGGAGCTAAACGTGAAAAATAAAATGGCAATAAAATTATTTCATTGCCATTTTATTTCTCAAGTTTAGCAGCACAGCAGCCTGCAGCCGGGATTAGTGGGGGCGTGTCCTCCTCTGATGCCAATTGGCAGCAGAGAAGGTCTGGAGGAGCAAGATGGACCCTCCACAGTGTGCATGTCACTTTGGCCGCCTCTCTTGAGCCGCCCAAAGTGAGATGCACACTTTGCAGCTCTCCACTCAGCTGTCTTAGACAGTTGGGTGGAGACCAAGCACGGGCCTAAAGGGCTTGAAGGAACATCCAGCCAGAACACTTTATGAACTCCTGGTTCTGCTCTCATGCTGATGAGAGTAGCGCCAGGATTGGTGAGTGGAACTACCTGGAGTCGGAAGCCTGCGGACCCAACGGAGGAGGGACCGGAGAGTACGTCGGACATGCAGCAGGCAAGGTAAGTGACTTTATTTTTTATTATTTGCCACTCGCCTTGCCTGCATCCATGCAGCCATCCACTCACCGCTTAGTTGCCCGCCCTCCGCACCGTTGCAAATACGTGCCAGCCGCCCCTGTTCATGAGGTAGGTCGAATTGTAACCCACTAGGAATCAGTATTTTGTGAACTGACCTGTTAGTATATAGGTCAGTTTCAAAATACCACACTGGTCACTAAAATACTGGTCGCAAATTGCGACCAGTATTTTGCGATCAGTGCTACATACATCTGGCCCTGAGTCCTTTTTAAGTGTCTTGTGAGTGCAGGTTGTTGGTGTGTATTTATAACGTATACAAAAAGAGAGAGAGGGACCCAACCACCAAAGGGGAGGGGTACCAAATACGACAAAAAGTCACAAAGAATCCCACCTTGGGTAAAAAACACCTATACAACACCACATTCACACGAGAAACCTTATATCACCAACACGTTAACAATAAACAAAGGATCCAAGAAATAAACAAATCAAGTTAGTTCTCAATGAATAGTACAAATTTATTAAATTCAGTATACAATAATTAAAAATTCACAGTATTTTTCTAACGTTCATCATAAAACAATAATCAAAGAAGCTTTATCAAGTTAAAAAGGATTAGACACACATATCTTGAGGGCAGATCAATACATACAATTAAAAAAACACAAAACACAAAAAAACATATATGGGAGAACATGCAGGAAAATTGTTTCCAAGTCACAGGTATAGCCACATAATCATACACAGATCAAATGTCAACTCATGAGAGAAATCTCTCCTTTGTTTTGTACTCAGTAACAGTTGTTCACATCGATTTAAAATGGGCTTCCCTTATCTGTGCATTTGATCTGTGTATGATTATGTGGCTATACCTGTGACTTGGAAACAATTTTCCTACTCGTTCTCCCATATATGTTTTTTTGTGTTTTGTGTTTTTTTAATTGTATGTATTGATCTGCCCTCAAGATATGTGTGTCTAATCCTTTTTAACTTGATAAAGCTTCTTTGATTATTGTTTTATGATGAACGTTAGAAAAATACTGTGAAGTTTTAAGATGATTTTTTAATTATTGTATACTGAATTTAATAAATTTGTACTATTCATTGAGAACTAACTTGATTTGTTTATTTCTTGGATCCTTTGTTTATTGTTAACGTGTTGGTGATATAAGGTTTCTCGTGTGAATGTGGTGTTGTATAGGTGTTTTTTATCCAAGGGGGGATTCTTTGTGACTTTTTGGTGTATTTATAACGGCCAATGACTAAAAGATCTGGATTTGAGTCTGAAGCCAGTGACAGTTTTTCACAATGCGTGTTGTAAAGGTGTTCAGGATACATGCTCACCCAATACTGCTAACAAGCATATTGTATGGATGCAATAACAGAAAGCTTATAGAGATGCACTAAAGTACTGGTAGGGTGCCACGCTATGGGAAGCACAGGATTTTAGTGTACATGTTTTAGGCGACACCTTTAATTGTATAGGCCACACCTCTTGGAAAGGATTCCTAATGACACTTCTTAGGCCACGCCCCTTTTAGAGGACTGCCCAGTTTTTTCATCCAACATAATGCCCTGGGTGTGCAATTTGTGGCAGAGATTGTGCTAACAATGGAATACGGGCCTACTTATGACTTTACAGTCCGCCGCGGCCTGTGCAGGAAAGAGCGGTGGGGCTGGGTTGGGCGGTGGATTCGACAGACGACCACGAGGGAAAATGAAATAAAGAAATAATTTTCCCTCGTCGTCGTCTGTCGAACCCCCCACACCCCCCCCCCGCCACCCCGGCCCTACCGCCCCAGCCGCTCTTACCTGCACGGGCCGCGGCTGGGTACAGTTTAGAGGTATGTTGAGGTTTTGTGGCTGAAGCACATTTGTTCTGTAAAGGAATTTGTTGTAGCAATTTTTTTTTATGAAACTGCCAAAGGATGAAAACGTTTTGATGATGTTTCTTTTCAGAGGATTCACTGTAACAACTTTTCTCTGTAGTGTTTTTCTGTAAAAATATTTCTCTCTCATGCACTGATCTCCGCATTGGTGTCCCAGTAAAGGCATTGCACTGTAAAAGCATTCTTGTGATGGCACGGATCCCACCCAGTTCTAAAAATCCATACACATACTGCAGTGCTCCTTAAATCTCACAGTTCCATCAAGCCTTAAAAACCCACTAGCTCCAGTGGTTCCCAGGGACACTTTGCATCTCACGTAAGAGGCCCACATAGGCGCGTTGAATTGGTTGCCTTGGAAACAGAAGCAGGAGCTGAAGCTAACGGCCTGGCTCCCACGCTCTGCCTCCTCCCATCCACGCAGTGCAGAATCACCTGAGGACAGCAGAGAGACCACAACAAATCAATCTCCGCAGCCTAAGCAAACAATCTAAAGGAAAGCCTTTTAAGAAAATGAAATCTCGCCCTGCTGCTGCTGTAGTGTAACTGCAGCTTTTCAATCAAGTACCACTGCCTGAGGACCCCAATAAACCCCCACCCCGGGAATATAACATAATTGCCACAATTCGGAGTACTTGTAACAGACTGAATCCAGTTATGAAGCAATGTAGAAACAACTGTATAGTAACGTGGCATCATCAAGCCCCAAGTCTGATCGTAAGAGTGAATAGACAAGGTGCGCATAAGGGGCTGAAAAGGTAAAATGTTGCAGGTAAACAAGCTTTTAGAAATTAGTGCCCTGGCAGGGGAAATAGAAAGCATAACAAGCATGGGCACAATTCATAATACTTTTTCTGTGAGTAGTTGGGACATATTTCCGACTTGGGTGGGACTTAACGCCCGACCTTCCTGCATAAAGATAAATTCATGAAAAAGTCTTTGTGAATCGAGCCTGTGAGACTGCAGCAAGCAGAAGGCAGCCATTCATGTTCAGAAGACGTCTGAAGTGGAAACATGTAGTAATGGGTTGGTGAGGTAACTGCTAGACCAGCAGCAAACAGAAACGCTCAGTCAGAAATACATGCACAGGGAACAAATTAATAAAACAAGCATTAAGCAAGTAAGTCTTGGTTTGGCAAGTGACATGTTTTATTTTATTTAATATATTTTTATTGTATTCTCAAAACGATGCAGTAATAGCAAATAAAAACACAAATTGGTCAGCTTGAAGTCCAAACTCGTTGAACAGTAGAAAAGATCAACAATCAAGAAAAACTCAAATCCCCTCCACCCCCTCCCCAAGCACCCACACGCCAGCACAGATTCAGCAGGGATAGTAAGCACCAAAATATGAATTTCATTACCACGGTCAACATCACCTCTGCACCCATCAGGCCGCCACCTGACTTTGTGACCCTACATCATCTATCATCTCCAACGAGTAGTATTGGATCCATCTACCCCATACGAAATTTTCGAGGGCAGCCCCTTCCAGTATAAGTAACTTTTTCAGCCGCCATGTACATATCCATGCCCCATTTTCAGTCTTGTATCGTTGGGCATTCCTTAACCCCTCCAGTGTCGGGCTATATCTCTTTTGGCGACCACTAGGCCAAGACCACATAGCAGGAGCTGGGCTCGTGGCAGTGCTTGATTTGAGCCGGTGGTTTCCGGTGCTCAGCACCAGCCCTTAATTGGTTTCCGGTGCTTGGCACTGGCACTTAATTGTCAACACCGCACTTGGGACGCTCTGCCACATGGTGACGCTGCTCATCTAATTTAGAGACGAGCAGAACAACAGTTGTTTATGAATACAAAATATATATAAAAATTGCTAATACCTGCCTCCCCAGCCATTCCTTTAGCTTTGGGAACCTGGAATAATCTGAACTGATGCACTTGCAGGCGAGAGAGATGGTTAGTTGTTGTTCTGGCAGCAATGACAGCGGCGATGGGTGTTGCAAGCTGCAGTGGCCTCCTGGTCAGGGCCCTGGCATTTATTATTTTACAAATTAACCACTGGCCTGTGGTAAGTCAATATCATTGGGGATCCCCAAAATGATGAACTTAGGGTCCAACCGGATCTGCATCGAAAACACCCCATTAAGTTCCCCAATGATGCCCGCCCAGTATTCCTGTATTGGTGGATAACTCCAGAGTGTATGAAAAAAGGAGCCATCTTCTCCCAGGCATCTCAAACAATTCGGGGCCTGCACCCTTCCCATGGCATGCAGCCGACGTCAGTCTTAATACACACTGTGTAATACTTAAAATTGCACTAGCCGTAGCCGAGATTTGATTGCCGCTTCCCTCTGGTGCATTAGGGCCACCTCCCAATCTATGTCCTCCAGTTCCCCCACATCTTCAACCCATGTTTGCCGTAATTTGTGCAGGGTATCAGGCATGTTATTGTTAAGGGTTTTGTATGTGAGGGAAATCACTCTGGACCTAATTCTTCCTGTATAAGCCTTCCCTCTAGAGGGGCATATTCTGGGATCCCGTCTCCCGGGAGCCCCTCTGCTCTCTACACATGCTGTAGCTGAGCACATTTTAGAAATTGATTCTCATGCATGCCGAATCCTCTCTTGGAGCGAGGAACATGGCATAGCCATATCACCATCGTCAATTACGTCTCCCACCCTGGATATTCCAATTAACCCCCAGGCCTGGAACCCCGTTAGCTTTTGTATCTCGGGAAGCCAATTCCCTTCCCATTAGGGTATTTCCCTTGTAGGTTTACAGTGCCATCCCATAGTAGTCATAGCCCTATCCCAGGCTGCTGTCATAACCTGAGTGGCCGGGAGGAAACTCCAAGTCCCTCTTCCTCCATACAAATAATGTGAACAGGACCTCCTGCCCCATTGTACCATCTCCAACCTAAAGGATGAATGGTCAAGGGGAGAGAATAACCAGTCACTTACATTTATGAGACGGGCCGCCCAATAGTAGGCATGTATATCAGGCAAAGCCAATCCACCATTGTATTGGTTTCATTGCAGGGTTTTGAGAGCAATTCTGGGGTGTTTGCCATCCCATAACAGAGTCCGCATATTGCCCTCTATCGCCCTGAAGACCTCAGGAGGGATCCGGTAATATGTGTGTTGCAGTACATAGAGCAGTTTAGGTAAAGAAATCATCTTAAACATTGCTGCCCTCCCCATCAACGTAAGGTTACGGTCGAAACAATCGTCCTTCTTCAATTTCATATATATATACCTAAGTATTTTAATCCGTGGGCTGTGTGTGTCAGATGGATTGGGAAAGAGGGCACTGGTATTCGCTCTGTGGAAGATAAAGCTCCAATTTGCCCCAGTTAATACTGTAACCAGAGTGTCTCCCATAAACTTCAAATAGTTGGAAGGTCGAGTGAAGGGACAGGGTCGGCTCTGAAAGGTAGAGAAGGATATCATCAGCATGGGGTGACATCTTCTCCTCCCCCTCAGTGTCACCAGTGATTTAGAAGTCACGGATCCTGGGATGATCACGCACTGCGCAGGCTAGGGATTCTACGGTTAGGGTGAATAAAAGAGGGGACAGGTGGCAACCCTGTCTCGTACCTCTTCCAATGAGGAACTCCCTCAATAACGCCCCGTTCACCAGACCGCGGCCATTGGGGCTTGGAATAATAGTGTGACCCATTTCCTAAAGCGGGGCCCAAATCCAAACTTGACCAGTATGTGCTCTAGAAAGGGTCAGAAAAACAGAGGTTCCTGTGGACACTCAATGATTAATATAGCAATACATATCTGCACAATCGCAATGAAAGCGGAGGTTAGGGAGTTGTCAGAGAGAAAAAAGACATATGACACAAGGTATATAGAGAAACAAGGTATTTTATGCGTTCACATTATTGTTGGATTCAGTGTGAGGTGTCCCAAGTGAAAGTGAAACCTATCAATATTGATTGTGACTTTTTGTATCATAAAAACAAGGTTTCAATGTTTGTACAGAAACTACCATTCAATTGATACAGAATAAATGTTAACAGTATCCTAGTGTAATAGTAGGAACTGGGAATTTGGGTCACTTCAAATTGTCGATGACGTTTCGACCCGGCTATCAATACGGGGTCTCATCAGGACCTAGCAGTCAAGGTACTCGGTGATGGACTGGTAAAATTGTTATCCAGAAGAAGGTGTCGCGTGGTGCTGGTTATTGTAAGGCCTAGGGTAGAGGCCTCATGCTGTCTTCGATAACTCTGAGTCCGTTTCCAGTGTGGATTCCGGTGTATATTAATGGGAGGATGATCCAATGAAGGGATCCAGTATACAACTCCTGCGGAAAGAAATCTCGCCCGTGAAATGCGGGAGACCTGCTCTCGTCTGTCTTTGTGCTCGAATGATGTCATTCGAGCACAGAGACAGACGAGAGCAGGTCTCCAGCACCACGCAACACCTTCTTCTGGATAACAATTTTTCCAGTCCATCACCGAGTACCTTGACTGCCAGTACCCTCCCTCCCTCCCTCCCATAGGTTCCCGGACGGGCCCTATGTGAGTACCTTTTACTACTTTTCACTCCCACTGGTGTTCACTACACCCATTGTCAGTCAGTCCCAGGTGTCCAATCATTGATAGGTCCTGATGAGACCCCGTATTGATAGCCAGGTCGAAACGTCGTCGACAATTTGAAGCGAACCAAATTCCCAGTTCCTACTATTACACTAGGATACTGTTAACATGTATTCTGTATCAATTGAATGGTCGTTTCTGTACAAACATTGAAACCTTGTTTTTATGTCACAAAAAGTCACAATCAATATTGATAGGTTTCACTTTAACTTGGGACACCTCACACTGAATCCAACAATAATGTGAACGCATAAAATATCTTGTTTCTCTATATACCTTGTGTCATATGTCTTTTTTCTCTCTGACATCTCCCTTACCTCCGCTTTGATTGCGATTGTGCAGATATGTATTGCTATATTAATCGAGTGTCCACAGGAACCTCTGTTTTTTTGTTTAATTGTAAATACCCTGGTTCCTTGTGAGTAGGGTGTCCCTTGTGTCTCCATTCAGGACTAGAAAGGGTCAGTGCACTGCATTGAACACCTTCTCTGTGTCAAGGGCGAGAAAGACGTAGGATTCTGAGCGGTCTTTCATTTCATTCAGTCAATTATGCGTGCAACATAGATTGTGTCTAGTTGACCTACAGTTATGAAGCCTGATTGGTCTCTATGGATTAGAGATGTGATGACTTTAAGAACTCTGGTGGCTAATATAGTAGTTAGGATTTTAACCTCCGTATTGAGCATCAACATTGGGCGGTAGGAGTCACAACGCTCCCTTGGCTTGCCATCTTTATGAATAGCCACTATGATCGCCTGTTGAAGATCTTGCGGGTTGGAACTCTGTTTATCATGTTCAAAAGATGGGGTCCTGACAGCCCTATATAACGCTTATAGAATTCCAAGGGAATCCCGTTGGGTCCTGGGGACTTGTTAAAGTTCAGTTTTGCTGTGTCTGCCTGGACTTCTGCCAATGTGATTTTGGCATCAAGTGCGGCTCGATCCTCAGCATCTAGAGAGGGAGAGTTCACGGTCCCAAAGTTATATTCTATTTGGGGTAGCTTTCTCAATGGCCTGGCCGTGTAGAACTCTGCATAAAAACAAGCAAAGGCTTCCGCTATTGCTTCATCTGTTTCCGCACTATCCCCCCCGATGGACCCACAATTCAGTTCACCCATCTGGCCTCCGCCTCTCTCTTTCCTATCCTGGCATTATCACTGGTGTTGTATAGTTGGTGCAGCATGGCCAGCATTTGTGATTTGGCACCTTCTTGTGCCAGAGCTCAATATTCGTCTCTGAGAAGGGCTAATTTCCTAAGGGAGAGGGGGTCTGGTTCTGGACCCAGGGTTCCCTCCATCTCCAACAGTTGACCTTCAAGTTTCTCCACATCTCCTACTTCTCTCCTCCTCTTTTGGTCTATCAGGTTTTGGGCACTATCTTATAGGCCCATTTTATAGGCCTCCCAGAGCATAACTTTGGAAGTGACTGAGCCTTCATTTTCCTGAAAGTAGAGATCGCAGTCTACCCTCAGTCCCACTCAACCTCCTGGACCCCTAGGTCCCAGGTGTTCAGTTTCCAACCCTTCTCCACACCTCCACGCCTACCCACCTTCACCAACAGGGGAGAGTGATCGGAAAGGCTAGATAATCCACCTGCAGTATAGTGGCCTCCTCCCCAGCCGGGGCTAGAATGTAGTGTAGACAGAAGAACACCCGATGAGCCCTGGAGAAGTAGGAATATTTGTTTTCAAGTGGGTGAGCTCGCCTCTACAGATCAGAGAGATCCAGTCCTGCCGCAAAGGATATAAGTGGAGTGGGTTGTGGGGCCCGACTGGTGGATCCCAACCTGTCCAGCTCCCATGCCATGATGTCATTATAGTCTCCTCCCACTATGTGGAGTGAGGAGCCTGCCTCCAACACTATGCCAGCGAGCTTCTTCTTGGGTGGGGTCTGTAGCATAGGGGTGCATATACATTAATCAGCGTGACATCTGTGCATCCCCAGAACCCTTTCACTTCCACATATCTCCCAAGGGGTCCGTCTACCTCTTAGTAACTCGGAATGGAGGATCTGTCCGGACCAATATAGCCACTCCCCTGGAGCTTGACGTGTAACCCGCATGTGCCAGTGTGGTGTATGCTTCTCTCCCCAGGAATTTGCACAGTGTCTCCTTAATATGTGTCTCCTGTAGGAGCACGGCATCGGGTGTAGTTGTCTGATATATTGGGTCACCAGGCCTCTCTTGACCTTATCACCCAGGCCATTCACGTTCCCAGACAAGATTGACAGCGTCTTATCTACCAATATTGGCATACTCATCCTGACTATGAATGGTAATGCAGGGCCTGCAAGAGGCCCAATAGGTGTCTGAATGCCGGCTGCAGAATGGTGTGATGCATGTTATCCCAATGGGGGTCGGGCATCGGCCGACTTGACTGCTCTTTGTCTCCTTGGAGTGTATCATCCTTTCGAGCCTGTCCACTGCTAAGCTTGCGTGTCAGCAATTGTCGCCCCTCTTTAGTACCCACCCTGAACCCCAAACTAAGAAACCTTCCTACCCCCCTCCCCACCCCACAAGGACCCCTGTGAGTGAATGCTCTAATAGCCAAACCATAACTACTCTACAGGGGAGACTGAGAGGTCTGTAACCCACCACCCCCTCCCTTTAACTCCACCCCAACAAATCAATAGCTGTTCCAAGAAGCAGAGGCCTTGTACCAGTGATTGTTAAAACAAAGAAAGAAAGAAACAACAACCACTCCAATTCTCCGAGCCATCCATGTGGCGGTGAGGATAATCATTCTACTAGGCCCCGGAGCAAATTATCAGTCCCACGATTATGGTGCCGCTGTCTGTCCGTAGTGATCCAGCGGTGTACTAACAACAGATACTCCACTACCATATACTCACCTGGGCCCATATAACTTCTTCCACTAATACCAAGTAGACCGCTGGAGCTTGTAGTTTATAAAATTCATGTTTCAGGAATAGTTATATTTCTGTGCTAACTAAACCTTTCACTGATCAAAAAGTTCTTTCCTCTGGTCGATGGACCTATTAGTTGGAACTAATTGATGGTGATAATTAACCTAACTTATTTAACATTCTTTAATTAAAGTAAATAATCACAGACTCGGGAAGTTTTAAAATCTTTATCTAAATTAATGAAATGTGAACCATCTCAAAGTTTCAGTACAAACACCCTCTTTCACAAGAGTGTCAACTCAATCTATAATCAATAAGCAAAATATTTCAGATTCACAGAAAAGGAGAGGACAGAGAGAGAAGAACATCTATCAATACGATGAATTTATAGTTACCAAGAATGGTGTGAAGACCAACCCCCTGGCCAAAGGGCTGGCAAGGGTCCCCGGGATAGATCAGGAGACAAAGACTTCAGGACAGGAATCAGGACAGAATACTTCACCTCTCTAAATACCGACGACTGCGTTGCACCCCTCTCTGACACTCTCTTCCTCCTCGTGGTTCTTCCGCGATCTTCTTTCTAACCCAATTAAGTTAAAATAGATGGTTCTGCATTCGATTTCTTCATCAGCGTCTCACAGCTTCAGCACCACCCCCAGCACCGACAGCATCCCGAGCTCTCGACTTCCAGCATCGACGCTTCTCCCCGTGTCTGCTTCCGTGTCTGCTCATCTAACTAACTGAAACTACCTCAGTTATACCTTTCCATAACCATGTACCACCCATTAATGTTTCAATTTCATAAAATACTAACTCTGATTGGACAGGCGAGGGGGGATGATCGTCACACCATGCTTACATTTCACTTATTTTCATTGAACCATTGTCTTTTAAACCCATTCCCTCAAACTTTATTAAATCATTTCCTTTCCCATACATCTCCAAACTTTATTAATACAAAATGTTTCAACTTCATGAATAAGTCTTCTTCATATGAACTCTTCACCCTCATGTTCCCAGGGCACATCTTCTCTGGCCTTGGACGCGTGACAAATCCTTAGTCATCTTTCCTTATTCTCTCTCTGGTGCGCATGCGTGGGGTCAAGTCAGTCAGCTCAATTCAGACAAGTGTGGAAGGCCCAAATGCGCACTAATAATAAAGTCAAAAGAAGAAATGTTATTCTCAAAAATAAATGGTTTCACTGTACACCACCAACCTCTACTCTAACCCACTTTAATTATTATTACCCTTTCTGCATTTGCGTTAGTATAAAACTTATTTTCTATATCAGCCAAGCAGATGTCATGCAGGTGAGCTTTCAAGCTGCCATTTTAATATCTTTTGCGCAGGCGCAAGATTTTCCCTCCAAGCATTAGTACGTCATACTACGTAGATGCAGTAGACGCATGCGCAGTAAAGATCCCTTGTTAGAGTGCGTTTTAGTCCTTCGTTCATGTTGTTATGGTTAGTAAACACATATGCAAGCTTCATTGTCCCGTGTGTCTTTTCTAAAATGCGAATTATTAATTACAATCACATAGTTAGTAATTCGTTAATGAGTTAAAACGAAAGGATTGCTTCCGAGTAAGTCTCATTTACGAGTCCTTGCTCCATCAATCCCCTCTCTGATGGCATTTTAAGCCATCACAAAATTACCCATCCCATCCCAGATACCAACTTTAGCACATCTCAGTTCTCTATTTCTCTTCTCAATTTTTCATCAATCAACTCGTTTCCTTCTAAATCCTTCATTTTCTTATATAATTTGCCTTTCATTTCTTCCAGCTGTATTTCATCATATTTTCTTTTTCGTTTCTTTCCCTTTCCTTCTTTTTCAAAATGTATTTTTCCTTTCCTTCCTTTTCTACAACACTTATATGTAATCATTATTATCATTACTACGGTTATTATCATAACTAAAGGTATTATTATTTGACCTAGAAAACTTTTCCCAAAATCAGCAAACCATTTCCCTATTGATGTTATACTTTTTGTTAGTTTTCTCCACACACTGTCAACCTCCAGTTGGGTCAAGTCCTTATGCATTCTTGTAATGTTTTCAATATATCCTTTAATTTCTCTGCTCTTGTCTGGAATGTAAGTGCAACAATGTTGAATTTTCAACATACCACAAACTCCACCGTCCTTTGCTAGTAATATGTCAAGAGCAAGACGGTTCTGTAAAACCATAGACCTGATTGCAACCATCTCTGTGTTAATCATTAAGAATCCTCCTGCAGTATCCGTAGAAAGACGATCAACTATGGTTGATAACTTACAAATTTTCTGTGAATTAAGAATGACTCCAACTGAGGGTGTCAGTGCACTACAAATATCTCCTACAATTTCAGAAAAACTAGCCCTTCTTCTACGTGTTAGTCCATTAGAATTTCCATTGGTTCCACTGATTCTGTCTACATGATAGATTTTTGGAAAAACTATTCCAAAGTAGCAGCTCCCATACCATCTTGCAGGTAACCTATAATAGGCATTGTTCCCGCAAACATAATACACTCCTGGAAATACAGGATCCGTTCCCCCTTTTAGTCCCCACCCTCCTAAAATTAGGAAGTTGTGTTCACATTCACTGGAACCAATGTAATTATTGTTATAATCTGTCTTTAATCTATGGAGGCAGAATTTTCCCCTTTTCACAAAATCCAGGGACATCGCAGCATGAGCCTTGCCATTTGCATAGATTCCCTCTTTCCCAGCCCATGGAGGTACATGGGGTTTCTGTTCAGTCGCTTTCTTTATTAAATCCTGTCTCCTCTCTTCTACTAAATCTAAAAAATCTTTTTCTTCTTTTCTCAATGTACATGTTAAATTATCTTTATGTGCCTGAACTAAATCTATTGAACTCATTGTTAAGAAAAATTCACCCATAAACTGTGCATTTTTACTACTAACTACTGGATTCATATTCTTTCTAATAGGTAAATCAAAAAATACTACATCTAGATTTGAATAAAAATACTGTAGTCTCCCTGTAGCATAAAATAGACTTGATAAAATACTACATGACACACCATATGTTAAAGGTATATGGTGATACGTCACCCCTTCTGATACTGATGAAGGTAACTTCATACACACATAGCAATTATTAATCTCCATAGTACTAACATATTGAAATAACAATCTAATAAACACATTAGAGGACGTATTATAGTCTGATTCATTATGATAATTTTCTTCATCTTCCACCCCTATTTCTATTTTAGTTCCTTTTATTCTATCCACCTTAACATTAATATCTGTATTATTCTTGTCACTTGTTTTCATTAACAAAGGTACTTCTACTGTTAGGAATAACCATACCAATGCTACTAATAAAATACTACAAAAACAAAATCTAAAACATTTTCTTTTCAATCCACGTTTTGATCTTTCGGTAACTTCAATTTCTGCCATTTTACTCCTGAGAAAATTTCTTTTCTCTTATCTTTTCTTTGTCAATTTGACTTTCTTTTCGTTCTTAAGGAGGCCTCAATTTGCTTTCATCAATCTGTGCAACATGATCTTCTTCTGTTTCATCACTTATATTTAGGGATTCAAATTCTTCAAGTATGACATAGGTCCATTCAGGAGCCTTGTATCTTCTGTTTAAATTTCTCAATCTCGGACTTCTTCAAGTTATTTTTGCTAAGGTTTGTTTAGATCGTGTTTGACTTGTGATTTCATTTACTTGTTCTGGTTTCTTTTCTGATTTTCTCAAATGATATCTTAATTTCTTTACTCCAGTAGGCCAATTGTCTCCCTTTCTGATTCTTTTGATTTGTACTGCACTTTCACCTTCTTTATCTCCTCTCAAAGTTCTTTTAATTTCACTTAATCTAGGCACAATCTGTTCTCGTTCTCTGTTTTCTGTGCTTGAACCTTCTTTTACTTCCACCTGCTCAGGTCTTATCGTACTTTGTTCTTCTTCTTCCTGAGCTTGTTCTTCTAATTCTATCTGACCCTGTTCAGGTCTTATTTCAAACTGTTCTTTTTCTGCCTGCACTTGTTCTTCTAGCTCTATCTGATCCTGTTCAGGTCTTATTTCAAACTTTTCTTCTTCTGCCTGAACGTGTTCTTCTACTATTCCCGCCTCAGGTTCCTGAAAGTCTTTTTCTATTTCCACCTGAGTGTGTTCTTCTTTCCCTGTCTCTTCCTGACTACTTTCCTGTCTTTTCAGTTCTGTTCTTCTTCTTGTTTCAATAGCATCATCAATCACTGGTATCCACTCTTCCTGACTTGTACCTGGCTGTTCGTCATATGGTTGTCTTTCAGAATCTATCACTCTAGATTCTTCAATTTAACAGCTTACAACTCCTGACTCTTTAGCCTGTTCAGTCAGTGGTTGCTCTTGTTGTTCTGATGGGCTCGGAACTCTTCTGGTATGACTGGCATGAATCCAATTGGGCAAACCTGCACACTTCACTGCTGTGGTAGTGACTAGTATGACTTGACGCGGTTTATCCCACCTTGGTGCTAGGCACGACTTTCTTGCGTGTTTCTTCACTAGCACCCAATCTCCAGGATTCAAATCATGTGCTTGGTCTGGCTGTCTTTCAACTGCGTCTTCTCCAACCTGGTGAGAGACAGAACGCACCATTTCAGCCAATCCTTTGCAATAGTCCAATACCAGATCATCAGTTATATTCATTAATTTATTTCCAGGAATAAATGCCTGTCTCATTGCTCTTCCCATGAGAACTTCATGTGGGCTCATTCCTGTTTTTCTGTTTGGAATGCTTCTGAGACCCATCAATACAAGAGGTAATGCATCTGGCCATTTCAGCATTGTGGATGCAAACACCTTCCCTAGTCTTGACTTGATTGTGCCATTTAACTGTTCAACTATTCCAGAAGCCTCTGGACGATAAGCACAGTGCAGTTTTTGTTCTATGTTAAATGCAGCACAGATTAATCGAATTATTTCATTATTAAAATGAGGGCCTCTATCTGATTCCAAAGTGACTGGAAAACCAAATCGTGGAATTAACTCCCTCAACAACAATTTAGCAACTGTAAGACTGTCATTTCTTCGAGTGGGATATGCTTCCACCCATCTTTAGAAGAGGCACACTATGACAAGTATATATTTCAGTCCATTGCTAGGGGGCAACTCAATAAAATCCAACTGTAATCTGGTGAAGGGTCCTTCTGCCTTTCCAATCTTTCCCCAACTAACTATTGTCTTCCTACCTGGATTTTGCTGCTGACAGGTTAGGCATCTTTGGCAAAGGCTCTCTGCGACTACCCTGAATTTCGGATTGTACGAACTCTGTCTGAATAGTCTGATCATTGAGTCTCTCCCTATGTGTGTTGCTCCATGATACACTCTTGCCATTTTTGAAAGCAAACAATCTGGCATGACTGGTCTTCCATCTAAATACACCCATACCTCATCATGTGGTCTCTTTGTACAGGCTGCCTTTATCCAAATTTCCTTTTCCTTTTCCTCAACTTCTTCCTGCAATTGTCTAATCTCATCCCATGTTTCTGGTACTGAGAAAAACATAAGTTGGCATCTGGTTTCACCCGTTTCAATTTTTCTGTTAATGGCCACTGTATTTTTGGCCCAGTATTTAGCCACTTGGTCAGCATATTTATTGCCAGCAGTTACATAGTCATTTCCTGACTGATGTGCAGCGCATTTTACAACTGCTATCTCTTTTGGCAATTGTAATGCTTCCAATAAATCCTTTACATTTTTGCTGTTTCTAATAGGAGATCCTGAAGAAGTCAGAAATCCCCTTTGCATCCAGAGCTGGCCAAAATCGTGCACAACCCCGAACCCATATTGACTGTCCGTAAATATGGTTACTTTCCAATTTTTCCCCAATTTGCATGCCATGGTTAGGGCTACCAATTCGGCTACTTGTGCAGATTTGACTCCAGGTAAACAGGATGCTTCAATTACCCCAGATATCTTACAAACAGCATATGCAGCACTTAATCCTCCTTCTTGTGTCCTGAGGCAGGATCCATCTACAAATAACTCATGGTCAGCCTCTTTCAAAGGGGTCTCCTTTATATCAGGCCAGGGCTTCGTACATAACTCAGTTATATCCAAACAATCATGATCACTCTCATCTCTCACTTCTTCATTGCATGGGTCTGGCAGTAGGGTAGCTGGGTTCATAATCGTACACCTTATCACTGTCACGTTCTCAGCTCCCAAAATCACTCTTTCATACTTAGTCAATCGACTAGGGGTGAGATGTTGTGTTCTTGTTCTTGTCAAAAGAATCTCAACTGAGTGTGGAACATAAACCTTTACCGGATGTCCCATCACTATCGACTCACTCTGCTCCAGACTCATACAAGTAGCAGCTACTGCTTTTAAGCAGCCAGGTAATGCTGAAGCCACTGGATCCAATGTAGCTGAAAAATATGCCACTGGACGTCGACTCAGTCCATGTCTCTGTGTTAAGACTGAAAGTGCACAATTTTCTCTCTCACAACAAAATAACGCAAAGTCTTTTGAATAATCAGGCATGCCCAAAGCAGGAGCCTCACACAAACAATTTCGCATTTTCACAAATGCCTCTAGGCAGTCATCATTCCAATCAATCGGATCTTTTGCTCTTTTTCGGGTCATTTGTATTAATGGTTTCGCTAACATAGAAAAACCATTGATCCATTGCCTACAGTACCCAACCACTCCCAGGAACATTCTCATTTCTCTCTGAGTCTGTGGCAATTGCATTTCTTTGATTATTTTTATTCTTTCCGGTGTCACTTTTCTTACTCCTCTTTCTATTTTATGCCCTAAGTATCTAACTTCTTGTCGACAGAACTGTAATTTTTCTGGAGACACCTTGTGTCCTCCTTCAGCCAAATGGTTCAGTAATGCAATTGTGTCTGTGACACAATCTTCTCGTGTTTTTGATGCCACCAATAGGTCATCAATATACTGGACCAGAACAGATTTTCCAGGCATAATCAATGATTCTAGACACTTTTTCAAAATCTGATTAAAAATTGAGGGACTCTCTGTGTACCCTTGAGGAACTCGACACCATGCGTAAATACGATCCTCAAACTTAAACGTAAAAAGATACTGGCTGTCTGGGTGTAAAGGAATAGAAAAGAATGCTTGGCATAAATCAATTACTGTAAACCATCCTGCATTCCAAGGTATCTGATAAAGGATCACTGCTGGATTTGGCACTATTGGACAACATGGCACTACAATTTTATTTATTTTCCGTAAATCCTGCACTATTCTGTACTTTCCGCTAGGCTTTTTCAGTCCCATTATTGGCGAATTACAGGGACTACCCATCACTTCTTTTAAAATACCTTGTTTAACCATTCTTTCAATTTCTGGAATAACTCCTGCTTTTACTTCTGGACTCATCTTGTACTGTCGGGTGTTTGGATACACTGCACCTTCTTTCACTGTCACTTTAACTGGGTCTATATTTGTCATTAACCCAATGTCTTTTCCTGTAAAATCCCACACTTCTAGATTAACTGTGGCTCTCAATTCTTCTGGTAATTCATTTTCAGTCACTAGTGAAAACATTTCATCTACTTCTGTTCCTTGCTTGGCTAACATCATCTTGTATACAACGTCTTCATCAGGGGTTTGGAAAGCGACACCATCTGGTGTACAATAGATTGTGCAATTCATCTTGCACAGTAGATCTCTTCCCAACAGATTTACAGGACTGGAATCGCAAACTACAAACCGATGCATT
The DNA here is from genome assembly GCA_963921515.1 of Calotriton arnoldi. Classification (NCBI taxonomy): domain Eukaryota; kingdom Metazoa; phylum Chordata; class Amphibia; order Caudata; family Salamandridae; genus Calotriton; species Calotriton arnoldi. Next base: position 1,356,616 of record CAWUFW010004703.1, read on the forward strand.
TCTTTGAAGTTTCCAATGTGTACCGCCAATGGTTTTGTGATTGGGGTTCTAATCTGTTGGTTAGAGACGCCTACAACTTGGATTGATTCTCCAGAGAGGGGTAGGTTTGGGATGTCTGCTGTTCTCACAGTAGACCTGGTAGCACCAGTATCCAATAGGAAAGTAATGTCTTTACCTTCTACTTTCCCATCAACAAATGGACCTGACTGATCTACCGGCAAGGATGCGCCAAGCACGCACTCCTCTTCCTCCCCCCTCAGGCACCGTCATTGTGTGAAATCCGAACTTTCCTCATCATTCTGCAACAAATATTGTGTAATTGTTCTATTATTCTTACCACTTTCTCCTTGAAATCCGGTGTTTGCACTGAAACTCTGATGATTCACAAAATTTGGCATAGGAGCTGGTGGCACCTGATATTGTGGAGTAACTACCTGCTGCTGCTGATTCACAAGTACTTCATTCTGCATCTGTGGGATTAAATTTTGATTTGGCCCATTATTACTCTTATTATTCTGAGTACTCTTACATTCGTTCTTCCAATGTCCAAGCTTTCCGCACGCATGACAAGGAAACTTCTTTTCGCTTCTTCTCTGTCCATTCGTCCCCTATATTTATTACCATTCGCTCCTTGATCATTCTGACTCTTCTCTTTCGCTTGATTATTATTTTGGGCATTTGTTTTCTCTTCTTGCTGTTCTGCCAGTTTTACTTGTGCCCACATCATTTTCTCTTTTAGCTTTCTACGCCTGGCCTCAATGGCATCTCCGCAATATTTCGCGTACTTTAAAATCTCATCCACTGTCTTGCTTTGCCAACACAACATGTGCTGCTGTATCATCTGACTAATCTCTGGTTTCAAACCATATACAAACCGATACACAAAATGTCCCATATCCTTGTCACCGATATTCTCAAAACCACTATACTGCTTAAACACCTGTAATAACCTTTCATAATATGCATGTACAGATTCATTTGGTTCTTGAGTTGTTCTATCTATTTTTACCCAGTCTGTTTCTTTAGGAGGAATTTTCCCTTTCAAATATGTAATCACTTGGTGATACTTTTTCATCACCTCCTCCGAGGGTGCTCCTGTCTTTGAGTCTCTAGCATACTCCTCATTAGGCCAGTCAATCGTGATCTTACATTCCGTCCATAAATCAGCAAGTACCACTATATCAAATAGACCATCCAAATCCTACAATAAAACCTTTGAAACCTTCACAAATCTCTCTACCTGTTTGTACCATTCAACTGGTTTTTCTCTCAGCTTTGGAAAATCATTTGTAAATGACAAAATATCTTGTCTACTCCAAGGAACATGAACATATCCTCCTCCAGGAACCTCTCTCATTGGACACAATTTTTCCATTTTGCTTGATTCTCTTACTGGAAATGCAGCTGCTGCTTCTCTCGCTTGTACTTCCTCTTTCTTTCTTATCCATCTAATTCTCCATTTATCAATGTCTCCCCATTTTCGCAAAATGCTCATTAATTCCTTTATCTGTAGTCTCTTTCCAGAAGCATTTACACTTTCTAAATCTTTATCAGTAAAGTCCACTCGATATGGTTTCTGTAACAATTTTGATTTCCCTATGTCTATTCCAATCTCTGAAGCAACTTCAGTCAATTTCTCATGAAATACCCTTGCTCTTCTGGTTATGTTCTTACATAAAAATAATAATTCTTCTTCATTGTAAGCATTCAATCTTTCTGTGCCCACACATCCTGTCATCATCTCTTCCAATTCCACTTTCAATCTGCTGAGGTCTAAAATTCTTGGTGTTGGGTTCTGATTATCTCTTTCATGTGCCCATCTTTCTATATCTTCAGAGGTAACTAATGTTGCGCCTTAAGTTCCTGTATGAACCAAAGGTCTTCTTTCTCTCAAATTCATGGGCGTAACTTTCTTTGGAGTTTCCGTCAAAGGTTCCACACTAGGGAGATCCATTAATGAAATAATTGACTCACTTTCGCTAACCTGGTCATCTGTGATTATTATCTCTTCCCTAGGACTATTTAGTGGCATTGTCACAGACCGTGGTTTTTGGCAACTCTTTTTATCTCCATACAATGGGATTACTGGACCAATGGTCACTGGTACTGTCAAAGCTTCAGTATTCAAATTTAATTGACTTATCCTTTGAACTAGTTCTTCTCTAGTTTTGTTTAAAACATCTCTCTCATTTTCCTGTAACACTCTGTTATATGACGTATCATGTAAAATCTGTGGGGTCAATGGCATTCCCATTACTGGTGCACTTGGGGTAACCTTACTAGTTGCTTCTTGATACGGCGGTGGATTTTTAATTAAAATATCCTCTAACAACTCGTCATCTGATTCACCATATCCTGCTGTATTCATGTGTTTCGTTTTCTCCTTACACTTTCCTCCAGACTGTTCCTCAGCCATTAACACTGGATATAAACCTTCTGATACCATAGCTCTCCTCCATTGTTTCATCTGCCCTTCGCGTGACTCATGCAAGTGTCTCGGAAAGAATCCTCTATATCTCCCACCTCTGCATCTCTCTCGTTCATATGACTCAGTCTCCCATTCTTCCAAAGCCTCATATTGAGTTAACCTAGGTCTAGGTTCTAGATCGTTCATTTTCAACCTTAAATTCTGAAGAATTCTCCCATTAAACGTACCATCTTTAGGAAATGCTAACACTCCATCATCCTTCGTATATTCTATCCAATTTTCCAACCATACGCAAGTATGATATCCTCTTTCCATCATCATGAAAGATGCTGGTGTTTTCGGTGGCGGAATAGGAATTCCCTCTCTAGTCAACACAGGCTTATCTTTTATAAAGAAATTCTTAATTTTCTTTATAAATGACATCTTTCTTTTCTCTCCATACATCTTGAGGAACGATGTATAAAATTGTATTCTGCAAACCCTTTAAATCTTCTACCTGTACGCCTTGCACTAACAGTCAATTCAAAATCCCGCATACAATCTTTCTCTTCACCAATCCTAACGCGGCTTCTAACTAGCTAGCCAATTAAATCAGGCTCACGCTCGTGATCTGACCAATGCCAGCGCTGCCTTTTTCTAACGTCAGTTCTGCTCCTTTCTACTGACCCCTCCTTTACAAGGCTGCTCCTGTCACACGCCCGCTGTTTCTACCAATCCCAGCGCAGCTCACTGTGACGTCAGTTCTGCTCCTTTCTACTGACCCCTCCTTTACAAGGCTGCTCCTGTCACACGCCCGCTGTTTCTACCAATTCCAGCGCGGCTCACTGTGACGTCAGTACAACTCCAGCAACTGACCCTCCCTTTACAAGGTAATACAAAAACTTATTTCTCTATATTTTCTTCAAAATTCTTTGTTATTAACGACATAAAACATTCGCTACTCTGTCTTTTCCACTAGATCAAAGGATAGTTTATTTCTTTCCACTGTGAGTAAAACCTTCTGCTTACTCTTCATATAAGCTCCAGAGAACCTGCTACACCTCCGGTGTCACCCGTTTTGGGAAATTTGAGACCAAAGTTTCACCAGCAAACTCCTTTTGCTGTCAATCTAGCTTGGAAGAACCTGCTACTCCTTCAGGGTTACCCTTTCTAGGTGATATAACGCCTAAAGTTTCACTAGCGAACTCTTTGCTATCAATCACTCTCACTTTTACGCAGAAAATAGTCCCTATTTTAACACTGCCAGCCCTACCTAGCTTCTCAGTGTTATTCCAACAGACGAATAACCTCACTGCAGTGTGGTTTCTATCGCCACCCGCTATTCATTCCCCTGCAATTTTCCAGACAACATAAAACAAGACACTAACTCTTTTGTTAAAACATAAATCAAAAATCAATAATCTATACTTATCACCAAACTAGTCAATAATAACCATAACTCTGCTACCAGAAAACTGATCCAGCAGTGTACTAACACCAGATACTCCACTACCATATACTCACCTGGGCCCATATAACTTCTTCCACTAATACCAAGTAGACCGCTGGAGCTTGTAGTTTATAAAATTCATGTTTCAGGAATAGTTATATTTCTGTGCTAACTAAACCTTTCACTGATCAAAAAGTTCTTTCCTCTGGTCGATGGACCTATTAGTTGGAACTAATTGATGGTGATAATTAACCTAACTTATTTAACATTCTTTAATTAAAGTAAATAATCACAGACTCGGGAAGTTTTAAAATCTTTTTCTAAATTAATGAAATGTGAACCATCTCAAAGTTTTAGTACAAACACCCTCTTTCACAAGAGTGTCAACTCAATCTATAATCAATGAGTAAATATTTCAGATTCACACAATAACTATGCACAGAAAAGGAGAGGACAGAGAGAGAAGAACATCTATCAATACGATGAATTTATAGTTACCAAGAATGGTGTGAAGACCAACCCCCTGGCCAAAGGGCTGGTAAGGGTCCCCGGGATAGATCAGGAGACAAAGACTTCAGGACAGGAATCAGGACCGAATACTTCACCTCTCTAAATACCGACGACTGCGTTGCACCCCTCTCTGACACTCTCTTCCTCCTCGTGGTTCTTCCGCGATCTTCTTTCTAACCCAATTAAGTTAAAATAGATGGTTCTGCATTCGATTTCTTCACCAGCGTCTCACAGCTTCAGCACCACCCCCAGCACCGACAGCATCCCGAGCTCTCGACTTCCAGCATCGACGCTTCTCCCCGTGTCTGCTTCCGTGTCTGCTCATCTAACTAACTAAAACTACCTCAGTTATACCTTTCCATAACCATGTACCACCCATTAATGTTTCAATTTCATAAAATACTAACTCTGTTTGGACAGGCGAAGGGGGATGATCATCACACCATGCTTACATTTCACTTACTTTCATTGAACCATTGTCTTTTAAACCCATCCCCTCAAACTTTATTAAATCATTTCCTTTCCCATACATCTCCAAACTTTATTAATACAAAATGTTTCAACTTCATGAATAAGTCTTCTTCATATGAACTCTTCACCCTCATGTTCCCAGGGCACATCTTCTCTGGCCTTGGACGCGTGACAAATCCTTAGTCATCTTTCCTTATTCTCTCTCTGGTGCACATGCGTGGGGTCAAGTCAGTCAGCTCAATTCAGACAAGTGTGGAAGGCCCAAATGCGCACTAATAATAAAGTCAAAAGAAGAAATGTTATTCTCAAAAATAAATGGTTTCACTGTACACCACCAACCTATACTCTAACCCACTTTAATTATTATTACCCTTTCTGCATTTGCGTTAGTATAAAACTTATTTTCTATTTCAGCCAAGCAGATGCCATGCATGTGAGCTTTCAAGCTGCCATTTTAATATCTTTTGCGCAGGCGCAAGATTTTCCCTCCAAGCATTAGTACGTCATACTACGTAGATGCAGTAGACGCATGCGCAGTAAAGATCCCTTGTTAGAGTGAGTTTTAGTCCTTCGTTCATGTTGTTATGGTTAGTAAACACATATGCAAGCTTCATTGTCCCGCGTGTCTCTTCTAAAATGCGAATTATTAATTACAATCACATAGTTAGTAATTCGTTAATGAGTTAAAACGAAAAGATTGCTTCCGAGCAAGTCTCATTTACGAGTCCTTGCTCCATCAGTAGGTTGTGGCATCTGAGGGGCGAGCCTCAGGTTCATGCTCCAGATGCGCTATGGCAACCACCAGAGTGTGGAATGTTTCCGACTCGGATCCCTGGTCATCACCTGTGTATCCAAGTGTAGAGCCCCCTCCAGGACCGTAGTCTTACTCCTCTTAGTAGTAATCTCTCTGACTCCCTCGGAATCCGAGGATACTTGCAATTGCCGCTCAGTGCCTTTGTCAGCCACGGTATACCCATTCCTCTCCCCTGTGATCGCCGAACGCTCTTCTTGGTCCGCCTCTAGTTCCCAGGCCGGGCCCTCTCCTCTGCCCGTGGGGGTATGCTGGAGCCCTGTCCCCCATGATGTTGCAGTCTGGGATGCTCCTCCAGTCACTCCCAGGCTTCCGCCGGCATTTGGAAGAAGAGCAATTTACCCTGAAACAGGCCCTTCAGTTTAGCGGGGAATATGAGCATGTATTACAAGTGGAGGCTCTGGAGTTTGGCCTTCATGGAGTCGAACGTGCACCATTGCCGCTGGACCTCTCTAGAATAGTCAGGGAATATCATTATCTTAGAGTTCTCATAGTGCACTTCTCCCATCTTGCGTACTTCAGAAAGGATCATGTCCCAGTCGTGAAAGTTCAGGAACCTAGCTATCACGGGTCTCTCCTGGAAGGGTGTCCCAGGAGGTGGCCTCCCCCCCAGAGCACGGTGCGCCCTGTCAATGATGAAACAGGAAGAGAACTTTTCTTGGGGCAGGATATTTTGCAACCACCTTTCCAGGAGCTGCGCCACATTGGAGCCCTCGACCTCTTCAGGAAATCCAATGAATCTAAGGTTGTTTCGGCAGGCATGTTTTCAGCATCTTCCAGCCGCAATACCACATCCTTGGTGGTAGGCCGGGCCTCTGCAGCATCTTTACGGAGACCCTGGACTGTATCTTCCAGCTCAGATATCCTGGTCTCTGCCAAGGTAACCCTCTCAGCCACATTGCGGAGATCCTGTCTCAGGAGGTACACCTCCTAGAGCACCTCCCCCGCTCTTTCCTCTAGAGGCTCAAATGATGACTGGATTGCCAAAAGGAGAGCCACATTATCAAGCATTGTAGCGAGGGTTTCCACTTCTGGGGCGCTACTATCTTGGTGTACCCGTCCATCATTCCCTATCAGGGAGGCTCCGGTTCTTTATCACGGGCCATGGCACCAATCCCGGAGGGATATTGCATATGTCCCAAATTAAACCAGCCCGCCCACAGCTGCACACCAATTGTCCCTGGCACGTCACCGAACAGTAGCTGAGGGGAGAGTACCTACACGCTCATTGAGTCTCTGCTCCCCGTGATCTATACTGCTGTAGTCCAGTTGATGGGTGCCTGCGGAGTGGCAAGGAGGGTAGACAAGAGGGGGGGGGATAAAAGCCCCAGGGCAGTGTCCAACGGGCCAGACCAGGATGAGGAATGATGGCCCTCTCGGGGGCCTGCAGGTAATATATCTCTGAGGGGAAGGGGGGCCCTCAACAGTACCCCAGTTCACTGCCCAATCTTGTGTAAACTGTCAATTCCCCTCCTAGGTTCGGGAGGCCAGATCTAAACTCCGATCCGCCGGTGAATCTGGGGTGGTCCTCTCAACCTCCCCCGCCACTCGGCAACACGGGGAGTCTCCTGTCCACACTATCCCGCAGGCCACCCCCAGGGAGGGGCCCAGGCCTGCGGCACAACGTCGCCGGCAAATCAGGCCCGTCGGTGAGCCATGATGGTGCTGATGGGGCTCACAAGATCCACCAGCCCCTGCTCTATTTGGCGGCTAGCTCGGGTGGGCGCCACGGAAAGAGGGAGGGGGAGGGAAGGCCAGCAAGAACACAGTCCTCCCCTGGCGCACCCTGCCCAAGTCCTCACCTGCGGTAAGCTGTTGCTTCTGGGCCCGCGGCCTCAGTCCCCAAAAACATCGCTCAGGCCAGTCACTGTCTCCCCAGCAGGGCGACCCCTGTCGCGTTCAGATCTGCCTTCTCTCCAAGAAGCGTCACTGTCTCTGCTAATGCGGTCGGGCCCACCAGAGATTTTCCTCCCTCACACCTGGGGGTGAATCGCTGCCTCCGGTGTGACACCACTGGCGATCCCGGACTAACCCACACCACACCTGTGCCTCAGGACCGGTGTCCAGCAATCTCCGGTCTCTTCTTCCCTGCCAACAGTGTCACGCAGTTGGTGTCCCTCAGGTCGCGGAGGATGCTGCTCAGACCATCGTCCCCCTGGCTGGCTCGGTCATCTGCAAGGCCGCTGAGTTGCAGGCATTGCGTCATGGGATCGCAACTATGCCACAGGCCGCCAGATTCAACTGCTGTTTCTCGGGCTGCAATCTCTGGCCACCGCTCTGCCACACGGCGTTCTCCACACCCCAGGGGTCAGGGAGGATTCTTTCAACACGACTCTGCCGCCATCTCGGCCACGCTCCAATTTATAATATGTATTATTTTTAATGCATTTTTGCAAAAATATGAAATACTTGTATAAAAACATATAAAATGTATAAAAAATATAGGAGAAGCCAAGGCACACCAGCCCCGTCAATGAAGAGCACTCCTTTTAAGGCTGCTTTGTGCATGTAATCAGGCAAAATGCCATCACTCACAGTGTAAGACAGACATTGGATGAAGAGGGCTCACCCATTGCCCCAAGCTGTATGCTGTGGTGGGTGAAAGCAAAATGTGAGAGGCATTTGAACGGACTTGTGAATGAAGAGGGCTGAGTAAAAGCCCATGTATGTATGTATATATGTCTGTATTTCTTGAATTTGTATTTTTTGGTGGCTGTCTCTAGGCCAGATCTTGGATACCTTGATGCCAGGTGCTAAAAAAAACCTAGAAACCCGCAGATATGATTCCTTTCTGTGTCTGCTCAGGAGTGACTTTTTGACATGGCTGCTCAGACCTTTTACAGTAGACATGAACAAGTCTTAAAAAGAAGTGCTCAGTTCAAGATAGAACAACAACAGCTGTCAACTCACCTTGTTCCATAAGAATTAGCTTCAACAAGTCCGGGCATTTCAGTTAACATCTCCAAGCATGCTGAGTCTAGGTTTTTTGTTCTTTTTTTCATTATAGGCCAGCATGGGACTGACTGAAAGACTCATAATGCTTAGCATTGTTGGTTGGAAAACCAGGTCACACTTGTGATGTGGGCTGGCCAAGCACCAAAAGAAATATGACTGAGTGAAATATTTGGCTGATTTAGATGCCAGAACCTTTCTGGTAAAATACTGTGGGTTATGGTGGAGTGTCTGTATTGCTGCCTTTTCAAAAGGTGAATAAAGCTACTCATTACAGACTTTGTCTGCAGACCTAACTTTGATTTACATATTTTGTGGCATTCAAAGGCCTACATTTCTATATCTAGGAGACATCTACTTCCCTTAATTGTGCCCCTACGGATTGCTCACCAGCAGATGATCCACATGTCATGGAACAGGTCAATGCATGCAGTTTACACCCTTCTCCCTTTTTTTCTCCATAGGAAAAACTTTTTCATCTGAAAAAATCTCTTCACCTATATTCGTTGAAAATGTGGAACATTTGGAATCTTTCTCATCATAAATACGCACTTACTGTAACCCTGTTTGGAATCTTTTTTAAGGTGTCAAAAACACTGTGAATGTTCGCACACTGATTTATCAGTCCCATCAGAACTGAGAGATCTGAGGTAAATCTGTCGGCCTTGGTTGTTTCAACACAGGATTTCACTTGTTTAAAAGCAGGTGCAATCCTTGTGTGAGACTCTAAGGAGAAATGAGGTATTACTTGGGAAGTGGGGTGCAGGGTTCCTGATTCCCCGGCAACTCTCTGTTCGCAAGTGGACCTTGGGGTTCCTTGTGAACCCAGTGGTGGTCGGCATGGTTCGCAGTTGGCGGGAGCGCGCGGGGGTGGGGGGATGCACAATATAAAATAAATATATATTTTTTTAAAACGTACCTTGCCACCGGGTTCTGCGTCTCTGCTCCTGCTCGAGGAACAGGAAGCACAGCCAGGCCCCACTGACCAATCACAATGCAGCGTTGTGATTGGTAAGCACCCAGGCTCCCCTGACCAATCACAATGCTGCAATGCAGCGTTGTGATTGGTCTGAGCGTCCTGGTTCAACGCTCAGCCAGAGAATAGGGGCCTTGGTATGTTCTCCACACAGGCTGTAATGCAGCCTGCATGGAGAACAGGGAAAGTGCGCATGACTGTTTTGGGAGGCTCGAGAGGGCTGGCCAAACAGTCATGTGCCCTGCTCCGAGAGCAGAGCAGCCCCGCCCACCCAGCCGCCCGTAAAGCAGCACAAGCATAAAATAATAATAACTCAAAGTTATTATCATTTTATGTTTCTACTTCGCACAATCTCACTGCTTAAAAGCAGTGGGGTGACGCTCCTCCGCCATAGCGGAGGAGCCTCCACTGTGTGCACCTCCCCCATGACTGATCAGCAAGGTTGCGAGGGACAAGCTGCTGCAAAGGAGGTGTGATACACAGTGTAGGTTAAGAAACAGGTTTATTTTTTGGTATGTTATCAAGGGGATGTCATCACACGGAATGAAGCAGTCCTAAACCTGGAGGAAGCTAGCCTTAGAGTCTTTCTTATAGCAGAATGGGTGTATCTCAGTAAGGTTAATGTTAATGTTATTTGTACTTTTAGAGCGCTAACTGTTACCCGAAGGTGTCCTGGCGCTATGTGAAGGCCTACTGAAGACTAAAGCGATGTGGGATTTGACAAGATTAATTCAAAAACAGCCAAGTTTTAATGCCTTCCTAAACCAGTCTTCCTATAACCAGTCTGATCCAGAAAAGTTTGAACTACGTTTCCCAAAATGCAAAGTGATCTTGTCAATAAAGTTAGAACTGCAAGATGTTAGCGACAAAAGTCACAGCCACGTGGCAGCTGTATAACGGGGTCACTAGGCCATATCCCCAACTCGCTCACACACTCAATCATAGATTGTACCGGCAGCAGTTTTCAAAACTTTTAAGGCAGTTCAACAACCCCCCTCCCTTGTGGCTCACAACTTATCTTCATGTTGTTATCACTGTGCGCCGTTCCCTGAAACAAGTACTTTTTGCTACGAGTCTGCCCGTGCTATTTTCCTCTAAGAGAAAGACTCCTCATGCCGTTTCCAAGGGAAAGCTGAATATGGAGCCGCAAGAAGGCCATTTTGAGATGACAGCTTATATCACCTCAGCACATTAGATTAGGTAACAGTCCTATACATTAGCACCTACAATCAGCAAGTGTGACCCCATTGTTGTGAGGAGAGGGCAAGATATCACTAACCTGAGATAGCAGAACTCTTTGCAGCAGTCCATCCTTTTCAAACCGGCTTCACGACACACATTGCACCCTCTGTCGGCATTTCACGGTATGTGAGCTCATGGAATTAGCAAGACAAGCAGTATGTCCAGGCTGCCCCCAGTATCAGAACACACATTTTTATGTCTGATGGGTTTTGACTCCGCCCAGAGGAGTATTTCACTCTCACCTCCTGCTATTGGCTGTTGTGTGTCTCATTCCGCCTCCTATGCAGTTCTTGCTTTGGAATGCATGAGAGGCTGTTTTATATCTCAAAACTACAGATTCATCCCACATTGCATTATTTCTCTCATGGATGCACTGTACAGAAACGGCAATAGTTTATCTTTTTCTTTTGCTGCAACAGGCGTTTTAACTGTTTTAAACAGGACTGAAAGAAAATGCGAGCAAGACCTATTGGCTTTACCAAAGCTTGTTACAATTGAACGTGACACTTTCATTACCACAAGTGGAATGAAAAATCCGAGAAAGGGAATTCATAGTTCGCTGCTCTAAAGAAAGTGGATGTAGCACACCTCCCCAGGTCAAATCAATATTCTCATTTGTGTCCATTATATCTCATGAGTAAACATTGTTGACCTGCTTTCGGTTATTCACAAGAAACGTCATAGGTGTTATGTTATGTGCAAAGTAGTTCTCATTTTCACTATTCGTATGGATTCTCTCTATCCCCAACCAGACTGAATCAATATTAATTTGGATTCACCTCATTTTCAGTTTCTACAATTATTTGGCACTCCCTTAACCACGATTTTTATGCATAATTATCCTACTCAATCAATCAATCAATCAATTAAAACTTTATTCGGCCACGTTCTGGCCATAAAAGTACATTTTACATAAAAACACTTACATAGAAGATTAAAATACATGAAGTTAAAATAAATTCAGAATACAAGGCATATTCTAGCGACCCGGGTCATAATTGTTAACCCACCATATTATTTCTTTTACGAATTGCCCCTGATAAAAAACGTGCAACCCCGTAACAAAAAACGGGGATGACAGCATTTGTAGGTATGTCAATGCTGGCCTAACTTGTGCATAATGGCAATCTTTTAAAAGTGGTAGAATATATTTAGCTCGAAGTTCGGTATAAAAACCACAAAAGAACATAAAGTGCAATAGGTCTTGTTCAGAGAAGTTATCACATGCACATGGTTGCAAGGAACCTAACTTTGAAAAGCCTTTGGGTACAGTTAGGAGCCAGTGCATACAATTAAATCTAAATCTAGATAAAATAAAGCGATGATGCAGGTTATTAACAAAAGACCAAAACGGTTGGCTTAAAATACCAGGACTTAAAATCATAAAATATCTGCAAGAGGGTTTCATGAGTTCCTTTGCTTCTCTATCTAACTGCCTCCTTAGAAGAAATTGAGTTTTTAAATTTTTTACAGATTTGGGTTGCAGCTTTCTGGGTTTATTAAATAGCTCCGGTTGCCCAAGAGCTGAAAGCTGCTGTGAGATATAATTTAACCAAGGAATTTCTGCAGCACCATCCAAGCTCAAACAGTCCTCTAAAATAGTCTGGTTTAAATTTGGTTTTTCTCTGGACCAAATTTTTAGCCACCATATCAGGGGTGCTACAGCAATGTTATCTGTCACGTAGCCCTGCCTTAATTCCTCATGTATAATAAAAGCTGGAGTGTTGGGGGAGCAGCTAGGAGTTTTCGTAAATGTTTATTTTCTACCCCCTGAAGTTCATTACAATCCTTGTAACCCCAAACCACACTACCATACACTGTCATAGCGACACATTTCTCATTATATATTTTTAGCAGTGGTTGTATGGGTTTGCTCCCTAGTCTTCTAGCGAAATCCAGTGAGGCTCCAGCTGCTCTTGCCAAGGTGTTTTTCTTTAGAGCACGCTGTGCTACCCAGGTGCCCCTGTCTTCAAATAATACACCCACATATGGATAAGTGGGCACATTGGTTAGCACTCCTCCTTTACAGGGAAGGGATTTATTCACCTTTTTGGGGTAACCAATTGACATGTGTGATTTATTAAAATTGACCGCAAGATCCAGGGCTACCATAAAATCAATAAAAGTATTAACTAAAGATTTCAACGCATTTGGGGTCCTGGCAATTAAAACTGCGTCATCCGCATATAAAAGTGCTGGAATAGATTTAGAACCTACTCTAGGAATGCCTAGAGAAGAATTAGACAGCACTGCCCCCAAATTATTTATGTACAGTGTGAATAAAACCGGGGCAAGAATGCACCCTGCCTTACTCCTCTCTTTACGTTCCAGGCATTAGATAAGGAGCCATCTTCATTATACCTTACAGAGGCAGTTAAATTAAGGTGGGACCAGTGCAAGAAACTTACTAAATTCGTGTTCATCCCTGTTTCTATTAATAAGTACCATAACTTGGACCTATTTACCCTATCGAAAGCGGACGTTAAGTCCATAAAAGCCAATGACATACGTCATTTTTTGGCTAGGGTATATTTACTGGTAATCATTAGTAAATTCATACATTGTTCCACTGTACCTCTGCCTTTGCGAAAACCAAATTGTAACTCTGACAACACTTCCCTTTCTTCCAACCAGTTTGCTAGGCGATCTAAAATTACTTTTCCCATTATTTTTACTGCGGAGTCCAACAAAGAAATTGGACGATAACATCCCGGGTCTTCCCTAGCGCCTCTCTTAAAAATTGGCAATATCACCGCCGTTGACCATGAGTGTGGTTGACCTACCCTTATGGCTGCATTGAACACTCCGGTTAAAATTTTCGCCCATACACCCGTGTCTGACTTATAGAGGTCCACCGGTATCCCATCGGGACCGGGAGCTTTCCTGGCGGACATACCCTCAATCGCTTTCTGAACCTCTTTTACAACCAAAAACAGATCTAGTGGTAAAGGACTCGGTACCCAAATAGGGCCTATATGTTCCGTAACAACCTCTGAATAAATGTGTTCAAAGTGGCTAACCCACCGGTCGGCTGGAATTACACACTCTACTTTTGTCGTGTTATTATCTTTGAAAAAGGGGCTGTTTACCACTTTCCAAAATTTTGCACTATCGGCTTGTGTGCTCGCCTGTGTTAGATCGTCCCATGCCCGTTCCCTTAAAGCACCCTTCCTACTCAAACTTAGAAGGATAAGTTCTTCAAATCTGTAAGAGCAGAAGAGGTGACATGAAACTCACTGTGTCACCTCAATGTAATCACAGAAAGTGGCAGCGCATGATTTTCGACTCTAACAATTATTATTTGTATGTTTTATTTAAGCGATCTTTATTTAAAGCCTGAAGCTTTCTGTCTGTCTGTCTGTCTGTGTAAGTATCACTCTGACTCTCCGGCTATATATCATACATGTGTACTCTTTAATATCTTATCTAACCTATCTGTTTAAAATATGTATATATGATCTATCTAATGTAATCTGGTTTGTTTTATTTAAGTTTATTAAGATATCTATGCCCAAACTTCCAATTTCCATGGTTAAAAAGACATGCCAGTCTTTGAAGTGTGTCACATAATCTGACTTTACTCATAACCAGTAGGCTTTCCCAAGCCAAGTGGACAAATGCAGCAGAACTGTTTCACAGCTTAACTATTCCCTAGTGTGGCTGGACTGAAGGTTGCTCATTGCAGTGGTTTGTGACTGTCACCGGTGAAGCATTTTGGCCTGCACAAGTTTATCTAGTAAATATGCAAAAATACTATTTTCTCGGAGAATCAGGTCGTAAACTTGTAATCTTGGGTGTCACAATGGAGGGGCATCTTTTCGTTGCGGTGCCAACAACACACCTCCTGGCTGGTTGTAGGACTTTTCAATGTGGAAAATCCACCACCGCGTGTCCTTCCCACGCTGAAATATCTACCTAACTTTTTTCTTTTACTTATAAAAAGTCTTCCCCCACTCCTACACCACTACGTAGCTTTATTTTTCTTGTGCCGCCCTTCTCTAGACCTCTTCTCTTTTGCTGAGGAAGACTGGCATTGTTACATGCTCAACAGAGTCAGGTGGCGACCCGGAAACAAAGCTGTGTGGCGTGGCCCCTTGTTTGTTTCACTTTTGGTTTGCATCATGAGGTGTCCACTTGCTCCGCTGCTTTTGTTCTTCCACTTTTGTTTTTTTTAATGGGGATGTCCACAAAACTTCATCTGCTTTCCCCTTTGTTTGTTTTCCCTGTCCGCACCTGCCGTGCAGCAGTGTGAAATCCTGTAGTCCTGTGTAGGTGGGGAAGTGTACAACAGGGTGCGTTGACTCCTGTTGGACCACATGTACATTTTATATGTGTGAAATTTGAAATCAGCTAATATTTCCAAGATATTTATCTGTTGTAATTAAAATTTCAATGAAGTGAGTTTTTATTGCGTGAATGAGCTTTCCTGTTATAGGCTATTAAATGGAATTGTATTTGATTCTCTTATATGTCAATTTGCCTTTGTTCACGATTTTTAGAAAATGTGTGAAATCCGAAAATCATGTCATTCTTTCTGGAATTTTATTTAATCTTCTTTTACTTTTTCTTTGTGCTTTTATGGCCTTTCTGCCGAATGAAGATGATTTTGACTGACCTAACTGACCACAAAGCCTTCTACCTTGTATGAAGTAGATGAGGTTTGAGATCATAATCTTCTTTAGTTGAGAGGATGAAAAACATGATTGTATTCGTGCTGCAAATCAATTTGTCTTGAAAACCAGTATGTTCAATTCATCATTTTTACATCATAGGTAAAATATTGGCAATGCCAGTGAGTTCACCAAGTCTTTGAAATATTTAATTGAGAAGGTCAGTGTGATTTGTTGGCAAATGCCAATATACAAGCTGATAAACATTAGTACAAGTTCTGCTTTACTCTGAAGAGCATGACCACACTCTGTGCCATCCTAGCTGAAAATAACCAAAGGAATTGAATCGAACTCTTTGAGTTGTTGCATTGATCAGTTACGTTAAAATCGTTCTGCGACAAAAAAGCTCCTAATTTGTTTTGAAGATGAATTTCCAGGTATCTTGATTATTTGGAAACCCCGTTTACTGGCAAATGAAGTGATGGAGAAGGCTCCAGATCTGCCTGTCATCTCAACAGGGGTCTGCCTTGTTTTTGAGGTGAGTGAGGCATTTTGCCAGTGTTGTAATAAGTCACACTTGCGAGGTGACGGCAAATTGCTTATATGAGCGGATGTATTCAGAAGGGCGATTGTGGCCCCGAGAAGGAATTTCAGGTAGATCACCGCCTAGATGACTTTGACGTCCAGGGAGTCAAACTTGCATACTAGCGAAGGAAAATAATTTACTTGACTTAGCTCACTGTTAACAGGGTCTGGTGGCTTAGTGGACTAATGCATCCACTGTAGGGGCCTTCCTTCGACCTCAGCCTTTAATCCTTCTGAGTAGGCGCATCCGGCACAGGTAACAGCAGTGGCGCGAGGGGGGGAGTCTACAGACGACGGGATAGGGAAAGTAACATAAAAAAAAATCCACTTACCTTGCGGGGCAAGCGCAAGGTAAGGTTTTTAAAGAAAACAAATATTTTGCTTTCCCTATCTTGTCGTCTGTCGACTTCCTCCCTGACCTGCCCTGCCCCACCACCTCACCGATGTTACCTGTGCCAGCCGCACCTGCTTCTGAGGTCGATAAAATGAGTACCATTGAGTTGGGTAACAATAACCATATGTTATCAGCGCCCAAGATTCCCTTGGGTGAATGTGCACTTTACAAATACACGTTATGTTAACCTGGCTTATATGGGGCAGTAGGACGCCTCCCGTAAATTGGGAGACGGTCACCAGAGCTTATGAGAAGGGATGATTCACCATCCTGAATGTTATTACCTTGTGGCGCGGGCCCATTATGTCATTTACTGGATCTCCCCGAAATGTCCTGCTCCTCACCTCCCAATCGAGATGGACCAGATAGAGAGTGGCTGCCTAGACACCACACTTGCAGTTTCACTAACACAATTTACTAAACATTTTTAATCTGTGTTCTGCACAAGCTCGGCAATGTGGTCCTTGTCGCTGATTTATTCCCTGGATATGCCACTGTTGGAAAACTTGTCACTAACCCTAACAACTGACTAGACAGCATGCGCTGTATTGTGACATCTGGGTATTGTCACAATTCACAATTCTGTGACAGTCTCTTTCTCACACTAAACCAATTTAAAGCATTGGGTGAGACTAACGCACTTGACATGTTCACTTACTTTAGACGTCATAATGCTACTGCGGTGCCATGGCCTGAGTTACCCAGTGAACCTTGTGAGTTCTTTCCACTCACACAAATGTACCTCTCATCTAATAACAGGGGCTGGCTCTCTCGCCTATATAGGATGACTGAGGTGCTACTTCCTTCTGCAGTGCATGATCCCAAGACACATTGGGTGGCTGATGTACGTGTCCCTATCTATCAAAAATGTGGAAGCATTGCTGTGAATAGATAAAGCAGGTCTCTATTATTCTAAGACATATGCATAAGCCTATGTCTTAGAATAATAGAGACCTGCTTTATTA
Source organism: Calotriton arnoldi (assembly GCA_963921515.1). NCBI lineage: Eukaryota > Metazoa > Chordata > Amphibia > Caudata > Salamandridae > Calotriton > Calotriton arnoldi. Next base: position 1,373,989 of record CAWUFW010004703.1, read on the forward strand.
TTTATAATTTCATTAGCTAAGTATATTACACCCCATATTGGTTGAACAAGATAACCCTACAAACTCTCCGAGCTACGCTCGATGCTCCACCGACCCTGCGGACTTTCTGCACTGTGCTGCAGTCTGCCCATCCATTTGATCCTTTTGGATTAAGGTTGCTGAAACACTGAGTGAGGTGATTGACTTTAGACTCTCATGCGCACCACTGACCATGATTCTGGGGCATGATGTTGATGTTCCTCGCGCCCGGAGAAGACTGGCGGCACTTCCACTGGTGCTTGCATGGTGACGAGTGGCCAAGGCAAGGTAGAGGGGTCTGCTTCCCAGGCACCAGGATTAGCTAAAATATGCTAAATTTTGTAACAAGCTGGCAGAGGTGTATGCGACATTGCTGACTCCCAAGGATAGACCATGTGATATATTGGGCCCATTTCGAGATTACATGAAATGGCTGACTGAATCTTCAACGCTGACCCCAGCTCATATTGCAGCGATAACACTCCCTCTCAATAGTCTCTGGGTCTGATGTAGATTTTGGAGGACAGGTTACTCCGTCTCAACGGTGACAGATATCCCGTCCACTGAACTATAAATCCTGTTATGTCCTCTGGGATTTATATTTCGGCGGGCGGGATATTCGTCACCGTTGTGATGGAGTAACCCGTCCGCCAAAATCTAAATCAGGCCCTCTGTCATATACCCGGGGTCACTGTGATGTTTTGATTATGATAGCAATAGAAATATTACTATGTTCTATACTCATCATTATTCACTTTTTATTTATGTTAGCTTGATATAATGTCTCCTTTTGGGTCATGTTTCTATATTGAAACTTCGTCCTTTGTAGTAATGCTATATTTGCATATGTTTGGTCGACTTATTATTATTTTCTATTTATTTGTATTTCCTTGTTATGTTTGATTATGGTTACTCTAAATAATAAATTAAAAATAAGCTGAGGAGGAGCATCCAGTCCTGCTTCTGTAAAACTATAATAATAATATTTTGAAGGTTCTCATTGTAGAAAATTGTTTATATCTACAATACCGATTTTGTGGCCTTTTTCTTGCAGCGTTTACTTTTCCTCTTAGATCACTGGGTTCTAGCACAGAAGACTGTTTTTTATATCTAAAGAATGGATTTTCATTATATATTTAATTTCTATCGATTGAGCCAGAAACAGCTATTTTTTGTGTATCTCTAACATATTGTTTGATTGGCTGAAAAATTGGATGATTTTTGTGTGATCTTTATTTCTTTGTTTCTGAACTCATTTTAAAATGGAATCAATGTAGGGCTGATTCTAAGGCATTTTTTCATGATGGCACAGGAATACGTATTTATAAGAAAATATGTAGATTTATCTTGTACCCTTGAATCTTTGCTCTTACAAGTTTGTTTTCTCGCTTTTCAATCTTTTCTTTAGCTGAGGGGGAAATAAAAAAAAACAGTCTAGAAATTGATAAGGAAACACACTCTTGGGCTAATGGGAGCATGTGTAATCGCCTTTTCCCCAAAACAGAATGTGTCATAACCAAATGATAACATTTATAGAACTCTGTGGTAAATTTGCCAATTAGGAGCACTCCAAAATATGTGCCCGTTTAACACAAAACATTAGGTACTGATAGGTATTAGTAATCAGTGCATTCTTTGTCAAAACAATTTCCATTAAAAGCCGAGATTTTACCCGGTGCTAATACTAAGTGGTGCTGGTCACCCCCACTTTTTGCCTGGTATTCAATGTGATTTTGACTGGAAGTGCTTGGTTCCGGCTAACCAGGTCCCCAGTGCCAGATCTCTTTCTGAAAAGCTGTGCAATTGTACCCCAATTAACAATACCTTTAGCACTCCCTGTAAGTACCTATGGAGTGGTACCCCTGGCACCTAACTCAAGGAGGCTAAAGAGGGTCCTTAAGGACTGCAGCCCAAATTATGCCATCCTAAAGGACCCCTCACCAAACACATACCGACTGCCACTGCAGGCTGCATGTCTTGGTGCAGACGAAAGTGAAAACACGACATGGCACACATCCCTGTGAGCCATGCCCACAGACACTGCATGCTGTATAGGTAAGTCATCCCTACGGTTTGCCTTACAGCCCTAAGGCAGGGTGCACTCAGTGACAGCCGGCATGGTTCGCAAGTGGGGGGCGGGTGTGGGCGCGCGGGGGGGCACGAGGGGCGGTTAGAGGGGGGGGTCGGAAACGGTGCGCAATAAAAAAAAAACACTTACCTTGCCGTGCCGGGTCCCGCGTCTTCTCTCCGCGTCAGAGAGGGACAGGAAGTACAGCCAGGCTCCCCTGACCAATCACAACGCTGCAATGCAGCATTGTGATTGGTGAGCACCCAGGCTGTCTTGACCAATCACAACGCTGCAATGCAGCGTTGTGTTTGGTTTTAAGCATCCTGGTTCGACGCTCAACCAGGGACTGGGGGCCTGGGGTTATTCTCCATGCAGGCTGTAATGCAGCCTGCATGGAGAATGGGGAAAGTGTGCATGACTGGTTTGGGTGGCCCGAAAGGGCCGATCAAACACTCATTGGGCACTCAGGAGTGGGTAACCCACTCCTCCCCTGCTTTAAGAGCAGAGCAGCCCCGCCCACCTGCCCGCCGCAAAGAGGCAGGAAACATAAAATGATAATAACTAAGATATTATCATTTTATGTTTCTTCTTCCTCGCACTGCTTAAAAGCAGTGGGGCGACGCTCCTCCGCCACATCGGACACGCCATCCCTGGGTGCACTATACTACATGTGAGGAGATATCTGCACAGGCAGATATGCCTCTATGCAGGTTAGCTCTATTGCTGACAGTACAAGTGACCGGGGAAGCCATTTTGACAGCTTCACTGCTTTTTGTTTTATTTTTTACTTTCTGCCCTGCTGCCATGCTGAGCAGCGGCAATGCTGCTGTACAACATGGCTAAATCTCACAGAAGGCGAGACCTATTGGCTTTGCCAATGCTTGTTTTACTCCCTGTTTAATGAGCCACTCAGAAAAAATTTGATCCATCTTCGCTGAGGGCTTTGCAAGTCGATTAGCATGCATTGTGCAGGGACGAGAAAAAAGCAAGATGTTAAATATCCACTGCTAGTTTGGTACAATACAATCCAGCAAAATCTGGAAAGTTATCCACCCCAGGAACTTCTAGCCCTGAGATGTCTGAGGTTTGACTCTAGTGCTCTTTGGAAGTATGTGTGTCTGTCATATGTGCTGGGATTTTGCCAACTAATGAAACCTCCAGAGGTCATCTAAGATCTGCCTTAGATTTTGTAGACTGGAGAGATTGGTTTTGCCAGAATAGGACCACGACCAACTGAATCCCCAGTCAGGCATGCAGTGATAAAGTTCCTAATATGTCTCCCGCTTTTTAAGCAAGAGCGCTTTGGAGCTCTAACAAGTAGGCCAATAGTGAGAATTAGTAAAACTACAAATTGCAGAAATTAAGAGGTATCGCCTAAATATCCAATGCTTGGTGATTGCGATAAGTGGCCTCAGGCCATTTGTCACCCTTCTTTTATGTGTTACTTGTTTTATGTATAGCGCACTTCTGGAGTGGCTTTGTACTTCTAGCGCTTTCCGTTGTTTTGTCTGCCACCCCGTAAAGACTGAGATTACAGCAAGTCTAGTTAATATTCAATATTATGTGCCACACTGGTGGGCGTGTACGATGGGCTTTGGAGGTTTGAAATTGATGGAAGTGGCTCAACCCCTATATGTGGAGCTGTGCCTTTAAATATGCAGTTTGAGTGTTGGAGAATTTTTTGGTGTTATGGTTGTTGTGAGGAAGTGCAGTGTAGGAGCCCCTTAGAAATGTTGTGTGTTGCCTCCTAGAGTAATTTCTTGTCATGCTCAGGAGTTTAGATTTCTCCTAGAGGCATAACTACCCAGACGTGTTATAGTATGGTATTTTTATATATAAAATAGCCCAATAACAGTAATCTGCTAATCCAGATGGTGATTTAAGCAGAATCAATGTGCATCAATCAACCAACGAGTACTCTAGTGTGGGAGGCTGTAGGACCACACCCCCTACATTCACTGACATGACAGGCCACAGACCATGAACCACCAATGTGCCATGCTGCAGCAGCCTCCCATCCAAACCCTCATTCTGAACTTGTTTACTTTCTCTTTTTCATAATTATATCTTTGTAGGTCACAAATGACGTTGACGCTGATGATTGTTTTGAATTTGGATGAGGCTGCTGCATTAAAGGAATATCAATCTCCCAGTTAGCGCTGGTTCTGCTAATTGGTGTGGCATTTACTGAGCATAGCAGGAGGCCCGATAACAAAGTGGTCTGTTCCGTCCTTGGTTTCGCATTAGAAGCTGAGATGGAGGAGGTGAGGAATGTTTATTAAGAAAAAATCGCCGCAGCTCATAGCCTTCCATATCTTTCTCTGAGATGTAATCGGGGTTGTAACAGGAAGGCGTATGGTGCAGTGTGCGCATGTGATGGCAATTCCAGGTTAAAAAGAAAAAAATCCTTTTAAACATTAAATATGTCCGTGGCAACAGTGTCAAAGTGTCGCAGTCCAAGTTTGAGCAGTGGAAGAACAGTAATCTCGCCACCAACCAGTACTTGGTCCATCCTCCATCGAAGGGACAATCACAAAAGAACAAAGTGAAACAGACACACGCTCACCAATGAGAAACAAGGAAATGAGATTGATGATGAATCCAACCAATGTTAAGTAATGGGCGGGCTATAAGCACCGCATACGTTTTTTTGATCTTGCAAGCGACAGTGCATGCGCTCTAAGACAAGACCTAAAAATGGCAGCAGTGGGCAAACTTCAGCACAGTTTCAAAGACCATTCTCTTATCTCTACTGAATTTGGATAATTTGAAAGGACCTAGCTTTATCCACTAATTTTCTTATTAGAGTGTTTTTAAGCCACTAGGGCTTTTCACGGCCCCTGGTGATGAGGTGTGCTCTACAGTAGCGGCTCGTGGAGGGAGTGCTGCTGGGCGGTGGGGCGGGGCGGGGGAGGAGCAGGGTGGGGGGTAGTAAACTACGGCATACGGCCGAACAGAGGTAAGTAAACAAATAAATGAACAAAACGAATTTCGTTGCGCGCGCTGCATCGCATTTGGCAATGCAGCGCGCGCAATGAAATTCGTTTTATTTATTTATTTGTTTACTTACGTCTGTTCGGCCGTTTGCCGTAGTTTACTACCCCCCACCCTGCTCCTCCCCCGCCCCACTGCCCCGCAGCACTCCCTCCACGAGCCGCTACTGGTGCTCTAATTGCCCACACATTGTGCCTGTCATTATTATTTGTAACTCTGGGTTTGGTAACACTTTGTAAACCCCCCTCACACTGTATTACGGGTAGCTGAAACAACATTTTCACCCACCATCCACCAATAAGATTTTAGATGTTCATGATCTATATGCACACATTTGCAAACACAGGAAAATGTGCACAAAGCGTTTTACTAAGATTTCATGCTGTTTTGAAAACCTTGTCAAAGTACATTTTTTGTTCACTCAAACAACAAAATTACCTGTGTTACAAAAATATGAATGTTCCTCTAAAAACTTGAATTGCAGAGATGATTACATTAAAAAAACTGAATAAAAATGTCTAAAATGTGCCTCTTATAGTTAGCTATACAACCATAATGTTACTCCCATGTACTGCTCAAAGCTTCACACATGATTGCATCCCGTGACAGATGATATTATATATGACAGCACATATCACATCACCATTGATCTCATTAATAACCGCTTTTTTAGATGCATACATATTCACTGTAGGTGTATAGCTGCAATACCAGTTTCAGCATACAGATATCCTTGCAACGAAAACATATAGAAACAAGGCTGCATTCCCACTGCCACCAAGCACATATATATGTTAGAGAGAAACCTTGGTGGTTTCAGTGTTGTTATTGATGAAGGAAATGGTGGAGAGGTAAGTGATGGCTATGGAAATGACATTTTGTATTGCATCTTTGTATACCGACAGTATGGAATTCTCCATTTGCACTTGTTACTAATATATAAGCCTAACGTCACTTCAGTTTACGTTTTTATAGGAAATTGTAGGTTTTTATACAACACCTTAATATGCGATCTTAGTAAGGAACCACCATTTTGCATTTAACAAAGTTGTGCCTGTCTGGGTGCATGTTTATACTCTTGAACCACAGTCATTCTTTTTATGTTTAATGTCATATTCCATCCGAGTGGGGTGTGTGCTGTTATACTCACGGTTTGTTTTGAGGTCACCTAGCCCCACAAGTCCGCACTGAATTTATTTTCTCTGCACCTTGTGCTGCTTACTCTCAAGTCGCCAGATCTCACTCGTGAATCGAACATAATTTTTGGTCTTGGACTGCTAAATCTAAGTTTGAACGCTGTCAGAAAGATGTACGTTTTTCACTTGACAATATTTCAAAGGCTTCTCAACAGATGAGCATCAGATCGCAAATAGCACAGAGAAACCAGTCATCTCTGGCGTTAGGAGAAATACAATGTATAAACACATTTTACACTGCGTTTTGGATTATCACTTCTGTGACAATTTGAATGGGAGTACACAACTTTTGGGACACCCTCTAACCCTAGGAGACCTTTGACTAATCTGCATGAAACTTTCTAAAATCAAACTTACCTGCATGGCATCTTTTTTGGAACGTTTTCTACAAAAACCTATTAAAAGAGCTATTTTTAAAACAAAAAAAATGCTTTCACTGTGGATTAGTGAACTGAACCATAACTACAGAGTCATGTGGCCTGCTCTGTAATTGTAAAAATGTAGATTGCGTTCTTGTAGTCATGGATAAACTGGTTAGTCCATGTAACAAGGGTTTTAACCGCTAATAACTTTGGAATTGTTCGACGAGTCTGCACATACAGCGTCCAATAGAAAATCTTGCTATTTGCCCCTGGAACTACTGCTGGCAAGACCGACATTAAATGTGGCTTGCAGACAAAGGTTAAACTAGAATAGATCCTTGCGACTGACTGTTGTAAATTCATTCCGCAGTTTTAATAAAAATTAAAAAAGCAAAACTTTGCAAAATCTGGGCGCGACCCCCATTTTGCACCACTGTCTGCAGACTACTAGATAATTGTCTGAGAAGCTTGAACATTTTTGGGCTGGCTAACAGTTTAAAAATACGAAGGAATCCAAACCATGGAGTCTGGTTGGTGAATTTACATTGCAGACAGAAATGCGCGAGGGCTGTTGGGGACACGTGGTACACAGCCACCCCTATGGAGTACAAGGAGACATCCTAGTAACAGGAAATATGATACAGGGGTGACAGACTGAAGCAGTTGGTTCATGAATCAAAATGAGGCATAACCTGCCATTGTTCACAGACTGCTTCTGCGTCAACTCCCACTCCCAGCTTGTTAACAGATAATTTAATAAAAACTTATATGAAGAGGCCCGCAGCCTTTGGAATCAAGGTGACGGTCATGTCCTGCACAGACATCCTCCAAGACACGGTTAAAGGCTGTGCCCCCTTGGCTCTGCTGACAGGAGCTGGAAGCATGAACTGCCCAGAGCCTAATAGTCACAGATTTTGGATGTGCCCTATGGCAAACAAGTGGTTTATGGAGCATGGCCAAAAGCCATGCCTCGTGCACAGAGCCAACTGGGCAAGACTGAAGGTCATTCCCTGTGAGTCGGAGCTACTAGATGCTTTCAAAGTCTATGTCCTGAAAGCTTTGGTTATGTGGAAGAGAACGCTCACCCTGCCAAAGGCTGAGTCTACCAGGCTCTGGGAACCTGGGGACTAGGCATGACCAAAGGCCACACAACCTGTGCTCAGAGCCTGCTTCCCACGGTTCGTGGGATGGTAGTATCATATATATGCTGTTGGCCAAGGATGGCAGGGCTCATGGAGTGGCCAAAGGAATATAAATGGTGGAGACCAGTTTAGTACACCTAGCAAATTGAATATATTGTAGAATGTTGAGCAGATTGAGGCGACAAAGGTTGGTGAGCACTTGTATTATTGCCTTTACATGATATCGTTATAGAACACACATGACACCTGGCCCATATTCTCTTCCTAAGGTCCCACTGGTATGGAGTACGGTGCCTGATTCATAGTTCAAGGCGACGGAGTCAAATACCCTGTCACTCTGATGGAGGACCTGTACTCTGAAGTTGGAGATGTCCACTGGCCCGGCGAACATCTCTAGTCATTGACACGAACCGCCGTCAAAGTGGTTCTTGTCAGTGAGTTAAGTTTGATATCATCCGTCAACAAAGATATCATGCAGGGAAGCCAACATTTTATGCAACAATTACTATATTCTCCGTAGGCGTGCACAGTATCCACTGCATATGTTCTCACTACTACCCAATTAATTTGTAATATCACACACATGAACCACACAATGCACACAATGGGATAAATATGGGACATCAGTTATGACCAACCGAAATGACTTTGTCAAAGTTGAAAAAAAAGTAGGTTTCTGTCTTTTCTGGCTTGTGAGCACTGGTAAACGTGCCTGTGTCTCTGAGCTTAGAATCAGTTGCCACTGACCTTGAGTCTCTCTGTTATCTGGTTGAAGGGGAAAGTAGCCACACCTGGGCTCTAGCTGTTAGTACAATTTGAGGGCACCTTCTGACCAACACATCCCAGTGTTCAAAGGTTAATATCAACTACTCATGGTGCACCCACAACAGAATCAGATTGTTCAGACTCATGGGTAAAAAATCACAGACATGACACAAAAAAGCTGAATGTGGGTGAAAACAGTTCCGCCAACCATGGGACAACGTTTGGCCCGACAGATCAAAAGTTTCTTATGGGGATCTACAAAGCTTATCATTGATACATACCCTTTGTTTACAGCATATTCAGGAGTACAAGTTCCCCATGACTTGCTGATTGAGGAGTGGTGAACTGTGTATCACATGAACTCTATGAAACTACGAGGTCAATAATAGTGACTTACAATTGTGATGCACCCTTATTTTGCCGACTAATATATCATCCTGGTAAGTATATATGGGAGAAGGTAACCCTTGCCATACGTTATAAGAATATTCCAAGTCACAGAGGAGTTGCGTGACCATATAAAGGAATGAGGCCAAAGACCAAATTCCTTTATAAGGGCATGGTACTCAAGGAGACTTACAAAGTATCCTTTTAATGTACCGTAGAAGGGAATTTTCACACCATCATCCTTCCTGGAAACCACTTAAATCCTTGGTGTCTTGCTCTTTCATATGAAAGAGATAATATAGCTGCAAACATGAAGAGAAAAAACGTAATCTACAGTGGCAAATTAAACATACCAAAAATCAGTTAGTAATCTGTTGCAAAAACGTATTAGAATCTGTTTAATGTAAGGTTTTTTTAAATTGCCATTCAGAATGTGTAGAAAGATGTAAAGAGATTCTGCCTTTACTGCAATTACCTCATATGACATGCCTTAAATATCTCTTTTCTGCTGATCACTCTTTATTTAAGAAAAAAATCAGAAGAAGGAAAAGGTAGTTCTCGTTCTCATTATTTATACTGCAGCTCTAATTAAAAGGGAGAAGCTGAAAGACAAACATTGAAATGTTGGAGCAGAAGGTCTATACAAGCCATTATTGGCCACTCCAGTGTTTTCAGTGGTGCTCTGAACTTTCCAGTGTTCTAATAACTTACAACAGATGAGCTGCTGCATCCTTTTCCTATTAAAGGTGACTAGAGACATCACAATTCAACAGTAATAAAGAAATTAGAGACGAGCTTTTATACATGGATCGCAGACTCTCATGTATTATATTACTATTATATTTAACTGTCATCTTCTGCCCAACTCTGTTAACTATTGTTTTCACTATCTGTACTTACCTTGAGTTAAAGCAGTACGACTATGTAGTGGATGCAGTATAACTGTCTTACAATATAACACATGGGATATAGTGGGGTATACATCACATGTATCAAGACTATAACCAAATACTGTTTGACATGCACATGTTTAATAGCCTTGGCAGTATTTTTCATGGGTATCGTGTGCAACTGCAGTAGCAAATGTGCGAAAACTGGCTTTGGTTGAATGGAAGCACAACTAAAATCTTCCTGGGGCAGCCTTACTCTAATGTAACATACCACCGCCAAACTGCCATTGATAAATCATGTGTACAGTACAATTACACACCTTATTGTCTGGATAATGCACACTTATTTCATATTGTATGGCAGGGCTCACCGTGGCCCACTTTTGAGATGTAAATGGGATTACCTAAATCCCCCAATGCTCGGGTTAAGCCGGTACCACCAGCTCGTGTGTCGGGGAGGACTTGGAGCACTCTCCAGTCAAGCTGTCAGTTTCACTTATGTCGCTCTAGTTTTTTGAGAAGGCGGATACTACACATGCAGCTATGATCACGCTGATCCTGTATTTTCTAAGTCAATGCATAACTGAGATTTTCCTTAATCCGGCTACCAACGTGCTCAGGCAACTTTCTCATTGAAAACAGAACCTTAAATTCAAGCAACATGTGCTAGCGTTCCATCTGGCGAGCTGTCGCCAGAAACCACACACTACTGGAAACACAAGTGGTCTTTTCCTCCAGTGTGGCTGCACTGCAGATCTATTTAAATTAAATAAACTTTCTCCAGTGCAGCAGTGGATCCCAGGCATGGACAGTAAATTTTCTTGTGGGCAGCAGTACATTTCATACTGCCCCTGCAAACTTTCTCCAGTGCAGCAATATAGCCCAGACTGAAGCAGTAAACTTTCTCCATTGCAGCAGTATATCCTGGACTACCCCACAAAAATTTCTCAAGTGCAACTTTATATACCAAACTGCCTCCATAAACTTACTCCAGTGCAGCATATCACAGAAACTTTCAGTAAAGATTGCCCTAGCCAGCAGTCTATCGCTGGGGTTCCTGGTAAAGTTTCTCCACCGTAAATGTAAATCTTAGTATTTGCTAGTAAATCTGTAGTAGAGCAGCATCTAAGGACTCCTTTGCAACCATGTGGATTTGATATGATGACATTAATGCTTCATGCCACATCATCCATGGGCGGTGTATTATTAAAGGTGTGAGAAGGCTTCTAACAAGTACCACAGATCATCTTTTATAATTACACCTCTGCTTCTTCTATGTTACATATTCAGCTGATTGAAAATCTGATCTTGAAAATCTTTAAAAAGATGACGCGTGATCCGTACCTTCGAAGTTAGAGTAACTCTGTGATCCTGGCAACCACCGTCATTAAACAGTGTTAGGCTTTCATTTATTTATTTGGGGATTTTATTGAACTTCACATGTAACTTTTCAGTTACTTCAGAACCTGAAGTAAGGCTCTATGTGCCACTGTATATGAAGGGTCCAAGCCTGTACGTTGGCTGAGAAGGGCATGAAGGCAGAACAAAAAGCACCACTCGTTGGCTGTTGACTCACAGGGCCTACTACTGGACAAAAGCATTGACCTGAACCTCATAAAGCATTTTCAAATCCATTTACCAGAGTGTTTAGTTGTGCTGAAGCTGCATCCATGAGGATTCATCTACTTCTGGGGGATGGATTGCAGTAAAGGTTTGTTGTGACCTACAACCCGATGCTCCATGCTGTGGGTGAAAAACATGCAGAATGAATCAAAAAGCCATCATCCTTAAAGATCTGTCCCTGAGCAGAGTGGCTGTCCCTGTTGGCACCACCCTGTTGACTGACCTGATCAGAGCACTCATTGGGCAATATTTCTAAGAACAGGGCTGCAATCACCTATTTATAACTGACTGGAGCACAAATGTTGCTTGCTGACCTATGCCAGCAACGTTACCCAGGGAGTAAACATTCACCGCTGTCTTCTTATGTGATCTGAAGGATACAATATCAAATCTTTGCATAGCCAACTTCGTATTCACACCTTTTGAGGTTAATAAATTGTGTACCAGTCGTAACATGATATAGCCTAATGACAAAACACTCTAATACAGGAAGAGCATCATCCAGGCCGAAGAACTGAAAGCAGGTTTTGTGCAACAGAGGAAGTAGGAGGAGTTGAAACTGAAAGGGGATTTGTAGGACACAGCTTAGTGATTGAAAAGTAATATACTATGTTGGCTTTTGGTACCAGTGTAACCCTCCATGTATTCTGATACCACTGCAGCCATATTGTTTTTCAGCAATGGGCGGTGTCTTGCAGAACTCTTTTCTCTTTCATTCCCCTACAATACAAACAGGATTTATAGGCTATAATCTGATTCCAAAAGAGGAAATTGCTTAACCGGCATTAGGCACAGGTGCATTTGTTTTATATGCATTTATCGTATATGGATATGTTAAGCTGTTGGCATGAATTTGGAAATCATGGGCCTGTGTTGGACACCTGGACTGAGTATCTTTGGCTTGTGTGCGAAGGCTGTTGAATACACTTGTGGCTCATGTGGTAGTACTGATTTGTCCTGTCAGACATTCTCTTCCAGTCTGAAAGAGGAAGGGGACATTTTAAATGATTCTACTCTTTATAAAACTATACAACAATTTTATGTCGTGGACCTCTGTTCATTTAGCTCTGACCTGTTCCTAAACCATAACAAAGATATCAGGATCACCTGTAGACATAATTGGGCACGATCAGTTGAGTGTAAATTGTTGGTGAAGCCTCTGTAATTTGAGCAAGTTCTGTATATAAGTACATTCACTGGGGAGCAACTAAGCAGGCGTTAGCACTTAGATATGTTTCACGGTCGTTTAGTAAGACGCAGAATATACATAGGTTCCTCTCTTATAGTGTGGTAGTGCTGTTTGAAGAGGTGCATCTTCAGTTTCTTTCTGAATTGCAGACACATAGGATACGTTCTGATGTTGATGCTTCAGAGCTTGAGTGCATTAATGGAGAAAGGCTGGTGATTTTCTAGCTCTTGGAGTGACATTGATAGCTTGGGGTGGGTAGGCTCTCAGCCCGATACATGAGGTGTCATTTCTGATGGCCATGTAGGTAACGCATTACAAACTACCTGGATATTCAGGGAGTGATAACATTTCCTGTTCCTGTAAACTTATTCTGTCTGGGATGGGGGTGAGAGGGCGACATGGGCCCATCAATGCAGCCGATGACATGGGGGAATTGGGCTATCTGATAGAACCCCTGCTTTGTATGGTCGAGTGCCAGCTGCGTGTTCGGGAACTGGATGCGGTGATGCATCCTCAGCATCATGGCATCCAGGAACGCATGGAAAAAGTGCGACAGGCTACTCTGTGTCACCCCTCCTGCTGCTGCTATCACCCCCTGGAAACTCCCAGATGCCAGCAAATGCAGTGAGCACAGGACCTGCACATGGGTGGGGACGCTGCGTGTCCTGCGTGTGGGGTGCTCCAGCATGGGCTTTAGCTCCTCTATGAGGTGAAGGATGCTGTCTGGGTGCAGCCTGTATTTCTCATGTATCTCCTCCTCTGTTTGCATGAACAGGGTGATGCGTGCCCTCTAGATCCTCTCCTGCCGTCTTCTTCCCTGGGCAGCAGCTCTGATCCTCAGCCTCCTAGCAATGACGTAAAGCGCAGCCATTGTGAAAACCCCTGTGGCATTCTGGGCCAGTTTATATAGGTTGCACCTGGTTACCACCTGCTCTGAGTTGGTGGTAATTGCGAGGTGCAAAATAGCGAATTTCGCTGATTAGCAATTTGCGATTTTTTCATACGTCATTGCAAATTTCGCTATTTGCGATTACGTTATTTGCGAAAATCGCAAAATTCGTGACGCATTTTGCGAATTCGCAAGGAAATTCGCAGATTCGGCCTCGCAAATTTTTGCTAATCGCTATTTTAGCAATTAGCAATTTTGCACTGCTTATCTGTTTCATACATCGCGGGACTCACTTTTGCGATCGCAAACACTGGATTTTTGCGAATCGCAGTGTTTGCGATCGCAAAAGTGCTTGATACATATGGCCCTTTACTCTTTGAGGGTAGAATGTTCTAAATTAAAAATGGAGAAATAGAAAAACAAACACTAAAATGTTGGAGCAGAAGGCTTATGACTGCCATTATTAGCCCTGAGCCACATCATTGTCTTTAATGGAACTCCCAGCATTCCAGTATAGCCTGATAACCTGCTGTACCAGGTCATACCGCAATTAAAGGCCCGCTTCAGCCCACAAAGGTCTGTAACTTGGTAGCGGGCCATTAATGGTCGGTACAGCCTGCAACGTCGAGCTATAAGAATTTTAGAACATTCCACCATTTGAGGGCAGAATGCTCTAATTGAGAAAAAAGCCTCCTGGAAGACGTAGGGGGTTTACAACACCTCGCACCTCAGAGACTTCAGCCTTTCACAGCTTTTGCAGTTGTGTGCCTGGCTGTTACTAGTTTGTGCACAAACAGCAAGAGCTGTGAAAGTGGGCAACTGCCAGTCCCTTTCTCCTTGAGCTCTGCCAAACTGCCATCATTTTTCAGAGCAAAGGAAGATGGATGCTGAGCAGAATTCCCCCCTCTCCTTCTGAAGCTCCAGGGACACTTTAAGCAACGAGAGGAGGGGGGAACAGGAGTTGGGAGGGAGGAAGGCTCACTAGCCTGTGTGTTCTGCTGCACATGCACCGCCTCTTGCTTTTTCCTGCCATTCCACATATTCTGGAGAGGCAAGGGAAAGAGAGAGGCAGAGGCTGTGGATTAGGACATTGTAATGTTGAGAGCAGCGGGCAAATACCAGCTTGTATAGCCTGCTGCTGCTCCATTGTCTGCAACATTCCAATGTTCTAATAAAGGATAAAGCTACTAACACTGCAGGAACAGGTATTCGAGATTTGTACCAATTGACGGCTAATACTACCAAACTGCCTCAGGTTAGACAGAGCGCTATAAGACCCCTAGCACTGCAAATCACCCTACAGATACAACCCATGACTTATATCACATACATATGGGTGAAGTTAGAAGACCAGTAGACCCGCCCGATAGAGCATTGTTGTTAGGATAAACCTCACTTTTGAAACCACACCTCCCCACTCTGGTCAGAAGAGGGCCAGACAGTTCAGTCCTCACTAGAGAACACCCACAATTGCTGATCTAAATTTGTCAATTGGTTTCCATGCTGTCTAGGTGGACTCGGCAGCGGTAAACTGAATACCAATGGTTTTGGTGAATTGGCAATCTTGGAGACTATTCTTATTTATTATTTTATTATTTATTTTATTTTAGAGTTTTATAGAGCGCGAACCAGACCCGTGAGGGTATCAGAGCGCTTTACAGGATTGACAGGTGGTATACAAAAGACTTAGGAGGGGTGGATACAAATGGGATAAAAACAGGTAGATACATTATTCCAAAAACAAGCAGCTTCAATCCCAGGATACATGTGGGATAAAAACAGGTAGATACAATATACAAAAAAAGAAGCAGTCTCAAAGTGCCGGGTAGGTATCATCCGGAAAGACCATGGATAATGCCGTAATAGTGGGTGGAACAAAGTCACTGAGGTGAATGTAATGCCAGCGTTAGGAGAGGAATTTGCCCATTAGGAAAGTTTTGGCCTCTTTTTTGAAGCGTGCCAAAGAGGGAAGTCTTCTGATGGCGGGCGGGCGGGAGTGAGTTCCAAATTTTTGGAGCGGCCCTAGAGAAGGCCCGATTGTACGTTTTGTTCCCCGCAAGCGTGCCGGTTGGAGCAAAAGGTCTCTGGCCGACCGGGAGTTTCTGGCTCCTTCGGATATCACGAGTTTCTGGGCAAGAAATGCCGGGGAATTGGAGTATAGAGCCTTGTGAGTGATGCAAGCCAGCTTAAGTTGGATTCTGGCCTCGAGAGGAAGCCATTTTAGAGCTTTAAGGTGGGGAGAGATGTGGTCGAATTTCTTTGAACCTGTTAGGAGTCTGGCGGTGGTGTTGAGGCAGGCTTTCAATGGGGCCAAAGAGCTCTTGTGTAGACCTGCGAGGGTAGAGCATCCATATTCTAGTCTGGAGATGACTAGTGCCTGGATTGCCATTTTTAGGTCGTGGGTGTTGAGGAAGGGTTTCAGGTTTCTTAGGTAGCTCAGGTGAAATCTGGCGGTTTTGGCCATCGAGTTGATATGGCCACGCATATTCAAGCTGCAGTCTAGGGTTATTCCAAGGGATTTAGCGGAGTCCACAATGGTAGGGGGGCAGTTTAACGCTGTGATAGCCTTGATCCATTCTTGAATGCCTGGGTTGGTTTTGGTTGGAGAGATTAGAAGAAATTCCGTTTTTTTTGCGTTAAGTTTGAGCTGGTTAGAGGTAAGCCAATGCACAGTCAGCTTCAAGGCCTCATTCAGGGAGAGAATGTCCTCAGGAGAAGAGATTTTAATGTAGATCTGTGTGTCGTCGGCATACATGTGGTAGGCGATATTGGCGGTGCGTAGCACCTCTGTGAGCGGTTCAAGGTAAAGATTGAAGAGGGTTGGGGACAGGGTTGATCCTTGGGGAACTCCAACCGTGATCGGAGTGGGAGCGGATAAGTTACCGTTGATTAGGATTCTCTGTGAGCGATTCTGGAGGAAGGACCTAAACCATTCGAGAACGGTGCCATCCAATCCCATCCTGAGTTTGAGGCGTTCAAGGAGTGTTTCGTGGTTAACCGTATCGAAAGGCGAGGATAAGTCTAGGAGGATTAGGAGACAGGTTTTGCCTTGGTCAAGGGCTTGGAGGGCATCATCCACGATGTGGAGGAGGGTGGTTTCAGTGCTGTGTCCAGGTCTGAAACCGGATTGGAAGTCATCTAGTAGGTGGAAGTTGGTGATGTGTTGGCTCAGCTGCTGTTGCACACATTTCTCCATAACTTTCGCTAGAAGTGGGATGTTGTTATAGGTCTATAGTTGTCAGGGGATGCAGGATCCAGCGTAGGATTTTTTAAGATGGGGACGACTTGGCCGACTTTAAGAGAGTCAGGTATCGTTTTCTGTAGGAGGGATGCGTTGATTATTGCAGTCCAAGAAGGGATGATAGCTTGAGAGGCGGCGGCTAGGCAGTTAGAGGGGAGAGGATCGTTGTAATGATTGTTCGGGTTTAAGGAGGATATCATTTTTGAGACAGAGTGTTCGTCGTAGACTTTGAAGTTGGACCAGTGCGCTAGGTTTTTGGGTGAAGTCTGGGAGGGCAGCGCGGAGAGAAGAGGTTGAGCCAGCGTGGTTTGGGAGTGCGTTGCAGATTTAAGTTCGTTTCCTAGGGCAGAGATTTTGTCACAGAAGAAGGAGGAAAATTCCTCGCATGATATTAGCGCTTTAGGGGTTTCTTTGGAGGTTTAGGTTTGTTAGATTGGTGTTTGACCAACTCGAATAGCTTGCGAGGTCTTGGCGTTCTCCAGTTCTGTTCTGAAGAATTCTTTTTTTGAGTTGAGGATTTTCCTATTGTAGGCATTTCTGGACTGGTGGAGAAGTTTTAGATGGGCTGCTGACGGGTGCTGTTTCCAGTTGCGTTCTGTCTGCCGGAGGGATCTCCTCTCATTGTTGAGGGATCCGTTGAACCAGGGGTTCCTGTCTTTGATCTGGGTTCTTTTTAGTTTTAGCGGAGCAAGGTCATCGAGAATGTTGGATATAGTTGTGGAATAATGATCAGTGAGGTTGTTGACCGTAGTGAAATGAGGGGGGGGAAGGTCAGTCTCACAGCGGGCAGCCAGTTTCCCGTGATCAAGGTTCTTGGTGTCTCTAACCCAACGTTTGGGAATCACGGGTTGTGGTGACCATGTCTTGTGGGTGCCAGGCAGAAGGAAGGTGATAGCATGGTGGTCAGACCAATCGCATGGGTCTATAGAGATAAGCTTGACCGCTGATTCCTTAGAGATGATCCAGTCTAGAGTGGCGCCTTTCGAGTGGGTTGGGAGTGAACAGGTTTGGGTAAGGGCTTGGTCGGTCAAGAAGTCTCTGATGGCGTTGACCTGAGGGTCCTTGAGGTCGTTCCAGTGTAAGTTGAAGCCGCCAAGGAAAATGTCATTGGAGTTAGGGGAAGCCTTGGCTGTGATAATTTCCATAAGGTGGTCAGTGAAGGTGTCATTCATGCCTGGGGGGTGGTAAAAGATGTGCAGTCTGCACAGTTGGGTGGTGTTGTTGCATATGGAAAGTGCAAGGTATTCGCAGGAGTCTGTAGGATCAGCCAGACGTTCAGCAACAAGGAGGTTAGAGCGGTAGATGCAGGCAATGCCTCCCCCTTTTTTGTTGGATTGCCTGTCCAGCCTTACGATGTTGTAATTGGGCGGGACTAAGAGGTCTGGGCAGGGCGATGAGTATTAATTGAGCCAAGATTCAGTCAAGATCGCTAAGTCCGATTTTTGGCTCAGGATGAGATTGGCGACATCAGAGGCATGCTTTACTGCTGAGCGGCAGTTAATTAGGAGGCCGGATAGTGGGGGGTCGGAGTGTGTGTCGTGAGTAGGGGCGGAGATGGGTACTAGCGCTAGGTTACTATTGATCACTCCTCTGTCACAGAGGGTAGCTGATCTGTTGGGGTTGGTTGCAACTGTGCGGATAGGGTGTTCGTCACTCAGATCAGCGGGGCATGGGGTTATAAGGGCAGATTCGTAGCTAATGAGGAGGTCTAAAACTTTTTCCTCCGTGAGGTTTAGAGGGCTAGGCGTAACAGGGGCAGGTTTGTAGGTAAGGAGGAGGGCCAGAGTTTCCTCCTCCGAGAGGTGGCAAGGCTGCTTGCGAGGACGCAGGTGTCTCAGAGATAGCGGTAATGGGTGAAAGAGGGGCACGGAAGAAGGGGAGGGAGTAGAGTTCTGCGAGAGCTTGAGATTCGAAAAGGAAAGTTCGGTGAGGTGCAGGAAGTTCTTTAGATCCAGAATGGAGTTGTGGATGCTCAGGGTTAGTTCGTCAGCTCTGCGGTGGAGAGTATCAATATCGCTATAAGTGGAATGCTCTTGCGGGCAGGGGGCCGAAGGTATGGGAGCGATACCGATTGAATGCTGAAGGCTTTATTAAATTGGTTTAAGCATTTTAATCATAACCTAAAATAATAGTTTACTATATTGAGTGTGTATTCCTGAACCTTTTAAGATCTGATTTGATTGATATTTTATGGTCATAACACAAAGTATATGGCACGTTGAGTTGTTATTGATATCTGCACATTACACTAGTAGTGCAGAACGCCTTCATGGATGACATTTTCTATTAACAAGTAACTTTATTTTGAAAATTGGTTTAATACCATTTTAAAGTGTCAACGTAGAAACCATTAAAAATAAGTAAATACATACCATAATATTACTACACCTACTGTACATAATAACATTGCATTTGAGTTTCAATAATAGCAAAAGCATTAATTGAATAATGAGTAAATGATTTGTGACAACAGAATATGCAAATAATGATTAGGCATATAGCTGAATGACTTTGACCTAAGGTGTTATCTGGGTTTCTTTTGAGTTAACATTCAAGTAGAGATGACATTTTAAAAACCTAATTTGAATTACAGTGTGGCGCTGGTGGTAGCTGGATCTCTCTGGGTGTCCAACTTGTTACTGAATGCAGATCCAGTGGGATCACTTACCTGGCCTGGACATTTGAGGTATTTGCCATAGCTTCTTTCGTTAAGTGGTTGTGCCTCTGCTGGGTCACCCTTGCTGCTTGCGGCACTGGCGGAGCGCCAGAGATTGAGAAATGACTTCTTTAAGCCAAAAAAGGCCCTTTCGCAAAGTCTCTGATCGTGATCAAAGTTCTGCAGTGGACACTGATTTCACAAAGGTAGAGCGATCACTCCTACGGACCATCAGTGTGCAGTGTACAGATAGTGCAGAAAATGCTGCTGTGATTGAAACCACAGTAAAGGCAGTGGAAGGTAAATTGGGTGGTCGGGCAAACAGGGTACAGAATGTGGAAATGGAACAGAGAGAGATGGCTGGGTCAGTCCGGGAAGTACAAAAATGCACCATGGCACTGGACACTGAGGTGCAGATCCTCACAAATAATGCAACAGAGGCAGTGGTAAAATGGATGGAGAGATTGAGAGAATGGAAAACCCCTGGAAGGGGACACTTCTTCGGATCTTAAGGGTACCACCATGGCTCCAGGTAGAGTCTTTGTAAGTGGAGATATTAAAGGTGCTTCTGGATATGCTAGGTCTAGGGGCAGATGCTGCGCATAGTGTTTCACAGGGTTTATTGTCTCTCCTTGGGGAAGAAAGGTGATGAGTCTGTGGTGGGGAACAATTTCAAGGCTTTGCTTACTTCGGTAGACTGGAGATCTAGAATTCTGAAGGCATCAATTACAATAAAGGAGATATATTTGGATGAGAACCATCTTCTGTTTTTTTCTGACCTCAGTCTGAAAACATTAATTAAGAAAAGGACACTGGTTACTATTACAAAACAGTTGGTTGCGAGGGGCTTGGTTGCCTCAGTTGGGTACTCTGCCTGCCTGGAAATGCAGATGGAAGGAACATGCTAGCCCTTTTCACATGTGGAATCAGCTCAGGGTTACTTACGTAGGTTGTCGAAAAACTCTGGGAGTAGCTGAGTTTGTTACTTTATTGGTGGGTTTTGTGATCCTAGGATCTATAGGAGTAGGTATATGATAGTTGCATATTGGAGAGCTTTACTACCAGCAGGGGTAGTAGAGGTGGTTTGGTTCTTCCCTTTCTGATTTTGTTTCTCTTTTTTTTTGTTTTTCTACTTTTTCTTTCCCCCTTTTACTGTCCTTCTGGACTTGGTCTTTCGATTACTTTGGTTGAGCGCTTTTCACAAAATGCGTTTGGGATGGCATTTTATGTTGTGGCACCTTATATTTCTTGGTTTTACTTATTAGTCTTCACATGCCTTTCTGTATCAATAAACAGACTTAAACCTAAAAAAAGGCTTTCCATATTCTCTGAAAAGTTTACATTTAAACCTTTAATGTATAAATTACTCGTTCAATTGGGATAGATTTACCATGCTCAAGGTACATCCTTCATTGTCCAGTTTACATCTTGACTTCCAGTTTCATAAAAAGATAATTTTTACTGTCATAAGACCTTGCAGAATCTACAGTTTTGATTCTTGTATAAAAATCCACAGTTTTTAAGGTCTTTGAATGGATGGGTTTATCTGTGATCTATTGAACTGTTTATGCTCAGTCTATCTGCTACTTCTTTTTATCTGCCCAGAATCAGTGGACAGTGTAATAACATATGTTTGAACCAGCTTGAAATTTTTGGCATCTTCACCAGTTCTCATTTCCTCACATGTCCAGGCTTTACATTTTCAAAGGGTCCAATATGATCTAAAAGGGATCTGTGCTGTAGTAGCACGTTTAGGCATTTGGAGTTTCTGTAATTGATGAAAATAAGTCGACCAATCTTTTTTTTTAGATGTTGCATTTAAGACCAAATTCCCAGGCAGTTTATGTTTGAATAGAAGATAGGTATAGCCATTAATAAAATGCTTATGTATTGGAGGCTGGGTAATCAAAGATGTGATAAATAAGTATAATCCATTTTCTTTCAAGAAGGTGTTAGTTACAGTGGATTGCTTCATAATTCTGTTTTCAATCGGTTAAATAGCATCTTAAAGTAAGGACATTCCACAGTTCTCCATTCAGTCGAGTATATGTTTCTCTAAATTCTTTTAATAATATGACTATCATTCACCATCACTTGATGAATGGATACCGGATGTTGTGACCCATCCTAACGTCCCAGCAAAGAACCGTGGACTGATGCACAAAACATGTTTACTGTTGCAAACACAACAATTCAGAGCTTGAGACTGCAGAAATGCATTCTCAAATGTACTAATCCTGTTTTAGGATTCGGTAAACTTTTACCGATTTCTCGAGTGTAATTGCGACCCTATACCGATTCTGTTTTTGGAAATGACATATTTTAGGCTTCCCTTCCAAATAGCGACTCTGTATGCAATGTATTATGGTTTTGTGACCGAAATCTGGTGGTAATGCATTCTCAAAGGGAAGAGAAGGTGTCCCTTTGGCAACCCTTTCCCTTTGTGAGTGTAAAAAAAAGTTTGTTAGGGAATAGGCAGTGGTCCAGGGATCTACCGCCAACTCTCAAACAAGGTTTCTTTTCAAATGCAGCCCTGTTTTTTTTTTCTTTAAGGAAAATGGACTTCCGAGCAGTCCACCATCGATGTGATGGCCACCAATCAAAATGAGTCACAATTTGTGACATACCTCATTAATATTCATGAGGTTGGCTGGATTGTGACTCACTCCAAATGAGAATTACACAAACTGATCTAATGGTGCATACTTTGGATTGTTTAAATCTTTACTGGTCACAAAAATGCCGGTCTCAATCTGCGACCAGATTTTTGTCACCAGCAGGAAGTACATATCGCCTCCTCTTGTGTAGCATCATGTTTTTGTTGTTCCAGGTTGGTGTTTCAGGAAGAAGAAAGGGATTAACTTTGATTTTTTCATAAGGTCTGTAAATGAGGATTTCATAAATTACATGTTGTCAAGAAGGAATTATGTAAATTTTAACTGATCCGAGGACATTAACAGCTAACTGGCTGCCGCTCAGTTATTTGCTTGAGCCAAGGTGCATAATGAAGGCAGTGAGCAGTTAGCAGCATGTATGTCGGCAGCATGGCTAGTGGCAGCCCTCATCCTAATCTCACGTAGAAGAGGCAAACCCCCTCTGTCTCAGTTGCAGTCCTTTGTGTCCTTGTCCCTTCTGCCCTGCTGGCCACTGTCACTGAAGCTAAGATGCAGGAAAGCAGCATTAGTTTATCCCAGCCCTCTAAAGCATCTGATTGGCTGAGCCGATCTTAGCATTCCGTGCAGGGCTCCAACATCCTTTTATGATGTCACATTTAAGTCCACCCCGACAATTTGTCGTTGAAACGCACAGGTTTATGTTTACTGTTTCATTGACGTGGTTTATACCCGCTGGACGTGACAGACGTTAATGGCACTGGCTGAGCTGCAGACTGCCACTGTACAGTGCCTGCTGCTTACACTGGCGCAGTGCTCACAGCCATCCCTGCTTGCCTCCTTCCTATGCTTCCGGTTGTGTTTGCAAACCATTAATCAGCCGGTGGATGCCCGTTTGTAGATTTTTTTATATTTCCACGAATTTCTAGATGCCATCCAAGAGAAACAACTGCTGACTGCTGATTTTCCCTTCTATGAAACACAGGATATAAGAAGAGATAATGGCTACTGGGCCATCCTGTCGGCCCACTTTTGTTCAAGCTCTTTCAGCTGTGATCCCAAAGTGTTATACCAGAGTATCATGCATTAAATATCGCCCTGCAAAAATATTGTTACCATAATATCGATTACTACAGTATTGTAAATGTAAATAAGTATAGGTTTGTGATAGTTAACTCCACACATGTACCTTGAATATATATACCTTCAAGGTACGTGAATGTGGCGTTAAGAATTGTAAGTTTGTATTTACCTATGTATACGTACCTTCACAATATTGATGTAGTCGAAATTATGGATATAATATTTTTGCGGGGGGATATTGTTGCCCACGATATTCTGGAATATCACTGATCTAACTTCATCTACAACTTTACCGTAACACTTTGCATTAATATGACCTCCGGGCCTTATTTACAGTTTGGCTGATGGGATACTCCGTAAAAATGTGACGGATATCCCGTCCTCCGTATTTTAAGGGTTGTGGTATATTATGCACATGTAATATCGCAGACGTGGCATCGGCCATGTTTGTGATGGAGTATCCCGTCCGCCAGACTCCCAACAAGACCCTGTGTCGTTTATAGTTTTACTTCTGATGAACATCTTTGGATGTAGAAAGACGTACCAGGTCCAAAAATTCCCCAGCGCAAATGACATATACGTATGAGTGATAACAATTGGTACTAACTTGCTCAAGAGGGCTTTGCACCTTATGTGAACACTAATACCCCCTGCACAGTGTTTTTCACAGGCAGTTACCATCAGTTAAAATTTGGTGGTAAGTACTAGGGCAAGTCAGGAGCATGGGCAAATTGCACTGAGCCTAGAGCCCTAGCGAGAGCACGTGCTACAACTGGTGCAAATACTGATTTCCCCATTTTTAGCACTTACTCATTGGCCTAACTCACCCCTCTCTATTCCTGTGTTTTTTTATGCTTTCCTCTTTTTGATTTTTTCGCACTGAGCGATGTTAACTATTAGTGTGTTGATACTACTGTCTGTTAAATCTTTTCATAGAAGTAAATTGAAAATTCCCACAGGGTGAATGCAGGCACAGTGTCCATATTTCATAAACCTATAGTAGGGCACGTAAACGTGAAACATAAAACATAAAACACCTGGCTTACTCCCGCCAATCTGTAGTGTCTCTTGTGCTGGTGGTCATAGTGTGGGCAGATAGGCTGGATCCCAGCTCCTGAGCAGCAAGATGGGTGGTGATGTATGTTTTGTGATCACACTGCATGGAGGCACAGATGTCTATGAGAAGCCACTCAGGCGTGGTAGATGAGGGTGGACAGATTAAGCGCACACGGGCCAGGTTAGTTTCAAACGTTCCGCTGCGATCGCTGACTATTCTTTCATTGGTTTGCTTTGGGGCTGCGAAGTGCACGCGCACCAAATTTCCTCCTCGCCATGCAGATAAGGAGAAACAAAGTAGGGGGAACAGTTGTACATAAGGGAATACTGGAGGGAAAGTGGTGGTTGGCATTATTGGTCGGCTGGAGTAATGGTTGGTTACAGCAAGGAGGAGTCTTTGCTTGTGGTGCCATCTGAGGTGGTCAATGAGACTGAGCACTTGCAGCCCTCTGGGCCAAGGCAGGCTCTACTTCCTCACCCTGAACCCTGTCTATGTCCATGATCATCAAAGTTGTCCAAGGGGGCTGAATATCCCACATCGAGGTTCCTTTACCACCTGGAGTGTGCATGGTTGCATTTGTAATGGAATCTTAATTTTTAGTGGGTGGTGCAGCTGTAGCAGAAGGACCTGGTCCCCTGAATGACCCCTTGCATTTCTTAAACTGAAGTATGCTATGCAGCAGTTGTATCAAGTTAACGTCACAACCCTTTTCCATATGTTTAGTTCCAATTCCATGCATTTTACTAGGATTACATGCTCCATCTGAATGGGCATTGGCGTGCACAGTCATCCTGTTTGTGTAGTAGTCGAGAATATGTGCCACCTTTGTTCTGTAGTTGTGTGGGCTTGTTGAGGCTGTTCGGCTTAGCAGACGTGGTGTTGTTAGGTGAAAGCGCCTCTACGCTGGGTCCGTTTTTAGGTCGAGCCTAGGCAGCGCATGCGCTGCTCAGCGAGGCATGCTGTTTTGAGGTATGGCATCGAAGCTCTGCCCATTTCCCGCCCATCTTTTCAATTGGCTCCTGTTACTATCCTTTCGAAATCGTTGCTTTGCATTCGTGAATAGGCTTAGAAGCCCCTCCTTGGTATCACCGTGCCTGCATTTGTAACCTCCCATAACGACTGGACTTTTTACTTGTGTTGTTACACGGTCTGCTTTATCTAGTCGGTGAGCACTATTTTCTTCAATGATCTTCCTTATTCCATCCCCGACGTCGCAGCACGTCGCCACCTTTCATATTGTTATTAGTCATGTATTTTTTAATTTACAGAGCGGTCCGCTTTAACTATAGCGGCCACACTTATTTAATTATTTAATTTACGGCGCGGTCCGCTTTCATTTTAGCGGCCACGCTAATTTATTTATTTAATTTACAGCGCGGGCCGCTTTCCCTTTAGCAGCTGCGCTTATTTATCTAGCCGCGCCACAAAAGCTTTATTTATTTATTGATTTATTTTTACACTTTGTGTAAAGGCGCCTCATACGCGCTTTCACTTTAATGTTGGCCGCGCCCCCTTTCTTTGGACGCTGCTCACTCTAACCTGAATATGGCGAGCAGCATCTAAAGAAAGGGGCACGGCCACCATTAAAGTGGTCTTGCATTTGCGAGAGTTTGAGCTATTAGCATTAGAAATGACAATGCCTTTTATATACGTGTTGCTTTGAAAAACATATAAATAAAAGGCATTATCATTTACAATGCCTATTGTTTAAAATCTCGCAATTGCGAGACCTATTGCTTTGAAATTGCTTGTTTGTTCCTGCACATGCTCGGCTTGTGCCCTCTGATTACGTGGCTTGGACAACGTCTTTGTTGCTGTTTTTCTTGCCTCCCCTCCACTGCCCTTGTGCCTACACGGTTTCACGACATGTTTTTGTACAGCTTTCTTCGTGCCGTGTGAAGTGATTTTCCATACATCAGTACAGCTTACTCCCGCCTCAGCGAGGCCAATATGTTTTTCTCATTTATTTTCTAGTTCTGCAACCATGAAGGAGTTTGAAGGTTTCCAGAAGCCCCGTTTTGCCCTCTCAGCATTCCTCGTTTGGTTCTGAATAGGCCTGCGCTTCAGTTGCTCTAGGATGACAAGCTTATGTTTTTGTGGGAATGTTTTTCTGATGTCTTTCCTGTCCCATTTCCTGTTATGCTCTTTTCCCTATTGTCGATGTTAAAAGGCTATCTGCACCCGGCAGAGTTCAGGCACTTCATTCTGCCTGCACTCCCCGCGGTTGCTCGGATCCTGTTGTCAGTAGTACCACTTGTGGTTGGCTGACCTGCATAGTGTTCTGTTTTTTTCATCCAAGGTAAGGGAGTAGCCAGAAAATTAAAATACCCCCACTTCAAACCAAAGCTTTTATGGCACCAAGCAAACGAAGCAAGTCATCATGATCTTCCCCAGACGAGCTCTCTGGTCTCTTCCATCCAAGTATCCATCCATTCATCCTTCCATCCACCTGCTGATATCCACAATGTCACTTCTGTCATCCATTCATTCTTTCATCTGGCATTCAGTCTTTCACCATTCTGTCCGTCCACCCATCCATATTCAAAACCTATGCATGCCTATCCAAACCTATCCTCCCATCTATCCATCCATCCTTTCACTCATCTATCTGTACATCCACCCTTCCACTAATCCATCCATCCTTTCTGTCATTCATCCATCAATCCACGCTTTCACTCCATCCATCCACAATTTCACTCTATCCTTGCACTCCATCCATTCATCCTACCTTTGAGTCATTCATCCATCCATCCTTTCAGTCAGCCATCCAATCATTTATCCTTTTACCCATCCTTCCACCTAAACACTCATCTATCCATTTAGCCTTTCACTCATCCATCCGCCCACTCACTCATTCATCCATGCCTTCACTCATCCATCTATCCACCCTCCTGTTCACTCATCTAACCATTTTTCACTCATCCATCCACCCTTTCATTCATCCACCCTCCCTTTCACTCATCCATTCTTTCAGTCATCTATCCATCTACACTTTCATCCATCACCCATCCACCTCCCCTTCACTCAACCATCCTTTCGTCCTCTCATACATTCTTTCACTCATCCATCCTTTCACTCATCTATCCATCCTTTCGCTCATCCATCCACTGTTCACTCCATGCATCAATATACCCTTTCACTCCATTCATCTGTCCATCCTCCCTTTCACATCTCACCTATCAATCCATCGACCCTCCCTTTCACTCATCCATCAATTCTTTCACTCATCCATCCTTTCATCCATCCACTCTTTCACTCATCCATCCATTCTTTTACTCATCCATCCTTTAAGTCATTTGTCCATCCATCTACCCATCCATCCATCTTTTTTCACCTATCCATCTACCCTTTAACACACACATGCATCCATCTATCCTTTCACTCACTAACTCCCCTTTGTCTGCCAAATTGCAGAATACGAGGATCATCAAGAACTTCATCCTGCTGTAGCTTCTAAAGTTGGGGAATCACGGCATCCCAGCATCCATCCTTTTTCTCATCTACCTATCCTTTTGTTCATCCAACTATCCAATTTCATTCCGTCCATCTATCCTCCCTTTCACTCCACTCATCCATCCACCCGTACACTAATCCACCCATCCTTTCTCATCATCCATCCACCCTTTCACTCATCCATCCATTCACCCTTTCATCCATCCACCCACCCTCTTTCATTCATCCATCTATTCTCTCACCTATCGATCTGTCAACACATGTATCATTTCATTCACCCTCCCTTTCACTTATCCATTCATTCTTTCACTCATCCATCCTTATATCATTTCTTCATTCATTCATTCATCCATCCACCACTCATCCACCCTTCAGTCCTTTCACTCACTCAACCAACCAACCACCCTTCTTTCACGTTATTTAAGAGCCTTTGTCTGCCGAGCTGCAAACAGAAGAGGCCCATCAAGTACTCCTCCCCCGCTTAAGCTGCTAAAGCGGGGGTTCACCACCCCTCTGATCCAAGGCACTGTTTTTTATTAGAGCACAAACGTGGCGCAGAAATGGCGTTCCACAGAGAACATGAAGGACTAATAACGAGCGGGCCGGTGTTTTCCTATGCCTCTACAACCCCCCCTTTGGGCAAGCATCAGAATTTAAGTAGTGAGGTATTTAACCCACCCAGTAATTACCGGGGTGCATTAAATACCTCACCCTTTGTTAAATTTTGGATGGTCAAACCTTCACTAATTTAATACGGGAAACAATATGGTATTCCTCTACGCATGCGTATTTTTGTGCGTTAAACACCAAACTCCACGTTATTCCCCTAAAACTTGGAATAGGTGCTGTTTATTGCGCACAATAAATAACGTCCCCTCACAGCGACAGAGTCTATCTGGTGACACACTCATAATCAGGAGATTAGCATGGGCTTATTGAACATTATAGGATATACAAAGACTAGCCGGGTGTGTGGGGTCCAGACTACAGAAACCGAGATGTAAATAGGAGTCTGGGGGCGGGGCCATGTACAGTTTGTTTTTGACAGCAGTAAACGAGATATAAATGCAATCTGAGGTGAAAGGGGATTTCACTACTTGCCCCAAGCGACAGAATTGGCTGACGTTGGCATTAAGAAGGTACAAAACATTTCTAATAGCACAACAGAACAGTTACAAAAGTCAACAAAGCCTTACCACTTATGCCTCAAAAACTGGGAGATGCAGCATTAGCCATGCTGTAATTTAACCAAGGAATTGGTGGATTTTAAGCCGAATAAAGCATGACAGCGGATAGTATTACTTTTTAACTCAATGGCAGACCCAACTGACACTATCCTAATATTCTGTTATTCAGGCGCCAGCCAGTTTGTATCAATTCCACGCGAAATATTTGCAGAGCATTCCAATATTTCAAAACAAAATTATCATTTTTGGGTCAGTTAAATCCAAACACATGCCAATATGTGTGTAAAACATGAAAGTACTTAAATGCTGCACCTGGCCCTCAAAACAGAAGCTATAAGTAGTTTTATTCAACAGGAATTTCACAACTAATCTAAAAGCTGAATTATAAAAAGATATAAATACACACTGTAACCATCAGAGTATTCTTTGGTGCTCATTTCTTTACCACTGGATTCTACCACTCATTCATCCCAAACCCCATACCACTACTATGATCCCAAAAATAACCCTTTCGAGACTCATTCCTACTCCACCCCTCCTTGCATCATCTTATACCTCTTTTTACTATTCCGATTCCCCAAAACAAGCCTTTCTAAACCCCCCCTCTGACTCTTCCCCCTCCACCTCCCTTTTACTCATCCCCCTCCACCTCCCTTTACTCATCCCAAGCCTCCTCCTACTGCTTTCAGCTCCACAACAAACAAAAAAATATAAATCCTTCCCTTCTGTCCCTCCACTATCTTTTTCAATCCAAATAACAGATTAACATGTCCACACCCAAATTAATTTCATATTTCACTATACTAATTCCCTACTAATCCTTTATGGGTTCCGGAGTAGCGTGCTACTCGCCGAAAAAGCACTTCAACACCCCATCAGGGGTGGCAAGCGCTATATAAAGGCAAACCTTTTTCCCTTCTCTATCCTGCCACTATCCTTCTCAATCCAAATAACTGACTACCATATCCACCACTCAAATTACTTTCATATTTTCACTATACTAATTCACCACTAATCCTTTATGGGTTCCGAAGTAGCGTGCTACTCGTCGAAAAAGCGCTTCAACGCTTCATCAAGGGTAGCAAGCGCTTTATAAGTGCAAACCTTTTTTCCTCTTCTATCCATCCACTATCCTTCTCAATACAAATAACTGACTAACATATCCGCCACTCAAATTGCTTTCATATTTTCGTGCGACTCGCCGAAAAAAGCGCTGCGACGCCTCGTCAGGGGTAGTAAGCGCTATATAAATGCAATTACAATACAATACAATGCAATACCCTGCCGGAATGAAAGAGTAATTAAAGTCAGAATACTCTGCAAATCATAATGGCAGGAAAAAATTGTGAAAATGGTAGCGAAAATTGAGCAGATTCACCCAGTCCTTCAGGGGAAAACTGGAAAACGTTTCTGACGTTTGCAAACATAGCATATCCCAACATAGTCCGCAAATGACACACAAATGGGGGTCGAATCGAATGCTGCTTTTTCAAAATTCATTCATAGCAATTTCTCTGCTGTTTTGTGGGTGGAAACAGTCCCTGTTAAGCTCTGCTGTTAAACCTTCTATCACTTTATTGAGATAATTAAATGCTATCTCAGCATCCTTTTCAGTTTTTAAATCTGTTCATTCTAAATACCCAGGAGATGCACTACATGCAGCAATATAATGACTTTAAATTGGCATTACATTTCTGCCATTCCTCCCATCACATGGCCTGCTTGAATTAACACCTTTAATTGTTCAGTTCACAAGGTGAAGAAACTTCATGCCCCCACTACTTAACTGAGGGAGGTGCAAAAAGGGGGGTGGATTTTACAGAAGTAGGAGGTATCTTGGGCATCTCATGGACTTTCGCCATTGTAGATGACGTACATTTCCATTCTCCTGCTTCTAACGTTTTGCTTGTTGACAGTTGTATAGCAATATTCTAATTCTATGACTTCACGAGTGGCATACTCCAGCGCCCTCCAACAGTTGGTGCCATAGACAACTACCTGTGTGCCGGGATGGACTGGCCATTCAGGCACTCTGTCATTTCCCCAGTGGGCTGCAAGGTAGGCCACCGTTTTCAGGGTGGAAGAGGCTGCCGTAACCTGCCCTGAAACTATTTCACTAATATTTTTGAGAAACTGCTTTCATTTCCACCCTTTTGATCCAATTTTCCAAACATGGTTCAAAAGGGGGATCTGCTCACCACACATACACACACACACACAACCCCACAACCCACAGAGACAGGCTTGATTGAGGTGTTCGCTTGCATGAAGCGATGTGTGTTAAATTTGATATACCTATCAAATTAAACTGAGGAGGGAAAAGAAAGGAAGTGAAAGGGAGAAGAGCAGCAATAAATTAAACTTCAGCATGGAATATTTTAGAGTCTCAGTCCTCCCTGCCCTGCCTACACCAAAATGGGTTTTCACCACAATCTCAGTTCAGCCTCTTAAATTTTCTTCATCTGTGAGATAAGGTATGTCAGGTCTTACTTAATCAGTCACGCGTTTCTTCCTTGAAAGCACTTCAAGTGGCATTCTACCAGAAATCATATGCACCTTTGCCACTACAGTGGATAGGACATGCCTCCCATGAAAAGCTTTGTGTATGTTAAATGTCCACCAGTGTCCCATCTCTGTGCTGTATTTACTAGACTTAGTTCACATCTACATTCCAACACACGATAATCCTTCATGTTAACCGAAGCCTGGTAGAGACAAACTATTCCATATAAGGTTCAAGGTGTGAGAGATCCTCACTGTGCTCCTCGTATGGGAGCATCTCAGGGTTACTCGCAAGGGCACAGACTCTAAGGTACTGTTCACTGCTCGGTTGATCTCCTGGAACAAGCTCAACTGACTCCAATGTCCTCAATGAAGCACTGAATGCAAAGACCTTGCTTGGGTAGGTGATGGATCATGCAGAGAGATATTGAACCATAAGTCAATTGTGGGGCCATGTGGCTGGGCAGACAGTGTCACACACATACTGGTGCGTAACTTATTTGCACAGAACCGCTAACACCATCGCCAAGAGTCTCTTCCAGTCCGCCTGGCTCCACATACAACTACCTGCCAGCTACTGTATTCCACATCTTCCTCTGTGCTGTCCCAGGGTTTATGCGTTTCCAGGGAAATCTGCTACAATTCTCCCCAAGAGTCACTTGGCTTGAAAGATCTCAAAGGTGTCCAAAGATTAGGAAGCTTGCACTGCAGCTGCGTGTGGTATAACGTCTGTGTGTGCATGCACACATAACGGTGTGTATGTGTGTGTGAGAGAGAAGCTTTCACAACTGGTAACCAAGCTGTAATCTTTCTCTGTATTTTAATAAAGTTTGCACGGATACTGCGTGTGTTGCTGCTGTTCTGTGTGAGGGAAGCCTGTAGTGTTACTACACATTTCGGGCCTCATTTATGAGGCCCCTTGTGGCACCGGAACATCAATTCTTTGACGTTCCGGTGGCGCAATGTGCACCGGCATATTTTCAAGGCAACGTAAAGCCACTTTACGTGGATTTTCATGGCCTTGTAAATATGTGCCCCTTTCACGCAGAAAACTGCATGAAAGGGGCGTTCCATGGGTGTTGCTGTGGGTGTTCCCACGCAACACCCAGGAATCTGAAGCATTCCCAGATTTACGAGATTAAACCTGGGAATGCATCAGAGTCTAACGCCACCCCAGGGGTGGGGTTAGGGAGGCGCAATGAGGAGAAATGTTTTCATTTCTCCTTGTTTTTTAATTTTTCTATTTGGGCTGCATTTCCTTTTTCTATATGTGCTGCATTCTGCAGCACACATAGAAAGAGGAAATCGCCTGAATTGATTGATTTTGTGGAGGAAGGTGTCCCGTCCTGCATAAAATCAATCAGCCCCGCAACGCAGACACCCTTGCACCATGGTGCACGGGTGACTGCGTTGGTGCATGGCAGCCCATTGTGACCCGGCACATGGGAAAAGGACAGGAATGCACCATATCTCATAGATATCCACATTCCTGCACTTTTGTTTTAACGTAGGGCAGCGCTGCAAGATTCATTCCAGCGCTGCCCTGCCCTTGTACCTGTTGCGTTTTTGAGGAAGTGTGCACTACTGCCGCAGTGTGTGTTAGTAAAACTGTTTACACTAAAAAAAGTAACAATGATTGGCTTAGTCAATGCTTGTTTAAGCACATCCATACCACAAGGCATTTTCTTAAGCTACATTCTCTTGGACGAAGGAGGCACTCCAAAAGCGTTCATACCTCTCTAACGTGGCCTTTTCCAATAATGAACGCTTGTGTTAAAACAATAAAATAAGATGTTGTCTGTAATTAGCTCTGCAGCAGATAATGATAGGGCAATTGTTGCGCGTCTTTCTTCTAATTATAGCAAATCAGTGTTATGTTTCAAACCAAACCAGTTGATACTTCTGTTTAGTTAATAATAGCTACTGTTTTAGAAGTGGATGGGTTCAAGCACTGGGCGACTGTATGCTCTGCTTGTTAGTTTATGGAAATGGCGGCCTACTTCTGGCTCTGAACCAGCTGCGGGTCTTCCATTGGACAAGGCCGATAAACGTTGACTGGCTGCCGGCTGCTGCTTTGGCATTACATGAATTTTGAACATGAGTGCAACAGTTCTGGAGTTGCTTCTTGTATCAATCAATCAATCAATCAAAGAGCTTTTGTAAAGCGCAACGCTGTCATCCCTAGGGGTATCTGGGCGCTGTGTCTCAGTTAAAGAGCCAGGTCTTGAGTCTCTTGCTGAAGTCAGCCAGGGAGGGGGCTGTGTGAAGCTGAAGGGGAAGGACGTTCCAGGTCTTGGCAGCGATGGCGTTTCAGGTCTTGTAGGTGATGACCTAGAGCCAAGAGGCTGGGGGAGATGGGGTCTTCCCACCAGACAATCCTCAAAAGTCAGAGCGAAAGAGAGTGCAACCTGCTCATTCCCCCTCCTAGCTTGGCTCCTTCGACGTAAATCAGGCAATACACATAACGGACATTTGTCTTCCTGAGGCCTTTTTGACCTTCATGGAGAAGTAGGTGCCATCCTTTTCCATGCTTCCTACTAGGCTACTATTCGATGGTTCCTCATTTGAAGATGAAAGGAGGACCTGTTGCTAGCTTTTCATCTTCAACCTACTGGAATTTAACTAGAGATAAAGGTCAGTATTTGCTTGGACGTGTAGATTTTGTTGCGGTAAGCATCAAAAGGTGGATGCTGTTACCAAATACTTGGAACAAGTGATAATTATCTCATCTGATAAATTCCAAACACCTCTTGTAAGATTTTGTGTACAGGTTGTGAGCCTGGTAGAGTGAATAAAATATATTTTGGAAATACAGACTCAAAAACATTGACTGCCAAAATATGGCCCATATATAAATATCTCCCTACAGAAACGAAGTACACATGAATTCACTATCAAGCACTTATCCTCAAATATGCTGAAATCAGAACAGTATATTAACCAATCCTTCAATAAATAGGTAGCGAAATTGAAACTATTTAGTAATTTAAAAGAGGTCAGATTTGTTGTTGGGCTTTATTTATGCATGATCGGAATTTTAGCAATTGTTAAATGGTTGTGTTTTTGCTAAGTTTTTTTAAGTTCATATTTTCATCTAGACCCACCACATTTCATTGTCAGTGATGCAATTTGTGCCAGTTACCAATGTAATCCTTCAAACTTTTCGGCGTGTATTATAATATAAAATAATACGAAATGTAAAATATAATATGTTATGGAGACAAAGAGGATAATACATAGAGGATAGTATTCATTTTAAATGTACTATTGTTTGTCCATGTTTTATGTAAGAATAGTCTGTTTTTTGAAATGCTGCTAATAATTATTGATATGTTATCACTGACAAATGTATGTAATGTCCAGTTTCAGTCATTATCACAGGTTTTTAAACATTTGCACCCCATTTTGTTTTACTAGTTGTATGAAATATTCCACTCCTTGATCTTCAGTGTTAAAATTGGTGAATCACTCAACTTCTTGACAAAATGCAAGAAGATACAGTGCAGAAATGGCCCATGGACCAAAGCCTACCATGGTGGTCCATTCCCTGTGTGGGGATGACGCTCATGCTGCCTTTTCCATTTACGTTATGGAACTTATAGTCCTGCCCATTTACAATAAGGTGTCATAAGGTTTCTGCACATACACAGAGCTATGCACAGGAAAATGGGACCCCGGAATACAGTGGTTTGCCACCATATACCGTAGCACCCAAAAACCCCAACCCAACTAGCTTAGCATCCCATTAGCACCCAAGTACTAATGTTTGGACAACCCAGAACACGGTATCTTTATCTCAGGACTCACAGAAGCAAGAACACTCTTTCGTCACTCACTCGTACTTGTCCACAAGGTGCGTAGGAAGAGACACTGGATAGGTTAAAATGTTTATTCCAACTTACGTGCTCTAATGTACAGTACACGTGTCAGTACTAATAGCATAATGCATATGACTAATATAAGCAGCATGGTTACAATTCCATAGAATAGAAACGGGGAAAGCATCTCAGAGCTCAGTGGATAAACGTATAAATAACATTACCACCCTCCCCTTGCAGTAAGATAGTTTATTATAATAATAGAAGACCTCTGGGCTTTGACTAGCGAACCCCCATACCTCAGTCTCTAGATGCAGAATTACATCAGCAGGACATCATAGCTCTTCTCACTGAAAGGGATTTCTCCAAGTGTGTTAAGCGCTAGTAAACCACAGTATTAAAAGCATACCAAATTCTTCATGGCAATTGCACCTAATGTTATGTCTGGGTGCGCGAGACTGGCCATATCAGGAAGAACCAAAATACATTGTTATGCGACCTTGTACATGTTTGTGCAGACTGAGCCCAAAAAGGTGAACAACAGAAAATGCAGACAGTGCAAAAGAACTTGGCACGAGCAAAGGGCGAGGGAGGCCCGGCTCAGTGTAACGTGCGCAAAGAAAAGCAGCATGGCAGCCAGGCCTAGGCCAACATAACAAGGCAGGTAACAATCCACAAGACACCCTCCCCTGGACAGTCCGGCGGCCAGGACAGAGGCCCATCAGAGGAAAAACACAGCCGTTGGAGCACAGGGAGCGCCCAAACGGCGAAGGGCAGGTCAATCCATGAAAGTGGAAGTGCAGAAAAAAGCCATACCCTCCAAGAGTTCATCACTGGAATCGTCAAAAAAACATAGATGCCATCCAATCCATGAGATCAAAAGAGCAGGAACGCTCCTCAGCAAAGGGAGCATCCAGAAGCAATGCGGGACAGCTTGCGTGATAATCGAAACAGCTTCGTTGTAGGAGATCCTGGGCAGCCGCCCAGATATCCCATTGCGCCAAAATCCCCAGTGCAGCCGCACGCGCCATACAGCCAGCAACGGAACAGTCCTGCTCATGGGCCTCTAAGGGACCCATCAACTGAACAAAATCCGGAACAGACAATGACGAATTGGAGAGGCAATAATCCAGAGTCCAGGTGAAAGGACAGCGGACACAAGTCATCACAGGTTGCACGCAAGTGAAATACGCAAAGCGAAAGGAAAGAGTATATGACACACTCAGTGTCGCCAATGGCAAGACACCAAAACCGGCCAAAAGCCGCTCACGGAGCAGCTGGAGGCGTTCTGGATCGAGCAGGTCCCATCGGGGAGCAGCCATTGCGCAGAAAGCAAATTAAGAGCAAGACACCAGCCGCTAAAGCGAGGATCAATGGGAAACCGCCAAAGACACTGGAAAAAATAGAATGTATGAAAGCCGGGATGACACCAAAAATAGTTTGGAAGGAGGACACCAAGCCCGACCCCACGACCTTAAAAAAGTGTACTAGGCCTTCAGTGTTAGATGCGTTAAAAATACGATGTATTAACTCCCCAAAATGTTGGGGGAGATTAGTGTTTAAAAGGGCCTGTATTTCACTGTGGGTACTCGCCACCTGGAGAATGAATGTCTCCCGGGCGGACGTGAGCATAACTTCCTCGTTTAATAATAGTGCCTTTATTCTGCTCAGTCTATTGAAATCTGCTTCCATGGTAGGGATGGAAGGCCAAATAGAGATATCAACCTTGCCATGAGGGGGAGGAAAAAGCACATTTTTGCAGCAGACAACCCTGTGCGAAACTGTTACAATGTAAGGAATGCCAGCCTGCAGGCCACAACAGTTTTCGTTATTTAAAAGTAAATAACTACCATTGGAAAGGAGAGTGAAAGTAGGTGAAATAACAGGAGCAGGAATACCTTTCAGCACACAAGCAAGATTAGGAGAGGAAACGCTACATGAGCCATGCAATTTAATGTGTTTACAAATAAGCGAATGACCCATAGTCGAGTCGCAGTACTCCCCCGTGAGAAAGACTTCCTTGCCGTCCCGAAGGCATTTATACATGAAAGGCAAGGACCAAAGTTCATGCAGGAAAGCACTGCCCAAGGGCTGGTAACGGCCCACAGGGTAATGTTTCATGCACGAGTCAAATTCAAATAAGGAAAAAGGTAAAGCGATAACCCCATGAACTAGCCACACAGCAGAATCGAGTTCTGCAACAGAGAACGGCAAAGGATCCATCTTTTCGATATGTAATAGAGTGTAAGTTGCATCTTTCATGGACATAAATTGCTGTTTGTCAGTTAAGTTAAAAGGTAGAAACAAGGCAGAGGTGTTCAAAAAATGCCAAGGCACTTTACCTAACTTAAGCGTTTGTAAAGTCCATGCAAACTGCATAACTGAGCGCAATTGATTCTGACCATGATATAACACAGAAACATCATCTTGTACAATATCGACAACAGAGGACACAATATTCTCTAAAGTATAAATGCGAGAAGACAGGGTATTAATACTATTGTCAACAACAGCAAGCACCTTTTCCAAATTTGCTTGATCTATTTCCCGAAGACGGGAAGCAGCTTCCATTTGTGATAGCTTCCAGAGTTCATTATATGTCTCATAAATGAATCTTTTAGGCCGGGGACCACGAGGTCCCAAAACAAAGTCGGACAGATCAATATTGCCTGTAAGGAGGGACAAATGTTGTTTAACAGAATCAAGGGACGAATGTCGCAGCCATTGTTTGCATAATTTACCAACAGAGTATGTAGTGACAGTACGGGCATCAGTAAACCTCGGATCAGGCCTATTCTGTGTGTAGCTAGCACCAGAATCGTGAAAACGCATTTGACATGCATTAGATGATGTAGGCCATACCAACCAGGGTGACTGCACTAGCTCAGAAACATTAAACGAATTATTCTGTAACAGAGCCAGCAGGGACACGAGGGACATATTGAATCGTGAGCTTTCATTGGGAAAACTCGACAGGGATGGTATTGATGGAGTATTCAATTGTTTAGTGGTTGCTAAGCCCCAACATGTAGTCTGATAGATGGAGACATTGAGGAACATAATTTGTGTGGGGATGAGGCAAGCACGGTGTAATGCCTCGGTTCCCTGTACCTGCCATGGCTTGGAGCCCCAAATAGATTTTAAATCCACTGTATTATCCCAGTACTCATAACCACCCACAGCTAGGGCACTTAGAAAGGAACCTGAATAAAGCAATTTGGTGTGTGTTAACATAATTTTCTGAGTTGATGTGTTATTTAGTCTAAAATAATAGGATGCAGGGTTCGACCGATTAAAATCAGTAAAATAATTAAACTTATTTCGTAAAGTTTGAGAGCTACCTGGCAAGGGGTTTGGACAATGTTCCCATTGGGTATAGTTAACAGAACTACGCAGGGCACTGGGCTTATGGAGAAAATGAGTACCCCAATGTTGGTAACAATACAAATCGGCATAATTAGCGGAATTCATATATAAATCTTCAGCATTAAAAGATGCATAATATTTTAAATCGGCAAACAAAGCTTCAACGGCATGCACATCCCAATCATCAGAATGAATATTATTTTGTACTACATCACCCATTGAAACACGAAGGACATTAGGTACATTAATAATTTCCGTCGGACCATGGATTTGATAATTCACTGCATCCCATACGATGCCATCAGCAACTGGGAAAGCTGAAATGTTCACAAATGTGTGGTCACGCTTCATGATGTGAGACGAGGAATGAGGAGCCAAAGTTCCAGAAACATAGTCTACAGCAGAGCGTTCAGGTAAATAGTGACCATTAATTAGTAGAAAAAACACTGTGACAAAGCCAATGGACATGAACAAAAATATCAAGAAAAGTACCAACCAGATGTATGTCCAGGGGGAATCAAAAAATTGTCTCTAAACCAGGATATAAAAATACTGAACTTGGATGGAACTTTTGAAGATGTGGAATCCGAATCAAAGGAATAACGAGTCGGGCTTAGTGGCGTTGTTGGTTGATGTGCCACCGATTCTGATGCAGGATAAGTATACTCGTCCTCGTCGATATTGGTGGAGAGTTGGGGATCAATCGTAGTTTCAGGCAAATCAACCATCTCAATTACAGCATCAGCGATCGTTCGTGCAGATGGACTATGAACATATGTCCGATAAATGGCAGGACAAGAGACCGCTGGTGTGACACTATTCAGGATCGGCCAGGCGCTGTAGCTTGACATTTTCAACTGAGATGTATCTGTTCTCTTTGCGACCAGGAAGCGGTGGTAAAATGACTGTACGTGTTCCCTTCAGGCCAAGAACTGGAACCGGTGCACGAAAAGAGGGGCCGAATTCTTTTTTGTTTTCAACCTTTTCTCGAACCAGTTCTCCAACCTTTGGAAGCCAGCCGGCTACCGGAATCTGCAACGCAGGATCTGTGGCTGAAGGCAAATGTGTAGTTGCAAGTTTGTCTCGGGCTTCTTGTAAGTCCTGTAACATAGCAGAATGGTTATCTACATCAAACTTGGCGGATTGCGCCGCGATGTCTGGACCCTCAAGGTCAGGCACAAACATTCTTATGCCAAAGAGCATTTCGTATGGGGTCCGCCCACCCAGAGGTCTTCTAGGGAGATTATTAAGTGCACGCTGAACGGTATACAAATGGGCCAGCCAGTTCCTGCCAGTACCTATAACCCTAGCTGTTAAGGATTGCTTTAAGTCACGGTTCATTCGTTCAACGATAGAGTTGCCCTCAGGCCTATACGGAGACGAAAATTTCACCCGCACCCCAAGCGAAGCCATTGCATCCTTGTAAGCCCTAGAGGCAAACGCTGGACCTTGGTCCGAATGGAAGGTGCCGCATGCGAAAATTCCCACAAAGACACGCAAATCCCTGATTACATTTCGGGCGTCAGCACTCCGTTGTGGCCAGACCCAGAGAAACCGTGTGCACGAGTCCACTGCCACTAAGATGTATTTATAGGCAGTGTCTGATGAGAATGGACCGCAGTGATCCAAGTAAACACACCCAAAGGGTCTGTTAGCAATGCAGAGCGGTGTTTGTGGTGGACGTGTTACCGTGGAAGGCTTAATCTGTTGACAAACGTCGCAAGAAAGCACAAAAGCACGAGTGTCTTTATATAACCCACGCCACCAATAACGCTGCTGCAAGATGGAAACCGTAGCTGATACACCTGCATGAGCAGAAGCCATGCCTTCGTGTGCAGCTGATATCAAGGCACTCCTGCGGTCCGCGTTGGGGATCAGCCGATCTCCAACGTCAGGTATAGTTACATAAGGAACCTGATCGGGACTTAATGTGTAAGAATACTTGGAAGGGAAACCTGTAGGGTAATTATTACCTTCCTTGGTTGCAGCAATAGCTGCTAATATTACAGGGTCTATTTTAGACATGGACCTGGTAACCGCTGCTACTGAACACGTGACTACTGCTGAACGGGCAGCTTCATCTGCCAGATCGTTACCAATAGCGTGTGCGCCCACCCGCTGATGGCCTAAGGTGTGAACCACCTGTGTGAGGGGCAGACGTTGTTGCAATTCTGCCACTCGAACCCAAAGCATTTTATGCTTAATTGTGCTCCCTTTTGCGTCCTTGTAGTCGTTTTTAGACCAGAAAAACAGATTGTCATTGTAAGATTGTACACAGTAAAAAGAACGACATACAATAAGAGTGGTCTCATCCTGTGAAGCGAACTCAAGCGCAAGTAGCA
The DNA here is from genome assembly GCA_963921515.1 of Calotriton arnoldi. Taxonomy (NCBI): domain Eukaryota; kingdom Metazoa; phylum Chordata; class Amphibia; order Caudata; family Salamandridae; genus Calotriton; species Calotriton arnoldi. The sequence continues at coordinate 1,414,829 of CAWUFW010004703.1, forward strand.
ATGCATGCAGCTCGGCCAATTGTGCGGTACTATCTCCAAGTGTGCGAGTATGCACTACAGAGGATTTGAACTTTCCATCTACAAAGGAACCCGCAACAATAGCACATGCAGCTGAATAAGCGTGCTTGGACCCAGTGGCCGGTTGCGCCGAACCATCGGTGTAGATCACACATTTGTAATCCTCAAGCGGTAGTAAAAACAAAGGAGGAGGATGAACGAATTCATACTGCAAAAACTCCTGAGTCTGAAGAGAAGAATCAAAAACAAAAGTGACGTCCGAAGACGTCAAAGATGTAGCCCATTGTATCCAACGGGGATGCATTGCTTTTGAGTTCGGTACACTTGCCTTTGTTACTGCCTCCAGGGCAGGACAGGGTGTTACCACCAGAATCCGCTTTCCCTGTGCTAGTGCGCGTTCTTTCAGAATCGCCATTTGCACTGCAGTTAGAACTTTTTCGACAGATGTAAAGCGCAATTCAGCGGAAGTGTACAGATGTGACTTGTATGCGATGGGTACTGTATCACCTTCATTAAAGGTTAAATAGGTGAATCCCACCGCCTCCGGAATTATTCTAATCACCAGGTTTGTGTGGTTATCACGAGTCAAAAGATATTTAGACTCCAAAAGGTCTGTCTGCAAAGACTGCAGAATTGAGGTATGCTCAGGCAGCCAGCAAGACCTTGAATAAGTAGGTTGTATCAAAGCATACAAAGGCTTGATACGCTGGGCATATTCGGGAATGTAAGTACGCCCGAAATTCAAGAAACCCAGCAAAGACTGAAGTTTCTTCAGAGTATTTGGGGGCACAAATGTGCACATTTTTCCAAGAAATGGGGGCTAAGCCCTTACCTTCGTTGTTGAGCTCATAGCCCAAGAACAGAACTGTGAATTCAGCAATGTGTGATTTAGCAAAGTTAAATTTGTAACCCTGCTCCGCAAATTCAAGAATAATGCGGTCCACACGGGACAAATGCTGAAATAATTCGTCGTCCGTCAGATAGATGTCATCTACGTACGAACATGCGTCTTGATCAATGTCATTTAACAAAGAAACAACACGGGCGGCGAATATACCCGGACTATTTTGTAGCCCATGGGTAAACGCCGGAACTGGAATAATTTACCACCGGATGTGAATGCGGTCCATTGACCACTCTCCGGGGCTAGGTTGTGCGTGTAGAAACCGTTTGAAAGGTCAAGTGTCGTTTTGTATTTTTTACGAACAAGACTGTCTACAAGCGCAGAACTGTGTGTATTTTGCACCGCAAAGTTCCGACAATGAGTATTTAAATGCCGGTAATCCAAAACTAAGCGGTACGATCCATCGGGTTTAGAAACCACGAAAAGGGGATTGTTCATAGGTGATACGCACGGTTCAATTACTCCCTGATATTCCAACTGTGTCAGAATTTCGGAGACGGGGCCTTTTGCCTGCCGTTTGATGGGATATTGGGGTTGTGGCTGCGGTAGTGACCGCAAAGGTATTGCATGAGGAGGTGATTCTTCATCCCATCCCACATGGTTGCGGTATAACGCTGGTGCCAGGTACACAGCCCACTCAGCTGCAAGTGCTTCAGCTTTGTCTTTTGGGACATGCCGTGAAAAGCTTGGAAGGATTACCTCCTCTCCTTTATGTGCAGCTAAAACGAATGGGGGTGGCCAATCCACCTCCGCTAACAAAATGTCATATGAAGAGGTTAGATTTTCCCAAAAAATCCCTTTTATTTCACGCGGTATGTCACCTTCAATTTGTATGACTATATTATATAGTCTGTCAGGGGGTGCCACTCTCGTGTCAGCTGTCTCTACAGTAACGAATGTTTCAGTTGCTGTCGCCTCCATATGAGGACGTAGCGCCTCCCGCACTATGGTAACTTCCGCGGCGCTGTCTAGGAGGGTCACTGCCCACGTCCAATTCTGGAGTCTCGTTCTCACGGTCTGAGGCATATTTCGCTGTGACAGCGGCAACTTTTTTCTTCTGAAATTGCGGTCGAGGAAGGTGAAAGTCTTCTGCTTTCCCTCTGACTTGTTGTCGAGGTTGGTCTCGCTCCTGGGGAGCCTCTCGGCCCCTTCCTCTATCTTGCCGTCCTCCTCCACCAGCCTGTGACGACGTCTGGGCCTGTGAAGAACGAGGAGAACGCGTATCAGAGCTCTGAAACCTTTCTGGTGATTTAATCCTTGACCTATCACGTAAATCATAAGTACGTTCAGAAGAAACCGAAACTGGGGAAGCGCCTCTCGACCCCGGCTTCTTTTGTTGCTTACCCTGTTTTTTCTGTCTCCAACTCTTTTTAGTGAAGACCGGTTTATCATCTTTCTCAGATGCACTTTTTGTTTGTGTAACTTGTGTTTGCGATTGAGTTTGCATTTTTACAAAAGGCTTGTTGCCCAGGCTATTTCTTCCAATTGTTTTATAAGCCCGGGCAATAATTTTCGGTAATTCGCGGGGCCTGTCCAACTCTGGGACCAAAGCCAAAGCATTCGCTACTTGAAAGTTCATAGCATCGCCCTTGACATTTCCAAGGATCAGCTCAGCTACTACATCAAACACTCCCACTAGTCTCATCCCTAATTCCACAGCCGCTTCAGGGCCATGTTCATCCTGTACTTTTTTAATTACAGAGGGTAGAACCGTCATGGAAGGAGTTCCAAAACATTTTGAATAAACTGCTGCGAATACCTTACCCCAGTTTTCACATGATGTCAAATCGGGGATTATGTCTTTTGGCAAACTTATCGTGAGGATGCGATGTTTATCTACTGGGGATGTATGGGGAAACACTGCTTCTATCTGACCGAACTTTTCTGCAAGCCAGTAAGGATAGTCGTCCTTATTTTGTGGACGTTTGCCCATCACAGAATTTACCATGACAGGACTTATGGTCACTCCAGCGGCTATAGCTGGTTGGCCTGCGACTACAGGAGCAGCTCCATGTAGACTACCTGTAACGTATGTCACTAGGGCTCGATGCACTCGTACCAATTCAGTATGCATAGTGCGCAGTTCCTCAAGCGGTAATGCCAGATAATTTGGATGCGGGGTATACCCGGCCAATACAGGCCAAGTGGCCCCCTGAATTGACAAGGGGCCTAAACGAACTGCGGTAGTTGGTTGTGGTAGGGCGCCATTAAACCAAACACGGTGCTGCCAAGCCGTGAGAGGTACTTCAAGAGTGGTATAGGGTCGATAGGCAGCAGGAATAGCGGTGGGCTTATATTCATGAAACAGATTATCATCTGCCTCCACCGCTTCAAAAGTGATCCAAGTGTAAAACACCTCAAAGTGGTAAGCCGGATCGGCTTGAACCACAAAGACCAAATCGATCCCTGTATCAGGCACTCCATACACCCGTAAGTGGTCTCGGAGTGCCCCTCGACTATGTGCAGCAATCGCCACACCAGCCATGACTAAACAGATATATTCGACAACCTAACAGGGAGCACAAAAATGGGTCTGTTAACTAACCTTTTTAATAACATCAAGCTTGAAAGAACCTATAAAACATTCAATATAGGAGGTATCACCGTCACATACGCCTCCGGAAGCGTACGCGAGGGGTTTGTGGACAAGCACAAGTACTACTCAAGCGTCTCGCAGATAAGCTGCCCCACGGTGGTCGCGCCATGTCATAAGGTTTCTGCACATACACAGAGCTATGCACAGGAAAATGGGACCCCGGAATACAGTGGTTTGCCACCATATACCGTAGCAGCCAAAAACCCCAACCCAACTAGCTTAGCATCCCATTAGCACCCAAGTACTAATGTTTGGACAACCCAGAACACGGTATCTTTATCTCAGGACTCACAGAAGCAAGAACACTCTTTCGTCACTCACTCGTACTTGTCCACAAGGTGCGTAGGAAGAGACACTGGATAGGTTAAAATGTTTATTCCAACTTACGTGCTCTAATGTACAGTACACGTGTCAGTACTAATAGCATAATGCATATGACTAATATAAGCAGCATGGTTACAATTCCATAGAATAGAAACGGGAAAGCATCTCAGAGCTCAGTGGATAAACGTATAAATAACATTACCACCCTCCCCTTGCAGTAAGATAGTTTATTATAATAATAGAAGACCTCTGGGCTTTGACTAGCGAACCCCCATACCTCAGTCTCTAGATGCAGAATTACATCAGCAGGACATCATAGCTCTTCTCACTGAAAGGGATTTCTCCAAGTGTGTTAAGCGCTAGTAAACCACAGTATTAAAAGCATACCAAATTCTTCATGGCAATTGCACCTAATGTTATGTCTGGGTGCGCGAGACTGGCCATATCAGGAAGAACCAAAATACATTGTTATGCGACCTTGTACATGTTTGTGCAGACTGAGCCCAAAAAGGTGAACAACAGAAAATGCAGACAGTGCAAAAGAACTTGGCACGAGCAAAGGGCGAGGGAGGCCCGGCTCAGTGTAACGTGCGCAAAGAAAAGCAGCATGGCAGCCAGGCCTAGGCCAACATAACAAGGCAGGTAACAATCCACAAGACAAAGGAATGCAAAGAATAAAACAAATCCAGGAGAACAAGCAACATCTTACACGAGGCAACTGAAGATCTCTATAAGAATGATAGAGAAATCAACATAAATGTCTTTTTGTACTGTCGGTGGATAATGCCTTGAGTGTTTTTTGAGTGAGATTATTAATTAAAGAATTCCAGGACGTAAACTTGAGGTGAAATGTGAAATTATTAAAGGTTGTTTTGATTAATTAGGCCAGAGCAGCCAAGTGGCCCCTGCCTGTGTGATACCGGTGTCAGTCTTGGTCTTTTAGCTGATTGTTCTTAGCATCCGGGGACCGAAGCATAGCTAAAAAAAAACAGCACGCAAAGTTTTGTTAAATAAAAAGCTAGAACTAGCTGAAGGTGTCACTTTTTATATGGTGTGACTAGGCAGCCATGTTACATGCCTTTTGACTTTTGTGTTTCACGTTGTCTACTTTTGGACCAACTGCTTTCAGTGATATGGAGAGTGAGCTGGTGAGCATGTTCTACGAAGTATAACTGGAACAAATGTCTGTGACAATATGCTGATCAAGAACCATTCAATTCAGACCTTTAGAATAATCAAAGATTCCACCCGCAGTGATGGCTTGGGAGTCATATGGGAGAAACCCCACCTTGTCTTGCACAGAGATTCATGCTGTTGACAAGAGAACCCAAAGCACTGTAGCAAGCAAACCAAAATAGAAGGGATATCAAACCTCAACAAGTGAGAATCCTAGAGAATCTCTAATGCTGTATGCGAGCAGCTTCAGTAACCTCAACAGTAGGAACCACTCACACCCTATCATTCACCTATTGTGGGTCCTCACACCTTTGGCGCTGAACCACTGCTTCGTCCTGGATTTAAAATCAGAATACTCTTGACTTTATGTGCAGAATCGTAAGAGTATCAAATGGGCAAATTTGTTTGAACTGAAAATGATTGGCAAATGAGCATTGCACTAACTGTGTGCTAAATTCAAGAAGAACGCTTGCAATACATAGAAGTATTCACAAAGATTAACAAACGTTGGTAAAGCTTGTGAAGTTGACTGCCAGCTTTTTGACTTTGTCTATGCTTGTTATGTGTTATTTTATATTTTTGCAAAACCTCTTTGTTGGGGTAGCTGCTATGCCCTACTCAAACTAAAAAAAAGAACATTGACTAAGCGCAAAAATATGTCTGCTGTCAAAAAGCATGCTTTGCCATAGTAGCCCTTGACATGGAAGGGAACTACTTTGTGTGTGGATGTGCTCCTTGTGATAGGGAAGAATTCCATTCACTCATTGTGATGTCAGTCAAAGGCTGAAGTGGGCTTACTCACTGCCCATTGATGTATGCTGTAATAAGAAGAAGAACAATGTGAATAACATACATACCGATGGATGAAGATGGCTGGCCGAAAGGCCCTATGAGTGAGTATATTACGCATATATAATGCCAGAACTAAAAATAGTGCCTGTTGCTGGTTCGGCTGTAGTACTTTAAACGGCACTTGCCAGACTTCTAACTACTTATGGACAGCTGTCCCACTTACCCGAGCCACCTGTCGAAGGGATGTGTGCTGTGCAATTGTTGTACAATATGTTTTCTATTAAATGTATTATCACTTAAAACTAAGGTTTCCAAGAACTATACAGGTCAGTGCTTATGTAAATGTTAATGAATTAAGAGGAATGGAACTGAGGCCCTCCAAACCAATATGAGCTTCTCCCCACTGTCCATGAGCACGTTGAGACGGTGCACATTAGGTTGTGAAGGTGGTTATGTTAAACCTGCACAAAACCATAGATCTCACCAGTGCCTGATAGGATGCCGTCTTTAAACCTGGGGTGCCTGACTGGGAACCAAAAGCAGGCCAAGCAACATTGTTCAAACCACCCCGCTCCCTTCCTACTCTCTCTTTCATCTCTCTCTCTTTCTCTCTCACCCACAAGCGTTGTCTCTCTCTCGCCCTTTCTCTCTCTCGCTTTCTCCTCGCTTTCCTACAGCCCCCTGCAATGCCTGTTGCAGTTAACCTCAGGGAGCTGGAGAAAGTGACAGAGGTGCCAGCAGCGGCCCTGTGCCTTTGAAAACTGACCTCCATTGGCTCCAGCCAGCAAGAGAGATGCCCAAGGGAATAAATGGCCTGCCAGGACCTTGGAAAAAATATGACCTTTTGTTAAACAGTCTTTACACAAACTAAGCAGTTCTCTTGCTCAGGGAACACGCTGGAACGTTGGGTGTTTTTAGAGAATCTGTAATGTAAGGAAGCTGAAATTAGGGGTGGGTGGACTGTTTCATTCCACTTTCGGAATTTGCGGAATTTGGCGACTCCGCGGTACCTTTGTAATAAGGTCTTCCAGCCATATTCCGCCAGTTGTCGCTTTACAGAATTGATTGCCCCACGAGGATCCATAAATGCGAGATTTGGCGTCCCCTAGTGCGATTTTCTAACATGGTCAATCACGGTCAGAGGGCTGTTTCTCGAGTAGATTTGCTGCCGCTCAAGTAGACTTTCTACTCAAGCGGCAGCAAAATCAACTCGAATGGCCGCGCGCTCTTGCATATCCCATGGTGCCGTCTGCTTGTTTGACAGCGCTGCTTGCGCTCCTGGCGCTAAATTGCAGTGCGAGCTGCGCGATGTGCATATTTTCTGCAGATTGGCAGAACTCTGAGGAATTCGTTTTTAAGTAATTAGGATGAATTCCGTGAAGTGACACTACGCGAGTTCCGCCCAACCTGCAATGGCTGCCTGAGCACATACAAAAGCGGCTCCTGATGTTTTTACATTCCCCATGCTGTAAGTCTGCACAACCAGTGGCCTGGAAGGCTTAGTGGCAGAGTGGGGAGTAAATGAAAGTCCTTGTCTTGTATCTGTCGTACTTTGTTTTTAGTTTTCACAAATGAATGCAGAAGGAGAAACAGATGGCTTTCAGTCTGTATTTATGTTTAAAAATCAGTATAAACGAAAACCTTGAAGCCTTAAAAATAATATACAGAGAATGACATTTTGATTGGGAAGTCCAACAGAAGTAACAATAAGGAAAAACGTAATTAATATTAAAAAAAGTATACATCCCCTTTAAGCATGCCTGGTCAGTAAACAGATGATATCAGATGACATCAAACAGAGAATTAGAGCTGCACATATAAACGTGAAGAGTTTATCCTCTCGTTTTTCTTCTCAATCCGGAATTTGAAGTCCTCCAATCATCATCCACAATTATCCAATCACACTGAGAAAAAAACCACACACCTCTTTTATTTCAACGTGATGAGACCAATCTGAAAATGAGCGCAGCGAAGGAAGGCTGCTTTCCTTTTTAAATACACTTATGGTTCTCAAATAGGATGAAGCTTAGTTTTATAATCGCTGGTGGATTGGGATGAAAAGCGTGCCACAAAGCAAGCATTAATGCTGCAGCTTTTGTACCATTTTTCACACAGGCATAATAAGCTTCTTATAAAATCAATTTTCACGACTCAAATCTTAGGCACTGAGAAAAAAGTCTCTACCCCAGAATTCCAAAGCAGAAAGCCGGTGGCTCGTACACTTCTGTGCTGGCCCTGCCTGTGCTTACATCGAGAGGTTCTGGCTTCAAAGCGTTGGATATTAGACATGCAAACAATTTCAATAGTTGTGCATGGGAACATTTTCACTTGCGGTTGAGAGTCTGGAAAACGGCGACGACTCTGCAAACTACAATAATTTAACTAAATGAAACTAGATTGTGGTACGTCGATGTGACAGAAAAAAACACTAATCAAAGGGAGTGTAGTAGAAGTGCGAGAATTATAGTGAGCACCATGTATATCAGTGTAGAAGCTATGTATACAAAATTTACTTTAGTGTTGATCATGCACATGCTGATCACTCACTCTTTTGTGTATGATGGAAGGTACACCACCCAGTTTGAGTGCCATTTTAGTGAACTATATCGTCTACGGTTGGGAAGAACAAGGGTGTGGTGGGAGCGATGATTCTTTAATCACTTGTACACTTAGCTTGTATGATTTACTGTGATAAATGGAATAATGTTTCTTTGACTGACACTCAGTTTGTAGTTGGTGATGAGGTCTTACTGTATCAGCAGCATGCTCAGTAGAGCGGCTTTTAAGCATAAATTCAAGTGAACTGATATGGGTGGAGTTCGGATGGGGAGATGTGAATAGTGCTGCATGGTGTGCATAGAGTGGTCAGGTAGAGATGTATTTTTTTTCAGTGGGTGGACAGTAATGATTGGTACAGGGTGCTAGGGTGCAAAGTCGCCTCCTTGTTTACTCTAGTCCAGATGGTTCAAGGGATGTGAAAAGCAGCGAGTCTCCTGGGATCCCCAATGCTGCCCGGCGCAAAGTCACCTTTAATCCACTTTGGATTCACTATCTAAAATAACGAGGCAGGCGCTGGAAGCTGGAAGGCAAGAAAAAGGTTTATTACTCTTAGAGGAGACCACGTCAACTGCTGACACCAGGATGTCTTCAGGGAGGTGTTCTACTGGCAATGCTTCTGACTCTTCCTTTTATACAGTTTTACACAATGTATTTGTTTCTTTTATCATGGTTACAAGCTTGGAGTCTCCGCCCCGGGCAGGTTGTCACACAAGCCTGACATTGTTTTATCAACATGGTTACACAAGCCCAACATTAACTCTCCTCCCACCCAGGTCAAAAACAGACAATTTAATTGCAGCTGGACCTTGCTTCAGGGTCTAAAAACGAGTGAGACCGGCCAGATCTAAGAGTCCGTTCTGTTGATAAGAACAGGTCCCATTGTTGGCAAAAAACAGTCTTGCTGTGTGTAGTGCAATAAACCATGTTTGCAAGAGTCTGTTTGGTATTTGTAACCCGTTTGTGCAGGGATGAGAGGAAAGACGAGTTTGAGGCAGCAGGTGATGTTGATGTTTGTCGTGGAAATAGTTTATAGCCCCCAGGACACATATCAGGTTTGGTCAGAGAGTCAGAAGGCTGCTAGAGGACAGGGTGAAATGAAGGTGACCAACAGAGTACAAAATGGCTGTGGTAAATCAGAATGACTGTAGTTTATGTGCACGTAGGAACTTTCATCAGACAAGATGGCGCAGAATGTTCATGATTGTGTTTTGTTCTTAACAGTCGCCCCTTTGAACATAACTAGCCATCTTGTCAGTCTATTTCGATCTCCATAATGTCCTGTATTTCTTGTTCATACATTACTCTCATTTTTGTTAACTGAGTGTCCATAGTCTTAGGGCGCAAGGCACTTATGCAAAGAGAACACAAAGGTGGTATACAGTGTACACCCAAACAGCAACACATATTGCCAATACTGGGACCAAGAGAAACATTGATATTTTCCAACCCCAGTCCTTTAAGATGCCCCAAAGCCAACTTCCAATTGTCCAAGTCTCTGATCCTTGATGAATTTCTGAAGACAGTCTGTGGAGATGTTCGATTGCTTCATAGACAGAGGGTGAATTATCAGGGATGTATATGCAGCAACTGGCACCAATGATGATGCGACATGCTCCTCCACGATCCGCTAGTACCACGTCCAGGACCATGCGGTTTTGTAGGGCCACCAGACGGACCGCTTGAAGCTCGGCAGTGTTGTTGGTGAGGATGCCAGCTGTGACGTTCAGGGCGGTTTCTACCGCTTGAGACAGATGTCTGATGGCTCGGCTGTTTGCCATCGGACCCCATAGCGGGACGAGCCCCTTTGCTGCGTCAACGAACTGTGATGCGGCAGAGTCTGCTTGATCAGTGTCTTTAGAACGCTTTTCTCGATGATGCTCTGCAGGGGCTGTGTAGGTCGGTGGCAAAACAAAGGCGATGTAGCACGTGCCCCCCAGTTTCTTGGGAGCCAGGTGTAGGCTTTGGTTCCACAGACAAAGTACATATTGGGTGATGCAACAAATGCTGGAGGATTGGCAGTGTTCAAAGTCCTTACAATGTTACAAGTGCTGTGACCCACATTCTTAGTCCCACGGCCTTCAATGCATACAAGGCCAGAGACGTTCACCACAGATAGGGCCACAGTCAGTGTTGCAGCAGTTCTTTTCTTCAGGTAGGAAAATGTGGCTCTGACAGGATTATTGAACACTTGTATTTCCACTCGTTCTTTGGAGGGGACGTTCATTGGGAATGTCGTATTGGAGGTGTGAGGGCAAAAGGGAGCTGCTGTTCTTCCTGTTTGGTTTAGCCAGAACTCGTTGTAGAACTGAGCGATTGTCCCATCGGAAGTGGCATTGTCTTTGTAACTTTCTTGTAGGAGCGTCATCCAGGCAAGGCAAGATCCATGAACAGAAAAGGGTGAAGGGATGAAAGGGATGGAATGTTCAGTGGCATGTGGTAGCAGCCCACAGACCCAACAGTTAGTGGCATTGGTGGCAAGATTGTGCTGGTGCAGCATCTGTACGAAAGAATTATTCCAGAATTCTTTGCGTCGTTCTCGGAGATGTGGCGGTAGTGATACCAGGTAGTGTTCTTTCTTTGTGATTGGTTGCATGGTTGGTGACAATGTTCTGTATGCAGGTGCATTCTCTTCAATGATCCAGAGTGTGACCATTAGCAGGAGGCAGGTGAGAAATGCAGCTACAAGTGCAATTGTCTTTGTACTGTGCAGTTCAAAAGTCTTGGTGTCTTTGCGGTGGCTTTGCAGGTGTTCCGTTTCTTCCATCATCTTCGAGGAGCTCACCAACTGTTAGGACCACAGACTTTTGTCTGGTGTTTTTCCTGGTAGCGTCGCTTGGCTGTGCTACTGATCTGAGACTCTGACTCAGTTAGTGGCCTGGTTGTTGGAGCTCCCCCTTTTCGTCGATCTTAGGTTGTACCCTTCCTTGGATGGCACCGTGGGGTCGGGAAATTCAGACAGTTGGAGGGTGTCTTCTTGTGGGTAGCAACTCAGAGCTGGTCGGTCTTTGCGAGTACTTCCTCTTGCACCTCCACCTCTTCACAGGTTGCCAGCGTTGGAGGGACTTTCTTGCAGTGGTGGGCGTGCAGCCAATTTTTTTTTCCTTCCACTCGGAGGGCAGTTCGAGTGGTGATCAAGACTTGCCAGGGGCCCGTCCACCTGGGCTCCAGATTCTTCGTTCTTTGGAAGTTGCGAACTAGGATGAAGTCCCCAGGCTTTATCACATGTCCTGGGCCCCTGGATATGTCAGGCAAGGCTTGCTGCACCTGTTGGTGGATAATTGTTAGCTCGTTTGTCAATTTATGCAGATAGTCTGACATTAATATGTTCGGGACATCGTTAATGGAGGTGGGTCTTGGTGCCGCCCAAATGTTCATAGGCCTGCCGAAGACCACTTCATACGGGGTCAGTCTGTGTTTGGTCGGGGTGGAGCGCATTGATAGCAATGCCAATGGAAGGGCGTCGGGCCATTTCAACCCGGTTGTGGCAACTATTTTGGCTAGCTTTAGTTTCAATGTTGCATTGTGTCTCTCTACCAGGCCCGCTGATTGGGGGTGGAAGACGGCATGGAATTTTTGTTTTACCCCCAACCCTTTCAGTATGTTCTGTATCACTTCGGCTACGAAGTGTGGGCCGTTGTCGCTCCATAAAATTCTGCAAAGGCCGTACCGGGGAAGAATTCTTTCAACAATACTTTTGCAGTGGCTATGGCAGTATTGTCGCGGGTGGGATATGCCTCCACCCATTTGCTAAAAGCGCACACAACCACCAGGACATATTTTAGACCATGGCATCTCTCTAGTTGGATGTAATCCATTTGAAGGACTTCAAAGGGGTGATCAGGGACTCCAAACCCTCCCCGTGGTACTACTGTCCCTTTCCCTGGGTTGTGTTGTAGGCATACTATACATTGTTGTACTAGGCGCTTTGCAGATTCTGTTATCTTGACATTATGCCACACTCTTGTGATTAGTTCAATCATGGGGGTGGAGCCTATGTGTGCTGGTAAATGTGCCATGGTCAATATGGGGATGAGGTAGGCATTGGGTAACAGCCATTTATTTCCGTCTTTAGTTCTCCAGCAATTTTCCTCGTCTTTTAGTCCCACCTTTTCCCACTCGGTCAATTCGCCTTGTGTGCCTGTAGTCTGTATGTCCCTTACAGTGGTCCTAGCATCAGTCCATTGTTCAGCTTGTGACCTGGTCACATACATTCGTGTCATGGTTCTGTCTTCTGCTGTGGCTCGGGCAGTAACGTCTGCTATCGCATTTCCCTGTCCAATGAGATCTGTCACTTTCCTATGTGCTTGGCATTTTATCACTGCTAGCTTTTGGGGAGGAGGACTGCTTCCGTCAAGGCGGAGACTAAATCTCCATGCAGGATGGGTGTACCGTGTGAAGTCAGGAACCCTCTTTCTTTCCATAGAATCCCGAAATGGTGAACCACCCCGAAGGCGTATTGGCTGTCGGTGTATATGTTAACTGTCGTGCCAGCTGCTAAAATACATGCTCGTGTGAGGGCAATGAGTTCTGCTGCCTGGGCGGAACGTTGGGCAATACGGGCTGTTTCTAGAATGGTTCGGGCTGTGGTGACAGCGTATGCAGCTGAGGTGGTGCCGTCGGGGAGTTTGATGCACGAACCATCCACCCATAGTTCTCCATCTGGCTCTAGAAAGGCGGTGTCTCTGAGGTCTACTCTACTTTTTGTTTGTTCATCGGTTAGTGTCACACAGTCGTGTAGTGGAGCCACGTTAGAATCGTTCTCGGGTAGGGGTAACAGTGTGGCTGGATTGAGGGTGGTGCATCGCTTTAGGGTAATGTGCGGTGCTAGCAGGGTCAACTCATATCCTGTCAGTCGGGCGCTAGTCAAGTGTTGGGTTTTGGTCTGGTTCAGTAGTGTGTCGACTGCATGGGGTACTAAAACAGTGACTGGATTGGAGAGCACTATTCCTTCGCTCTGGCGTATTGATACCGCTGCAGCTGCCACAGCGCGCAGGCACGCTGGCAGTGCTCTGGCTACTGGATCGAGGGTGGCAGAAAAATATGCACAAGGGCGTTGTTTGTGACCAATTGATTGTGTTAGGACAGACAATGCACATCCCACCCTTTCGTGTGTGTAGAGGAAGAATGGTTTGGAGTAATCTGGGGTTCCTAGGACTGGTGCTGAGCAAAGGGTATTGCGTAGTTCTTTAAAGGCTGTCTGGCATTCGGGGTCCAGGGGAGAGGTGAGGGGATGTCCTTAGCTAGGAGGGAGAGAAGGGGTTTGACAATGAGGCTAAAGTTCGGTAACCACTGTCTGCAAAACGAGGTGAGGCCTATCAAAGAGCGGACTTGCTTCTGATTTTTGGGGACAGGGGTGTCTAGAATTGTCTGGATCCTGTCAGGCGTGAGTTTTCTCCCTTCTTTTGATAAAGGTGACCCAAATAGGTCACTTGTGATTTACAGAACTGCAGTTTCTTTCGGGAGACCTTGTGACCATTCTCAGCAAGGAAATGGAGTAGTTTGATGGTGGCTGTGACGGCTATTGGTATGGTGTCTGCTGCTAGAAGAATGTCGTCTACATATTGTATTAGTGCCACTCCATCTGGCAATTGTATGGCGTCCAACTGTCTTTTAAGCGCCTGGCTATAGATACTTGGGCTCTCAGTGTACCCCTGAGGTGCTCTACAAAATCTATACGAACGGGAATTTAGGGTAAATCCAAAAAGATAGCGGCTGTCCTCGTGTATAGGTATGGAAAAGAAGGCGTTCTTGAGGTCGATCACAGTGAAGGTGGTGGCAGTGGAGGGGATTAAAGTCAAAATTGTCGTGATGTCGGAAACTACTGGGTATTGTGGTACTACGATTTTGTTTACCTCCCGCAGGTCAATGATGAAGCGGTAGGCTTTCCCATCTCCCTCTCCCTGTCTCTTTACAATCGGTAGTATGGGACTGTTACAAAGGTTGCTCACTACTTCCTCTACCACCCTGCCTCTACCAAAGAGTGTATGATCTCTGTTAGTGCTTTCTCACCCTCTGGCGATATTTTGTACTGCGGTACCTTCGGTAGGGTTGCGTCCTGTCGTATTGTTACGTGTGCTGGGTCAATCATCATTCGTCCCACGCCTGAATCAGCCCTAGCCCATAAGTGTGATGGCAAAGTGTCCAGTAGGGATGTGTCAGTCTCAGAGATGGAAAACATGTGCTGAAAAGGGTTCTCTCTATGGCGTTGGGGGTTGTCATACAGGATGACACGCACTCCGTCTGGTGAGCATCTGATAGTCGCATGGAAGTGTTTCAAAAGGTCGAGGCCCATAATGGCGTCTGGGGTGTTAGATGAGAGGAGGAATGTCGTTTCGACGCCATTGCTGTCAAGATTAAAAGGGATGGGTCGGGACAAAGGGTTGGTGGAGGGCGTACCGTCAAATCCTATTGAGGTCACATGTGAGCCTGACAAGGGTGCCCTTGGAATCAGTCGTTTGGATAGTGCACTACGTGTTGCTCCTGTGTCTACCAAAAATGGCGACCTTGTGCCCAGGACCTCAGCGGTAACATAAGGGCCTTGCTGATCAACATAGAGCTCGACTGGATCCCTCCCTTGCCCCTGGCTGTCCTATGCAAAGTCGTACGTATTGTCATAATCTGTCTGTTGGTACTGATTCTGTCTGGGATGGTCAAATGCGTTCACTCTTCCTGGCCTTTCCTCGCTTGCTTCACTCGCGTACCCTCTCCCACGTCCTCTTCCTCTCTGTCCACTTGCTATTTCCTCGCCCTCTGCCCCTAGCAGCTCCTAACAAAGCCGGGCATTGGGATTTCCAGTGTCCATATTTTTTGCAAAATGCACATTGATCCTGTCCTAGGTCTTTGCGTCCTACATATGATGTAGATGGATTGTTCCTAGGTGGCTGTACTCTAGGGGTATTCTGCTGGTTTCCTCCCCTATATTGCTCCCTCCTGTATTCGCCCCCTGGAGTTGTGCTATCATTACCCTTTCCTTCAAGTCCTTCTTTTTCCTTTCTGTAGCCTTGTCATTTTCGTTTCTCTGATGCTCAGTAATACTGGGCCATTTGGAGAATGGCCGTCGGTTTAGATGCTGCCCAACTACTTTCGCTGGCTTGTAGTTTCTGGGATACATCTGGCAGTAATCCTTTGACGTAGTTCTGCACAAATAAGTGGTGTCCGGTTGCGGTGGACATGTCTTGTCCACTGTAATCAGAGAACACAGTTTCAAATCTGGAGAAGTACTCTGAGACGTCCTCTTGTGGTTTCTGGCAGCATGCGGTTACTATGGACCAGTCTATCTTTTTCTCTGGGATCAGCGTTTTCACTTTCTGCACTATTTTGTCAGGGAGGTCTAATATTGCTTTAACTGGTTTTTGACCAGGGTTCCGCTGTTTATCTAGTGTGTCGAGTTGTTCCCAGGTATGACCAAACAGTTCGGTATGGTTTACTTTCTTAACCTGTTTCCACACATCTGCTGGCAAACATAACCCGAAGAACAAGTCTATGTCGGCAAGTGTCATTATTGTTGATCCCAGAGCGGTACCTAGCTCGGCGTAAAAGGCGGTGGGGTTCTTTCGTAGAATCCGGCAAAGATTTACGGAAGGTCAGGATGTCCTGTCTGTCCCATGGCTGATACACCCAATTGTAGACCACCCTTCCTCTAGCGTCTTGATGGTTTATATCGTCATTAGTCCCTTGTCCTCTAGGAGGTACCCAGTAAGGGGCAGCTTCTTTTATTGGCATCATGCTATCTGTTTTTTCCACTAGGGGTCCTGCTACCTTAGTTGTCCTGTCCCTATCTATCTGTCCTTGTTCTATGAGGTGACGCAATACTTCTAGTGTGGATGAAAATAGTTCTGCAACATCGTTGTCTCCTTCATCTCCGATGTCTACCTTCCTGTAGAGAGCCACTAATCGCTCGGGCCCTACGTTTTGGTACTTCTCTTCATATGCAGTAAGGGTGTGGTAACAGAGACGTACAATAAAGTATCGTTTGCGGTTTTCAACATAGGAGTCGCATATGTCTGTTACGTGTTCTTCTATTTCTTTCCTATCTATGAGGGTTTTAACTATTTTATCAATGCCTGCTCGCTCATTTTTACTTAATCGCGGGACCCTGGGCGCTCCTATTTCCTTGGTTCCTACCTCTACTACTGCCTCCTTTGATGAGGCATTTGGTGTGGGTGGCTCGGTGGGAGCAGAGGTGGTGGAGACTGAGGCGATCGTGCCATCTCCAGCTATACTTTGGGGGTCCTGGCGTTGTACTACGGGATGAGTAGGGGCATAAGGGGGTGGCATGTATATCATTGGGGGACCTAACAATAAATCATCATCTACCCCTGTTTTGCTGGTAACTCGGGATAAAGAGTTAAGGGCGTTCTAACAGGGCATTGACCTGATATTTTTGATTCCTGTTCCTTTTTATCGATTTCCTTTTCTTTTAGTTCTTCTTCTAACTTTTTACAGGCTTGGTAAGCTGATTTTCGCGTTTCTTTATCTTGTCTAGCTTCGTCTCTTTCTTTCGTTGAGCTGCTTCTTTCGCCATAAACCAAAACTATCAAACATGGCTGGTCTAGCTTTCTTTTGTGGAGAGCTAATTCTAACGTTTCTATTTTAGCGGGATCGAAAGATCCCGTCAGTGGCCACTGATTTACCCGGTCCTTCCTAGTGTACTTATGCCATAGTTTGCTATAAGCTACGGTGGCTAATCCATATTTTACGTACATGTCCTTGTTAGGTGCCTTCCGGCGGTGCCGGATGACTGACCTCTAACAAACGGTCCGGTCCAAAACAATCAAACAATCTAGAGAAAACAGGCATGACGTATTTAGCGGTCAAAATGAATATCTCAATTAATGTTAGACAAAAGTCTGCACTACCTGTCCTTCGCTGTCTGCAAAGAGAGAATATTCCTATTCTACGTTGTTTGCAAGCAGGGAATGTCTCAAATAACTCAAAAAGGAATACTAGTATTTCTATCAATCAATCAATTTAAGTCATGTTTTCTCACGACCTTACCCGGACCGTATGGACAGTTCTTCGTATTCCCTTCCAGCGCCTGGTTGTCCTCTTACTCCAACAATCAATGCGGCGTTCCTGTAAGGCCCCAGTCAGGACCGCAGGTCACTCGAGAGAGGTCCGTTCGGAACCGGTGAAGTTCAGTCAATTGGCAGCCAGACGAGGGTCTCTTTCAGGCAGGTGCACTCCAATCATTTAGTCGTTCACTCCGTCGTTAGGACCTCTCTACTGGACCCACGTGTCTCTGATGGGCCCCTGCTGGGTCGCCAATTTGTGAAAAGCAGCGAGTCTCCTGGGATCCCCAATGCTGCCCGGCGCAAAGTCACCTTTAATCCACTTTGGATTCACTATCTAAAATAACGAGGCAGGCGCTGGAAGCTGGAAGGCAAGAAAAAGGTTTATTACTCTTAGAGGAGACCACGCCAACTGCTGACACCAGGATGTCTTCAGGGAGGTGTTCTACTGGCAATGCTTCTGACTCTTCCTTTTATACAGTTTTACACAATGTATTTGTTTCTTTTATCATGGTTACAAGCTTGGAGTCTCCGCCCCGGGCAGGTTGTCACACAAGCCTGACATTGTTTTATCAACATGGTTACACAAGCCCAACATTAACTCTCCTCCCACCCAGGTCAAAAACAGACAATTTAATTGCAGCTGGACCTTGCTTCAGGGTCTAAAAACGAGTGAGACCGGCCAGATCTAAGAGTCCGTTCTGTTGATAAGAACAGGTCCCATTGTTGGCAAAACCAGTCTTGCTGTGTGTAGTGCAATAAACCATGTTTGCAAGAGTCTGTTTGGTATTTGTAACCCGTTTGTGCAGGGATGAGAGGAAAGACGAGTTTGAGGCAGCAGGTGATGTTGATGTTTGTCGTGGAAATAGTTTATAGCCTCCAGCACACATATCAGGTTTGGTCAGAGAGTCAGAAGGCTGCTAGAGGACAGGGTGAAATGAAGGTGACCAACAGAGTACAAAATGGCTGTGGTAAATCAGAATGACTGTAGTTTATGTGCACGTAGGAACTTTCATCAGACAAGATGGCGCAGAATGTTCATGATTGTGTTTTGTTCTTAACAGGGACACTACAAATCTTGGAATGCACTAAGTTGTTATATGAACGCCAGGACTCGAAACAAGGTCACCTGGTAAAGCCTTCTGGTAGCTTTTGTTGTGCAATATGTGAATGATCCATTCTACCATTGATAAAACACCAACACTTTCTTTCTACAGCTCTTGAAATGCACCTTTGAGAGAAGTGGTAGTACTGGGCTAGTAAACGTTATTCTTCCTTCTTTAGAAATACTGATACCTGATCTCTTTATTAACAAACCTTGGCAAACCCAAAAGGTCTGGCATTGGCCACCAGCCTTTTGATTTTATTAGTGCTTGTGTTTTTTTGTCATTGATTTTGATAACGTTTACTGTTAGGGAAGGTCATCAGTCTAAAATAAATTGTCTAAAAGCAAAAATATTTTCTTGGTCTCAAAAAACAGACATTGCCATAAGTAGCCTGTGGCACTTAGGGAACTACTCTTTGTGTGGATGTGCTCCCTGTGAAAGGACAGAATGCCATCACTCACGGTGAAGGTAGCCAATGGCTGAAGTGGGCTGACCCACTGCCCCCATGCTGTAGTGGCTGAAAGAAAAATGAGAATGACACAGTAACAGACCAATGGGTGAAAAGGGCTTGCTGAAAGCACCCCCCCCATATACTTTTAGTAAAATTAAGGTCTTGGCTAACATCTAAATTCAAAATATGGTAGCACTCCAGCCCAAGCAATATATGTCAATGCAATGCATCACCTTTCTGCAGT
The DNA here is from genome assembly GCA_963921515.1 of Calotriton arnoldi. Classification (NCBI taxonomy): domain Eukaryota; kingdom Metazoa; phylum Chordata; class Amphibia; order Caudata; family Salamandridae; genus Calotriton; species Calotriton arnoldi. The sequence goes on from CAWUFW010004703.1 coordinate 1,434,010, forward strand.
CATGGATAAGAAGGAGCAATCTGATGAAGGTGATTGTAGATAGGACAATCTTGAGGTCTACAGAACTCAAAGGTTCTTAATGCTGTCCCTTTGCCCCACATAGGTTTGCAAATGTTCATGTTTTTGTTGTGAGTATGACTTTTTAATAATCTTTATTTATTTTTTTGTCTTTATTTATAGACATCTGCAGAGGCTCTCACAATAAGCTTCCTACAGTAACTGGTGACTTTTGATTCAGAATAAGGTTGAAATGTTTCAAAATGAACGTTTAAACTTTTAAGTACACCTTACAACAGTTCTGCCATTGCTTAAAGGATGGCCTGTAAACCCATTGAAATTTATTAAATGGCACTATTACCTTTACATAGGAACATCACAGAAATAACCAGCAGCAGCTAGCGTGCATAGGCTCTGACCTGAAGCTTTTGTGGTGTTCTGCAGGGTTTGGCTTGAGGGTGCATAGACTCTTCAACAAATACCATTCTGTTTAAAGAAAAAACGTTGATTTTTTTTGCAAAGGGGACTGGCGAGTAACTCAATCTCTGAAGTTATAGGAAGATTTCTTGTGAACTTTGTACCGGTTATCTTGTTGGAACCTGAGTGAACGGTGGGTAATATTGTGAGGTGAGCCATGTGTTCTTGTGTTTGCTGGCTTGCTAGGTAGTATTTTACACTACTTGAAGTTCTTTTACTCAACACTGCATCAACAGGTTTGAGAAAACAGCAGAACAGCTTTACGCTGTTCCTTTTCCAAGAACGGAAGCATAAAATCCCAATGGAGTAGAGCAGCTAGACTGGTTATATCAGCTTACACCATTTCACATAGCAAGACTGTTTTTGTGTGTGAACCAAAAATGGAATATTGGAGTATCTTAAATCAAATCATGTTCCATGTAGAGCTGAAAAGAAGGGAAGTTGGAAGTTGGAAGGGAGAAGTTTTGAGAATCTGGCAGTAAAATAAAGTACAAACTCCAATAGGGCTACGCAATCTGTATTAACCTAACTAGGACAATATATGTTACGTCCAGTAATCTTTCAAAATATTCGAACACATAGAGCAGTGTTGAAACCCGTTACGGTACCTGAGCATACCTTGTTAAGATATATGAGTTTGAGAAAACTGTACAGGTTCGAGATATTCTCTCCATTCTTTTCCTTTGTTTATTCATCCCACCACTTTTCCCCAAACTTGAGGCAATGTGAATGCAAATTGTATGGAATATACTGTCTTAACTTTTTCCTATGGACTATTAAGATAGGTTGACTGTCCCAATATCATGTAGAAAAATATAATGCAAAAAAGAATATCATAGCTAACATATCGGTTATCATCCAAAATTTTGATGATAAATATATATATATAGGTAAGTAAACATGTACTGTTCTTATCTCCACATCTATGTAGCATGAAGATATATATATATATATATATATATATATATATAAATATATGTGTGTATATATATATATAAGATCCTCGTCTGCTTCAATCTCCTCCGAGGAGAATAACGAGTTCGGACACAGACTCTGCAATTTTCTTTATTGTTCACTCAAAATCCGCCATAATGCGTTTCGGCCGTTACCGGTCGTTAGGTAGTTATAGTTAAGACCTAGTTTCAATAGGAAAAGCGTTTTTTGATTTGACAATAACTTTGGCGCCGTTTGACGAATCTTCGTGAAATTTTCAAAGGTAATGGAGCGGTCACGTCAGCTGCTGTTTTGAAAATTGGGGGGTGATCCGTCAAGCGGAGGCCGAGAAAAAGGGGGGTGGTCAGAAAACGCTTTTTCTCCATGTTAATTTTTATAGGAAATTTTTGCCGCAGCTACAGCCGAGCTGGTGAACTGAATTACACCAAATTTGGCAGAAAGGTAGCTCTTGGCCCAGAAAGCACTCTTTTTGTTAAATGGTGTAAATCTGTTCAGTAGTTGCTGAGAAATTTAAAGATTTCTCAGATATACAACTTTGGCCGCGGTGAATCTGCGAACCCTCCCGATCTTGTGCCTGAGATTCGATTGGCTGCAAACACTTCAAACCAGGAAGTGTTGGCAGCCACCTTGTGACTCGGTTGAACCGAGTCACAAGCAAAAATGTTAAAAAACAAGAAAAGGGGGCAGGGTAGATACACCCTGACCCCTTAGGCCTGTTTAGGGGGTCCCACAGGGACCCCCAGGGTTAAAAAAAGCATTTTTAAAAACAAATTCGGTAGGATTCACAATGGATCCGCCTCCCATAGCAAACAAGTTCTCCGGTTTGAACAAGCGAGAGCATTTTGCTCTCGCTTGATCAAAGTGGAGCACTTTGCTTTTTACACCCAGGGAGCTGCATGTCAGCAGCTCCCTGGGTGTAAAAAGCAATGCCGGCTCTCGCAGGAGGCGGAGCCGACCGGGACCGCGGGGGCTTCAGGCACCCCCGCGGTCCCCAAGGAGATGGCCATGCCCTGGGGATGGGGTCCCCAGGGCTGAAAATGAACCGGGAGGCGGGCCCCCCTCCCCTGAAAAAAAAAATGGCCGGGCCCCGGGGGATGGTGTCCCAGAGAGCGAAATCAGCCTGGGGAGGGGGCCGCGTGGCCCCCACTCCCCTTTAAAAATAAAATATAAACAAAGGCCTAGATCCAGGGATGGGGTCCCTGGGGCCGAAATCGGTATTGTGAGGGGGGCCGCGTGCCCTCCTCCCGTTTCTTTTAATAAAAGATGTAACAATGGGTCAGGCCTGGGGGATGGGGTCCCCGGGGCCCAAAACCAGAGAAATTCAGCTGTTATAGTTACCTTAGTTAACTATAACTCGCGCCCCTGCAATGCACTGCTTATGACCTCACATATTACATCACTCATGACATGGTCAATGACATCACTGATGACATCAGTGATGACTTCTCAAATGACATCACTGATGACATCAGTGATGACATTATCCACAGCATCTCTGATGAACCCACTCACACCCCTATAGAATCTTTTACACACCCACTGCCACTCCCACACAACCATTCACAAACCCATTCACAGAGTCATACCAGTACTTACACACCAATTTACTGATTCATAGCTCTACACACACATCCACTCGCTCACCCATACAGTCATTCCCAGGCCCACTCACTCACTAATACAGCCATTGACATATCCACTCATACACCCATACAAATACTCACACACTGAGTGAGTCACCCATAGAACTACTCACACACCTAGACTCTCACCCATACAGTCAATCACATAGCCACTTACTCACCCAAACAGTTACACACACACCCACTGACTTATCATACAAATAGTAACACATAGTCACTCACCTATACAGGCACTGACAGAAGCATGCACTCATCCATATAGCTGCTCTCACATTCACTCACTCATGCATACAGTCACTCACATACCCAGTCACTCACCTATACTGCCTTTCACATACCCAGTTACTCACCCATACTGACACAAGCACTCAATCACCGGCACAGCCATACACTCACTCACCCATACAGCTTCTCACACACGCACTCACTACCCCATATAGCCACTGACTCACCCACCCACCCACCAACTCATCCATACAGGCAGTCACACACCTCCTCACCCACATGCACAGACACCCAGACAACCATAGAGATAGTCAGACAACCAATCAATCACCCATATAGCCATTCAAGTACCCACTAACACACTCATACAATCACTTAGACATCAACTGACAGATAGATACACACATTCACACAACCAGTCACTCACCCATACATTCACTGAGCCACCTAATCACTCAATATACAGTTAGTCACACACCCAATCAGACATCCATCCTGTCACACATACACCCTCTGATTCACCAGTACACCTAGGTAACTAGTGTTAACACTCATAAATGTTTTAAAAACACTCACAGTCACTGGATGATGTCATCACTGATGTCATCAGTGATGTCATTTGAGAAGTCATCAGTGATGCCACTGACCTTGTAATGAGTGATGTAATATGTGAGGTCATAAGCAGTGCATTGCCGGGGTGCAAGTTATAGTTAACTCAGGTAACTATAACGGCTTAATTTCTCTGGTTTTGTGTGTGTATATATATATATATATATATATATATCCATATGCAGAGAACCCAACAAGTGAGGCGCCACACACGGTCGTGTAAAAACCTTCTTTATTGACAGGTTGCAGGGAAAACAGCGTCACTCCCTCAGCAGGAAATTCAGCCAAACATGTTTCGGGCTTCCTAGCCCTTGCTCACTGGCACAGAGAGGTACAGCTGCTAGTTCTTCCGCCGCACTTGCAGCGTTGCTTTATAGTTACGCCCCTGGGCGTGTACTTGCACAGCATTGTTGTTGTTGTAGTCTTTGACACAGCGGAACCCCTCAATATTTTCAAAGTCCTCTAGTGGGATGCTGAAAGCAGTCACGCTGGGTCCCTGCAAATAAACAAGCCAACATTGGTCACGCCGTTCCTTGCACGTTGTGATACTTGCAACACACTGGAGCCGCTCTTCCGCGGCGGGGCACCTCGCGACCCTGGGCGGGGCCGCTATACATCCATATGCAGAGAACCCAACAAGTGAGGCGCCACACACGGTCGTGTAAAAACCTTCTTTATTGACAGGTTGCAGGGAAAACAGCGTCACTCCTCAGCAGGAAATTCAGCCAAACATGTTTCGGGCTTCCTAGCCCTTGCTCACTGGCACAGAGAGGTACAGCTGCTAGTTCTTCCGCCGCACTTGCAGCGTTGCTTTATAGTTACGCCCCTGGGCGTGTACTTGCACAGCATTGTGGTTGTTGTAGTCTTTGACGCAGCGGAACCCCTCAATATTTTCAAAGTCCTCTAGTGGGATGCTGAAAGCAGTCACGCTGGGTCCCTGCAAATAAACAAGCCAACATTGGTCACGCCGTTCCTTGCACGTTGTGATACTTGCAACACACTGGAGCCGCTCTTCCGCGGCGGGACACCTCGCGACCCCTGGGCGGGGCCGCTATACATCCATATGCAGAGAACCCAACAAGTGAGGCGCCACACACGGTCGTGTAAAAACCTTCTTTATTGACAGGTTGCAGGGAAAACAGCGTCACGCCCTCAGCAGGAAATTCAGCCAAACATGTTTCGGGCTTCCTAGCCCTTGCTCACTGGCACAGAGAGGTACAGCTGCTAGTTCTTCCGCCGCACTTGCAGCGTTGCTTTATAGTTACGCCCCTGGGCGTGTACTTGCACAGCATTGTGGTTGTTGTAGTCTTTGACTCAGCGGAACCCCTCAATATTTTCAAAGTCCTCTAGTGGGATGCTGAAAGCAGTCACGCTGGGTCCCTGCAAATAAACAAGCCAACATTGGTCACGCCGTTCCTTGCACGTTGTGATACTTGCAACACACTGGAGCCGCTCTTCCGCGGCGGGGCACCTCGCAACCCTGGGCGGGGCCGCTATACATCCATATGCAGAGAACCCAACAAGTGAGGCGCCACACACGGTCGTGTAAAAACCTTCTTTATTGACAGGTTGCAGGGAAAACAGAGTCACTCCCTCAGCAGGAAATTCAGCCAAACATGTTTCGGGCTTCCTAGCCCTTGCTCACTGGCACAGAGAGGTACAGCTGCTAGTTCTTCCGCCGCACTTGCAGCGTTGCTTTATAGTTACGCCCCTGGGCGTGTACTTGCACAGCATTGTGGTTGTTGTAGTCTTTGACGCAGCGAAACCCCTCAATATTTTCAAAGTCCTCTAGTGGGATGCTGAAAGCAGTCACGCTGGGTCCCTGCAAATAAACAAGCCAACATTGGTCACGCCGTTCCTTGCACGTTGTGATACTTGCAACACACTGGAGCCGCTCTTCCGCGGCGGGGCACCTCGTGACCCTGGGCGGGGCCGCTATACATCCATATGCAGAGAACCCAACAAGTGAGGCGCCACACACGGTCGTGTAAAAACCTTCTTTATTGACAGGTTGCAGGGAAAACAGCGTCACTCCCTCAGCAGGAAATTCAGCCAAACATGTTCGGGTTTCCTAGCCCTTGCTCACTGGCACAGAGAGGTACAGCTGCTAGTTCTTCCGCCGCACTTGCAGCGTTGCTTTATAGTTACGCCCTGGGCGTGTACTTGCACAGCATTGTGGTTGTTGTAGTCTTTGACGCAGCGGAACCCCTCAATATTTTCAAAGTCCTCTAGTGGGATGCTGAAAGCAGTCACGCTGGGTCCCTGCAAATAAACAAGCCAACATTGGTCACGCCGTTCCTTGCACGTTGTGATACTTGCAACACACTGGAGCCGCTCTTCCGCGGCGGGGCACCTCGCGACCCTGGGCGGGACTTTGAAAATATTGAGGTGTTCCGCTGCGTCAAAGACTACAACAACCACAATGCTTGTCAAGTACACGCCCAGGGGCGTAACTATAAAGCAACGCTGCAAGTGCGGCGGAAGAACTAGCAGCTGTACCTCTCTGTGCCAGTGAGCAAGGGCTAGGAAGCCCGAAACATGTTTGGCTGAATTTCCTGCTGAGGGAGTGACGCTGTTTTCCCTGCAACCTGTCAATAAAGAAGGTTTTTACACGACCGTGTGTGGCGCCTCACTTGTTGGGTTCTCTGCATATGGAATATATATATATATATATATATATATATATATATATATATATATATATATATATATATATAAGATAAAGTATAGATGTGGAGATAAGATTAGTAATTCTATACTGTTTGCATGTCAACATATCAATAACAAAAATATAATCTGCCACAAATATCTTTTACAAAAATATCACTCCAATAGTTGTATATTTTCTCTTATTAACTTAAAATGGGGCGATAGTTTTATATACAATATTTAGGACACTGTATTTATGTCAGACAGTATTTTGATCACAATATTCTGGTACGGTACATCTACATCAATATTGTGGGGGTCCCTTTTTTTGGCTTTGATAATTTTTAGCACAATATTTAAAACATGATATTCTAGTAAAATACCTTAATATGTATTATACTAGGTTGTATCGGGATCAGTTATTGGATTTCAGCATCAACATGCGTTGCTTAATGCTTTTTTTTAAACAAAATTAAAAAATGTGTTTAAATTAGTAAAATGTGGAATGCTTGAGCGATTTCCTTTTGCATGTGAGCAATGTTTGTGGTGGATCCTTCATGTGTTTTCTCTCTCTTCTGCAGAGTGCTCACCTGGCCATGATCGACACGCTAATGATGGCCTATACTGTGGAGATGATCAGTGTTGAGAAGTTGCTAGCATCAGCCCAGCAGTATTCACCCTTCTTCCAAGCCGAAGACCTGCCCTATGACATTGAGGATGCTGTAATGTACTGGATGAATAAGGTGAGGTGACAACATCTTTGATCAAAGTTATTGCTCGAGTGTTGTTTTAATATATTAGTGGGAAGACCAGTGAAAAAAGCCTGCCAAATTCGACTGAATACACGGCAATGTGATGGTGTAAAGTAATATAGAAAAAATATTTTGTGAATGTCACATTTCTATATTTGTATATATAGGGTTCAGGGATAGGCGGAGTTTGGGTGTGCTGATGTGTTTTAAGGGGTATGGTATGGGTGGGGTTTAGGCATAGAAAGCAGTTTTTTAGGGTTCAGGAATAGGTGGAGTTAGTGGTAGTGAGTGATTTTATGGTTCAGTGATGGTGGATTTTTGTGGTGCAAAGGGCTTTTAAGCTTAAGAGATGAGTGCAGTTTAGGTGTGGTGAGGTGAGGTGTTTTAGAGGGCAGGGATTGATAGTGTTTAGGGGTTATGAGGGGTCAGCGATGAATGGTGTTTACGGGTGGTGATGGGCCAGCGAATTAAAAGCATCTGAAGTGATTGTTTTATAATGTAAAAGATATAAATATGAAATAATGTCTCCTGAAGTAAAGCACTGAATTAAATATCTCAGACAAAACTGTTTCTGACCTTAAGACCTGCAACCATTGCATTTACACTTAAAAAATAAGCATTCAAAAGCCAATTCTAGACATTCTATGAATTGGTTTCTACGAAAAGGCAAATGTCATTCTATCTGAAATTTTTCATTAAAACAACTTAGATGAAATGGTTCTCAATAATAGTGTTCCATGAAATCGTTTTTCTTTGAAGTTACATACAACCCCTTTATCAACACAAGCTATCACACATATTTTATTTATTTATTTGTTTCTTATATACTTCTCCATGATATGTGTCCACATTCTTGTAATGGTAAATAAAAACACCCAAAATGGCAGCTGGGTCATGCCATATGAACGTACATGCTTGGTGACGTCATCATACTGGGCTGTCATGTAATGTGTGCACATGCACATTATTCTGCTTTTTGCCGATGTTGAACAAAAGCTTTTTTTTTCTTTTCCTGATGCGCAACAGCAATGGCAAAAAGCATTAGCAAAGCCAACAGGTTTACATGCTTCAAAAGGCGAGACATATTAGCTTTGTCAGTGCTTTTTTCTATCAATCAATTTAAACTCAATTTTGACTGAATCAGAAGGACATTTCCTGGTTAAAACATTCTCAAGCACTCCTCGCCTCTTTTTCTTTTGACATTACGTACTTCTACCTCTCACCAACATTTCTATATAAATGGAACAGGTTTGGCTTGGAATTCCTCCAAGTTTAAGAGCGTGATATTTCAGAACCCCAGCTGTTACCTTCTGACACTAATATACTTTACTCCATTATACTTTCATTGTGCGTGCACACACACACACCCGGCCCGGCCAACTGATGATGGCAGCCATAGGCCTGTGAGTTTCATGGTTAACCCCTGCTTTTCTAGATAGTCGATTCTATTCAGCATAGTTGAACCAGCCTGTATAGGACTGGCATTGTGGCACAATTCTGGAACATGTCTTTTCCATGTCTGCTTGGTTTTCTTCTCTGGACATCTGTACTCCCTCCCACCTCCACTGGCCATCGTCCGGTTTCCACGTGTGCCACATTTTGGAATACAAAGTCAGCATATTGCATTTACAATGCTCCGAAGGGGAATAAAATATCAAATTTAGCGATATATGTACCAGGTGCCGCTTATACAGTGTGGTTCAATTCGTAGACGTGTTCACATGTTACAGGTCTTTTTTTTTTAATGGAGTTTTATATAGCACGAACTTGACCCGAAGGTATCGGGTATCAGAGCGCTTTACATGAGCACCAGTTGCGTTACATGAGGACACACTAATTTTTGTTAGGCATGGGGAGATTAAGTGATTTGCCCAGGATCACAGGATGTTGCGCGTCCTTGCCGAGACTCAAACCCAGTTTGGAGGTCGACCGCCCTAGCCGTTAGGCCAACTCCTCTCCCCAGGTTAAACCACAGTCGGTTCTAGTTGCTCTCAATATTTTCCGATTCATTCTTAAGAACAGGAATTTGTGGCATGCTTAACAGATATGCTGATGGGATATAAGCCTTACCAAGCTCCTTTTGATTGGACGATTCAAGACATGTTACCTCTGCTTCCACCCTCACATGCCATATTTTACCGCTGGCCTTCCTACTCTGTTAAAGAACTCCATGGTGGAATGCATCAATTTTACAAATTTTCAAATGTAAGCATGCCACAGCACACATTCACATTCTTAAGGGCTTCCCAAGCCGTATGTTGTGCAGGGGTGTTAATGAATTTGTCCTGCACAACGTCTTCACCCACAGAAAAAATGTAATTGTAGGACAGAAACGGAATATAGTCACCAACAGTCAGCTTATGATTGTTCCTCCAAAGCAAAGGACCACTTCTCAAGGTAGTGAAAGGAAAGGTCATGTGGTAGTGTTTAAAGCAGGGGAATCTAACCTAGGTCCAGAGAGACTGAATCAGTGCCATTTTTCCCGAATACGCACTGTTTGTAAAGGAGCTCCATTTAGATTCACTGCATATAAGTGTATTTGTATTGTATTGTATTATAATTGCATTTATATAGCGCTTACTACCCCTGACGAGGCGTCGAAGCGCTTTTTCGGCGAGTAGCACGCTACTCCGGGACCCATAGAGGATTAGTGTTGAATTAGTATAGTGAAACATGCAAGTACATTTTAAGTGGTGGATAGGTTAGTCAGTTATTTGGATTTGGAATGATAGCAGAAGGATAGAGGAGGAAAAAAGGTTTGTATTTATATAGCGCTTGTTACCCCTGATGGGGTGTTGAAGCGCGCTACTCCGGAAGCCCATAAAGGATTAGTCGTGAATTAATATGGTGAAATATGAAAGTAGTTTCAGTGGTGGATATTAGTCAGTTATTTGGAGTGAGAAGGATAGCGGAGGGATAAAAAAGGAAGAAAGGTTTGCATTCATATAGCACTTGTTACCCCTGATGGGTGTTGAAGCGCTTTTTCGGCGAGTAGCACGCCACTCCGGAACCCATTAAGGATTAGTGTTGAAAATTAGTATAGTAAAATATGAAGTAATTTGAGTAGTGGATATGTTATTCAGTTATTTGGGTAGAGAAGGGTAGGTGGCGGGATAGAAGAGGGAAAGAGGTTTGTATTTATATAGCGCTTGCTACCCCTGATGGGGTTTTGAAGCGCAAGTAGCACGCTACTCTGGAACCCATAAGTATTAGTGTTGAATTAGTATGGTGAAACATGAAAGTAATTTTAGTGGTGGATATGTTAGTCAGTTATTTGGATTGAGAAGGGTTGGGGAGGGTAGAAAGGGAAAAGGTTTGCATTTATATAGCGCTTGTAACCCTGATGGGGTGTTGAGACGCTTTATTGGCGAGTAGCACGCTACTCTGGAACCCATAAAGGATTAGTGGTGAATTAGTATAGTTGAAAATGGAATTTGAGAATTGAACATGTTAGTCTGTTAATTTTGATTGAAAAGGATAGTGGAGGGATAAAAGAGTGAAGGATTTTTATTTTTTATTTATTTTTTAGGTCTTAGCAGTAGGAGGAGGCTTTTGGATGAGTAAAAGGGAGTTTTGGAGGGGAGGAGTCAGAGGGAAGAGTTTAGAAAGGTTTGTTTTAGGGGATCGGTATAGTAAAAAGAGGTGTCAGATGATGCAAGGAGGGGTAGAGTAGGAGAGAGTCTAGAAAGGGTTATTTTGGGGATCATAGTAGTGATATGGGGTTTGGGATAAATGAGAGTGTGGATGTAGAGGATATATTGATAAATGTATAGGATGAGAGATAGGGTAGTGCATGGGAAAGAGTAGTAGAAAGAAGTTTGAGATGAGTCAGAAGTTTGGGCTAGAAGATATATTGAGAGAAGTATAGGCTGAGAAATAGGGTAGTGCCTTGGAAATGCTAAATTAGAAGAAAGTGATAAATATATAGATCCATAAGTACATTGAAAGTATATAGATACATAAAGGAGGTAAGTATATGTAGATTAAAGATATTGATAGAGGTACAGGATGAGAAATAGGGTAGTGCATTGGATATGCTTTTTCAGGAGAAAAGTAACAGAGACACAGATCCAAGTACATGGAAGGTACATAGATGCACAATGGAAGTAAGTACATGTAGACCAAAGGTGATTTTTATTTATTTATTTATAATTCTTATTATTATTTTTTTCTCTCAACAACATAATTATTCTACATGTTTATACAAAGCAATACACAAAGATAGGTACATGTCTATAGTGAAAACAAATGCTTATATACAGAGGAATATGCTGTAAATTTCTGTTTGCGTATGGTGCTTATGTGGGGAAGAGCCAATTCTTGAGTAGTTTTCTGAAGATAAGGTGGTTGTCGGTGGATCTTATGTTGGGGGGTAAAGAGTTCCATAGTTTGGCTGCTTGAACAGAGAAGGATGTGCCACCCATGGTTTTTTTCTTGTATCTTGGGATTTTGAGGCGAGATGCCCCTTTAGAGCGTAGGTTCCTTTGTTGAATGTGTTTGGTGATTTTATTCCTGATGAAGAGCGGTCCCATTCCATGTATTGCTTTGTGGGTGATACAAAGCAGCTTGAACGTGGATCTTCTGGCAACCGGTAACCAATGCAGGGCTTTCAAGGCAGGTGAGATGTGGTCTTGTGGTTTGATATGCAAGAGTAGTCTGGCAGCCGAGTTCTGAATCCGTTGTAGTCTTTTCGATGGTTGTTAAAGGTGATCCGTGGTAGAGGCTATTGGCGTAATCGAGTTTGGACAGAACAAGGGAGATGGTAGCTTGGACCTTGTGCGGAAATCCCAAATGAGGGAAAATTCGTCGCAGCGTTTTTATAGTGACAAAGCTTGATCTTGCTAGTTTGTCCACTTGGGCATTCATCGACAGCTTGGAGTCCATGGTCATTCCGAGGTTTCTTACTTCCTTCGATACTTTAGGTGGTGATCCCAGTTCATTAGGCCATGCGGCAAGCGGGTTGTAATGTTTCCAATCGCCACACGTGAGTATTTCCGTTTTTGAAGTATTCAATTTGAGATGGCTCCAAGTCATCCACTGATCCACGGCTCTGAGACAGCTGAAAATTGGTGATTTTCCAATGTCTTTGGGGCATTCCAGTTGAAGGAGTATTTGCGTGTCATCTGCATAGTTATAGCACGTGAGGTGAAATTGATTGATCAGTACTGGTAATGACTTCATGTAAATGTTGAAAAGCATGGGCGAGATGATAGAACCTTGAGGGACCCCTGCTTTTGTGGAGTACGGTTTGGACGAGAAAGGTGGGGTATGGATGACATTAGTTCTGTTTCGAAGGTAGGACGCGATCCAGTCTAGAGCAGTTCCCTCTATGCCGGCTTCATAGAGTCTTCGTTTCAGAGTGTCTTGGTCAACCGTGTCAAAGGCAGCCGAGAGGTCCAAGAGGAGTAGCGCAGCAACTCCGTTGCGGTCAACTGTATTTTTCAGGTCATCCCAGATGGCAAGGAGGGCAGATTCAGTGCCTCTTCCCGGACGGAATCCTGTTTGGAAGTCTGAAAGTATGTCATTCTCTTCAATGAATTGTGACATCTGGGCGAACGCTGCTCTTTCTATCAGTTTGCCCAGGAAAGGTCCATTTGTAATGGGTCTGTAGTTGTCAGGGTTCAGCGGGTCCAAGTTTGTTTTCTTCAGTAAAGGGCGTATGTGTGATTTTTTTGAGTTCTTCTTGAAATATTCCGGTAGTGAAGGAATCGTTGATGATTCTTCTTACTGGAGTGGCAGCAGAGGTTGTTAAAAGAATTGTCTTGAAAATTTGTGGTGGACAGGGTTCAGAAGGGCTGCCGGCAGGCCTGCTTGCTTTGACCAGGTCCATAAATTCATCGTGTGAGATGTGTTGGAAGGAACGGAGAGGCTTGGTTAGAGTATTCTTGGATTGTTGTTTTGTACAAGGGTTAGTGCTGGTGCTTTGTTTCTGTTTTAAGTATGAGTCCAACGTGTCTGCTTTGTCCGTGTAATGATTTGCCAGTTTGTCTGTGAAATCTTGAGTAACAGGATGAGTTCCTTCTAGGCAATTTGGTTTGCGAAATTCATTGAGTATTTTATAGAATTCTTTATTTGCACATTTAGCGTTTTGAATTCTGTCTGAATAGTACCTTTTCTTAGCTTTTTTGATAGCTGACTTGTATAATCTGTTAATTTTTTGTAGGTGAAGTTTGTCTTGTTTGGCGTTTGTTTTGAGCCAGGTACGTTGCAGCTTTCTAATTTGTTGTTTTATGTCTTTTATTTCTATGTTTCTCCAAGGCGCTTTTTTTCTTTTGTTCTGTTGTGTGGTTTTGAGTGGTATCAGGATGTCAAAAGCTTCTTGTAGCCACTCATATAGTTTTTGAACAGAATTTATTGTTTCTAGATTTGTACTTGATGTTAGTTGTGTTTCTAAGTGTTCCAAATTGAGTCTGTTCCACGGCCGATAGGTGGATGGATGTAAGGTAGTTTTAGGTGAGTCGCTTAGTGTTGTTTTATGTTGGAAAGCAAGCAAGTGGTGGTCTGACCATGTGACTGGAGTTATAGTTTGAAAGGTAACTAGTTCAGTATTAGCAAAAATGACATCTAGGATAAGTCCAGCGGTGTGTGTCGGTTTGTGGACAATCTGATGGAGGTTCAGTGCATCTAGGCCAGTGATTATTGTTTTTGGATGGGTCATATTGGGTTTGTCAAACCAAATGTTGAGGTCACCCAGAACGCATAGGTTGGAGTGTATTGTTATCAGGTTTGAAACTGTGTCTAGAAGTGCGTCTGGGAATGTCGCCTTGCTAGGTGGAGGTCTGTAAAGGAGCAGGAAGTTACAGGAGGAAGACGGTGTAGGATTGCATCTTGTTAGAAGAGCCTCACAATTCTTTATGGAGATGTCGTCAATTTTAGTGATATGTATTGTTTGCCTGAATACAACAGCTAGACCACCTCCTTTTTTGGCTATACGATTTTGGGTGATTGTTTGATAGCCTAGAGGAATGGCTTCATGCAGGACTGGAGCCATATCCTCTCCCAACCATGATTCGGTTATGAATAGTATGTCTGGTTTTGCATCTGTGAGAAGGTCGTAGATGTGATGTTTGTTTTTAGAGAGGGATCGAGCATTTATTAGTAGACAGTTTAGAGAGTGGCCTTTGGTGATAGTGAGACTTTGTTTTGTAGAAGAGTGGTCAGTATTGTGTGGGTTTGTAGCAGGTGTGTTTTTAGAGCTGGCATTAGCTGTATTAGGATAGCAATTGTGTAGCTGTTCTGTATCATGTTCCTCATCCAGCATGCTAAGAAGGCATTTTGATGGGTCTGCGTGTGTATGTGGTGGAGATGGTGTTTGAGAGTGAGTTGGAGTGCTGTGTTGTTTTCGTGGTGTAACATTGTTGTGCAGTAGACATGGGGAAGCGAAGTTGTGAGGTATGGCATGTTGCTTATATTGTTTGCGTGTGTTTAATGCGGAAGGTGTATGAGTCAGGGGTGGTGGTGCAGCATGTGGGTCATGTAGTAAGGTTCTAAATTGTCCAATGGATGAGAGGCGGTTAGAAGAGAGTTGCTGTGTTGCTGTATCTGTGTTAGGTGTGGTGGAAGAGAGAAAGCTTGGCATTGGAGTTGGTTCCTTTGTGTTGTTTGAAAGGTGGGTGTATGTTTGTATTTTGTGATGGTAAGTATTATGAGGTGTTGTGCTTTGAAGATCTTGTGCTGGTGTGTGTGATATGTTTTGTTTTTGAGGAGTAGTGAAAAGGGGTGCTGATGTATATGTTTCATGCAATGGATTTGGTTGTATAGTATTGTTTGTGAGAGGAGGTTGTACGGTAGAGGGGGTGGTGATGTGTTTATGAGTAGAGTGTATGATGTGTGTAGGTGGGAATGAAGTAGAGGTAAGAGTGTTTGTCTTAGACTGGTTTGTTGCAAGAGTTAAAAAGTGTGGTGGTCTGCAGTGTGTGTGTTGTACGTTAGTGTTAGTATGGTAGAAGGGAGAGGAGGGTGTTTGTTGGACAAATGATGGAAGGATGATTGTATGTTTGTTAGTGATAACAGGTGGTATGTAAGGTGTAATTACAGCTGGGAGCGTTTGTCTGGATGGGATGTAGTTATGTATGGTGTCGATTGGCGTTATGTTAGTGATGAGTGTATTGGTTAGTGGTATAGGATAGGGTTGTGTACTGTTTGTAGGTGATGGTGGATATGTGTGGTAGTTGGGATAGTAGGGTGTATAGATGTGGTTTGGTTGGTTTTGTAGTGTATGCTGGTACATTAATTTGTGCATAGTGTTGTGCGTGGTGTACATTTGGTGTGTGTGTGTTGCT
Organism: Calotriton arnoldi; assembly: GCA_963921515.1. Classification (NCBI taxonomy): domain Eukaryota; kingdom Metazoa; phylum Chordata; class Amphibia; order Caudata; family Salamandridae; genus Calotriton; species Calotriton arnoldi. The sequence continues at coordinate 1,449,598 of CAWUFW010004703.1, forward strand.
CTGTTTGTGGATGTGGATGGTGTGGGCTGGGTGTTGCTTAATGGGAAAATGGGCAGCATTTCTGGCCCTGGCCAGTCTCGAACAGGCTCAAACAGGCAACTGCCCTTGTCCTCTCTGCCCTTAACAGGCTCAAACAGGCAACTGCCCTTAGCCTCTCTGCCCTTAGCCTCGACGCCCTTGGCTGAGACGCCCTAACCCTGGCCTTTTATAGCCCTAGTAATCAGGTGACCCCGTCAGCCAATGGGAACCCTAGCCCTAACACTATCCAATCACAACACTAGCCCTAAAAATCTAGAACCAATAGGAGACCAAGACCTTACAGCCAATATTAGCCCTAGTCCAAGCACCCAATAAGTTCAAACCCCTGATCTCTACGTCCAATAGAGGCCCTTGCCCTACCAGTAGTCCCAACCCTAGTCCAAGCAACCAAGGACAGGAAGCCCTAGTCCCTACTTCCAATAGAAAGCCTAACCCTACTCTTAGTCCCACACCCAGTCCAGCAACCAATAACACCAGAAGCCCTAATCGCTACTTCCAATTAAAGGCCTAACCCTAGCCCTAGTTCCACCTTAGTCCCAACAACCAATAACACAGGAAGCCCTAGTCCCTACTTCCAATAGAAATACTAACCATAGCCCTACTCCCAACCCTACATTGATTGAATCACAGACCCAGAAACCAATCAGAACCCTCAAATACCCAACCAATGAGGACACTAACCCAATCCAATAGAAACATCAGATACAACCACCAATCAGTGTATACATGTACCAACCACTAGCACACTATATAAGGTCCCAGCAACCTCAGACAAGGTTTGCTGGCCAGGGAGTTGGAAGCTGCTTCTCCTGTTCAGAATCTCCTAGGAGACAGACAGGCTCAATCCACACTTTGGACTTCCTTCAGGTAAAGGCCTCACAAACTTGAAATCTAACAATACTGTTTGAATAAAACTTTACTCCCTCTCCTGGCCAAAAAACGAAGTGCACAGTCCCTATTAAACACAGTTTAAACAGCTCACAGAAGCACCCTCTGATGTAGAATATCCCTGTTGCTGGGGAGGGGAGGCAGGGGGGCTGGTTTCACTGGCTTGATAACACAAAATGGTGGCTGGGGGTGCACTGTTTAACATACAGGTCTTAGCACAGAGCAAAGGAGAAATTTGGAGGGAAAACTGAATAGTCACCAGGAATGAGAGGGAAAGACTACAGAGTTTGGACTGCAAATCCCACAATTCAACACGTTAAATGGAAGCAATCATGGGCAGGAAAACCACAAGTTTAAAACACAAAACAGGTGATAAAATATGCAATCACAGGCAGGTTAAAACTACAATTTTAAACTGTAACAACCACAGGCAAAGACAGTAATCACAGAAAGGGAAAATCGTTTTTTAAAAAACTTTTTAGGGGGGGGGGTGAAGAGACAGCACTAGTCTGCCTCCTTACCACTTCCTGGACTCTGCTCACTGCAATCTGGGGCACAGGTAGGCTGCAACTCACAAGATGGAGGAGAATGATTTGGGGTGCACCCAGCAAAGCCTTAAGGGGCCTGGGCAGGTGTGAGGGGAGGGCTCAGAGTTGCCTGGTAGCTGAATAGCCAATCCCCAGTCCTAGGCCTGGGGGTGGGGGCTGGGGAGCTGCTTCTCCTGTTCAGAATCTCCTAGGAGACAGACAGGCTCAATCCACACTTTGGACTTCCTTCAGGTAAAGGCCTCACAAACTTGAAATCTAACAATACTGTTTGAATAAAACTTTACTCCCTCTCCTGGCCAAAAAATGAAGTGCACAGTCCCTATTAAACACAGTTTAAACAGCTCACAGAAGCACCCTCTGATGTAGAATATCCCTGTTGCTGGGGGGAGGCAGGGGGGCTGGTTTCACTGGCTTGATAACACAAAATGGTGGCTGGGGGTGCACTGTTTTAACATACAGGTCTTAGCACAGAGCAAAGGAGAAATTTGGAGGGAAAACTGAATAGTCACCAGGAATGAGAGGGAAAGACTACAGAGTTTGGACTGCAAGTCCCACAATTCAACACGTTAAATGGAAGCAATCATGGGCAGGAAAACCACAAGTTTAAAACACAAAACAGGTGATAAAATATGCAATCAAAGGCAGGTTAAAACTACAATTTTAAACTGTAACAACCACAGGCAAAGACAGTAATCACAGAAAGGGAAAATCGATTTTTTTAAACTTTTTAGGGGGGGGGGGGGTGAAGAGACAGCACTAGTCTGCCTCCTTACCACTTCCTGGACTCTGCTCACTGCAATCTGGGGCACAGGTAGGCTGCAACTCACAAGATGGAGGAGAATGATTTGGGGTGCACCCAGCAAAGCCTTAAGGGGCCTGGGCAGGTGTGAGGGGAGGGCTCAGAGTTGCCTGGTAGCTGAATAGCCAATCCCCCGTCCTAGGCCTGCTGGCCTGGGGGTGGGGGCTGGGGAGCTGCTTCTCTTGTTCAGAATCTCCTAGGAGACAGACAGGCTCAATCCACACTTTGGACTTCCTTCAGGTAAAGGCCTCACAAACTTGAAATCTAACAATACTGTTTGAATAAAACTTTACTCCCTCTCCTGGCCAAAAAACGAAGTGCACAGTCCCTATTAAACACAGTTTAAACAGCTCACAGAAGCACCCTCTGATGTAGAATATCCCCGTTGCTGGGGGGGGGTGGAGGCAGGGGGCTGGTTTCACTGGCTTGATAACACAAAATGGTGGCTGGGGGTGCACTGTTTAACATACAGGTCTTAGCACAGAGCAAAGGAGAAATTTGGAGGGAAAACTGAATAGTCACAGGAATGAGAGGGAAAGACTACAGAGTTTGGACTGCAAATCCCACAATTCAACACGTTAAATGGAAGCAATCATGGGCAGGAAAACCACAAGTTTAAAACACAAAACAGGTGATAAAATATGCAATCACAGGCAGGTTAAAACTACAATTTTAAACTGTAACAACCACAGGCAAAGACAGTAATCACAGAAAGGGATGTGACTATCCTGAAAATCTATCATTCATCCCTTCCCTTTGCCTCGATGTTGATCATCTCTGGCAATTTACATGGATTTGGAAAGATTTTATGGAGAAAATCAATGAGTCACCTACTGCTGGTTTAATAAGCAGCTAAAGAGGGCATATACTCTTCTGTCAACTATGTCCATTGCAGATATTTTTTAAATTAAAAGGTAATGTTTATATTTCATGTACTTTTCTTTTAGTCTTAAGAAAGCTTTTGGTTGACTGATTGTACCTTGTTTGGAATTTGTATTTGTTTATTTTCACATTTATAAAGCAGCTTTGTTTAAGGCATACCACTTCTCCTTGGTAAGTTCTTTGTATTCTTCTGTCCTTGACTCCTGTTTCAGTACCTTACAGGAGAGAAACCACACATGTGAGACAGTCTGATCTCCTACATGGAGATACCGCTCTGTTTGATATAAAAGATGCCATTACTATTGTCAGATCAAGTTTGCCAAAGGCTGTCAAGGGTTTCACTGTATCTTGATTACAGAATTTAAAATTTGACCATAAGGCAGTTTCTCTCTTGCCACCAGTTTGTGTTCCAGTGCCATGAAAATAACAACATGATGTTGTAAGGATGTACATTTACAAATGGCTTTGTGGTTCTTAGAGTCTTACCTTCTGTATGAGAACCTCTAGCTCACATGCCACACCTGTCCTATAGCACTCATCCGTCCCACCTAAAATATGGGAACCCAGCACGCATCCTGCAAATTGTTCCTTCTGCTGACCAGGTTAGAGGGCCATGGAACCAATGTCCATCACCATAACCTCATACTCTGTGGCTTACCCAAGACCAACAAAAGGTTGGAGATCAAACCTCACACATCGTATGGAAAGCTTGTGTTCTGAGGAAGGTGTGATTGCAGTCCACATTGCATGGAGCCAAAGTCCTGCCAGGCTAACTGCTTCTGCATGTAAGGAAACCTATATGAGATCTTGACCCAGGAAATTCCACAGTATGAAAATTGGGGCAGGGAAGGAGACAAGGCAGTCAGTCATGTGTAGCTCCTCAAGTCAAGTGACTCTCTGGAATCACCAGAATCATTCAGAGCACTCCACCACATGTGAGGGAAATCATTGAGGTGGGCAAAGGCACCTTTGGTTGGATGAGGCCACCTTGTGTGGGTTTTGCTTGTCACCAATGGTATCACCCCACAGAGAAGCAAGCATTCACTGGAAGACATTTTTGATTTCTTTCAGCTCACCAGGCATTTCACTGATGGAATCCCATATACATTGCGACCACGGAGGGAAAGGCCCTCTGCCCCGGGAGGTACTCCTGGATCATCTGTCAGATGAGACCCCAGAAATTCAAAGACTGCAGGTCCATTGTTTGTGCACATCAATTATTTTTGAAGAGTTGCTACTTTTTAACACTATTATGCTAACGTACCTTTACTCACAGATTTCTAGTAAAGGCTGGAATCTCACGAGCACACTTCCTTCCTTCATTTGTGGTCACCAATCTTCCCATAGTTCTCAGTTTGGGTCCACTGCCCCTGAGGTGAGTTTAAGCAGAAGTCTAAACTTCTCCATCACCAGCAATCCCTGTGCAGCCTTTCCTTATTGACTCTTTGCCACTCCAGGTGCCTCAAACTTATTGCTTAGTTCCCTCATCATCATCATCCTTACCGGTTCCAACTTAGCTCTAACTTTCTTGATACGAATGCACTCTTGGATAAGTAATTGGGCTCTTTAGTATGTAGATGTCTGTTTGGTGCCCTACTCATTCTTTCCCTAGATGCAAGTAACACATCAATGTTTATTATATTTTCATGGTTCCCCATGCTCATTCTGTGCTAAATGCGGTTTTTCCAGTGTTGTCCCCAACTTTCTTCTGCAGGTGATGTGCTCGGTCTATAGGATGTTTTCCCACACCTGTGTCAAACCTGTAAATTTCAACACCTTCATAACACAGTCACATGGTAGAGCAAGTCCTATGTAAAATCAACAAAGAAATTAAGTTAAATAGGATTGTATTTAAGGGCCTTTTCGAACTTACTGACTTGAAAAATGTGGCTGGTGGATCCAATAAAGCTGTGCTCTCTCAAATGACTGTTGTGAAAATATGTAGGGTTGCATCAGTATGCTGTTACCAAGGTTACTAGCCAGCGCACAAGGCATATATTAATCATCAGGTTAAGGTTCCTGAAAATGGTCTTCACTGGTGAGGGATAGCCTAGAGGTTCCAGGCCTATGACTGCCTTGTAAAATTCCAACACCATGTCAGTCTGTAAAATCCAACAGTTGGAATTTTTGTCCAATAACTTTCAGTAGGTCAAACCTGCCAAAATGTACTGAATGAAAGGGCATGGTAAATCCCAGGACATGCAGATTTTTGTGGAGTAAGCACAAAATGCTGCATGACTCAGAAGCTGTTACATGTCAAGATCTCTACAAAGAGCTTACAATTTATTTTGAGTGTTCCTGTCATTTAGATGAAAAAGTACAGCAAAGGCCAAATCTTTTGGAGAAGGTCAGCCTGAATCCTTTTTTCCTATCAAATGACTTACTGGTCTCCCAACTTCCATTCCTAAGAAAAATCGCTGAAGAAGCCACTGCCAATCAGCTGTAAGACAAGTTCTGCCCGCTCCTACAAGGCGAGCTAAGACTCCATTGCAGCACATGACCATTCAAGTGGTGCATTCATTTTTAGATTTGTAGCGCGTGCTAGTGCCCCAAAAGGTGTGCTGGCACTAGAGCATTGATGTTGCATTCCAGATTGTTGGAAAGGTAGCTTGGCCATAATACAAGCATGAATGTCGAATGTCTATCTCAAACTCAACACTCTGAGACAGAATTTTTGCTTATCTCAAACAATCACAAATAGGAAACACAAGACTGGCTGTCAGCAGTGAACCTTAAGGTGTCTTCACAAACTGAAGGCCTTTCTCCTGGAAACAGATTTCAGAACTGGTGCCCAAACAATTGTTCTACCCAATCTACAGAAGCGCTGTTTTGCCGACCCACATCCCAGAAATTAAATTGACTCAATAAAGAGCCTCCTCCATGCCGCTGCCACTCTGATTAAATGTCTATGAAAATCACCCTCACAATCTGAAAACTCCACTGGTTCACTCTGCCTATCTACATCACCGTAAAAGCCAGCTGTGTTACCAGGCAGTCTACTCAAGCACTGATTGGCTATCAAGACAAAACATCCGCAGCAGCACTTTCAGAATGCTGGAACCCACACAGTGCAGTTAGGAGTAGAGGCAATGGCAGCCAATTTCCTGCTATGCACAAGAATGTGGCAGTTGATCCTTATGCAGGTTTAGCAAGCTCCTTCCTTTTTCCACTTCCTGAAAGACTTCCAGTCCCCTTTCTTAAAACCAACACCTTCTCCACGCATAACCTTCTCATTGTTCACCTCAGGTATCCTTGTACAAAAATCTCCCTTCTTTTCCCGCTTCTCTCGATTTCCTGTACCTCTTCTGCTTTGCTTGGTACCCTTGCATTCTGTGCCCCATGTTGCATAGCACTCCAGTTGCTTTTGTAGCTAGGTTCTCGTTTTATAAGTGCTATGCACACAGACATATAAACAAACTCAAGCCCCAGAAAAGAAGGAATACTGAATCAGTAGTCTCTCGCTGTGAACAATCATCTAAGACGAGTGGGGCATTCTGGGAAAGGCTACTCTTGGCAGATGGAACTAACAGTTGAATCGCAAAACATGACCCCACCATGGTGCGTAGGGAATTTAACATTTGTGTATTTTGAATATGCCTTAGTGCTTATTAAGCTGCTTGTTGGACTTTACTTTTAATTTCTTCTTTCGTAACAAAGCTAAAGTTATGACGTTTTCATCTTGAGAACCAATAAAAGCATTTTGGCTTACATGGTCTTGTCCTGTCCCCGACTAATGGGGTTTTGCCAGGGGAACCCTTTCCCAAGTTCTGGATAAAGAGGTGGACCTGTCACCGAGAGTTGGCCTTCTGAGCATCATGGAAGATTTGGGGGGACCCGAGCTGAACGGATATTGGTTGAGGTAGCTAAACTGGTCGCCAAGTGAGACATTGCCCATAAATGGAAGTCCCCGCAGACCCCCACCTTAGCAGACTGGCGGGTTGTGTGGACTGGTGCGCCATGATGGAACAACCAGTTTACCAGGCGCTGGGGTGCCCGCAGAAACTCACTAAGATCTAGTGGAAGTGGTGGGCTTACTTTGGGCTTGAGACAAAAGCAGGATGAGGCTGCTCCCATAAACTATCCTGCTTCTGGTGTATGCTAAAATCACTTTTGTACTGAACTTGAAATGGTCTGTTTCCTCTGTTGTGTTTGCAAAATAAAACTAATAAAATTGTGTTATCAAAAGAAAGTGTTTTGACTTTCGATCTTATGAACTAACGCAAAGTTTATGAAGCTTCTAACTTATGAGCTACCACAGACATTATGGATTTCCTTGTTTTGACCTGGAAACATAAGATGCTTCCATCTAACGGACTAATGTAAATGTATGACATTTCCATCTTGTGAATTAATTTACGTTATGACTTTTTCATCGAATGGACTAATACTTTAATTATCACTCTCCATCTTAACAGCTAATTCAAAGGTTATAACTTGGGTGCCCACCTCACTGTGTGTCAATAGAGACACTCTTTCCAGTCCTGGGCCTTTGTGGGAAACCCTAATGTGTTCTGGGTATTGTAGTCTTTTTTCCGCCTGTTAGCAGTCATTTGCTGGTGAAAAGCCCAGGTCTGGAAGCAGTGTCTTTGCTTAAATGGAGTGAGGTGGTCACCTTAGTTATGACATTTTCATCTTATGAAGGAACACAAAGGTTGAGCTTTCCACCACAGAAACTAACACAAATGTGTTGCTTGCTGTCTCTAAGAGCTTGTATTAGCACTATGACGTTTCCATCTCATGATTTATCAGGTTTCCACAATGTGATCTAATACGAATGTTTTCTAACGTTTTCATTTTTATACACGAATGCAATTGTAATAACGTTTTGTTCTTTATGAACAAGAACAAACATTATGACACCGCCATCTTATGAAGTATCTTTCTGAATTGTGTAAAACATATGTGTTTTCCTAAGTGCATTGTATGCAGGCCCAGCACAATCCACCATGTTTTGATTTACGCAGAAAATAGTCATTTCTCTCTGTTTTGTCTTAGATAAATGGGCATTCGAAGGAAAGAATGGAACAGGAACAAAAAGTAAGGGACCACCATGACATGGATCCTTCTTCTGCTCAAAAGGTATGTCATGTTATGTTTGCCCTTTGCGGTCGCTTCTGTAGTGCTTTAACGCATTATGATGGGGTCCAATGCAGAATGTGGTGATGGGTCTCCGAAAACTCCTGTACTAAGCAGCTGTTCGTAGGCTTTAATCTAACTGGGGGCCCAGAAGCCCCCCCCGTGCACCTCAGGGGGGACGGGCTTGCTCCTTCCATCCCTTCCAAGCTTGTCTCGAATTGGGTTGGGCTGTGCTGGCTTGGGTGAGGTTGTTTTAAATCGGACCAGTTAGTTTAATTATGTGTTAATTAATGGGTTGGTCCGGGTTGCGTTGCGTTGAAATATGTTGGGCTGCGCCCGTTAGGCCTTCTGGCTTGTTTTCGGTTGAGTTGGACTGTTTTCGGGTTGATTAAAGAGATTGTCTTGGATTGGGGTTTTTTCTGGCCTCTGTGCTTTATTGGAGTACATTGCAAACTCAGATGCCTGTGGGAGCCTCCATAACTAAATCCAGGTGAAAATCATGTTCTGAGCCAATATTAGAAGCTTTATTTAAAAAAAAAAATTTTTTAAAATGGTCTCCGTAAATAAAGCAATTTGGTACAACACAACCTCTGTTTAAAAGATCTGATTGTTCTAACATATGCATGAAGAAGTCTCATCTGACTGACACACGGATGATTGTTTATATGAACCAGAATCGGAGAGAGCTGCAGTAGTCGCATTACATGCTGCATTCAAAACATAATTGTTCCTAAATGTCACGTTTTTGGGCACTATTTGCTTCAATGCCAGATATATGTTTAAACGAAGGGCCAGTGGTGAGGGTGGGACATAACAGCATTCCTTCTCGTTTTCAAAGAAGAACTTTTTCTCGCAATTTATATATAATAGCACTCACATTTTAAAGCCAGCCGCTGGAACAGCTTTTTTTCCCATTGTTCTGCCATAGAGAAGCATTTCACACATGCTATTAGCCTCATGCTGTAGCTATCACTATGCCACCGTTTTCGTTCTAAATACACCACTTTGTACGACAAACCAAGCAGTGTATTCACAATAATATGTCCTTGGCATTCAAATGTTTGTTCCCACAGAGTGAACCCAAGAGATATTGTGCAACCACTGTCATTCCCAAAATATCTTAACTGCCCCTTTGTGTTTCTTGAAGCAGAGAGACAGTTTCCTTGGTGAGTTCTGCAAAGAATGTTGGATATCTTTGTTGTGCACAGTGGCTGCTGTAAGTTATTTCCGTTTTCTGTGAATTGCTAAGGAACAGGACTCCCATACAATCAAATATAGACCTGTTAATCATGGTACGTTTTATGCAGGTCAATCAAGCCAAAGTCAAAGAAAAGGAGGATCCCAAAAGTGACATTCCCCATTTGAAATTCTCATGGGATTCCTTGTTCCTTGAAATAGAGAAAATGGAACTGAACAGAATTACACCAAACTTGGCCTGAAAGTAGAACTTTATTTTAGGAAGTGTCTGCTTTATTTGGTGTAAATCCAGTCAGTGGTTTTTGAGAGATTAGCATTAAGAAAGTGTCTCAGTCTGTGCATCAAGAGGTGACATTTTTAGAAATATTTGAACTGTTAATTTGTGGAGCTCTGCAAACTTTGTTTCATGGACCTCTGCTGATTCAAAATGTAAAAAAGTAAAATCTGATTGGATGAGGGATCTATCTCTTCTGTCTGTCGTTTCTTTTGATTCCACAAACCGAAAGTTGGTTCCACGAGACCAAAGCCCTCAGATTGACTGGCTGCAACATAGAGAAAATGTTGAAGCCACTCACATAGGACATGGAGACTCGGTTCCCACGTCCTTAAAAAACAAGCATTTGCAATGCAATAGGTCTCGCATTTACGCGAGTTTGAGCTGTTGGCATTGTAAATGACAATACCTTTTATTTATGTTTTGGTTTTTAAAATATAAATAAAAGGCATTGTCATTTACAATGCCAGTAGCTTAAACTTGCGTAAATGCGAGACCTATTGTATTGCAAATGCTTTTTAATTCTGTACTTGAGGAATGATCATGACGTTTGCAAAAGATAATTTGAATATGGAGTGAATCAGGTAATTGGCTCAAGGGAAAGACTTGAATTCACCCTCCTTATTGCCTGAATAATTATCCCGAGTGACGAGTATGATAGAAATAAGATAACAAACAAACAGTAAAACATTCTCTTTAGTTTTAAGTTATTAAGGACTAGTTACCCACCGCCTAGGTGCATGCCGACGCTATGCTTCATGACTCTATAAAGCTCTTGGACGCAAGGTACTTTGACACTAATTTATAGAGCTCGCAGATTAACTATTTCGCATGCTAATCTCAGAAAATCAGCTGCTCTCCAATAATCCAACTCAATCACAGAACAAGCATCGGACATAATCAATTGATGGTTTTCTTATCCTTCAACCCAGGAAACTCCGAGTACAACTAAAAAAGCTGTGGAAATTGTGGTTGGCGAGAAGTAAAAGAAAGCGTGGCACTTGTGGAATGGGTGCTGCGCTGATAGTTTGAATGTTTGCAGCATGACGGGAGGGAGTTGCGGGTGCCATTGTTGACTGTGCGCCAGTGTTAAAGTGAAAGCGGGTGCCTCACTGGAACCTACATAGCGGCGCCCGGGAGAGGGAGGGGGCAGGCGCCATTGTTGACTGTGCGCCCATGCTATTAATCTAAAAGGGTGCATTTTCGTAGGTCTCCACGTAATTTAAATACAAAAATAATGTTTGTGTGCTGAGTGCACAATCATGTGCGCCCATGCTATTAATCTTAAAGGGTGCATTGTGTGGCCCCATTGTAAAAGTGGAAATACATTTTAAAAATACATTTAAAAAAAAAGAGGCTGCCATTACTAAAGCTGGCGTCTCACCAGTGCTCTTTAGATAAACTGAGCAAAGAGTTCTCAGAAGGGCTAATGTAAGCTAAACAGTAAGGACATGGTAAAAGGTCCAGTCCTGATAGGAGGTTACAAGTGCAGACAAGGCGTTACTAAAGAGGAATTAAGAAGCCTGTTAATGAATCAGAAGCAACCATTTACAAACGACAGCAACAGGAGCCAATTGAAAAGATGGGCGGAGAGTAGGCGGAGCTTCAAGTCCATACCCTAGTACCCCATGCCTCGCAGCAGCGCATGCGCTGCCCAGGCTCGACCTAAAAAATGGCACATAAGGTGGCAGGGTGAGCACACCTTGACACCCTGTTCCATGTGGAGTGGATATTACTCTTTGATAAAAAAATAAATAAATGCTGATTTTGCTGCAGGATTCATGGATCCTGGGTTTGCAGCTTCCAGTGCGGCCGAGATCTACAAATCCTGACTGTGGACCAAAGCCAGCGTGGAGCAGGCTTGGCTGCCCACAGTGGAATCGAAGCAGGGCCTGGTCAGAAGCGCCTTATAGCCAATCTCCACTAGACTGCACGTGGCTGAGGGCATGCATTGTGAGAGTTGGTTGCCTGTGGCGGGAGTGTGCAGGTCCTGCGACCAACAACCACTGCGCACAGCTGAACGTTAATGAAGAAGTGGGCAAAGGTCCTGGCCTTTCTTAGTTTTACTTACTTTTTTTAATTCAGTCTTTATTCATCCCCTACTAAGTCGCTCACTCTTTTTATTACTCCCCCTCTGTCATGCAATCCCTCTCCCAAACCCCTCCCTCCCACACTCCTTAACTTTGACTCACTATCTCACTGTAAGAGTCACACTTTCTCCACTCTCTCACTCCCACCATGGCTCCTACACTTTCACTCACTCTCTCTTACCTTGCCTCACACACAATGCAAAGAACATTTATTTTTATGTTTTTTATACCATTAAAGTTGGTCCTGAAAAGACCCATTTTTGTTGTTTTTTATAGTTTCTGAAGACAATACAAATAATATTACTTGTTTTATATCACTAATGTTGAGAAAAGCGTATAAATGGGGAAAACTGTAATAAATAAAAAAGACAAAAGTATTTTACATGCCTTCTGATACAGAAATATTAGATTTTTGTGAGCTCTGCGACTTTGCTGTGTGCAAGAGGTCACCTTGCCACACACCAAGGTATGCAATCCCATAGTTTCGAAGCAGGTATCAATTTCTTCTTACTCCTCTACCACGATCTATTCAGCCATCCTCTCTCCAGCAGAGATGGCTCATCTGTGCCCCTCTTCTCTTCAGCTTTTGTTATGCAGAGTATTAAGATGTCTGTGCCTTTGTCATTCTTACAATAGCCAGTTTTTCGAACAACATCCAAGAATAGGTTTTCTTAATCAAACTCCAAATTTAAAAAAACATTGTTTCCTGGTCTCCTGTCTGCCTGTGCTCAAAGACCAGTTTTGCACATTGTTTGTTCCTACGTCACAAACACAACAGAGCTCGGGGTGCCTTGAATGAATGTGAGCTTATTTAGGCAGTAGATGGTCTGTAGCAGTGTTGGGTACTAAGCGATATTGAAAGGAGCGCATCGAGACAGTACTGTACGTCCAGGTGTATTATCTTCCCCTCTGGGGAAGTTCTGAGTTTTGGCTCAATTTTTTTTATCACTGCAGTGTTCGTTTTTCTTTCCCTTTCCCCCAGTTTCCATTTGGCAAGACACAATTCACAGGGAATAGGCTTTTAGAAGATCACCACCTGGTGAACTGGACACCCTTAGGGTCTGAGTGGTGTATTCAGGTCCAGTTTCTGGAGTGTGTTACTAATGAAATTGACACCACCACTGTTATTGAGGTGCCTCAAGCCACCCGTTTCCACCGAGATTCTGGCCTGTTCCTCTCTCTCCGGAAGGGGCTTATTTTGACAGAGCCCTGAGCAATGGTTCTGGATCCAGACTCAGTGCGGGGTACCAGAAGACTCTGCTGGGCAACTCCGCACTCATCCTAGCGGATGCAACACTCGAGCAGGTCGCTCACCTCTTATCATGTTGGTTCTTTCCTACTCAGCTTTTACATGTCATCCTTCGTGGCTGAGCATGATGGGTAGGCGGTGCCCATCTCCAAGTTCCCCAGTCTTATCATGCACAATATATTTTACGGATTTGTCTGGCCGCGGCCTTGCAGCACTCACTCCTGAATTTGTGTCCTCAGTATGAAACGGGGTTGAATTTTACACTTTGGGCAGAAAAAAGTTGAATTTTTGGAGGTCGGTGACTGGAGTACCACACTTAAGTGGCCATCATGGATGGTGGTTGGTCACGCCCACCTATTATTGCTTCCATACATAGCTAACATCCACCAATACTGTGACTGAATTGTTCCCGAGAAGATGTTTTCACAGCAACAAATGCCTCTCAGTGTAAAAATTGACATTGGTAGCTGCCAACGCTTGTTCCTGCCAGGCGGGGGAGAGACCACACCTGGAGCCGCAGGGGGAGACTACCACTCCCGTCATCCCGCTGCGTTGGAGAGTGCTTTTTAGCGTAATGCCGGCCCGCGGCTGATTGTAGCCACCAACGCTTGTTCCTGCCATTCCCCAGGAGGGGGAGAGACCACACCTGGAGCCGCGGGGGAGACTACCACTCCCGTCATCCCCCTGCGTTGGAAAGTGGTTTTTAGCATGACGCCGGCCCGTGGCTGATTGTAGCCGCCAACGCTTGTTCCTGCCATTCCCCAGGAGGGGGAGAGACCGCACCCGGAGCGGTAGGAGGAGACTACCGATCCCGTCATCCCCCTCCGTTGGAGAGCACTTTTTAGTTCGACGCTGGCCGCAGCTGATTGTAGCCGCCAACGCTTGTTCCTGCCATTCCCCAGGAGGGGGAGAGACCGCATCTGGAGCCGCAGGGGGAGACTACCACTCCCGTCACCCCCCTGCGTTGGAGAGCGCTTTTTAGCGCGACGCCGGACCATGGTGCGAGACTTACGCAGGGGCTCGCCCGGGCCAAGGCGGGCCCGTCACGCCCGTCAACGCCTGGAGGAAGCTGGGCTGGGTCACCTCTCTTACTTCTACTCTGTGGGATGACCATTTTTCCAAAACTCAATGAACATAGTGAGTCACAGCATGACTAAGAGGAAGACCAAAACTACAGATGCAGGAGGGGGGATAACTAATACCCTGGATTAATTCCTAACGAGAGCGGCGGACGTGCTCTCGAAGGAGATAGACCTGACGGAGCGCAGCCTCTCACTGGAAGACTACTTCTCCTGGGCCTGTCACATTTATTACTAATGAAGATCTTCTTCAAAAACAAAACTTAATTGTCTCATCTTACCTTCAGCCAATTGTAGCTGGAGTATCTAAAATTGAGGCCTGTCACATTTATTACTAATGAAGATCTTCTTCAAAAACAAAACTTAATTGTCTCATCTTACCTTCAGACAATTGTAGCTGGAGTATCTAAAATTGAAGAGACTCTAATATGGCTATCCAGAGGGGACAAAGGTACTGACTCACGGGAAGTGGATCAGGGCTCTCATATGCAATCTCAAGTTCCACAGTTTTGCCAGCTACCACCTTCTTTCTGCCACTGCTCTGGCGCCTCAAGTTACCCTCCCAACACTTATGGCTAGAAATCAAGATGATCACCTTAGAGCACAACCGGTTGACCTTTGTGAGAGAGGGAAGAGAGTCCACCGACCCCCTATTGTGCAATCCACCAAACCATTGTACGCCTGTGATGGGAGAGCAGTCCCAGGACTAGGACGGACAGTTAGAGGTGCAGCCTCTAGTGGGATTAACAACTTTGGACTCCCAAGCACTGTAAGTGCGAGGTCTAACTCTGAGTACATAACTCATCAATCAAATCCTCCGCCCAAATATGAAGAGACTCTTGACCTCCCCCCTGCTGCATGCCCTTTTGTAATCATTTTAGCTGGAACTCCGATCCTGAAATTTAGTCAACCGGAATCAACAGAGCAACTGATGCGCAAGGTCGTACACTAGATCTCTAAATTTTATACTAGAGGGATTAACATCTGCCGTCATCTCATTATGGCAAGAAGAGTAAAGTGGGTGGGGTCCTCAACGAAAACAGTAGGAGGCGATTGTATTGTTATTAACTTTAACAACCAACATTTGGTGCGCGAATTGTTGCGGCTATTGCCCATCACAGAGATTTTTGCTCTACCATTAGGCTTCTTCTACAAGCCCCTCAGCACTTTTACTCCGGCATATGCCAAATCAAGGTTTTTTATTCCCCTTCACCCTTGGTCTAACCACAATGCCCTGTTAAATTGTCGCCCTGCTCAAATGAATCCTGCCCTATCACTCACTAACAGACTTGCGCCATTGCAAGACCTGGAAGCATGTGATTGACTAAGTAATACCCCAATAGAGAACCCCGCTGTAAGATCCTGATAGCCCAGAACACGGCCAGGGCTTCCCTCTCAATAACTGAATAGCGAGACTCAGCATCCTTCAATCCTCGTGACACAAACATAATAGTTTTCATGCCCTCATCACCTTCTTGTTGAAGCATGGCCCCCAGACCCTTAAGGCTCGCATCCGTAGTGATGATGGACACTTTTGAGGGATCGAAACTCTTAAGACTTTGAGCACAATTGAGCTTCTCTTTTAGAATTATAAACTCTTTCTCACAAGCATTATTTCAGATAAACTCAACCCCTTTCTTTAGCAGCATCCTCATGTTGACACTTAGTTCTGCAAAGTTCTCAACAAACTTGTTGTAGTACTCAACCATGCCAAAAAATGTCATCAACTCTTCTCTGGAGGTACGGGCACACATGCGAGAGATGGTATCTACCAAATCAGACTTAGGCATGACCCCATCACCAGAGATGGTGTGACCCAAATAGTTGATGGTGGCAAATTGACACTTCTCAGCTTTAATAGTTGAATTTGCATTGTCAAGCCTTTCTAGTACCATACCAAGACGACACCCATGTTCTTCTTCATCCTTTCCAAACACAAGGATGTCATCTTGGTATACACAGACTCCTTCACAACCCTTAAGAATCTTCTCCATTACGCGCTGGAAAACTTATGCCGCTGATACTAAGCTAAACAGCATCCTCACAAACCTGAATGTGCCAAACGGTGTAATGAAGGCCGTGTAGTCTCTTGAAGACTCCTTCAATTCTATCTGGTGGTAAGCCGAAGCCAGGTCAATGGTGCTGAACACCTTAGCCCCACCCAGCAACACAAATAACTCTGAAATATTTGGAAGGGGATAACGATCCACTATAACACTGTTATTAAGCTGCCTTAAGTCTACAAAAAGACGAAGACTTCCATTGGACTTGCGAGCAGCGACCACTGGGGCCAACCACTCAGTACCTTCCACCTCTTCAATTGTACCCCCATCCTTAAGTTTCTCTATTTCCTTTTGCATTTCATCCCTAACAGCCAAAGGTACGCTTCTTACTTTGCAGCATGAAGGTTGAGCCCCAGCACACAAACGTATTTCGTGCTGAAAACCCTTAAGACGCCCAAACTCTTCCCTAAAAACATTGGGAAATCTCTCTTTGATTTGACATTCAACACCACTACTGAGAAGTGAGCTCCCTTGAATCATGTTCACCTTATCTTTCAACAGGATGGGAGTAACATTACTTGGGTCAAGCATAACACCCAAGTCGCCTTGGTGAAACCAACTTATTATACTGTCTCCTTTTTCAGAGACGTATATTTTCCCAGAGGCATAACACTGTTTGTACTCAATTAAACCTACAAAATAACCTCGTAGAGGTATTGGTTCTCCACCATACGCTAAAGGATTTACATCAGGTTTGTGTAGGAAGTCTTGTGTGCAAGCTTATTTTGAAAAAATAGCTTGGAAATAATCGTAATTTTAGCACCTGAATCAAAGAGAACCTTGGTGGACTCTCCTTCCACGAAATGG
Source organism: Calotriton arnoldi (assembly GCA_963921515.1). Taxonomy (NCBI): domain Eukaryota; kingdom Metazoa; phylum Chordata; class Amphibia; order Caudata; family Salamandridae; genus Calotriton; species Calotriton arnoldi. The sequence continues at coordinate 1,466,589 of CAWUFW010004703.1, forward strand.
TATCAACGGGACATGTTTTACACTTAACCTCAGCACTGTCAACCTGAACCACAATTTGCCCACAAACAAAATCTTCTTCGACATCCTCTGCTTCAACGCACTTCACATTAGTAGAAGTTGACCTCGCCTTATAAACAATGGCAAGGTGTCCCTTCTTCTTACATTTTGAACATACTACTTTTAACGCAGGGCAATTCTTATCATTTGCCAAATGCCCAGGCTTGTCACACCTGTAACACTTGCGTGTAGTGGGTTTGTTTTTCATTCCACCCCCCTCAATTTTAACCAAAGGTTTCTTAGTATCCTCCTTCACCACTTGAACCGTAGACTGTTTGTCTTTTTTGATGGTATCCACGCACTTCAAAGAGTGTTCAACCCTTTTAGCAACCTGTATCACCTCGTCAAGAGAGGGTTCATCCCTCATCCATAACTCTTCCGTGATTCTCTCAATATTACATCCCAGCATGAATTGATCTCTAATTCTCTCATCAAGCAGATTGGCGAATTTGCAAGATGAGGCACGCTTCCTTAGCTGAGTAATGTAACCTTCAACCGTTTCTCCATCACTTTGCAGCCTCCTCACAAAATGATATCCCTCCAAAATCGTGCTGACCTTGGGAAGGAAATGTTTATCTAATTTTTTAATGCAAACATCATACTCATTCAGGTCTGCAGCTTCAGGACCACTCAACTCAGGAAGGTGGTCAGAAACTTCTTGACCCTCAGACCCCAAATAGTGTAGTAAAAGTGAAGATCTGCGTTCTGCACTCAATGATGCCCCACATACTTTCGCATAAAGTTCAAAAACCTTCTTCCACTTTTGCCATTTGATGGGAGGCTCACCAGGGGACAACAAAAAGAAAGGAGGAGCAGTGACATTTTGCATTTTCAGAGAGATTAGATAAAAACAAAAGAGGTGTGAGTATGAAAAAAAACAAGTGTGCCCGTCACTGAGCAGGCGAAGGAGAAATCAGCATGCGAAGAATCACTGCATAAAACGAGCAACAAGTTTGTCCATCACTGAAAAATGAAGGAGAAAAGCTGTTTTCAATCGTGCTTTTCCACAATAAAGTGTGCCTATCACTGTGTAGGCAGCTTTACCAAAATTACGCTTTTAAAATATTCATTGCTTCTGGTCAAGTGTGCCTGTCACTGTGAAGGCAGTTGTAAATTCTACAAAGGAAAGTATTTGTTCCAGCTGTAATGCGCGGTGGAGAAAAAAAACCGGGAGTTAGCGGTCCAGTTTTCAAAATCCCAGGCATGCGCACGATAAGTATTAAGAGTAGACGCACACACAAGCCAGTATGCAAAGAAAAATGAGAGTTAGCGGTTCAGCTTGGAAACTCCCAGACATGCGCAGATTGAGTATTCAGGGGCAGGGCAATTTGGGCAGACGGAACAGAAATGGACGCTCGTCAAGGGGGCGCGCCGAGGAAGTCGCTCCGTGACTCGGTAACGTCCCAGCGTTGCCCAGCAGGGAAACCACGCCGAGGTGACTCGGTGACGTCCAACCGTTGCCCAGCAGGGAAACCACGCCGAGGAGGTGGCTCTGCGACTCGGGAGCGTCCCACACCAGCACTGCAAGTTACAGATGCCACACAGGGGTACCGCGACACCAGCCGAGGAGATAGAGCCGAGAGTGCAGCGCTCAGCTCCCAGGCACAGCGTGAAACAGAGATGAAAGCTGCAGAGCCACAGGGGTCAGCGAAGTGAGACATAGAGCTCCGGAGAAACAGGGACCCAACAAAGTCAAAGTAAGTGTGTACTCACGACCTTGTAGCTCGTTGTAACTTATAGAAGTAGTTTGTTGTAGCTTGTTGAGATCTTCTTCCCACGACGTTTTGAACTGAAGACTACGCCAGTGTAAGATCCTGATATCGGTAGAAAGAATCACTCGAGGCAGGTTGTCGAGGGAAGTTCAAGTTTATTTCTTTGTAAGAAAATCCCATCCAAGTCCCAGCAGCTGGATCCACCAACAGCCTCCAACACAATTCAAAAGCTAACATTCCAACCCCCCTGTAACCAAGATGCCAACCAAGAGAATACATTCCCTGGTAACCATGGCACCGCAGCACTGCAAGCTACAGATGCCACACCCGCCCTAACAAAAGTAGATTCTGATTATTTAAAAGTTATGTCTTGGAACATAGGGGGCTATAACCAGAAAAGGACTAACTCTGATTGGCTAGCCCTGGTGGCACAGTACGATATAGTATGTATCCAAGAAACATAGGAAGTCGACGATGTTCATATAGATGAGTATTCTTCCTATCAAACACCTGCTTTGTGTTCTACTGCTGGCCGTCATAGTGGGGGGTTACTAACCTTAGTATCTAACTTAGTTGGGCTCAAGATAAAACAAATTCTAGCCATCTCACCCCACTATCACATTCTATTATGTGAAGCTTATAAAGGGCATAAAGGGCAAGATTGGATCATCATTAATTATTATAATAATACGTTTGGTCCTAATATGGCGACAGTACTAGAACCCCTAGAAAGGGATATTAATCACCTCATGAATTACCACCAGAAAAATGTCGATGTAGTTTGGATGGGTGATTTTAATTCCCATAATTGTAGGAGGATGGTTACTTCTGTGTGTGATATGAAGGATGCTTATGGGGATTGTCACCATCATTTTCAACACAGTAATTACGTGGATTCTTTGAATAGATTGTTGATGACCTTTAGCCTTGAAATTATTAATTTCTGTAAAACTAGCACAGGCCAGTTACATCCTATGTTTTTTTCTGGGTCTTATTCTTCAGTACTTGATTACATATTGGTTTCCGAATCAATTAGAGTGCACTTTTCTAATATAAAAACAACAACTAATGCCTTTAGCGATCACGCAGCAATCACCTGCTATATTTATTATGGTCAGAGAGTAAAACCTCCTCAGAACCCTTTACTTAAGCCTATCATTGGTAGGAAAAATGGGGTTACTTTGAAATGGGAAAAAGTCAATACAAAAAAAATTATTGGGTTTGTTGTGCTTAGGAGGAGGCAGGAAATTGACAAATGTTTAGATCTAGACTCAATTGGTAACTCTGTACCATTAGCATTTAATGGCATTTTAGCAGAAATTAAAGAGAACCTACTTTGTCCAAAATTGCATAATAAACAGAGGGAGATACGGTGGTTTGATGATGCCTGTTCCACAGCTCTAAGATCACTTCATGTGGCTTTATGATCTACTCCACGTGATAGTATCCTGGTGAGATCACTCAGTAAGACATATAAATTAGCGAGATTAGCAAGATTGAGGGCAATGAAAGAGGAGGCATGGGAGAAATTACAAAGCGCAGTAGTAATGAGAGACAGCAAAGGTTTTTGGACTATAATCAATGCCCCCTTTTAAAAGAAGACACAGATAATAGCTTAGAAACATATGTCACGGACAGTGCATGGGTGGCCCACTTTAAAACTGTATTTGGAAAATACGGTGAGATATCTACTCCACAAATAGATCTACCAGTGTCCCGTACAGGTGGGTTTATACCATTTACCCTAGAAGAAATGTTATGTTATGTGAATTTCTAAAGCACAGCGGTTACCCGGGGGTGTCCTGGCGCTGATTGCTAACTCTCAGAGTTCAAGAGCTTATGGGGAGATTATCCATAAAAGATTCTATACGTTGAACAGCCAAGTTTTCAGTTCCTTTCTGAATATGAGGAGGTCAGTGGTGTTTCTCAGATTCCAAGGGAGGCCATTCCAGGCCTTAGCCGCGCACGTAATGAAACTTCTTCCATGCCACGTAGCTTTCTTAATGGGGGGTACGGTCACTAGTTTAGCTCCTAATGAGCGCATGGTTCTTTTGGAAGTGTACCATTGAAACGGTTGTTTCAGATATTCTGGCCCCAGTCCATGTAATGCCTTGAAAACTGTGCATAAGGATTTAAAACGCACCCGTTTCCTGATTGGCAGCCAGTGTAGTCTTTTAATTTCCTTAGAGACCGATACAAATTTTGATGTACCTGTCAGGAGTCTTGCTGCCGCGTTTTGCAGGATCTGCAGTTTGTTTAAATAACGCTCTTGGATATTCAGATAGAGCCCATTGCAGTAATCCAGCCATGATAAAATGAGAGATGTAACAACAGTACGTTGACGGTCTTTCGGCAGGAACGGTTTTATCTTTTTGATCAGTTTAAGAGAGTGAAAGGTGGCTGAGGCAGTGGCGTTTATCTGATCCCCAAAGTTCAGTCTGTCATCCACTATAACTCCCAGGTTTTTAGCCTTTCGCGTGGGTTTAGGGAGAGTGCCCAGTTCTGCTGGCCACCAGTCCGTGGTCCATAAGTTGGCCTTATTTCCAAACATGAGGATCTCAGTTTTGCCTGAATTAAGTTTCAGGCAATTCTGTGTCATCCAGGTTTTAACTGCCTCCATGCAGTCATGAAACTTCTTGCTCTTCCCTGATTCTTGTCCTGGCAGCAGCGACACAACAATTTGTGTATTGTCTGCGTAGGAGGTGAGACTAAACCCAAAGGATCTAATCAAGGGGGCCAGGGGCGCCACGTACACATTAAAAAGAGTAGGGCTGACCCCTGCGGCACTCCACAGGGCAGAGAAAATGGTTTGGAGTAAAATTTGCCCAGGGACACTATTTGTGTACTATCAGTTAAAAAGGATTTTAATAACTTCCATGCCTTGCCCTGGACCCCACACTCAGACAAACGATCCATCAGGAGGTCATGATGGACCGTGTCGAAGGCCGCGGAGAGATCTAACATGATTAGTGCAGCCTCCCTGATCCAGGGCTTCCCTAATTTCTTCAGTTGATTTTATGAGGGCTGACTCTGTACTGTGCCCTTCTCTAAACCCATATTGAGTGGGATCCAACACCTGATTCTCATGAAGAAAGGCACTCAGCTGGGAGTTCATTGCTTTCTCTACCAACTTTGCCGGCAGCGGTAGGCGAGAAATTGGCCGAAAATTATTTAGGTCCCTAGGATCCAGGTTATGTTTTTTCAATAGTGGAAGTATTGAGGCTATCTTCCAAGTTTTGGGGAAGTCTCCTGATTCAAACATGGCATTAAACAAGGAGATGAGCGAAGTGGCAATGGGTTCCGGAGCCAATTTAACCACTGATACCGGGCAGGGATCGTAGGGAGAGCCTGATTTGGTTAAAGCAAGAAGCCTTTTTGTTTCCTTTGTAGAAAGTGGGGCAAATTTATCGATGGTCGGAGGGACGCCGGTTGTTTGCTTGGTTCCCACCATAGGGGATTTCTGTCCCTCCCCGCGGGGATTGGTTAAAAACTGAGAAAATAACTTCCACCTTGTTCAAAAAAACGTGGCAATTTCTTCGCTTAATTCTTGGCTTGACTCAATCTTAGGTGGACTTGGGGAGGCCAGCCTAGATACTGTTTTAAAAAGTTCTTTAGAGGAATTTTTGGCTAGGTGGATTTGGTTTATAAAGAAAAACTTTTTTGCATTAAATACTGATTGTTTGTAGACCATAAGGTTTTGTTTATAAATTTCTTTCTCAGCTTCTGTGTATTGAAGGGTGCTCTTAAGCAGTGTAGTAGATTAAAAGCACTGGGACCCGACGGAGTCCGGATAGATTTCTTCCTAGATAAACAGGAACTTTGGGCCCCATTTCTCACAAATGTTTTTAATGTAGTAGTACATACAGGCATACTATCCTCTTGGAAAAAGACTGTCATTATTCCTATTTATAAAAAAAGGGGATAAGGATAATCCAATAAACTACAGACCCATCTCCTTATTGGATAGCACAGCCAAACTAATGGGTCGGCTACTTTTAAACGAATATAGCATGCTACAACGCATGCAAATACATTGCCTTCCGTAACAACGCGGTCGTTACAACGACCGCGTTGTTACAACGCGATTCCATTACATTACATCGACTTGCAGTAAATGGCGCTGTAACATTAGGAATGTATAATTTACTATTCCAACTCCAGCCTACGCAACAGTAGGGAAGGTGTTGGAATAGTAAATTATACTATTCCTTGTCTTAGAGCGCCATCTACTGCAAGTCGATGTAATGACTTGCGTAGTAATGGCTTTGTGTTGTAACAACGCGGTCGTTGTAACGACCGCGTTGTAAAGGCATCGCGGTCTAATGACCGCGATGTAAAGGTTGTTTCCCCTTTTAAACAGATTGGAGGAATGGGCCACTGAAAGGAATATCATTATTTCCTCCCAATATGGTTTTAGGAAAGGAAAGGGTACCATTGACCAGTGCCTAAATTTAAATTTGATTATCGCTAAATACATGGCAGCTAAGGTCGGCCATCTTTACATGGCCTTCATGGACCTGTCGGCCGCTTTTGATTGTGTAGTTCATACTAAGTTGTGAGGAATTATGGAAGAAATGGGAGCTGATATCACTATTATTAATTTAATTCGTGAGATGTATACTGATGCCACTGCATGCGTCCGATACGGTAGAGAGGGCGAGTGCACGAGATACTTTAGTATTACCGGTGGAGTGTGGCAGGGATGCGTCCTCGCCCCTTTTTTATTCGCGTTGTACACTAATGCTATCGAGCTGGCCTTGGAGGGATCTACCAGAGATGTCCCATTTGTCAATTCATTAGCTGTTCCCATACTCCTCTATGCAGACGATGTGGTGCTGCTGGCACGCACTGGCAATGCACTGCAAAGACTCATAGTTGGGTATACAAACTTCATGGGGAACCTAGGCCTTAAAGTCATTGAATCCAAGTCCTTTGTTCTTGTGACAGACTCAAAGCTTAAGAAAAATCCAAGAGTCCACATAGAAGGGTGAAAACTTGAGGTCGTGGACACCTTCAACTATTTAGGGGTTAGATTCGATAGGGAGAGTAACTCCTAAAGTATGGTGATTAATAGGGGGGTCGCAAGTGGAAACAAGTATTGGAGGGCTTTTTAAATTTATAAAAAACTTGGATCAAAACCAATTGACACCATAAAAAATCTATCAGGTAAAGGTAGTCTCAGTCGCAATTTATGGGGTAGCTGTATGGGGTCTAACGGAGGCATTCAAACTCCAAAGTACAGACGGTTTTCTGAAGAGACTAGGCTGCCTCCCGCAGTCTTGCTCATAATATAACTGTCACTCTGAACTTAGCCTCCCTTACATTACTCCAAATCTCCATAGCCCTTATTTTAATGTGGCACTCAGTCTGGAGGAAAGAAACATTGAACTTAACTAGAGATATTGTAAACGATTGCTTGAACCTAGACGGTATGTCAAATATACGTTGGTTAAAATACATTGAGTCAAATTTGGAATCAATAGCTCTGGGTAAATTGTTTAAAGATCCTACCCTATGCCCCAGAATATCAAGAAAATATCTGAAAGGCCGGTTATTGGATGGATTGACCAAAGACAGATGGGAGAGGAACTGCAATAAGAGCATGGTTAAGCAATATTCTCTAACACCTAGTATTGTTAATTCTACGTATTCATATTTGGCATCTGCCTCTAACGCTCAACATATATATGTCCTGTTACGATTCCGACTGAAATACATCTCATTAATGTTAGGTTACCCTGCTAAAATATACTTCGTTGATGCACTGCCACTTTGTTCATATGACGGCCGATCCTTTCAGAATGACTTCCATTTTCTTTTTTTCTGCAAGTTTTATACTGAGGAAAGGAAAAAATGTATGTTGCCACTCATGTGTAAATTGCCTTTCAGACAATGTCACCCAGCTTTATATTTTCTGCAATTACTGCCCAACCTGTTACTGTGTAGCCTCATTTTTAAGTCTGGGCGGTGAACTCAGCTCCGCTCGCGGAGTTTGCAGAGATTTCCGCACTCCGCATTACGCGGAGCTCGCGGAGTTCCGAAAAACTCCACTCCGCATAGCGGAGCGGAGTTTTTTCCCTCGCTCGCGTTCATCAATGTCAAGTTGGCGAGCGCGAGTGAGGAAATTGATATGAGCAAGTTGTGGATGGTTCAATGATGGGGTGTTAAAAAATGGTAAACAGATATCGGTCAATCGTTGTGACGTCAGATTCTGCCTTTCGAGTGAGGACGTCACACACGCGCGTCCCAGGTACTGATGCTGGGCCCTTATTTGTGAGCCCTATCATGGCACCTCTGCAGTTCTGCTAATAACAGCACTGGTCACTACACATGGAATCCTGTGTGTGATAGTGTGTCCTACGATTGACCGATATCTGTTTACCATTTTTTAACACCCCATCATTGAACCATCCACAACTTGCTCATATCAATTAAGCCCTGATGAAGTTCAGTCTTGTCTGAACGAAATGCGTTGGCTGGAGCCTATCTTGTGACATTGTCCAAATAAAGGAATTCAAATACTAAGGAACTCTGTCCATTTACATCTTTTGAATATACATTCCAGTGGTGCACCTCTCCACTCTCATTCATTCCTTGATCTGCCTCGCAGTTTGCACCCAACAACGGCACATCTGAAGACTTCCCAAACGAACAGTCACAAAAAGGAACACAGCAGTACAGTGCGGCTCTATAAGTCCGCCGTTGTTTTTGTCTTGTAGTTGAAAATCCAACTTTTTTCAGTAGCTTTTTGCTTCTTTGCCTTTCTAATGTACAGGCATCATTGTTTTATATTTTATACGCATTAGCATTTGAAAATCTTTTCCCCTAATATTTACTTGCCCGTGTCCTATAGCTTGATTTTCGGGTTTTATGGCAGGTTTAACATTTGCCAATGTGGTGGAGACACCACTTCCTCTACAGTGACAAAGGGAAAATCTGATGCGTTGAAAGTTTTCCACCATTTCGGTGGTGATTCTTGCTACCCCTGAAGTGACTGGTTTTGCCGTGTCAGAAACTTCTTTGCAATAGGAAACCCGTGGACGGGGCAGATCGTGGACGCAAAGGTGCACAATGGAAATGCACCTGCGAAAAGGGAGTATTCTTTCAGTACTCATATGCCATGTCTCCCTGACCTGCTGAGGACTCTTTTTCATCTTAGTATGGAGACATGATGTGTGTTTGGATGGATGACCGCCACCCTTCTCTTGTATCCCAGTACAAACACCATCAAACATTGTGCAGCGAAGTTAGTCTATCACCATTCCGAGTGGCATTTGAGGACCCGATGGATAGCATAGCTGGTGTGGTTCTGCCAACCAGACAACTTCCATCCGCCATTCTTTAGATGTTATTTTGGGGTAGCTGGCAGAGCGGATGGAAATCACAATGATTTTTTTGCAGAATTCCTGTTACTGCCCATTTCTAGATCAGTCTTTCAGTGTTTTGTCCTGCTACAATCAAAACTTTCTCATAAAAAATCTGAAGCAAGCCCGGTTAGGTCTGACTTTACAGCTCAGTTCTCTTCGAAACCTGTTGTTTTCAATTCATTACCACATGCATAGAATGGGCTTTGGTTCTGCTCCATTGAAGTATTACTCCCTCATCTCATGCTATTGGAGTTTGGTGGGATTGTTGTACCTCATTTTATTACAACATCCGAGGGACTATTTTACATCTCTAGATTACAATGAATCATCACACATAAAAACTATTTATATCGTAGATGCACTGTACACAGAAAGCAGTTTTATTTTCATTTTCAATTGCAGCATGCTTTTTAAAAATATTTTAGTCAGGACTCGAAATGCAAGCCAGACCTATTAGCTTCAATGCTTGTTTAAACGAGGAACTTAAATGAAAAAGAAATAGTTTTCAAGAAATAAAAGTACTTACCTCAGGCTTAAATATTCCCTTTTATTAAAGCCACAGTATGTTACAAAGGAATTATGACGGGTTGAACAGCTCTCATACCAGAGGGTTCCAACGTATTTTGAAATCCTCCATTGAGTTACATTAATGTAAAAAGTAGTCTCAGCGAATCAGAGAAGATATTGTATTTCTCCTCAAAGAGTACATGTCAATGTTTTATGTGCGTGTAAATATCTGCCTACTTTGGGATGATTTTGGGACCATTTGCACTGCTGCTTTTGTAACCTCTTAGATTCTCTGGCACGAAATACATGAAAGTTTCACTATAGCACCTGCAGCAGCACAAATTTGTGCTTTATATCACAGCTCAGTTAAGAACAACACGGCAGAAAGATTCATTTCTACAATGGGCCAGACCTATCCTGCATCTCAAGCATAGACTCCAGGGAGGAGGGCGAGATCATGCAGAATAAGGCAGATATATGTTTCGGATGTGTGGAGTCACTGATATCTCGAAAAAACACTTGTGGCCCCTTATAATAGGAGGCCGCAAATAATTGAGCCCTTGACCTCTGCGAAACTCTATGAGCTTGTAGACATCCCGCATAGGCTTCAGAAAGCGACACATAGGACCCGCAATGAATAGATGTTGGGTTGTCTTCCGGCATGCGTTTGTGGTGCCTTCATAATCTGTCTCCGTTTTGCTCTTCCTCAAGTGCTCAAATGTTATTGGCCCATTTTCTCTGCTACCATGTCGCGTTAAATCGATAATGTAGAACTAAATAGTTAAGGATCTTTATGGAATCTGAATCTGGACATAAAAATGACTGTTGAGATCCAAGCCATGAAATAATGTTTCAGGAAAGTAAGAAGGAGCAATACAAGCAACAGCGATAATTGCCAGTGTGTCTAGCCCATGACCAAAAGTGTCAGATCCATGCAATATTTAAAGGCTAACCATTGTGTGAATTGGTTGTATTTAAAGTGATTTATTTAAATGTATCTTAAGTCGCTATCCTGAAAACCTGGTAAAGATCCAGTCCTATATTGGACATCTTTGATTCAAGCAAACTGTAGCTAAAGGGGGGCAGAGTGTTCGAAGACTCATCTTCTTTGGCCATTGTCAAGAAATATTTTTTGTCCACCATAATTATCTTAGGTGCATGTGCATTCTAACTTTGTATTTTAGAAAAGACCAGATTCAATGCCTGGCTTGTTGCTCGTCTTTCATGTATTTTAGGGTCATGCAGTTTTAATGCTCGGATATGATGCCATCAGAAGTCAACCGTGGGCCCCTTTATTGGTTTAATGTACTGTAGATACATGATGTAAAAATAAGCAGAAAATATTGATCTAATTTACTGAACACAATCTCAAAAATCTAATAACCCATATTTTACAGGGTGGGAGATATATAAATGGTTCCAGAAAATATTTGCAATGTGTTTACAAAAAGAGAAAACCCTCAAACATGATAACTGGGTTGTTTTTATCACCTAATCTGCCTTTTTGTGGTGCATTGAGGTGTTACTATTGTTATCTTTGTTTGTCTGTAGAAAGCTTCTACAAACTTTGTGTATGGAATTGAAATAACACAATCTGTTTCATGCTTTTTCTCTTCTTTGCTTCTTTTGCTGTTTCTTTTTAATGCTGCTTCCGCTGAAGTCTCCTTCCAAATGGTTTTGGAAACTGGTCCCTGTAAGTTTGCACAACTGCTTTTTTTTTAATCTATAAATTTTGTTTGAGAATGGCTTTTTCCATGTCATGCTGGTTCAGTCCTATTGGGTGTTAGAAACAACATACATTTCTTCATTTCCATTTCAAGCTCACAGTGTTAGGAAACATTGCTTTATATTTGAGACAATTCTGAAACGATTGAATTTTATGCAGATTTGCGTTGTATTTAAATTTGTTTGTTACCCTGAACACTGAAGTATTCATGTCACTCCTCTACAATGACCTTTTGGCAGGCTTCTGAGATATTGGCCACAATTGATGATTGATTGTTTTATTTTTTATTTCAGCCCAAACTAATAATTTCATAATCTTTTTTTTTGTTTATTATTTTTTATTTTGGAATAGTTCATCATTTTCATAATGCATAAATAGACTGTTACATAACCACATAAAAACATCGCAAAAAAGGCAAGAGCAGATTTAAATATTACACAACCCGGTTTTTCAAACATTGTATAAAACTTCGGACACATGATTGTTATACATAATCCACCAAATACATTTCAAATACGAAAATAAAAACCCCATTTGATTTAATACATATTTATGGTTCCATATAAAAATAAGCTTGTTAGCCCAAAGTTTCCCACAATTGCCCAAATTTCCTATACGACCCAGATCTTAATGCATATTTTTTTTCCGACTCCTTAATCCTATTAAGTTTACATTGTAGATGCTGAAAGGTCGGAATTTCACCGGAACGCCACCTTTGGAGTATTAAAGATCGAGCTAGTAGGACCGCAATGTATATTCATTTTCTTTTACAGTAAGTCAGCTTTTAAATCAAGGGAGTATCCTAAAACCCCGGTCTGGACATCCAGTATCTGCTGCCCTTTCAGTTTGTCAGTGCAGTACCAATGAATTTTGTCCCAAAACCTACATAACCTTGGACAACTCCAAATAATATGTGTCCAATTCCCTCCTCCTTCCATATTGCAAGGAAAACAGTACGCCGAAATCTGCAAATGTATTTTATGGAGAAAGTTGGGAGTTCTATATATAAGCCGTTTAGTAAAAAATTGCATACGTCGTAAATTGGCCCCTTTCCGTAAGCAGAAATTGAACTCACTGATCTGATCCCAGGCTGAAATGGATATCTGGATGCCTTCTTTTGATTGCCATTTTTTGGGGGCTTCCCATAAAGATTTTCCGCCCCCTGGCTGCATAGGAAAGAAACCCAACTGCTGATTGTTTTGTGCGTTTTAGATTCTACCAACTGCTCCGTGAGCTCCCTTGTTTCAGTTATGTGTATGGGATTCAGTTCCCGTAAGAAATGCTTGATCCTAATATAAGACCATTACATGTTTTTTTACAGTATGTAATATTAGGCTCTATTTCATTCCAGTTTTTCCAATTCACCTCCAAAAAGTCCCCTATTTTTCCATAACCGTTGCTCGTCCATCTAAACATTCCAATCTTATCTATCAAAGGATTGTCCCCTATGTATACATCTGATAGCAGTGTTGCTCCATTAATACTGGGAATCGCATAGTGGTGAAACAGTTGTTGCTTACATTTAATGTTCCATTGTTGCGTCTTATATCTGACTTTTTTAGGGGGTTTCGTTAAACACATAAAATCAATATTATCATATTCTTGATGGATTAAGTCTAAAAAGAAATTGTCATATCTATTAATATTTAAAGACTTGGTTGATCTATATGTGGTGTGTGCAAAATTCGCGAAATAATATTCTTTCAAATCAGGGAGACCTAGACCTCCTTCATTTACTGGTCTGTACAGTACATCTAAAGCTTTAATGCTCTTAAAATAAAATTTGGATGGTTGATTTATGTTCCTCTGTTGATTGATGTCTAATAGCCACCAATCTTCATAAAATGATTTAAAGCTCCTTTAGTAGAAGCAGGTTTTCCTTATAAAACCTGACATTGATAGATGCCATTCCGGCTGGTGAGCATGGGATCAGTTGTAACGGCTTCGCCATTACAGCCGCATTCACAAAGCATGATGAAGCAAACTAGCAGGCCAATGTTTGAACTGGGACTCGCCCAACCTGCAGAAGTTAGCATGCAAAGTGGGAAGGGAAAGCGCCAGAATGAGTTATAACAGACAGAATTGGAAGAGGACAGTTAAGTGGGAGCAAAAATAGTAACTACTTTTAAAAGGGCCTTTGCCAGTTGAAAGCAGACTGGTTAAAGCAGTGTTTTCAGATGCTGCAGAAGAATGATGACTGGCCGTTTTCTGACATCTCTTCCTTCTGGGAATCAGAATTGCATCACAGCATGTCTTCATGTGCATACTTAGCGTAATGTTTGGTCATGAGGCTCTTTTTGTTAGGTTCCATTGTCCTCAGTTTTGAATGGCAGATGTTTTTTCCTATTCCTGCAATGATATTGTGACTCTGAGCTCTCTGAGGATCTTTAACGCAACATATTACCACTTACAAAATACCAAAAATAAGTACGAATTTACTTTTCTCTCTGAGTACATTCTCTGCTGTTATAAGTTCTGGGTCTACACCCCTCTCCATTTTTAATTCCATTATTGTCAGATCTCAGAGATGAGCACATCAGACAAGGGTTAAGAAACAGCACATTTGAAGGAGATGGAGAAGGCATTTTAGAAACATTCACAACAGTTCCTATTTGGAAACACTCTTCACAGTGGCTTGCCATTCAGATGGATGCTTCTTCATACACCATTCGAGCCATCCTCTCACAAAAGGATTCCAACGCTGGGGCGGTGCATCCTGTTGCATACATCCCACAAACATCTTCAGAGATTGATAGCACAATTTATAATCAGGAACTCCTTGCCATCAAAGAGGTGTTGGCCCATTGAAGAGAATATTTGGAGGGGCCCAGGATCGCATTACTATTGGACGGACCACAAAAATCTAGGGGGCCCATTACGATGGCGGGCGGAAGCACAACCGCCGTGCTGGCGGATGCAAAAAGCACCAGTTACCGCCGGCACGCAGCAGTCCACACGCCCGCCCAATTACGATGCGAAAAGTAGGCCAAACACCGCCGGCAAGCCAGCAACACCGTCCGCCATCAAAGTGCGCCCGTACACGTAGCGGCGCAGCTCAACTGACACACACCGTCCGACGAAACACGTCCCGCCCGGCGCATAAATTACGATGCCGCAAACAAACGGCTCCCACGGCCAAGAGATACCGTACGACAAACCGAAGCGGTAACACGGACGCCGAGCACGGACAACGAAAAGCGGCTCCCCGAGCATGAATCCAGCACTGCAGGCACTCCCCATGCTCCTGCTGATGCACCACCAAGGACGCAACGTACCGCGGAGACGCAGGTAGGCACACACACAACAAGTGCACGCAAACAGCGCACACAGTGCAAGGGCGGAAAAAGCGGACAACCCCCCACCAGCGCGTGTACACTACACATCCACCATCGCATCCACATATGACACACAGGCCAAATCGTAACATCGCAGAACACATGTGTACACACCACCTGGGACTAGGAACCAACCACCCCGTCACGGCCCCAAAGCGCCGATGACGCCGCCACACATGCGCACAACGCAGAGGCCAACCGCAGCGCCATGCATGCGTCGCACACAGACACAGGGACACAACCAAGCAGCACACACATCAGCCCCACCCCGAACGCACATGACACGTGACAGGCCGGCCACAGACATGTCCCCAACGCCCAATTCACGGACAACACACAACGCCACACAACCGACGCACACATGTCAGTGAAGACACGCAACAGCAGGACACACCCCAGTGTAACAAACATGGCGTAGCACACAGCGGCGGCAACACCAACTAGGAGAAGCAGGGCCCCTTCGGGAAGAGGAACGCCAGTACCACACAGAAACACCCATACCACCCTGCACATATGAACAAGACATATAAAACGGAACACCAAAGAGCCCGGGGACCGACAACAGGTGGCCCAAGAATAACATTCACACACAAGGCCCAACGCAGAGCGGAAAGGCAGCCTGCCGCCCACACAAGGGAGAGCAGACAGCACTGAATGACCTTCCATTCCAACTCCGAAACCACAGCCCTACGACAGAAGCCGGTGAATACAGCCATTGTCCAAGAATAGACCAACACAGGCATGCCGAGGAGACCGACCACAGGGCAGATAGCGCATATCACAGAAGCACACAACGGACGGGGAAGAAAGAAGAAAACACTCCCCCATGTCGGCCACATGCAAGTTAATTGGAAGGAGTCACACAGCACTGACCTTGAACTGTCTGAGAAGCATGTGGGAAGAGGGCCCGTGTCCTCCAAACAAGCCAACAGAACACAAGTCCTGTCTCCCTACGACTACACAGAGCTCACAGCAACCCCGGAGCGTGCACATTGCAGACTGCACACACAGCCGGAGCACGCCACCTCAACGAACCGCTGCGAAATGGCAACCGCAACACACCTACCCAACTACGCCGAACAGCTCAAGCTGTACAAAACCAACCTGTGCCATACATTGGGATGCGATCTCCTGTCCCTGCTGAACGTAAGTTACCGACTGACTTACCGCATCACATTGTTCAGCTGCGTCATGCCCGTC